>JAFBJZ010000601.1:0-1260000 GCA_016785225.1 Psettodes erumei | reverse complement strand
TCCACTCTGGCTAAGTGCCTCTTATTGCTGTGGAGTGTGACACTGCTCTGATATTCATAATGATTCACAGTGCTGTTGACACAATGTAGTGGCGATACTCGGTGGATTGAGGTTTCTCTGACTCTGCTGATGACAGTTTTATCTCCAGAGAGCCTGCCAGACCAGTTGATCAGCCTTTTTCTTTAATCAACAGAAACTTGTCGACTCATTTCTTTGCTTGCAAATTTATGACTGGTAAAATTTTGACAAAATAAAATTTCATTTAAACTGCATTATAGTTCTTAAAGAGCATAATGCAACCAAAATCAGGTAAACTCTCAACAATGAGGCTCTGAGGTCTGAAAAATATTTGAGTTGTATTCAAAGTCAGGGCTTGGTCCAGCAACAGCAGCAACATGCAACTAATGCTGCTCTCATTGAGGTGGAAATGCAGTGCAAGCCAAAGAGGCACATAAGCAAATAGCTGATCTCTTGTTTCTGAGACATGAAGCGGCTTAGTTTTACATGCTCAGGACACTCGTCTATCACGGCTGCTTAAACCCCAATCTCCTTAATGCTGAGTGGCAAGCAGAGGTACACTGGGTCACTTTATGAGGATAAAGGTTTGACTCATTTGGAAATTGAATGCACGACCCCTCTCTCCATCACGGTGGAAGCTGACCACAAGACAAATAGAATGAAAGGAAATTGTTTGTTTTCTCTACTGTTAAACCTGGATTCCACACCAAATAATATCAAAAACAAGCAACACATCCCCTGGTCGTGCAATTGTCTAACACCCATTATAAACTGTCACAGCCATAATCATAACAACGCGAAGCAAAGCCAGAGCTACAGCCACAGTCACAGAGCATCGACTAAAGGCCTATCATCCCATGACTGCAGTCATAATCATAGCTACAGTGTGCATCAATCAGCCCTAGCTATTTGTTTTATTTAGGCAATTTCAAATTCATATTTTATTCAGTATACGATTTAAATGGAATTATGACATTGGGGCTTGTGGTCAGAAATTTAAAATGTGCCAAAAAAGTGATCTAAAACTGCAATTTTGCAAACTTGCAAAAGCGTTTACACAAGGTGATGTGGAGGCATAAAACTTATTTCATGAAAACTCAGAGTGGTGAAGTTATAAAGATTTTATCACATATTTTACAGTACATTTTGTGCAGGAATGTGTATTTGTATTCAGAATTTGTATTGTTGAGCCCAGGTCTAAGATCTTTTGGACTTTTCCATGCTGCAGACAATATGCTGAGGGATGTTAAAACATGGCCTGAGTACAGAAAGTTAATACTGAAACAAATTGGGAAAGGATCAGTACAAGTATCATCTTTCAAAAACCTGTTCTGGATGAACCTGCTGTTTTAGGGCAAATAGAGGCTAACCTGGGCCTTGTTGCTGGACCATCTCTGACAGATCTTGCTGGTGGATGAAGAGAACCAGACCTCCAGCAGCGAACAGCAGGAGGAACCAAAGGGAACAGGGCAGCCTCCTTCTCCGTCCACGCAGGGAGTCCACCACCATCTTCCACTTCATCCACAGCATGATGCGGCACAGTCAGACACTAATGTAATAAGTTCTGGAAAAAATCAAAGACAGCGGGAAATGGGAAGAGGAGGGGAAGCAAGACATAGACAAAAGTGTAGTGAGCAAAACAGTCAGAGAGTGTTTAGAGATTTTCCTCACTTATTTTACTTAAATTGCTATGCAGATTAAGATTAGACATACAAAACAGGCGCAGCTTTTAAAATATGATGCTACACCTCAGGCAATTACAACGATCAAATGCTACTAGCACACATGCTACAAAACAACCACAGGGGCTATAATTTAAATACATTTTGACAGTAATATTTTCATACAAGGGAAATTATCAATGAGGACTTTTATATTGTAGTATTGTTGCTTTTACTCAAGGTAGTGATCTCAATACTTCCTCCAGTGGTATATGACATGTAAATTGCTGGTGGGAGCCTGTTCTAATAAATGGAGGGTTGCTTTGCTTGTAATGAAAATTACTATTTAAAGTCAGTTGTGTCTCAGATCATAGTAGTAGTTACTGATTTAGAGGAAAAAAATATTGGCTTGAAATGACAAGACAGAATGTTATCATTTTGAAGTTATTGTAACTCGATTATAGTGTTTACATCAGCACTAGGTCTGGTTTCATTGTGTGCATTCACAGCACAAGTAGTTTAATTTATGGTTCAGACACACAGACAGACAAAATAAGCCAGTGTATATTATTTATCAAAACCCAACACCTCAGAATATATTTTTTGCTTGAAAGAAAAACCCATGAAATCGGATGAATTAAAGCTGTTCAGAAATTCAATGTGAAAACAAGATGGGCTGATGCCTAATTCCTCCAAATAAAGAAATCTGTGTTTTGTTTGTAAGGATACAGCATGGTAAATACTATTCCAGCTGGATTGGCAAGGGCACAGACCAACTCTTCACTGTGTTCATGCAATGGAAAGACCATGTAGCATCTGCCTTCCAATCAATATGCAACTGAAACTTGATGATGACTTCCACATATGTTAAAATTGCAGAAAATATATTTTGCTCAATTTCTGTAATATCAAAAATATGACTGTCACACTGCACCCTGTCTAAAACCAGAAGTAATGACTAAGCTGTAATTATGAATTTGACATATTTTATGCCATGATGCTTCAATATATACAGTGATTCCCTTCGAGATGTTGGTTTTAACTTGTTTATAAAGATATAATATACAAAGATGTAAAAATGGGTTTATTGGTTCTCTAAAATAGTTACATATACTTGAAGGTTTCATAAAATACACACAGCATCAAAAGAAATGAAATAACGTATTGATAACAAATAATCCCTATTTCACCAAGCAATGCAGTTCAGTGACATTTAACAGAATGGTTGCCAAGCAACACGCAGCCATGCACCCTTTTCAACAGACTGATGAGTTTATCATTTCAATTACGACCAACAGTCATTACAATCCCTGCAGAATGAAAGTAGATGGCTTTAACAAAAGTTAATACATACATATTGTACACATTATAGATAAAACATTTCTCCCTGATGAAGGACATCTGTGCACATGGTCCTGTCCCTAGTTGTTGCATAGTAAGGATGTGGTATCCTCTGAGCTCAGCAGAGTTAATAACAAGTCTTGAGTTTGATACTGGGTGATGAGCTATTTAATCAGAAAAATAATGATAAATGGAAATAAAATGGACAGAAGAATGCCTATGTAATATTATGTAAAAGACTTTTTTTAAACACCAAGAGCCAGATTCATATGGATATATTTTAATCTTATTAACATACTGTCATGTTCTGTTCTTTTGCTGTGGAAGTTGCTATGCCAACTCAGGCAACCCAGGCTGCTCTTGCTGGCCACCACTTTAATTTTTATGTGCTTATTTGGCTTTATAGAAAACTTTTTAATCAGTAAAGAATCCACTGCTATCCATTGTTAAATCCACTACACTCATGAAGGTGTTCTTTACTGGGATTATAGAGACTTTGGTCATTGAGCTGGTACAAAGCCTGTACTACCTGTTGTATCACCATCTTGTTCCTTAATCCCAGAGAAGTATGACATCTCTGCTAGTTCCACTGCTACAGTCTCACACTGCATTGTTTTGCACAAAGACAATCAAAGCCTTCAATGGAGGCCTTCACTGGATGCTGTGAGTTCAGAAATTCATACTTCAGCAAAAATAAAATCCATCTTTCATTGCCTGAGAAGACTGAAGTTATTCCTATACAGCTGACACAGTTCTCAACCTACACTTTCAAGGTCATGAAAAGCATTTAATGCAAGATCGGGAGCTGAAAATTTGAAGATCTTATCTTTTCAGTCCCCTTAACACAGGTTGATCATGTCATTCTTGTTACTGGCAAGAAAACATAGAATATGACCTTATCACAGGAAATCATCCCAGGTTTTCACTTCCATTTCTTTTTTTTTCCCATTGACGTCCCACCCCACAGTTTCATCACCTTAGCTTTTGACAAAATATTGGGGTCAGGAAATGTCAAGCTGTTGTTTCTGGTTATTGGAGATATTTTTGAAAGTGCATAAAATCGCATTCGGATTTATACACCTTCCGGTCCAGTGCAAGGAAAGGGCGAAGGTGTACAGAGTCAGCAAAGTGTGAAAAGCATGCATTCACATCAGTGTTGATTTCAGAGGTTTGAAAAGACTGTCCTTGTTTTCTGGGCCTCAAGCAAATGACTGGTTCAGGAGCTCCCAATATATTGTTAACCTGAGACTGTGTGACATGAGTCTTCTTAAAGTGAGAATGCTGTGGACTTTTCAGCTCATTGTCTACTTCTCCTACAAGTTGTAATAAGTGTATTTCTGTCTTACTTATTCCTGAAACCTGTATTAAGTGCAGAATTTATAGCTAGTGTATAAACTAATATAATGCAGTTGTCAGCTGTTATGCTTCTATGGGTTGTATCTGAAGATTGTGAAGGAGGAAGTTCTTAAAAGATAGACTATTCTTATTAGAGAAGCACCTCACTGCAAGGATTTTGTCTAGAACCTGAACAATTTCATAAACTCCAGTTTCTTTCAATTGCCCAAAGATTGTATAGAGTCAGGGGTTGATTTTGTACAAGCAGCCACAAATTATGATGTGAGGCTACTTGACATTTACCTGCAGCAGGTTGAAGCACGTCCCCTCAGCCGTTAATACACCCAATGATAGTACATGATAGTAAACTTAGTGGTCTGGGACATTCTCCTTGAGTCTCCTTGCCCAAGCGTGAGGAAGCTTCTTAACATATTGATGATATTTTATACATACTGACTGAACAGTGAAGGGGAATCTGAATTTGCAGTCAACAGTTCCCTGCTATGTTAGTGTGAAACTATTGTATTTAAGAATAATGCGGGCAGAGATAAAAGAAAGAGCATGCGCTTTCAGTATACTGTTGAAATCTAATATCTGGAATAAAAAACAAGATATAAACCATATCACTGCATCTCACACATCTCATTAAGATCAAACAGCACTTCATTTCATTTCACAACGACAGTGCCGTTGTAACCGACTTCTAAACAGATGTATACGTCAGGAAATGACAGAACATTTCCCATTTTATGAACAAAACAACACACTTTTGTGTCTGTGGTAATGGAGCTTAGTCTGTGTTTGATGTTCATGCATGATGTATTTACATGTCCTTATTGACCAATGATACCAAAGACCAAAATTATCACTATGCAGGGGAGAGGCTTTTTAGGTATACAACAAACAACTTTGGATACAGTATGGAACCTTTATCTTCATCCCTGGAATCAGATAAATTCTGAAGCATTCAAGATATCTTTTTTCTAATATGATCAACCAGCATGTATGAATCAAATGTTGCATGTGGGCTAAATGCCTCACAACATGCCTTGGCAAAGAAAGGAAACTAAATCCATGAGAGCATTTCAGATATCCTAGAAATTGGTCTGGGATATTTTCTTTTAATAGCACTCATATCTTAACCCTCCAGTGTTTTAGAGAGAGTGAATAGTGTTGGCTAGTAAACAAAAAGAAAGGCCAGGCCTGTTTCATAAATTAATTATTATATGCAAGGGAATGTGATCATGGTAGAATGGATGCTGGTACAGGATCATGTTCAAAGTACTGCTAACTGTCTTTATTTTTGACAATGTTGATCTTGGGAGAATCAGTGTGGATCAGCCATCAGCTCTGTGAACTTTATCATTGTGCTTACTGACAGAAAAGGTCTGGAGGTGTAGGATATTTTAATACATGATTCCCCCATTCAGTGGCAAGAAGGTAATGTACATTCAGACAATAATCTACAATCTCTATCTGAAGGTGAAGCAATGACATGGAAAGGTGCTGGTACTTGCACTGAAATTATTGTGTCAGAATCCTTAATTCATAATGCATTCATGTTGCCACGACACCAAATTTTATCCATCGCGTGCTGACATAAAAGTGGTCATGTTTTGATTGCAGTTTTCACTTGCAATGTTCATTTGGAAATAATCACATACAGAAAACAGTCAGTAAGACCTGTGATTAACAAATATACAGTAGCCACAACTCATGCCACACTTATTCTGGGAATAAAAGGATGATCGGTGGGTGACTATACATCTAACAAGCACTATTTGCAATTAGACTAGAACATAAACTGAATGGGTGTCTGTTTTTTTAGTTTCTAAATTTTTAACCCCAATTGTTGGTGATGCATCTCTGTTTCCTGGCTTGGGGATGAATGGGGGACTGAACCACATCTGTTCCTTTGGCTCCATTCCCAATACAGCCCTCTACTGTTTGGAATAAAATCAAATGAATAAATTGTCACAAATCTAATCACACTATATTATGTACCTGTCAACAGTAACAGCAACAAAAGTACAGCCACACCAAAACATGTCCCAACACACTAACAAATGAGAAAGCTGTGTGACGGTGACCTGGTACGCTGGCCTCAGGATAGCTACCAGCAAGGGCAGAGCAGGTGATGACAGCTCCGACACAATCGGACATGCTCAAATACAACACGTCCTCGCCATTTCATGTCAGCCCAATACCTGCCACGGGGCACTGCTGTGCTCTGCTACACAGCTCTCAGATGAGGTTACAGATTAGTTTCTATTTATATGTAGGACCTAACAGCAGCTCAATGACCAGCAGAGTCGAGCAGATAAATCACATGCAAGCCTATTTGGTTCCTGTGTTGTCCAAAAGCTGTTTGGAAGCACTTTTTTTCATTTCTAAACTCCTATCAGAGTTAGAAACTACTTTGGTGACTACACACAATGTAGGGTCAAGGCTGCAGCACCTTTTTTTCTTCTTTTTTGCAATGAACATATTTGACCCTGATATACCAGACAAATGGCTCCTCCGGTTAGGCTGTATCTTCTAATGCATTCATTACCATTTAAAATTCATATAATTACACTCAACGGGCTCTTCTTCATAATGGTCCACTGAAACTCACCAGCAAGTCATGGCTTATTCAATTCTATGAGGAAGAACATCACATGTGCTGCCCAGGTCTATGGTACGCCCTGTTAATATCTGCTATCAAATGCACTTTAGTCATGACAAGATGAATTAGATTAGGGGAGGAGAGAGGTAGTGGAACTTTTGTGTCTTGACATACATAAGAGACAGATGGTGAAATGTTGGTGCAACTTAGTATGGAGGAGGTATTCCTAATACCTTCTGCCTCCGGTTCTGTCAAAAGGGAAGCAAGTCATCAAGGAGACTGTTAGATTTGTGGAGACAAAGACAAAGATGTGATTGCTTGGAGTGTAAAATTCAATGAAACAGACTCACATGTGTGCACAACTGAACAGATTTTTCAAAATGTCACGTGCTTGCTTTGGTTTGTAATGGACACAATGTTCTCTGGCTCTTTTCCATAAATGTATGGCAAACAATTCTCCTGTGGTTTTCATCAGGAAGATACAGACAGATTAATTTTCTGATTTGAACTACAGAGGAAGAAAAGCTTTTGGGAAAAGTTTTGGTATGAAACTAAAGCTTTATTGTGTATGGATTTGTAAAATCGTTTTCACATCATTTGTCTATGGATGTATTTAATATGCAGATGTTACTAAGAAAAAACAATCTAAAAAATTCAGGGTTTAAACAGGCTCCACAATAAATAACTGGCGAGAGTGTGTGACTGTACGACTATACAGTGACTCTGTATGTATTCAGTTGTTGTGCAGGTAGCAGATTACAGGATTGTCTGGACACATGCTAACTGGTCATATTGATCGGCACATGAGAAATAAATGTGTGTAATAAATACAAGTACTGTACACTGTCCAATGGTGCATTCAAAATAACACAGTTACACAATATTTTAATTCAATTTAGATTTGAATTTAATTTAATACCTGAAAGAGCTCTAACAATAAATCATATGTAGTAATGTAGGAATTTAGATGTAAATCTGCTGTATTAGCTGAATGCCTAAAAAGAAGAAAACGATTCTCAATCTGCAAGTTGAGACCTAAAATGACATCAAGCAAAATGTTGCTATAGAAATGTGAGGTGGCCTCTAGCCTGAATTTCATTGAAAGTCTTTTCTTGTCACGTTGGCTAATTTTTTTTCACATTCAATGGATGCATTTAAGAACTCATTAAATCTCGGTCTTTCACAGAAAAGGTCCTTTGGCTTATTCCAACATCCGCGAGACCTTGACCTGCTCAGGATTTACTGCCTCAAGCTTTGACCATGTTCACTCCCAAGTCCTCCACGCGGGTAAACACACATACAAATCAATAGAGCTGAATCCGTGCTGATCCCACTCATTTTTTCTTCTTAATTGTCAAAGGGTCTCACAGATTGCCAGGAGGGAGGTCACGCCACATCCTTCAGATCTACCAGATGCTTGTCTGATTTGTTAATTTTGTCCAACCTTGCTGATATTTTTATATATTTTTATGTGATTTTCTTAGTATTCAATCTCTGTGCAGTACAAAAGAAAGCTGGATGGAAAAATCTCTGATTTCTTTTGATTCTTGTCAACTGGGGAAAGGAAAGTGATCATATTTGAAATAAGAACACAAAGCCTCATTTATCCTGAGAAAATGTTCTTCTTCTCTAGCCAAAAATAAAAGATCACATTAGGAGCCTAAATCCTGTTTGTTGATAAGAGCAAAAATTTAATTAGAAAAAGTGACCACTGGTACTGAGAAAGCACACTCACTACATATACCCTGTTAATCCTGAGGTAAAAATTAGTTAGTTAATTAGCTAATTAGAATATAATCAAAATGAAAGCTGGTTTTCCTTCATAGATGTGTTCACTCAGCATGTGATTAACAACAAATCATGCTGTGGTGGGACGATACAATAATGAGAGGAAATCTCAAATGGATTTCTCTTTTTGAGTTCTTTCCATGTTGGTTTTAATTCTTGCTTTTGCACCTTGTAAATGATGTAACATATAGTGGTAGACATTTTCCATAGAAAATTTAGGTGACAAAATCCATAACTACAAATTTATTTATATTTTTCCGCTTTAATAAAATGGATTAACTTGTAGTCTAGCTGTTTTTTTTTCTTGATTTTGGTGACCGATTTCACAATAGAGGTTTATTCTTTTCGTGCTGTGCATAGCTTTTCTCTCCAATTCATGCATCCAACAATGTTTATTCAACATTTTTGTGTAACTGACAGCACCCTCCATACTATAAAGCATGAGTTGCTCCAGCGAGATAATGAAACCAACTGAAAATAACACAATTCTGTCAGAAACCCTTATATGTCAACAGATTTTGGGCCATTAATGGCAGCAAATTACGAGAGCAGAATTAGCCAGAAGAGGCTCTGCTGTCAAGGGTGTTCCAAAATTAATCAACACGACAAGCAAGCGCTACTGAAGATAATTTAGTAAATAAAAACAAACAAACAAAAAAACCACCCAATCCAGCCCTCTATTTAAAATGTTTTCCTACTTTGGATAATCGTTAACTGATTCAAATTTGTGATTGTAGGCTAAAAACAGAGGAGTTAGTGCTTCTCAGTGATTAGATTTTTAGATATTTGATATTTTATGTAGATTACAATATGAGAATAGTTTTTCAAATTATGACAACAGCAAACAAATGTATTTATTAATTTCCTAGACAGCATGAATAAGAATGAGGATATTAAAAGACTCCACTGGCCATAGATCTCAGATACAAGTAAAGATACAATGTAGGGAATATTCTTTCTCTTCCTGCTGTGAAATGGCTGTAATGCACAGTATATTGCAGGAACTCCAGTTTTGCAGGCATCTCTGCAGTGATCAGAGTTGGCAGCTCCAATAGATTACAATCAAACAGAATAGAGCGGGAGGCCGATGTTTACGGTATGACTTGCAAAGGGCCCTGTGCAGGGCATGTGAGGTTTATCTCAAGTCAATAAGCATCACTGAGACAGACAGGAACCCGGAGGTCCACTGTGTGCTGGCTGGTTTAACGGTGCATGAAGAGTGGTTATAAAATTCCTCCCACCAACTATTCATTAGGTCAGTGACTACTAACTTTGCATGTGCATGTTTTGTCTATCATGTAAATTAGCATGTGTTATTTCAACAATAGCACTGAGCAATTCATTCTAGGTTATTTTCATTGAGCTTGCATTTTCATTGAAGCCCACTTGTGCCTATAATATTAGTCATGGAGGTATTGTTCTATGTATAAAGTATGCTATATAAGTATGATATACAGTAGATGGATGGTTGGACAAATCACATACTGCAAGTATAGCAGTAGTCACTGAACCAGTCTTTTCTTCTGATAAAGAAATGTTCTGGTAATACTCAGGAGAGTCGTCAGTTGCTTCTGAATTCATTGCAAGTTATCAAGATGACTACAGTTTTGGTGCAGGTGCTGGCATGCAGTTTGATGCCAGCTATCAATAGTTGTTAAATTTGTAACTAGAATTAAAGCTGTGAGGAAATAATTCCCCAATTCCTAAATTCAAATACTTGGTGGGAGTTTTAATAGGCCTGTGTTTTCAGTGCATGACCCATTTCCTATTGTGACCCATGGACTGAGAAAAGTGTGCTCTTTGCACAATGTGAAAGGTGTATGTTGACAATGTACGTCAATATCACTCAGTGTGCACACCACATCACACATGCTCAAGTCCCGAGGGAGCCAGGGCTTACCGGGCATTGTGCAAGACTGAAGCAACACAGTAATGTATTATCCTCACACTGCTATGTTCTTCAATCAAGTGCTTCAATTGACACAGATTTTGAAAAAGGAGATAGAAAGAGAGAGGGAGAACTGGCGAGAAAAAAACCCCTACCTGTTCTAGATTCTTAGCAAGGTCAAAAATAAATCTTTTCAAATTTTATCAGTTCCAAAATAGAATTGGATTTTTTTGGAATAATGAAGTAAGATTGAGCAGCTTGAAGGGATTAATTATGTTCCTCGTGCTAACAAAGATAAATTACACTACACGATTACACAGGCAGACAGAATGCTTTGTGCAGGTGAGATTAACACACAATAGGTTTCAGAAACCATCTCATTATTAATAAAAGGGAGGATAATGGATAAAAGAAAGTTGAATCATTCTTTAACAAGCTATTCTGTCAGGAAATCAAACCAGGGAAAAAACAAAAATATACAGTAAGTGGTTAATATCAAAAGGATTGTGTGAATCTGAAAGATTTTCCAGGAAGGCTGCTATTCAACTCTTGGTCGTCTCTACAGCACATAAACGCACCATATTGCAACAACTCACAGAACACCTCACAGCACACTTTCTCAGCCAAATGGGTTAAAGCATGCAAAAACACCAGCATGGTGCTTGCACTTTGTTGTAAAAGATGCATGAGTGAAGAAGAAAAATGAGTTTCGGTCTCTGAGGGTCCAGAATTATTGAGCTGCAGTATCAGTGCTGTGGTTGTGTATGAGGAAAACACAATGACACACCAGTTATTAGATCTGGATATTCCAGCCTTTCAGATGTGAATGCTGTGAGTGGCAAGTCATGCACTGTATAAATGCTGTTCATCACTTCAACCCTTAAATTCCTTTAGATAAGAACCTTGAAACACATTTGTTTTTACGCAGAAAATGCCAGAACCCCCCCACGAAAAAACAAACATCCCTGTGCCGCAGTGGACAGCTGGCAACTGAAGCAACATTCTGACATATATGATACAGAAGCTCTCGTGTTGTAGCTTTGCAGTGAAATGAGACAAGAATGTGACCTTACATCTATGCATCCTGCTTCCTGAAATTAAGTGCAAACAAACCAACAGTGACCTTTCTGCTCATTTGCTCAAACAGTATATGAAGCATGGCAGCACAGCATCACTGCGGATTAGTATGACCAGTGGGATACACGTTATGAAATCTATACACCTCTAAACTTAGGAGTAAGAAAAAACACTGTCCACAGATAACAACGTAATTATTGTCATTCCTTTCTTTAATCATAGGAATAATTTAATTATAAGCTGTTTAGAGCTGATGCAATCCTGCACACTGGGGCGTGTGCCTGCTTCTCTTGAGGCTGTGTTCAATGTCAATAATTTTCATTTTTGCTACGTTTGCATCTCTGTTTCTGCAGTTTGTCATTGTGTCTCCAGCTGTGAGCACTGGATCACCTTATAAAAGTGATTGATGCATGCTGCCTCAGCAATCACTTCCATACAAAAAATCGGAAAAATATACAGATGTTCTGCAACATTATGCAACTTTGTTGGAATATAATCCTTGAATCTAATCTTAAAGTGTCTGTCTGTCTCTCCTGGTTGAATATCAAAAGATTTCTTTTATTTTAAAAATACAGCTGAGAAAACAGAGACGACTCAAACAAATTGAGATAATTTATGATTTTACTGTGCTAAATCTTTGCTTAATAACAAAATGACCCTCTGTTGGTGCAGTTTCTCTTCTGTCAGGAATTTGATTAAAACACTCAATTTGCTCTTAACATAAAGTGCTGCCAAGATACTACTAGCACACACTGTACGCTCAAACGGTGAGCAGATTGTGAATGGCCCTGCCCTTTTTGTGCCAGACGCCCTTTTCAGACTGAAATACCAAGGTAGCATTTAAAACACAACCTTACAGACACTAATCATGTGATGAGATACAGTACAAACATCCAACAGGTGAATAAAACATGTTTGCTGTCATACTACCATGTACAGGTTACTCAGATCTGGTCTTCCTTTCCTTTATGCAGATAATAGTGCTCATCACTAAGCACATCCCTTGTCTTCTTACTAAACATGTGTCCATAAAATGTATCCTTTTGATGGGAAATGTTCAGATAGAAACTACAAACAGTAAGGTTGACTATAAGTGGTATTCTATCCAACATTTTGAACGTGTAGACTATTTTGCTGAAGATAGAACTGCTTTGGTACAGTCCTGTTTAATATTTCAAAGTTGGTGAGTTCCACATTGCATTCTGTGAATCCAATTCTGAAATGCAGGTGCATTATATTTCTCTCCTTTGAAAGTTTAAGCTCACTACTTGACACACAATAAACAAAAAGCTGATGTTTTAAAAGAAGATCTAAAAGATTCTTGCCTCAGCGGGGCGTCATGACCCAGGAGCACCAGAGTATTTCAGGGCCAACACACTTTAAAATACCATTGTTATGGTATTTTCTCCTTTGTCGGTCAGCTCACAGTGATGATCAGTGAGAAGAGATGGGAGAGGATACGACAAAGGATCTAGGCTGATTTTGGACTGAAGCGGCTACATTTACATTGTACACACCTAAGTCAGTGGAGTGAAAGGACACTTCAAGGGCTCTTCTCAGTGAACTGAAGTGAATTTCAGTTACATTCTGTAATTATCTACAAATTAGACATCTATCATTTTGATTTTGTGTTTAGATATCAATCTGTGGTCTAATATGTGTTTTCTAACAACACTGAAAAGCTGCACTCAACATTTCCATAAATAAAATGTAATGACTAACATAAAAAAGTTGTGTAACTGCAACAGTACATTTGTTCGGCAAAGAATGATGAATGTCAATGTATTGCAGCTTTGGGCTGAAACAGACAGGTGTTATTCACAGCAGAGATTTAAATAAGATTCTTACTCAGTCAGGCCCAAGTAGCCCTTCACCCACAGGCATGCACCACAGTAGAAAAGATAGGTGCCAGAAAATATAAATTATGTGCATGCATAAATATATTGTCACTAACCTTAACCACTTAAATGAATAAATACACAATTCCTCCTATCCTCTTCGGATAGGTAAGCATAAAAATGAAAACAATGGGAACCATCCTCAAGCAATTGTATTTTGTAGCATATATTCATACTCATTCCCACCCGCTGGAGAAAATATGGTGCAAAATAAATAAATTTGATAATATATATTTCACAATGGCTATCAGATTTGATTCAGATGAACAGGAGAAACCCTAGGTTCATGGGATTTAGGGAAGGGGAACTCAGCATTAAAAAAAGAAAAATCACTAGACCGTAGCCAATCTTATTGCCAGAAACATGTTCCCATCACTCTCAGCTGCTCCTCTCTGGTGGAGTTTGAATAGGAAGAATTTTCTTCCTGTGATTAATGTGTTAGATAGGTCAGATTGTCAGAGAGGTCTCAAGCTGGTAAAAAGTTGTTGATTGTCTCTGGAAGGACTGTGCAGGTGAATACAGAAAGGCTTAAGATAATGCAGTATTCAGACTCCTTCACTTGTTACACACACTTTTTTGATGTTGATGTTAGATTCTTTTGCAACTTTGTTAAAAATTAAAAACTGAAATTTATAATTTACCAAAGCATTCAGACCCATTGCTTAGGCTCTCCAAACTGTGTGTATCCTTACCATCCCTTTAATTATCACCGAGATATGTCTGACTGAGCAACTTACAAATGCACTAATTTGTGTATTACACATCCCATAATTCTCAATGCATGTAAGGACAGAAACTAACCAACAGAGCATAAGGTCCTCTGACCTCTGCAAAAAAAACTGTGAGGCAACTGTAAAAAATAATTTCCAATGCTTGAGTTGCTTGAAGCGCTCTGTCAGTCTCTCTAACAGAACTTCAGATGTCCTCAGTTACAGGGACAGAGAGACTGATGACATTGAGGGATGAAAACAAAGCATTTCAGTTTATGATTTTGAATAATTTTGCAAAAATAGTTAGAAGAATCACATTGTTTTTATGCATTATTGAGTGCAGCTTAATGGGGATAAATGGCAATTGTATCGGTTTTAGAATTAAATAGAGAGTACCGGTAGTAAAACCAGTTCCCACTACTACCATTGTATACCGCTGTGCCACTAAGCACAAATACAATCTTCAATTGTGCTTTACTCAAACACATAATTATAAAATATTCTTTGTCTTCTTGTGCACTAAACCAAACAATTTTGCCCACAGTTTTGCTCAGTTAACTCTTTGTGTGTTTTATATGTGAAAATATGACAATGAACAAGATTTTAGTGCCAAAATGTGCTTTCACAAGAGTGAATTTTTATACTTTACCTGGCACTCTTTGACAGCATTTGGTTACAGGGCATTTTCACAGAAGAGACAGATTAGCCATCGCTGGAAACTTATGACCTTTTGGTTGCTG
Organism: Psettodes erumei; assembly: GCA_016785225.1. NCBI lineage: Eukaryota > Metazoa > Chordata > Actinopteri > Pleuronectiformes > Psettodidae > Psettodes > Psettodes erumei. The sequence continues at coordinate 1,244,936 of JAFBJZ010000601.1, read as the reverse complement.
GATTTTGTCCACCACTGCCACTCTCCTCACTATGTGTTAGCTGCTGCTGTCTGCTATATAGTCAAGTTTTCATTTCAGCAGTTGAGATCAAGACGCTGATCTGTGCAACCTTTGAGCAGAGAGAATCTGCCCTGGGATTTCATCTCAGCCTGAAACCCTTTTAATTACAGCTCTGACATGGTGATTAAAAGACAGTTGACAAGATTAAGGGCATTCGTTATGCTCTGCAGAGTTTGCATCAAAATGTGCTGTAGCAAAAGAAAAGCTGAGATTAAGATATGCAGCAGTAGAGTGTGTGCATGGTGTGATTTAAAGATGATATATATTATTAAAACACAACCAAATAATGAGGTAATGAAATAAAGCTGATATTCACAGGAACAATAGAACTGAATAAGAGAATCCATAAGACGTCAAATATACCCTCTGTAATAGTTTCTTTATTGATGTCTGGTTACCAGTGGGAGTTAAAAGATTGCTGAATAAACTACTAAGGGAAAATTAATCAACTTTCCATTATATTGAATTCTTTTTATTTTGCATCTGGTCAGGGTTTTGGATGTACTTCTTAACTCCAGGCAGCCTGCAGTGCTCTATTTAAGACATAAAACAAGCTAGCATGCCACTGATGGGTCTTTGCTATTACTGAATTCTCCTGACAGGCCTCATTAAGTGGGCTTGAGCACTATGAAGTGGTAGCAGCTTCCGGTGTTGTTTGCATTGATGGTGCTCGAGCTAGGTTATTACACAGTGAGCAGTCCAGTAATTGCTAAAATTAGTGAGAGCAGCGCCTCGCACTGGACAGCAGTGACAACCCCTGCAGTCTCTGGCCTTTGCTCATGCTGTATGCTTGGAGGTCAGACTCGACACGGGCAAGCTTGTCAAAACCTGGCTAAAAAGCAAAAGCGATTTCAGCTTCCACAAGCTGAAACCCAAAAATGTGGGTACTTTGCACATCTGTGACTTTACCACACCAGCACATTCTTGTCACTTTTTTTGCGCTGTACTCAGCAGCTTTCTCAAGTTGTGTTCAATTGAACTTGCTTGTAATCACGACCCTGACAGCTACGCTGCTCTAAAAACAAATCACTGCTGTATACTTGGACTGCTACACTGGAACGATTCATTAGACCGCGCTGTGTTTATATTCAGTGCCATGTCATTTCTGCTGTCATACAGACCCGCTGATGTTTTGCTCTGCAATGAGCGTCAATCTTGTATTGTCTGTCGGTCTTGTAATGTCACCAACAATTAACTATGCCAAATTACAGCTGCACCCGCTGTGTTAATGATGTAACATTGGCTCTCATTCCTTAGAGGCTTTCATGGAAAAAAAAAATGACTTAAGACTCTACAGCCATGCTTGTTGCTCTTTGAGACTGTGTGGGCACAGCAGTGCTCTGAGCTAATGGATGGAGCAATCACACAAATGTCAACCTCATAGGGGCGCAAGAAGTAGTAAGGGGTCGGTAGGATTCATCCTCTGAGGATCGCAAATGTCTAAAAAATTTCATAGCGGTCCATCTAAAAGCTGGACCAAAGGGTGCATTGAAAGTAACAGACATCACGGCCTTTCCTAGAGACATGCGGCTATCGTAGCATAACTAAAACTGATTTCGTTAAAATGTACCTGAGTAAGCCATCATCAGCTTATTCCATTTAACCATCTTTAATTTAGAGAGTCTATCTGAAGGGAACCTGAAGCCTGAGGCATAGGCACTGACAAACCCTGCTGACGTGTCCAGACCTCACTGTACCGACACTCACCAACTGTGGACAACAAGCTACTGGTCCAATTCAAATTATTTTGCTGGTAGCAGAGGTAGCAACAGTGCAACATCAGCTCTGACATCACAGACAATAACCTGCAATGTTATATCTCAGCTGCACCTGTGAGTTGAGACACGATTCATTCCCAGACTTGGATGATAACTTGACAAAAAAAAGGAGAAAAAAAGGAAGGTGAGCAAATCATGAAGGCAGAATCACCACTTTTAGCAACAAATTACCAAAACCTTCTAAACAGAAGAGGGGAGAGATGTTTAAAAATGTATTAAACCCAAAATACTTCATCAGTGTTGCTTGTCCCCTGGTCACATCCAAAAATTGCTCAAGGTCAACTTCAAACCAAAAACAAGTTCAGCCCACCAAATTAAAATCCTCAAGGTGAGCCAGTTAACATGAAGAACACCAGCGTCTTCTTAAAAAGGCAATTATTGTTTCATAACTATTCTACAGGCAATATTAGAAAACCAGTTGCCATAAGAACTGCCATCTGAGCCATCTGATATTACTTTAAGTTTGATTGATGGACATTAATATGCTCAGTGTAAAGAGAACTGGGTAGGTCAGCCTGATTATACCTCGATGGAGAGGTCCCATATTTAACTGAAAGTCAGGGTTGATCCACATTATTGTACTTTCCAAGTCTTTGCTCCTTCATTGTGATGACAGAAATAGAGTATTTTTCAGTCTACCAGTGTTACATCAATCATAGATAGATTAGACATCACTGTGTGACATTATTTGCAGCATTTTCTCTGATGTTAACACAGCGAAGACATTTTTTGATTCTGCTGATGGCTGAGTTTATCTTGCAACAGACGCTCTGTTATTAACCCTTTCATAGAAAGATGAACACATCACCTTTGATAGAGATGCAATACAACAGGACAGAAGTCACTCCAACTCTTTGATCTTTTTTATGTTAGGGTAAGAATAAAAACAAATTTAAAAAAACAACTGATCACTTGATTTAATCTTGAAGAAATTTTAACACCAAAAAAAAATTAACTACAACACTGTCTTATGGCTACAGGAGCATGATCTTAACCTCAGTCACTTTTAAAGTCAAGTGAGATAAATCAAGTGTTTCTCTAAAAAAGACAAGGCTGCTAAATTGCGTAATTTGCCCAAAGAAAGACAGGGACTGACATACTTTACCATGCAATCATTGTTGATACAAAAATAAGTGTTGAAGCCTCCAGGCAGATTCCAACCAGACTCACAAACAACATTGAACTTCCTTGTCTTTTGATATATATAAACCATAACATAATTAGTTGAGCAACTAAACATGATTTGCATCCCAGGGTATTGAGTGTGGTTTAGTCATGCCAGGTTGCATTTATATATTGCACATCTAATATTTGTATATCATACTGTATTATTTGTTTTTAACTCATTGACTGGTAAATGTAGGATAATTTCACCAGTGTTTCATTGTAACATTCAGAAAGTGATCTCTTCCAAAAAGGTAATTAAACTTTTGTTTTTCTAGAAGCTAAGCAATATTTTGCCAACAGGTAAAACTGTTTTAGAATTCATCAGGGTATTAGGGTAAGGGCATTGGTAACCCTATTACCCACTATGTAACAGAAATGTACTCCATCAGCACTACATCAAACTACATACCTTTCATGCTGAATGTTTTTCTCATGTATGCCACTCTTTTGCTTTAGAAAAGTGAAAAAGTCAAATGTTTGCTTTTGAACTTTTCTCATTTCACAAAGTTTCAGGAGAAAAAACTTGTGGACAAGAAAAAATATTTGATAGAAAGTGGCCATGACCTTGGCTGTAACAGTATAATTTCAGTCCTAGTAGTTGAACATCTGCAAGCATGGTTCCAATATGAATTCAGGGTTACTGTAAATTTTGAAAATGAAATGAAAAGGTAAAGTATGATTTTCTCAAACAGAGAGTAAAAGCTTACACATCAACACTTAATTTAAACTCTGGAGTTTACCACTGAGGGTATGTAATATTTGCCAACCAGTGTCCTGTGATGACTGTCTGTTGAGCTTCAAACTAAATGTACTCCACTGACCATAAAGCACAGTATTTAAAAGGATCCAATAGACTTGAAACATGTCCCCTTTCTTTTTTCTGTTGTATCTGAGTTCAGCTGAAACAAATCCCTGTCCCACCTGGTTGTTATGCCAGTCAAGTAGTTGAACATGAATATTGGAAATCTACTCTAATATTGTCAGGGCACAAGTGTCACACCAGAACTAAGCCCACAACCTGTTTTCATGAAAAGAGAGGTTCAAATATTAGCATGATCACAAAGCGTATAAGGAAACCAGCACGTTGGCAACAAAAAATGGTTTGTGATCAAGACTGGTTCTGGTTTGATTTCCTGAAGTGGCTGGGAAAATTTTGGCTAGTGAAAAGGGAATGAGTAATGCTCTCACATTTCTTAGCTGCTATTCACAAGCCAACAGTGGCGAGCAGCTCCTAGGTGTGAACATCTACAGTACAGTGTACCTGAATGGATAATGAGGAAGGCTGTGCTTAAAGTCCACATTCACTCCCTATGTAACTACCCTGTCTCCAAGAAATTATATTTGAATACCACTAATCTGCAATAGCAAATACATTTGGCAGAAATGGCAATGGGGTTTTTATTAGCATATCAAGGAAACACATGGGACTCAAACTGGACACAGCTAAACCCGTTCTTTAGAGGACAAGGGTTGGATGTAAAAGTGTTAACTATACTATGGTAAAATGTTAATGTGGCGTTAGTGGAGTGTGCATAATCAAGTTTCTCTGCCCTCAGCGTGGCCCTGCCCTTTGTAACATCTGCTTTAATACCAGGCTTAAATTGCCAAAGCATAATAGACTTACATCTGATTAGGCGATGATTAAACGTAATTGAATGGTAATGTGAATTTTTAATGACTGCATAAATGGATCATTATTCATTTGAAACATCACAGACCAGAGTTTACACATCACAGTCATTTCGAAAACATCAACACTGAGCTCACACTTGGACACTAATGCTTCGAACCTTAATCTTAAATATTAATAGCCGTCTTTCATTAAAATTGAATGCAAAGCACTTATGTTGAGGGAATAATATGCCACTGCTTAATGTGCTAAACAGCAGGTGTATGTCATACAAGATGCAAGACATTAATTCCAGTGGCGAAATCCTCAACGAAACAACATGACTGGACACGAACGGAACAATCAAAATTTCATTCAGTTTTTCCCAATCTGATAACCACGGATTTTTCAACCTGGAAGCACTCTGCTGTAACACCTATGTAGGCACAGAGCCTTTGCTAAATTTAAAATCTGAAAAAAATTAATAAACTCAGCAACAAATTATGCCTATAGTTCACAGACTCTGTCTACAATGTCAAATGACCTTTTTGCCAAGAGTAGGCAGAGTCATTTATATTCAGAAGTGTTGTAGAAGTGTAGGTTTCATCAGACCATGAAGTTTTAAATGTGCTCCAGTTACTTCTGCATGAATTAGTGATTAGTGGTCATTATTTCTGTGCCAATTATACAAAAGAGCAAAACATGCAGTTTTGTCTGAGGCAGACAGACAGACCTTGAACCACTTCACATGTTTCCCCTGTAATTAAAGCTCTTTCTGATGAGCTTTGTTGTCAAAGCATTTCAAGTATTCAACAGGTCAATTCTTCTAGGTTTCCAACCTTGGGATTCACATGACTCATCAGAATCTATTTTGCTGTAAGAAAGACCATAGCTATTCTTCCTGCGTGTAGCATGTATAGCTGAATATTTTAACATCTGATAGGTTTGAGGTTATTGGATTGATAATATTTTGTATGCCCATAATATGTTGTATTTGGTACTGTCAGCACCTGATGGTGAAAGCATGCAAGGTCACCTTTATGCAATTTTCACATTAGAGGTGATTGGTTTTGCTTTTTCTTTGATGTGGTACACCACTATCTATGACACTTTAATGTCATCCATTTATTGAACATCCAGTCTGTATTTTACTGCAGGTCATTATTTCTTAAATAAGTTAGTGCAGTCCAAAGCCGTAATCAGTAAAGGCTTTTTTCTTTCTTGCACACACCAGCTGCAAGTGTGATAAAAAGTTCAATGAATCAAAAGTGACAAAGTTGCATTTTATCCAATTGCTGTTTGCCAGTAGGAAAGGGTATTGGTAACATACATGGTATCTTCACTCAGCACTGTACTTCAGTCAAGGAAAATTGTATTTAGTCCTAATGCTTTCCAAGCCTGAACTCTAAAACACACCATTATCAAAATGTGAGGTAATGGTGAATGTCAAGCAAGTTGAGTTGAAAAAAAGTTGCAGACCTGTTTTAATCCATTTTATATGATCAATGCTGAAATCAAATCTAACTCTTCCAGGGTATTTCAGCCTGATCAAATGTGTACATGATATTTAACAGGAACACAGTAATAATTGTGACTACTTGTGGCTTCAAGGGCTTTTCGAATGATCAAAGTTTCTGGCTGGAGTAAGGCGACCAGCTGGAGTCATCACAGGGGCTTTCAATACCCGCTTGAAACCCTTGCCCTGGTCAATACATGCTCATCTGCCCCCCCAAAGAAAACCTTTAATCTTTCGTCACCATATATACTGCCTTGCTGTGAGCAGATCATGGGAAGTAGACACTGTTGCCATTTCCCAGGCAAGGAAATCAGGTAAGTGCATTCATTAGTCATATGAGGCTTCCTGCAGGGTCAAAGAGGACAGAGATTGTGGGTAATTAAATGTGGCAAATGAAACGCTAATTGAATGAGCAACCCACTGCCACTGAGTCTTGTTTAATCATATGGAGAAGCAGATAACAAAAAATGGGATTCATTTTCTTTCATGGTGGTGGTGGTGGGAGTAATTATGGTGCTGCACAAATTGATCAGCTAACAATAAACATTAAATAACAATCAAGGAAGATGTGTTTGTATTGACTCAATTAAAGAGGAAACTTAGGTATTGAATGCTTCAGAGTTCAAAGGTAAATTACACCGTACCTAAACTAATCAAATATATGTGATTAATGATAAAGAACTTGTTTTTAATGATTCACGAGTCATGGTTAAATGCATTACTTCAATAAGGAATATACTTTACAATATGCAAACTGCATATTATGCCCACTGAAGCAACACTATGTAGTTTTGGGCAAAACACATTATTGTTTTTTTCAAATTGTTGTGGGCCAGTCTTTGCTCAAATCCCTGGTTTTGCTCATGAAGTGATTTATTGGCTTGATATATCAGTTTGACTCAGCAATTTGTCAGAAGGTTGCACTATACTTTTTTTGATGTACGGACTGAGATCATCTGACAGCTAAATCTGAAGATCTATAAAGAGACCATAGATATATTTCTCAGTTTATTTGTCAAGCCTAAATCATCAGGGTACATGATCTGTAATGGAAACAGTCCACATCCACATCACAAGTGATGAAAATCACTTGGAATTTGGATTGTCTAGAATATACATACATACATATACAATTAGAATTTTATATATAAAAACAACTTCAAATTCATGTTGTCAGATGAGGTCAATCCTCAGATATCGTATAAAACTGATGTCAGTTTTTTAAGTGAAATAAGTATATCCACTTGAATTTCAATTATAGTTGCATGATAATTACTACATTTAGAGCAGTGTGAAGGATGTGCCGATCAGGAGATTGTATTTTCCAGAAGACATTGTGTCCTGCTATAGAAAGTTGTGTGTGTGTGTGTGTGTGTGTGTGTGTGTGTGTGTGTAAGGATTTAATGCATTTAATCACTGAATCCTTCAAATTTCGCAAATACTTTTCCTGCATACACTTAACCACCTGCAGAACTGTAGGGACTTGCAGACAATTTTTATATACAGTTTATATATTTATGCTCTAAATTCAAAACTTAACACAAAATTGAATTGGACAGATGCTTTTTTCAATTTCACTGGTTTTAATTCTCTAAGTTTTTGCCCACGGGGGCCCACCTACAAACCTGCTGCATCCAGAAAGACCTGCATGTGCTGCCAAGTCTTGTCTACTGACGAGCTTAGGCAAAATAAATTAGTGTAATTAACTTGGGTAGCAACACTCTGGCCTAATTGATCAACACCCCGGCACCTGGGCATGTTTGGTTCCAGAAGAGTTAACGTTTTAAGAGCCCCACGGCACCACGGGAGGTTGGCAGCGAACATGTTCGTGTCCTTGGTCCTGGGTTTTCAAACTTAAAGAGCATCTGACCCAGCATCAGCCCCTGAACCAGTCACCTTGTCAGTTTGAGTGTTGAGGTTGCTTCTCACCCTGCCTTTTCTTCAGGCCAATCAACATCCTCCCCAGTTTCACCAAGATGTTACACAAATGAAAGCCGCTTCTCCTCAAACATTTTTTTTCAGCTCCAAGACAAACGAGCATTGTCACTGTTCCACAAACAGTAAGGACAGTGTTTCTCAAAGAAATACTGATGCCACAAACCAACCCCTGAGCACCAGTGTATCCAAACAACATTCTGTTTTCATTCCCCAATTCATCAGCCTGGATCCTGAACTGAAGGTGGCAGGAAAAAGTCAATCATTACTCTAAACGTGGGACTTGGCACAGAAACCTTTCACCTGCACTCAACATTGCGGATTTGGCTTGAACATTGTTTTTCACCTAAACCAAAATACTACAGTAACTGCATACCATGTGCATACTGCACACAGACAGACTTGTCAAACATGACTTTAAACAAAATTAGGATTTCCTGGTAAAAGCAGCAATGCCTGCTTATTGTCAAGCCAGGCATTTGTATAATCAGATCACTATTGTGTTTTCAATCTTTGTCCAAGGATCTGACCAATAATAACTGCCTTCAGAAAGATGTCTTAACTTTGATGATAGTTGTACAAAACCACTTCAGATTCAGCAGTCATTCTTTAATGCAACTGAAGACTTAAGTATCTCTATCCATAATTATTGATTACTGTGTTTTATCTTTGATGGCAGAGCAGCCAGTCCTTTTCTACCCTCATTGAGTGCTACTGTATACAAAGTGCTGAGACAATGGCCATAGGAGGATAGGGTCATTCTGTTGATTGCACTCACAATGACTTCTCATTTGATTTCCTCTGGGCTCCTAGCCATCTGACACATGATACATGTGTACGGTACATATGTACGTCCCTCTGTTATTGTTCAGAGGTGGTTGACTCTCTCTCTCTCTCTCTCTCTCTCTCTTTTCTCTCTCTCTTCCACTTGCAATCTCTCACACAGACATTTTTCTCACTCTCTCTGTCTCATCTGTCCCTGTCTTTCCCTCCTGCCTCTCATATAACACCACGAACACTTTGGCTTTCTCTCCTTAGTCAGAATCTTCCCCATGCTGCCTCCCTCTAATCCTGCTATGGAAGTGACTCACATTACAGCATTCTTCAGTTTAATGCACTTTAATAGCATTAATATCTGCTTTCTCCTCTTCAGCTGCAATAAACACCCCTTGCATCTTAAGAAAGCCGCTTAAGAGCAATTGACATGGCTAGTGTACCAAAACAGCAACATACCTCGGGTGAAAAGCAGAATAACTCATTGTACAAGAGTAATCTACTTTTTCTTTTTTCACAAACTGGCACCCACCTGGCACAGCGTGGCTCACAGTGTACTGTAAACAGACACCGAGGGAACTTAGACAGGGAACAGCCAGCTCCCTGTTGTCCTTCCTACTCGCTCCCACTGTGTGGAGGAGGCCTGCAGATAGGGGGAAGAACACGAGTCCCTGCCACCTTCTGTGCCACCCATGTTGCCACTACAGTGACAGCCAAGGTCAGCCCCGGAATGACAGAGGGCTTCTGCTTGGAGATAAGACTCTCACAAACATCTGAACCACTGTGCTGCTCCTCGATGGAAAGAGAATCCTGCCCGTGAATTATTCAGTGGGTCTCCCCCACCCTAAATAACAGCCGGCAAGCATTGTTTGACATCCCGAATGAATAATTAAGGGCTGACCTTTTGTTCCCATTAGAGGTGATAGGTTGATAGTGCCATACTTTGTGGGTGAGGCTGTTTGACGATGTGAAGGCGCTGTGTAAAGGGACTAGGAATTTCGTGTGTTAAAATCAGCCAAACTCTTATGCATAAGCAGTGTTGCTAAGAAAAGACTCACGACGTCCCTGTGGGATGCACTGATATACAAAGACGTAGATGCAGTCTCTGTTGATTGTTCCTAAAGCACAGCCTGAAGCCATTCTTTGTCACTGTTTCCATGTTCTCATAAGAATTGTTCTGTAGTTTGTTCCTAATACATCAGAGACTTTTGATTATGCCAGGATAGAGCTTGTAGTCGCCTCTGTGAATCTGAAATGATGTATTAACAGAGTCAATCCCAGCTCAGCTGGCTTGGTCCAGTTTGTTGGCTTTCTAGTGAATTATGGTCTATTTCCCAATCTTGTATTTCAGTGAGGCAATGAATCATAGAACCATGTACAGCACCAAATCTATAGTATCCTGAGTAGTATATCCAAAATGTAAAACTTTATGACAACAATAATAAATCATACTTTTCATTAATGTTATTTTTGTATAATTGTGTGGCCATTAATGATTAAGCAAGTGATGTTGTGAAGGATAGTATTGGAGATTTTCTATAGTGTGTATTTTTCTTTTTGACAACAATACTATGAATAATAATAATAATATTAATAAACAATAACCAAAGTATTGTTTGTGAAGTACCTTATTCCTCTATGCTATACAGCTCTTTTTTTTTCCAAAAACTATAAACTATTTTGGTTTCTTTTGAGTCAGTCCCACACAACAGCATGCCTTGCTGCTGCAAATACTTTCTAGCACACCAAGTGTGTTAAGTGTTTAGTTTTAATATATAGAATAGGATATGTTTTGTCAGACAATCAATATGCAAATATGTGTGTTTATGCTCTGACCCACATGTGAGCACACAAACATAAAGAGCTCGTGTCTGCACGTTCTTCATCTCAGGTGACAAAAGTTACTGATATTAAAGATGATACATTCTTGTTAGCTGTGCTGCTTATTAAGCTTTGGTTTGACTTTAAAACGACCTGGTGTCCTCCATCTGTCACATTCCAGGGGCATGCCAAAAGTTATAATAACAGCATTAATTGATGTAAAGTGCACTTTCGAGAACTGAACACAGAAATGTTCACCTTAATCCTGAAATTTAGATATAAAATCAATTGGCTGATGTTAATTATATTGTGCAAATTAATTATTTTAATTCTACGAGACTTTATTCATTTAAAGTCTCAGTACTAACCACTTTAAATTTATGTTTATTCATCTCACAAATATTACTGCCAGTGCTGGAGCTGTAGCTGATTATGCAGGGTAGAGCCTGAGGGTAGGGAGATCATCAGGCCAAGTATTCTTCATCTCTCCTCCTTTCACCCTTCAGATAACGCTTTTCTGTTATTTTAGCTCCTCTTTTTCTATCCTCCAATCTGCACCGATGTCTGAAACTACCCCCCAACACATGCACTATATATATTGCTGTTTGAGTAACGTTTGCCAGGAATTTCATGTTTTAGGTAATGACAGTAAACATTTTTGTAAAAGTAAAACAAAAATATTCTTAGCGTCAGAATGAATAGACTTGAGGTTCAGCACCTCGATTATGATGAACTGAAGTTTTTTTTAAACTATAGCTTAGCATTGAAAAGCAATGAATAATCTCTTGTGTGAATATGCATTTTTAAAATTGTTTAAAACTATTACTGAGAAGTGCGAAAAAAATGCTTCATTCATTATTGGATTTAAATCAATTATGTCCACAAGGACCTTAAGGAGGAAGGAAACAATCTCTATGAAAACATAAGATGTGCCAAATGGTAAAATAACCTATGAAGACATAAAGAGAGAAGCATCTACATCTATCTACTGTACTACAGTAGATGCCTTGTGATGTCATCTGTAATTGATTAGCGTCCAGAGGAGGGAGCTGTCTCCACAGATGTACTTGGTTCATGTTGACTTATTACTAATTGTTGAATGTTTGTGCTTCAAGATTAGCCTGTTTTACTCAGTTAGCGTTTGACTAGCCATGTTGTTCGAGATATGTTACTTAACACAAATACAGTGTTGATTTTCCACAGAGAGATAGATACAGCCAGATATAGACATGGTAGCTAAGTTGTACCTCATGTTATGATGAACTGCTGTGATTATCAAAATGCTTTGTTGTTGTCTATTAACTATTTAGTAATACAGATTCCAAAATACTTGTTTGGAAGTTGTGAATTTAGGACATTTTAAATACATTACACAAATACACAAGTCCTGTTTGAGGTTAACCTAAGGCAAGTAGTGCTGTTTTTCAATTTGTATGGATCAGAAACATTTTCTCTGTCTACTTTGTTTATGAACTGTAACTGAGATCCAGTCAACATTTACGGTACCTTTGTGGACTGAGATCATTCCTACTGGACTGCAATGGCAATGAAATTAATGGCAGTAGACAAACGTAGTGGAAACAAGTAAATTTGGAAGTTTCTAATATATAACTTTCATTAGCACAAAATAATGCTATTACCCTTTTGGACTGACTGATTTTATGAATTTTCTTGCAGAGGCACCATTTTCTCCAGAAAAGGTTTGCAATGAGGTAGGGCTTCCTTCACAGTGTGAGGAAGAAAACCAGAGCTGCAGCACGCCCGCAGTGATACACTCAGGAGTGAGCCAAGCACAGATTCCTTGTTTAAAGTGAGAGTGAGAGAGATTGGGTGCTGAGGACAGACCATATTTATAGCCAGGGATAGGAATAATTCATTGTGATCAAAGTGCAGATCATGCTTCCTTCCATCACGGAGCAGACGTGGCAGAATGAAAAGAGCGCGCTTACCCTCCGCATGCTCTCTGGTGGCTTCCCAAATGGAAACAGTGAGGCGAAGTTATCACTGTGAAGGCGCTTTGTGTTTGTCGTCATGTGCACTGCACGGGTTCTCAGGTGGTTTCACTTTACACAGAGTGCTGCCCCTCAACAATGTAACACCCAATAAAAAAGAGAACTAGGAGAAGAAAAAAACGCAGCACATCTTCTCAATCAGAGCGAGGAGTGAATATCAGATTCTGAGCTCACAGTGGGAGGTCATGCGCCTGAAGCCATGTGCCATAAAGCACATATACAAGGACCGCTCTACGTCACATGACTCCTGTACAAGCATGTGAATAAAGTAGATCACAGTCGGAGGTCGGAGCTGACTGATAGAATGACTGAACAGCTAAAACACTATTTCTGTGGGAGGTAAGACTCCATGTTACTCATTTAATGTGTCTAATTTTCCATGATACTTCGATTTGCTGCTTAACACTATCTGTGGATACAACCATTACTATGAAGACCACACACCCATGAACTCATCTCTTCGCAAACCAACACACACACAAAATGCAAGCATTCCACCACACCAGTTTCTTGTTTTTCATTTTTCATTCACCCCTCATACATCCAGTTTCCCAGAGATACACACTTTCCCTTTTTTTCCCTCTTTTTTTTGTTGTGGGTCCCTCCCGCCTTTTCTCGCACAGTAATGCTTTCACCGCAATCACACAACACCCAGACACACATGCCTGCTTCTCCCAGTTTCATTTTCTCTCCCTCCCACACACAGACACATGCACATGCGCTTGTTTCTTTTTTCTTTCATTTTCTGCATCTCCAGCCTTTTCTGCTTCCCCGTCACTCCTTCAGCGTACACGCGCATACAAACACACACACAAAAACAGAATCGCAAAAACAGGCTCCTTCATCTTCTCTTTTATTTCTTCTCCCTCCCACACTTTTCCTATCACTACCACTGTGCATGCACGCGCACACACAGATACACAGACACACACACACGAAGGCACTTGTTTCATTTGGTCTCATTTTCTCTCTCTCACCCAGGGAGGATGAGAGAGAGAAAATGCTCCAAATCACTCCTTCAGTGTGCACACACCCTCATACATACCTCTATCACTCTGTCTTCTACTTTTTCTCTCATCCTGTCTCCCTTCCACAATCACTTTAACACACACATACATACATACACACACGCGCACACACACTCCCAACAGTTCAGCTTTCCTTAGTCCCAGCTGGGCTTGGACAGCGCTCTTCCTCTGGCCTCCCTGGGCCATCTGGAGTGCAATGTCCCCGCGCTGCTGGTCCCTTGCCAGCCGCTGAGCCTCCCAGGATGAACACAGCATCTTCAAGCACAATTTGTACGCGTCAAAGCTCTGCTGTGTGTCCAGTGACCCAGCTGAGTGAAGTCATCGAGTCTTGCATTTCCCATCTCAAAGGAGCCTCATTCTGCTTTGATGACACCTGCGCTCCTCATCTCTCTGCATGGAGGAGGGCGCTGTAATTGATTAAAGCCTATGAGTAACCTTACTAGCAATTACAGCTCTGTTTATGATCATGTGGAGGGTTTGTCTTTGCATGAGGAGTGTATCAAAATTTGGCACACGGGTCAAGTATCTCAACAACAGTTTCAGGTAAAAAAAAAACCAAAAGCACACCTGGAATTATGAAGTTGGGTAGATTAAGGAAAATATAATGTCCATGAGTAAAAAATCCAAAAACCAAATCCAAAAGAAAATCCAAACAGCAGCAGAGCCATAGAAATGCTTATTTAATAATGACAGATCTCATGACTCTATAGTGTTATAATCCTTCAGTAAAAAGTCTCAAAGAGTAAAGGGATTTGAGCCATTGCACAAACTTGTCTAATGCAGCTTTAAGCTCCGTGCAAAGTCTCCTAGAAGCCCACAGATTGTCCTCTGTGTCCTCTGACTTTGGCGCTAACTGACTTAATAAAATACAAAATATCATTAAATGCATGCATGTGTACAAAACACTGGACAAAACATGTAAGACGAAGTTGTGCCTTGAAATAACACGCAACTTAAGTCATACAGCCACAAGTTTCTCACCTCAAAAGGGCCTTGTACCTTTGACACCCAGTTTCTCACAGTACTTGAATTTATTTCTGGACAGCACTAATGAATGCAAAAGCATCCAAGGAAAACAAGGAGGAAATGGAAGCATCTCAAGTTTGTCACTTTTACTCTGACGCTTGGAAGGTTGTTTGTCACTACAAGAAGGTTGCTGGAGTACAATCATTTATACTGTGAAAGTGGCGTAACCCAAAATACACGCCTGAGGCCAGTTAGCATGCAGCAGCTATTTTTATAATCTAGTAAACACACAATCCTGTGTGACACCCAAACAACAGCACCTACAAACTCTTCCCTGATCTTTTCTTTGTTCTGATTGCAACCACAGGTTTGGCAGAACGGAAAAAAATAAAAGCCATAAAGAACTGTGTAATGGATCACCGCCTCACCGTCACTCCAACAGTGCATGCAAAGAAGACTTGTCCTGTGTCACATGTGGACGTGTGAAAATGTTAAAACGCACAAAAGGAAACAACTGTCAGTTCACACTGTGCGATAATGTGCTAAATATCGAAATGACCCACAGTCTCATAATTTCTCAACAGATGAATTATAATCCACTGCAAATTATTAAAAAAAAGAAAATGAATGGAATAGGGAAGGGTCAAGCACTATACTTATGCTCAAACTTTGGTGTTAGAGGGTTTGCAGGATTTGGAAAGAACAGCTCAATGGATGAAATTTCAAACAATAGAAAACTTGATAATGGCGAGCATAAATAGTAGAAATCAACAGGCAATCTGTGGCATCCCTGGGTTCAATACTCTTCCTCAGTTATCCCATGAAAACTAAACCAACTTCAGAGGGATTGATGCTGTAACTTTGTAGCTATCATCAGTGTGTAAGAGCTTTAAATTAAACACATGCAGACTCCTCAGACAATAGATAAATGCAACAGAGTGGACACTGGTGGCTTTACAGGATGTAATACAGTATACTGTATCTAAGACGACTGAAAAGAGCTTGCAGTTTACTGTTCACCGTATGTAGGACTGGACTTACCTCAACGGGGCTCCAAAACACCATGAAGCTACAGAAGCAGGTGGAGAAGTGCGAGCGTCCTTCTCTTCTTCACTAGTTGATCAGCCAAGTCTTTTTGTCTCCACTGCCTCTGTGGGGAAATGATGCAAGTTTAGGGTTGACGCCGTGAACGCATCGGCTTTGCAGACTGAGAACACGTCTCCCTCAAGTTTGATGCCACCTCGCTGCTGCTCTGGCTGGAGCAAACATGACTCGCCGTGCCTGATGCTTTTAGAAAGAGAACGTCCAATCACAATGCCTCTCGCTCCTTACTCTCACATCTTTTGCGCATCCCCGAAGAGTCTCCAAGGACCGGTGCCTGTCTGCCTGCGGGCGGGCACGGCTGCAGTATTAGCGACTTCAAGACTGGCTGCTCCTGCAATCGGAGCACATTTTCATTCGCAGTGCTCTCTTTGTCTTCAAGGCGCTGATGCTGATACTGATAAAGAAGGTCGCTATGAATTTCATCCCGCGCATCCACTGGGTACCGGAGCGGAGCGATGGGAGCCGGGAGCAGGAGGAGTCTCTCTGACGGTCTGAGTTCATAAAAGACTCTTCTAATATGGATGAGCTCCGTGTCTTACCGTTATTATAACCCGTTTTTTTCTTACCAAAAAGGCTGGAGCGTGGCGCGCTGCAAGTGCACACTGTGCGATGTGCGTTGCTACCTACATCTCAGTACAATAAAGGTGGCGCAGAGTTTAAACAAGATGTATCTCCTTGTATCACAGATTAGATCTCTCCATTGAATGAAGCCCAGACTGAATTAATCATACATTTGTAATTAATTATGATTTAGAAAGCACTGCCACTGTGCATATGGGGGTGTTTATGGATGTCTGAGAGTGACTTTCAGAATTATAACCCATAGACTGTGCACAACATCTAAACTGAGGACAGTTTGTTCAGCAGTTATCACAGAAGTGAAACGATTGCTCTCATTAGGATTAAGAAGTAAGAGTTGGACTAAATCCCCAAACATGTGTGTTGTTGTTTTTGTTTTGTTTTTTGATTGGATATATAAACAGTAGACTACATTTTTAATGCCAGGTCCAATATATATTCAAGCCCTGAAGTCAGATTGCATTTGGCAGACTTTTCCAGTTCAGCTGCTGCAGTCCAACAGAGAGACAGAGACACATTCACGACGTGCACAGATGTGAGAGTCTACCTGCTGTGACTTTTATGCCTCGGACAACTGCTTCAGACATTTTGACACTCTTGGTCAGTCGTGCTGTGAAGTGTACAATTGATTTCAGTGCGATTGTGATGGTATTGATTTGGGGTCCTGTCAGTCTATATCAATGTGATAAGATCAAAGTGCCATGCCGGTGTAAAATATTACAACCCTCAGCCGGTGAAAAGCCATTGGCCTCAGAAAAAGCACACACAATAAGCTATTTAATCTCACACTGATTTGAACTAAAGGATTTTGCCCAGTCATTTTCTCTAAAAAAAAAGGATGTGTAGTTGGAGAAAATAGAGCTTTAATGAAAAGAGAAAAAGCCCTGTGGGTTGGATATCAAAAGCTAGTGGATGTGCATAATTCATCTCAGACTATTTCACAAAGCCCTGCAGAAAGGCTTTCTTTAACCTGCTTTTTTCTCATTTAAAATAACTCAAAATATTGGCACTCCACACTGCACAGGAAGGAGACTGTGCACTTGGATCTACTGAGGCAGGATGTTTTTGAGTTATGTTACCAAATTGGCAGCCACTCCAAGTAAAATCTTGTATTCAGAACCCTTCCGAATGTCTATCCCTGAATACTATCATTATTTTAATCTGTTATGTTTTCCAGTAGAGAGAGTATTTCGTCTTGGTGCCTTCACTTCATATCATATGATTATTTTCCGAAGAAACAGACCTGTGATATACTGCCAGTGTACCAGGCTGTTTATGCTCAAATAAACATGACATGTCATTGTGATTTTGTCAGCACATGTTCTTTTTCAGGGTGTGGCTGCAAGGAAACATCTGAGGCTTCAGCCAGCACAGCTGACACACTCGCACACTCGCTCCTGACTTGAGCACACCCCCCTCTGCTGGTATTAAGGCAGCAAAGAAAAAAAATTTCCTTCGGCCTTGTTTGGCTGTGAGGACTCTGGGTACAAGTCCAAGAACACTAATTCAGACCCACAGGAAAGGCTTTGCTGCAGCACAACCAGGGTTTATTGTGAAGCCTTTTTAATTCACAAAGCTGCTGCATGTAAGTGGGGCAAAACATCGCCCAAGTCCCGAAGATCTAAGAGGCACCAGCGCAGCAGCTGCAGCATGTCTCTGCTGGGACTGTGGGCCGCTCACTGCGTGTGGTATCAGAAGACCTGACTAGAAAACATGCTGAACATGATCAGTGATGCCTATTTTGTGCCAGTCAGGGTGAATATTCATATATATATACGCTTTTGAATGTGGTTTTATACGGCATCATTCACAAAGTAATCCTGTTTGGTTTTCTCACAAATAAGACCTCAGAATGCATTACTGTATTGTCATATATAATATATAATGTGTAGTCTGTATGTTGTTGCTGTTAATATACAATTACATACATTTTCCCTGTTGTTCACATAAGAGAAAAAAAGGTGATCTGGAATTATATAATTTTCTGTTCTCAATGGCTTTCCTCCAGAAAAAAAGGCTTTAGGTAATTTTCCAACACATTGGAATGGAAGTCTTAACATTACCAATGTACTTTAATGAACATGTAACCTGTTGGACAGCCGGATCCTGATGGATTTTGAAGGTTGTGAGTCTTGACACATTTCCCTGGCCAAAAGACAAACAACCCCCTCATGGCACACTCATCAGTTATATCCCTCTCACTGCTCATTGCTCATCCAACTCTGGCATCTGGTGTTACTCATAATCAATAGTGTTGGCTTCCAAAGTCGGCCCAGAGCATGCAGTTGCCAATTATATAGCACCCACAGAATATTGTTACTGTCATGGTAAAAGTATGTTTTTCTTCGTAGCTGAACTGAAGGGCTTTGTGCTGTCACCCACGGCACATGGATGCGACTGAAAAGTTTGGTGGTGCAAAAAACAGGAGTCTTGTTTTCATCTCTAAAAAATGCTATAAACCTCCATATGCTCCTAACATCTGCTCTGCATGTTCTCTGTTACTTTAAATGTGCGTCTGCAGTTAACTCATTCTCATATTTTACTATCAGCTCTCTGTGTTAACCTGTGGACAGATTTGTGAGCTATAGATACCAAGTAATGAATGATTCATTACATTCTGAGACAAACTATACTCCAAGGTGCAATAACACCTTGTATAATCTTCCTCAAACTTACGACAGACTCAGCAATGGCATAACTCTGCAGTGCTCTAAATTGCTCTTCTGGCCCAGCTGCCCTTTGATTGATTATGATAAATGGGCATGAGCAACAGTTTAATGAATTACACTGGCCAGAATAAATCCAGGATTCTCCATCTGAGTGGGCTGTTTCATTCTTTGGTATTGACCGGTATACAGCATGAGAATGTCTCCAATTTCATCACAGGTCAAAGCCTCATAGGTCCACTGTGTTTTCACCCTGGTCACTTAGGATTAGAGTGGTGATTTATCAACACGACCCCACAAATACAATACATTGAACTCCAAAAAATTTAGGGCAGCAATTTTTCCGATTTACAATACATTCCAAAGGAAAAAGTGCATTCATAAGCCCAAAAATGACTACAGAAGTCTACATGGCTGGCATGACCACAACAGAAAGCCAACAAACACTACATAGAAGTGCCACATAATTAGATATGAGTGATGGAAGAGGGCCTGCAATAAAGATTCAGAGGTATTATGTGATAGCGATGGCACTTGAAGCACTACAGACAGAGGCGGAAAAACATCTGGTTTCAGTGCTCTCCATCTCTGCAGCACAAAAACTCTCTGATACCTTATCCTGTGCTCTTCTGATAAAGATGAATGCATTTGTGCTGCACCTCATTTGAGGTTTCCAGTGAGGGTGCACTAAGCTCGAGTCTGGCCCTGATCAATTGACAGGCAAGGCACCATGTGGGCAGCCAATCCCCCGGCTGAGTACTCCAGTATCAGGGTGTGGACAAAAACCATTAGGCCCAGTGATGATGGTGTAGGATGCGAGAACCAAAGGCTATCTGTATGCCAATTATCTGAAAATATTCAGACAGACAGCACAGGGTGATGTTTAAAGATGCAGACTGTTTAAATGCAAAGTCACAGACTTTGCGGTGGGTAATAAACTGTGTTGTTGTCTGTGAAGTGAAGTTGTTGTTTTGCTTTTTTCTTTTCGTGGTTGTGCAGCCTTTTTTCCTTTTAACATCAGATTATGGTCTGCGGCCTTTTTTGTCAGGGAGGAAAAGAAATGGCCTCAGTGGCTCTAAGCTCTGGCATCTGTTTGAGAGCACCTGCCTTCAGACCAGGTGATGTGCTCTGGGATGGCTGTATTTTGGGTTAGGAGGATTCATGTTCATGTCAGGACCACAGGATGACCTGTCGCTTCCTGAGAAGTGTAACCTGATGAGTTGTGACTTTACTTGTGAAGCAGTCATATATTTGACTCCGGCATCTGCCAGGTTCTGCTTGGCACATGGCTACCAATTTGCTATAGTTCAAGAGGAGACAGGGTGAAAATGAACATTAAACATTGATTTCAGGTTGAATCACAAATCTGACTGGGACATCCTTCCCATTATATGATTATTATATATTATTTTTTTGGGGGGGCTATTTTTTTGTTTTTACAGTTTGTAAGAAAATTTTAATTATGCAACAAATTCTGTATAGAATTTAGCAAGGAATATACTACTGTATAATAAACATTGACTTATCTGGCCTTTAACATTTTGCAATTTCATGCTAAATTCAAATGTGGAAGGCATTTTATTCACAAACTTGGTTTACCATTCTCTCTTCAGCAATCTGACCGTCTTGTTCTTCCTGCTGTGTAATGGTTAGTTTGTCAAAGGTGCTTTCTTTTAGTAGTTTAAATAATGAAAAAACTGGGTGAGTGATTCCTGCAATGAATTAAGGGATGACAATGCACTTCACTGCTTCCAGCTCTATGATTGATAATGTGATACTGTGTGTGTGTGTGTGTTTACTCACATTTTTACATACTCAAATGCATTATGTGTTAATGCACAGTTTTCATTGTCTAAAATTCACTTTTAGAGACTATGAATCATATCATCTGATTAATTTGGTGTCTGATCTGCAGGAAAGTATCTTTATACATTAATGGAGAATTTATCATTGTAGAATGAGAAAAACATATTTTCCTATACTTGCTTCCTGTGAGTATTTTTCTCCCTTAGTGATTTTTATCCTGTAGCGAACACTAATAATGACCTTTTCTTTGGGGGCAGGTTCAAATAGTCCTGTACAAGTTTGGTCTTTTTCCAACTTCAAGAATAGTTTAAGAGAACCATATTTCAGCCAGTTATTGATTTTTTTTTCAGTATGAATACCTAAAGCTTTGGGGTTCTGCCATAAGTGCCAGTGGACCAAGTTTATCTCTGGTGAATTCTGAACTGGAAGCAGCTATGTAGCAACATGTGTTCACTGCCAAAGGGAGCACTTTCATACCACACTGCAACAGACATCTGCCAGACAATGATGGGACCTCTGCATATCACCACCTTAAATCATATTCTTTCTGATCACTGGAAGACATAGGCCCTCAGTGGCAACAGCCTGGGGTTTAAAAAATAATGAAGAAGAAGAGTGTGCTTCCAAAGTGGAATATCTGCCATTATAAAATAGTATCCATGACTGAAATATAACTTTTATCAGATAGCAGGTAATTTATTTTTTCTAAGTTTTACTTTCTCCTACATATGAAAAAATATATACAGTATAGAATTTCAAATATTATTGCATTACATACCATGGATTAAATCTGCTCTCCCTCTCACCCCCTTCACCTAGATTTACCTTCGAGGTACCTTTCCACTTTTCCACTTCCAAATGGCTTTTAGAGAAAGCACCCTTCAGGGTTTCCTTCTGGCATTGCCTGTAGCGCTTGCTTTTTGTTTCGGTCAAGGTCATTTTTCCCATGTCACAGAAGGTTGTGGAGAGGCTTCTGACACAAACTCTGAACTGTTTAATGAACCCAGTGGATCCACAGGGCATGTTTAAAGCACTACAGGGCAGCAGTGGCACTCAAGTCAGCTCTTTGCCCTGTCTAAGAGCGTTATTTCAGCTCTTTCTAATGTACTCTGGGGGCCCAAACTGCACAAATGACCTGACCCAAATGAAAGCATTCTATCTTTTCAACTCTCCCCATGGAACCACCACAACAACAAATCCAACCTGGAAATACCTGGCTCTTAGTCCTCCAAGCCTTTTGAGGTCACCGACACTGCAAGCAGTGCAAGTATTTATGCTCTCTCCTGCAATATTAGTTCTGTTTCTTTGCTACTGGTCAATTGTGTTGATATCATGTTAAATAGCTGATGATGCAGTTTCAGCAAAAACAGAGCCAACTGTGCTATGTGGCAAAGGGATGGCTGCTGCAAGTGCACAAGCAGTGCTGCTCCTCCTCTGTGCATGATGCAGCCAGCCACACCCAGCAAAGTGCCTGCTGTTATACTCTCAACTGTGGAGCCTCAAGGGAGTGTGGACGCATGGTAGATTTAACAAAGTGCTCACTGCAGTATATATGAGCCTTACAAAGTAACTGTCACCTGTGCAGCAAATGGATTCAGTGTTAATTAGAACTAAGTGTATGAAGACAGCTAGGGTGGGGGTGGGAATCAGCATTGTGTTGACTACTAGGGTTGGGTTCTTGCTTTTGGACACATTTTGGATGTACTTGCATTAATTTCCAGCAGCTCCTGCACTGACATCTGCTGTTCACCACTTCAGCGAAGTTTCTCCCTCCCCTGTCGTCTTCTGCCTTTTCCTCACCAGACCACAAACAAGTCAGATAAGCATCCTGTGCTGCCTTTCAGCCTTACACCCCAGGACTTGCGTCTTTCATCATCCTCCTCAGCGGTCACCCGTGACCCTGTCCTTGTTACGCTAGTCAAGGCCACATTAATGTATCATGGGCTTGGGGCAACAACTTTTTCAAGGCCCCCTACACCACAACTCAACTATTGCTCCACCACATTCAACCTACACAAACATCAACTGCACATAATTAGCATAAAATAGTGCTTCAACAATCACCCATGACTGCTGTTTAATTCTATGACTGTTGTAGCACCAAATACATGTCATATAATCATTGTAATACCGTAGTGAAGAATACAACACCATAACTGCATCAGCGAAAGGTAGAGCTGGGCTAACAGTAGAATAATCAAATCAAATAATCAAAAAATCAAATATCATCCAAATAAAACATAAGTTTACAGCATGTCTGTTGAGCTTAAACACTGTGCATTCTCAGAGGTTGACCAAATGTGTGTGAATTCATGAGGTCATAGTTACTTGATCAATTATTAATGTGAGCAACAAGATTCATCTAACATCTTGCAGTAACTCATGCATTAAGTTAAATCATCATGAGTCATGGCATTATATTCAAGTATACTATGTGTACCTTTATTATGAAGTTATACCATATCAGATGGCTAAGATGGGAGTTTGGGGCAGTTACAGATAACATTCAGGAACCTAGTATTTGCTATAGTAAAGCTTCATAGCTTCATAAATAAATGGAATTTTGCATGGGAATATTAATTTCTTTGGTCGTGTCATTATTGGTTTGTTAAGGTTGCTCTGGTTATCCAGCTAGTTAGCTACCAAACTAAGAGCTGGCATGCTAATGTGTGGAAACAGGTGTCCTCTTCTACATAACCATTTCACTTGCCAGCTCCGCTACTGCTGCTGGAGGCTTTTCTCATCGTCCCGAGCCCAGGGCTCGCTGCTTATATCCTGTCAGTTTGGGGATTTTTCTGAACAGCTCTCACTCCCAGTGCACTTTCTCTCTTTGATTTTTGCATTTTTGAGCTCCACTTTCACATTTCTTTCCAGACATTTTTACAAATGTGCCTGCGGCTGAAGCACATTTTCACAGAAATTGAAAGTCATTCATTGGAGGATAAAGACAGGCATGTCATACATGTGATTGGCCTTTTACATTGTTTGGACCTCAGGGTTCAAGCCCCTGTAAGCTTGTGCCTTGAACGACGATGATGCCAGTGGGCTGTAATCTGGGCCCCTTACATTATACACTGCCTGAAATGATGGGAGGAACAACTGTCTGTTGAAACAATACTGACATGTTTGACCATAAGCCCTTCATTCAAGTAGTTCTCTCTCAGTTTTTGATTACCGTGTTAATTTGCTGAGGGTTTCTTATTCTGCTGTTAATTGTGAGTTACTTGTGATGTTATTAATGCAACTTAAAGTGGCAGGTGACACCAGTCCTCACAGTGATGTGGCTCAAAAACTCTTTGTTTAAGCAATTTGGCTGTAATACAAAGCAGAGCAAGCACAAGAGGACGTTTGCTCTTGCACATTTAATTCAGAGCAGGTGATGCTCATTAAATATGCATGATTTGGCTCTCATCATGGAAATCAAATGTCTACTTAAGAATGGTGGCTGTATAAAGTGTACTTTCAGATTCTGTAAATCTGTGTGACAATAGGAGAAGGGTCAATCCATACTAAATCACCTAGGACCTCCCAGTTCTTGCCTTGAATTTTCTTGAACCCCCCCAAAAAAAAAAACTCTATTAAATCCATTGGACCTTGCAAAATCCTATAGCTCTACTCCTACTTTTTTAGATATGAATTTTTCAAGCATGGCCCTCAGAGTGAAATTTCATTGGATCGATTCTTTGTATATGAGTCCTGAGTCTCACCAATTGCCTGTTTTGTGGTTGGAATTTGAACTGAACAGGAAGGAATATGAGGCATAATTTGCAAAATGTATTTATGCCAATAGTTGAATATATTACAGTAATCAAATTCATACAAATAAATATTTTCTTTCCCTGAACAAAATATCTTTAATTTTCAAATTCATTTTCATTTTCTTCCTATTTTTTGTGATTGTTTGCAGTATTAATAGTTCTACCACATCTAGCAGTTATTTGTTTCCGGCAGAAATATAGAAAAATATATTTTTAGATGAAATACCACTTATATATTCTGTCAAGAAGCCTTATTTAAATTTCCATGAAACGCTTTTCTCGGAAAGTGATGATATTCTTTGCATATGTATGAAAATAATTGAAAATGTTTTCTGACTCCATCATTTAATAATTTAATTTGAAAATAGCAAAATTTGTGTAGTTTTCCCCAGCTGTAATATTACATTTTGTGATTTTATTTCATAGGTAGATATTTGTTCTGTGTTAAAGGTTTTCTATTTCTGTGATAGCTATTGAGCCTGTTTTAATTGGGTTCAGAAAAGTCGCAAGTTACAGCTTCGATAGGATTTTTCAAGGTCCCATGAATTTAATAAAAGTTTAGTAGAGTAAATACACAGCATCTTCATAAGGCATACCCGCGAAGGTGCCAACATCATCTCCCTCATCACCTAATGTGTCTGAAATAGTGGCAGATGAAGCGGAAGCCACATGAAGCTCTCAGGTCTGATGGTTTTACCTGCTGATGAGAGATAAAATGTTTTTTGTACTTGAGGATATTCTGTTCACTCCTGTACTCACTATACTGGCCCACTTGCCCCTCTTCTATTAGTTACCCTCCTGAGAGGCAAAGCAACAGCTGTCCTCAGCCAATCATCCATCACTCTGTCCTCTGGGTGTGGGCGCAGGAAAAGTGCAATGAGCAGCAATCCTATCTATCAGCCTCCAGAAGCAGTGAGGCAGAGTTCAGATTGGTAATGAATTTAGAACGAACAACAGGTTTCACTAAAACTCACCTATAACGGCCTTGCTTTAAATTTTAATGTATTTTTTTACCCTATTTATATTCAACACTTCTTAAAATGCTCTGCGTGGTTTTCCCAATGTTTTATTTATGTGGATTAATTTGCAACCTTGTGGGTTTATCATTGCCTATATGGATAGCAGCACTGTTGCAGCACTGCTGTTGCCATCAGTTTTCAGATGGCTATAAATCAACTATAAATCAAAAATGCTCCACATGATCCAAGCTCTCAGAACATGAGAGGCTCCCTTTGGTGTATTCGTGCTGTCTTTTTACTTTAACATGATTTAATTTAATTAATTGATTAATTAATTTTATTTATTTATCTGTTTGACATTTTGCAGTTGACCCTGTTGTTCAATGGACTGGTGTCAAGATCCTATATACCCTGCAGCTTTTGTAAGACTTGGTTAAAGTGTTCTGACAATCAATCAATAAATCTACTTTATCTTTAATCTACACTTTACCTTGTGGCTGAGTTTAGTAAGATAATGGTATGGAGGAAATAGCTGTACTCCTTATAGTGTGTTGTGGCAGTTTGCAAATTTGGGTTTGATTTTTACTCATGAAAATGAGTTTTTACATTACTGGGTTTATAAAAGAAAAAAAAATTTGTCTTCATCTTGTGAAGTACATAATTCAGAAGAAAACATACCACAAGCCTCTCGTGCTACCTAAAGGTTATAAATAAAATATGTCCAATATAATATATTTGTTTTTTTGCCAAAATGATCTGATTTTGCAGTACAATATCCATTTGTAGTGACTACTGCAATATTAAACTTATGGTTATGTTTAGACTGTGATGGTACTTGGTTAAGTCTGGAGGGAGATTAAAGTCTGGATTAATGCAGAAAAGTTTCACAGTGACTTGCTTTTTCGATTTAACAACAAAGTTCTTTCACTAACTTAACCTAATGACAAACAGGACTCAAAATGTATTTCTTTTCTAAGGATTATATGCAATTTTTAGTTGCATATAATCCTAATTTTAAGCAGACAGGATGGGTCTAAGAAATAATAATAAGTAGATGCACAGCATTTCTTTAACAAACTTTTGCTAATATTAAAAGTGATGGTATCAAGAACATAGCACAAGAAAGTGCTGCCTGATGCTGTTCAAGTGTGGTTCATAAACTGTCAGTTAATCAATAAACACTGACCAGTTAATCAACAAATCAGTTCAACTAATCAATCACTGACCAAGCTGAGAAAGAATTTTAATTGAAATAAGACACCATTATGATTAAGAAATATCACTGGGATCACTTTTCACATTTCTTGTTTATAGTGATGCTGCTGCTGCTGCTTGACTATTGAATACAGAAAGCAATAGTGTGTGTGTGTGTGTGTGTGTGTGTGTGTGTGTGTATGTGTGTGTGTTCATGTTGTCATTCTTATTTAAAGTGTATACACAACAGCCCCTGACAATGGAAGTTTAGTTTTGCTGTTGAAATGGGGCTGAACACGAAAAGACATCTACATACTCTGTGGGCTGAGAAACGGGGACATGGGTGATGACTCCCATGCTTTTATGATGCTCCTCCACTGGGCTTTTAGAGTGATGGAGGCAGTGATGGAGTAGCCTCTTCTACTTCAGGAAGCCGGAGAGCTTCCAGCAGCAGAGAGTAAATCATTCAAGGCGCCTAAGCTTCATCACATGCGAGAGAAGCAGCTTCTTTTTTTTTTTTTTAAATGAAAACATTTTCAGTGTGGAATCATTTTTTTGATGCATGTGTGTAGTATTCATCCTCTTTGGTGTGCGGAAAAATGGTGGTATGTTGAAACCAATTCCTTAAACTTGCAACTTTTATCTTTTCACGGGTGCTCAGTTGTCAGGAGCGCTGGCTGATATGACTTTAATCAGCAAATTGAATAGGTGTATCCAGCTTATCACAAAAAAAGGCTCTCACACTGTAGAGCCCCTATAGAGGAGTGCTTGAGCTTAAGGCTGAACACAATGACAGGAATATTACAATCCTTTTCTCTATTGTAGATTTATATGTATTTATTCAGCTCCTGGCTTTGATGCAGGCCTTAAAAGTTCCTCTGTTGGACTAATTAGAGCTGTGCTGGCTTTTCCCTCTGACTATTGTGGTGGTTATGGAAGCTTGCCTACTGGGACGCACTGCTTCTCACACAGTAAACGTCTTATTTTCCCTAGATAGCACTGCTGATATATCTGTCATGGGAGCAACGGTAAAGTATTAGCTGTTCTATTCTTAATTGCCTGCAAACAGCTTGTGAGGCATCCTGCCCAATGACATGCTGTGAGAGAGTGCTGGGAAAATAAAAGAGTAGTATGCCATGGCCACGGCCATTCCAACACATGAGTTTTTTATTTCTCATTTTTAGTGCATCAGTTTGAAAAGGGCAAACTGATACCTTAAACTTTCTCCATGGTTTAAACCTGATCACCCAGCATGTGCTTAAGCTGTTGAAATTATACAATGTATGATTTCAGCACTCTTTAACTTTTTAACTGGAGTACCTGGCTGGCACGCGAGCCAACAATGTGACATCTTTCAAACTCCACAAAAAGGCCAAATAAAACCTGTGTCCTTCTTGCTGTGACACGGCAGCGCTCAGTGGCATTAAGTCATCACAATCAAGCTGTATCATGCCGTGACGGATGAAGGACAGTTTCACCTTCTCCTGCAGCGAGCCATCCCACCTGACTCATTTGCTTGACCTTGAAAAGAAAGTCACTGTGTCTCCAACACTGTGGATGTAAGCACCCTCGGGAGACAGCCAAACCACCACATTCACAAATGCACTCTGTAAGAAGCCCCTGCTGCTGCCTCCCTACGGCCTGCTCATTAGAAGAGGTTGTGTTTGCTTGTTTCCTTGTGTTGACAGGTTCTGCAGCATGCAAGCAGGGCATAACTTAACAAAAGCTGGGGAAAAAACACTGTCAGGTGTTGTACAAATGAATGGAGGCTGTTCTTTTTTATCTGTGCATTGTCTCAGCTATTGTCTGGTTTGTCTGTGCTCAAAAAAAACCTGACCTAATTATCAGCATACACACAAAATTTTCTTCAATTACATTTTTGAGTTTGTTTTGCAAGACATCTATACTCTCGGTAAATCCTAGCTTTTATGAAATATGGAGTTTCTGAATTGTAAGGCAAAATGCGCCAATCATTGTCTTCATATGACAACATGGTGACAGGAAGACAATTATAAATGTATCTACTATATTGATGAAGCTAAATTATCCCACTATGAGAGAACTAAGCCCTCAGCATGACATGTCCATGGAAACAGTCTGTATGGCTGCAGACCCGCATGGTAATTAGTGTGATGTTCGCTGTCTTTCTCCAGCATATGGTCCATTAAGATTAAATATGCATGCTTTGCTTTGACACTTACCCAGTGTCTCTTAAAATGTAACACCTGCTTGTTTGGAGAATATGAGTCAATGTGGGAAAGTGGACATAATGACACAATGATGACCAGCTGAGATTAAAACTATAGGAAAGTTGAACTTTACAAATATACAACTGGACTTTTAAATTTAGTTAACTTGATGTTATAGGCATTGTTTTCTACTGATCATAGAATAATTATTTTCACTTTTCAACAGCAAGATTTGATTTGATTCACCTTCGCCACAAAATAAATATTTTACAATGTTAACATTATCACAGTCACTGTTTATTTCTTTATTTCTTTTTCTGCTCCCAATGCTGAAGGGTTAATACGAACAGACTTTTAACGCCACGTCACAATGCACAAAGTTGTCCAGGTATGCATTACTGCATGGGTGTTGCTTTCGATGAGTGACTGGCAAATTCATTTATTATGCAGTTGGACTGCTGTCCTGCTAAATGAGCTGTCGTGTTGAGTGTGCAATGATAAGAATGTATTGTGATGTTATTGTATAATATGCAGAGCAAAACCCCAGCACAGTGGGGGCTTGGGAATCAAGGTCAAGGAAATTGTCCCATAGTTGGAAATTTGCAGAAACTATGAAACCTATTAATATTCAGTTTTAACGCCACACATTTTATCGTAGATTTAGGCAAACATGTAAAAAAGAAAAAAGTAGAACTTGTGCTGATCCAGAATTTGCTTCTCTGCTCCTTCATGGTAAAAACACTTTCCTGTTAACTCACCTTTTGATTGTCACATTGAGTTCTGCACAGCTTGCTCTATCACTAGGCTTTTTTGTTGGTTGACTGTTTAGAAGTTCAGCTCCTCTGGCTCAGTGTCGCTTAGCAACAACAACCATGCATGCTTATTGTTGTGTGATGTTGTTTAGATTATTATGTGGCTTTTTTAAAATTTCATTTGAATATATGGCACATTCCTATCATGGAGACATGTCTACAACAGTTTTGGTTGGGGGCTTGGTAGGGCCCTATGTCAAAAAGGCTTTGTCCATGGCAAAGAAATGAAGTCTTCATAGATAGGTGTTCATTTCACATTAAAGGAAAAAGAAATCACATGTCAGATGTCACTTAGTGATGTGATAAATTTCAGCTAATACTTTTAGTGCCAGGTGATAGAGGGTTGATGCATTTCATTTTCTGTCTGATCAGGTGGATGATGAATTTAGAGGCGTGCACCAGAGGTGACTCATTAAATTCCAGTGGGGCCTGCTGCCCGTACAAAAATACATCTAAGGCTCTACCCTGAACACAGTATGATTTTACATCAGGCCTCCTCTAGCTTTACATTTTTTTTTCAACTTCACCAACCCTAGTCTGAATAATCTGTATTGGTTCGTCAATAATTCAGCAGCATTGCAACAGGGTATCGTGACTTACTGCAGGAGGCAGCTGGAAACAATTTAAAGTAGTCTGCTGTATCCTACAGGGCTGGGTGCTGGAAAGGGACTTGTTTGGTTTGTTAAGAAGAGAACACAGCCATTAAAGTATTCAGTTGCAGCATGACACAAATACTCTTGTGGCACCACTAAAGAAGAAAGGCCGGTTGGTTTCATACAGGCATTGTTCGACATTGTGTGCTCCAAGGGAGCCCTGTGCTGGTGATGAAAGTAGAGGTGTTGTCTGCTCTGCCCCCAGGGTGAACACTCCTCTCAACACACAGATCCGGGCTCAGTTTGATATCTCCCCTCCACTGCTTTTGATCCTGCCATGTAAGCAGTGCAATATGAGGGGAAAAGGCACTGCTGTGAATACGAAAACACAGACTGTGGTGTTTATTAAACAACTGCAGAATGTGAAGTATTTCCAGTTTGATAATCATCTCACAGTTATTCACATTAAGAGGGGAGGAGGTCTGTGTAGGTGCTGTGTATGCAGTGCAGCTTATAGATTTACAGTATATAATATACAGCAGAACTAATCTTACCTTTATCTAACACATCACGCTTTGTTCTAATGTAATTTTCATACACTCTCCTTACAGCATTGCACACAACTCTATACTTATGCAAAAGCTTTGGGTTATTTTAAACATATTTTTCTTGTAAACAACAAAACAACTGCCAATGTCAAAACAGAATTTTACATAATATCCTGTTTGTTTTGCTTAGGCACGTTCATGTAGATCCGGCGCAGATCATTATGAATGAGAGTGATGTACTGAGCTGTTTGAATTTTGAATGAATCCACTGCTGTGTGGAAGTTGACCATCAAGATAAGATAAGATAAGATAAGATAAGATAAGATAAGATAAGATATTCCTTTATTAGTCTCACAGTGAGGAAATTGCACAAACAGTGGAAAACACTGACTGAAAGCAGCACACACACACACACACACACACACACTGCAGGGTTAAGGTATTTCTGTATAGTTTCTGTCTGCATAAGAGATCAGTGATTTGGTTGTGGCTCATGAATGCTACCTGTCCACAAATCACTATTTTATGTGCACAATGTTATCTGACAACATAAACATACCACTACACATTAATGACACCACCACAAAAGCATATTTTCAACATGTTTTGACAGCACGAAGAATAGAAATGATGTATCGAAATTATGCATATATAAATGTCTCCCTTACAAGATGATGATTTAGCATATAACACAAACAAACCAGGGCTGAACATTTCCCCAAAATCAAATTTTAGCAATGTGTCAAACTGGCAACCTTCTGCTCAGGAGTTTTAACCTCTGTGGTATGTGCTCAAACCATACGCTCGCCCCATTTATTTCAAATCTTTATCTATTCAAGGAGATACCTGGAATTTTCCCCATCTCATAGGAGGGAAGAATCCTTAAAACAATCCCTGGATCTGAATACTGATGAGGATTGCTTCCAAAATTGAATGGGTTCTAAGTTAGATCAAGAGCCACCACTGGTAAAAATGTTGTGAAATCCTCCATTATTTTTTGCATAAACCTGCTTGCAAACAAACAAACAGAGCAAAGCAAAAACATAACCTCCTCGGTGAAGGTTACGTTTCAAGATTGCAAATCTGTTCACATACTTCAGAAAAACACAATTTTAGCCCAGACTTGATATCCAAGGAAAGCAGGCGGATGACAAGAGCAACAGATCTGCTAGCTGCCAACAGCTGCTTTAGATTGCTGAGAAAGCTGAATGTGACAAAGAAATGTTTTCTAATATTGATGTCACGATTATTCAATTCCTGCGTCAAACAGGACATGTATGTCATCCAACTAATGACCGGTTCAAACAAATCATCTTATGACAAAATCTTGGTGAAAATAAATATACAACAGTGACATCTAAAATACTCTCACAACATTCAGCAGTGCACACTGATCCTTGACCTGTGGGGTTGCAGCACAATCTACATTAACTCTGTTAATGTTGCTGTTGCTGTTTGCAGTGACTCTCATCTTTGCTGCTTTTTGGGGATAACCAGTCAGGTATTGTTTCAGACAGCCTCTAGCCATCCTGTCAGTTTGATGAAAGAAAAAAGCCAAGTGGAAAAATAAGGCACAATAAGGTTTGGGGTTATCTTTTTATAGCATTGTGAAATTTAGTATGATGTGACTCACTTCACTGCCTGTCTAAAATGTCTGCATATACACACTCTGCAATGCAGCAGCAGTAGTAGCATGCTGTATTAATAGTGCTAATATTAATATCTGATGTAGCATGCTTCCTAAAAATACAAATAAGCTACTTAAACCCATGAAAAACACTGTTTAACAGCAAGAATAAATACAGACTGTTTTCTGTTTCTTACATAAGAGAAAACTAAAAAGGGAACTGGGCCCCTGATAGTTTTAGCATTAAACCTGCTTTGAATCATCCTCTTCTATTGCATGTAATCTCTCTAGAAAAACCCCTGTGCCCGTTGCTGTAATTACAGCTGCTTAACTTATCTACAAAATGCAAACAAGCCCATCTTGATTGCTTGTAATGATCATCATTTTCCACTTTACTGGTAATCGGCTTTTCAGATGTTTTTCATCCAGTAAAAAAACTGCAGATTTTAGGTCTCGCCAGATTTTGCATCTGCGCCAAATAAAAAGTAAACACTGTGCGTGACAACGTGTTGTGATAAAAATCATTAGTCAGATCTAAAGTTGCGGGAATAAGCAGCTCAGTGAATGGCAGAAATCAAGTAATGCAAACTAATTCACTTCTGCATAACATCATCAAATGGATTCATAAGGACGTGTCAGCCCAAAAAAAGAGAGTTCAGCCCCCCCACACACACACTGCAGTGCACTTTAAAACTAAGGATAAGAGTGGTCATAATGAGATGAAGGTCTTTACTCTGGGTCCCTCTGGGTCATTTAAGCAGAATTAAATGACCATCACTGTCCTCGTGCATCAGCTTTATAGTGGGGATTTTCTCATGTACTTAACCCCCTGTGAGTTTTAAGTATGTTGATAGATAGGAGTGGAGTACAATATCTCCAACACAGAGGTGAGCTCTCAGCGCTACATTAACGGATGCTGAGTAAGCTTGCTCAAGATTGTGTACTTTTGTGTACTCTTCCTGTCTTGGCTCCACTTGAGGCGCCAAGGGATTCCTCTCCAGGGCTCTGACAAAGTGCTCAACTTGAATTTTTAATTCCTTTTTACCACAAATCAATCATGCCAAACGTTTTGGAAGGCATACATTTTGGCATAATATATTTTGTCTACTTTCCAGAAAGCTATTGGCCTAAGATGGTTGCTTGAAATAAAAAATGTAGATACTGTATACACTATGGCAAAAAGTTTTTAAAGTTCCTCAGTTACCTGTATGAATCTGTCGAAGCGATATCCTTGCCTGACGTGTTTCAGTTTTTTGTTGACCCATTCATACACCCTGACCTTCAAACTGCAAGTTGCTCAATGATAATTATTTTGGTTACCAGAGGGCTTTGTCACTTTGAATGTAAACTTACAGTGTATCATTTGAAGCACTTGGTAAGCATGGAAGCACATTATCACCATGAGAGAATAAAAGCAGCAATGAAGTTCACCGTGATGGATTTTGTATGTTTGTCAAGCAGGTGTAAAGTCCCAGCAAATGGAGTTTCACAACAAACAGAATGAAGAGAAACCACCAGCTGCCTCAAAGCTAAGATGCATGCATTTAAAACCTGGAACACCATTGTGTACTTTGTAAAATGGTTGGGAGTTTAGTTGCATACATCTGATATATAGTAAACATTAAACATTCAACAATATCAGGAGGTTTCTTTAACACCCAGATGAAACATGTTCCCAATTAGTCTGCAGGGCTGAACTGGGATGGGGTCCCACTGTAAAATCAGCAAGTGCTTGAGGGCTCTCTTTTAGCCCTTCATGCACACTTTCCATCTGTCTGCAAGTCTCTGATGCAGCTGACTTTGCTTGACATTATTAGCTTCAAGGAATGAGAAAAGTTTTACGTGGCACCAAGCACTTGCTCTTTGTTTCAAAAGATCTGAATAAACATTCAGCAACTAGCGATGCAAACAGGAGCCTTGTTTCACTGGCCTCTCTGGTGATGTCACAAAGGGCCGCCCCAACTCTATAAAGCATTTCAGCCACTGTTGCACTCCCACATTTTTGCTGAGCACACATGTGAAGTTAATTAAAGTGTGTGAGGGTTCAGTGCTTTGGGCTTAAGAGGAGGGGCACTGGGATTGGACCTTGTGTGCGTCAAACCCTTTTCCCTAAATAAATAAAGCTTCAACTAAAAAAACTGACCCCAAGTTATTAAATGAGTTTAAGATTACGTTGCTCCTTATTTGCTGTCAGGACTGAAGAAGTGGTTACTTGTCTCAGCTGAAACTCAATTCGCTTTGACAAATCACCTTTGAGTCTGAGAGACGCCGTCCTTGCAGGTGCAGGTCAACATGCACTACATGAAAATGCCGTGGTGAGTTAAAAAAATTATTACTTGAAGCCAAAAGATATCTCCTTGACCTTCAAAGTTCTGAACTGGAGTGAGACCCTTGACAGCATTCCTTATCATCTGCACAACACTTGCAGTAAACTGTTCTGAATGAGATAGACTGACAAACTCAGATCTGGCAAAGGGAAAACAACAGCTCTGCTGCTTGTCAGACGCAAGAACTATCTGCACAAACACTCCCAGAGCTACATCTGCTTTGTTATCTTTATTGCCTGGAGGCAAGTTGGACACTCCCTAATCACTCAAACAGCAGCAGTGGAGTCCATGATTGACGGGAAGACACCCATGATACGTGTGCTGTGACATACCTGTCATAAGTGTCTTTTTTTATTTCCCACAGCATTTGTCAAAGTCACATTCATATTGTACCATTTATCTCCTCTCGGTAAAATCACTTCCAACTGATTCAATGACTAACTTCTTTGACTACAATATATTTTACAGAGATGAAGACTTTGGTGGACTTTGGTAAAGTCCATCCATTATCACAGTTTTATTTATTATTAAAAGTCACATTATCACTGTAGAGGTACTGTAGGCCCAGACATCATACTTTGTATTATGTGCTAGTATTTTTAGTATAGGACAGTGCAGTATTATTTTAGCCTTTAGTTTGAATAAGAGCTTTGCATTGTTTGGTTATGCACCGCCCGTGTGTGCTTCTCGGGGCTAATTGCCCTCATCTTTCAGTGTGTCTGTGAACATTACCAACTCAAGGATGTGCTGCTTGACACTTAAGCTGTTTGCAGATGGGTCATAAAGTGTGCTAAGCTCATTTGAGCTGTGCCTTTTAAATGTTCAGCTCTGTACCAGGGGAGCCATAAAACCACATCACTACTCATGTGAGACACGTTCTTGTGTGGAGCCAGAAATCACTGCTTAGTCTTTCCATCAGATTAGTTTGGCCCTGTATGCCTGTAAGATATATTAGAGCATGTACGATAGATGATAGATAGATAGATAGATATATAGATAGACAGATAGATAGATAGATAGATAGATAGATAGATAGATAGATAGATAGATAGAAAGAAAGAAAGAAATTGTGGACACAAAATGAATTGCTGAGGAGAGGAGAAATAGTTGAAGCTGTTTCCATATAAAGGGTGAATAAAGCACCAGCTACAGAGGGTGTTTAGCAAAATGCTACAAAACAATCAGAAACCAAACACCTATGCATCTTTACTGCTTTAATCAACCACTACCATTAAGAGAGGCAATAAATATCAGGCACCCTGAAAGGGAGCAAGGAGAGTAAGTGCTATATATTGTTTAGACCACTTTCTCTACTGAGCACTTCAGAATTGGGTAGGAAGTCCACAAACATGATTTTATTACAGAACAGGGTGACCCAGATAACACACAAATTAATGTAACAAGCAACAGGACCACATTAAAGCTGATTTTCATGTCACTGATAATGTGATTAAGGAGAATATTAGTGTTTCTTTAATCAGCTTGGCTACATAAAACAGTTCAGTACAAAAGAATTAGCTGCCCTAAACTGTTAATCCCTTTCCAAAAAAGATCATGCTGGATGTTTTCAAAGCCTCTATCCCATTCCAGTATGGAGATTAATGGGCATCCTTGTCAGGTTATCACCCTGGAAAGAAGTTGCCTCCTCTGTCCTCTTTTCTGTTTCTAGCTCTGCTCGTCAATACAGCATGTGAACTCGTGACCAGTGTGTCGGGCACAATCTATAAACCTCACAGTGTATCATAACATTGTTGTTTCTAGCCTTGTGTTATGTTTGGCTTATAGGGAGGCTAATGAGTGGCATTATGTCTCAATCAATATGTCATTCTGTGTATCATATCACCTTATATGCCTTTGAAAAACATTTGACTCACTCATCTAGACTACACACTAGACTTAATCAGCAACATAATTTTTCTCACAGGGCAAAAATGAATGATGATGATTTTGTTAAATATGTAGACTATGGATATTTGATATATGAGCCTCTCATGAGTCATAAGTAGTGTTCAGTTCAAAACACTGAATTTACATCATTTGTTTAATGCAGAGCCAATGTGAGTCAGGAGCAACTTACATATGAAGGATGCTTGCACATCACTTGTGGGCACCAGCTGCAGATTACAATCTTAATGCCACAGGGAGATCATTACTCTTCGGAGACAATAATCAAGCCATTTCTCTGTTACCACATCATATGACTATATGTACAAAAGAGGATGGATATGCATGGATATATCAAATATGTCCAACAGGTACTACTACAAGTACTCTTACCTAAAAAAAAACAATCTGGGAAACTACAACAAACTGGTTAAGGTAACTGGACGATCATGGTTAAAGGATATACAGTATTGGACATCCTTGTTAAAACATTGCAAAGTTCGTACACGACTTGACATGGAACATGGTCTAAAGCTGGAGTTGTTTCTCTGTAAAAATGCACATAACTCTATCTGCGCACCTTTGCCAAGAAGGAGCCAACACATATGCCTCCATAAATATTTGTGCTGACCAGAGTGTCAAACAGGCTGAATGGCTGTGCAGGAGAAAGTTGTTCATGTTACACAAGTTACACATGACCCCTGTGCAGGTTCTGCTATGTTTCATCCTTAAGAGTTTTTGCTACAGTCAAATTACAATCATCATCATTACAAAATCACAAAAGTTCACTTTGTCAGCCATATAGGTCACTTTAGGAATACAAACAACCAAACGATGTTGGTGGACAAGGGATGGTGATGTAAGCCCGTCATTTGATTGTCCAGACTGGAATATCTGAACAACTGTTACATCCATTGTCATGAAATCTATGGCTCTCACAGGATGAATCCTATTGCCTCAGCTATAATGACACACTTTAATTGCAATGGCACAATTTAATCAGAGACATCTCAAGCTGCCTTGTTCATCAGATGTTACTCACTAGTGTGTATGTGTGGGTAAGGAAAAATAATGCTTTCATAATCCATAAAAGCCAATACCCACCCATACTCACTAATTTCAAATTGGTAATTGGATTTCAAATTTAATA
The DNA here is from genome assembly GCA_016785225.1 of Psettodes erumei. Taxonomy (NCBI): domain Eukaryota; kingdom Metazoa; phylum Chordata; class Actinopteri; order Pleuronectiformes; family Psettodidae; genus Psettodes; species Psettodes erumei. Next base: position 1,207,074 of record JAFBJZ010000601.1, on the reverse strand, counting down.
CAGTCATATAAAGAGTCATGCTCTTTAAATATGGGTAATGATGCCAGTGGACATACCACTTCATATTGTGTTGGCCTCTTGTGATGCATCCCTCTGTGTATCTCACTTTCTTTGACCCTGAACTAAATATAACCATATTCATCAAAAAGCTCCCCTTGACATCTTGTTCACTGCAACCCCACCCACAAAAAATCTAAACCATGAAACATCAGCTAATGGTGTTGGCACAGTAATAGATAAATAGATGGTATTTGGAGGGATGCCTAATTGTATGCCAGCTTTGATGTTCCAACTGTGTTGGAAACAAATTTCATGTTCTTCAGCCACTAATTTCATTACACTGAATCAAAGAAGGAACTCAATGAGCACGCTATTGACTTGAAGTTATTTTGGAGGAGAAAATAAGAAGATGGTCTCCTAGTCTCAAAATGGTGACTTTGCTTCCTACTTATCCCAGCATGTGGTCCAAAGTATCAACCAGCAAACAACTTTGACTCCAAGTCAAATTAAAAGCATACTCTGTCCAACTTGCAGAAACATGGGGAGATAATTTAACCTCTTTAAAGCTTTCCTGTTTTCCTGTGTCTGTGGATAGTAGGAGATTCTCACCATTTTTACACATGGAACCAAAAGCTTTCTAGTAATTGATGAACAGAGGATTCTGGAGTCATATACCAATCAGTCAGAAGTCCCACCTGGTCTAGCCATGAGGGTTTCTGGTTTTCACCCAGGTGGCTAAGGTTCGATTCCCAGTATGGGGTTGACTGTTGCATTCCCATACCATGAAAAAATGGTGTACACATTGACAATGACCTGGCCTGGGCCAAGAACACCAATGCCCTTTACAAAAAGGGCCAGATCCATCTCTGTCTTCCTGAAGCAGCAGGTTCTGCAACATCTCACACTGCTTAGGATTTTCTATGAGTCTGTTGTTGCAAGTGTCATCCTGCATGCTGGGATAAAAGAATCATGCATTTCAGTCTTAAGTCAAGTTAAGTCAAACAGTAACAACTTCCTGCTGTACTGCTATAAATATTGACATGTGGATGATGACTTGAGAGCACAGAGGATATTAAATAAAATATGAAACCTGACACGCAACTATACATTCGGCAATGAATTGCTGCAAGACATTCAAATCTGATTGGTGTTGGAGAAACAGCAAGCTTTCCTTTTTATTCACAGATTCAGTATTTGTGTCCATTTCAGACACACAGTGTATTGCATCTGTAGAAGGGTACTGAGAGTTCGGCTGTGCACTGGTTGAGTCTACTATCAGGTTCTTACAGTGTAGTGACTGGAATGAAAAGCTTCACTGGGCTATGAGAGGTGAAAGATACAAAACAATATTCCAGAGGCTGTAAAAAGGTACATTGTGCAGGCCTCAGCAGGTGTTGTAAAACAGTCCAAAGCTTGTGGAAGTACCCTAATAAATTGCAAGATAATGATGACATGTGTGATAGTAACAGGTTTACAGCCTCATGTTCGTTGTGCTTGAAGCTGCTGGAAAGGGTAGGTTAGGAATTGGTTGCCTTTACATGAGCACCTCTCTGTGTGACCTTTACATATGGGATCGGCCCACTTAAACTTAAAGCACGTCCCCATACTATGAAGTAAATTTTTAGCCAGTAGGTGACCAGTTTTGACTCGCTTTCAAAATGCGTGAGATAGTATAGCAACTTTGCGTGCTGTCAAAGTCCAAGCAAATTAAATTCAGAGTTAATGGAACTTCTTAACAAATCACCGTCTGCAATTTTCCTCTTTTAAGCCTCGGTGCAATTTCAAATGACTTCCTGTATCTCATTTTGTGAAAATTATTTTTGCTCTGTGCTGAAAGATCTCAGTGTGACTCACTGCATCTCTTTCCCTCGAACAGCTACAGGAAAAAGAAAAAGTTTCAGCAATTAGAAGTTGGGATGCGTTTCATGTTTTGTGATTCGTCAGCTTAGAATATGCCTTGCCTCGAGGATTTATTTTCACTAAATGCTGTCAGCTGAAATTACATAACATAGTGTAAAAGAGTTACCATTAGTTATTCAGGAGGGAGTGAAAAGTGAGCATTTAGATTTTCAAGTATCCAGAGAGAGGTTGTTTTTAATGTGAAGCAGTTGTGTTTTTTCATTTGTTTTTATTTAACACTGCAAAGAGCCACCTGAGAGAACACAAGACCCACTTCTTCCAGCACAAGCACACCAACATGTCTGGCTAACTCTGCCTCTCCTCTGTCCTGCTGTCTTCCATGGAGTGCACTCACTGCCTGCTCTTTTGGAGAAATAAGTATTTTTTATGACATTTCTAACATATCTTCACCTTTGGCACCAAAAGGAAATACCCGGTTGCAACCTCACAAGATAATTGCGTCTGCAGTCAAAAGCAGCTGGGGGTAGGGTGGGACAGGCAGGTTTCTCCGAGCTGTTTTCGGCTTCCCAGACAGAGCTGTAAGCCAGCCCGCTCAGCTGTAATGGTCTTCGTGCTTGCCTGGCTGCCCTTGGCATTAGACGCAGACCTTTATTACCCGGCAGGAAGCTGGTTCATTATGACCACACGTCTCTCCTCTGCAAACTTCCTATTTCTTTGCTCCTCTTGCTTATTACCAAAGATTACCAAAGAGAGTTCAAGGGCTGAATCGTGCTGATGATGTAACATTTCTCAAATGAGCTGGGACACGAGTCAGGCACATCTCCTACTAGAGGAAAAATATTGACTCATATTTCCAGGGTTGGGTGGCAGAAAATGAATTGAAAATGTGTTTTTTGTTGGGTTTTTTTTATAAATGAAAATTACTTCAGTGACAATACATCCTCAAATGACAGGTTGTCACCTTGGATTAATTGGAACTTGGGAAAGAAAGAAGTGGAAGAGATCAATGACATCTCTGATGTCATCTCTGTAACCATGGGTTACTGCTGCTGCCGTTATTTCCGTGTAACTATTTTTGTAAAAACATTAATAATCTCTGGTGTCTGTTGCTCAGTGAGTCATCGGAGGCAGTGTCACCGCTGAAGAATCACCGAGCAGGGATCATAAGAGAGTGACTAAAGATAGACTCTTAGGAACATCTCGCTAACAAGATAACAACTGATTTCCCTGACATTTTGAAGCAATCAAAGGCTGCCTGGCAGAGAAAAGTAAGACTGCAGTACAATGCAGAGGAGAACCTGATATCATGATGACACAACACACAGATATACACCATATATATATATATATATATATATATATAGCCAAAATGATTGTCCCTATGATTGTCACTATGAAATCTGGTGTGCTAAATGAACAAAAACAGAACTACAACAGTGGGTTCTCTTACAAACATGAACCAATAGGGGGGTTTGTTTTTGAGTCACTAATTGTACTGATTTTACTCTGACTTACTGCAGTGTTACTTGGCTGTACTCAGGCATGGTAAATCAGATATTTGATAAATATTCAGTAAGCAGGGCGAGAGGCTGATGTAATGATCAGAGAGAGCGGATCTCGCACTTTTCTTCTTGCTGTCTGTTCTCACAGCTGCTGATCAAGACAGATAAGGAGCTGGAGGTCCTACGCTACACTAACAGGATTTCCAGTCAAGCCAACTAAATCGTAAAAAAATGCACGAGGCTGGACAGACCTGCCACAGGGGAGAGGAGCTCCTTATTCAAAATCATCACATCTCTCTAAAACCTGTGTTCAGAGCATTTTTAGAGACGGGAGGTCGGCATCCTCTGCGGCACTGTGTTTAGGCTTTTTTTAGAGGTTGGTGCTGCTAATGCAGAAAATATATTGGAAGCCTGCGGCAGTACAAACAGAGTTGACAACAGTTAAACTGATCCGTGTGTGCAAAACAGTATGCTAAACCTGAGTGTCGATGTGTGTTTATTGACCTCCACTTACTGAGGAAATCCTCAGTGAGCGTATTTGATGAGAGCCCTTCAAATTTGTAGTTACACTCCCTCCACTGAGTAGCTCTTCAGCAGCAGGCGGCACCTTTAAACACAAACAAAATCACATTTGGTATGTTCTTGGCTTCTGTCAGATACTCATTGCAAATTTAGAAGGGTAAATTAATGCTGTCTACGCATGATCATCAGGCTTCCAAATCAGCCAACTATGCAATCTGAGGCTAGCTGTGTGACACAGAGGACCAGTCACAGTCAACATGTGTATTGTGAGGGCAGGGCGCATTGAATGAAGTTGTGCTCTACTTGGCAAGGCTGCATACACAGAGCTGTGATGGAAGCCAATGCACTATGAATTTTTCCAGTAAAAAAATCAATATTTTTAGATTATACTGCCATCTTAAGCACCTTGTTATTCATTTTCCCAGCCTGTCATGATGCTGCTTCTTCAACCTAAGTCTAATACATATTAACTTATCCACATCGGTATTTGTGTCATCATTCACATTCATATGTTTACTCTGTTGTACAGCACGTATGACAGAATATTTCTCAAGACTGACATTCAAAAAGTATTTGGCCAGTGAAACACATCAGCTAAAAGTGCGGCTGCACTGCAACTGCAAGAACATTCTCTGCATGCTCTACTGTTTCCTTTCTGCATCTGCACAGACCTTTGTCAGCACAGACATCGTGGCATGTCAGACAGGTGTAATCAAAAACTTTAAAAACAACCCCTTTCAGACAACATATCTGTTATGCTGATCCCAGCATACAATACCTGCTGATCAGAGGACATACCACAGTGAGGCAGGTGAGGGTGTGGTCTGAAGGGGCTATGGAGGCACTTCAGGACTGTTTTGAGTGCACTGACTGGGACATGTTCAGGGAAGCTGCCACATACAATAACCGGACAAACATTGATGAGTATGCCATGTCTGTGTCAGCATACATAATCAAGTGCATGGAGGACATCAGCGTTATGAAGCGAGTAAAGCGAGGCCCAACTTGAACCGTGCCGTCAGACTAGCAAAACTGAACAACTTCTTTGGGAGGTTTGTGGCAGTGAACAGCACCCCTGCAGAGAGAGCTTTTTCCCAGCAGGATGAAAGGGCTCTCTGTCTGGACATAACTGATGTACGGAGGTCGCTGAGGAGACAACATATAGAAGGCTCCAGGCCCTGATAACATTAGTGGGCAGGTGCTCAGGGACTGTGCAGATCAGCTGGCTTGTGTTCTGACTGACATTTTTAACATCTCTCTAGATCAAGCTATAGTCCCATCATGTTTCAAGACCACTGCCTAGAAAACCTCAGATCACCTCACTCCCGTTATAATGAAGTGCTTTGAGAGGCTGGTAAAGGAGCACATCACCTCCAGACTCCCTCCCAGGTTTGACCCCTTCCAGTTTGCCTACCGACAAAATCGATCCACTGAGGGCACCATCTCCTCCGCTCTCCACCTGAGCCTTGATCACCTGGAGCAGAGGAATACTCATGTGCGGATGCTATTCCTGGACTTCAGTTCAGCTTTTAACACCATCATGCCAAAGGATCTTGTAGGCAAACTGGGACCCCTGGGCTTCAGCAACCTCCTGTGTAACTGGCTGCTTAACTTCCTCACTGAAAGACCACAGTCAGTGTGGGTTGGTAAGAACACCTCCAGGGTCATCACCCTCAGCACAGGCTCCCCTCAGATCTGTGTCCTGAGCCCTCTGCTGTTCACCCTGATGACACACAACTGTCCCCAGAGCTCCCACCAACCACTTTGTGAAGTTCATGGATGACGCAACAGTGGGATGTCATCAGGGACAGCAACGGCCTACAGAGAGGAAGTGGAGCAGTTGGTGGGCTGGTGCAAAGTCAACAACCTGATCCTGAATGGGGACAAAACCAAAGAGATTATTATTGAATTCAGAAAGAACCAGCCCACCCATGCTCCACTTCTCATCATGACAACACGGATGTGGAGGTGGCCAGTCGCACCAAGTTCCTGGGAGTGGAACTATATCTCAGACAACCTCACCTGGATTGTAAACACTGTGTCACTAAGATCATTGGGACTTCTCTCCCCTCCATCCAGGACATCGTAACAATATACTGCCTGTCCTGTGCCATGAACATTATGAATGATTCTTCCCACCCCAACCGCAGACTGCTCTCCCTACTGGCCTCCGGAAAGAGGTTCTGTAACAGCTTCTTCCCCCAGACCATCAGACTGTTGAACTCTAAATGAGCATTTTTGCACCTTATAACATCTCAGGTCACTGTCATTCCACTATTGCATTTTAAATCCAATTTTACATTCCACTGTTTTTATTGCTGCTAATTTATAGTTTTACATATTGTATATTTGCACATCATATTGTATCCTGTCCGAATTTTCCATATTTTTTATTTTTCTTATTCGTCCTTGCCTTAATGCAATTGAGATTGAAGTCTTTCTGTCCAGATGAGTTAGTTCCAGGGTCCTGGTGTAGTGCATGTTGGCTCACTGCCAACGCATGCCTTACTGGGACACTTGATGGAACTGAGCCATTGTCTCTATTAATCGTCTCATGAGCCACCAGATATATCTTGTGACACCTGGACCTGACCCCTGCTGTAGGTTGGGAACCACTGACCTAAACTGGTCAACTTGAAATAGTTAAAACTAGCTTTGTCTTAATCAGTTATGACAATAAAATGCTGCTTACGCATGGAAGCATCAGAAGTAAAGGACCAGTGCATAGGATTTAGGGGCATCTATTGGCAGAAATAGAATATTCATAATTATGTTTCCAAGTGTACAAGTGCCTGAAACTATTGTGTTGTTTGTTATCTGAGGATGAGCCCTCCATTCACTAAGATAAAAGTGGACTGGATAACACAGGAATATATAATAATATACAGTACCAGTCAAAGGGGACATTTTTGATACATTTTACTGCTGATATTTTTAACACTGTGGTGAATATAATCAAATTACCATGAAGCCTGATCATGTACATTATATTACATCAGTTGTACTGCTGTGATGGTGGAATTAGCAGGTCACATCAATCAATTATAAATCAAAACCCTCCCACCAGACATAGAGTTTGTCACAGAGATAGTCTATTCACATTTTGCTCATCTGACACAGTGATTACCACACAGGGATTTACTCTCCTCCTCTCAGCAACCCTAATGCAGTTAAAAGTGCTATTGTATAATGAGATGTGAGGTGAACTTTGAAACCTCGAGCTGCTATATTAGGTCAGTTTCAAAGTTTCTTGTCCAAAAGTTTCTGCATGCAACTTCACAATAATCATGCAGAGGAGGTCAAGTGAAATATGCATTTATAAACTAAGCATAGGCTAATTGGACAATCCAGATTGATGGCATGCACTTTAACCACGAGCAATAATTGCTTGTCGCTTCTGAATTGATTAATGAAAGGCCTCAGAGAATATATGAATCATTTTTTTTCTTTCCTTGATTCTAAAGTGAGGGTGTTATTTAATTGGATTGTGACAAGAGAGGAAAGAAGATTACATGAACTCACTACTCTGAACTACTTCACTGGCAGATTCTGATGATGTAGTAAAACATTTGATTTCCACAGTGAATCAGTTTTAACACAACTGTGTTACCGGCACCAGGAAGCTCATTTATTTCTTAACACTTTTTCAGGTTTTCATCCAATTCTTCTTCTTGATATCTTAACACATACCATTCTGCTTACACTCATTCAAAACTAGCAGGACATATAGCCTTCATAACCTCTCAAGAACTTTCCTGCTTTATCCACTTGCATTATTACTATACTCCATAACTGCCACCAAGATGATGTCACCACAACATGGCGGTGAGCAACTAGCCATGTGAAACGACTTTAAAAATGGGATTTCTCTTATCAACATTTACTTGCTACTTCTGGGCTAACATCCTAAAATATTTAGATTGTTAACAATTAATATTGTCAATTACATATGCTTGGAAAACTGCAGCATTTTCTCTACAAAGCCATCTCACAACACTTATCATACATCTCACTATCTCAAAACAATACAACTGCTACTGCATTTATTTTGGCCTGTGTGGTCTCATGATAATAATTTGCAATTGTGAGTCATAGTAGCATCCAGACTGCCCTCAGTTCAACATGATGAAGGATGAAGAAATAGCGCTGCCTACAGGGTGTATTCTAACCTCTTGATGGCTCAAAGACCATAGTCACCGCCACCACATTCTCCCAGCCAGATACCATGTTCAGTGGCAGAGAAAACTTACAGTACATCAGCACCATTAATATAATATTCTGGTGGGGATCCTTTTAACCATGAAACACAAAGTTGTTTGAACTGAACAGACTGAAGATTCTTTTCTAAATTGTTGCTTTCTGAAGCGGAATAAACCATCTGCAGAGGTGGCCTTGAAATACAAGGCTGATTTCTCCTCTCGCCTCCTGGTTAGCCCAGCCTTGAGCTGCCTGAGGCACTGGCTTTTGCTTTCTGCTCCTATTCTCAGCGATAAAGCTGCTGATGTATATTAAATGACATAGGTCTTCATAAGTGTCATTGTCTCACTGGTCTGATGAAGACTAATATCTGCACTCCTTTCAGCAGCTGTGACTTTCTCTTTTATCGCTGCAGGGATATTTGCAAAAGTGCAGGGCTCTGGGGGGCAGCAATGAAGTAAAAACCAATAGATTCCACATGTGGGAAAAAAATTAATCTGCTGTCTTCAAAAGTGTTTGGGGTCAAGGCAAGTGCACATGGGCAGGCCTGTGCATATATATCAGAGCAGAATATTATCTGTTTGTGAGTTCCTTCAGGGAATTAAAATAACATGCTGTGGAGGTCTGACTGGACAAAAGAGGCAGATATCTGTAAAATGATGACATCTTACAGCACATATTTCTTGATCAGATAAAGATGTCATTATACATTGAACACTTACAGTTTTGACCGACCTGTCAGTTTAACTATACATGCACTATCTGCTGAAAACAAACTGTGAATAGCAGAGTTTTAAAAACATAATATCACTGTGAACGCATTTCTAAGTGGGACCCACTGCCTGTGTCACACAGCAGCTAATGGATGTTGAAGTAGTTTGATTGCAACTAATGTGGAGTTTGGGAAATGAAATCAAAATAATATTTATATTGAAAATGTGGTTCTGCAAATGTCTCCACTGAGGTGCCATTTTATATATGATCCATCAGAAAATGTACTGCCGGTGCATGTGCACAGTTTACTACTTCTACTTTACTACTTGTTCCAATAATGCCCTCTCAACACACAGTATCTCTATGTTGAAGGACTTTATTTTTACTATTATTTTATTTTTTTATTTTTTAGATATGTATCTATTATTTTATCAATTAATTTTCTTTATTTAATTTTAGTTATTGTTTTTCTGCTGCCTTTAAATCAGGTCAGTCATACATAGTCTTCATGACTAAAAATATTTCTAGTATTAGACAGCTTATAAATTCAACAGATGGTGTGAAGCTCCACTAAATTACAAATTCTTGTCCCATTCAGTGATTTAAATGCAATGAGATCCAAAAATTGTTTGCATGTACTTTCATATTGCTGACATCATATCAAAATCAAGCAGTGCAGCTAAAATGCCACATTATTCACTAAAAAGACATTTGTGTAAGGAAAAGTATGTGTGTGAGCGCAAACCAATACATGGATGGGTTTGTTTTCGCCATGGAAATGATGCATGAGATCTACATACTACTTTGCATTGCTGTTTAACTCTCTACTGCCTGAACGAATATATAAACACGCTGCTCAACCACCTGACAAGCACTCTGGTTACAGCATGTTGTTACCTGGCAGTGTACATGGGTAGGTGAAGGTATCAATTTTCATTGTGTGATCTGTTACACTGCGTGTCTTGTTTGTGAGCCAACAGAATTTCTCAGATGAAATATTAAAGTCAACCTTGAACCATTAACCTTAAGGCTTGTGTCAGCTGACATCATCACACATCATTAAAGTGTGCCACATTTCACTTCCATGTAAAGGGTGGTGCATTTAAAAGTACTGCATTGCAGATTGGCTGAGCAGCTGACTGCAGTGGGATGGGCATAATTTGAGGTCGATATAATTTTTGCTGAGTTTAATTTACAGAGTCAAGCAAGGAACATCCTCAAGGCCAGTGAGGATGATGGAGATTGCATCTCCCAGGAGAGGCCATACTCTGTCATGCACTGTGTTGAGAAAATGTAAGAATGTGTCTCAAGGCCTCTCGTATGTTGTAAATCTGACAAGAGGCGGACCGTGCAGCCGTTTGACCCTTGGACCTGCTTGATGAGAGGGTGCTGTGCTGGGTTCGGTCTGGGGAATAGAGACGACACACACTGTATAACATTGATGTAGTGTGTTATAAGAGAAGCCAAATGTGGGGTCGTCTCACTTGCACTCACACTAAGTCAATATAGATGGAGGCAGGGACATTCCATGACATCTTGGCTGTTGTGTCCTTCACCATTGTTTTCAAGCTGACCGTACCATCTGTCACTGTAGAAAAGCCTGTGCGGCTCAGTGACAGCAACACTGTTGCACTGTCTGCTTTGCTGTGATTCCAGTTCATGTTACCAGGATGCCGTAAGCTAAATCTACTCTTTTTAACCCTCCTTTTCTCCACTTTTGACACCAAACAAGAGTGCACAACCATCTTACCAACCTCTAAACTTTGTTAGATGCACTAAGACTTTAATGAGGTAGATTATTTTGGTCTGCTGAAATGTCAAAGCGTGGAGAGGGACAAGCCCATTTACATGTCCCATGCCCTGGCAAGGTAACTATCCCTGGCTTTGACTTGACAGGGTCAGCCTGCATTGGCTTTGTCTTCTCTTGGGACATCATTAAATTTCTGTTTCCAGCACCTGAGCCTCTTTTAAGCATCTGATCACGTTCCTCCCTATCTCCCTGAGCTATAATGCGATGTCCTCTTTCCATGCCCTGGCTCAAATTTTAAAATATAAATATATAAAGTTTCTCCCAAGACTGGTCACTTTTTATTCAGCCATGTATGGAGATCATGCTGTTATGGATAGACATGCTGAGCAGACCTGTTCAAATTATTGCAGTGCTTGGCCTAGATTGTGCTACTTAAGGACAGGTGCATTAAAAATCATTATGATGAAGTAGTCTGCTCAACAAAGCCAAACAAACAGAGAAAAACCAAACCTGACTATTAAAAGCAGTATTTTAATGGGCTGGTCAGGGCTAGTGTCTGGATTTCATATGAGTGAAAATTATGGCTATTAAACAAAAGATGCACTTAGCAGGACAATAGCGATGCTTCTAAGTAGATGTTCTACTTACATAGTCCATGCTTTAAGAAAACTAGCGCGGCATGTCAAGTCTCTAAAAGCAAATTTGTGACTCAGGTCATGTTGTCATGTCACAGTCTTTGTTACATACAATGTTACTATGGTGGTTTATTGTATTCATTGCACAATTTCATTAAAGAGTTTTCCACTAAAAATGCATAATTATCAAAAGAGGAGCTGAATTTGCTTGAACAATCTCTCTAGCACAGTTCCCTGGAAAAAGGTGTACATATCAGTATGACTGAGTAAATTGATGTGATGACTCAGCCTTGATATGTCTTGTCAATTGTCCAGCACCATGAGTGACAGGATTGTTGACCTTGACCACATCAGAGGTAGAAAGGAAGAAGTTGCATTTTCCATTTCACACATTTAGCTCGAGCTGTTATTCAGAACAACTTTCTAAAGGACACTTCAGCAGAAGACATGGACACAGTGTCCGAATCCTTTAAAACCTATAGTTACTTTCAAAAACTGGCAATGAAATAAAGTGCACATCAGGATCTGAAACAAGTGCAGGTGGGTTACTTTGCCACATTCGGGGGACGGTTGAGGGTGACGTTAAGTGCATTTGGTTTAACAGAGACAGCTTCAAGGGCCAAAAAATGTCTGCATGTTAAAAGAAAACAAAAAAACTCTCATGTTCAGCTACTGGAATGCGAATAACCGTCCACATTTTCCATCCGTGCCTTTAATCTTCATATTAGTCATGACATTAGCAAAAATACAAGAGCATATGTGACATTATGTGAGGGCATCATGTTTTTGCCCTTACCATTTTTCCTGCAGGTAGAGTCATAAAATGCCTTTGTTTGCACCGAGTGAGGCATTTACTAGTCATCTTAACAAAAAATAATAATAAAAAACATTGTATGTAAAATAAGCCATTACAAAAATGCATTGTTCTGAAGAAACCCAGCATGTTTGTTAAAATGATGATGCTCAGGTTTTATAATGACTAACAAACTGTGGTTAAGAGAGTGTTGTGTGACAGTTCCAGAGAACTGTGGCTCTGGTTTTACAGTTTGGTTATGAATGTCTGCTTTTTGTCCACCAAAGAAACATTATGTTCCTTATCAATGTCATCATTTGTTCCCATGCTTGTCGTGTATTCATCCTCGCAGATCCTGAGATAGCCACTGCGCTTTTCTCACAGCTACTTTCTTTTCTTCATCAAACCGAGCCGAGATAAGATTTTATGCTTGAGTCTGTCTCTGCTGAAAGGATGCTTTCAAACAAAAAGCATCATGGATGCTTGGTAACTGTTTCAGCCAATGTGTGGCAGTGTTGTATCCAGAGCCATCTGCTGTGTTAAAACTGCAACTACTGACCACGGATATGGCACAGCGCTGCATGTCCTGTCTCATGATCAGACTGATATCCTCTGATTTCGTTTTCAGATATTCCAGTATGTGCTTGCCTTGTCCTGTTTGTGTACTGGAGCATGATAAAATGGGATTTCACCTGTGATCCTATCAGCTTTTATTGTACTCATGTTTCCCGTGTGGATGCAGGATTTGGCCTGAGGGCTGATAATTATAAAAGAAATGGCGCATTGCCAGTGGCGCTGAGATATTGTATGGTACATTTAAGAGATCTAATGAATATGTGCTTATTAGAGGAGACAGGATGAGGCAGTGCAGGTACAGGTGAAGGAGACGTACCATGGACACAGAGGGACTGCAAGGCCTTGTGAAAAGGTCATGCAAGGCAGCTGCGTGCTCACTGTGAAGGACAGTATATGACACGAGGACAAAGCCAGTGACCCAACACTCTCAGGGTGTCCTGACACACCACGCTCCGCTTGGTACACCTTTCATACAACACAATTGGATTCTGACCTGCTTTCATTTCAGGCAATAGCAGAAAGAATGACCACTTCATTTCAAAAACATTTGTCAAAGATGTTTTTCCCACTATTTCCAATTCCCTGACTTGTGATAATAAGCAACTTCACACAGGACTCTCATGCAGGGAGGTACAGGTGTAGCAAACCAAGTAACTCCGCAGACTCCCAGTTGTTGGAAATTGGTTGTTCCTCTGTATTGGAGCCCTAATTTTTGATTGATATTGATAAGTCTGGAGTATTTTTCTGCATTTAAGTGCAGAAAATGCAAAATCCTGGTGTGGCTTCATACATTAATGCATTGAAAAATAACCACTGCATGTACTGTGCATTCCATTTATGAAAAAAACATTTTTACATCTCAACAACTGCATGTATTATTTTAAGCACTGCTGAGCTGAGTGGAAATGAAACCAATAAATCTGGAAGTGTACCTACTGAGCTGTACCAGACGCTGTTTGATTCTGTTGTGAGAGTGGGGGAAAGGACAGGGGTAGGATATTTATTTTCCATGGGGGTTCAATCTGTCGAACGATTAGAAAGCGTGTGGTGATTTCATTAATGAGTTTTGTTGCATTGAGTGATCACAGTCAGAGGGTCTCGACAGTCAACAATGGTGGAAAATGCAATTACTCTGAAAGTAATTATTCATTTGTGCTCTGTTTGGAGAATGACTTTGAAAAGATGGTGGTTGCCTGATGGCAGTTTATGCCCTTGCCTCTAGTTTTGATGCTGACATGCCAGACACTGACACTGAAGTCTATGTTTGTGTTGTTAACCAGCTTTCATTCTGCACTTGCACAGCAGGTGTAGCTTTTTTTGGGTGTGTGCAAGTTTTGGCTGGAGGCTGGAGCAGAAGTGCAGTTTAGTATGCTTCACTAGGCAAAGAGTTGCTTCCATTTTGTGTGAAAAAAAATCAAGTGTCTGTTAAGGTTTGACAGAGCTTCTTTCAAAAACTCTCAGTAGATTGGTTACTGAACCCCTCCCTTCAAAAATGCAAACCAGAGTGACAGGATCTATATATTAAACATGGCAAGTTTTCTAACCAATGATCATTTCTATAAGGACATCTGATAGATACTGTGTTATATTAACGACAAATATTCAAACAGTTGTTTATATGACTACTAGGATTTTAAAGCAGGAGCTATCACTGCGTAAAATGGTATTAATGAAATTTTCTTGTTTCCACTGTTACCGCAGCGTCACACAGAGTACTCGGCTGTTGATTCTTATCTAAGATGGTAAGGGGACACCAACTCTCCTCACATCTGCTCATGATCCTCAGTCACTCTGCGTCATGCTGCGTGTTGTGTTAGATCGGTATCTGTGATAGACGTCATAATGCTGAGCACCAAAGATCCTCCTCATCCCCTCACCCCAGCTCCTAAGTGGCAGAGTCCTGCCCTCCTTATCCCCTGTGGGCTTCTACTGCTGTGCTACAGTGTGATCATTTCTAATGGTTTTCATTTTTAGCGTTAACATTCTTACTCTCAGCCTAACCTGCATTAAGCATGTACAGAAGATGAACTTCAGTGAGATGCTGGAGGGGTTTTGGGGTGGGTTCTTGTTTTGTTTGATGTTTTTAATGTGCTAATTTAATGTTTTAGATGAATTAAATGTTGTTGTGGAGACTCTTGTCCTTGCCATGTTTTCTTTCTGGGACTTGCTTTCAAATGCAGTAGGGTTACATTCCACTGTATTATTGTTGCATTATTATTATGGGACTGTATAATAAACTTAAAGTGGTACACAGGGTAATGATTTGAACACAATAATAATCAATTATGTCCATGGCCACATAAGATTTGAAAAACCATCAAATATGTTAAGGAACAGTATGCTCCAACAAAACTGGCTTTAAAACAAAAGTAACCATGGGCTATAGAAATCCCATCATATACTGTATTGAAAAGAATATGTACTTTCCTTCTGTACAGACACAATGTTCCCTTCGCAGAATCAAAGTTAGTCCTTACTGTCAGCAACAATTCAGTACACTTCAGTAATTTCATTACATTTATTGTAAGAAGACTGGTTGTGTGCATGCCTGCCCCTTTCTGTTATTTGAAAATCATTGTGTTCAGAAGTTGAGCATTTCAGTAGTTCACTGTGAAGTGGATTGGGCTTCGTCATTCTTTTATTCCAACAGAAAGCGCTGGGGATAGTCTGGGTAGCTCAACAAAAAGGCCAGTGAAATTGTCAATACCACAAAAGCAGGTTATTCTTATTGGCTCCTCTTGTGAGCATGGTAAACACAACCTCACACCACACAACACAACATTGTTGTTTTGTTAAAATACAAAATGAACAAACAGCACTGGCTCAATGAAGGTATTACTATGGAAACTGCCCTTTTCCTGTCTGAAAAACCCCTGCTGTAAGGTTGCACATGTCTCAGTAAACCAGCTAATATTGGCATGTCCCAGGTGTCTTATTCAGATTTCTCAGAGCAGCGATATGAGCTTATCCAGGCTAGTGAAGACAGTTAAGTATCATTCAAAATATATGGATTATCCCAAATGTAAATTAGATACCCAATGATCATTACCTTGAAGGTTGAAACATTGTAATATTAATGTATACAAGTTAAAATTGTAATTGCTAGCAGAATTAGGTAAATGTAAACAGAATTTTGTTGGTGTCAGACACAGTATTTAAGGTGAGCAAAGGCAGTGGGAGATATACTATGAAGAGATTATTGGTTTTGAGGATTTTGTGTGTTGTGTACAGTATCAAGAATAGCCTCTAAGGTTAATGGAGAAAAAAACACTTTGATCACCAGCATGTACACCCACTAACTCGGATTTACATTCAATGATTAAGCATTGTTAAACCACCCACATTGTGGCTTAAATGCAAAAAAGTTGATACACTTACCCTATGTTACATGGGGGGGGGCTATTTCAGGTTTACAATTGGCTAAATGTTTTTGGGGGGCCTACGTACAGTGTGGATGGTTGTCAGAGCAAATAAACTACGTTTACTGGCTTCTACAACTGAAACCGTGCTGAATCAATTTTCAGCATGCCCACACTAAGTAATCCTGTTTGTGTACCCTCCTATGCTTATTGCTGTAGTGATTCTTAGTGCACTGAAAGGAATGAAACGAAATGAAAAGCAAAAGGGAGGCTTTTGGAAGCTGCTCCATTTTAAGCTGATACAATTGAAAGAGGAGATTATTTACCTGCAGCAAGTAAACAAAGCGCTCTTAGATAACAAGGGAAAGAAGAAGTCTTAGCAACACTTCCACAGCTCAGCGGTACATACACTATGTTCTTGAAAAGTTCAATTAAATGAAAAATGAATTCTTTTTCAGATCTCATTAGCCCCGCTAAGAACAGGTCGGTTGTAAACAATGGAGTTAACACTGCACTCCCCCAACACATTTTGTGCAGACCAAAGGCACCAAACGAGAAGAATGGAGGAGCCTGCACTCACTTCATGGTCTCTTTTCTTCTCTTTGTTCTCAAAGAGAATAATCACATAATCACCTTTGTGTGATCGTTTGATTGAACTAGTTGATTGTGTGTGTACACCTGTGGCAGAGTACAATGATGTTAAACTATTAAAGCCGTTATTCCCTACACTGATGACAGACTTTCAGACGTCTGTGCTATTCCCCTGCTGCTTTGGATAAAAGGAAAGAAAAAAGAAATAAAGAATTTCATTTTGTGTGTGTAGTCTTACTGTGTACTGCAGATGTTAAAAAACCTAATAAAACTTTTTAGAGTTTAAAACATAAATGGTAAAAACATTTCAGATATTCTGTGAGCCCAGTATAAAAGGTTCATACAAAATTGAGTCTGAAAATGTTAGCTTTCAGTTTTGTAAAAAAAAACAAAACTGCCTGAACAATGCCAGAAAGTGGCATTGACATTTGTGCCATCAAATCTACATGTAAGAGTGATGTTCAAAGCTTTGTCAGCTGATGAATGGAGGGCAAAAAAAGATTTTTTTTGGAATGTTGAATGAAGTGGAATGTTTATTAAATGCAGTGTTGAGAAACTATGAAGATGATGACGCATGATTTAAGTTGTCGTATGTCCATTACTCAATACACTTGAATTGGGGATCACCCATCTGACTCTTTCTCATCAGATAGCTCAGCTCATCGGCTGACAGCAAGCACAGATTCAATACGAGTTCCCTCTTTGTCACAGATGTAATGCAGGTGAATCTCATTATGTGGAACACACCGGAACTGCTTTGAAGGAAGGTAACACATGGCAAGGGACTGCTGTTTGCAGCCCTCAGTCACTTACATAGTAACAGCAGAAACTTTTACAAAGCAGTTAAAGACACTGTACAAAAAACTACATAAGAATCAGCCACATTATGGACAATAACCAGTCTGATTAATCAGATCAGTATCTGTGACTATATCAATCAGATCAGTGCCTCCCTAAATTGAAACACAGTACATCAACCGACTTCACCTTTGACTTAATGCAGTATTCTATAAGAGCTTGGTTACCATTTCTTGTTGCGACATTCGTTCATCTAAAATCAAGACAGTCGCTGAGTTTAGCCCAGCATCTAAATATTTGCAATGTCCTTTTAACTTTGGAATGACGAACTGAGTCTTTAACTTCAACCTTGTACTGGCATTGATTGAATCGTTACTTTTATAGGACAGCATCAACCTGGCCCCTCCGCAGACTCCTCTGTTCCCTAATTTGAAAACTAAGACATGACTCATCTCATCATAATCTTTAAAGGGACTCTAAATTACATCATAAACAAGGTCAGAGCACATTCAGCAATAATAAGATTTTGATAATCATTTTTAATCCCCCCCCACTGTTACACCACAAGACAAATTGCATTGCTTATTCCACCAGCACTATCACAAATAAACAATTCTGGTTTCTTCTTTCTGGGACAGAGAGGACTTGTGCTTTACCCCTTCCTCATCCCCTAAAGCATATGTTGTGGAGTTGATCTCGGATCTTGAGAATGTCTGTGAGATTGCAATGTTAGACAGTGGAGACATCTCGCCCCTACCCCACAATGAACTCAGGTCAGGTTCATTTAGGTGTGACCATGGGATTGGTCCCTCCGGGAGCAATTAGTTCTCACTAAAGGATCTGGGATGGTGGGAGCAGCGAGATGTCAAACAATGGCTTCACCCCTCGTCAGCTAAACGCCTGTTACCCTCAGCTCTTGTGAGGGTGAACTGCCAGCGTTTTGTGTTTCTGCATGACTACTCCCCAGCTGCACACACTGTGCCTCAGAGTGATTTCAGACTCTGTTCTACATAACCTGCTCCGCTGTGTCATGTCATGATGGGGGGAGATGGGAGGAGATGTGTGCATGTGTGCATGTGTACGTGTGCGCATGTGTGTGTGTGTGTGTGTGTGTGTGTGTGTTTTTGCAAGCACGTGCGCATATGTGTCTGAGCTGCTTAAACAAAATCGATAAAACCATTGTGTTGTGTTAAAATTCTTCCACCCACAAGCCACAAGGTGCCTGTTTGTTAATCAAACTCTCAAACACGTATTAGACATTTATTTGCTCTCCATTAAAACCCTGACAAAAGGAGACACGTGACATCTGAGCTTCAAAACTGCCAGCTCCTCTCCCTCCTGAAGACTGATGCAAAGTAGCTGAAACTTTTTCACAAAACAATGCCTATGTGCTTTATCAAAGTCTCATTCATCTCTGCCAGTCACCCTTCAGCACTTACAATTTATTCATCACGCGGGAACAAAGTGCTCCAGATCTGTTCTTGAGATTCAAAAGACAATGATGCTCTCTCTTTAAGATCATAATGTAAAGCCCTGCTATAGTTGCAGTTATAACCATTAACATTATGTGAGAGAGTAACATCAGCTTTGACAATGCTGATGAAAGTTTTGGCATACACGACATTCTTTTTATCTGCAGCATAAAGACACCTAGTGACAGGAATTATTTTCGTTTGGCAAAGAGAAAGGACCAGTTGTTATGGTTACCGGTTATAAATAGAGCAGCTAGGAGTGGAGGTGACAAGGGAACTGAGAGTTTCAGGATGAAAGACGGAGATGAAATCCACCCCACAATCCCTTGCTGCAGATCTGCTAATTTACAGGGAGACTTGGAAGCATCAGCCGACAAAAAGAAGCTGTACACATTCTAGTATGCACATAAACTCACTTAAATATCAGATCCATCTGTTTTTGTTTCCATTTGCTGTTGCTGTTCTGCCAACTGATATTTGCAGCAAGAAATGTGCTAATAACTATTATGACACTTCAGCTTCAAAGTTCAGTCTTGAAGCAGCAGTAAGTTATGGAGAGTTTTTTCTTGTCTGTGAGGTCTGTGCCCCCCCACCTCCCTGATTTTTGGCATTTGTGTCATGCACATTGTTCTCTGCCCCAATGCCCTGCTCCGAGGGCCTCCTGATACAGCCCGTAATTAGAAGCAGCTCAAGGATTTAATGAAGAGGCGCTCACTTGATGGCAGCAGCGCTTGAGACATTGCCAGTGGCTCTGACTTCAAAGCTGGAGATATGGCTCCTCAGCAAAGGCCTGGGAAAAGCTGCGACGAGATAACAAGTCATGGCTTTATTTTGATTTGTGGCATGCCGGGGCATTTACTATATAGTTTTGCAGCCAGCAAGGGCACGCAAATGGTTGATCAGTGTGGCATTGCACCACTGGGCAATGACTATCATCTGCAATAGAGCCCAGTAATGATGCGGGTGGGAAGCAGGATAAGTTAGACTGTATGAATTTCCTCCCACTGCTGATTCCCAATCAGTAACTACCAGGATCACTCCCTCTCATCTACTTTAGAGTGCGCTGCCTTCCAGAAACTCTGCAGAAGCTCTGTGATCATCCCAAAAGCCTTGGAGGAGGAGGATACATTTCAAAGTCATTTTCAACTCTCTTTGACAGCTGTGAGCCTAAAACGACATGCTGGTTCCTCAGGAAAAGTTAAATGACATTAGCAATGTATGAATGAATATTAATGACAGTTATCAGGCTATACACTTTTACTGCTTGCTTGTAAGGTAGGTAAGTATTGGTCATTTTAGTTATATACCGGCAAACTAGATAAATCTGATGTGCTTAGAAATGATGAATGAGAGAGGAAAGAAAAAAATGTTCGGAAGCACAAAATATCTCTTCAGTTTTTGGATTTTTTTTGTCTTATCTCAGATTTTTGTGAGGTATTGGACCATTTAAACATTTACTGAAATGATAGCACGTGAGAAGGTTAGAGAGAAATATCACAATTTAGTGGAGCTGTTAACAAGTCATAGACACCTAAAGGGTGAAACCTGACCACACACTGTTTTTTGTGAGTCATCAGAAGTCAAGGATGAAAACCACCTTTGTCAATGTGTTGTATTATAAAATGTGTAAAATCTTTATCTTAGAAGTAAGTAGTAAAAGTTGGCAAACAAATATAGTGGAGTAGATGAGTAAAGTAGCAGAAAATGGAAATGCTCAAGGAAATTACACAATAAGTACAGTAGCTGAGTAAAAGTATATGCATATGTATTTAGTTTTCTTTCCACCACATGCAGTGGTTAAGTGCAGTGTTTATCATACCATCCATTGTGTTGTCTGTGAGGATTGATGAAGTAGATAATGTCCTCAGTTGCACTGCTGAAGGGTTTCCACCCCCACATTCATTTCATATGAACAGTGCATTCCTCTGACTTCATCCCACTGATAAGATTTTTTTTCACTTTGAGCTGCCCTCAAATTGCTTTAGCTGTTTAATAATTCCCTTTTCCATAGGGTATATACTGTAGATTTGTATACACACTGACTTCAAAGCATTTCGAGAAAGGATTTAAGGGATCAGGCGTCCTTTTTCTCCAATTATAAATCTCTGGAGCTGATTACAAATGTGCGTCTTAATCTCAACAAAATACGAGATTGACAGAAGATTTCTTCTCTATTTCAGAGTGTTCAAAATTGTTTCCACTGCAAAGTCATTATCTTTCCCACTGGTCCCCTCAGTGTCCCTGTCACCAAAGAAAGACCACTTGAGGTTTTTAAAAACTTTGTGCTCCATTTGTGCTCAACTTTTCAGCATTTTTGTTTTAGCCTCCATTATACCAGGTATGCGGCTTTATTATAGATTTGCTTGTAGACAGGAGGGGGTAACTGAATTAAACACATTTTGTAGAGATTTAAATGGTCTGTATAATTTTTGAGGCAGCTGGACAGATTTACAGTCATCACAGCAGACTGGAGCGGCACAGCAAGTTTATAGATGATGGTTGAGTCATGACATGCAGGTTTCAGATTGATTGACACTATGCCTTGACAGTCAAAGGTGAAGAAGCAGTGATCTTAAAGCACAGGCAGAGGTGATGAGATAACTAGACCTGAAAAAAACGTGTCAAGACTAGGTCAGGCAAGTGGCCAAAGAGATGAGACATCTTCGAGACATCAAGACGAGACATCTTCTTGACTCACATGATACATTTAAACTAGTGTGATTCTGAGGTGGTGTCTCATTTAGGCTTACAAAATCATTTGGCTTTGTTATAGTTTCACATTTGCCCGTAAAATCAAGACTACGGTCATTCATCACATTTATGGACACAGTGATTTAGAAGAGAGTGAAAATGAAGATAGAGAAGAAAGGCCAAAATTTAAAGTAACATTAAAGTGACAAAGTGGCAGGGGATGGGAAAAAGGAGGGCTTAATATGGATGATATTATTTTGATTTTGAAAATTACGTCTCTTATATTTAACATCCCGGTCATCACATTTTTATCATTTGAAGGAGTGAAAACAGGCCATGAGCCAGAAGGACCCTCTCTATCAAGAGCAGGTGTGTTTTGAATCAAGATGAGGTCATTCGGGAGTAACTGAGATGTGGGTCAGAAGCAATATAGTTGATAAAGGTTCCTTGGTCCCTTTCTAGTTTGGGTGTAAGCCATCAGTTTGTTATGAATCACACTCAGTCCAAAACAAATTGAAATGCTGCCATTACCTGTGCTGCTGTCTTGTTGGGGTGGGGTTGCTTGCGTACCTCCGTGACTCTGAAGGCTATACCGGTGGAGGCTCATACCCTCAGTAGGTTCAACCATGCCAGGCAGGTTTCTAGAGTAGACGCCAGATGAAATGTAGCAACTGCCCCCCAGGTTGGGGGTTGGGTGTGGGGTTAACTACCCCATCCTGTAAAAAACGTTCCAGTTACAGAAACGCTGACGAAGAAAAACCAAAGTACACACCTGGTTGAAGAAGGTGCCCCAGCAATGGTGACAATAACAGTTATCAGCCAAACCCACAAGGGCACTGTTAAGTCGAAATCCCCTCTGACACCGAGGAACTCAGTCCCTGTGCGGACGTGTAACATCAGAACCATTTTCCAGGCTGGCAAGCCTGCAACCATTGCCAAGGAAATGGAGCTCTCAGTCCTGGGCCTGGCAGAAACAAGATGGACACAGTTGGGTGAGGCCAAATTGACCAGTGGCCAGTCCATTATCTATTCTGCACATGAAGAGGAGGTGGCATTCTATACAGAGGGAGTGGCCATCATGATGACGAAAGGCACTAGAAAGGCCCTAACTGCATGGAAACCCATCAGCTCTAGCATCACACCAGCAACCTCCAAAACCAGCGACAGGAGAGTGAAAGCCAACATAATCCAGTGCTATGCACCCACCAACGACACTGATGATGAGGTCAAGGTTAGGTTCTATGACAGCTTAAACCACCTACTTAGTAGTACTGGAGCCAGAGACGTCATTATTCTGATGGGGGACTTTAACACCAAGATTGGAGTCCAAAATGAGGGATATGAGACAGTGATGGGTAAACATAGAGTGGGGACCATGAATGAAAATGGCAAGATGTTTGCTGAAACATTTGTTAACAATAATCTGGTGATAGGGGGGTGTATTTCCAATCCACAAAACTATATGGGTGTCACCAGATCATGCCACAGAAAATCAAACCTACCATATCTGTATCAACAATAAATTTATAATTTATAAAATGTATAAACAGAAGAACTATGTAACATGTCAGGACAAGACTGGGGGCAGATATAGCTTCAGATCACCATCTCCTGGTGAGGAAATTCAAACTAAGGCTTAAGAGACATCATCAAGCAAATGGTCAAAAAGTGAAACACTGACTACCTCAACAATGCTCAAGTGATGGAACAGTTCAAGCATATTCTCTCAAAGAAAAAGAGATACAGCCTGGGAAGATGTAAGAATGGACAACGAACGAGGAGTGGGAACACCTAAAAGATGCTTGGAGCTCAACATGTGAGGAGGCCTTGGGGAGAAGATCCCATAAGCACAATGAATGGATAACACCAGAAAGCCTCAACATAATGCAGCAGAGGAGAAAGTTGAAGGAAAAAGTGAACAATGCAAGACCAAGATCTGAAAAAGCAGTGGCTCAAAAAGAATACAAGCATTGCCACAAAGAAGTGTGGCAAAACATCAAGAGGGATAAGAAATCACAGGTAGAGAGGCTAGCTAAGGAGGTAGAACTTGCAGCATCTCAAAGAAACATCAAAGAACTGTATAACATCACAAGGAATTTGTCTGGGACATATCGACAAAGTAATAAACCGATCATATACAAGAATGGCCGACTGCTTTCAACCCCAGAAGAGCAGCTTGACAGATGGGTAGAGCACTTCAAAGAGGTTCTCAATAGAACACCACCAGCAGAGAAGCCTCACATTCCTAAGACTAGGACACTGCTAAAGATCAACTGTGACAGACCAACAAAAACTGAAACAAAAGCTTCAATCAAACAACTGAAAACCAACAAGGTTGCTGCCCCTGACAATATTCCACTTGAAGCCCTTAAAGCTGATATGAGCACATCTACAAAATGCCCCACAGCCTCTTTGGGAGAATTTGGGAGGACGAAAAGACACAGACAGAATGGGCAGAGGGGCACATAGTGAAACTACCAAAGAAAGGTGAGCTAAGGAAGTGCAACAACTACAAGAAGAATTCAGGAAAGATCGCTCGTGCACAGATCAAATAGCAACACTACGCCTCATCATTGAACAGTCTATTGAATTGCACATGTCCCTATATATGAACTTCATTCACCTACCTAGGCAATGTTGTAGGCAGAAATGTCCAAGAATGGGCTTAACTGGGGAGAGCTTGAGAGTGAAGCCATGAACAGAGTGAAATTGAGGTTGTTCATCATAAGCCTACGCACCCAAGAGGTCCGAAGGGCTTAATAAAGATAAATAAATAAATTTGCTCCCGCTCTCAATACTTAACCCTAACCCACAGTTCAATCAGCAGTGAAGTCTGCCACTTTGCCACCAGAATGGATTTAAGATGATGCTATAATCTGATCGCAACAGTATGAGTGAGTCGGGAAATTGGGTCTTAACTGACTTCACCCAGAGTAGCAAGGTGGTAGATGGGCTGAGGAGAACCATCTTCTCTGTTAGGACCTCAGAGAGGAAGGGAAAACTCTCACATGCATTTCACTGCCATTGGGGTTAGTGCCACCCTCATGTGGTGTGGTTGCCAAAGCCGACGAAGACTGACAGCAGAGGGTCCATCATAAGGAGCTCAGTTGATTGCAGCTCAGGTTTTATGTCTGCAGATGTTGTAGCTATTACTGGGAAGGAGGCTGGAGAGACAGGGCCATGTACTTGTCAACTAGCTGACATTTCAACATCCTGCCACTGAGTGTCCCTGTTTCCATGAACCAGTAGATTCATGTTAATTTGTGGTGCCCAACTGACAGACAACAGTCACAATAAATTTACCTACTCTAGTTCCAAACCAATACAAGGTTATCTTCTGCCGTTTATTTTCCATATTCACAGTGCTGGGGTTAACTTTTCGATTTGGCCTGAGGTTACACAGCTAAAAATATCTTTCCTTGGACACTTCGTGTTAAAAAAATCTTTTGCATCTATTATCTGGCTAAATTATATTAATATTTTAATCTCATATTATCCCTGGCAGGAGAGGCAATTATTCTGTGGTAATGGAGTGTCACTGCTAAATGAATAACCAGTTGTCACAGCCCACCACTGACGACAGGGGGCATCACTGTGTGAATTTAAGGCCCAATATATCCCCAATTAACTTCTAGCCTTCATTCCCCTTCAGAGTGTAAATAACATTTATGTTCCATATTTTCAGTTGAGCTTGTTCTGCAGGGTTAGGCATATTATCAGCTCATTACAATGGCACACACACAAGCTCCTTTATTCTCATTAATCTACCAGTCTCCCCTAACTCTCACTATCTTCACCTAATGAGTATTTATGACCTCAGACTTTCTGCTGTGATAGAAGACACTACACATACAATACACTTAATATTTTCCCTGGTGCTGATGTTTAAAACAGCACAGAAATGAAAGTATCTGACTGCCAAAACAGCACATTCCTAGACTAATGTGACAGACTGATAGACTATGAATGCATTAAAAGTAGTCCAAATGGAAAAACAAAGGAAAACCTCAATGGGCATCTCTCATTTCCTTAAACAATGGGTGCTGTATCTGTCTATCACGATTCATTTGAAGCATTTCCCCATCTAGCCATCTTTCACCAACTTTATTAGTGTTCAAATTACATTCCACCTAACAAAGAAAGCGGTGCAAAGGGGTTTCCTTCTTATTGTGTTTACCACATAGAGTTAATTTATCTAAATTAGCACAATTTTCTCTAGTGCACCACAGTATAAACTCTGATCATAGACACTTCCACAGCTGCTCAACTTTCCCTTTTTTGGACTATAAAGCTATAACCAGCCTTCAGACTGCTTATATATTTGCACATGAGAATATATAGAGCAAGGAGAAGTGAAGAACTGGAGTCCTGGATGGCCTCCAGTTTGTTCATTTTAAAATTCACAAGGACAAAAAGACACAGAGAACAGAGAAACACTATCTGTGTTTGTGTGTGTGGCCTAGGTATCGGTCATGTTGTGGGGACCTGTGTGTGTTTGCTCATGTGCTGCTGAAGGACTCATGAAACTGTTCACCCAAGCTGTTCTTTCAGACAGAAATACCTGGCCTTTCCAGCCTGATGAAACTAATCCAGGAGCTGCAGACACCCTTCTCTTTTCTACAAAATATCACAATGTGTCCAAGCATAACTCTTTATACAGTATATGTCTGTATTTACATTTTCTCAATTTCCCCATCCTCATCTCTTTGTACTGCTTGTGAGCATGATGTGCCCTGATTGTGTTTATGTTAAGAGGTTAACAGGTTAACAGGTTAACTATTGACAGGTAACAGCCCTGACACTGACCATATTAAATGGATCACTGACCAGTCCAGACAAAGTACAGTTTCTTTGTCTTGTTTCTGCTACATATGCAGCAAGTTACCCACTGCAATTCTTTGTATTTTTGATATTGTATTATTTATTCAAAGTGTTTGGATCCCTATATCTTCTATTGTAGTGTAGTTTAATTAAACTATTTCATATTTTATAAGATAGTCATGTGTTTGTTGTAAAATCTTGATCTGCAAAATAACTAGTAACCACAGTTGTGTGTAAATGTATTGGAGAAAATAGTACAATATTTGTCTATGAACTGCAGTGAAGTATAAAGAAGCATTACATGAAAATACTGAAACAATGTCAAGTAAAAGTACCTCAAAAACATTGTCTGAAGCATGAATAAACTGCATGGAACAAGCAGCTCCAAAAACGTGTACATTGTGTTTTCTGTGCATTATGTTGGAAGACTAATTCCAAACTAACAGCAGAAACAACTCTAACAAAGCACAACAAAGGAATGCAAATACAAAACAGCTTTGAACTGCTTTGGTCTGGTTTATTTTACACTTTAGTATTTGACTTTGCAGTGATTTACACTTGAAGAAGACTGAAAATCTTCATTTTGGATGAAAGGACCCACCGTTATTGAGTGTGCTGTGATGTTATTGGATGATAAAAGCATTATACAAACTTAGGCCGCTTTTCCATCCTTGTCTCTCTCAGCCAAATCAAATGTTTCTCACCGAAAACCGAGACAGCTGTGGACCATGAAAGAGTCTTTACACTGTACCACTGTACTAAATCCTTGTATGCTGATTTTGATTGACTGTACATCCAAGAGAGGCAATTGTGTCCTTTAAAAATGAAAACAGATGGTTTCCATTCTTTCTACTCGTACACTGTTAAACCTGAAGGACATTTGAGGGTAATAATGACTGATCTGCTAAATGACTGGGACACTGGCACAGCTGACCTTCACTGGAAAGAAATCGCATAATGACTGAAATTATTTAGCAGTTAAAGTGAGTGGGTTTAGAGCAATCCAGTTTTACAATTTGACGAGGATAAATCCTGATGAAATATGTGTGCTGTCCCTAATCCTCTTCAATCATAACCAGCTGTCCCGGGTTATGGATGGGACTGCAGCTTAACCTGCCGAGCGCGAGGCCTTTGATCTGGATTTGGGTCTGCCTACACTAACCTGATCCCCTTCCTCCTACCATCTGTCATAGTTTTAATTACTCTTGTTTTCTAAAGTACATTTGGAAAGCCTAACAGCATCACAAAGAAGTTTTATTACATTAGTTTTTATTTTTTTAACCTTTGTTTTAAGCACACAACAGTGAGCCGGCACACAAAATGGGGTGATGCTGAATGCAATCACAGTCATCACCTACCATGACTCAGTTACAGATTGGTATAATGTGTACCATTTCTTGCAACCTGCAGGGAAATTGTTTTTCTGTTTGAGTTAATTATGTTGGTCTGAAACAGTGTTTACATGTGTGAAGGTCAAGGCTGGCATTTACCCTCAAGACTCTTGGCTGTGACTTTACATGCAGACGATATAGTGAATATAAACATCCCGCTGTATGTATCCCCTACTTGAACAATGGGACTATATAATTTTCCCAAAGTACTAAATTAGTTCTTTCTTCAGTTTGATAGTGAGTAAACAAGTACAGAATAAGTTTGGTATTCAGGTATGGTAACATTCTACTTCCTGAATGATTAAAATAACCAGTGGTTAGTCACATGCTTTATTTTTCATTCTGTGTGGTGAACACTAATACTAGTTAAAATAAGATAAGATGTTTCTTTATTAATCCCCAAATCAAGAGTTACTTGCATTGTTCGGTAATCAAATCTAACCTCCCATGTGGTAGGTGAAAATTCTATGACTGAACCACCGATGCTCAGCAGCTCAGTAAAGATGGTTAGTTACTCAGTTGTACAATACCATATACAATATGTGTCTCAGTGCACACAACTTGAATAAAACTAGGTGCGGCAGCAACCTGATGGTGAACTGTGACAATGTGGTCCAACTTAAATCCATTTACACGCTGAAATTACTGATGCACTGTTGCAAGCTGATGTAAAAATATGCATGTATTTTTTCCAACCTAACGTCTAAACAGCTCGATTTAAGTACTTAACTCTCAGGTGCATTGTAACATCAGAGAAGCCTCTTGTGGTCGTCACTAAAAAAAATGTGATTGTACAGGCCAGTTTACAGCTATGAAGAAACAGTACTAAAAAGGATATAAATTCCATCAATAAGTGCAGCCTCGTTGCCAGACAAGAATGCTGACACTGAACAATTCAGCAAAACCACAGATTCCAGAGTTCTTTATTTATTTTTTTAATGTCCACTGCCAACTTTTTTACCAATTTTGCTTGCCTCAATATCTGCTGCTTTTATGGTTGAGGTTCATAAAAGGGGTAATGTGATTTGCAGTTCCATGTCTACACATTGCACATTGGGTCAGTTTAAACAGATTTTACAGAGAGTACTATGAGATATACTGATATGGTTTGTACAGAAAGAAGAATAAGACAGTTTAGAACAAAACTAGAGTTGCATGAGTGGAGCAAAGCATTAAATGCTACAGTTTGATTAAAGGTTCCGTTCAGAAGAAAATAAATGCTTTGCTTTCTCGCCTTCACCCAGGTTTCATACAGAAGAGCTAAAAGCCTTAATGAGGACATTATTCAACATTGCTGTAGTTAAGAGTGGTAAAATATTGATGAGGCAAATCTTTGGAGTCTAAGGGTTGCCACGGGAAGCAGGTTTATAAAACAGGGTTTAGGTGATTATTTTAAACATTAGGTATTTAAGTAAATTAAACTGATTTAACAGGTTGCATTACAGCACAGGGATTCAATGTACCAATGGGATTAATCCATCCAATTTGGTTGTCAAAGGCTTTGGAACTATCAATCTCCCAGGTATGAAACCTGCTTCCCAATGCATTTAATTTTCAAACGTAGAAGGCAGTAAACTGTATATACTGTAGCTTACATAGTTTCATCAGTTTGAATGAAAGTTGCATTGAGCAATATTTTTATTGACACTGAACTGACTACTGATCCAACTTTTAACCACAAATCCATTATGCACATCTCTGCAACTTTCAGCCAGTTTCAACTAATTATCTTGGTCAAATAAACAACAAATTCTGGTTCACAGGCAGCTGCTCCCAAGCAAAACTTAACACTCACCCATTATTAACTATTTATCCAGCCAGAAGTGTAGTAAGAATTAAGAACATGACTTGTTCATATTAGAAACCTAGTTGAACTGCAGCTTAATGCAGCTCTAACTACTGTAGTTGCCTCTGTGCAAAAAGAGCACAGCAGAACAACTTGTCCTCTACTCTGTTCAGGGTTATTTACGCAGCTCTGAAGGTCTCCACTACCTTTGACAGCCATGTTTATCTTGTTCAGCTCTCTCGAGATCGGCCTCTAGTGAGTCTCCCGACTACAGTGGGCCTCTCAGAGGCATATTAACAAGATGGAAACAAGCAGAGCCATCTCTGCTGAACCATTCGTCTCTTGCTCTGGCATCTCGGCAGATGGAAAGGAATTGCCACATCATACCTGTGCCACCAGCATTGCACCCATGGGGCTGCAAATGTAGTGACTGTCAAACTTTGAAAGATAGAAGTCTTATAGTAAAGTAAGTAAAGAGGACAGTAAACAGTTTTTGCTAAATTTAATGCTTTTTAAGTAGCCCACTGATATTTACATTTGAGTGAGTGTTGAATGATATTTGCATGAGTGAGTGTTGGTTTGTTGGATTTTTTTTGTCTGTGTGCATGTATTCCAGCTGCTATTTCCCAAGATCACATCATATATAGCTAAATTATTAAAAAAGGGTTTTTGTGTGTTGAGAAAATTTTGTTCCACATGCTTATAAAAACATGTACATTCACTGTCTAGTGAAAAAAGGCAAAGGAATTAATCAGGTGATTTCCATAAGGGTTTTGGCATGCAATCTGGTCATACCATATGTGAATGAACAGTCTGTGCAAGTGCATTAAAATGAAACCACACTGACCTTGGAGCAGTGTACATGTGGCCTCAATAGATCAGTTCTGCCTGCCAAAGCAAGATTGATTCACACAAGTGGTCACAAATAATGTTCCCCATCATACAGACAGCCTACATCCATCTGATAGAAGCAGTTTAATCCTTTGCACATGGTTTAATGAGTTTAATTGAGATGTAAAAACCTGATACCAAATCATAACTTGAACCTTTCAAGGCTGAAATCAAAGCAAATTGTACTTAAAAATAAATAAATAAATGATCCAGTACAAAAAAAACAATCAGTTGTTTCAAAATGCTTAAGACCTCCAACCTGAGCAACCATAAAGGTCACTTGTGCCAATCCTCTGATATGACCCATAGAAGTGTACAGCAAGCATACAACACCTTTGACATGGTTACAATAACAGTAACACACAATTAAGTTTGAGGAACAGTCACAGTTCAGTTTGGTGAATAGATTGTGATTAGGGTTAAGGTTTCACATAAGAAAGCAAAAGCTGTCTCCTGTGTGAAAGTACTGTGCTAACCATCCACCCCAACCTCCTCCTAGCATGGACCTTGCCACCCTTGGAGGTTACCTGTGGGATACCACATTTAACCAAATTGCTGAATTCAAAAAGCTGAGTTTGTCAAAAAAACAGTTTTATTTCTTACTGGAGCAGAGGATGTTGCAGTAAGCCTACAGTTAGCCTACTACTTATTTGCTTCAGGAGCTACTAATCAGTGTAACTGTGCCTCAGATAAACCCCCTACTGAGAGAGCCTTAGCTACAAATGCCTTTCTTCTGTTAACTCAGCCCTTTGTGTGGTTGTTCCTATAGTAATCAGTGTTTCCATGCAGGTAATTCTGTGTGTTCCACAGCACATATTTAAATGCACTTGTTATTTCTGTGTGGGGCCAATTCCTTTTCTGAAATCGGAGAACAATGAAACTCTTAGCCATGTATGAACAAGCTTATCAGAATAATTAAACATAATAATTAGCCTCGACCTACAACTCACTGTGTCCTGTGTCGTCAACCCACTTTCCTATCTTTCCTTGCTTTGTCACTAAGCAGCTCTGCGGATGACTATCAGAATAATCTCAAATGACAAATGCAATAAAAACTGCCTTTTGTCTTATACTGGTGAAAAACATTTCAAGGTCATTCTGACAGAGGCCCAGACATGCAATCCAAAGGAGCAGTGCATATCACTCATCCATCCACATCTTGTGGAAGGCATACTGAAACTATTTTTGAGTGGTTGGAGCAGCTTAAGTGTTGAGCATGATGTGCATGCATGTGTGATGATAAGAGAAAACTTTGTCACATCCTAAAGCTGCAGTTGAGAAAAGGACGGGTAGGAAAGTAAGGAAGGAAGAAAGCATTCCAGTGGATGAAGACATACAATATAAGAATTCTCTCTGATCTTTGACTGCTGTGATTATAAACACAAAGTTTGAAGTGTGTCCTGAGTCTCACCTTAGACCACATTTCACTGAATGTCAGTTTTATTCTTCTGCTCACAGTTTATCTCATATAGGCTAAAAAATTGAAACATCTCATATAGTTACAGTTTAATTCATTAATAAAAGGACTTTTTTATATTTACTAAACAGCAGAGTGGTGCAGTTGTGCCCACCAGCTATTTTAAATCTTGAGTTAATTTTTATGTATTTGTTTCTTTTTCAGCACTCTCCTCATTCACAGCCATTTTGTTGCTTGCCTTCACACCTGAGCCTTCTGCTACAAGTAAAGCTTTACACTGTTAGCCAACAGCTTGGAAAAAGAACTACAATTTGTATTTCCAACCAGCTGATGGTCCTGCAAAAAACAAAACTAAGAGAGTGGGAGTATAACTAAATTTATGAATAAAGGCAGATTTATCACACAGAGAAGTGACAAGGTCTTAAGTAAGAGACATAGTTTTATGAACCACTGACCAGTTACTACTGGTCAGATTAATAACTCTAATTTAAATATACAGTGTGGAGAAGCTGGTGATCCTGCTTCAACCCAGTTAAATACCTCTTTATACATATTTACAATAACCACACACACACACACACACATATATATATATAGGTCTGTAGTATGATCAACTTGGATTTACCTTTTGAAATACAATGTCTCATCCATGGCCTTGGTAGCACTGCTTAAGGTGTGTTTTGGTCTGTACCAGACTCAATTTTCCCATTACCTTGACAAATGATACATGGCTTAAAAGCTCTATGTCTCCTGATTCTATCTGTACAAAACATTTTAGGACCCACAGATCATTGTAACAGCTGTTAGCACCGAATTGATTCATACCTGTGGCTATGACTTGAAAGTGTTTTCCACACAAAACATATTACTGCAGACCTTTTTTGTGATAGAAAAATAGGCAAGTGAAAAAAATACATTTTTTAAGTTTAGTATCTCATATTCATTCATGACATATTGGTTGTGAAATTTAATGATGCCCTTCACAGAATACCAGGATTATGACTTTAATCAAAATGGTTGAAGTCCAATGACCTCTGTCTTTTGGGTACATTATTTAATTCACTGAGCTTTATTGGACTCCAACAGAGAAAAGACATTGAAATCGATCAAAAAATTTAAAATGGTCCCTAAATTCTGTCAAATATCTCCTGTATTATAATCCAGATCTTGTTTTTCATCCATATGATGTCAGCCATATTTTGACTAAATATACCTTAGCTAAATACATTTGTCTCACTCTTCACAGAAGTGGTGAGAGAGTTTTTATTGAGTTTTTATTCAATGGGCATCTTGAATAAGAACAGTTTGAATGAACAGAAATGATTTGGGAAGGCAGTTTCTTAGTAAGAAGGGATATATATATAAAACTGGGAGCTGCCCTAAACAACCTGAGTTAAGTGCCTTGGTCAAGGTTTGTAATCACTGAGAGAATGCTTGGAAGGAAGCCTTGATCACTTCCTGAGCTGGTCTCATGCATTCAAAATAGCAAATTCCACATCACAAGCCATCATTATTGAAATAATTTTCTGGAAAACTGCTCTTTTTTCCATATCTTTCACCACAACTTTCATGCTATTGTGTGTCCCCAGAAATCATACTTTCTTGCTGAACAACACATCTATTTATTTTTTCCCTTTTTTTATCCTGAAAGTCCAAAGTGTCTTTGCAGATGCCCCTCCCCCCTTTGCAAACATCCAAAGCCCACAAGGAGCAAAGTTTTGAGTTCAAAGCTGGGCAGTTCAACTGTATCAGCACAACTTACAGCTGGCACTCGAGATAAAATTTAGGATGCAGGGGAATTGGCACTCACTCTACAGTGACAGTGGTGGCTTGACGCCTGGTGTCCCAGAGTTTTCCTTTGTACTACCAGCGGAAACACTTGCTCTCTGCCAGGGGGCCACTGAGGGGAAACAAGAAAATTATGAGCGTGTAACGTGAGGATATATTTTTGTGGTGTGTCAGGAAAGAGTGTGAATTAAGCCAATGATTAGTCCATGAACTAATCTGACTTTTCTCTAACTTTATTGTATTTCACAAGAAAAACAAGGTTGACTATAATTGGATTATACTTTGCCCTTTTAAAAGTGGCAAATGTGTGCACATGAATATAATGAGAACTGGCTAAAACTGCCTGTGGTTCAAATTAGGCACAACTTTCTGAGAGCAATGGCCTCATTTAGTTTAGATCACACTAGCAGTAGGAGCGGTGGAAAGGTTGGGAGTTTTATTAATACTATCTAGAAATCTAAATAAATGTTCAGTTTTCATTTTCAGCTAAATATAAAAGTCCACATTGCCAGGGTACACTAGAAAATAGTTGAGACATGGACAAATGAAATTTGCAGATGATTTATACTCCTTCTTGTATCTCAAACCTATCTTACAGTCCAGAAGCTCCAACATTTGCATAAATAATATAGTTAATACCCCATCCACCACTGTAAAGTTTAAAATAAACATTAATAAACATAAACAAGACAATGTGGATAGGAACTATGACTGATTAACGGAGTCATCAAACATGGGCCTTTCACAGTAGAAACGTATGTTTCATGGTGAGCCGGCCAACCTTCTTGGGAGTCTGTCATCTGTGCCTCGGTGCTGTCTTTTATGTCACATTGTTTAGAGTTACCTGTATCGTGTGTCGTTAGTCTTCATTGTGTCAAAGAGAGTTGCATCTCCCCCTACTGCCTTTACTGTAAAAGCACCATTGCACAGTCAAATCAAGAGGCAGTATCCTGTATCTTCCCTTGGTGTCCCATCTCACTTTGTTTTCAGAATTTGAATATCAAAAGTCTTATATAGACAAAACTGTAATTGTTCCTCTCTTTTCTACTTCTTTGTTTCGTTATTCAAAATAATATCCTGTTTCATTGTTCATTTGGAGGCTGCCCTATGTGTTTAGTTAGTTTTCTAACGGAAAACACCTCAGAAAAGCCTCTCATTCACAACCTCACGGAAGAGTTTAATAATTCCTAAAAACGTGAACGCAGCACTATGCCACGTCTTCTGATCGACGCCAGACCAGAACAAATATCACGTGAGTGTTTTCGGCACGTGACATTCTGAACCCACCGTCATCATGGCTGCAGCATCACATTGAGTCTTCTGTTTCACGGCAGCGCTTTGACTGGAAATAAAAATCATGTATTTATTTTGGGTCAGCTCATCTAAAGAGTCGTTAAGTGTCGTGACTGTCGCACTGTCGCCGTGTATAGATGTCACTCCACTGAGTTCACGAACTCGTATAATAACAGCGCAACTGTCAGTTCACTTTCGCAAGAGTTGGCGCACTTTCACTGTCATAAAGTAATAACTGCACTCTTACATTTGTGTTCAGTACAAACATTTAGCGCTCAGACATTAGGCTTACTTGCACTTTATTAATTTAGGTTTTGTTGCGAAAAAATGACGGAAGAATGCCTGAAGCTGATTTCTATTACATTCATTTTGTCAGTAAATGTATTCTCCCAATTTGATATTTAAAGAGACTGTAATTATTGACAATATTGTCTGAACCAGGGGTTAAACCATTTCTGGGAGAAGCCTTAAAAGTAGGTAATGTCTAGTCGAACCCTTAACCACTCAACTAAACAACTGGTGAATGACTGCTATACCAGAATAACTAACTTATGTATCAACAACTGTGCGTTGTATCTGTTCCTTACTTTTCATATATTTATTATTGATGTGTGTCTATTTTAGAAAGTGCAAACATTATAATTCATGCAACATTAAATACCTAATAACTAATGATTAAAATCCAGTATATACATATACAGTTACTATGCTGCACTCATGAAATATAATTATTTAGTGCTGTCAAAGGAACAAGTTTTATTTTCTTATGATCATGACGCAACCCAGACTGTCTTCCGTAAAACTGCACAAGAATCTGCTGTGACAATCATAAAAATGTTGATAGTCAGCAGGTGTGAAAACCCTTTCACAGACTAAAGAGATTACAGCAAACATCATGAACAATTTTTAAATACATTAGAATAGTTTAATAAATGTGTTTCACACAGTGGGGATTGAATCACAGTTTAGTGCAGATTTGTGCCTGTCTCCTTTAATAAAATCATTTAGCACCTCACTGTTAGATCTGTCCTCACAGCTACACCTGTAAACTCAGCCAACGGTGAATGATACCAAAATCCTTGAGCCATAAAACACTGTGAGGTTATGGATCAACCTTTGGTACAGTCCAGACTCACTCAGATATGTTGTTTGTTATCTCATCACTACGAGCACAGCCAGAGAGATTTATAACTAAGTCCTCTCAGTTACAAGGCTGTCCATCTTTCTCTGACATCTCTGTCTTAATTCAATCTGAAGGCAGGCAGGGCTGTGGCTCACACACCTCTTCAGATTCAAATCTGCTGACCAAATCTTTCCTCCTGATATAACTACAAATATAATGGGCCCTTTCTCTCTGCTTCATTGATAAAGAGGATTTTTACAGAGTGAGTGAGAGGGAGAACATCAAATTGTCATACGAGTGAAATGAAATCATCGTGTCAGAAAACTTGCTTGGCCTAATATGATAGGGATTTTGCTTTCTAAGAGGACAGTGTGGGTCAGATAATATTGTAGGAGGTTTGAGCACAATATGACTAGACAATCCTAATTGGGCCCAAAGCCCTCCATTTGAGAGCCAGTCTCTCCACCCAATCCCCTGTCTCCCTGTCTTTACAGACCTGTCTACTGGCTGGGTAATGACACCCTGAGGGTCTCTGCTGCCCTTTTTGCCGAGAACCGTCGACGACTGTGTACAGGGCTGAGAGCCAAAGATGGAGTGGTGCCAAAGTCAGTGGTGGTGCTGCAGGGAGGAGAGCAGAACCAGAGGTACTGCACAGACACAGACCTCCTCTTCAGGCAGGTAGGTTGTCTTTGGTTTTATTTGGATTTATTAATCAGGTGTAAACAGCTCGCCTTAACATTATTAGGTACTTATTACTCTCCTCACTGTCAAGACTTGTATGCCTACCACCTTGCTGAGGAATAACTTGTGCTTCTAATTTAATTTCTGTCAACTCTTCTACCTAAGCTTGAGACTATGACTGGATTTGGACATAAATCAAAGGATACATTAAATACAAGTTTGGTTTAGTTGTTGAGGTCAGTAAATCCAACTGATGTCTGAAGGGACAAAATATTTTCTCGTGTAATAATCCGACCAGAATATGCTGACACACCTGCTTTCTTCAAGCTCACTGTTATCACTTCCTTCCCCTACGTCCTGGCTGACTGTTTCAATTCTGCAGGAGTCTTTCTTCCACTGGGCTTTTGGAGTAACTGAGGCCAACTGTTATGGGGCCATTGATGTGGACTCTGGGAAATCCATCCTTTTTGTTCCCAAACTGCCTGAAAGCTACGCCACTTGGATGGGAGAGTGAGTCACACTAATCCTCAAAGAGCTGTGTACATGGCCAACAGTCATCACCAGCTGGTCCAGAGCTGTGATCTCTAACTTCATCAAAGGGCTGACAAACTCATAGCACACAGTCACGACACCGTCAGATCATGTTTGTACTCAGTTACTTGTAACCACAATTCATTTAAACTCGTTTGTTATCACCCAAAAACAGCTTTGCCATATATTTGACCACACTGATAGGAAATGCTGCTCTTGTATTTCTGGCACACATGCCAGACAGAGTAAATTGCTCAAACATGTTGTTTTTTAGATGCATTGCTCGTTTAGAAAATTATTAATCCTCATGAAAAATGCCCAAATTTCCACTTAAAAATGACATTAAACTGCAGAAGAACAAGAATAATTGACCCATTTGCCTGCTTGTTTTGAAAACTTGACAAGCTGACTGCTGCACTAGGCACTGTGAGGACAGATAGTAGATTAAACTAAATGATGCATTCAGTGTTCCAGACACTGACACTTCCAGTGTTAGTGTGTCACTTTCACAGTGAAACCACTGGACATGACAATGTGGAAATAACCTGCAGACTCTTGGCCATGTCACATGTTTGCTCTTCCCTGATCTATAAACCTCAAAGTTTCTTTTGTCATCTGACATGTATTAAAAAAGACCTTTTCACTCCAGCATTACTTGATCATTACTTCAATGTTTAATGTGTCATTAAGTTTAACTTTCTTCATCTCGTCTTTATTCTGAATCCATTAGGTCTCTTAGGGTTTTCATGAACTGTAACATAATCCATCTGCTCTTGTCTTTTACTAGGATTATTGTGCTTTTCTTTACCAGATGTGTTGTGCATCTGTTGACAGGATCTTTCCTAAACAGCACTTCAAGGAGAAGTATGCAGTTGATGAGGTGCAATACACCTGTGATGTAAGTCTGTCTGGGGTTGTGTTTACAGACTGTGCGTGTGACCTTTTTCCTGTGCAGGAACTGAACCTTGATGTGAAGTCACCCAGCTATTAAATTTTAAAGGACATTAGATAGAGTGTCTTAGTGGTAAAAGTCATCATTCTCTTATCTGAAACTCCTGACAAAAAAAAGAGATATCTGTGGCAACAGATTTGTTTGAACGGAGCAGGGACCCACATCATTTATATTTGCTCAACTACATGTGTGATTCAAAGGGATTCAATTAGAAATGAACATAAAGGGGAAATGTGAAGTCAGTCTTTGAAGCCTGTGTGTGTTTGCATTTGATTAGACATTTTGGGGCATGTGCACATACTTGTGAAAGATGATGTAAAAGCTCCTGGGGGCAGTTCATGACAACAGTGGATTGTATGTAGAAAAAAAGGGGACAGTAGCTGGGCTCACAAAAAACACATGGGACATCGTACTGACAACTCATTGGAACAGAGCACACTCATGACACAGCTCAGCCACCTAAACTCTCTGGGAACTTTTTAATTTTAATTACACTTTAAATTTTTAACCTGCAGCTAAAATCTCTTTTTTAACTACCTCATCGAAGAAAATACACTCCTCCTCAGACTGTAGTTGTGTTATTGCATATTTTAAGAGGTTGAGAAAACAGTTGTGTATTGTAAGTGGTGACAGCAGATTCCCAGGGGAGCTACATTGGAGGTGGTGGCAGCTCCAGAGCTCTTTTGGAGACGTGCATGTTTTCAAATCAAAGTAATCTCTCCAGAATATAAAATAACAGCTTTCACTGTCCAACAACTCACTTGGACATTTGCATTTGAAACAATCACATAATTTCTACACTTGTTTTTGCATCTCCCCACCTGACTGAGGTGTTAATTTCCTAATTAGTCACAGGCGAAGATGCACTCCAGCCGATCCATTTCTTCCATGAGGCAGTTCAATACTACAGTGTAATATTAGAAAACACAAAGTCATATAATTACTGCCTCTGCGTTTGTGTAACTAACACTGCCATCCAGTCAGACAAAGAAACCAGCTGCTGGTGTTGAATCTTCAGTTGGCATGCTGCCTGCAGAAGGATCTGAAAGAGATTTTTTTTTCTTATCAGATCCAAGTCATGAATATTTGAGCACTTTTCTATTTTTCAAACACACAGACATACTAGATGTTGTTGCACACACACTTCTCAACAGTACCCTCCTTAACATGCAAACACTTCACCTTTAGATTGTTTCGAAAAAGGTATCTTCATGATTTATGACTGGCAGAGTCATAGTTTTGTATTTAAGATAACATTTTCAGAAAATTGTATGTGCAGCCAGTCGCACCCAGCCTTAAAAGTACATCTGGTTATGAGTAAATCTGCAAGTAAGCTTTTAATTTAAAGGGGAAAAAGTGTTTGTTTCACTGATTTTCTAAGCTTTGTTATTGACAGAAAAAAGCTCATTACTTTGCAAACTTCAAGGTTCTTCCATCCAACTTCTTCTAGTTCTTCTACTCAACTGCTGCCAACACAAGCAAATCTTATTGAGGCATAACATTTATTTACAACTCTTCTTTTTTTATATGTTAGTGAAAGAATGATTAAGTGGTTGAAACAATCTCAGCTGCTCTTGGACTTGATGAATCACAACTGTCAGTTAAATTTCACTAAATGAGTGGTCATCTTAATATCTAATCACTTCAACTTTGGCAATCATTGCAATATGTAAAAATGAAAATGTAGATTTTATTGTTTAGTGTTATAATGAATGTTTTTTAGAGGACCAGTTTCAACAACAAAACAATCCTACAATTCCACCCCAGTGTGTGAAAACTGAGTCAGGGAGCTGTTATCTTACGTTTAGCCTGTTGGCAAAGGAGTAATAAAGTTCCTAAGGTTTGTCATTCATTGTGCTGCTGAGTAACAGAGAGGCCACATTGCTGCAACAGTGCCTGCCTTAGTGACCTTTTCTCTGCAGCGTGAGAGTTTAATAAAACTGGTGCTTGTTGTTTCTGCTGATCAATTAGTCCCTGTCTGCTTCCCTGCAGATTGTTGATGTCCTGTCCAACCTGACACCAGCAGTGCTCCTAACACTGGTACGCATCGCTCATTCCCACATAAATTTATCACAAGAGCAGATCTTCATGAGTGGTGTGGGGAGTATTTCAGTTTGTTTGTGTGGAAGCTGTTAAATAGTGACATCAAATATCTGAATCTTTGAACATACCAGCCTACGAAAAAATGATTATTATACTGAGATTTCATGTGAACTCTTTTTACGTATACTTACTTACTTACTTACTTTTACGTTACTTACAAAGTTGACAAAAGTCTTTATGGAGAAGATCATCAGCATGAATATAAACTTAATGTACTGTACTGACATTTGAATGCACTCAGTGGTAATGTCACTGATGTTAGCTTTTCTTTCCATGCAGAGAGGACAGAACACAGACAGTGGAAGCATCTGCCGTGAAGCCTCCTTTGAAGGAATTAGTCGGTATGTTTAATTGGCATCAACATGCATGAACAATTCTACTATTTTTTTTTGGGGGGGGGGGGGGGGACTATTGATTTTCTCATAACCAGTGATACACAAGACTCTTATGCATACTGGTTGTTGCTGAATAACCTAATTCTGAATATAACTGAATGAAGCAAAGAATCTTGATTTTGCTTGTTAGTCATTAATTAATGGTAATGTTACTGTTATTGTCCTTAACACTGGTCTTTGTTCTTTTTTTAACTGCATATATTTTATCTCCTCTACACCCTGACCCTAACTGCTTTGAAAAAGAAGATAAAACAATAATTTGCTAATGGTGTTGTTTCTGGTTATTTTTTTATTCAGCTTTCAAGTAAACAACACTTTTCTACACCCAGTCATTGTAGAATGGTAAGTCATTAAAATTGGTTTGTATTATTATGGACAAAGTGAACTCAAGATACAAATAAAGAGTAGAGTCTCTCCCTTAATTTACCTTTAATACAAAAACCATTGCAATTACAGCTGCCCAGCCAGGTAACAGGGGCTTTTCTTTGACTTGTTTTTTCCCATCAGAGAGTCAGAGGCCAGTACACACAGATGTAATGGACTTCGTGCTTGCCTGGTTGCGCTTAGCATTAGAGTTTGCATCCTCCAGATGAATTGACTGTTTCTGAAATAAGGAGGAATGCTTTTCAGACACACCTCCTGGAGAGAAACACTTGATTGAACCCTCTGCCCCCTCTTCTCTCCAAAGCTCACTTGGTTGTCTTTTTAATGGGCTATTTTTTTAAACTTTAATTAGTGTTGCCATTGGTTACCATTGCCTTGTGGTATTTACTTGATTCTATTATTGTAGAATCCTTTATACTCTCCTCTATGTATTTCATTTCTGCCCATTTAGGGTGCAGCTACTGCTTTCCTAACCAAGAAAAATAAGTAGGCAAAAATCTGGTTGTAATATGGTCCTAATACTGAAACATTTTCAGCATTGATTATGACACCATTTCCCATTTTCAGCAAATGACAGGTCCCGTCTATATACAACATTCCTGGGGATAATGGAGGACAGTCTGTAAACAGCTGTTACAAACATCAGCTGCTGTACTAGCACTGTGTATTCAAGAGATGAATTTCAAAAATGTCTCTATTTCAGTCATTACAACACAGACCTTCTTTTAGCTTGACAGAGGAATGTGAGAGCCATAGAACTTCTGTATGTTGTCTGACTGTACATTCCTCATGTTGTGCAACAATCAACTGGCACAGTAATGAGCAGAGAGGGAGACAGCTGGTCCCTCACTTCTTGTTTCTGTCTGTCTGCAGCCGTCTGATCAAGACTGATATGGAGCTAGAGGTCCTACGCTACACCAACAGGATTTCAAGTGAAGCCCACAAAATGGTGAGCTCTTCTTTGTTAGACAGGGTCCTAGCATTGGTACATTTTCAATTTCCAAGCAATGGAAAAAGGAATAGAATGAAATGGAAAGTTCAGAGCTTGAAATTAAACAGCCAAAGTATCAAAGTGTATCACGCACTTTATTGAGTTTAAAACTCAAAGACGTCAGGATCCTCTAAGGCTATAAAACAGTTTAAGTGCTATCGATTTGAACTTCATCCCATAGCTTAGAGGCCAGCAGTTAAAAGATAGCCTTTGACCAAGAAGCTTTAACATTAAAGCATTATTTTACCAGTGTCCACTAAAAACAGAAAATCTTCTCCAAAATCAGCTTGTACCTCGGGGGGACTCCCACTGATAATTGAACTCTTTATGTCTACTTTGTGTAGGTGCTGCAGGCTATGTTTGAGGGAATAATCCACAACTCATAGTATCCTGTGGATGATGATGAAATGGGAAGCACAAAAGCAACAAATAAAAAGAGGAGAGGAAAAAGAAACATCCAAGAAAAAGTCATTTGGTAATACAGTTGCTCAGCAAAAAAATGCTTACCAACTTATGCAGATTGTTGATTTGTATATAAACTGAGTGAACAGAAAATGTAGATTGGGGGGGGGTGTCAAGCATTATGAGCCACTGCACCATCAGGTCTGCACAGAAAACAACTTGGTGTTTTGTGCATAGGATGAACAAAAGAATGAGTTGG
The DNA here is from genome assembly GCA_016785225.1 of Psettodes erumei. NCBI lineage: Eukaryota > Metazoa > Chordata > Actinopteri > Pleuronectiformes > Psettodidae > Psettodes > Psettodes erumei. The sequence continues at coordinate 1,164,406 of JAFBJZ010000601.1, read as the reverse complement.
AATGAGAGCGAGGAACAAGTTTACACAGTAGTTTTTAAGTTTGCTAAGCATTCTTTTCACTGTAGGTTATGAAGCATGTGAAACCTGGACATAAAGAATATGAAATGGAGAGGTAAGTAATGCATTCCTGTTTATTAATAGATTAGTATTAGCCTATATTTGGTGGCAGGACATAAACAGAGTCTGTCTTCACTTTCACATCTATGGTTATAGCCACAGCATATGCAGGAATTTCAACAGTCCTTATTTTATTTGACTTTACTTTCAAACTGTTGGTAGTTTTTAGATTCACTGAGTTTCCCCTTTCTGAATATTTTTTTTTCCAGCCTGTTCCAGCACTACTGCTACACGAAAGGAGGGATGCGCCACACCTCGTACACTTGCATCTGTGGAACGTACGTTTTGTTTTTATGTAGTTTAAGTCTTGATCGAGACCCTCAGAAGTCAGAACCTCATTCAAACCTTTGAGGCACTCCAGTACCTTAAAGGACCTGAGCACAAAGCAGAGTTTAGGGTGCAGAGTTACAGGCACTATACAACCCTGCTGAATCCCTGTTGTCTCTTCAGCAAATACAAACCATGTTCATTAAAACAGTACATCACCTTTCTCTCTGTGGTTGGGCTACCATCAGGCAGCACTATGGATGAAGAATTTTGAGATGTTGCTGCTCATCATGCTCTGGCCTTTTGTATTAAAGGCCATGTGTAATGAGTATATCCTGAAGATTAGTGGCCAACGATGCATATTATTTGCTGCTCAAATTAAGATCTTAAAATGAAGGATGTTTTCCTGAAATACACAATTTAATCCAAATAGTTCTAATAGCACACAAGTTACATTCAGGCAACTATCATATCTTCATATGTAGTTTGATTATGTATGTCTTATTAATCCAAGCCTTTTGTGTTAAACACCAGGGGCCATAATTCCTCTGTCTTGCACTTCGGCCATGCTGGAGCTCCCAATGACAAAACAATTATGGACGGAGACATGTGGTGAGTAGCATTCACTATTTTTTTAGTACAAGCATCTAAAGATACTGGCACTCCCTCACAACCTCCACAGTTTCCCCTAAAGGGGGTGCTGTCGTGTCACTGTCAGACCAACTCTCAACACGCCAAACTCCATCTCCTCGATAATGCTCTTTGAAGCATCTCTAACTGGCATTGTTACTATTCTGCTTAAGTTGCCATCATCATCATCGCTAATAACTGTGAATGACTGCCACACTCAAAAACATCTTGAATACTTTGGAAATGCATTTGATCGAATCACTCCTGTTATTTTGTCCCCTGCAGCCTGTTTGACATGGGTGGAGAGTACTACTGCTATTCATCAGACATCACCTGCTCCTTCCCAGCCAACGGCAAGTTCACTGCGGACCAGAGGGCTATCTACGAGGCTGTCCTCAAATCCTCCCGAGCTGTCATGGCTGCCATTAAACCAGGTTATCATCTTTTAGTTGGTTTGACAATTGAGTACACATTACTGACCTATGATAAAGTTATGTGGGGAAAAGTTATTCTTCTGCCCTTCTGTACTACCAGCACAGGGTTAACTGATAATTGTTTTATTGCATTTGATATTCATCTTTTTGTGTTGTTGTAAAGTCATTATAATGACCACTGTAATGACTTTTGACTTGAAGAGTCCAGCAGCTTCAACTGGAACTATCAGTACAGTTACATAGATTTAATTACAGTTGCAAGGGACTTGCAAATAATATTTCTTGTAAAATGTTAACCCAGTCTTACAGTGATACCTGAAGCTAGGTTTTGGGGCTTAAAATATCATTATGCATACATGAAGTTGAGGTCAAAGTTACTTCTGTTTATGTTGAAGGTGTGAAGTGGACTGACATGCACCGCCTGGCTGACAAGGTTCACCTGGAAGAGTTGCTGAAGGTCGGCATCCTGACTGGCAGCGTGGAGGCCATGATGAAGGTCCACCTGGGCTCCGTCTTCATGCCTCATGGCCTGGGACACCTGCTGGGCATCGACGTGCACGATGTGGGGAGTTACCCTGAGGTGAGAACAGAAGGCACAAATTCTGAGATTGCTCACATCACACTCACCCAGTAGACAGTAGAAGAAAACACAGGTTTAACAAACTGTACTGCTGTTAAGGGGGTGGAGCGTATAAATGAGCCAGGACTGAAGAGTCTCAGGATGGGTCGCCTGGTGCAGGAAAGGATGGTCCTCACCGTGGAGCCTGGCATATACTTCATCAACCACCTGCTGGACCAGGCCCTGGCTGACCCTACCCAGCGCTGCTTCATTAACAACCAAGTGCTGGCTCGCTTCCGTGGCTTTGGAGGGGTCAGTTTACCATGCTACTTTAATTTTTTTTGTGTTTGTTGGACTTGATAAGTCAAGATATCTAACATACTAAATCTCCAAATATATGAAAATTCCGGCTTAGCACTCTCAAATTCTACCTATCCCGCTGACTTTCTTTTCTTATAGCTGTCTATATATTCTGCTGGCTTAAACATTGATTTGTACAATGTTACACTGCAGTACTATGGATAGTCTTAATTTAAGATGTGTAGTATTTTAAATATTGGGAATTGAGAATATTATTGTCATATTTTCCTATTTGAATCTTAAAGAGATATTGACAGATTTTTCTGTGACTGATCCAAGTAATGTTCAACACATGAATTGTGTTTTTCACTTTTTTGTATTAACAGAGTTTGCGTTTGAACATCTCACACTTGAACTGTAACTTGTTTAATTGACCACTTCATTACGACTTTGTGCAGGTTCGCATTGAAGATGACATAGCGGTGACGGCGAATGGTGTCGAGCTGCTGACCTGCGTCCCTCGCACCGTGGAGGAGATTGAGGCTTTCATGGCCGACTCTACCAAAACCTTCAGCCCTGTCGTCAGCAGTGAGAAATTCTGAATGACATCCTTCAAAGTCTGAGATGCACTCTGCAATGTCATACTCTCACTCTCAATCTCTTACACAACAGGTATACAATCAAGATTACTATTAAACGTGCTTATTTGTCAGTATTTCAGTTTAAATCATTCAAAAATGTAACCACGCACGGCAGCCTGGCCTGGCCCACTTGGTCTTCTAATACTACTTTGTACATCAAGAGGTGACAGTGAGTTACCGCAGGGTCCACTCTGCCCTCAGAGGGCAAGTCATGTTTCTTCTTGACTGGTTAATACATTAATACATTTATGCGATCTTATGCTTGCCAAGACTTTCAGCGACCATTGTGTTTACAAGTCAAGAGTTTATAACATACCCTCTGAACAGCACTACTTCTTCATGGCAGACTTGAGGCTATGGTGATGCTGGCCAGCTAAGCCAGGGCTCGCTGGTTAGCATGCTAACATCAGTAGATAGAAGGAAGGGATAGAAACAGAATCAGAAGAAGAATCAAGATTGGCATTGCTTTCCACAGCTGGAGACAGCTGTTTAAAGTTAAAAAACAATGAAATTTGATGCTGAACTTGCAATGTCTCTCCTTGATTAGTGAGTAAACAGCTCTTCCTGCTTCTCTGGTAAAAATAATAAAATAACAGCTTTCATTTAGTAGCTTTATGACAGTTGGATAATGGTTTGAAGATGGCAATAAATGGTAGCAAGACTCACTTTCAGGGTTAATTTCTGTGCCTCCTGCAAAAAGAAATTTAATGTGTTTTCAGTGATTCTTATTCTTATATACTCTTCTTGGTAAACATTGCTTCATAAAAAGTTGCATGAAATTGGATTAAACATTTCAATTTGCAACCATGCGCAGCATATTTTTATTTTGCATGCAAGAAAAATCTTTTATAAAAATCCCACAGATCACCGCATTCCAGACATGTGAACAGCTACACTCGTGTCAGCTCCACACCAACAACTCCAGCAGACCTTATCTGTGACAGAAGACGACATAGTTTATCTTTAGGCTAAGGCAGCATTAAATCTACATGTTCTGTATATTATGATGAGAATTGGTACTTTTTAAATGTTATAATGCTGCAAATGACTTATAGAACTAGAGAAGTTTCAGTGTTGTGCAAAGAGCATTTTTTTAATTTTTTTGATTAAAACTGTGTATATTGGATATTTTATTCTAAAATCGGATTAAAGGCACCTTATTTCTTCATTTATTTTTTGGGCATGAATAAACGAATGCGAGAGGCTCATTCATCCAAAATTCTGTAGTGATTAAAGAAATCAATAGTAATTATTAATTAAACAAAAAGCTGTTCCAGCAGAGGGGATGGAAGGAGGGGCCTACAGGCTTTTTTCACAGCAGATATGTGGACATGTCAGAGCATCTCCAAAACAGCTGGGCTTATGGGTTAGTAGTATGCCGTGGTCAGTACCTACCAAATGTAGTCCAAGGAAGGTCAACCAGTGACGTGACAGGGTCATGGGCTCCCCAAGGCTCATTGATGTGCGTGGGGCGCAAAGTCTGACCTCTGTGAGCCAGTCCCACAGAAGAGCTGTAACACAAAGTGCTGATAACCTTAACACTGGCTATGACAGAAAACAGTCCTAATGTACTCTGCATCACAGCCTGCTGTGCATGGGGCTGTGCAGCTCCAGACCAGTCAGCGTGCCCATGTTGACCTCCTGTTTGCTGCCAAATGTTCCTACAATGGGCACATTAGTATCAGAACTGGATCATGGAGTAATGGAATAAGGTGTCCTGGACTGATGAATCATTTTTTTCTTCTACATCAAATGGACGACTGGGTAACCATGGGAAGGAGGAAGACCTAAGGAGGCAGTATGAGGCACTGGGCACTGTTCTGTTCAAGTAGAACTTCCATCAAGGGCCCACCTCGCAACTTACAGGGCATAAAGGATCTGGTGCTAATATCTTGATGCCTAAGAGTCCATGCCTTGATGGATGAGAGCTATTTAGTTGGCACGAGGGAGACCTACACAATATTAGGTAGGTACTCATAATGTTTAGGTTGATCGATGTACTTTTTCTGGCTGGTTCTAAGATATGGCAGGTGGGAGTCTCAAATCAAATAGCTCAGGCAGTTAAAGGACTGCTTGGATGTTCTGTAAAGCTGGGTTCAATCCTTATGAGACACACAAAATTTTGACGTTCAACACCCAATGCAAAGATGTCAAATGCTGACAGAGGAAAGTTCTCAGTGTGACAGGTATTGATGGATCAGGATGCACAATGTTAGATTTTTGCCACCATCCAATATGCAGATGTTTTCCAAATCATTTTTGGCTGATTGCCGATGCCAATACCAATATATCCACATATGACAACATCAAGTCTCTGTAATTAAGTAATGAAAAATGTCCACATCTGGGCAAAATAAGAAACTTTGGTCACATGTAAAATATCCTATTTATTTTTATGTTTTTTATGTAACAACAAAAACAGTGAGCGTTGCTTAAAGTCAATAACATTTTTAACAGAATAAATTAATTAGAGTCCATTGTGTGGTTATACACTCGCTAAAACTGTAAACTTAAATCCAGGCGCAATCTGTACCACACTATGAGCTACAAACAGCCCTGCAACAACGGGTCATGTGCAAACAACATGTATTGTGCCAAAAAATACAACACAAATTCTAAGCAGCTTCAGTTCTTAACAAAAGCACAGCCCTCCTTTTCTGTCCATGAAAAAGACCTCACTATATTATACAATCCACGAAAACACCAGCAATTCAATTAACTATTAATTATGAGAGCGATCAATACCTCTGAAGACCACTGGTTATTATAGATTTTACAAGGTATTTTTAATTTCTGTGCATGCCTGGGCAAGGTAATGGATTACACTGGGGTGTACTATTGTGTTTACCTGTAAGTGCTTCTATCTACACTATTAGTGCCACAGAGGTGTTGGACCGGGCAAAGGAAGTTAGTCAAACAGTACATAGACAGAAGACGCAACTACAGCATATGGTTAACAATTTATTTTAGAGGCACGGAAGATGAGTATAGAGTCAGCGCTGAGGCTTCGACCCGTCCACTTTAAGAGTTGGAGAGACAAAACCCCGAATAACCCCCATATCCTTGCGTGTTATCCTCCTGGCACCAGGGAGTGCGACCCTGAGTGTTATCAGTGTCTTGCTATGTGTAGCCAACCGGCTCTCGCTGGACCCGAGCAACTGTTAAAATCAGATGTGGTGCATTCTGTTCTGATGAGCAAGCAGCAGCGAAGCAGTGATTAGCATATCATAAGGCTATGGTATGACATGGTGTGATGAGAACTAAGAACACTTAGTTTCATAATAATCCAACAGACGGCAAGCTTTGCAGGTTCAGTACCACCATCTACCACATCATTGTAGCTGATCTGTCCTGTCAGATACACCTGTAGGCATGCCAACAGGCAACAATGCAGAAATCCTGGTGCCATAAAAGAGTGTGAGGTTAAAGGTAAATCTTTGGTAGAGTCTCAACTGAATCAGATGTGCTGCCTTTGTTGTCTAATCAATGAAACCATGGGCCACAAACTGGGATTTATGACCAAGATGTCTCAGTTGAGAAATGCTTTCTTTAGGGAGGCTGGTTGAGACACTTCCTCAAGCTCAAATGCACCAGCAAATCCCAACAATAACCTTCAGATATGGCTTACCACGAGTTCCACTGTCTGTGCCTTTTCACTGAAATAGGTCCTTTAAGAAGAGAAATAGTGAAGTTACGAAAAAACCAAGAAATCCTTTTTCAAAAGAGAGACAGGTTCAGTCCCTTCCATCATGCAATCCACTAAACCTCTCAGCTAACGACTGTGCGTCTCTCTGGAAAGGGTTCAGGCAGATCACAACTACAAGCCTAAAGTCCCCTACTTCATCAACAACCAACGCCTCGCCAACAACCTGAACAAGTTCTACTGCCGCTTTGAAAGCAACCATCCCCCACGACACCTCCCATCAGCTCCAGCTTCAGTCACCTCCACCAGTGCCCACCTTAAAGGTTCCCCCTCCACCACCCCACCCACCTCAGTGACGACTCTTTTCATACATAAGTGGGACGTCAACAAACTCTTCAGGAGTCAGAATCCCCGGAAAGCAGCTGGACCAGATTCTGTCTCCCCATCGTCCTTGAAGCACTGCACTGATAAACTCTCTCCAGTGTTCACAGACATCTCAACTGGAGACATGTCACGTGCCAGCCTGCTTCAAGATGTCAACCATCATCCTTGTTCCCAAGAAGGCAAGGATCACAGGACGACTTCAGACCCGTCACCCTGACCTCTGTGATCATGAAGTCCTTTGAGCACCTTGTGCTTTCACATCTCAAAGACATCACAGACCCTCTCCTGGACCCCTGCAGTTTGCCAGCAGAGCCAACAGGTCTGTAGATGATGCAGTCAACTTGGCCCTCCAGCACCTGGACTCCGCAGGAACCTACGCCAGGATCCTGTTTGTGGATTTCAGCTCTGCTTTTAACACCATCATCCCGATTCTGCTTCAGGAGAAGCTCTCCCAGCTGAGCATGCCCGACTCCACCTGTAGGTGGATTACGGATTTCCTGTCTGACAGGAAACAGCGCGTGAAGCTGGGGAAACACATCTCAGACTCTAAGACTATCAGTACCGGATCCCCCCAGGGCTGCGTTCTTTCTCCTCTGTTCTTCTCCCTGTACACAAACAGCTGCACCTCTAGTCACCAGTCCGTCAAGCTCCTGAAGTTTGCAGACAACACCACCCTCATCGGACTCATCTCGGATGGTGATGGTGATGGTGATGGTGATGAGTCCATCTAGTGACCTGGTGTAACCAAAACAACCTAGAGCTCAACATTCTAAAGACAGTGGAGATGGTTGTGGACTACAGGAAGAACTCAGCCTCACCTGCTCCCATCACTCTCTGTGATTCCACATTTGACACTGTGGAGTCTTTTCACTTTCTGGGAACTATCGTCTCTCAGGACCTCAAGGGGGATCTGAACATCAGCTCCCTCATCAAGAAAGCACAGCAGAGGATGTACTTCCTCCGGCAGCTGAAGAAATTCAATCTGCCAAAGACAATGATAGTGCACTTCTACATAGCCATCATTGAGTCCATCCTCACCTCGTCTATCACCATCTGGTACGCTGCTGCTATACCACCAAGGACGAGAGCAGACTGCAGCGTGTCATTCGGTCTGCAGAGAAGGTGATTGACTGCAATTTTCCATCTCTTCAGGACCTGTGCACCTCCAGGACCCCGAGGCGTGCAGGAAAGATTGTGGCTGAGCCCTCCCACCCCGGACACAAACTCTTTGAGTCAGTCCCCTTTGCCAGGAGGCTGCGGTCCATCAGGACCAAAACCTCACGCCACAAGAACAGTTTTTTCCCATCTGCTGTCAGCCTTATCAACAAGGCCCAGTACCCCCCTGACACTCTTCACACTCCAGACTGTGTGTATATATATATGTATGTATATATATATATATATAGTGTTATATTTTTACTTTTGTAATGGTTTATTTTAGAAAATGTCTGCTCCAACAACACCAAAACAAATTCCTTGTATGTGTAAAATCATTCTTGGCAATAAAGCTTTTTCTGATTCTGATTATTATTGAGATAAAAAGACATTCTTTAGACAGATTCTCATCACAAAGTCTTACGGGATCCCTTTTATTTGGTCATCACACTGGTGGAAATGGCCTTGTATAAATACCTAATTATTCTAGAAAGGCCACCTAGTCACAGTGGCAACTGCCAGAATTACCTTTCTATTCTGCAGCGTGAAAGGAGAACAGAATTGGTGCTTGTTGTCTCTGCTGCTTTTCTGTATGTCTCAGTCTTCTAATTCATCCCTGTCTGCTTCCCTGCAAACTGTCAATGTCCTGTCCAACCTGACACCAGCAGCAACACTGGTGTTTTATTTTCTTCCCTGCATTTGAGATACTATTAACTTTGTTCATTAGTAAAACCCTGTGGTTAACACAAAGCATCACTATATATTCTTATGAATACAACAAGCATGATTTAATTCTTATTTTACATTGGTTGCAATAATCTGAGGCAACACCTGCTAGGCTTTTTATTTCTGATTACAGAACAGATGATCAGCCAGGAGATTACTAACTCTGGTACAGCAATGGCATTTTGATGCACTCATATGTCATTTTTCTTGATTCCTTTTGTTTTGTTTTTCTTTCCATGCAGCGAGAACAGAATAGCAGGAACATCTGCTTTGAAGCCTCCTTTGAAGGGAACAGTTGGTTTGTTTGATTGGAATTGATTTGCATGAACACATAATTTGTCTCATTCATATGAATAGATACTGATTAATTTAACTTGGAATATAACCTAATTAAGGGAAGCATCTTCTGCATGTTAGTTGTCAATGATGATGTTGCTGTTTTTTTAGTCCTGGCCTTTGTTCTTTACCACATACATTACAGCATATTACAGCCTCTTATTACGCACTGTGATGCTAACTATTTGAATTTAAGAAACCTTACTCATTCTATTCTGTCTGTCTGCAGCCACCTGGTTAAGATTGACATGAAGTTGGAGATGCTGTGCTACAGCAACAGGTTCTCCAGTAATGACCTAAAAGTGGTGAGATCGGTCTCAGTTAGATGGATGATCTGCAAGGACTGGTATAATGGTATAATTAAGATTCTTATTCCACTCATCAAGAAGTTGTGTATGGGGTGTAACAACCAGAGTGTAACATGCTCAGAGGCTGAAGCTGTTGAACTTACTGGGAAACATCTCTTGGTGTCAGAGCTGCAAAGTTCTCACTTTGACGCCATCTGGTGGTAATGTTTGTGAAGACACTGTAGAGGACATTGGTGCCTGATACAAAAGCAATATGTTTAAGGTGCCATTTTCTCTCCAAGTACAACACAATGTGATGGGAATAAATGCAAATGACAAATGTCATCATTTAAAGAAAAATATGATTTGCAAAGTGACTTTGAGAGTTTGAGTATAGGATGGACATTTTCAATCAAGTCATCTTGGCTTTTTGGATTTCCACCTGTATATCTCCCACTAATCATACACTGTATACTGAAATATTTAATATCCATTTTCTTTGTAGATCCTGGAGGAAGTGAAACTTGACAAAGAAAGAAAATGGCAATGGGAGGTAAGAGGTGATGTAATTTTGTCAATGGATACTGTCTTCTATGCTGAAGATGTATTCAAAACCTATGTCCTAGCCTTTACACAGCGTTGTGATGCTGTCAAGATCTACAGAACACTTTTATCTGCTTGCCTGACTAAAGAATGAGTGATGAATTAATTACTTAAATGCATGGAGTCAGAAAAATGGCGGTGAAGGTCCTTCAGTTACCTCTTGCCTTCCCTGATCTCTGTTGGGCTGAAATTGTGTTTTCTTACTCAGGGATTGTTTTGCTTTATTCCTCTCGCTTTTCCCCCTTCAGCTTGCTCTGGTATAACTGCTACACTAAAGGAGAGAAGAGTCACACCTTAAGCTGTCTGCTGGCAGCTTCATAATGTATGAAGAATTTTGAGATGTTGCTCATATTCATGCGTTAACCTCTTGTATTCAAGGGCCACGTGCTATTAGGACTTCCTGAGGATAACTGGTCAGTGGATGCAAGTTATTTTCCTGTCCACATTCAGAGCTTGAAAAATGAGGAACTGGTAGTTTAGCAAACACTGAAAAGACTAAAATACATTACTTGATTAAATCTCTCTTTTGTTTGATCCATGTATGTGTCATTATTCAACACCAGAGTCCATAATTGTTCTGACATCTACTCAGGGCAAGCTGAGGCCCCAATGATAAAAGAATTTCAGATGAAAAATGTGGTATACGTAGCTTTTAGTAGTTTTAACCTTAGGCATTTTTTACATGCAAGCACTGACTTGTCCAGGCCATTGCAAGTTATTTAAACAGGTTACAGATACGAAAAGAGGAGCCACTATCAGACCAAGTTTTTAACACATACTTGTTCATCACAATTTCTCCTTCTGCTGAATGAGGGTTCAGCTTCTTAGATGTTAGCTTGCACCTGCCTGCATAATAATGTCTTGGTTAGAAGGCGGTCTTGTGAAAGCCGCTCGTTGTGCTCCCAAATAATGCCAAACAGCATTAAGTAATCCAAGAGTTGTGTCTTCTCTTGTAGTTTAACATATTTCCAGCTATATTTTATACTAGAGTTTGAACTTTTTTGAAGCATGCCCCAACAAACTAGGCAGACTTTTTAGGCCGCTTTTTACTTCAAAAAACAAATTGTTTAGGCATATGTCCCCCCAAAAAAGCAAAAGCACAAAAGAGAGTCCGCTGCAACGCTTCCTGTCAGCCGCCATGTTGCTTGTCAGTGATGGCATGTGACAACTACGTACTTGGAGTGGAGTTCACCCTGACCATGACCCACACAGGTACACAGATGGTTAGAGAGGTTTGCTGGGAGAAAGTGTGGCTATTGCCACTTGCAATTCATTGTTGATCTATTTTAACATTTCCCACTTTCATGGAACAATGTACTGTTTGGATTTTACAGAATATGATGAATGATGATGTTTATAGTTTTAACTAAATTTCATTTTCATAAAGCAGATTTTTAGAACTACTGGCACAAATCAAACAGTACTTTCAATCGCATGTACCAACAAAAACACTGTTAAAACGTATAACCTCTGTGAGCTTTACAGAATAAAATTAGATTTTTTTTCATTTTATTTCCAAATAAATATCTTCAAAATCCCCCTTGTCTTACCTGGTTATATCGACAGACTAAGGTGATATACAGAGAATATTGTTCATTACTCTTTGTTAATAGAAAAAGTTCTATAAAAAAAAAAATGGTACGGTGTTTATTTTCTGTAAGAGGTTTTCAGGCTTAAAAATACCAACATGATTTTTTTAACAAGTAAACTGTTGAGTGAGGTGAGATAATGTAACAGTCTGCACAAGTCTGAAACAATTTGGAACAGTTTTACTCTGACAAACACCAACCCTGTTCCTCCAGTACTGATAACGTCATCAGTAATGGAGAGGCCTTTGTTGCAGAAGTGAGTGTCGCCAAAAGAGGCCAACAACAGAAACAAGGGCATGAGAGAGGGGTAGGTGAAATATTGCTTTGATAGTTTCAGGTCGTCGGTCGAGAATTTTAATGGTTATGTGCTTCTTATTATTAGTTATTTTAACCAAACTGAAATTCTTTAATGTAAGCAGCAAGAGAAACTGGGATCTAAAATGTTTTGAAGAACTGAACTGAACTTTAAAAATAAAAAAAAACAAAGCGCAACAAAGTTGGACTGTTAATAGACTGTACCGTTGTTCAGGTGGTGAAGCATATCAGTGAGCCAGGTCTGGGAAGTCTTTGGATGGGCTGTCTGGTGCAGGAGGGGATGGTCCTCACCATGAAGCCCTGCATATACTTCATCCTTGGCCAACTCTAACCAGAGCTGCTTAGCCAATACCTGACACTGCACTACTTATCTGTACTCAACCTGTGTTTCATTTTCTCCTTATGACTGAACTGTCTTTGAACATCTGCTTTAATGCTAACATTTTTAAGGTTTGCATTGACAGCTGATAAAGGCTTTCAGGACTGATTCTGCATAGCCTTTTGAGCACTTACAGGGAAAAACTGGACAAATAATTTCTGCCCCTCCTGGCAAAAGAAATGTCTTTTTAAAAAATAAATCTTATTCATATATGGTCCTCTTTGTAAACATTTTAAAATATCTATATATTTATTACGATGTCTGGCTGTGTTTTGGCATCTACTGTATCTTCAGTATGACATGATTTCATGTGCAAATTATAACATTGGACCACAAAGATTCTGTGAACGAGACAGACGAAAATAAGATGGCATTAAATTAACATGCAGTATATATATAAAGAAGTGCAAGGTCTCTTGTAAATGTGTTTGTTGCAGTACCACCTTTGTCCTCCAGATGGATGACTTCATACCATCTTCATCTTATTCCCTGTGATGTTAAAATTAATCAGTTTAGGAATCACACAAGGAAAAGTTGCTGTTAAGTGTACAAATAATTAGTATTTTTTATTTCAGGGAATATCAAAACCACTACATAATAATTAACTGCACAACACTTGAAATGTAAAATAAGGAAAATAGAGATGTTTGTTGAAGTCATGTGTTGAATATTGAAAGATTCTGGTATTTTAGTTACACTCTTCTTTACTGTAAAAAATGCCATCATGTTGGTACATTCATAATGGTAGTGTCCCTTTGAGACTAAATGAATTGCATTCTTGATTCTTTCAACTTAAACACTGACAAAGACGGTATACAGTACTTATGGATCAGAGGTAAGTTTATAGTGTTCAGGCAGACGTGATAACAGCTATATTATGTTAAAAGATGAACATTTGAGAGGTACTGTGTGCAGGTTTTGTATGGGACTTATAGCAGAAGAGGATTGTCCATAAACATGGATTTACTATTAATGTAACTTCTTAATGTAAATTTTACTATTACATTGATAGTAAAATCTCACAAAGTTGTAAAATAGTGCCATGATTTATCTTTAAAATCAAATATTAATCATATTGTATGGATAAATCTATGTAGTTATGATTGGTGATTTATTGTACAATTGTGGAATTATCAAATCCCAAAGAAGTATTTACGTGTGTGTGTGTGTGTGTGTGTATATATATATATATATATATATATATACATATTTCTATACGTATGCATTTATGTGTGTGTGTGTGTGTGTGTGTGTGTGTGTGTGTGTGTGTGTGTGTGTGTGTGTGTGTGTGTTTGCTAGAACAGAAACATGCAGTAATAGAAGAAGGTGGCCGGCTCTGATAAATCACATTTTATTTTACATCGGCCAGGTGAGTTGTGTTTTGAAAAATTTGGTGTGCTGATTCATATGGATGGTGCATTGACATGTACAGCACCCACACAATATTAGGCAGTTGGTATTGATGTTGTGGCTGATCAGTGTGTGCTTGTATACTGTACAATATACACACAAACACACATATACTGGTACATGTGTATAATGATACACCGTTTTCACCTCTCAAGAAATACATTAGGTTTTCTGACCCTCTGCTTCTACCATCCAACAGGCTGTGGAATGCCTACATTCAGTTCATACACACTGTGATCGGTGGAGAGGTGGAGAGAGGCACCGAAAGTTTTATTCCCGAAGCCAAAAATGGTCCACTGGTGGCCAATAAACCAGTGTCCTCCCTGGGGACCCACACAAATAAATAGAGGGCTTTTTTTCTCTTCAGCTGCTCAGAGGATTGTCTGAGAACCCTTAACAAACCTTTATCATTCACTTTGCCATACATACATATATACACACATATTACAAAGGCCACATTTACAACTTGTGGCTGTGCAGGAACGAAAAAGGTGGTTCGCAGATTGCTTAGGCAATCAGAAAAAGGCCTCATCATCAATTCTGATATTTTCTAAGTGAATCCATTCTGTGTAAAGGATACACCATCAGCACCATGGAGGGTTTGATGCAGTAAGAAATTACATATCTTTGGTCAACAAAGTGGACGTTAAATAGTTGATTATGGGTGAGACAGGACCAACTTCATTTGACATCATGTCATAAATCTGAGCATCGTGAAGCAATGTAAGCAAATACAACCATTACAAAGTCCACATTAAACAGTTTACAGGTGCTCTCCTCTTTATAGGTGATCCACTTCAAGAGCCATTTTCAGTGAAAGAAAGCTGTAAACTGCTTCCCATGAAACGAAAAAAATATTACAAGTTGTGGTTATAATCCATGAAGTGTTTGTAGGTTCAATTTGCTACCCCACCAGGGCTCTGTTTAGCCAATGACTGGATTCCTGTCCTCCACTATTCTTAGGTATGCCTTTCTCTCGACAGCTGTCTCCAAATGAGCCAGCAGAACTGTTCCTTCTTCAGTTTCCATCCTTGGCAAACAAAAGAAATGTCCATTTTAGGCAAAGTCCAGCCCATCCACTCCGCTGGCTGGCACAGGACCAGAGTGCCTGCAGCGGGTACTGAGTCTGGCCCGACATGGAGCTGAGGGATCCTGGTAGAAAGTGCTAGCTGCGGCCCCGATGAATCGACTGTCTGTGGGCCACAAGTGAGCAGGAAGCGCAGCACGTCATCTTGTAGTAATCGTACACACAGAGGCGAGCCTGGACCACCACGTTGCAGTTGAAGTACTTGTCCCTGCAGTTCTCATCTAAGACAAAAAGAATATACTGGGAATTACTGAATGGTGCTTATTCAAGCGAGAAAAGACATGGCAATAGAGCTGGGTAAAGTGTTGCAGGGGGATGGGAGAGTTATAGTCATAGCTCCCCAGTGCTGGCCAAGCTTCTACTATTGGATAAGTTTGTGGTTCAGTGCTATGTTCAAGGTACAGTTTCCAGCCAGCTTTCAGAGACGGGACTAAACACTATGTGCTTCTCATGCCAGGGGATTCCTAGCCCACAACTGTACATTCACAATAATGACAGTAATATTTTTAATGATTCTACAATCACTTGGAAAACATTCATCCAGATGAGTAATATTTCTGGATAACATGTTAGGTGATGACTGACCGATGCGGGGTATGCAGGGCTCTGGGTTGCAGTCCTCCTTCTCTGCTGGCCTCAACAGCTCATCACAGCCTTCACTGGACAGCATGTCGTCAGACAGGCAGCGCACCTCCCGCACACGAAAACCTCCCTCGCACGTTTTGGAACACTGGAAGAACAGGAGTCATGGACAGCAGCCAAGTTAATAAAAGTCCACCCTAAAGTTGGTCCACTGCTGACGCAGCTGCTATTTTGCAAACATTATTAATGTTGACATTAAAACCTTTGAAGGCCCTGAAACCCTTCTTCTACCAATGTTAGAACATTGGTAGAAGAAACAAATCAATCAAATCTGATCAACCCACACAGTCCCAACGAGGCAGATTAGCAGTTTTGTATTATTTATAAAATTTGACTGTTGTTACTTAAGTGACAAATATTTGAAGTCACAGTAAAACACATTTCACATGTACAATACAATATATGTCAATATAAGTACAAAGCAAAGTTGTAGTAGTATTGACACCAGGTTGTGATGAAAATGAAGGTCACAGTACAAAGTGATGCCATCAAGGAGACCTTCAAAATAGGCACACTAATCTTTGCTACATCCTGTTCTGACCAATCAAGGGCTTACTGTATAAATGAGTATAACTGTGATGGTTCTGTGTGTGCCATACTTAATTAGAACCACCTCCTGTGTCTGCAAGTTCAGTGTAAACTTGTCTCAATCGTAAGAGGAGAGAGGGCTTCATGTCATACTCACAGCACTCCAGTCAGTGTGGTACCACTTTGCTCCACAGTCCTTAAGGTTGCAGCTCTGCTGGCTGAGGGGCCGCTCCAGTGAGGAGCACTCATACGGTGGCATGACAGTGAATCCTTCTTCTGATTTCATCAGACACACCACTGACCTCTGTTGACTTCCTGTGGCACACTCTGCAGAGCACTGGCTCACACACAGTGACAGCATAGACCGTTTAATTAAACAATGCTAAATAGAGACGTGTAATGCAAAGTCACTGTAAGATTTATCTATGAGGATTCTCATTCATCCAGGTGATGGTCACGGTTGAAAGTGTTCTGTTAGGCAACTGGACTTGAAGCTTCAAAACTTCAAGCTCAGTTGCCTAACAGAACACTCAACCTTATGTATTTAGTGACTCCAGACCCCTTAAGCCCAGCATGGCCTCCTGCCATCCTCTTACCTGGCTCCAGGGGCCCGTGAACCACTCAATGCGATTCTCACAGGGGCCATTGTTGCAGACCTGAGAATCAGTGGGCCGCTCACTGCCACACCCCTCCAGAGGAAGGCTACTGATGTGGTTGGTCAGGCAGAGCACTCCCCTGGTCCGTACACCCATCCCACATTCAGCAGAGCACTGTGGAGTAAAGACTTGTTTTACAGTTCATGTTGTTCACCGTTCAACAGCTGGGTTTTTCTTTTTTTGCAGAACACTAAAATAATGGGTCATTATCAGATTTAAACAGAAAACATCCCAAAAAAAGAAGTGCCAGCAGCAGGACAGGAGCATAATTTGTTACCATTATCAGGGTGGACAGATAGAGTTTTGTCCAAGCTGTGCTAGCTGTCATAATCTTTATTAAAAGAGCACCATAGCATCAAGACAGACCTATACAATGGCTACCACTGTTACTAGAAATGGATGAAAGTTACTACTGTATGTCTCCCATTGATTTTTCAGCACCTACCCTATTGCCCCATTCAGTGTAAAACCAGCTCTTGGCACAGGCTCCCATGTCACAGTTCTCCACATCAACGGGCCGCAGATTCATGTTGCACTCCTCGTCAGGAACAAAGTCACCCACGTTGCTGACACAGCGTACCTCTCGTGACCTCTGACCCAGCCCACATGGCACAGAGCACTACGGAGACGCAGAACAAGTGGTTAATACTGTGCTATGGAGGAAAGCACTGCTAGAAAGACTGGACTGCTTCTTTAGATTTTGGCATGTATTCACTCTTTAGCCTTATTTGGTGCACCAGTGTAAGTGTGCATGGGGTTGACTATGTTTATATTTTCTCACATAGCCCTTACATGCCAATACTGAGTAAAAGCAAAGACAGACCAACAGATGCTCTGCCATACGGGTGGTGAGCATCACCGACACTAATGAAAAGAAAGGTTCTGTTTCTGATGTCAGGGGGATAAACAAGATACACAGCATCTTTATCTGTTTGTTAATACTTTACATCATTAGGAGGATGCTGTATGCTAACTGTAGAAACGGGTCAGTCACTCACAGCGGTCCACTCGGAGCGAATCTGCCACTCACTGCAGATCTTAAGCTGGCAGGTACTGGCAGTTTCAGGTCTCTCCAAGTGTCGGCAGCTGCTCGTGTGGACATTGAGGGTGCGGTTGGCATAGACCTGGCGACACAGGACCTGTCGGTGCTGCATGCCAAGGCCGCAGGACTTACTGCACTCTGACCACTCCCCAATATCCCAGCTGCTCAGGAGGAAATCACAAAAGCATTATCACGGTTTTCAAAACTTAGTTGTTATTGTGTTACGGTGGTGTGCATACTTTTAGGTCAGCTTGACAAAATCTTAAATACAGCAGTATTCAGCAATGTGCACAAGTGTGGCTTCAGAAGAGTGTGGTCTCTCACAATGCTGGGCAGGGCTGCAGGTTGCAGGCCTCCTCCTGTGGACTCGGCCTGGTGCTGCTGTCACACAAAGAGTCCGATACCTGGACAAGGTTCTGGCGGTGGACACAGTGAAAGACGGAGTATCTGAATCCTGGAAGCAAATAAGGCAGATATTTGATTTAAGCTCTGGATCCTTCATTTGATTTTTTTAAAACCAAATATTAATATATTCATATATAAGAAACTAAATCATTATGTAAAATAGAGCTTACAAGAGAAGTAGGCTTTCTCGATGAGTAAATGTGGGAAAGGTCAAAGAATTGAGCTTATAGTAATAAAAATGTTGTGGTTTATTTTAGTACAGAATTATTTCTCTATGGTAGTATGTCTATTCTTGGAAATGCCAGACTTGGCTGCATATTATATGAGATCAGAAATTGCAAGTGTTTCCCTACCTTTACCACAGGAGGCGCTGCACTCCGTAGCACCAGTCAGTTTCCAGTTGTACTCTCTCTCACGTCTGGGGGGCTGGACGGAGGGTACCTGGTTGCCAGGGATACGAGGTGGGTACCTCCCTTCACCAGCTGGGTTGAAGTTTTCCTGGTGATGGTCGTGTCCACCCAGCCCAGTGACAACATTCCCTAAGACATGGACACGTGAATTTAGATGCAGTAAGAGAGGGTGAATAAATGCTTGAGTGGTTGGGTAGTTACATGGACAGATGAATGTGTGTCGGACTGGCACTACTGCAAATGTTTTTCTATTATTGATTAAATTGTTGATTCTTGTCTTGATTAATAGTGTTGTAGGGTAGACAGTTGGTCTGATTTACCTTCTGGTCTTTGGTTTGGTTGCTGAGGGCCAACGACTTTTTCAGAGGGGAGAATGTACTCATAATGAACACCAGGGTTTGGCTGCTGGAAAATCATCTGAGAAAAAGTAGAAGTCAAACTCTAGTTAAACTGAGTCAACAATCCTAAAATAATACTCTTCACCTTTAAATATGTGCCCTTCCAAAATGTGATATCTGCTTTGGAAGTCTTTTTTCTTCTGGCCAAACTTACGCATTTTAGTATGAATGAAAGAAGAGAGGCACTGCATTATGTATCCCGAGTTCCAGGCTGATTTGTTACTCACATAAACATCCAGGATCTCATTGGTGGGCCCTTCAGCGAGTAAGGACTCCCCAGCTGTGCTTCTGATTTCATTGGGTCGCCGGTAGGTGAACATGGTCCCCCCTCCTTCGTACTTTCCTGGTCGGTCAATGGCCCAGTTTCCATTAATGATGGATCGCCCCGATCGGCTTCTGAGAGCTGAGACAGAGACAGGGAGAACAACCGCACATCATCACTGACAACCCTGAGCTTGAACGAAAAGGAAAGTACTGCCACAGCCTCTTCCCCATAATTATTGTTTAATGTAAGACAATTTAAACATAATGAGAACTGTAGTAAAAGGGGAAAAAAGCCCTAAAAAGCCCAAAAAAGCAATTATACCTAACCAAATAAATTCTCTCACGTGCAATTTCAAAGCAATGTCTTTTATAAACGTGACAATATGTTTGTGCTGGCAAATCTTTCATGCAAATCCTGAAACAAAATCTCCCAAAATGTTTTCCACTGATTTCATGGATTAAGTACAAGAGGCCATTAGAAAAGCATCAGAAGTGTAACATTAGACAGGCTTGTAAAAGAGTGTTTGGACAACTAAAAGCACTGTAAGAGATGCATAGTGTACAACAGAGGCCTATTGAGGGAAAATCATGGACTTGTTGAGGGTACAGTAGGTGGCTCCTGCTAGAATACAATCCTTGTCTCAAACTGCAGTCTTGTTTGCATTTTAAAACCTAAATCCATTTTGGGGGAAAAAATTGCCACCTGAAATTCTGCGCTCTGATCATCTACTCAATAGCTTTTTAGAGTGACGCCTGTTCATTTTGTACCCATGGATTTTAGTGTTTCACTATCATGCTTACAGTGTGACAATGAATGGAGCCTTTGTCCAATGTTCAACGATTTATTGCTTACTAGAAAAGTATTGAAAACCTTGCTAACAGTACAACAACAGTGTGTGTGTGTGTGTGTGTGTGTGTGTGTAAATATGTGAGACAGAGTGAGGGAATGTCAGGAAAGAAAGCAGAGCATACTTGGCATCCAAGTAGTTGGGATTTGAAACATAGCCACTGAATCCATCCTGAGTGTTCCTCATTCTTTTTTTTAGAGTGGTGAAATTCTTCACCTTAATTAAAAAGGATGCTGAGGCTTGAGGGGGTAAGATCCTGTAATGGAAGCATATTTATGCACTTTCCTCAGGGGAATTAGCCATTGGGGGGAAATCAGGGCTGCTCCTGTTTTCCTGCAAACCTACTGCTGAGCTATAGGGCATGGCTCTTATTAAACAATGTCTGACATTCCAACAGTCACTTCCGAAAATAAGCCACTGCTGTGTCTGACTGCTGTACTTCTGCAAAGACATGAATTATCTGTGTAGTAGATTTCACGCTGAGGCTCAGTTGACGGGTTGCACCACAGGCTGCATGGAGAAGTCCTGAAAGAGCTACACCGCCCTTCGTTGATTTGCTTTTCAATCAAACAAACTGAATTCATTTTAAAGTGCACGCTGCCTATTACTGCCTGCACAGCTGGAATGAGTAGAATAGTCCCTTAGTATCAAACAAGAAAAACATTTCTTTGTCGAATACTAATTTCTTCATAACATGTCATGAAGTTTTTTTCCACCGGTGTCATACATTCAAACTCTAACATATTACATTCAGTGGATGTAGATTTTCATTCTTTTACATGTGTTTTTGAAATAAAATGAAGCAAAGCTCTGCAGCAGACTGCAACTCATGAAACTGTAAACCTGGCTGTGACTAAAACAAGAACTGCAGTCAACCCTGCCTGGTGAAACATAAAATTAACCAAGATTTACCAGTTCAGAGCAGCAAACAGAAGTCAATACCAGAACCTCAGTGATCACAACCTCTGCACATGCACACATTTCTGGCATTCAGCCTTCTGGACTATAAACTATTATTGAACTCTTGACAGCAGGCAATTTCAAGACCCTCCACCCATCTTAAAGCACTACTAACTGCCTGATGTAAAACAGATGTAATACAGTAGCTAGAATAAAAACCAGCAAACCAGTCATGAGCAAGAAAGACAAGACGTGGGACCACTGAGGACCTGTGTTGTGACACTACAGTGAAGTATCAATGTTACAAGCTTTTTTGCACCCCACCTAGGTAGTTCCGGCTCTTCATCATCTCTGTGACATTGATCTTGGTGGCTCCCTCTGGGATCTCCACTATCTTGTGATAGCCAATCATTGACAGACTGTGTTTGAAGACTCCAGAGACCAGCCTGCAGGTTGTGTTGTCACCTCCACACACGCCGCACTTGTCCATCACCTTTCCTGATCCAAGATACTCATCGCAGCCTAGACTCTGTGACACAGAGGAAAAGAAAAGTTCAAATGAGGAGGTGTGGAGTGATGAGTATTGCAGAGTGAAACAGCAGTAATTGAATTATCAAAGTGTGCACTTCAAGTGTTCAATAAAATATTTCTTTCAGGTTTCCTACATGAACTGTGTGAATGAACTGTTCTTGGTCAAATAAAAAGAGCTATATGGGTATAAAAGGCAGTATATTTACAAAACTAAGCCAGGTTGCACCTGCTAAAAGTACTGCTTAAATTCCAATTATAAACTGCAATAGCATTACTAATTAGTAGGGATCTGTTACTTTCCAGAAAGAATTATTTTGGCATGACCGAATTAATTTTCTTTCTAAATCTCTAGGGTGTGAGTTTTCTGTGTCACCTTGGTGGTAATGCATTACAGGAAACCTGGGCACAGTAAAAATAGAATAGTTAACATCAGCAGTCCATAAATTCACTCAAACCAGCAGTAAAAGCAACTCTCTGTGCAAACAGGTGGTGTGGCAGCCAAAAGTGGTGCTGGTGAGCTACCGTACACAGGCCTGTGGCTTTTGCAGCGCCAGGGTCAGTCCCAAAAAGACCACACTAGCCAATAACAAAACCAGCAGAGTGGGCATCATGAAGGGGAAAGACCAAGTAGCCTTTCTGTGACTGGACAGCAGCCAATCTCCAGGCTTTTTATTCAGGTTGCAGATCTCACTTCACTTGGCTTCCACGTGGATCCCCTGACTGCAGTTGACATATTTCTCTTGCTCTGTCTTGCAGCAAAAACATATTTCCCTCAGCGTTATTGCATGCACTGGGCCCTAACACTCATAAAAGAAACAATTTAAATATGGCATCTACCTCAACTACACAGACATTTGGTTGTGAGGTGCTAAACCTTACTCTTAAGACTTTCACAAATTTACAGCAAGTGTCTAATAAGCCATAAAAATTGTGGTCATCTCCTTGGGTTTAGCTTCACCAGAGCAACTGTAAATCAGCTGCAGACCAGCAGAAAGACAGACAGCTGAGAGAGAATAAGGAGGTGAAAAAAGGTGAAGAAAAGGAATGAGAAGAGGGATGAAGGAGAAATGAGGAGGGTCTGGCTCGCTCCCACCCATAGCAGCTCACTCCGTCCTGGGCCAAAACACCACCTGAGCCAAAACAAACATGGAGTGCCTCCTTCCACACAGGAAATAAGTGAGGGAGAGAAAAGAACAGCAAACTGAGAGAGCTGAGAAAAATAAAATCAAACTGCCAAACACTTCTGTGGTCAGCGTGGAGTCATGTTGCAGTGCAGCATGGGGCTGAATAAAGGCAGGATAAAAATCACCAAACACAACACGATAACATTCAGTGAAGCACTGCTGTGTCTCGTGATCTCACTTTACAAATGGTTGAATATAAAGCAGCTGAAGTGCTACAGTGCAGTGATAACGGAATACATAATGCATGGTAAAACACTTCGGAGGACATTTGAACTAGTTACAGTAAGTCAAAAGTGGAAAACAAATAAAAATGCATTCAAGTAGGTGTTTGTCTCCATTTTCACCATAAATGTCTTCAAACGAAAACAACACAGTTATAGCAGCTCAATGTTCCTCGCATAAACCAGACGCTGACATGGTGAGAGGTTATCTGTGGCTGTTTGGATGGGAAAATGTCTGGATCAAGACATATTCATTGAAGAGTGGAGAATATGCAGTGCAATTTACTGACCCAAAATCTGAATTGTCAATTTGATATCATATGACTGTGGGATTAAAAACACACAGGGTTTTCCTCCCTCTGATCTGGAGGAGCCAAGAGGTTTTTACGCCTCCAGCACAGGAAGCATTAGAGAGTTAAGGGACTACTTGATATCTAGTGATTTGGACAGTTACACCATTAAAATCACTAAACTGTCAAGATAAACTTTTCAGCTTTGCAACAGCATGTGGCGCAAACCACTGACATCCTAATCTGTCCCTGAAAAATCCCCCAGATTGTCACATCTGCCCTGCAGGCTCTCTGACAAATGTGACCTTTACTGTGAACCCATCAAAATGAGGTGTCACTGGTGTCAGGACACATGAGCAAAGCCACGGCTTGGCGAGAGCCGTGCTGGCTTTTTCCCAGCAGAAACAGAAATATCATTGTGGATGATGAATGAGGAAGCAGCTCTGAAGTCTTGGTCTAGTTTCTCTCCACTCTAAACCCATATCCACACTTTTCTCACCTGCTAACTGTGGGTGGCTTGTACCATCTACGGAGGGAAACCACTGTGTTTTCAGCTGAGCTTTAAGAGCATTTTTCATCTGGAAATGGTTACGTGTGTCAGGGCAGTGGAGTCAACTCCCAGTCTTCTCGCGATCAACTGAAAACAACATCCTCTTAAGGTAGATCCTGATGGTATTTTCCCACAAGGCGCCGCTGGGTTAAACTCATCATACCGTAGCATTTTTGTAACACACTGCCACTGGACATTTCTTTCAACCCCAGAAAACACAACAACAACAACAACAAGACCTTTAGCAGTAGAAACAGATATCCTGAGAGGTAAGTTTTGCCTCTTTCTTCTTGAGGTACGAGCTTACCCCCACTGACCTATAGATCGATGAAGGTAGCACTTTTGCTCCTGTTGCAGTTTTAATGTTTGAATTCTGAAAATAAACCAGAGCAGAGACCTGAAACCATGTGGTATGGACTCTAGGCCAAGTGTTGACTCACAGTGCTCACCGTTACGGTTAGTAGCCGCCAAGTGAACTGTGAACTTGTAAATTGTAGGGTTAAATGTTTATTGTGACACACAGTGTGTAAGGGTCCTAAAATTAATAAAACACAATTAACTTCTGGGGTTCTGCGAATTTGGTGACCTTAAAAATAGAAGGAAGGGGCTCACAGTTGCTTTTCACTTAACCTTTTAAAGGCTTGACTGACTTTGGCTTCCTTTATTTCGAGGCTTAAGACATAACCATTATGTATGTGTCTTGAGTGTGATATGAACCATGTGTGCGGAGATTTTTCAAATAAAAACAGTATTTTTCAAGCAGTATGAAATGTTTTTGGCCACTTGGGGGCAGTGGAAACGAGCTGCAAACACAACATTGACATATTTACGTGTTCTCATGAAGTTAATATGGTTAACATCCAACAGACATTAATATATCATTAGTAGTGACCTGGAGTCTTGTTTCAGGCGCCCTGAGGTAAAATCAGAGCTTACTCTCCTGGCTCACAGTGCTCACCTGCAGAGTCAGGTGATAATTCACTTTGTGATCATCTCTACAAGCAACCCCTTACACACAGGCATTTGAACCATTGCCAAAATAAAAACATTCATTAGCGCAGCTTAAAATGGGCTGAACTGACAGACAGAATAAATATGTTGGTGGTATTTATGGGCAACATGCAATTAAGGTTTTTACATGCTTAAAAAAACACATACTGCACCACATACACCTTGTAGCTTACAACTCAAACAACGTCTATCAACTGGATTCTTATTCAAGCCACATACTTGATATTGAGTTTGACACTGTAGCCAGAATATAAGTGAGATTTTGCACAGGCTGTTGCATCTGTTTGTTAAAGTGCAACTGTAGAAGTTATTCCCAGTTTGCCATTTCACTTGTGTTTCTCTACACATGTGCAGAGACAATTTAGAGGCAGCGAATAACTGTCAAAGCCAATATCACAGAGGAAAAGTGGCAAATATTGGCTATTTGCATCATTCCCAACAGTAAACATGCAGTAATGTCAAGATATACAGTTGCACAGACACTAAATCTCTTCCCAACAGCTCTGGCATGTTACAGTTGTCTTGCAATAATAGTGCTTTTATCCATGTAGGAGGCCTGGTTTGTGGTTCCGCAACAAGGAATGTAAACATGAATAAAAAGTTAATGCTTAGAATGATATCAAGTTTAAATGACCAGCAGCGGTTTTAATTAAGTTTAAGATGTGGTGAAAACAGGCTTTACTTAGTACTGGGCCTTCTCAAAGAAGAAGAAAGTTTGACTATGTTTCTGTACCTCAAATGAACCCTGTTACTTTAGCAGCGGATCAGTCTTTTCTGAGGTTTTGTAAGATGAGGTTATGTGTCTTTACAGGGTACAGTGGGACATCCTCACAGCTCTTGTCACACAGACCTGGAGCCTCAGTCAAGAATGTGCGAGAGTTTGGAAAGTGATGGCACCAGTTTCTATTTCCAGCATGAGTATGTTGTCTTTCAGTTAGTGTTCTGAGGCAGAATAATCTGCAGCTGACAGATGCATCAAGCTCAAGGCTGAGGGTTTGACTAACAGCAGCAGACACTTATGGCTGGACCACCAGGCTACACTGCATCAGCAGCATCCAGATGTAGGCAGCTGTTTTGGGCCATACACACAAACTACACCCCCTACAACAGAGGCTATGCACATTTCATACAGCACAAGGTTCAAAATGTGTATTTTTATTTATTTATTTATTTTTTTTAACTTTTTCCTCTTCCTCTGAAATGTATTGTTGGTGTGAGGCATTTTATTACACTTTAGGGTTAATCAATACTCAAACTGGTCTTTTTATATGATAAATACAAATATTTTAGACATTTGCTTGTTGTAGCCTAGCATGTAAAAACAGAAAATATTTTTTGGTGATATGCTTAAAATACCAAATCATTGATTTAATTTTGGTAACTAAAGTGTTCCATTTCGAAATTACATTGTAAGTCATCAATAGTGAGGCAATTTGTCAAAATACAATGTGTAGTTGATAAGGGCTTGGACAGACTTGGACAGACAGTGTCTTTTTCCAGTGTCCTCAGCAGCTTGCCCTGCTCTGTCCCCTCCCTTCCCACAATACTGTAAGTTAGGTAACTACTGCTGGTACCAAGGTCCAACTTTTAACATTAAGCAATGTAAGGAGTCAAGGTTAAGCACTGGAGCATCGTGTGGGTATTTCCCTGGTCAGAGCAGCTTTTGATAGCAGTTTTATTTAACAATGACGCAGGTCTGGGAGTCTTACCCAGAATAACTAACATGGCTACTTGCTGCGGGTCCTAATGCAGCAAAAGAGCAGTGAAATGAGGAGGTTATGAATAAGGATGTTTTCTTAGTCTGGAGATGGTGCAGTGGTTAAGCCTCCCCCAAGTCTGAATCCACATGAATCCACACTGGCAAAGGCTGAGATCCCACCAGAACCTTCTAACCTGAGTCTTGGCGGTTTCCCGCTCAGCTTTCCTTCGGACCACAAAAAGCAAAACAGAAAGCAGCTCTGCAATTCATGGACTGCTGTCTCCTTCGAAACATGTTTTCACTAGCTTCAAATGTACCATAGCAATTACACTGCTGTAAACAAAATTAACAAATAAGCTCCATTACAAAACTGAAGGGGTTTCTGTTGTTCTTGTCAGCAAACATCATGCTTCCTGCCAGAGAAAGCCAGTGGGACATGAGCACAGCTCCTCACAGGAAAACGCTGGGAATAAAGGCATGCTATGATCTGCACTCGCACTATAAAAATGTATCCCAGGATGGAAGAAGTGCAGTATTTTAAAACATATTAATGAGTGCCGGGTTAAAGGGGGGCTGTGTGGTGTACACTTTGGGGATTTCTACAGCTCTTCACACATCAGAGGTTTGTAATGTTCTTTGGAAAACCGCCAATGAAGTGATCATGAATTGGTCAGCTGTGACCCACACAGCTCATCTGGAAAGGCAATATAGCACTAACTTGACTTCCAGGTGAGAATACAGAGGCAACATCATCGCAAAGACAAAGAATTTATAGTGGAAGTGACCTCAAGACACGATACTGCTTCTGGAAATGTCATTACTGATCTCTTACAAACATCTCATTGACAAAAAATACATATGTTAAAAAAAATCAAATGAGATCATGATGAAATAAGGTTTGAAAATTAGGTTTATATTAGGGTGAAATATCATATGACAAAAGACCCCCTCCCTTTCATAGGACATGCACATTGTTGTTGTCATGGCTACCAGCATCTGCCTCCCACATGCTGAGATGCTGTGGAACTTTAACTGGATTTAATGAGCAGGGGAAGGCGACACCACTTTTACTTCAGTCAGCACTTCAAACACATCTGCATCTCTGAAAGCAAGTTCACATCTGACATCCTCACTAATAAACTGACTGAACCACTGGCTACCCTTGATTTACTTCAGTTGAGTTGATTAAGGGCATAACTAGTATATGTATTGATATTCTGAAGACTGTGTCAATATCAGAGGAATAAATGCATTGTATGACCTAAAAATGATTGATTTATTAGCTTTAATACAGTGAGATTTGGGATATGCAAAAGGCCATTCAGTAAACTCCTTCCTCGAACAGGAATCGTCCAATCACAGTTCTGTAACTGTAACTACTAGGTAGTTTATTTCTCTACCATAAGTTTTAATCAGAGCACTACTTCCAAGGTCAAGGAGCATATCATATCTTAATAAAGCCCCACTTATGAATACCACATCCACTGTCTAGTATTTCAACTCTGTGTGAAAGCTGGTCCTGGATGCTGTTAAGAGTTTTGTGTAACGTTAGCAGATCTCTCCTGCTCTTTATTCTGGCTGCCTGAAGTAAACAGCAAGAGCAAACAGAGTTAGAATAAATTAACATTGTCGTTTTTACTCATCATACTTACACTGGTAACTAGGATTAACTGGTGCTACACTGCGACACAAGAACAATGTTGTTGCTTTATGTCCATGTCTCCTGCATGGATCATCAGCTGGTGAGAATGCTGACATTTGGGAGACTG
Organism: Psettodes erumei; assembly: GCA_016785225.1. Classification (NCBI taxonomy): domain Eukaryota; kingdom Metazoa; phylum Chordata; class Actinopteri; order Pleuronectiformes; family Psettodidae; genus Psettodes; species Psettodes erumei. The sequence goes on along the minus strand of JAFBJZ010000601.1, from coordinate 1,136,196 downwards.
GGACACCCAGCTTCTGATCTTTTACCACATCGTGTGCATATCCACCAAGTGCATATTTAAGACCTCCTTTACAAGAGTCTTCTTTTAAAACAGGTCAGCTGAGTCAACCACAGACAGAGTTTTTCACCAACTCTATGTTGTTGTCATTTTAGCTATGAAAGTCCGTGGTTAGTTACAAATGAGAGTTGACATTACAATAGCATATGACATCAATACATTTTGACATTTGCTTTCATCAAAAATCGAAATAAATATGTTACTAAGTATTTTGAATGAAAGAAAAAATACATGCATCACACATCTAATGGCCTTTTTAATGCAGGTGGCTCCTAGAAAAATCAAACTCTCTGAAACAGTTATGCAAGTATTCCATGGAAGATTTGACTTCTTCAACATCTAAGAAGTTGCAGATTCATTCAATTTCTTCCCTTCCTACAGATTTCACTTCTGGCTTTGATATAATGGGAACACTAAGACTAACTGTGGTTTGTAACCACAAACAGAAACACGGGTTTTGGTGTTTTGGATAGTAATCACTCAGCTTTCTTCTCTCCACAACATAATGTGTCACACCAAAATGGGAACACAGACAAGCTGGGACTTCTTACAGTAACTAGAAAGAGACGAGCTGAGGACAAAACAATTGGCGGTTGTGGTTCCAACAAACTTACAAACTGTTTGTGCCTTTTTAACTTCGCCAACTAAAAATCACAAAGTTAAAGTCAGCTTATCATATCATGTCCTGCAAGCTGCAAGTATGAGCATTTGTAACCAAGCAGTGAAGGCAGACATTGGTGTGAGTGGCAAGACCTTTGATCCCAGCAGTAAAAAGAGGCCTCATCCATTACACAAACTGGCCCTCACAGCCCGGAGCAAGGGGCACAGCGTCTTCATTAAAGGCTCCAGTGCTTGTGAAACACTCAGAAATAGCATGAGTGGTGAATCTACATCCATTAAAACGAACTGGGTTTCACCTGACATCACTGCTCTGATTTGGATGGACTGTTTTGGGAACAGAATGACAGAATGGTCTCTGCTGGGCATTAACACTGAGAGATAACAGACTGATGACATGATAAAGGACTTTCAACGTTTCATATAATGTAGCAATATATCTACGAGTGGTGTTGACAAAGCTTTTTAAGCAGCTCTTCTTCTCCCAAAATCCAACTCAGAATTTCTACTATTGCATTTTTAACAGTTGGTTCACTTGAGGTTGAACAATTAGACCTCTCTGGGGTCACTTGTGCCATGAAAGACTTGCTGGCACACAAAATGAAGATAATATTTCTTGATGCATAGCCCATATAACAAAAAATGTCTAACAACATGATATAATTATTTTTCTTAACCACTGTAATAAAGTGATCACAGATGCAAACTCACTGAGGCAAAGGGAAGAGTTTCCACTTGAATACTTTCTGCATATTGGTGATTTAAGGTCAGAGACAAAAACTAAGTTGATTTTTTTTTAATTGGTTGATTTAAAAAAATATATTTAAATTTTTTACACATAGAGCAGTGGGTTCTGTGAAACCTCACACAACACAAATACCACACAGACCTATAAACATCATCAAAAAAAAAAACATGGGGTATTCTTATACAAGGTGGTGTGAGTTCGACATCACAGTGTATGATGGACACTACATTACTATATGGTTCTTAATGCAGGATGAATGCCTACTACTGTGTGGACTATGTACCTCTATGACAAGAGTAACTTCACCAACATTTTGTGCACTGACCAATTCCAATTTACATCAAATCGATGTGTGGTTTAAGGCCGAGTAAAATTGGCACTGACGTCCTCATCAGGACCATGGCAGTTTGCAGGTTTGTATTCACAACCTCAGGCATGCACCTCAAACCAGCCTCATTAATCATCAGCAAACAGGTGAGCTAAAACTAACTGAGCTGGGCTACAGGCAGCGACAGGCTAATTCAGGCTTGCAGTCGATCCCTAATAGAGTTCCAAGTCCATCTTTATAGTCCCAGGACAGGCCTGACTCACCAAGTCTTCCACTAGGCGGGAAACCTAATCCCACAAGCAGCCCATGAATGCGCTTTGGAAAAATAAACAGCTCCGAGAGCAAGCAGAACCACAGTGAAAACAGCCATACTGTAAATAGTTCCACTCAGTAGATGGACCACAGGATCATGGGGCTGCACTGACAGTCCAAAGTATGGAGTGACACTGACCAGTGCTGCTTACAAGCTCTAGAAACTGGACAGAGATGAGTACCATGCCTACTTGCATCTACATCCATGGATTTCAATGTCGTAATCAGAGCTAATTTAATCATCATGTCCATTAGCAGAGGATTTCTTTTGGTGATGAGCATGCAGCGGCATGTCAACCACAACCTTACTGCAAAGAGAGTCCAAAATAAACCTATACTGAGCAATGCGCCATGCAACGCAACTCTAACAGCCAGAGTTTTAGCATCCATGGGAATCCCAGAGTCCCAGGTTCCTCCAGGAGCCAACAGAGGTGAAGCGGGCCCTACCTGTGACCGCGGCTTCCCCTGCACACGCATGTGGAGGCAGACGAGCAGCAGAAGAGCCAGTCCTGACAACATTCTCTCATGTGGCCACAGAAATGTTCAACAGGCACTCGGGCTTCCACACAAGTCCAGTGGCTGCTACCGTCAGCCTCTTCCTCGCCACTGTAGCACTGAGAATGCCAAAAAAAAAATCCCCTCTCACTACAGAGCTGATCTCTACGAGCTCCCCCTGTAAACTGAGCTGGGGGAGGTGCAGTTGGGGGAGGTAGGGGGGACTGGAGCTTTTTTAGAGGAGGGAGAGCGAGAGGTAGAAAATGAATAGGGGGGAGAGAGAGAGAGAGAGAGAGATGGGAGGGAAAGGAGGCAGAAAGGAGAGTGTGGCAGCTACTGCTGACAGTAAATTGGAAGTCAGAGAGGAAGTTTTGGGAATACTTTCAGTGTGACAGAAAAAGTAAGGGAGGAAGGAAATTCTTGTGGGCCTGAAATGAGTGTGTAAGCAAAACCACTGTGGTTAAAACTGTGTGCAAATAATTGGCAGGTGGGCATGCTGTCTTCAAGGGATGCCAGCAAATAGGAATTACAGAATTACACACGAAAGCAGGCAATCGCCTGCATGTTCATTCCTAATACTACAACCATGCATATGGACATACTGAAATAAGGAATAGGCCACACTATTCATCCTCGTATCTGACAGTTGGTTTTCTCATAAAACAAACTGATAGACAGACCAAGCACATCGGGGATGTTGTGGCTGGACCTGGTTCTGCACAAAGAGACTTCTGCAGAACACAGGCCTGGACTGTGCGTGAGATAATTGAAAACTTTTCCATTTTGAAGTGGCACACAACAGGCTGCTGTACACACTCAAAGGCTGTGTCTCAAATTGGGCGAGCACTGGAGCACACGTGGTGGGAGTACAAGAAGAGGAGAGTGAGTGGAAACCAAACAAATGGATGAACAAGATGATATGATACAAAAAAAGAAAGGAGATAAATAAAAGTACTGCAAATCTTTGTGGTGACATTGTGACTTCTTGCAACTAATGAAGTTCTCCCTTGACTTTTATGTATTGTTTATACATTGCCTGCTTCAGTGTACAGCAGATATCCGCCTACTTTATCAAATTAATTCATCCTTGGGAATATAACATGGCTATTTGCTTTTCTTAGAACTGGTGTTTTACTCTACTAAAGCACATTTAAATTTACACACTGTATCAAATCTCTTCAGGTTTGTATGGTATTTGACCTAATCATTTCTCTGCTTATTCATATCCCCTCAAGTCAAAGCAAGCCACAGGCACTTTGGCCCAAAAAAATCATGTAACGAATATATGGGGAGTAAATGAGATTAAATGGCTGACTGACATAAACTAACCAAGATCAAGGCCCTTTTTGATTTTTCAAATAAATCACAAAAGATAAATACAACTTAAACATAGGACAGTTATGTTATTTTCCCTATTCCCACCTGACCCCAAAGTGCTGGAATATTAGTAACTTTGCATATCTACATGGTAGGAAATGAAGTTAATAGAAATATTAATGAGTAAATTATGAAAGGAAAAACAAAAAAACGTGGATAACATAATGGAAGCTGCTAGACAATGAGCAACAAGTGGTTGCCAAGTGGCATATAAATTTCTGATGGACTCTGATGGTATATCTGATTTTTCTTGGTGGACAAGGCACATAACCTCTCAGATTCACTGGCCAAATGGGAGGGAGAGAATCTTTACATATCTATTTGGATAGAATAAGCCTTCTGGCCAGTGGAGAGTAAAAGACCATCATATTTACTTTATTGACTCCCCTGCTCTTCACGCAGCCAACTGCAAATTTACAATGCCTTAAACACCAGCTCACAGTAACGTTAACAGCTAGTATGAAGCTTGGGCCTTCAGATTTATGTGCGCACTCACACTTATAACAAGTCAGCTGAAAAGACTGCCAAATATTTGCTTGGTAATGATATGAATGTTGGCACCGTACTCAGGTCACAACCTGACACTTTTTCCAATATTCTAGAACAGCATGCAGAGACATAGAGAGCAAGAAAGGGTAGCCAGAAACAAATATCTTCACACCTGCAACTAGCTTGGCTTATGCTGGAACTGTGTCAGCTGAGACACACACACACACACACACACAAAATGCAAATCCTACCTTGCCAAGTTCATCCTGCCAGTAGCATGTGTCTTTCTCAGAACACAACTGTAATTTCGTGAAATGGCTCTTACAGTATGGGGACTTGCCTTTTGTGCCCATAATGTGACTATATAAAGAGATTTAGGTCCCCAAATCAGGAGTAATACCTAGACCACACACACCCATGCACACACACACACACACCCCGAGACTTCATGAAGCATCACATACAGTATGCACAGTAAGAGGCTAAGTGACAACAACCTCTCCAGTGAAACACAACACAGCTGCAGATGTGTAGGAGGGGAAGGGCCCTTTTCAGCAGCTCATCCGTCACGATGAGCCCACAGACACGGTCTCCTGCTCCCCTGATCTCCTTCTGATCTGGACAGATCTCATTATGGAGGCATCGCGCCCAGAGGTCGGGCGGGGCCAGACTGACTCTCTCCAGCACACCCTGGGGTCTTTGTTTCCTTCAACAAGTGGGTCAGCCCCGAAGCAACCTTGGCTCCAGGCGCCTGATTCCTCCAGTCTCCAACCCACACACATCAGAGTCATGCTCTACAGCAGGTGGGCTCAACATTACTGTACATGGTCAGGGTCTGGCAGACACACGCTCTTACAATAGCTGTATTCAGCTCCTTTTCTTATTTTTTGTCATGTTTCCAGTCTTTCTTGGCATTTGGTGGACATTAAACTCAAAGCTCATTAGCAGAGCTGTGACTGCAAACATTTTAGCAGGTGTGGCCTCAGTGGGAAACACTCTGGCAGCTGTAACACCTCTGTCATTAATCTACCTTACATCATTCTCTGTACATTGTAATGCTGAAGGATAAGGAAAGAGGATGTAGGCCACACCTCGGCAGCCATACTAACCAACCTCACAAACGATATCTCCATCCATTTTTATTCACCTCTAAACTCTAAACGTTGAGAAAAGGCAGAAAATATTTTGTGCATCTGGGATACATATTAGTCAGCAAGGCCAGGCATGTAGATCCCATGATTGCTCCCTTCGAGCAACGTATTCAACTGAAGAAAGCAGGAGTTGAGTGGAGGGAGGAGAGCTGATGAATAAAGCAGGTGGAGAGGGGATTGGGGCTGGGAGGGGCAAGGTGTGGCTGAGGGAAGCTGCTGTTTCTATTTGTTTCATTCAAAAGAAAAAAATAGCTGACAGAGTCTGCGGAAGAAGATATAAAATAGTTCCTGCACATCAGAGGTCTCTAACCAGGTGCCATCCTGAAACAACTGCACAAGCACTGCATGTGGGGCTTCATTTCCACCAAAAACTCCAGAAGCTGATGTCAGTGATTTGTTTCCAATCTCTGTCTCTGGTATTTGAATCAACGTTACAGCCATCAATGGCACGTAATCGCCATCACTGTCATTTCATGCAAGTATTTATTTCATACAAGTGGCATCTTGCTCTATTTTGACCGAGTGCAGATAATGCAAGATGCTCTGGTCCTGGACTGGTTATGAGCAAAAAAGTATTATGTTTCCTCCTAAAGTGCTTTCTTTTGTAATTTTACTTTCACAACAAGATGCAATGTCTGGAAAGCAAAACCAAATTATAGTAAACTGCTTCAAACAGATACAAAACAGAAAAAATTAAAAACAACAGGGCATACATTAAATGAAATTAATTTTGAGATTAGCTACAATAATGGGCACAACTCTTCCTCAAATTTCAGTTTAGAGATGTTTACCCAGGAACAACTGGGATCAGCCAATTGTTAAATGGGCACTTGCCACAGGCAATCAAAGGGAAAATGGTAAAAACTGTGGAGCAAAGGGACAGATATCTTGACTTTTAGTTTCTGGAAAAGAATTACACTTTGCTTAATGCAATTTGTAAATAAATAAAGTCTTTCATTAGACACTGCCGACGTCTTTCAAATATCACACCCCATATTTCTAACAAAGACTTTCTGTTTGTAGAAAATAACTTCAGGATTAAGAAAAGGACTCCGTCAAGAGCCACAGAACAGATGCAATGTTTTTTCACATGTTGAATAGCACCATGATGAGGAACTGATCTTCACAAGTAAAATTAGTGGAGTGTCCCTTTAATTTTGTAGTTGTCTTGTGGTATTATGTCACATCAGTGGGAAAAGATAAAAGCATGTACATCTGAATGGCCATTCATTTTGTCTTGTTGTCTTGCTCTGCAGCTTTGTAGGGCATGTTCCAGTGTCATGTCCATCATGTTGCTCACACCATGAAGATAAACTTGAAGCAGACTCGTACCCCCGGATCTTTAAAAGCTGGTACATGCTGTTTTGGGTAATTCAAGCCTGGAGCAGACATGAGTCACAGTCTTTGACAGCGTCATTGTCTTAAAATATGTTTTCAACCTTGCAATGACAACTTCATTTTTTCACTGACAGAGGGCTGACAGCAGACACAGACTGTGGCCTGTAAAGGCTCCAGGCCCAATTAGTTGTTTAACAGAGTTGACCTCAACAAGAGGCTTTTGTGAAGCACAAAACTGTGACTAGCTGAGGAGACAGGGAACAAACAGAGGAGATAAGTTCTGTGTTAACTCATTTCTTCCCATGTTAAATGTCTTTATTAAGCTGCTGGATGTCTTCTGTTAATAAAGCTGTTAGAGGACCATCAGATAAGAGTCTAATTTACAATGGGGCTTGACCCTGAGCAGCTGAAAAGCTGCAGCAGCAACAAACTCTGTTAGTAACAGATTTACACATTTACAAGCACACACTAACACGTCCGAAATTAGAAATTCACATTCATAAAGAGGAATTTATTGTTAACACTGTGCAAACCGACACATTTTCTCACATACTGTACATATTTTTAAACACCTATGATTACAAACACACACACACACACACACACACACACACACATTCACACCTTTGTTTCTTATCTTATTCTCAAATGACCCTAAAATTCCAGGCACCCTGTGAGCGTTGACCACACATTGAGAGCTCCATCTCTCTGACATTCCAAACAAACCGATGAGGCATAAAATGTGCTCAACTGTCCCTTCAATTAACAGCCACCCAGACAGCAGCCAGTCACTGTCAACAGCCGTCTGTCTGGGAAAGACCTGTGTGACCGCTGAGGGCTAAAAATACAGCCTTGCATCTGTATAGTATATCCTCATAAATCTGCCTGGAAGACCCTGGGACACTGGGACTCCAAATCCTCCGAACACACTGCACCACAGAGCTCAACCTGCCAAGCGTGTCAGCCACCAACCACCTAAGTGCCACATACATCAGCTGTCCCCCAATCACTGTCATCAGTCCACCTTATCGGCCACGTAGCCATCCATCTATCTACAGTCTACCTGCTTAGTCTCCACAGAACCACATAGAGCCACACATCCTGAACACATCATGACCACTACAGGGCAGTTAATAATATCACAAGTAAGCAAACTAAAAGGGAAATTCAGATGATCCTGGCATGAAGGGACCCAAGAGAAAACACATCATGGAAAAACAAGTGTGCAGATATGGAGGCACAAAATGCCAAGTTACAAAAACTTCCACATTGCAGTCAATGATTTTTTGCTACCTTACACTTTGGTGAGGATCTCCAGCATCTGTGTGTGATACTCCGTGAAGGTATTTTTGGTATTCATTTGAATGAAGTCCAAGAGAAAAAGTGCATGGATCTCATTATGCAAATACTTTCTTTATTTCTGCTGACATTAGTATTTGTGGGCGTTGGCCCAGTTGTTGTTGTGCTGAGCTGCCAGAATATGATCAGGAAATGGATGTTCAGCACAAAGTTGGCTGAGCTCTGGCTTGCCTTTTGCTCTTCCTGTGGTCCAATATTCCTGTGTGGTACCAAAACGTGATCCAGACAATGTATCAACAAAGCCATCATCGTGTGTCATCTCCTTTTACATTTTTTATGCAAGCAAACAAGGCTGAGAGAAAAGCAAACCTGAGGAAAAAATGCAACAGCTGTTAAGAGGAAAATTAAAAGACTAAATGTAAAATAAAAGACGTGAACAGAGAAACCAAATGGGACTAATCGGACATCAAATGCAGACAATATGTTTTCTCACAGGAGGCCTCACGCACAAGGTGAAAAACTCCCCTGCCTCCTGAAAAAATACTTTATGAGCAGTAGCAGAGCCCAGCAGAAATGTTGTGGTGCAGAACAAGTGTATGCCCCTAAAAACCAAGAATCATACATTTATTTAACTAATTATTCAAGAATACCATTTGCTGTATATAAGTTGCTCCACCTCACCTTGTGACAAACAGATATCAGCTACTTTGTTTCACATTTGGACTACTACCCCACTCCCCTCGTGCCTGTGTGAATGACAGGAGCACAGAGGAGGCCGGTGAAGAGACAGAAGCAGTCGTTAAAACTTTATGGATTTTTTTTTTATGGCTTCTTTTCTGGAACATGGACTGGTTTCTCCCTTTACTCCTGATGGTCTAACTTTGACAAACCTATAGCATGTTTTGTGTGTGAGTAAGTGAGTGTGTGTGTGTGTGTGTGTGTGTGTGTGTGAGAGAGAGAGAGAGAGAGAGAGAGAGAGATGGGCAAGGAGGGGCTGAGTGAATCCATGAGCTGTGGGCAGCTTTACAGTGAAATAACATTTTACCTATTTCAAATAGAAAAAAAAAAAGAAGAAGAAGAAATGAAAATCAATATGTAGTGGTGAATGCTGATATTGTGGTAGGCCGTCAGGAAAAAAAAATCAATGTATGGGAAACACACAGAGCCAGTGAGGACTGACTTGGGCCAGCAAGAGGCCGTAGTGGGGGGAAGCATCAAGGTCCGGGAAGCTGAGGCCAAACTGAGACATCAATCTGTCAGCTCCTTCACATCTTAACTTCTCAGCCACCGTTTGTCTTAACTGTCCTGCAACTGGAATTCTCATATTCAAACCCTCTTGATAGCAACAAGCGCCCTAACAAGTGTCATTAAGCAGGATACTGTATCGCTACTAGTTCCAGGGCTGCTGCTCTATAGCTGAACCTGAACTTTGACTCCCTGTTGAGGGACATTAAAAGAAACAGTATCTCTATTCCAGGAATTAATTGAGCATTACTTAAAGGCGTTTATTTTAGTCCACGTACGTGTTGTGTTCTTTATGTTTGAGACAGTTCAAGAGGAATTTCTGGCACACTGAGAAAACAGACTTAAGTCAGTAAGTTCTGTTGTTGGTGGACGTAGTCTTCAGCCACACCCAGTGGCTCTGTGAAGTTGCACTTTGGCACAGCAGTGCCTTCAGCTACATGCTAAATAACATTAACATTAATATTAATATGCCCTCAATAACAATGGTAATATATGGACTCTTAGCAGGTATTGTGTTTACCATGTTAGGTGTCTCTGTTTAGTTTTTTGTACTTATGTTAGTATGATTGTTCATAATGGACAGAGGTTAACTTGCTACAAGTTTGTACAAGTTGTTTATTGTGATAATCATTTTTATATTATATTTGAACATGATTATATAACATTTTTTACATTATTCAGATTGTACTTTGTCAAAACTAAATATAAGTGAAAGAATAAATATAGATATAATTAATATTAAGAAATAAAGATGGAAGATTGATTAACAGTCTTCATTGAGTTTGCTCTTTGATGTTGCCATGTTATGTTCTTCTTAAGAGTTTACCTTCTCATAGAAAAGCAAGCAGACATTTAGAAGAGTAAAAAGATATGTACTGTGCATGTTCAAATCCCTGCATTGACATTACAAGCACTAATTGTAAAATCAGCATTTTTCTTCAGCAAATTCACATTGTATCTGTTACTGTAAGTCCAATAACTGAAGACAGGATCTGCTTACATGAATCCATAACCATCTGCAGTGGGTAATGATGGGGAACACCCTGTGAGCCCACAGCTGGGGCTTGTCGTGACAGAGATGGGATTGAGGTATCTCCACCAGTGTGTGCCAGGCAGGCTGTATATCAGAGCACTCATCCCCCTTTTAACAAGTCTGCCTGTCCACCACAGTGAGGGAATGCATAAAACAGATGCAGCTGTCAGAGGAGAGAAGTGAGGAGTGGCGTAGGCTGCTGTTTGATGAGTTTGGGCCTGAGCCACGCTCAGGGTGATGGGAAATGTGCCAGTCAGAGAGGAGGACTGCGGCTGGGACCCCAACACTGCACTGGGTTGGGCGTAGCTTCATTCTATCTGTCATCTTTATGAGGAGACAACAATACGTCAGAACCCATGCTGGAATCTGTCAGGTCAGTGCTGCACTCATTATCAGGAAGCCTGAGTGCTAATGGAATCCAAATCAAACCATTTTACAGGCTCATGCAAAATTTGGCACATTTATCATCCACATAAATCAAGGAGATTTAAACTTCAGCTTTCATAACTGGCTTTCCTGTTATTTCATCATCGTCTCCAGCCTCACTGTACGTAGCGGTAGGAAGTAACGCAAACCAAGTGCTGGGTCTATAATAGGCCAGGCAGGATAGATTTTTACCCTCAGCTGGGCCCACCACCGCCAGCAGAGAAGTGTGTGGTCAGTGATCGCCCTTTAAAAATACACACACCCTTCTCAAATGCACTTCCTTGGTATAAAGGGAGAGAAGTCGCAGCTGAATGGAATTCCCACCATAAAGGGATCTTTCTTTCACTGTTCATCTGAAGTGAGTGACCACATTCAAGGGAGTATCGGTGCCTCCGATTTGGCTTTTTCAATGTGCTCATGTATACATGCAAAGCATAAGAAATGTTCAGTGTTTTTTACTTCACAAAGACAAACGGTTTCGCTAAAGAAACTGATCATTGGATATAAAATTTATTCAACATAAGGAAAACCACTATGCATTATATGACTTAATGCAATATAATCTACCTATAAAATAAGTGCAAATTACATTACATGTGATAAGATTCACAGTTGAAGAAACAGCTTGTGTTTTATCTGACATTAGGCAGTGGCACTGCGCTTGTTCAAACCAGAATGGAATCAAATAGTATTTACAGCATATCAGTCTCTTTTTGATGCAGATTACCTATTTTATATAACTGCAATTTCCTCTTCTTTCTGCATACCTTCATTAGTCCCTTGCTGGTAAACTAGTGTTAATTACTGTTGACATTGTTTTTTTATTCTGTTAACCTTTGGACATGACGGTTAATTCACTGTTGAATTAGTGTTATTCTACTTTGCATTTTTTGGTTTTGACACTTTTGTCCATCCTGTGTTTCTTCCTTGCACATTACTTTTCACTTTTTGCACATTTACATTTGTATATTTTTGTATTCACTCATAGATATTTATTATTGTCATAATTACTATTTCATAGCAGTTTGTACTTTTTTCTTATTTACTTTCTTTACCAACTGATTGTTGAGCAATTTGACAAAGCAATTTCCCTGTTTTTAACATGGCTTTGAAGATACTGCAATACTTCTGTACAACACTGAAGTGAACCCAACAGACCCCTGAGACAAATGTTATTTATTTTTGTTGTATTGTCCAAGCCTATTTATTTAATTTGCTGAGCCACATAATCAAGAGTGCACCCCAGAATGCTTCCCAGCAGTTTTGAAGCATCTCCCTGGAGCCACAGGACAAACCAGGAATGAAGGCACACAGAGAGCTTAGTGTCCTTAACAGCAACTGCGTGGCTTTTCCACACTCTCTTACATTCAGGACATAGACTGACTGTGAGTAAGCACGAGCACTAAGATGGAATGAAAAAACATTGGCAGGTCATTTAAATAGTGTGTGGGAAAAAACAACAGAATAACCTTGAAATCTGCTGTGTGCTGTTGAATGGCTTGGGGTACAAGACACATGCTGGTCTCAGCTCTCAGATGTTTTGATGTGTATGGGTCTATTATGCTCTGTTCAAAGTCTTCACCAAACCCTCACTGCATCTCGAAGTGTTCAGGACCAACACTAGGGTGCCAATAAAACAATTTTATTGTGGCCAGCAATCCATGACTAAGACAGAATATCAGTGTGAAATTACAGAAATCAAGTTTGTCCTGTCAGACAAAAGCTGAGGCACTGCAATCTACAAGGTATGAACCTTAAAAGACCTTGATTTGCCTCATAGTGTTTCAAAACTTGATAGGCATGAGTCTCTCTAACAGGCCAGGCTGTCACTGCATCAGACACAGAAATATGAGACAGAGGCCTGCACAGGCACTATGGGCCAGAGGTCAAATGGACAGAGCTAGGTTGTTATTCATGCTGCATAAAAGGTGTCAGGGAGAGGTAGCAGGGACCTCACAAACTGCGGCCTGTGTGGTAGGAGATGGTGTTTCCTGTAATCCTGTAATCAGCTGCAATGCGTCACCACAGCACCTCTATGGTTTGGTTTCTATGGAAAGTTAAAATAACAATATAATTGAGCCACATTTCCCTCAAACAAAAACGTACAGTCCAAATGTTTTGAATTCATTTGTCATTATCATGATTAAGTATCTAAAAATATGTTCATTGCCACAACCTACAGCACAGAGCCGCAACGGGACCACTACAAAAGCCAAAACTAAAATTACCTCCAGACACCACTGCAAAGTAACTCACTCAGGAAATACTAAAGTTGAAGTTGTTAGTTGTATTATGCGAGCATAATGTTAGTTCGTGACTTTATCCCTTTTTCCTTTTGTCTTTTCAACTCTGTCACTCTCCACAAGCGGCAAATGCAGAAGTTACATCAGGAGAAGAAACAATGGTAAATGTAGAAGGGAGTGAAATCTACTATTTGGCTTGTGCAAATAGATAAATAATCATTAATAAATTAATAAATGCATGCTCATATTTGGATTAGAGTTATGATTGCACCTACACACTATACATTTCCCTGCACACACACACACACACACACACACACAGCACATCACAGAGTTCCTCAATTCATATGAAACAGAGCACCAGCAGTGGACTCTCTATAGAGTGAGTCTACTTAATGGAAAATAGAGGCAACAGTCTCATTCTGAAGAACTTGACAAAATGAGGACCTGACAATCTTGCACTGACACCTCATCTCAAGTAAGAAAATAAAAATTTTAAACTGCAAATGTATTCAATATTTTATTTGGTACATCAGATCCTGTGTAGATAAGGGCTGCAATTTTGTCAAACCAAGTGTATACATTATGTTATCACTATCACTATGCAACACAAAGCAGACAAAGATATGACTTGTTGACATACAGAATGTTTGGAATCCTTTGACAAATAGTACATATTTGTACAAATAGCAGACTTAAATAATTGGTTTTCTTCCCTTCCAGGAAAATATAGATAAACTGACAAATCACTCTTCCTTTGGCAAAGCCTTTGATATGTTTTGGGCTTGTAGAGTGTGTATCTCTGTGCTATGTGAGGACAGGCTCTGACCTGCTCGATTGCCTCAGCTGGAATAATTAGTTAGAAATTATTTTATGGTTTGATATGATCTGAACCAGAGGCATTAAGGGCGCTGGTAGAGCTCCAGGTTGGAAAACATCAGTAACGCTTGTCAGTGCCTCAGGGAGAGTGCACCAGTTTCTACAATAGCTATATATGTGTGAGATATGTACTCAGCTATATAATTTGTCAGTGTTCAAACTGACTTTAATAGACAAGTGTTTAGTTTATTGTGTTTTAATTTAAGTTTCTACTTTACTGGTTTTATTGGCCTGTGAAAATAGCCAACAAAATACTTTGAGGAAATCAATAGAAAATATATATATTGTTGTTGTTGTTGTTTTTTGAAATAAATGTGAAAAATACACCAAAGAAAAGCAAACCATTAAAAAACAGAGCAGTTCAGGGTGGTATAAGTCAATAGTATAAAATAAAAAATCCATCTTTTTCGCCAAGTCTGGTTTCCACTGCAACTTGGTTTACCATAAGGCAACGACTAAGAACCACAACTTTATGTGATGAATGTGTGAAACGTGTTGTACAACACAATCTGGTGTACGCTTGTGAGTTAGAGTTGTTAAATTCGCACGCGGTGCTTAAGAACTCAGCACATGTGCTCACATTTCCTGCAGTCCCAGTGCTAAAGAGCATGAAACAGTGTAATGCTGTCATACTCTCCACAGCAGCTGGTTGGCTTCGGGAGCTGGAAGCCACCAGGGCCACGTCAAAACAAGGCACTTATTCCACATGGGCCCTGACTGCTGCAGCAGACCTAGGAACTGAAACCTTAAGTTTGGCCAGTGACAAGCTAACAGCCAAATGACGTAGTGACGTGTCACTGTCTCATATCAGTTATTAAATAATAATAAAATATTGAACGTTATGTCATTTCCATGTCATCACTTATCAAGAATGTATCAGAGACTGATGAGTCTACACTAGGGCTGTCCCTTTTTATTCGAGTTTCGAACATGCGTTCAGACATCAGGTGAAAAGTTCATGTTCAAACTCTAATTACCTGTTTGAAATGTCAGCAGCCTTGTGATCCAATAGAGGGCACTCTAAGAATTCACTATCACGTTAACCTATCGCTAAATGAAGCTACTGGTAATTAGATGTTGTTTCGCTATGAAAATGGAGGATAATAGCAAACAAAGACCTCCTGAGCGGACAATCTCGACACCAAAACATCTAAGAAGCAGTGTGTGGGCGTATTTTGGGTTCTACACCATGGATGGCAAAGTAACAAACAAAGATAAGGCTATGGTAAAGGCCGCCAAAGCAGCCATGACTCCACTGTCTGCAGACAGCAACCCGCTGCTTTGGTGGAGAGACACAACTCTACAAGTCAAAAAGACAAAAAGACAAAAAGCTCCACAAAGACACACAAGATGACTTCAAAGACATGCTAAACTACCACATAGACACAAAAGATGACTTCAAAAATATACTAAACTACCACAAAGACACACAAGATGACTTCAAAGAGGTGCAAAACTACTACAGAGACATAGGATGACTTCAAAGAGGTGCATAATTACCACAAAGAGACACAAGATGATGTCAAAGCAGTTCTGAAGTAACACAAAAACACACAAGATGACTTAAAAGACATGTGAAACTACCACAAAGAGACACAAGGGGACTTCAAATCAGTTCAGAACTAGCGAAAAGAGACACAAGATGACTTCAAATCAGTTCAGAACTAGCGAAAAGAGACACAAGATGACTTCAAAGCAGTTCAGTACTAGCACAAAGACACACAAGATGACTTCAAAGACATGGTCAACTACCACAAAGACACACAAGATGACTTCAAAGACATGGTCAACTACCACAAAGACACACAAGATGACTTCAAAGCAGTTCAGAACTAGCACAAAGACAAACAAGATGGGTTCAAAGACATGCTAAACTACCACAAGGCCACACAAGATGACTTCAAAGCACTTCAGAACTAGCACAAAGACACACAAGATGACTTCAAAGACATGGTCAACTACCACAAAGACACACAAGATGAAACATACAACTACACAAAGACACACAAGATGACTTCAAAGACATCTTAAACTACCACAAAGAGACACAAAATGACTTCAAAGCAGTTCAGAAAAAGCACACAGACACACAAGATGACTTTAAAGACATGGTAAACTACCACAAAGAGACACAAGATGACTTCAAAGCACTTCAGAACTAGCACAAAGACACACAATATGACTTCAAAGACATGCTAAACTACCACAAAGAGACACAAGAGCACTTCAGACTTCAAAGCACTTATGACTTCAAAGAACTAAACACAAAAAGACACACAATATGACTTCAAAGACATGTTAAACTACCACAGAGAGACACAAGATGACTTCAAAGAGGTGCAAAACTACTACAGAGAAAATACTGTGTGCCAGGAACGTCTGTGCGCTCTGAGCGTGTGTTCTCGTCCGCAGATAATATTGTAAACAAGAGGATCCCGATCAAGTTGATAGACTTGTGTTTCTGGAAAATCATATAAATAATAGCCGAAATTAAGACTGGCCGTTCGGCTTGACTGTCGGTTCTATGTTTTACCTTGCTATGATTTTATTTCAAAGCTGTTGGAGCTCCCTCCTGTTGTCTTTCATTTGTACATTTTTGTGACTGTTTTTTTTATATTTATTTATTTATTTATTTTTTTTTTGGGGGATTTATTCTAAAATTACAGGTCATTTTAAATTCGTTCGAACTTGATTTTTTGAAAAAGTGACAGCCCTCGTCCACACCCATGCTATCTGCTCAGTGACATATCTACTGAGGTGCAGCAGTACTGCGAATTAAATGCTAACATCAGCTTGCTAACTTTAACGAGGCACTGAAGACAAAGCACAACATGGTGAAAAAAATGTCTCTAGTCTTGCAGATATTTTTCATATACCAAAGCATTGGACAAATTGGTATTTTGCCCTCCTGGTGGAACAGGATCAATGAAAATGTCACAACATTGCATCCAACAGTTATTGATATTTCTCTGAAATACAGTGGTCAACTTCATGGTGACGATAAAGGGAAAATTAGGGGATCACCAATTTATACAATTAATACAATTTATCCTGTAGACACAATGAATGTCAGTACAAACCTTTCTGGTAATCCATCATATAATTGTTAAGCTATTTTAGTCCAAACCAAAGTGCTGCTTGTTTGCAACACGCAAACACTGCCACCTATAGAGACATGGTGTTTGCGCTATGCATGGCTAAACATATGTTACACCTCTCACAAAGTTCAAAAGTGTTTCTGATGTTGTTTGGAATATATTAATACATTCAAACATTCTGCTACATTTGGATCCAGCACTTGTTATGCTATTTTGACAGGTTATGCAGTATCATGTTAGGTCAAGCAAAGTGCACCAAACCAGCTGACCATCAGCTGATCCAAACAGGCACCAATGATGACTGACACTTCAAACAATCTGTAGGAGCTGCCAACTCCTCGCTCTTCCCTGTGGTTCCTTCCTGCTCCATGCTGCTGCTGTTGCTGTTGCTGCTGATGAATAGCTGTGCTGCATGCTCCCTCTACCAGCCCAGTTTCCCTCTGGTATGCTCTTTTTTATCAATATACTTGCAATGACATCTCTTGCTATGTGCATTATGTATATTCCATATGTCATACTGTATATCTGCTGTATCCTCCTAGCCTTGGAGGGGAGAGCAGAGCCCAAAACACCAACTGCAAAAGTTTATCAATTTCCATTTAATTTCTGTGATGAGAGTGGTAAATTATAAAGTTAATTATCCAAATGTTTTTACATTATTCTCAGCTTGTAGATTGGGTGACCTCCAATCAAATGCCTGGACCAGTTGAGGGGAAAGAGATGACAAAAAATCTCCCTTTCCTGAAAAACTCCAGATAATTTAAAAAGGAACGTCTAAGGCAGGAAAATAAATGACTATTTTTTGGTGTAATTGCTTGATTTAGACTCATAAATCACCAATCAGCTTCCACTATTAATAATAATTCATCCCTGTCCATGTGAAGGATCGTGTCGAGTGTGCTAACAGCGGAAATGTGATCAAGGCCAAAATGAAAGATCAGAGGGTTTTCTATTTTAATTAAATCTTAATGTTGCAAAGATTGGGGCTGGATTACAGTGCATGGGAAACACATGGGGTTGACACAGCGAGGTCAGCACGACCAACTGGAACTGACCTCACTCCTCGACATATTTCTCAGAGTTAAACCCTGATCAAAAGAATGTTAAAGTGAATCCAGCACACTGAATACAGAGCCAGCCATAAGCAGGCCCACACAGCGACTTATGTCTCTCCAACTCTGCTCTGTGCTCACAGGTGTGTTTTCATGGTGTGTATTAAATATGGGGTCAGAAGTACAAATATGTCCTATATTGAGATCCCAGATCTCCTGCTTTGGCTCAAGTGAGGTAAAAAAACTTCCTCCTGACCTTCATTTCACTCCTCCCCATCAAGAGGAGGCGTTCACTCTTATGCTGTGCTGCCCTCTGCTGCTCACACCCATCACTACGCCAGACCTGCTGCCTGACGCACAGGAGGTCGAGGACAGTCGCAGGATAAAGGATGCAAAGAAGCTGCCTCGTGACTGGAAGATTGCTTGTTCAAATCCCCCAATGAAAAAGTTTGGAAATTTAAAAAAGTCCTTGTGATCTAACAGCCTAACAACCTCCATGAAGCTGTGAAGTGGCTGAGAGTAAAAAAGTTGCAGGAACGTGAAGAAGCATTATAAAAAAAAACACACACACAATGAAGGCCTACCGTACACCTTCCCGCCACACAGAGAGAGGTCTCGTTCTGTCCACACGGCGTCCCATCAATCACCCGGTCTGACTGCCGCACGTAGAACCTGAACCCTATGGCCCGGCAGTTGAGTTCACAATGCTGATCCCCAGGAACTGAGTGGAGATTTATGAGACTGTTATGTGCATCCAGAGACATTTTGACAGCATGTCATGGACAAAAGACAACAGAACTGCAAAAAGACAATGAAAGACGTGACAAATGAATCATCTTTACATTTAGTTTCTAAATGTGTCCTCACCAATTAAACATTCAAACCCAATATTTAACAGCTATGTGAATCACAAAATAGATTGTTATTTGTAGAACAGAGTGGAAACACATCACAGGATGGTCGGAAGACCTGTTTGTAGCTGAACAAACATTCAGGCATAAGCCCTTAAACACTTAAACAGAGGTCACCTCATGCAGACCGCAGAGTGACATTAAAACTCCACATCGTACAAATACAACCTGTATGCAGGTCTGCTGGCAGCTTACCCTCTGGCTGGTTCAAATCAAAGCAGTAAAGCGCTAAGAAGCAACAATATGTTTATCTTTGTGACTTTAGTAAAACCGCAGGGAACATAGCAATAGTTTAGGTATAATGTGTCTTTAAATAGCCCAAGGCAGCAGATTAATGAAGTTTACAAATTTCAAATAATTGAAGAAATTATATGTAAAATTTCATGCTGGAAATGCCATTAGCAAAGCAATAAAGTTGGAGGAAACTAATAATAATGTTTGTTTGACGTCAGTTTTTTATCTCTACTAAAGATTCCTTGTTGTAGTGTTCTTTCCATTTTTGTTCAGGTGCTTAATCAATTGATTGACCGTAAGCACAAAAACCAGGTATTTCTTCAACAGATATACGAGGGTATGTTTAAACTCTGTTCAAGATGGGTGTCAAGTGATCAGAACTCATACGTTTACCTGAGGTTATTTAATCTTTACATCTGCATTACCCGTCAGTCACAGCCGCAGCACAAAGACAAGATCTCAAAAATACACATCTGTTTGACAGGATATTAATTTGGAGACTGTTCTTTCCATCACCGTTCTCAGAGAAATGACATCTCAGGAGGTGTTTTGCCTGTTGCCTGGATACTTCAGGTGAGCCAGGTCAGAGAGTTTGTAATGAATGAACACTGATCTGTGAGGCTGCAGACAGGTGACATACTGCAGGCCTTACATCAAGGCACACCTGAGTTCATAGAGGTCATAGGTCAGGGAGACTGTGAGACTGTGAGAATGTGATTAGAGGTTTGTGACCTCTTGATTGCATAGTGTACTTTTAGGTGAGCGTTCTGACTATCTCGGGCATTTGAGAAGGGCCCATTAAGGGCACACTGAAATACCTTATATGGACACACTCAAGTTTTTGCTTTCTTTTTGGTCAGTTATTTGGATCCCTATTACCGTTAGCTACCACCAGCACAATTGGTCCATGTCGTTCTTAGGGCATACAGGAAAAAAATAACACAGCAGTTTCCCGTTGTGCAATTGAGTCTCAGCATACTGTACATAAATATGTGCAGTCAACCTACCTTCATTGAAAGGTTCCCACTCGTATAGTCTGCCCATGAAAGGTTGGTTGTTGTAAGAAGAGCACTGAACAGCCCTGATGTGTCTGCTGAATGGAGGACAGGCCTGAGGATGGACCAGACACACACACACACACACACATACATTTATATTCCATGAGGATACAGATTGCAACAGGTAAATCCTTTTGTGACTGCAGCAAGCTCACATTTCTTGTTGTCACGCTCCATAGCCACTGATTGACTGCTGGAGTCGAGCTGCTCTGAATTAACTGTTTTAACCCTCCACTTGTAGCTCATTCTTTCTTGCCAAAAGTAGTTAGATTCCAGTATTTATGAAGGCTCGCCGGTGAAACCAAATCTCCCCCGTGTCTCTTCATATCTCCTTTGTCTAAACAAGCCCCGTGTCTGCTTTACTTTACTTGAATATCTGCGTCATGACACACCAGAGACAATATACAGAAACGGACACTGTTTAAAATCTCTTTTAATGCACAGGATGAGCATGCATTCTGTACCCAAGAATCAGATAAGTAAAGCTCATCCACACACTCCTGCAGTGCAGTTGAGGTTTATCTGGTAAGGTTTCCTAAGCCAGTAACTTAAATTTTTTTCCCTGAAGCTGCCAGTAGAAAGTATTTAGTGTTACATATTAAACAGCATTAAATTCTGAAAATTATTTCAAACCAAAAAAAATTAGGAAATCTCAAGTATTTGTCAGTTATAACGAAGGGACATGTTGGCTTATTTACATGTGTTGCATAGTTTTTGGATAAGAACAGAGTTCTATGCTAAAGAGGAGGAATTAACTTTTGTTGGCTTTGGCCATCAGAATATACAAAGTATATATAGAATAATATTTATTTTATATATACTTTAATAAAAAAACTGAACTGAGCTGACATACCTGCCAACTAATATTTTAGTAATCTTGAGTTAATGCTTCTTATTCAGTTCCTGTATCATTCTTATTTATTTAATAATCACTAATGATGTGTCCCAGTGCACAGAAGGTTGAACATTGAACTCAGCTGATGTTCATTTAGACAAATCACCATGAAACCATCTGCTTGATCTAAAATAAATTCTTGAGTTGTCACTTCCAGGTTTGAATTTCGAAGCAAATGTAAACTGGCTGGGCAAACTCACATTAAACTGTGGACTGCAGGAAGGACATGACTTATTACAGAGCATGCACAGGTTTTATACAGTACCTTTTTTTCCTCAGAGCTGAAGCAATAAAAATAAAGCTCTACTGTATAAAAACCTGTACATGCTCTTTTTACCACCAACTGTTCAACAAAGAATGATGATATGAAACTGTTGCTTACATTATTGCTGCAGATCCTGTAGCGAGCATGTGCCCCTGTACAGTAAGAAGTAGGTAAGGGGTTATAGGGTCTCTCCTGGTGTTGCTGGGGCGCAGAGTTCTGGCTGCTTGATGGTAGCTCTCGGTCCTCACCCTGGTAGGCTGAGCCAGGCTGGTAGAGGGGGGCCCAGACTTGGTTATTTTTGGGATGCTGTGCCCTGGATTGCATGTAGGGTCTGCTGTAGCGATGAAGGTTGTGAGAGGGGTCCAGACTGTTTAACCTGTGGCCACTGTGGCCTCTAGCAACCGGGTGTTGGGCATCAGCCATGGTAGAGCGTCTCTGTCTGCGGGGGCGAGCCGTCCCGGATCCCTGGCCTGTGTTTGTCTGCAGCGGAGCACTGTAAGGAGCTCTCCCGTAGCCATACCTTCCCGGGGTGATGTGACTGACCCTCCTGAAGACACAAACATGAGGAGATCCACAACTAAACCAGGAACGGTGTACTAATGGAAAATATTGTCTAATTACACCAACCAAAGACTCTGCCACAGAGACCATCCAGTATATATAGGTCAGTTTCTTTTTCAGTTAGGGATGTTTTAGCTAAATGTCAGCTTTGACTGAGGTAACTGTCAAGGAGCTTCATCTCAACTAGAACTTTTGAGAAGCAGCAGGATCGTGGTAGAAGAATTCTAGGGGCTTTTGTGGTTATTTTGGCTCCTTGGATTCCAACTCAAACAACCCCCCCATTACTCAGCTGTCAGTGCTGTTTGTTTAAAGGCAAGCACAACAGGAAGGAGGTCACAAAGCTGCCAAGCACAAGCCAAGCCTTTGACTCCAACCATAAAAGACTAGCTTTCCACTGGAGGGCAGTCAGACGGCCCACAGTGACGGCTCCAAAGAGTCACTTTTGGATGAGGCTGCTCAGCATGCACCACAGCCGTACAGGCTCTTTAAGGACTTGTAGATCTGAACATAGAGCTGCAATTCTGAAAAAAAATACAGAATGATCTTCACAGAACACTGTATTAGTGAAATGAACTGCAATAGATTATTTTTGACAATATTTCTTCTGTGCTTGAAAATCAAACTCTATTTTTGCCGTTCAACATGATGAATATGTCAGATTAGTTGTAAATTCTTGGTTTAATGACTTGGTCAAAAGACATGGCAGACCATGCTCAACCAACCATAGTTTGCCATCTTTCATGACATGTGTGACGAACATACTGTAGGTGAAATGCTAGGGAAAAAAGATTCACTGAAACACCTGACAGCCCCAGACAAAGAATATCTGAGTATGTGACCAAGGTTTAATGAGAGAAGGTGAACGTGGAACTATATAACATCACTCAACAGTCTATTTTATTTATTCACAGTCAGAAGAAAGAGGAAGACTGTGGCAGACGATGACGTCTCAGCCACAGGTGTGATATTTGTGGTATGGTGCTTTTGACTGGAGGGTGATAGCCAAATTATTACAATAAGACATCCATCTTTTTTCACTTCACCATGTTTACAGTGCTTCCATATGTTAGCGTCACAGTCAAGTCAAACTAGGTGACAGAAAGAAAGCATCTTTCAGCATCCTTTTTTTCCCCCCGCTGGCACATCGCGGCACACTACATTTCATGTTTTGCCAGATGCTACACTACTTGTCTTCCACTGTGATGCACTGCAGAAAGTAGAACCAGGCATTTTCAGAAATGGCCCATTTTTGTTCGCGATGGCCTGACTGGTCTCTCACACAAATTCTTAAGTCTGTGGACCACCACTCTTTTGAGTCACAGCATTTTTATACTCTATGTTCTATAAATATTCAGTGACCCCTTGCTCCCTTTACTCATTTACTGAGGTTTTCCTTTTGCTATTTAGATTATTATCTGAACACATTCTTCAAAAGTAGAAAGAGAAAATACAAAAATAATCAAGTCTGGAAAGTTTGGAAATTGAAGTTGTAAGTACAGAGTTTAACTCTTGTTTGTTTTGTAGCCTGAACTAAACCCATCACCATGAGTGATACCAGTACCTTCGTCCCGCCGGTTGGATCTCTTTCCTCAGCTCACCACGACTGCTGCTGTTGAAAGGCCGGCCTGTGTCGTGGTGCAGAGGAACTGTTGGCTGCAGGGCTGAGATGACATGGCCTGGTTGCTGGGCCTGACCTCCAGCTCTTCTCAAGGGGTACTGGGATGGAGTGTAAACAGGCAGACAGGGCCTGCTCTGCTCTTCTACCCCTCTTCCACAGGTCTGGGAGCAGGTTGCCCAGGACCCCCAGGCACCCCAGGAGCCCTGCATTTCTTCATGCTCTGCCCTGAACTCCTGTTGTTGCTCTGCCCTTTGAGGAACCTGTATGGAGACAAAACAAACACAATTACTGACACCACAAGTGCAAAGAAACACTGCCACACAATGTGGATGCCAAGGATTGATGGAAAGCCTCCATCAACAAGACTTTAATCTCCCCAGATCATGGCCTTTTATAAAAGCTCAAGTCAGTGACCTCATCTCATCAACATGTCTATCCTGCTCCTCCGCCTCCCACCACTGATCATGAAACAGTCCTCTGTTCATGGTTATAAAGCCCTGATTTGGCCGATTAGTGGGTGTCTGTTAGTGGCCTATCCCCCATTGGCTACCTGTTGACTCTATCCCTCTATGCAGCTCTGCCAGGGACGTATTAGCTGTGATCACTGCACTCTCTGTTTGAGGAACCTGCCAGCAGGAGTCCTGTGCCAAGCCGGCTTTGTCCATGGAGCTGCGTGGAAATCCTGCTCTTTAAGGAGCACTTTGTCTCTATTCACAGCAACCTCTCTGGGCAAACACATGGCCATAGTAAAAGCTCAGTTGCCTTTGACTTTTAGCTGATGGAAAGAGAATACAGAAGCAGCGGGGAGAGTTGGCAGGAAGCTGTTCTGCTGTCAATCAGCTTGTGCAGCTATTCAGGGGGACCTCAGACCTCCTCCACCTCCTCCACCCTGCTCCAGCCTTTGTAACTCGACGCCACTGTCATCTCCCATGTCAGCCACAGGTCACACAGCTGGACTCCCGACAGAAACACATGCAGCCGACTCACACCGACCCCCTAAACTAGACACTGACTAGATAGTTGATTTGTCAGTCAGCTTCACTCACGCGGTGCACCCACTAGTTGCATCCATGTAGCTCCTGTGGCTCCAGAGTTCAAGAGGTGGTTTGCTGACATCAGCCCTCTCTGTTTCACTGCAATCAACAGCCCCTTTCACTCTCTTACTCTCTCTTATTACAACTTAACAGATTAGCACCCTGGTCATGTTCCCCCTGGGAATGTTCTCACTGTTTACACATGCTGGGGAAAAAGAAGGTGGAAAGAAGTCTACAACTTGAGATACCGTTTGGCAATTCTCGCAAGACACAATCACAAGTGCCATCCTTGGAGACAGACATTCCGACTCTCCTGTGCCAACCATGCGACTAGACCGTGAAGATAAAATGAAGAGATCCTGGAAAGTTCCTGGAAATTTGCAAGGGAAGTCTTCTATCATGAGAGTGAGGGTGTGAAACAGATCACACATGTTTGAACACAGATTTTTTTTTTCCCAGAAGCACCACCTGCTGCACAACTGCTGCTCACCTTCCTGTGGTCTGTTGTGTGTTGGCAGGCCAGGGGGTCTGACCAAAACAGCAGCATCAGCACAGAAGCTCTGTAGACAAAAAAACAACAACACACAAGCGCACACAGAGAAGTGATTTTCTGAAGGTTTTATCGAAAATTGGCATTATTGGTTTATAATACTGTGATGCTATTAAAACATCTTAAGTTGTGTTGGTACAGTTTATAATTGAAACATCCAAACTGACATTTACCTGACAATCCAGACACAGACTCCCTGCATAGCTCCTGGATTCTCAGATACGGGCACTTCATTGTAAAGAGAGAAGTTTACATTAGCATACACCTAGTGTGGTACTAACATTTTCAACACAAGTGCTGTCTGTGTGGCCACAGTCCAGAGGCACTAGAGGGTGAAAAAACCACCTTACCTCAGTCTAATCACTATCCATCTACAGAATACTGTAGAGTACATTGCTATTGGATGACAAAAAGTGAATAGTACTGAAAATGTAAATGACTTCATTGGGGCACACAGGCACAGTTACCAAATACACCACGAATGTTAAAATCCTGACACTTTATTCATTTGCTGCTACATCACTCTGCCAGACAGTCTCTCAAGACTCTGACTCGGGCAAAAAAGAAAGACAGAAAGAAAGAAAGAAGGAAAGACTTCGACCCACTTGACCATGTGAGTTGACATCTCTGACCTCTGGCTCTTAATGAGGGAGCCCCTTCCCCTGCTGAATTACTGCCACCCCATTAACAGCAGGTCTGAGGTCCACTTAGGGAAAGACTTTGACCTCTCACCCCAGACCTATAAGTCAGCCCTGATTTGCACCTTGTCTAAATTAAGTTCACTGAAGCAGACAGGATGGTCGGAGAGCGCTGCAGACTTCACAGTGTCCCAACCAGGAGTAAAACAAGGCACACTAGACAGTACACGCTCCCTGACGCTCTCCATGCATTTCACACTCGATGGACTTCGTGTGTTTTCGTTTTATTGTTGTTATTATTAGAGAAATTAGATGATAACAGCCCACAGGTAATATGCCGACGTACCTGTATGGTAATGGTGCGGTTATAGTGAAGTATTTGCTACTTCACGGTACTTTCTAACCAGTGTATCTACACTGTGGCGTTCACCGATCCAATTCCACGCGCAGGTATCCTCATGGTCGATACGTTAATCCATGTGGAAATGCAGTGTTTCCCTCCAGAGACGTGGTGCGAAGCCATGCGAAGCAATTAATCCGTGGTGGGACTTGACAGTTAAATCTTGTCGCATTAGAAACTGCGGAGCCCGGTCATCATGTGGTGATCCCTGCGATTCTGCTTTTTTACGCACAAAGACACTGAGTGACAGAAAGCTGGAAACAGACTCTGCAGGCATTTAACCACCTCTGTTGCGCCCCCTGCCGCAGCTATTACTCTCTCTTTATGTGTGTGTGTGTGTGTGTGT
This sequence comes from Psettodes erumei, assembly GCA_016785225.1. Lineage (NCBI taxonomy): Eukaryota > Metazoa > Chordata > Actinopteri > Pleuronectiformes > Psettodidae > Psettodes > Psettodes erumei. The sequence continues at coordinate 1,109,498 of JAFBJZ010000601.1, read as the reverse complement.
GTGTGTGTGTGTGTTTGCCTGACTGCCGCGCTTGGCTATTCCTGTGCGGAAGAGAGAGGGTGAGAGTGAGAGTGCAATAGTTTTACCAATGCTCAGTCCCGGTTTCTCACAGTGAGAAAGTGGAGCTACAGACAGAGCTGAAACCTTCACCCTGCAGCTGTGATGGTGGAGTGTTTTGTTTTTTGGGTTTTTTTTTTTTTGGGGGGGTTGGGGTCACTTCAATAGGTTACCTCCACCGATTTGGCTACCCTGTAAAGGTTTATATCAAAAGACAACAAGGAGGCCAAATAATCTTATTCACTGAAGACTTTAATCAATGGAACACCCAGAGTGCACAGAGGAAAACAATTCCTCAAAGCATTTTCCTGTACAGACATCAAACCTTTGATGGCGGTTCAGTGCAGTTTATGTCTTCTCAAAAGAAACGCGATTGGCGATTTATAATCCACTACTGGGCACTTCCACCGCAGCGAGTCTCAGCTAATGTCAGACAGTCCATTCAGGGGCTGACTTTGGGTCCAAAAACAAGTAAGCACAATTGGAGCATGAAAAGCCTGAAGCTTTATGAAAAATGGAACATGGTATGTATAACAGCCTCCTCATTTACGACAGCAACAGACAACATTTTGCACATTTCTGTATAAAAATAAATCCCACAGTAGTGGTGGCGTGTTGTATTTTGATTCATTCTTCTTCTTCATTCTTTACAGTGTTGATGAACTGGAAGACTTGGTGTAGTGTTCTCTTCGGGTCCCTTTGTCTTATGTGACAGAACAAAACAGAGCAATGCATGGTTCAGCGGTTTACACCATACTTTGTGACGTACAGCAGATAGCTCATTACAGCCATTGTCTGTAAACATGCTGGCTTGACAGTATCGTCATTATGTAGCCAACATAATATGTCAATATTATGAAATCTATCAGTTTATCCACATGTCTGAAAATGTAAGTCTGTACCTATGAATTAATCTACTAATTCATACTGCAGAAGCACTCACACATGCAGTATATAACGTATCATGTGTCTGCAGAAGAGTTAGTCCTTGACCATCTTCACTATTGCGTGTGTAGATGTTGATGCTGCTCAGGAATGTGCCCCAATGTTTTCAAACCTTTCACAGAGAAACAAGCCTCCAATTAAAGCATCACTAATGAACTGTGATTCCCAAAGACCCTTTAAAGGCAGCACAAGACACGATTTGGAGAGGAGAGACACTGTCTCACACTAACACAAAATGTGCACTGACTTGGACATACAGTACACTGGGAAAAATATCCATCTAAATGTCAATTCCACAGGATGAAATATTCTACAGTGTTGTGTTATTTTTAATGTGGCATCTGTACAGTATATGAGAATGGGTTGTTATAACTCAAATTATTTAGAGTGAGGGCCTATTTGATTCAGAATAATACTTGCACTGCTGTCTGAGATAATTTACTCTCACAATCATTCCCATGTTTGGTTTATTTATTAACAAGGATTATACATAATTCATTGATCTAATCTAATTTAACTTCATTTTATCTTCAATAAAATCCAGATTTCAGGCAAAGTAAAATTACAGTTTCAGATGGTTATTTTTTGCAGTGCATGACTTACAATAAACAATGCACTTGGTTCATTCCAGGGGAAACTAATAGTTGGTCCTTTGAGGTGGAACGAATTGGCAGCCACATCTCCAGACTGCACACAAGTGTATGAGAGGGCCGGGCACATCAACACCGCAGCCTCCAAACCAGTGCTTAGGTTTATTGCTTGTCATTCACCCAAACACAAATTGTGAAGATAATATTGCACAGTCACAGTCTCTTGGAAAGTTCATATCAGTGCAACAATGCCACTCTCTTGCCATTACTCTGACCCGCCTGTGTGTGTACAAAATTACAGGAACCTGTTATTTACAGTTGAATGACAAAGTTTCAGGCAGTTCTCTGGAAGTTATCAAAAAGTACTCTGGAAAATGTAGGAAATGATGAGGCAGACTTTCACTATACAGTATACAATGATGCCTTGAAAAACACACTGCTGTCAAATCTTTTAAATATGCATTATATACTGCCTTTTAAAAAGGTATAACTTGAAATACTAAGCAATTGAAAGCAGACCATGTTCCCAACATACATACAGTTGAAAAGATCAGTTTGCCTGTGTTAAGTTCCTGCATTCCAGATGATGTGGGGAACTGAGTCCTGTAAACATCACAGACTCTTGGTTGGAAGGGGTTAATATTAAGAAACAAAGGTGAATCCTGTGTCTTGGTTGTATAGACTATACAAATTCCAATTAGAAAGGACAGAAAGCTAAGCAATGGAAGTACTCAAATATGCCAGCCACTACACTAAAATGGCATGATTTTAAAAGAAGCCACAAAAGTGGAGGCCATATATAACATAAGTAGACTTAAGGACCTACCTGCCAAAGTAGTGCTAGTCCACATTAAAACAAAGTGTATACTGTAAACTATTGTATTAGAATAATGAAACACTTTTAGAACATGCTGTATCACTGTATATTCCCGACTAGAAGCTGAAAGGTTAGCTACAATCCACTAAACAAAGTTCTTGAATGGAACAAAGTGCTGAAAGCTTCTGCTGAAATCAGAAGCATTTTTCCTCTTTTATCATGGGACATGGACTCATGATGGCAAGCTTCATATTTGATTCTGTGTCCTCTTCAGAGACACCTTGCTGTGGACAAACATGCTCGGTGGATACATGGAAGAGGACGTTTGGCATCGCCACCGTAATCCTCCAACCAGGTTTCTAGCAGCACAGAACTGTGCTGATATGAAGGGCTGGTTTCTGTCTGCTTACAGTCTTCCAGGTGTGGAGCGCTGCCTTCACTCTCTGGCAAAAAATGGGGATAAAATATGTTTATCATGAATCTATAAAGACACAAATCAAATAGTATAGTTCAGGAGATATGGACTTCATGTTTAAGTGTTTCGCCTCTGGAAGCACGATGCTTTCTGGAAACTGCTTTCCGACGATGAGGCATTGTTCTTATTCTGTGTCTCTGTGGCGACACGCTGTCACTCGTCATGGAACTCAGTCAGCCCTTTGGGACCAGACCTCACTCCCAGCATTGACAGCTGTCATCCCACAATGCAACGAAATGTGTCAGCACAAAGCAATGTTGTTTATCAGCGTTGTTCAAAATAAACTTAGCAGTACTTTTCTGATAGCAGGCATTTGCACTGAGGGGTTTCTTCTCAAAGCAGAATATAAAAGAGGTTCCCTTATTATGGGAAAGGCTGCCTCAAAAAAGCAACACATTATGCAATCAAGCTTACACAGCATGTTCAGATATTCGTTTTTGTCTTGTAATTGAGATTAATCAGTCCAACGAAGTGATGTTGTGTTTTGCTATTCAGCAGAAGCAGAACCCTAATCGGATGGTAGGATGAGGTGGAAAATTGGGACAACATATTTCCAGAAAGTTAAATAGTAAATTCTAATGTCAACTCCTCATGCTGCGAAAAAAAATACTGAAAGTACAGGATTAAATAAGCCTTTCACAGGACCACCCAAAAGTGTGGTTTGGATGAAACTTTCTTGAAGACAGTGCAACACTGGGCTGTTAAGATGAACATGAACATTCCCTGATAAATGCCACTGAAAACAGAAAACTACAACTCAAAACTGATAAGAGACTCGTCTTCTTTTAATCAAATACCCTTGAGCAAGGCACTGATCTCCAGTGGAGCGGATGACATGGGACAGCAGTACCTGTCAACTGCTTTGTGTGCGTGTGTAGCCATTTTAACACTTCATCCCTCTGCAGGTACTCCTCTGGGCTGGAGCTTTTTTCTTCACCTGACGTGCCTGATTAAAGAAGGGTTAAGAAATTCTTTGCGGGATGGTTTGAGTGAGTGGAGCAGGAACAGGTGGTGGGGAACTGGTGCTGCTGCCTCTACGCCTTCAGGGACATTCCATCCTGAGCTCACACCACCCAGGGGACCCTTCCTGGTTCCCGGCCCTCCGACACACAGCCTCTGCCTCATGGGCAATCAGTGGTCTGTGATGAGTGATAACACTGTCCTGCAAACTGCTTAAGAGAGGAACCAGACGAGATGAACTACAGCTTTAACGCACTTCTGAGGTGGACCAGCCGATCCCATTTGAGACGTGATTCCTTCACTCCTGTAATCACATTTCTGGGGGAAAAAAGCATGAAAAACCAACCTGAGTGTTAATACAGAATCTTTTAATACTAAGTACAATACAGAAAATCAGCAGTAAACAAAGAAAAGTCACTGTCCTTGCTTGTGCCCTTCTCTTCATGTCAGGCAGGAGAAAGTGAGAGATCGATGCATGAAACAAGATTTAAGACACAGAAAATATTTCATTCCAGTCTGGAGAAAAGACACGCCAGTCATTTTCAGCTGATGAGGGTTATGGTGACGGGGGGGGGCATTCAAAAGGCTTTTAAAGTGCAGAGGACCACAATGCACAAGTCCCTTTAACTTTCTTCAAGTATGTTACAGCTCTGAGCACTGAAGAATCTGACAGCATGTTCTCAATGAAAGTCTACATTCAATTAAGACGCGTTTGTCGTGACAATTTCTTGAGACACCTTTAAAACAATCTGCATCCATCTCAGGACAGAGTTTCCCACACACTGGGGGAACACCCCTGCACTTTCTAAAGATTTTATTAACAGATAAAGTCATTTAGTGACGGTGTGCTATAAATGGCGGGAAAACTATGTCCACATGTGTTCATGTGTGTGTTTGTGTGGTCTAAGAGTGAACCTTTGGTCCTCTTCACTTGGTCTCGGAGAGCTTTGCAAGGCTGGCTTGGCGGAAGGCCGCTCGGTCCCTCATCTCCAACACACAGTCCCTCACCATCTCTGCAAACATGGAGGGCCAGAGCTTGTGAAGAGCCTCGCCCTTCAGATTGGTGTCTGATGCCCTTTGGACCAACTCTTGGAGGTACTGCTCTATCATGGCGGCACGCTCCGATGACTCCACAGTGCCCTCCTGGGGGGAAAGGAATGTCATTCATGTTGATTGCTATAATGTGACAAAGTGCAGAAGGACAATGTAAAGCTTGCAAACCAGTGTCGATCCAGACCATTTGACTACGGCCGTAATGAGAAGTAGTCAAAGCATGCACTCATTAGATGTAGCATGATGCTACATGAACGTGAACTTAATATAGTTGCTGAGTAGGAAATGATATTGTATAGGAGAGAAAAAATTGGAGGTTGGGATGGAGATAAATAAAATCAGATTGCATCTGAATTCGTCCCCAGTCCCCCGATCTGAATCAGTAGACCCTTCGAGATGTGGCAGGATAGGAGACCGACAGCGCGAGTGTGTAGCTGACAAATCTGCAGAAGTGATGTAATGAAATCATGTCAACACGGAGCAGAATCTCAAAGGAACGTTTCCAACATTTTGTGGAATCCATGCCACGAAACAAAGGTAGGCCCTACCCAGTCTAAGTATGGTGCATTGTGCAAAGCATCTGATGGGATCGGATGGAAAGGTGCCCACGTGGCTACCCCTGAACATCAAAACGACTTCACTGCTGTTTTTAGGAAGACATATACAGTAAGTTGAGGTATTCTGTGAGTTTACTGGACAACTCAACGAGGCCTTGTAGCAGCCAAACTAGGAACTTTACGACAATAACTTGTGTTTCAAACCACGGGTGTATTGTGACAAAGCTGGTGTGAATAAAACAGGGCCAACCTCAGGGCTCTCTGCATTGCAGTCTCTGCTTGGGTAGTTGAACAGTGCTCTGCTCAGGCCTTCTCCCAGGAGCTTCCCGTTGTCTCGCAGCTCCTCTGGACTCTGCCCTGCCCGCCGGCCACGCCCCTCCAGCAGGAATTGTAGCTGACGCTTTCTACAAGTCCAAGAGAAACAAGAATGAGTCAGACACAGGCTGCAGAGCCACACAGAGACCTGGGGAGAAATAGTGGCAGCAAGTGAATAACACCAAGATATAAACAAGGTGGCAAGACTCTCTCCTTAATACTGTAAAAACATGTTTTTTTTTAATAAATTAAAAATCCACCAGAACAGATAAGAGCAGGATCAGTTCTTTGAAACCCCATAATTCATGAGATGACAGCAATCAAACTGTCACTGAATAAAAATGTTAGTGTTTTAATTGCACTCTTATCACTCAGCAGCAGGATGTGTACACCTAAAAGCTGTGCTTATAAGCAGAAGCGGACTTTAAAAAGTGATGTAAATGACATCAAATGTAGCTGCCTGTCAGGATGAAATCTAAAGTGATACAAGACTGCACCGACATGTTCCACAGGCCAGTGCCAGGATGCTGAAATCGTCTTTCTGGGGGGAGGCTGCAGGCAAACATTCCATATAGGACAAGACAGTTTGTAGAAGTGTGTGTGTGTGTGTGTGTGTGTGTGTGTGCGTGTGCGTGTGTGTGTGTGTGTGTGTGTGTGTGTGTGTGTGTGTGTGTGTGTGTGTGTGTGTGTGTGTGCGTGTGCGTGTGCGTGTGTGTGTGTGTGTGTGTGTGTGTGTGTGTGTGTGTGTGTGTGTGTGTGTGTGTGTGTGTGTGTGTGTGTGTGTGCGTGTGTGTGTGTGTGTGCGTGTTTGTCACATGTTACGTGGCCTAACAAGGTGAAACACGCTTCAGGAAGGTAGACCTGTGTGTGTGTGTGTGTGAGTTTTTATTGTGCTATTTATGTTTGAGCATGTTTGTTACTGTCAGGGAGAATTAGGGATTTCAACCTCAATGTGCCCTCTGAGTTAAAAAAAGGAAAAAAACGGTGAGAAAAATAGAGTGTTGTGTATTAAAGAACTAACAAGATCTGTTTGTTGTAAGTGTAAATGTCGCTTGAGACGTCAGGTTGTAACAAAGCCAAATTCAATCACATGGTTCTTGTGCAAACAATATGCGATGTCTGCTGTAAACGGCAACACTACTTGTAGAATCCTCCTAACTGGGTTTGAGCCAAAAGTTAACATGATACTTTAGTTGCTGACTGAGCTTTACAGAGAGCACAGAGCCAGTGAAATCTATTTTAAGGTCTTGTGCAATATAGTTGCCTTTTGTATGGTTTTGCACCCACAAAGGTGAAGAAAATGCCACCCTGGTGGCAGGTGGTGAAAAACAAATCTCCAGGATCATCATGACCGCCTAATGTCCCAGCAGCATTTCCTTCCTTACCCACAATCTACTAAATAACACAAGAGCTTCCAGTGAAAAAAACTGTACGAACATAGAACATCTTTTGTGCAAATAAACTGAAACCAGGAAATCGCCTTTATAGTGTGAATGAAAGATTCTAGAGGAGGAAGGCTTTGAGAAAGAACATGTCAAAACGAATATCATTTAGTGTAACAAATGGATATAATTGACTTTGGGGGTAGTAATTCTGAATGCATACAACTGTGATTAAGATTTCAGCAACGGTATGAAATTAATCTTCAGCCTTGGGCTGTTGCGTATTATCTATCTGTAACAGGGTGTGCGTGAATCGGGGTGAGAAATCAACAGCCGAGAAGCAGTTGTCTTGAAGTTTACTACATTTTCACGCTGCTGTGCAGTTCAAGAGTAAGTAACGAGAAGGGTTTATGAACTTTGATTATATTTAATGGAACATGCACTTATTTTGTCCATCACCACAGACAACATCATGTCCGGCACTCAGGGAGCTACATGTTATGTACTGTACTTTACCAGTCAGATGATTCAGCCTGGTAATCTTCCAATGTTTAGGCCAACGTATGAGCAGCAGTTACCTGTTTGCAGCTGCACAATTTTGTCTTTGTCTTACCCTTGTGCGTGCCAAATGATCAGATTTTCTTTTTGCTCTGCTCGGATGTTCTTCATTGACCCCGAGTGACAGACCTCAAGACGTTTTGGCTGGTGAGAGAGAGGAATGTTTGCGTGGAAGTGCCAAGTACCCACCCTTACCCTGAGACACACAGTCTAATTCTCCCGGCTCCTCGGTGCCAGGCTCCGTCTCAGTGTCTCACACGTGCACGGATGTATACACGCAAAACGCCACGCACGGGCGTGCACACGCGTGCACAGGAGCCTGCGCACGTACAAACTGTAACTCACATATATGCAAGTTTAAGAGCCCACACATTCTTGACATTTTTTGCAGAAAATATACACAGTCCGGGACGCAGCGCACACCTGTCATTAAAATGTAGTTAATGTTATGTTGTGCGTCAGTGTGCGAGCTCAAGTTCTCACCTGGACTCCTCCAGCAGCAGCAGGAGCCGGCAGCGTGGAGTTTCAGTGGCTGCTATATGACCCAGTGTTCCAAACACGCGTTCTGCAGCGATCACGTCATTCATGGTCACCTGAGGCACAAACATGGACTTAGATACACACACAGCAAAAGGTGCGTGATCGACTGGCTTCTTCACGTGTCTCTCTGCACTCTGCAAACACAAAAGAAAGAGTTACAGCTTTGCCAAAGCCCTGCACTCTGTCATATTTTATCGGAGTAGATTTAACAGACATTGATTGGGAAAAGAGAGCAGACAATAGAAAACAGAATCAAGGTAAGACACGTATAAGAAACAACTACCGTTATAAAGGAATTTCATCCTTTATCAGATAAAGTCTGAAAAGAGTTGTGCTTTATATGCTGATTGGAAAATTATACTGACTTTGGGGAGAACCAGGTAAGCTGTTTCCAGTCTTTACGCTAAGATCAGCTTACCCGCTGCTGGATGCAGCCCATTTACAATATTTGCGTCTAAAGCGGCAAATTCAACAAATTACATTTCCTTGTACGTAAGAAATAATACAGGCAGCTGCATTGTTTGTTTCTTACAAAAGCAACAGGACATGCCAGCAGGAAGACCATGTTAAAAACTGATCTGGTCCACACCTCCTGGCCGTTGATCCTCTGCAGGTTGAAGTGGTGGAGGCGGTAGATGACGAAGGAGCGCCACAGAGCCAGGCCGACCACCGGGTTGCCCTCTGGGTGGATGGTCAGCTGGTCCAGACGCCTCACCTGAGCCAGGGCCGCCAGCTGCGGCAGACGACTGATGTTGGTTTCCAAGAAGATCAGGTGCTGTATGAAAAAGCAACAAGTCAGTTTCAGGGAGGGAGAACAGTACACAGTTATAGTTGATCATGTACGCTGCTCAGCAACTATGAGGTGCTTTTGGTAAAACTGTCCACCTAATTATGTGTCACATGTGCAAAGTTAATAATTCATGCCATCTAATATTAAGAATATGAGGAAAATGATATGCTAACTGAGAATACTGTGCTAGCATACATACATCTTCTCTGACTAGTCCTGCTTGTTTGTGTGTGTCAGTGCATGTCATGCCCAGGAGCAGGTACAACTGTTTACGTTTACACCTCCCCACCATGACCCGTGATGGCTGAATCAACTCTTTTCTTTTCCTTTTACCACAGCATCATAAAAAATACGCGACAATGATGGCAAATAAGGTTGGGAGTAGTTTGAGCAGCATGTTCAGATTAACAACGACTGGATATCCATCACTTTCAACGACTGTATCTGCTCAGTCAGGTCAGGTCAGATTAGCTTGAGAAAGAAATGGACTTTCGGTTCCTGTGATGCTCCAGTCCTAGAAGATCAAATTGATCATTTGGAAATGGGTTAGTAAATAAAAGCCGCAATTTGGTAGCAATTTGGTTTTACAGCCGATATTTGGCTTCTACCACAACCACATGTGTAGCTCAAATGTAAAACTGCACATTCTATTTTTTTTCTGTTTGCGTCAACATCATGTCGTGGCTCACCGATAGGTTGGGGAACTTGACCCTTATTCGCGGCAGTGTTGGTACTATGGCGTCAAAGCTGATGTAGCGGAAGGTGATTACAGTGACGGCACCGGCGGTCTGAACTCCCCAACCCCTCTCCAGGGCCTCCAGGGCTCCGAGTCCGAACAAACGCAGGGTGTCTCCATCCAGCTCCGCCAGGTGACTGTCAGACAGGGACAGGCTCTGAACACTGCCGCTCCCTGCCTCCACAAGCCTGCAATGCATGCACGCACGCACACACACACACACACAGTATTGATGTGCTGAATGCACAGAATTTGTTGCCTTGAGAAAACTTTGGGCCAAAAGTGCTTTGCTCACATTTGTTTGAAAAAGCCGACGACGTGAAAGAAAATAAGCACATCACCACAGAACAGGCAGCGGTCCAGTCAATGTCCTATTGGCGTTGTATAATTGCTCTCTGTTCTGCTGTACGACAGCTGAAGTGCGCCCCCCTGATAAGAGAGTCGTGAGAGTGGAGAGTCTGGGCGAGTCTCAAGGAGACCCAATCTCCCTGCCCGAGCCCATGTGCTCAGCCTGCTGGGTCTGCTGACACTCCGGGGACTTTTCAGCATAGCAGGGCATCAGATGGCTACTGGCTGCCACGCTGCTCCACACTGATCATTTTGGGTTTGGCCTGCCAACAAACTAATCACCCCTATTCATATTTCACACTCCCTCCATCTCGCCGCAAGAAAAAGCCATCGTGGTTAGAGGGCTAATCCTTTGATTGCACAACTCTAATCCAAGATTCTTGTTGAGGCCGATTTTTATAAAGTCTGCGTTTGAGTGGTGAGGTGAGAGACTGAGTCGGTCGGGGACAGAAAGAGAAAAAGAAAAGAAGATGGAAAAGGACAGCAGACGTACTGCACGCAGAGAGGTGCACACTGTACGCTGGGCGACAAAATAAGGTGCACTGTAAACACAGCTGTGAGAAGGATACCTTTGTTGAAGGCACAGTAAGAATGATCCCCCAGAGTCCACCTCCAGTTTTCTTTATAAAGAAAGATGTGAAGAATGAGACATATACTTCAACTTATTCAAGGCTGTCTTTAAGATGACAAGTATGTCACCATAGATTAGAGTGGCTCCCAAAAACCTAAGGAGGTTTGCTCTTGCTTAATTTTCTTTTTTGACCAAAAACATTGTTTGTTTGAGGGTATATTTTCTTACGTACAGTTTATGAAAGTCAACCCAGTGTCAAGGTGAATTCTTCAAATTGCTTTTATCCCACCAACAGTCCCAAAGATGCTTGGTTTTTTTCATCACATGAGACAAAGAAAGCAGCAAATCCTCAAAACTGAGAAACAAGCCAGTTGAGCACTCTGAATTCAAGGGATTGCCTTGATAAGTGACGACAGTAAGGATGCGTGATATGTGACTAACCCATAATCACAGTGCTATTTTCCACCAGAAACCTTCATATGTCTCAGCAGGTGGAGGAGGAATGTGGTACGACACTGACATCAGCAAAGTGGGCGACACTTTGGCCTGGAGCCACTTTAACTGATTCATTCTTGGATAAAAGAGAGGTGAATTGTCAGGAGCCCCAGGAGACGGCAAAGTGCAGGACCAGGTTAGACTGTGACTGCCAGGCCTTTGGGAAAACATTCTGCGCGTGTGGTCTGCTTGTATATGTCTATATGAGTGTGTGTGCGTGTTGTTGTCAGGGAAAGTCAACGTCTTCTCATGAGTGTCTCGCAGCTCGCCTCCAGGTTCAGTCATTTCTGATTTAAGTCAGTTTTAGCCTTCAGGAAAACTGCAGCTCAACAAATCAAGCCACACAGTACACTTGCCAGTAAACACAACAACTGGATTAATTGTGTAAGGTCGCCCAAATCTCTCCACAAAAACCAGCGAGTGACGGGGAATGTCCTGCTCAGTCATCATAGCTGTATCCAGACACGTTACCCTTGATCCACCATGCACCATGTCTGAAAGCCTTTCTGGATCAAATGTGCAGCGATGGTCACAGGAGACTGCGGGAGATCCCGTGGATGTATTAAAAGAACTGGATACGCTGTGGCACAGTCATCCTTGTTGTCAGACTGGCCAACCATTGAACTCCACCTAAAAAATCCCCAAAGAGGATGATTACAAAGTGCTGGTCTGTAAAGCTGTTGACACTGAACAATTATTAACTATATATAAATGACTGCAGGAAGATAATGAAGATGATGAAATGCATTCAAAATGGAAGCAGCACCAACTGAGGGAAAGCTGACTATTTCAAGTTTTAAAAACAAACCAGTCAAGAAATCTCGAAGCTGTAAGTCTAGGTTTGTCCTGTTCCAAGCACACACATGGACAGAAACATGGGACTTGGCTCGCACCAGTAAGCGTGGGTGCCAGACACTGAAAGGCAATTTAATCGTCAGGATATGCCACGCCCCCGAGATGCGGGATTCGCCAGAGGCGGTAAATCAGAAGGAGTTTGAGAGCAGCGCAGGAGATGGAGCGTAACATGTAGATAAGTCACGTCAAGAATGGGAGAAACTTCTGTTCGCCTGGACGTGTGCCATCGACACACTCTGCGCTGCGCTGCGCTGCATATTGTTCCGCCGTAATCACAGCTGAAAGGCTGCCAGGTGGCCCCTGAATCCCCTTCTGACATGAGCCCCGCAACAAACGCTGAGGGAACGCGAACGAGGCGGAGCGAAGAATCCGTCACAGTTACATGGATCCCTCTCTGGCCCGATCATCTCACAATCTAATCCAATTAGGGCTGTTTAATTGAATCCTGCAGGAGTTTTAAGAAGATCTGTCATCTCTCAACAATTTAAGCCCCCCCAAAAGACATGGCTTGTTGCATACACCTGTCTCCAATAGCCTCCATACTGTGTGGCAGTGATGCGTGTGAAACACGACTCTCTGAGCTGTCGTTACAAAACGACATTTCATCATTTCACTCCGTTCAAAAGTGAAAACAAATGGTTCGACTGGTGCAGTGCAGACGTAATCTATGATAATAATATTCTTTATCGGTGGAGCAGTTTTCATAACTCAAGTTGTAGCTTGCTACAACAGGGCACCAAGGTTAACCAAAAATCATATGATAAATAATGATAATAAAGACAGAAAGTCGCATAAAGTTGTGACCGGCTCTCTCAGTACGTTTTAAGGAGGGATTTAAACAATGTCACTTCCTCAGGAAGGTCGTTCTCGAGCCTTTGGGCCCCGACAGCGAACGCTCCGTCCCCTTTATCCAATGCTTATTGGGTGCTGAGCCCCGCAGACTGCACACCGGTACTGTTAAGTGGGTTTTTAAAGCATGCGGTGGTTTTGGATTTCAGATTTCATTGCAGGAGCCTGCTGGACTTCTCTCTCACCAGTGTGTAGGTACAGTAACTTATTGATTTATGTGTCCTGCAAAAACCACCTGTTCATAATCTCAGTACAACTCTCCATTAAATGAACGGATGAATGATGAAGGCCTTTCCATCTCCCCACCCGGTGACCAATTGCACTGTTGGATTTTGGAGCTCTAACTCTTCCGCTCAGGGGAAATAAGTTCAAATTCAACTTAAATCTTCCACAAAAGGAACACACTTGGACCTGCATCACAGTCAAACTTTGGCAGTGACACAGACTATTGTCCCATAATTTACTGGAAGACGACAGTGACGCGGTCACACTAAATGTGGAGTCAAAACCTCCTTTCAGCCTCATTTTAACGAATGGGGGCTGCTGATTGTGAGATGACATTGTGTGTTTTCCTTAATACACAGCTCGCCAGGTCATCCCATCCACCAATCTGAAAATCAGCACTGAGGAACAGAAGATATTCCGGTGTAATCACCACAGCTCAATCCCTCAGATTATACAGTATGTTAAATGCAAAGATTTTTATCTCTTGGTGTAGTTGTGAAAAGTTACTATTCAAATTTCCAGATTTTTCCAAACCTGAAAATAATCATATACAGTGTTCTGCTGTTTCTGCAGTGAAACACACACACACACACACACACGCGCGGGTGGATGGGCCGGGTTCAGCCCCTGACCTGTCTGAGAGCCCGAGAATCTGGAGAGTTTCTGCAGTAGCAGGATTATGGATGAGCTGTAACAAAGCGTGCTCTGTCTGTCCAGGGTGCAACAGAAGAAGCCTCCCCCTGCTGTTAGTATTTCCTGGGAAGACACGCCCCCCAAAAGACCCAAAAGGTGATGTCATGCAGCGGAGAGCCGGGAGTGTTGATGCACGGGCTTCTAAACCAGAGAACAGTTCATCCATCATCTGTCCCTTCATGCTCCGCACGGAGGAGGACGGTGTCATTTTCTCCACCGTGGAATACTTCAACAGCTATCTGAGGTAATCTGGGTCGCTCTGTGTCTGCATTATAATCCTTCTGTAAACCCACACACTGATGAACCAGACAACCTTTACATTTCCCACCTCCAGTTGTAAAGGCCCTTTTTTTGTCATACAACACTAGCTAAAGTAATACAACTCCCACTTTATCAGAGTGTGTTATTCTGAATTACGGGAGAACTCTTCATCACCATAACCTGTTAATCCAGATGAGTGAATTTATTACAGACCCTGTGAAGGAAAGCCACCACCATGGAGGGATCGTGCTCCGGGGCCATTTTCATCTTCCTGGTGCAGGAAGGAAAAGCCGGCTTTGAAAGATGTAATAATAGTCCTTGACACAGCCCCCACTTTCATCTCAGAGCTCCCTCTCATAACTCACCCAGACCCCGATCACATTCTCTGTACAGGAGCGTATATCACAGCCCTATGCTCACGTCAGACTCAGACGACTTCCAACATCATGTTAGAAACAGTGGAAGGAGGAAAGCATCTTCAGACGTCTCAGACGTGCACGTGCTGATTTTACCAGAGAGCTCACAGGGCTCAGAAGCAGCCAAGAATATTTCAAGATGGGTTTGATGCAGCAGCTGCTGCTGCTGCTGGGATCACATCTATAACTGATGATGATTTCTCCACATGTCCTGTCCAAGACAATGTGCCAACTGTTAGATAAAGAATAGATCAATAAGGGTAGTAGAGCTGCTAGAACCACTGCATAATAAAAAAACCCCACAACAATGAGGATTTGTTAATACTTGTTAACACAACTCTTATTGGTTAACTGAAGAGTTTAAAGTGCGGGTGGGGGTGGGGGCATTGTGGACCTTGTCTAAGATGCATAAAGGGGAATGGATGGAGACACATTGATTTTTCACTTACTTGGGATCTCGTGGGCTGTTTGGACGGCTGTTGGTGCGGAGTCGGGTCTCTGTTCCCCTGACGGCCGCTCGGGTCCTGAACCTGGGCTTACCCGCCTGATCAAAGATACATTAGAACCCTCAACAACGGAGCAAACCAGACTTTTCAGAACCGTCTCAGATGAAGCCAGTAAAGACATGACTCACACCCATTTTGAATGCTCTCTGGTTTCTAATTACAAACACAGAGGATTAGATATGACTGCATCACAGGCACCACACAAAATGTAATGATTACCAGAAGAAACACGCTCACTTTAGTGTCTCAGCCCGACACATGCTTCTCTCTCTTTACATACACACTTTCTCTCCATCAGCTGTCAATCAAACTAATAGGCTACATTATTCCGATGTCTCATTGTTGCTGTCAATGTACATGTTAGCTCCTTTCCTCTCTCAGTGGCAAATGTGCCTCCTCTACAAAGTCATAACTGTAAAGATCGTTATGAATCTGAAATCATCAGTGTCACGACTGCGCCGCTGTGAAATGTTTCTGTTTAATCTGAGAAATGCTCCTCATCAACAGATAATCCATGCCTTACATCTGCACCAACCAAGGCCCCAGATAAGACTTCTCTTCCAATAATCGGGAGGAGACACTCGGGATATCAAGTAAAACCTCCTGCAATCTGCACGAGGTACATTTTCCAATCTCTGCTCCATCAAAGCAAATCTAAATCAGTAGACTTTCATGGAGTTAGCAGTGTTTACTCACTATATACACACAGTACTGTAGCATAGAAGTGACTATACCCAGGATGACATCTGAAATAACGCTCAGTTGATCATAGGCCAGTAAGACCCCATCACTGAAACACTAAATAAAACCCTCACAAAGTGACACAAACACTCGTAACATCTGATAATGCTCGGCTAAGCCCACACTTCATTGAAAAGTGGATTAAAAAATTAAAATGAGCAAATACAATGACTTTGACTGACCAGTAGCAACTATTTGATAAATATTTGCTGCTACCATAGCTGAAAAAAACAACACTGACTGACAACGTCAGCTTAAATCACACTAACCAGTACTGGAACCACAATTCCCTTTGGAATGTGAACACAAGGTCAGTCGTATGATGCCAGTCATTAGGCCTGTTAGCTCAAGAAATGTTACTCAAGTGACTTTGTTCCTGATGTGCTCGTGTACCTTGGCTCATCTGGAGACGGCTCCTGTGTGAGACCATTGGTCTGGGCGGGGCTATGGGCCGGGCTGTTCTCTGGACTGACTTCTTCTTTTGCACCGTTTGTTGGTGGCAGCTCCAGGCAGGCCCTGACACCCTCCCACTGCTGCGCCGCATTACGGATCGCCAGACGCCGCTTCTCCTTGATGAACACACACAAACAGAGGACAGAGACGCTGTCAAGTGATGATTCTCCCAAGCAGAACACAGAGGGCACTTACTCACTGCTCATGGTCTGTTTTGACTTGTTCACAGGTAAACCTATTAGATAGGTTTATCACACTTCACTAGTTAGTTCTGAAATTATACATGCACGTGTTGGTCAGATTTCATTGCTTCTGTTCCCACAGCATTTTAATGTAACTGTTGTTCTCTCATGATGGGAAAAGTGACACCCAGTCTGCAAGAGAAAAGATCTCTTTTCCCTTAATGTCTTTCAATTGTTCTCTCCTGGCCAAGCTGTAGTTTCAATATGCTTAGTGATGGAATGCGCCACTCCCCGATGGAAGGGTGAGTCAGTATCAATTCATAGTGAATCCTTTGCCCTCATGAACCCTTGGCTGTGGTATTCAATATAACATTTTCTCAACACCAGGGATTAGCAGGAGTTGGGTTACTGAGACAATGCATTCTGCACAGACACCATCTCTCAGCAAAAGACGCCATTGCAGTGCAGACACAGCAGAGGCACATCAATATGTGTCGTACTGCACACACACACACACGTTACTGCAAAACAGATGCCTGGGAATGTCTTCGACCATTCCAATAAATAACGCGTAATTTAAAACAGACCTATTTACAGGTATAGTACCACTGTGGACAGTGCACTCCTCTCCACACATTAACAATGCTCCCGAATGGTTTTGTGTCACGTACAACTCGTGTGGATACATTTCAAAAGTTGAAAGTTCATGTCAGCATCCGAAGGGTATATTTAATGGCCCACTAAAACACAGCCTCAAAAATCCCAAGGCACATAAGTTAGAAGACACATAAGGAGAAGAAAAAAACAGGTTGGTGAAAACACAACCTAAATGATTTAGAGCTTTCTGGACAAATATGTTATAATGGGCAATCTGAATAAAAGGGGGGGGGGGTACCATCAGGAGGCCAATAAGGTTGGTTATTGTCCATACAGCACTAGAATCTGGATACTGTTATTATAATGGCCTGATGACATAATGACTTGGGTCATTAGGTCCAAATCCAAAGATGTGATATGCTCTGGATTTAAACTGCACTGTACACAACACGATGGGCAAAACACTGTTCATCACATCTTATCATTAACATGAGATGCTTTTAAAATGATGAATGCTTTGATGCTCTTTTAAGCACTTTGAAACTTTGCAACCAATCAACTTCTTCCAGCCAAGGAAAAAGACACTTCAGAGGCCACTTGTTAACCAAGCGTCTCCCATCCTTGCAGTTTTGCTGTATATTTAAACTGTAAATGCAGGCAGACAAAGACAACAGCAGATGAGATCAGAGAGCTACCTTATGAATGGTCTGCTTGTGACTCTCCCTCTTCTTCTCCTCCTCTTTTCGAGCTTGTACGCCAGCCATGCGCCGATCCTCGTCCTGAAAAAGACAGCTCGTGCAATCAGAGTGTCGCTCCATTCAGGAGTTCTGAATTATTCAGGAGAGAGGGGAGCTGCAGAAGACACGGTCCGAAAGACTGTTCTCTACACCAGGACCGGACCACGGCGGATGCTGGAAGAAAGTCTCACACTAGCCGGCTGCATCACAGGATTATCTGTCTGATTTTCAGTCCTGGATCAACAGAGCCCAGCTGTTGGGGAAAGCCAAAACTCCCAGAATGCAATGCTGCCAAAACAACCTGAGTGTGCCAGCTGAGAGCTGGGGGATATTCAGCTGTCTGCGACGAGCTCGCAGAGACGGGGATCTGTGGAGGCTAAATGCTAGCCTCACTGGAGTGAAGGCACTGGTGTCAATGGAGAGACATTAAGAGGCAGGACGTGTATGTCTCTGCTTTCAATTAATTATGAGAGGACAGTTTCTATGACCAAAATGTACACGCTGTTCTGTGAACTTATCAATACCCTATTGATCACAGTGAGTGCAGCAGGGACAAAGCCTTTGTTTGGGTGGCTGCCATGAAGTCTATTATGCTGATTATTTGGTTGTTATGGTTTCAGTCAACTACAGTATTTCCAATTGATTAAAAAATTAACATGTAAAACAGATTTATTTCCTAAAAAATCTGTCCATAAAATCTGAATTTCAAACACGATCATTGCCTTTGAAGCCTTCTTTGTTATATTCAGCCTAAGTTTACTCTGTGTGTTGTTTTAATACTTCGGCACATATATCCCCACAGGAGACAGAATAACAGCATTCATTAATTCACACCAAAGCAGTTACAATACGACTGCACCCCCCCATTTTCAGTATTAACTCTGATTTCATTCATAAATCATATCCAATCTCCCAGCAGTCAGGCTGAGATCTTGTCTCAGATAGTCTGATCTCACTTCCACTGACAGTTCAGTGCACTGGGGGCAAGTTTTTTCAAATCAGTTGGAGGAGGAAATTGAGATCCTTAGTGGTTTACTATGAAGATTCCCCTGCAGCAATATCATGACACAGTTGAAGGGATGTAAACTCCACTGCTGGGTGGACATCGCTGTTGTCACTGCAAAACTTTGCATCCCCTCCCCAAAATAAACTGTCGGGATATAAAACAGCCCAGTTTTCAGGATTGACAGCTTAAGGAGTAGTTTGCTGGGGGAATTTAATGGACCATTGAGTCCTAAAAACCTGCTAAACCTGTTAAGGACCACATGCACCTTAAAATTCAAGTAAAAACATGAAAATTGTTCAAATAGTAGTTACATGTTTTGGGGGGTTTTTTCCCACCGCATCAGCAATATGTTCTGGGGGCAAGGTGTGTGGTACTTTCAGATTCCTTTAACGTACAAGCTCAGACCTGGGTGCTCCCTGCTTGACAGCCTCTAAAAGCACGCTGATATTTCACTGTAGCACTTTGCTGGCACAGGGTATGTACAACGACTTCATGTTTATGCTTGAGAAGAGCCTAATCGTTGTTTTGTTAGATCGAACATTTGTGTTTTGTAAATGTGCAGCACAGAGGCACAGTTTAGTCAGTGGCGCATTTTTGGTTCTCTACGCAGCAGAGAACAGGACGAACGCTGCAGTGATATCTCAGAACAAACACTAAAGGCAATGCCACCATCAGGATGTGCAGGAGCTTGGAGATGCCCCACTGACAGTGAATGGGAGACGTGCCTGCGTGGGTTCATTGACACTTTGTTTTGAACTGTGAAATCGTAATAAAGTTTGTGACAACGCAGATTGACTCCCAAGAATCAACATGTAGAGGGCCTTCGGGAAGATATGCTCGGACTGTGATTGACAGCTTTGTTGGATAATGCATGATTTAAAATAAACTGTCACATAAAAGTCCTTCATTGTGGTCATGTGTTTCACTGTATTTACTGTGAGGAAGGCAGGCAAAAATATCCAAAAGCTAAATTTTAAAAACTATTACAGCTTTACAGCAATTAGCAGCATTTGGCCATTGGCCCGGTTTGCCTCTTGTAAAGACACACAGATGCAGTTGATGAGGTTAGTCTTACTGTGATGCGCTTCATGTCCAGCTGTCTCAGATGAAGCACACAGCGCAGGACGGCCTGCTTGTACCATGTCTCCAGGGCTACAGGATTCCCATCCAGGGTGAGCTCAGAAAGAGAGCGTGACTCTCCGAGGCAGGCTAGCTGATCAAGACTAGAAACAAGGAAAGAAACATTGTGAATGAGAGTGAAAGCTGCACACCGAATGCTTGATACACTGATACAGAGGCATCATGAACTAAGTATTTGAAAGCTTGAGTCATCCATGGGATAAGTCAAACAAGACAACTTCCACCATTTGTTTAGATTCTTGAGCCTTTAATCTCAGTTTACATTTGGAAAATAGAGCCAAGCTAAAACAAGAAAAACTGGTAATTTCGCAGGCACGCTGGCAGCCTGACATTTCTCAGGGGGCAATGTAGAGACAAAACTCCACTACGTTGTTTTAACATTACCCTTTGGCAAAGGGAGACATGAGAAAGCACAATCACGCTATCTCAGGCAGTGGGTACACTATCACAGCTAATTTGTGATAACAAACTTGATGAATCATTTGCCTGTAACTACTTGTGGACCTACTACACTGCACTGTGCCTGATCCCAGCCAGAGGTTTCTTTGGATGCACAAGAGAGCCAGATAATAGCCTTTGATGAACGATCAAAGAAAGCGCAACCATTCAGGAACACTGCCGGGGCGCGAACAAATGCAAAACAAAATTGCATTTTTAATATCACTTGGGGCATCTGGGAAGGCAGGGTAGGGCAGTGGTTAGCACTGTCGCCTCACATCAGAAGGTTCTGGGACCAAACCCGAGTTCGGCAAGGGCCCTTCTTCGTGGAGTTTGCATGTTCTCCCTGCGCCTCCGTGGATTTTCTTCGGCTTCCTCCCACCCTCAAGGTAGGAGGTTGATTGGCGACTCCAAATTGCCCCCACCCCTCCTCCCATGACCCGCAAATGATAAGCAACACAGTGAATAGTAAAGTCAGGAAATGACACTAGTTTGAGAAGTTTGAACAAATCTTAGAATTGTTTCTTCTTATCTTAGAATGACAGTGACAGTGGTTAGAGCTAGACCTGTCATCTGGACTGAAATACTGACATTGGTATCGGTCTAATACAGGCAGTAAAGTAGATCAATTTCATTGTTATTAATTCCATGCATGTACAATAAGTTGTGTCATTACATAACATACCTTATAATTACATTCAAGCAACAATGATGAGGGTGTTTTTCACAGTGATTATGAGCCTACTCTAACTCCTGGCGATTAACCGCGTCTCATTCGTTTTGCATAATAGGTGCATCTATAATCACAGTCACCAGCGGTGAGTAGTAGTGGCAGTCATCAAAAGTCACTCTGCGCCTGTCCCTGGATGCTATAACAAGTCCAGTCAGAGGGGAATATCAAGAATATGTTCGCTGTGTGAGCAGAGTGGGTGTGGTTGAAAACTCCTGTAGCTTCCAACTCCATCCAAAGCAGCGCTACAAACCCTGCACCTTGTTTTTACTTACTTCTTATCATTAGTTCTGCTTTGCTTGTACTTCACACGTCAGGCAAGTCAAAAATGCAATATTATGGAAAGTGAAATAATAATTGCAAATATTTTACTCCGTCTTCTACTGAGCAAACTGACTGCACCAAGTAGACGAGTCTTTCCCTCTACCTAGCAACAGAGCAAAATTGCTCTCCTATCAGCATCGCACAGTTTCAAAAGGTACACACACCAGGTTTCTATACTGCCCTTATGGCCATATATTCAGCATTTATCAAAAGTCAAATCCTACAGAGAAGAAGAATATACATAGTTAAATATATATTGTACTATGAATATGATGTTACTTTGTAAAATCCTGAGGAGTTTAAGAATACAAACAAATGATTATTTGTTTCCTATTTCTTTGTCACGCTCCTCTGTGTAACCACATGTCAGAGAGTGAACCCTACAGACAACTTGAATAGCAGGGCTGGCGTGAAACGTCAGGTCAGATCTATCACAGCACAAAGTGACTGTGATTAAGGCGGATAATGAACACTGTCTCACTCTGAATCCTACATACAGGTCCCTCCTCCAGGCAAAAGGAAAGCAATTTTAAAGCAGCTTTCCTCAGCATGCAGGCTGTGCTGCTTTAACAAGTTAACTCCATGACATCTTAATTGCTGGGCTTTAAGAGAGGGAAGAGCAATGAGGGGAAACAAGGACTACAGATATTGGGAAAAGTGTGTGAAGCAGGTTGATTCATCCTGCACGCCCCTTACCAAGCAGTGCTGCTGTGATTCTGTCATTACATTTCTGTAAAAGTGAACCAACTTCCCTCATCCTGCTTCTCTGTGGTCTGCATAACTTTAAAGAACTGGCACACCCATTTCTTAGGTAACAGCATGCTAATCACTGACAATAAAGAAAAAGTGCAGGTCGTTTTGTAGGTTACAAAAACCACCCACTACAGCAAACCTGTATGTTCATGAGTGTTCTGCCTGCAGCCTGTTGGCCAGGCCCTGCCAATAGCCAACAGAGGGGACGTGGCACTGTCCAGCCACCATCCCTGTCCTTGTCCTGTGGGCAGGAGGGAGTTAAGCGGTGCGAGCTCTTACCTGGTGATGTTGTTGCAGCTGAGAAAGAGGCGCTGCAAGCAGGGCAGGCGGTCCACCTCAGTCTGAAAAGAGAAAGAGGGAGAGGGATGAGAGAGAGACGGAGGGATGTGAAGCGGAGAAGGTGGCCGGGAAGAGGATACTGCATCGTCACTGTCGTCAGAGCTCCGTATCCCTCTCCATTCCCTCAGTCACCTTGCAGCTCTCAGCTCCAGCATCCCCATCCCCATCCACCCTGCGCGCGCGCACACACACACACACAACACACACACATACAGCATGCTGCCTTGTCTGCACATGGAGAGGAGGGGCAGGAGAGACAGTGTTAGAGAGAAAGCATGAGGAGGAAAGGGGGAGGGGAGGGAGAGCAGTGTGCGCTAATGCAGAGATCCCCTGCTGCAGGAGGCTGACTCAAAATGCTCTCACTGCACTGGAACACATATACATCCTCTCTCTCACACACACACACACACACACACACACACAAACACACACAGCAGCAGCTAGCCACAGTACCTCGTCTCGCAGGAACAATAACTAGGATGAAATGGAAACGACTGGTTCTGGGGCTGCTTCTTCATCAGGCAGCCCCAGCATCAAAATCAATGCAGAGTGTAACGAGGGGGGTGGGGTGTGGTGGGGTGAAGAGCAGCAGCTGGCCAGCTGAAGAGGAAGCAGGCAGTGTCACAACCCCAACGACTTCAGCTAATCAGATGGCAGTGTGAGGGAAATCATCTTCAGTGGTGTCAAGTTTTATGCAGTGTGTGCGTGCGCGCGCAGCCAGTGTGGCACATGCTGGAAGCAAAGAGGACACGCCCAGCAGCAGTCTGAATGAGCTGCGTCAACGTCCGCCCATACTGCGGTCACCGCCTCACAGCCTCGCTCAGCACTGTCTCCAGTCTCCATTCAAATGAGCTCTTAGCCTAGCATGTAGGCTATGCTAGCTCCTGTGGAGAGGACAGTATTACACTGCAGCACAGTCTCATTATTGGAAAAATCCCACAACTGTACAACCATATATACTGTATGCTGACTCTAGTACAATGTGTGACATCAGGAGTAATGCTGGAACGAGCCATTGTCTGTTGTCTGTCTGTGTGTCTTGTGTGTGGCTGGTGTGTTATACTGTTTGGTGCTTGATCCATGTAATTCATGTAATGAAATCATTTCCCCAGTAAAACCAGTGCATTAAACAATACCATAACCCTCACAGCTGCATTGAGGCTTTGAGAAATGTGCACTGACTTTCTTTCTGAGACGTGGATTAAAAGGTTGGTACCACTCTCATGGTTGCACAGTGAATACTGCCAGCAGCCGCTTATCTTAGCTTAGCTTAGCAACAAAGGGTGGAAACAGCTGGGGAAACAGCTGCCTATAAAGCTAACAAACCTTTCTGTGCAGCACGGTTCAAGCTCATTATTCAACAGGTTACAGCTGAATGTTTTGACTGAACACTTTCAGTCCAATGACCACCAACAAAGCAGCATGTTTTGGTTCAAATGTCTCAACTTATATGAAAACTGAATCGACAAGAAAAGAGGAGAACAAGAAGCACGCACATTCATGATGCTGTTTGTAATATGGGCTCACTTGATGTGGTGTTGAGTCTCTTTGGAAACAAAAACACTTGTTTATCAACTAATAATTCTTATTAAGACAGAACATACTGAACACACTGAATATTTGCATTCAGGCTATGGTTGTGCGTGAGATCTGACGTACATCAGCAAGGCAGGGCTGTGCTCTTAACTTTTTCCCAAAAAAACTGCAAGTCACGCCATCCAGCGCGAGCGAATACTGAGCGTCCACCACACTCCCAGGGTTTCTGCCTCTGCTGGTCTCTGTGTGGATGCTGGTGAAGCAGCAGCCACTGCACGCTGTCTGAGACTAAATATAGAAGCCCTGTCTCAGACAGGATGATGTCAGCACTGAGCTGATGTGCTGCATGACAAAATGCCCACCAATGTGGTGTCTTTTTAAAAAAAAAAAAAAACCCTGACTGATCAGAACCAATCAGCGAACAGGATCCGACGTGAGCTTGGGTGCATCTTTGTGTGCGTCGTGTGCGTGTGTTTGTGTGTGAACGCGTGTCTGCAGGGGTGCATTGATGCGACTGTGTGCCCGTGCCTTCACCTCTTTTTGTCGCGGCCCCACCCTCTTCTCACTGACAGCTTGCGTGTCTTCATTTTTCACACTCACACTGAGCCCCGGCAGAGGCGTTACTCCACAAACACAGGACAACCTCTCATCACCACTGTCTCTGTTGCATGCAACAGCACACACAACAAAAGAGCATGAAAGCTCCTCAAATAACCACACTGCTACAGTACATGCGGATCCTGGGGGGGGTTAAAGACGGCACGCAGGTGTGGCATGTGAGTTTAGCTCGCACACATCTGGGCTCTGATGTTGTGCACTAGAATTGTAGATGCTCCGATGTCGGCACAGATCCTCTCAGACCCAAACTGATACAGACTCACACAGACACACTGTATTGAGCTGATTAATACACAGCAGAGCCAAAGAGTATTCCCCTTTATTTTCATTTTCAGTTTCAGATTTCGCATGATGAGTGCTGGCACATGAAAAGACAAGCCCATCAGAAAAAAACACATCTGCTAATCAGCAGAGCCAGTCTCTATATGAGTGATGCTTTTTCACTTGATCTGTTTTATCACTGCTCCACTCTCCTGAACAAATCACTGCTCCTGCTGCCAAAATAGGAAAATGCATCACTTGCTGCCTGCCACAGGATTTGTCAATGGGAAGACCCACCTGAGAGCAAGAGTAAACAGCCAACACTTTCAGAAATGGATGGAGCACGAATCACCGCTGTGTCACCAGTTATTGTGTTGGAAGCATTAGAGCGCAACAAAATTGTCGTTCATATAAAAGTGTCATGGATTTGAGAGGAAATCTGTTACAACTATGAAAAACAGAGCATGCAGAACAGCTGCTGTCAAACTTAAAGACCGAAAAACTGATGATTGCACGATGCATTACAGACATCAGTATGCAAATGCAAGAAGTCTACATGTGTCAAAGACTGTACACCTACGCTACCATAAAAAGTTCATTGAAACATAATGCATGTATATATGACATATAATTTTTGCACTGGATAACTGGGCCCAAAATATAACCAGGTCTAAAACTTGTTTTCAAAGTCAATGCCAGCATTTCTTTCAGCCTCCACCTTTCATCTGCCTTCCCTTTCATACCAGGGAAAAACCTGGACACCTGGAGGATGGTTATTTACTTTGTGCTTGAGATAGGCACTTGGCAGAAAACACCACTAATGACAGAGACTGCAGAATCTGCTGAGGGGTAGCATTTTTCCTCTTGTGTATCAAATAAAACATTGCATCCGATAGTTAGGACTGGAAGTGGTTCTCGTTCAGAAGCTGCAGGCAGAGGACAGGCTGAGTGACGGGAAGAGGTTTCATACGACACAATGTTGGATTCAGTTCGTATTTTCTACCCCAAAAAGCAGGAAAGGGCTTGGGGGATTTGCATACAAATGAAGGGGCCTGTTTTGGCATGCACTGTTCTGTTTATCAGATTAAAACTATAGAAACCAAGGGGAGCGAATTTCCGTGTTTAGAATATCCAGTTTCTTTTTATCTGCGCCAGAGAGTCGCTGGGAGGTTGTGGGTAATGAGCTCTGTCTCCCTAGGTAACGCCAACGAGATAAATTTCACCGTAGACTTTCTTACAAAGATTCTATTGATGCAATTTCTGTGTTTGTTATTTTGTGAGAGCAAAACCTGCTACATGTGATCCCATAACTGAGGAAACAGTAACCAACCAAATGGACCCGGTCCAAAGGAATGACATGGAGAGGAAAGCCACCAGCACCTTTATCCTTTGAGGAACATTTTTTTACAGAGCATTTGTCAGTGTGTGTGTGTGTGTGTGTGTGTCAATGTGTTTGGTCATCAAAATGCAAGCATCTATAAAAAAATCATTGCAACACTGAGCCAATGCATATGCATGATGTGCGCATGCAAGGTGTAGAGGCACAGCACGAACTTTAGACCTGTGCAAATATCTAGTTACATCAGGAGCAGTCACAACAAAAGCACAGGTCAGCATCTGATAATATCTTACTCACTGCTGCTATTTGCTGAGCAGAAATTTTAATATTTCCCACTCCTGCCTGCATCGAAGAAATAAAAGCTGCACAAAAGGTAATGGCAGAAACTTCAGCTTTGGTTGAAAACAAGACGTGTTCAATGAGCAGCTGGAGCCTTCGTTTTTACACGACTGTGTAGTATGGCAAGCATGCAGAGAATAAAATGCTTTAAGCTGTCGGCAATTGGGAAAGAGGCCCCCCTCACCACAAAGGAGATGCAGTTGTGCCTCAGGTTGAGTTCAGTCAAGCAGTCCAGGCTCTGCAGATTTTCTACTGTGGAGATGCTGTTTCCTGCCAGGTTCAACACTCGCAGCTCGCTCAGGTGAGACACGTTCTCCATCCGGCAGATCTGCGTGAGACGGACACAGTGCAGAACATAGAATGACGTCAAACGGCAAGCCAGACGGTCACATTCTCCATACAGATGGACACGGAGGGAAGCGGGACTAGCAGAGCGTGTTGAATCACACACACATTCAGCGCTCACTCTCACATTCCAGTCATGTATTTAGTGGTCATCAGACAAAATCTAATTGAGAATTCTTTAGTTTGCACACGGCTTAATGCTGCAGGGTGATGGAAACCCAGAAAGTAGCACTGCCTGAGGATAATCCTTCTGCTTGTTGACACTAAAAGAAAAATCACACTCCATTCCTCTCACGTACCCCAAGTGAATCGTTCCACAACAACAACTTGTAAACACAGTGAATGACGAATGTTGAGTAAGTCGCATCAAGCCCTGACTCCTGTTTGACCTCTCCAACCATAATAACAATCAGGCAGAAATCTTACCATGCCTCCTCCTCCTGTCTCTCTCTGGGAGGTTATCAAGGGGCCTCTGTCAGAATGACATTTAAGAGACTACAGAAGAATTCCCCTGAGAACGATCTGTTCTCAGCGTCAACCAAGACGGCTGCAATCAGATCTTCTCAAAGGCACAATATCGTGCGTGTCTCCAGCTTCAGTAAATTTGTCTGTTGTGTGTTGTATGACACCTTAACACACGGATTAGCACTGGTCTCTTCTGTCCAAAGTGCAGTGACAATTTGTGCACACATGCAGCTGGCAGTATTGTTAAAAGAAAAACATAGCTGTAGTCTCACTGCTGCCGGATGCAACACAGTGAGATCATCTGTCTTTATTCAAAGACTCTACAATAACTGTGTTATGGTCTCCCTGGAGGGAATGCCCTCAATCAACACACAAACATGACACACCGGCGGGACTATAGTATCTGAAAATAAGAGATGCAGACTTGTGACAGGAAGAATTCTGGCTCAAATATCAGAACACGCACGAATGCAAAAGCAGCCATGAAGCTGCGCGCCCTGTGAACCATCACTGAATCTGAGCAAATAACAAGTTTGATTCTAATGGGTTATCTGACCATGACCTGCACAGGACAGGCGTCTGCATATCAAACCTCTGTCAACACAGACACAGTATCTCCACACAAACTGAAGTAGATTTTGGATAACCTCTTCTGAAAATATTTGAGCATCTTGTATTACACATCATGAAAGAGTTGCTTTCCAATGAGGCGAGGCATCCTGAATATGGTAAAGTGGTTTAAATGCTTGACCTGCGCCACAGCAGTAAGATTTCACTTTAATAAACACAAGGTATGTAAGCGGGAATTATATATGGTTTTGAGAGTGTAGAGGATTACTGTTTGTTAGATATTAGTAAAAAAAATAGATTTAAAATGTGAGTTTAACAAAATAAAGGTTATCCAACAATGTCAGGTCACAGTGTAACCCCACCACTCAGTCACAGAGACTGCATGTGAGTTGGATGAACACTCCCAAAGAGAGTATCTCCTTTTGAATAGTTGCAGCAAAGTGGTAATGAAACAGCATCCTGCTTCAGAAATAAATGGGTGAAAGGACTGCTCGAGGATTGGCGGAAGAATGGATGACAGTGATGTACAACTTGCGGTTAAAGGATACACACAAAAGGAAAGAGGACAAGCGACTGGTTATCCAACAACATCAGGTCACCCGTTCTGTGGCCAGTGATGAACAGCACCATGACTGGGTAGAATAACCACGACTTCAACAGCATTGTAATTCATTCAGCCCTTGTTTCCCTTGCTGAATTCACTCGATTCATCATCTTGTATTACCATTGCCCGGTGATTCCCATTACATTTGGGTGGTCAGCTCTCTGGTGAGCTTGGAAAACAATGAAAAAAGGTGATTGAACAGTTATTTAAGTGCACAAAACGGGAGGTTTTGAGGTCACTGATTGAAATGCAACCTGTCCTAGTTGGAATAATAGCTTTATCATCTGTTCCTCGATAGGCACCTGCCAACAAATGGCTACCTATGAATGCAATGTGCACTCATTACCAGCAAGCACGGTAAAAAAAAAGTCACTTCCACTCTGAAGTCACTCCTTTAATTGCAACAGTTCATGCTGTTTATTGCTAAAGTTGACTGTGGAGACGAAGTCGTAGGGACGTAGGGACACCAGCCAACGGACAGAGCTTAAGGCAACAAAGCATCCTGTCAGGAAAAATAACATGACACTGCAGCAGTCACTGAATAGTAATTGGGACGCCGGCTCAAAAGAGCAGCCAACATTAGAAAGGGAGGGAGAATAACCGTGGCTCTGGAGTATCTCTCTGAGGAGTGGCGTGGGCGGCATGCTGGCAAAACACTAATTTGACCGAGGAAAGCCTCTCTGTTCTCTTTCTTTCCCAAGAGCTGCTAAAATCCTCATCTGAAACCAGTGTTGTTCGCATCATTTGATTTCCCTGGCTTTTAATACCAGCGAGTCAGGCTTTGCTGTGGAGGCCGAGCAAACAGCCCCAATCACAGATTTAGACTCAAATTAACTGCAGAACAGAATAATCTGCGACAGGTCAAAACCACTGCCAATGCTTTAAATGGCGTGATACAGAGAGGTGTTTCTACTAATCCCACCCTCACTGGTACAAATTGAATGGCCAAAATTATAGAAACGCCAGCCCATGTAACGCAACACAATTTAACAGCACCACAAACTGCCACCTCCAAAATGACCATAAAGCTGAATTCCACACCTCTCTAAAACAAGTACCAACACAAAATGAGCACTTTAACTGTCATGGGGGTGGGGGGGTAGGATTTATTGCAGGGCTGCTGTATTAGTTTGCGTTGGTTTTAGCTAGGTGTACCTAATAAACTGACAACTGAGTGGAGAAAGAGCTGTGCCTGTTGAATAAATTATGCTGGGGTCAGGGAGGAAATGGATGTGGAAGTAGACCCCAGACAAAAGCTGGTGGGTTCTGATGGTTGACACTCCTTTGTTCTGTACCAGTGCTGTGAACTAAAATAAGTCTCTAAAAACTAGGGCTGGCCAATAAGCAATAACTATAATTGTCGCAATGTACCTCTTCTTCGATAACCATGTAACAAAAGTGCAATACATAATGATGCTTGTACACTGTGCAAGCGGTAACAAGTGGGCAATTTGGCTATGGCTGCCCAGAACAGGCTCATTTTATAGGTCAGTAAACTAAGCTTGACGGTTTACAATGAGCATGACCACATTAACGCCTGCTCGCTCTCTTGCTGGCATGTACGTAGGACTCCAGCATTTAGAGCACTGCAACGCAATCCACTTCTATTGTGAACTCAATTTACAGTATGGGCGACTAAACATAAAGATTACAGACACGCATGCTGTGGGTGGGAGAACGGGGAAGGGACAGTACCTGGTTTTCATGCAAATCCAGGATATTCAGTTTGGACAGGTTTTCCAGGCAGCAGATCTTCTGGATTCTGAGAAGGCAAAAAGTGCCATAACATGGACGATATTACATAAATTGTACATGAAATACAACGCGTCAGTCAACAGTCAGTAACACATTTTAGCCTTCTCGACTATTCCAGGTACAGATGTACAGAGACCTGGTGGGGTGGGGGGTGTCCTTTGAGGGGGTAACCAACAGGCCAAGAAGCATATTAAATGGTTACATCGCTCGAGGAAACTGAACATACAGTAGTGTACAGTGACATGGATTCAGATCAAATTACAGTTCAGGATGAAAGGCTGCAGTCCCGTGAAAAATATCAACAGAGCATCAAGAGCATTCTTTCCTCTTCAGGAAGAGTCGTCTATTATGGAAAGTGAAAAAATGCCTGAGTCCAACTGTAGGACCTTAATGTCATTCACTGTGATTTGTGACTTTAATTTTCTTCCAGCCGACCTTCTGAAACAAAACTGACTGGCATGGAAATAAATGAAATTCAGCTGGGCACCTGCTGGGATTCACTCATCTCTGAGTCTTATCACGTAGCAGCAGCTGCTTTATAAAATGGTTAAAACACTAAACAGACGACAACAGGATATCTTGAATAAGCTATGAGCCGCATCTATGCTCCATCAGGATGTAGCTTGACCACCTTGTGAATTTGAAGATTTTTTCCTTTAAACTTGTAACAGAACAATAAAGCTTTGGATGTATACAGCTCACCCACGGTACTATCACAAATACAAACTGCACACTTCTACCTGCTACATGTAACAGAGGCAAGTCCGATAAAGTCTGACAGCTCACCTGTTCTTCCCCAGCATAAGGATCCTCAGAGAGCTCAGGGCTTCAATGCCAGTCATCTCAGAGATGTGGTTGTCATACAAGTTCAGGAAAACCAGCTGTTGCAGATGTGACAAATGCTGGATCCTGGTGATTAGATTGTGCTGGAGGTTGAGAAGCTGCAGCTCTTCCATGATGCCCAGCTGGGGACATTCCTCCAGACAACGCCTGGAAAAGAACATTTAGTGTGATTTAAGCTTCACATGGATGTCTACTTCATTTCATGACAGATGGACACGTAAAATAATTAAGTGATATTATATATTTATGTATATTTTTTCACTTCCCTGCCACTTGGACTGACTTATTTCTCTATTTCTGAATTTTTTGTTAGCAGATACTGATCCCTGGAGATAAGGAGTGGGTTTTTTAAGAGACTTTGCTGCTCCCTGCTGGCAATCTGAAGCACTTGCTATTTTAGTTGAAAGTCTGCTGCAAATAGTGTTAAACATAAAGGAATACAAAACATACACAGAACTACCATGACACAAGGCACATCCACTTTACAGTGCCTTTCAGGGAAACCAATATGTTGTACACTGCAACAAATAAACCTCTAATCAGTAAATATAATAACAATAATAATAATAGGCTAAAGGTACCTCTCCAAGTCAATTCGACGAAAATTGGATGCAAAACTGTCACAAGGCAACGGAGTGAATGGAAAACCAGGAACTGCATTGTAATTATATCCTCCAGAATGACCTGACAGACATCACACACTGAATTCATGGCACACAGAATAACATGCAGTAACTGTACTTGTATATACTTGAAGAGTACAAACCAGTGGAATGGTTCAGTAACAAAGCAGTTTCCAAATTCCATATTATTTGAAAAAGCAGTTTGCCATACTTACCTGCTGGCTTGGGGAGGTTTAATACATGGTGGTAGTAAGTGGCCCTGGCACTGTGGGTTGGTCTCTTATATTTGTGTCTTGCTTCTTGTGCAGCGTGTGATACTGCAGCCAAACCACCCTGAGCACCACCCACAAATGGTACTGCATTGTGTGCAAGACAATCAGTAGAGTCACTGGCAAGTGATGGCTCTGAAGGTGTCTTGACTAATCTTTGGCTGCATCCAAGCAGCCTGCTTTCTAAAGAGGCATAGTGACAGTGAAACAAAGAGTGCAAACGGTGCACAAAATTAATTACATACTCAGTCCATTCACGGATATCCAGTATACAGCTGAATCACACTGAACTTTGAATGGATGTGTGAATGTGTGGCCTGGGTCAAGCTCACCTGGGATACAATGATTCACAGTATGAGCGGAATTCGTGTTTTTTTCTTTGACAAATTCTCGAGAGTCAGGCTGTGAAAGGGTAAAGACGGTAAACAGTGGAGCACACACCGGAAAGCAGAGGCAATTAGCCACAATGCATCCTCTGCTGTGACTCACCATCCTCTCGGCTCTCTCCGGCACTAATGACTTGACACTTGTGAGGTGCAACTTGCTGACCTGCAGAAAATATTTTTACCAACAGGTCAGCTGTGCTGAATTCTCATCCCTGTTCGAACATGAAGACACAGCCGGGCTCCTACTAAATGTAACCCACGATAACTGATCAGTTTCTTTACTGAACTTATCTTGACAAATGATCATTCTGATAAAGCTTAGCCGTTAGTAGTTAGCAGACATAGCGTAATACTGTGAAACAATGGTTAAACTCTATTAAAAGAGATATTTACCATGGGGGTGAGAAACGTCCATCTATTATCACTGACACCGGTGCTGTGCTTATGAGAGCGCATTACCTTCCCTGCAATCGGCTAACGTTTAGCTAACGTTTGCTAGAGTTAACACTTAGGATCAACTTTGGACAGGGAAAAAAAAACTCTATTTCAGGGTCGATTCCAACTTCATGAATATTTAAAAGAAAAACGTAAATTCAGTCGCATCAGTATTACTAAAGCTTCGATTAACTGCTCATTTTATTCCAGGCGCTACAAACTTCCTCAGACACAGACCTGCAGTGTTACCACGGTAACGATGGGGTTGCTAGGTTACGCTCTGGTTACGCTCACTTCCCGTGTCGCAAAAAAACAATCCGTCGCGAAACAAGTCCAAACGTTGTTCTTGCAGCTAAATAGGCCTCATCCTTGATTGCAATGTAAATGTTTATGAGGTGTTATTACCTTAAACGGTGGCACTGTCTCATAGAATGTGTAAAAATGTACTATTAAAGGCTAATATTAATTTACTTTATATTATGTTTACATTGTGTAAATTCCAAATTAATTTCAGGTCACATGAAAACCAAGCGCCCCTGTCGGGTTAAACTGAACATGTTTGTAAAACCTTAAGTCTTGCTGTAATTTTACATCACACTGAAGCTCACTCTGCAAATTACACATAATGGCATATTGCATGGGCTTTTCCCCATTATCATTATAAACATAATTGAAACAAAACATGTAAAAAAGCAGGTGATTACTTGTGCCTGCACCTGTGAACTTTTTACATTGACTTCTTTTCTGCTCCTATTTTAAACTGATGTAATACCCGGGAAAGAGACTGGTATGATAATGACTGCAAGAACAATGATAACAGACCTTTTGAACAGCAGACATCTTGTCATTATGGGTACAGGTACAACAAATAACACTAAATAGGGTTCCATTGTAGTAATCTATATCAGTAAGGCACTGTCACAATGTCACTGGTCCCGCTCAGATATTTTCAAATTATTTTATGCTGATTCATCCCTGCCATAAGCCTCTTCATCACTATATCACCATAATGTACCCTGACCCTAGGTGCTTTTCAAATGTAGGTTAATCCAAAACTCTCTGATATAGATGGTAAATTGCTACTCGGAAATCTCTGTATGCTATGCTGTACTATATGCATTGTACTGAAAATGAAAAACTATTGAACTCATATTAAAATAAATAGATCTCTCTCACACAGATTATTAGGTTTAATTGATTATACCTGTTAAACAGGTCAAAATGCCACTGTGAGAAAGTAGGGGGTGTTAAAATATGCTTTGTTGTGTGGGATTATCAGGAATTTGTGAATGCTTTGTCAGATATTATTTTAGACTGTATTTATCCACAGGTTGGGTGTTATACACCGAGTGACATTTAATCTCAATCAGTAACACTACAAAACACCAAATATGGTCAAATAGATTGTGAAATGTGTTTTCAGCCATTTTACTCTCTGCAGTTGCTCAGAGAACACAAGCACAGATTCATCAAAGGGACATCCCACACACTGCCTGTCACAATCTATTCATGAAGCACAAGCTGAAAACATGTTATGGGAGGTGATCATCAACAGTTTGTGCGACAAGCATCATTGAAAAAGTACAATGTAAATTCCAGCTGCGTATAGATCTATAGAGCCATGTAGCTTCACTTTATATAGTTTAGAAGCTTCCCAGAAGCAGCAAAGACAGAGAGCCAATAAAAGATCTGTCACATTTTATCTGTATCTCACGTGTCTCACCATTTAGAGAGAAAATTTGTCATGTTGAGCATCATTGTTAATTATTTGTTTGCTACTCATGGCATTTGCCATATTACAATATATGTTTTTTATTAGGTTAGACCCAGCAATATCAAGGCTTTATATGGGAAATAATACATACAGGAGCGGAAATTAGATCAATGTCATTTCAAGCTGGAAAAGTGAAATAGAAAAATAGAAAGAATAATAAAAATGATATATAGCCTGTTGGTAATTGAAAAACAGACACTGGATTTTTTATGAAACAAATGCAAAACTGAACATGGTGTACTTTCCAGCAGTGCTCATTTGTTGCCAACAGCAAAGCCTCGACTGTGTGTTGACTGGCAGCGGACATGTAGATGTAGAAATGGGACATTTTTCTTTTTTTTGTAACTTATCACAATAAAAATGTATGAAAATGGAATTACAATAATAAGTGATGTATATACCTGCTGTGTATGTGTTGGTTTCTGCCATCTTGTAGAGAGAGTGTGCATGAGAGAATGCACTCTGGTTGTTTCCATTCATCAAGCATTTTTGTTTATCCACAGGAGCTGAAATAGAAAATAGAAAATAAATTACTTGACAACTATGGGTTTTAAGATTCCAAGCTTCAACTCATTATCTATGCAACCCTGTGTGTACGAGTGAATTTAATTGTGACAAACGCTGATGATTACAGCACTTGCTTAAATGTAACATGCAGTGTATCACACATTAAGTATAACAGACCCAGGTAATAGTCTGATTGTAGAATTCACACAGACGAACAGTACTCTCCATGGAAAACCAATACCCCAGCAACCTGAGTATGCTCGATTTATTTAATAATAAGGTAATAGTCAAAACTGATGAATGTCAATCTTACAAAAAACAAGTGATCAACATTGATGCAAGCTCTCTCATTAGTTGATATGTATGCTAATTACAAATTCACATCTCCAAACAACACTATTTGCTATGTTGGCTGCAGGAGATGGGGGTTGCAACCAACCATCCCCCATTTCTGTAATATTCCTCAAACATGGAAGTAAGAGAGAGACAGAAATGGAAAAGCAGATTGGTTGCCAAAGCCCCCTTCATCTGCCATCATCACCCACACTGTACCACTATCAAGCTTTGCAAAGACAAAGAGAAGCGGACTTCTGTGAATGAAAAAGACAACTATTGTTTCTAGTAACTGTCAGTATTCAAAAAATCTTTTTAAAAAAAATTATTGCAGGAATTTCACACTGCGAGCCACGTGTCAGCAAATTCCTCTGTTGTTAGTTCACCTCCACTGAACATCCTGTTACAACAATACTACAAATACATAACTTGTTGGGCGGGTTTTAAGAATTGAATTCTTTCTTAGAAGGAGGCATGCTACTGCTCTAAGGGAGCTGGATGTACTGGTTATCCAAGAGACTTCATTGGTTCTACTGAGTGGTGGCAGGTGAGTCCCTTGCACTAAAACCTCAGTTTATCACATAATTACTGCTGTCAGGTTAAACTAGTGCTTTCTGAAGTGAGATAACTTGCCTGATGCCACGCAACCAGTGTAAAGCACTGGTAGGAGCTCTGTGAGGCTGTAAATGCCAACATCAGTATCTTAACATGCTAACAATGGCAATGCTAACATTCTGGTGCAAATGTCATTGCAAACCATCCAAACTGTTATGGAGACATTTCACTCAAAACCACAAATGTCAACTTCATTGTGGAGGTAGAGGAAAATGGGATCACCAAAGTCTTTATGATTCATCCTCCAGGGGCGACGAATATTACTGACTGCACCAGTTCACA
Organism: Psettodes erumei; assembly: GCA_016785225.1. Lineage (NCBI taxonomy): Eukaryota > Metazoa > Chordata > Actinopteri > Pleuronectiformes > Psettodidae > Psettodes > Psettodes erumei. Next base: position 1,073,165 of record JAFBJZ010000601.1, on the reverse strand, counting down.
TTATCTTAAGTCAGATACAATTCTCAGATTTCCTGATCATAGGATCACATGAGAGTCATTAGTGCAAAGTCAAATTTAAACCATCTTTCTATGTGATGTAAAGGTCCACATTTGCAGTCCAAGCCGTACTGAAAGAAAAAATCTTGAAAAGCAAAAAAGGGACAGAAAAAGGCAGAAATACAGTATCTTTAGGGCAGACAATTCAAAGAGAGATTCTCCTTGATGGGTTATTACTGCAATATGAGCCAGAGGGCTCAATGGGGAAATGTAATTATGAATAAAGAATAAATTGTCAGAAAAAGATTTCAGGATCATAATATATAGGCTGATATGGAGTTTCTAAGATTTGGGTACACCTAAATTCAATCCAGTTAAATAAATTAAAAAATCCCTGTTATACAACCTGTCCCCATGAAGCTCATCTTGTTGAGTGTGTCAGAGAGGTGAACAGACAAAAGACAATATTTAAGGAGGATTGAAAGAAGCCATGTCAAACTGGGACAATAATTTGCCTGAAAAGAGGATGTGGCTCAGAGCACAGCTACAGTGCCACTCTGCCACTTTGCTTCCTGCTAGCAGACTCTGTCACTTGATCTGAGAAAATAAATCCTCAACCAGAAACTAAATGCCTTCAGATTATTTGTTGGCAATCTCCTCCTTACCCCTCTCCTCCCTCTGTCTCTCCCCAATGTTGCATTGTACACAAACTGGAGCACTGTATGGCATGTGGTGCACAGAGTGAGTCAGACTGCCCACCAGCTGTGAGCCAGGCTTGCCAGTGGGGAGGAGTAAAGATATTTCATGCAGGGCTGGCAACAGCCGACAGCATCAGTGAGGGTGATTTACAGTGTTATTAGGAAGGAGGCCAACAACAAGCTACGAAAATGGTCTTGAGGTATAGCCTACAGAGAAGTATTAGCATGATTTTGATTATAATGCACACCCACATATGCTTTTGTGCTTCAAATCAACATCAATGAAACCAGTGATTCTGAAAATGGACTATTCTGGACACCCAAACTGGTATCTGAGTATCATTTCTAGGGCTTTGGGGGCTGTACTGTACCTACCTAAGGGGTTTTCAAATTACAGTGAAACCTGATCATTTTTAAGGCTGATTTTGAAGATGTGTAAAAGGTCTAAATTATTCTCTCTGTCAAAAAAATAAAGAAAACTTGTACATCTCTGCCAGAGGGCAACAGGCTTGGAACATCATTTTGACCATCATGTGGAAACGCTTACTGTAGAGAAAATATTCGTCGACAGTTAAATATGTTTTGTTTATGTTTTTGTGGTTGAGTGGGTAATATATACAAAGGATTGAAGATAATTTAAGGCACAAGCGGAGACAGTGGGGGTTGGGGGCGGACTCATGACCTCTGTATTTTCACAATCCTGGCTATAGCCCTGGCCAGGAGTTATGTTCCAGACCACTTAACAAAAATCTTGTGGAATGCGAAAAGGGACGCACATGCATCATCTCTGCCTCATCTGCTGCTTTGATACAATATGATGCAAATGAGTTTCAACCCTGACTTGCCTTTTTATAAATCTTCTACAGATTTATGCGTTTTCTCCTTCATTTGGACACATGCACCACTTCCCCCCTGCGTGCAACCAGAAGCGGAAAGCCAATTATCCAATTAGCGGCGTTAGGGAAGGGGTCGTCTTCGGCACGGCAATTTCCCAATTAGAAAGTAACACGTGAACTTGCTCTCCTACTTAAACACACGTAAACGGGACATTCGTGTCCTTTTAGAAAAAAAATAACTGCGTGTGTGGAAAAAGGAGAAACACAACTATGCACGCCTTGGTGAACGCCTTCATGCGCTGCCTCTCCTTCCTCTTGCCTCCCTCCTGGCTTTGTGTCAGCCTTTGCTTGTGGGTTGGGAATGAGTGCGAAGAGACGCTGCCGCGGCCCAATCGCAGAGCTCGTTTCAAAAGCAGAAAGCCTCTTACATATGAGGAAGTAGCAGCAGTAGAGGCGGCAGCAGCAGCAGCAGCAGTAGTAGAAGCACAAGGAGGCTCCAGCCCCTCGGTCTCACCAGGTCCAGGCTGCGTCTCGCTGGCTGCTACAAGCCCCGCTGTTTATCAGGGCCCTCCACCGGGTCGGATCTGGATCCGGGGTCTCTGGCGAGCCGTGGAGCGCGTCTTCGGAGCCCCCTGGGTCCTTCTCCGCCATCGCTGGTGCCCGAAGAAGCGTCGAGCAGCTTCGCGCGCCCCGTATCCTGTCTGCGCTCTCGAGTCGAGCAAGATTAAAAGCTTGCAGGGAGGCGCTGCTGCTGCTGCCACAGCCGAGGAGGAGAAGGGAGCGGTTGAAAGCACCTTGACTTATTCGAGGAACATGAGCGGCTCCGTGGGGATCCCCAAGCCGAACGCGGCGAAGTGCGCCTCCGACGCGTCAGCGGAGCAGGGCATCGATGAGGTAATCACCGTGGATCAGCACACGCAGGAGATGGGGACGGTGACGATCACAGTGGCCATTCAAGCGGCGGAGGACGAGGAGCCCGAGGAAGTGTCATCCAATCTGATCGACTTCATCGGAGGCAGCTGCAGTGAGGACGAAATCGGAAGATATGACAAATCGAGGTTTGAGTTACTTGCCTCATTAAGTTAATTGTCTTTAATGGCTCGCGTTTATTAGGTTACAGCGAGGTTAGTCAATTCTAAATGTGAGCCAGTTGTACCCTCATTAGGTAAACGCAACTGTTTTTCTGGCATCGAACGACTAACTTTAATGATCTTGTCAAATTAGTTTTGTTCACTAAGTGTGAGTAGAGTGCAGCCTATTCCTGAAATGCCAGGGTGCAGACTGCGTAAAGGACGCGTTTCCTGTTAAAGTAAAGGTCACTGGAACCCCGCCAGTCGTATTCCTGCCTCAGGTTTTTATCTACTGTATTGGCCCATAACTTCAGCTGGTGGAGTGCCAGCATATGAGCAGCGTGGGTACAGCGCCATCGCCTTGTTTCGCTGAACCCACGCCAGCTGTGTAGAAAGGTACTGTACAAACAGAACGGCAATCCAAACAGGTAGATCGCAGCGCGACGACAAAAGACTGCAAAACAACATCGCAATGTGCAAAGCAGGGTGACGGATGCTGACGTCCTCACAAGACAATGCTTGTGGGATATTTTTGTCACCTGGGTAGGACGGCAGGGGAAAGTGTGTAACCACCTGTAGGCAGCGTGAGGGCTGTAAAGCCAGACACCTGAGACGGAGATAAAGGATGGCACCTTCACTTTAATCTAATTCCCCTGCGTCACAGCTTGCTATTTTTATCCTCCGGCCTATAAGTTCCCTACTAGGACTACGTGTGCAAAGAGTGAGTCAGTGATTGAAAGGCCAAAGGGGAAAATAAATCACTCTCCCCATACCAAGCGTTTGTTTGCTTGGAGGTCACACCTTTTAATGGCCCTCTGGCATAGAGAGCCTCTGTAACACCTGAGCATGTCTTTCACACAGGCTCTAGTTTAAGTCTCTTAACATCTCTTTTACTCACACTCAAATTCCCACATTTGTGGCGACAGTGACGGTATCCTCTGCTAAATGCCGGTGGCTGTATGTTTTTTTTGTGTTTAATCCTGGGGAAGCTGTGGGCTCGTGCCAGCTGTGCGGTCATCCGGCTGTGAAGCTGTTGACTGAGGGTGTGCGAGGGAGGAGGCTGGAGGAGGTGATGAGTCATCCACAAAAATTTCATTCAGACCCTCACTCTTAAATCTGCAGGGCTACCTGAATGCGCTGCATCACGGCTCCAGCCAGGTGTCTGACTGCGATCAGGCTGTCTGAAAAAAACCCTCAGCTATGCAGCGCTGGTACCCGTTTTTGTAAACGGCGTGAAGTTGATGCGAGCCACCATATTCTGTGTGGGAGGGAGAGCCTGTGACTCTGCGCCCTTCAGATGGAGAGGTCTTGGCAGTTTCTGGATTGGTGAGGACACTGCGGGTCGAGGTCTGGCACTGAGGCATGGTGACTATAGCTGGAGACATAGCTTGTCAGCTGGTTTGAGGGAATCTGAAAGGAGGGAAGCAAACAGTCCATCTCTTTTCACCCCAGCGTGCTGCAGAGAGAAATGCCAGGATGAGAATGCAGCCCTGCCAACAACTTGTGAGCCTCTGGCTTATTGTATTAATGAAATTAAAAAATGCAACAGTTTGTAATGTTGGCAGCTCAAGACATGAAACATTCGGCTGTTTCAGTGAGAAGACTGCTGACCATGACGTGTTTCTTCCCCCCACACACACACACACACACACACACACACACACACACACACACACACACACACACACACACACACACACACACACACACACACACAGCGGGGCTGGGACCAGTGGAGGAGAGCTGGAGGAGGAGAGCTGGCAGCCTCCGGATCCAGAGCTCATCCAGAAGTTGGTCGCTCAGATCGAGTACTACCTGTCCGATGAGAACCTGGAGCACGACGCCTTCCTGCTCAAACATGTCAGACGTAACAAACTGGGATTTGTCAGCGTCAAGTTGCTCACCTCATTCAAAAAGGTAACCATGGCTGCAAAGTAGAGTCTGGAAGCACAGTAAAAATGACTTGAATTCCTGGCAGTGATATGTTGGAAATTGCACACAAAGTATGTGCTATTAAGAGCTAAAGTATACATTTCCCCAGGTGGCTCATTATATGAACTTCTAATATTCCTGAGCTGATGGTAGGTTGTATTTAATGTCCAACCACAATCAGGATACATAATACTCTGAACACTGACGAATATGTTCAGATGCAAGGCTGAAGCGAGGCTGAGGGGAAGAAAGGGGTTTCAAAAAGGGAACCTGATTGAAGCGCCAAGATATTTTTAATTCCCCACGAAGTAGAGGCTTGTGAGAACTGATTAGTAAATGCCGATTGTCTACATGACAATGGTTGTTGGGTGCAACAATATCCTCATTGAGTCACAACAGCTGGTTATGCTACAAGTGAGGTGAATCAACCCACGCAAGCACACATGAACTCATTTAAACATAAACAAGGCTTCAAATGTGACCTCAGTGACTCTGAGGTGACACAACTTAAACAAGAGTGAATTATACAGTGATGAATTGAGAAACGCAGTGAAGCCAGGACGTATGAGTCAGTCGAATTGGCTGTAATGCCATCAGCTCAGTTATTGATTCAGGAAGTGTGACTTAAAGGAAGGCACTCCTGATCGATCATGCTGCCAGACATTGACAACAGTTGTTGAGCTCTTCATTTATTATGAAATGGCACTTCAAAACCATTCAGCATCTCACACATGTAACATGAGCATTGTCTGTTTGCAGGTGAAACACTTGACTCGTGACTGGAGAACAACCGCTTTTGCTCTGAGACACTCGAACATACTTGAGCTGAATGACGAGGGGCGAAAGGTGCGGCGTAAATCCGCAGTGCCAGTCTTTGCCAGTGAGTCGCTCCCGAGCCGCATGCTGCTGTTAAGTGATTTGCAGAGGTGGCCGGAGCTGGCGGCGCTCACCAAGGATAATGGAGGCAGCGAGGGAGGAGCTACTCAGCAGGAGCAGCTGATGAAGCTGCTGCTGAAAGCTTTCGGAACGTACGGCGCCATCTCCTCGGTAAGAGTCTTGAAGCCTGGGAAGGACCTGCCGGCCGACCTGAAGCGCCTGAGCGGCCGCTACACTCAGCTGGGCTCTGAGGAATGTGCCATTGTGGAGTTTGAGGAGGTTGAGGCCGCTGTTAAAGCCAACGAGGCTGTGGGGAGTGAGGATGGAGGGGCCAGTTTGCTGGGGCTGAAAGTGGTCCTCATTGGCACCAAGCCACCCAAGAAGAAGGTCCCCAAAGAACGACCACGTGAGGAGGGAGGGATGCGCAAGAGTCGCTCGCTCAACAGCAGAATAAGAGAGCTCCAGTACCACGGGGAGGACTCGGCGTGTAGCTCCTCGGAGACGGAGAGCAACCCCACATCCCCTCGGCTGGCCAGAAAGTCCCAATCCTGCAACAAGCTAAGCCCCACCACCGCAGGAATCAGCTTCCAGAACAATCACCTGAGTCCTGGTATGTCCCCGCGTAACAGTCCCTGGTCGAGCCCGCGTGGCAGCCCCTGTCCTCAGCGCAAATCTCCTCATTCCCACAAGTCTCCCTTAGCCAGCGAGGGCAGACTGAGCCCCGAGCCCGGCCGCCGCTGGGCAGACTACTCCTCAGACAGCAGCCTCACCCCATCGGGGAGCCCGTGGGTTCAGCGGCGCAAGCAGGTGGCGTCTCAGGAGAGCAGTCCGGTGGGCAGCCCGATGCTGGGGAGAAAGATCCAGAATGCTGACGGCCTCCCACCAGGCGTGATGAGGCTGCCCAGGGGTCCCGACGGCACCCGCGGCTTTCACTGTGTCGCTGTTGGTGAGAGGGGAAAGACAGCTGCTACTCAGACTTGATATGCAGAGCGTCCTTATGCATTCCTTACCCCCCCCCCAGAAACAAAAATGATGTATTGGAAATACGGACTGTTCTCGGCCATGTCGCTCAGCCCCCACCCCACATTTTGAGACTGTGTAGATATAATTTTGTTGAGTGCATCAGTTTTCAGTCTTTGTTATATTTTTATATGACGTTTTGAGTTACCATGGTACCATTAGTGATTTACTAATGGAAATTTGAGTGAATGTAAACGGATATTGCTTTGAGAGAAAACTTTACATACACCGTGTCACCTCCATTGCTGTCTAAGCTTGTTCTACATGGGGCGGGTCGGAGAAGGAATTCCACCTGTTGGTATTATTTTCTGTGTTTTTTCTTTTAATTGAAAATTGTCCTGTCTTGCGTGCAAAAGGTCACAAAATTGTCTGTGGATGGTGTGTACATGTGTAAGTGGCACAGGCACATGGACTTGATAGACATATCACCATATGCCTTTTTCTGTATTTGTCTACTGTGAGTTTCCTTTTTACAAACTATTTAAACTGAGACCATAATCGCTCCACTGCCATGAATGTTGGACAGTTCAACTTGGACATGATATATATTTTTTTTAGTTTCTATTTAGCCTTTTTTAATTTCAGTATTTTCAGTATGCTTTGGCACTTAATTTGGAAGGGTCTCTTCTAGCCCTATAAATGTTAATTTGTCAGGCAGGTAGCTGCTTTATTTATTTTTTTAGCTTTTATTTTATGTTCTTCCTGGGCATATCTGTTTCCATCAGTCTACGTTCACACTAAGGTTAAAGGGATGTTTAGCTCAGGCAAAATAGATGCTCTTATGTTCTTGCCTTTACATCTGAGCTGGGGTATTTGTACAGTGCAATTGTACAAATAAATCACTAAAATTGCAATTGGCTTGACTTCTTTTTGGGGGGTTTGCTTGTGACACATTCTGAGGCGGTCATGTTGGTCTGAAACAACCATAATCCAATTTTATTTTTTAATTCCAATATGTAAGCAAGATTAGGCAAGATATTGTTGCCTTGCCAAGACCGTAGAAGTGATTTCAGACTTGGAAAGCGGAATTGGCACATGGATGTGTTTTAAAATGGATTGAACAGATGGGAGGATGATGAGAGAGTTTATGGATTATCAACTATATCAAGCCTGTATGCAAAACAGAAAATGAGCAAAATTTTATAATAGATCAAATTATCTATTCAAGTTGCTTTTGTCTTATGTTTTCCTTTGACAGTTTGAATATAGCTGATGTACTTTGAGGGTTTGCTTTTATTTAATTTTTTCCTTTTGGGGGGTATATATATACATACATACATACATACATACACACACAAGGATTACAGATTGATTTCAAATATATAACATACTACATAACTGCTTACATAAGTACTCATCACTCTAAATTGAATATGTTGAATAAGACTGAAATATCAGCTTAAACCTTGTCAGGTTTGGACATCTGAAAATCCCCTTTCATCCATTGTCCACTTTCCACTTTGCACAGAGGCTGTGAGTGAGCAGCAATTTTCAAGTCTCCCCACAGATTCCTGATTAGATTGAGGTCTGGATTCTGAAGTGGCCACAAGACAGCGTCATTGTTGTTTTGATGACATTCCTGTCTAGCTTCACATCTAAAATAAACCATCTCCCACAGTTGTTCTGCAGACTGCAGTAAGGATTACTTTATTTTTTTAGGACAGCCTTTGAGAGACAGTCAGTTGGAAGTTTTCTATCTTCCACAGATCGGTACTTTCCAACAGCTTTGTTGCAGGTATGTGTATCATGGAGTCACTTGTGGTCCTGGATTACATGCAGGTGAACTCCATTCAAGTAATCATGTGCCTGTTATGTGACGTAGCAAATGGGGCAAAGACTTATATAAGCAATTATTTTGAGTTTTGCATCTATTTACTTTGCAATGCCATGTTCCTCTCTAACCCACGGTGTCAAAACAAATTCATTACACCACTGCGATTCAGTGAAACTAAATGAAAAGGTCCAAGAGCAGCGAATACTGTTTATAGGCACAGTAATTTGTGCCATGTCCTCAGGTGGTATCAAACGCTCCTTAGCAACTGTCCAAATGTGAGAGAAAGGCGCTCACAGTTGGATGCTTGGGCCGCTTGTTAGACCTTTCGTTAGAATGCATGTGGTCTCAGCATCCCTTTTATCCCTTTGTTTGCAAGAGCGGCTATCTCCTGTAGGAGTGAGCATGATGAGAGGACGCAGTTGGACAGAGGGTCAGAACTGATGCACCAAAATTCAGAGCTGCTATGTGACTAAGTGGGATTGCGTAAGACAGGGATGAATAAACTTTTGTTCTCCGCTTTGCATGATTAGCAATTCAAACCAGGAAGTCGTGATACTGTCTGTCTTTGACAGAAACAAACAGCGTGGACGACGACTGTTTGGGATAAGTATGACAAATTAAACTATTATTCTCATAAGAAGAAATACATAATTACCATTACAGCAAATGGGAATATCATAAAGAGAGATGATAGCCAACCCAATACCGCTCTGACCATTACTTGTAATTGAGGAGGAGCCACTGATGTATGAATAATATCTTATTTCCTGCAGTAATTTAGCTTTTTAGTCCAGTCTTGATTTTTTCCAGACAGGCGTAATCAGTAAGATGTGGTGGTCAGATTATATCTGTTAAAGAGTAAAAGTTTCCAGCTCTTTGTGCTCAGAATTGTAGAAGTTAGTTTACTGCATGTCAGTTTTGTTCCACTAAATTATTCTGCTATACTATTTACCGTACACAGTAAATGCATTTAGCATAAAAACATTTACCAATTTCTCCTAGCAGACTGTATATATGCATGAAAACAAACCCATTCAATGTGCTTCAAATGTTATACCTACTGACAAATGATATGCAGGAGGGAAACCCTGCACACATGATTCAGACAGTCACAGGGAGTATCTCATGGATGCTGCCATTAAATAACAGCTCCCCAAAAGGTGAAGAGGAATCACTTACATCCTCCTGTCGGTAAGCATTTCAAGTCTTCTCTACTCGGAGCACAGGCTTGCCGCATGACACAGCCTTGCATCAGTCTGTGGGAGGGAGCTGTACTGCTTGTGAGAGGGCGGTGTCAAATTAGAGGAACTAGAATTAGGGTGGAGTAAATTTACGACGGCGCCAGAAAAGCAGCCAATTGGAAAAGTCGACACAAAAACTCAGAAGTTACCAGAAAGGAAATGTATTTTTTCTTCCCTTGCCTGTGACTTTTAACTCCCACATAGCCTAACATGCACACAGATACATAGAACTGTGGATGCAATAATGCTATTGTAAAAAATTGCATATCTAATTTCATGAAATAACCATATAACTGTCAAACCGCTACATGTGTTTGACTGTTGTATGCTGCAGTCTGCTGCAGTCTGCTGCCTTGCTCAGAGGCCCTAAAACAGCATTAGTTTATGTGCCGGAGGCACAACGTTATCCTCCTGGCTTCCTCTTTCTGTTGCACACCTGAGGGTAAGACAGGCCTCTGGCACCACACACTGTGTTTAATGTGAGAAAACGCATACAATAGCACACCTCTGAGAACACCTGAAACATAGCATCATAGCATCGATCCAATCAGGTTCACTTGACTGAGATGACTCCTGATCCTTTTTTTCAAGGTATTACCAGAACATCCAGACTGAAAAAAATAAGCAGGGTTTTGTTCAGGGTGGCTTGTTCACCCATTCTTTTGTCTCCAAAATCCACTGGTCTTACTCTACAACCTGCCCCAAGTGAGCATTAAAAACTGCCATTAAAAACCCCCACATATATTTCACAATTTTATTTACATAATTTAAAAAAAATTCATTTGACACGACGTGAAGACTGATCATGAGTTGAACGGTACAGGATATCTCATCATGGGAAACCACAAGTAACTAATGCAACAGATCTGAAGTGTTTCAATATTTATCATGTACAAACATCCGCTGTTTTGTGACTGTGCATTTTCCAAAAAACGATTGCATCTTGCTGTAGGTGATGACAGCAATTATACTACTTCTGGAAGGTCAGGGTAGTATTTATCTCACCCTGGGGGGAGCGCTCTTACAATTCTTACAGCCTGCACCGCTGACTCAGTGCAGGATAAATATAGTGCATGCAAAACAACCGTCAAAATCATCCACCGGAGCAACTCTGTTGTCAGCAAAAAACCTCAACACTCCTGCATATGCATTCATTTCTTTCAGGACATACATATCACACTGTAGCTTGTTTACTGTGTCTGGCTTCACCATAAAAAGCTCTGTAGCCATGGTTACTATTTGACCCCCATTGATGCATTTACCTTAAAATAAGGGAGGAGCAACACACGGCTCCAAGGTGACAGGATGTCTGTGAAAGCACGGCTCCAGCGGAAATCAAACCTATCTGCTTATCAGCGTGACGGAGCCTCCACCGCCAGTTAAGTCAAACCAACCACATAGATATAATTACTGGCTCCTCATCCCCATGTGCAGCTCCATCTGCAGAATCTCAACAGGAGACAGGCTCAGAACGACTGGGATTGATCTGATGGTTGTGTGGGTAGTCATCGTTGGTGTGATGGAGGAAAACACTTCCTGCCTGTTAGCAGATGGGATGAGGACGTGTTGCGCAGCGAGCTCGGGCAGGCAAACGTGCTAAGAGCACAGTATCTCAGATCTTCAATCTTTGAGAGTGAAGCAGAGGGGGTGGGGCACCAACCATCCGGCCATGTCTCCAGAGCTTTACGTCAGATGTAGAGAGAACCGTCAGCGGGTCCCACATAACCAACGCCTATCAGAAGAACATCGATCAGAGTCCAAATACCCAGGCCTCCAAAGCTGAACAGTTTGCCCAGACCCTCTCTCCACTGGCCTAGATAAAACCGATCTGCTCCAAAACCACCAAGTGTGATGCTACGGAAAGAGGTGAAAAAAAGGAAAAAAAAGAGATAAACAAATTTCTATTAGAGCACACATGCCGACTCAAAAAATGGATTTTTAAAGAATGTTTCTGTGGTCTGATCTCTAATGGTGGCAGGTTTACCTGAGTGCTAATGCAGTGGACCATTTGTATCCTCCGGTCCAGTCACAAAATAAACGCTTCACAAAACGCCTTTTACCTACAGAAGGAAAAGACACTTAGTGAACCTGATGTTCGTAACATTTCCCACAAGAAAATGAGTCAAACCAAAACACAACAACGTTTTCAGAAAGACAAATTGACAGAAGACAATTTTCCTTTCACTAAACCATAACAGGCAAGACAAAGTAGGAGCATTTGACCAAAAGCTGGAAGACAGAAGTCCTGACAACTCTATGGCTATGTATAGTCAAAAGTAGGATAATCATATATAAACATATAAAATTTCAGTGGTTTTACATTATCTGTATCAGCAGAAGTGCTTTTCATTGATACATATTCACCTTTTCCCTTTTTTTGTTCAAGGTAAAAGCGTCATTTTGTAAACATTCACTGGATGAGAAAATCCCCCTTCCCAAAATAACTATGTCTACACTGCCTTTATCTCAGACACAAATACCCTACTGGAAAGCAAAGAAACCCGGCACACTTTGCAGCAGAGCGTTTATCATACCGAAACAATGTACATGGTCTAACACGTCACAGGTGGCGTTGTAGCGCTTGCGGGGGCAGGACACCGTCATGCAGTTGGTGGAGTTTGAGCAGCGGTACTGGGAAGGATCCAGCTGCCAGCAGAACTGACAGGTGATGGAGAGAGTGAAGTTGCTCTGCTGTTGTCCCGACTCTCCCTGCAAGTCCAGAAACATCAAGTATCATTGCTACACAACCTTTCCAAAACTAAAGCAAACTGTTGGTTACAGTCGCAGAATCTATCAACAAACGCTACAGTTTGTCTTTGGGACTTTGGAAACACTGAAACAACGTTCACAAGAAACAAGGTATAGACTTGTAAGTATAAATCCTCCACCCTTACACTAACTTTATGCAGCATGAATCTAAAAGACAAATGTAAATGCTACTCACTACACAGTGAACCCCTTTTTTGGGTTTACAAGTGAAGGAAGCTGGTTTCCCGTAGGTGCAGTTGTATTGGTAATTGCAGTGAATGCAATCAGCTGGCAGGCGACTACACAACCCCCCGCTAGGACACTTGGAAGTGTAGTTCAGCTCTTCATGCACAAGAGACACTGCAAAAGAGCAAATATGAAGTTACAGGAATTCCTAGCTTCACTGGAAATGTGATGTTACAAAACTCTGATACAAGGTAATTTTAAGTCTTAATGTGTGGGATCATTAAAGTGTGTGTCATCACCCTAACTCTAACACTCTGCCACAACAAAATGCCTAACAGAGAGTCTTGATTCTGGCCATTGACTTCTGATGCAGCATTAAGCTGCCTGCTGGCAAGCAAAGGAAAACTGTTTCCAGCTGTGACAGTGTTGCAGTACTTTGACAGCTGTTTATATGTCTGGGTTTGACTGATGTGGACAGCTCTAGTTACAGCAACAGTATCACAGCGTTGTAAAATACCCTCATGAAACTTCACCGTGTGTAGCTGAGATCATGGGTCGTCAACATTCTGGTGTGATCCCATCATGAGAAGGTCTCATGTTGTTACTTTGTTCTAAAGTCATTAATTCTTGGAACACAAGGGCAATATTTTACTGCCTTTGTTGCAGGAGAGGGAAGGAATAGAAACTATTTGGTATTATAACAATCCTCATGTGAAAGGAATATGCTCTGAGAGGCAAATCAAAGATATGTCAGCATTTATCTTCCAAAGTTGTTGGTTGCCTACTATTTTTAAAGCAATTTCATGATTCTCTATGTGAGTCTTACATAATGATGTATGTGTTGTCACTGAGTATGATGAATGTTGATTGCTGACTTATGTGTGCACCTGAGGATGCAGCAGGGACCACAGGGCTGGTGATGGCGGGTCCATGCTGGGCATCTCTGGTGTAGGGCGGCTCCTGGCCAACATGAGGAGAGCTCAGGTACCCTGACAAGAACCCAGACAATCAACAAGTCAAACGATCTGAAAACAACTTCGTTTTTTTGCATTGGTCCTGAACACAAAACCTCCTTTCTTCAATAAACTCCTATGTCCTGATTTCAAATAGGTAATGGTCACTAACGTGCTACGAGAGAGACACTCGAATATCGTTTTGCTGAAAATAATGTGGGGATCGAGAAGATATGCTAGAAACTGAATGCGGGCATTTATTTGAATAACATATATGCTATTGGTCTACACTAACTTCACTTCACCGAGGCGTTTACCCGCTAGTGACACAAGCAAATTAGCAGCGACAATTAACCGTTAGCCTTTCTATTCTTTGAATTGAATGTTGTGTCGAGTTAATTAACCAAAAATGCCCGTTGTATTTTCCAAACACCTGGAAAATCAGAGCAACTCATTGCATCCCCTGTTTCCGTTACCATCTAACTAGCTGCATTGACGTTAGCGCTAGCTCGCTAGCTAACCAGTTCATGCTAACTCAGTGGAGGAAGCTAACGCTGTGGTGCTCTCCCGACAAAAATAGCCTAAATTAAATGTAAGCCGGCTATAAACAAGAGCCATGCTGACGTGAATCTTTAACGGCCCCCACAAACATACCACTGACACATTGTAAGAGCAGGTCCGTAAACAACAGGGCAATAATTCCGTAGCTTTTGAGACACCGTCCGCGGTCCGGTCTCCATATCTGACAGATAGTAGCCATTGTTGCTACAGAGCAACGCGAAGCTGCATTCAGGTCATGTAGGAAACAGCAACACTGATCGACCGTCTGCTAACGTGAGGCAAATTCTGTGGCGGTTTGATCATCAAAACCGTTAAGATGCCGTGGGAGGAGTATTCTGCCGGTTTTGATTGCGCATCATGCATCCGTAACACTCAGTAAACCATTCACATACGTCTTAGATTAGATCTAAGCAGGCGTAGTGACATGTTTGGTCTTCCAGCAAACTGAATATTGTCATAAAATTTAAAAAACGTAGATCTATAGATTATAATTGCAAACACGTTGAAGTTTATTTAAAAAATGTTTACATACAGTATCTCATTAATTTGATGTTTTTATGGGCGACTCTAAACACTGTCCTGCCATAAGCACCAGAGCACTCATGTGGAAATAGGAACCATCAGAGAAATACATTTCCTGACACTGTGGTATGTTCCTGATCTGTCCTCACATGCTCTGGGGATGAGGTCCTGGGTAGCTCAGTAGGTAAAGACTACTACTACTACTACTATCGTTGATTGTTGTGTCTCCATTGTTGCCAACTATAAATCTATGCACCCCTCTTAAAATTATGGCTGAAAAAATGGCTAAAAGCATCTGCTCAGTTTCCTATTACTGTTTTGGAATGAGTGAACTTGTCAAGCATCCAGGATGAATTCCTGGAAGGCTACATGTCCTTACAAAATGAGCCTTCTGCCCTTTCTCATTATATCCAATTCCTGTAAAAAAACATTAATCAATTCTGTAGTGAAAGCAAAGTAACAAAAACACTCACATTTGGTACATGTATTTTATTTCTAGAATTCCCCATTGAGACATAACTTTGAGAAAAAAAGATCAGTGCCAAATTCACATACCTTTCTGTATCTCATGTCTACCGCTCTGTCTGTACTGACATACACTTTCCCAAAACCACCTTCATACATGCCGTTCCATCGTCTCTCCCTTTACTGCTCACGTGGGTGTCATTCTAAGAGTGAGGTATTCAACTGTGAGTCCTTGTCCTTGTCAGAACTCCTCCTCTGCGCTTCGACAGCGAGATTGTTTGAGCAGGGTCAGGCGAGCCAGCACCTCGGCCACAGACAGTTCTCCGTGGACCTTGTTGTCCCTCGTACGCACATTAACGCTGTTAGTCATCTTCTCCTTCTCTCCAACCACTGCCAAGACACGAAAAGACAAACCAGCTTGACATGGGCCAAGTCACCACACATACACACACAGTTACCCTATCACATTTTCCACTTTGTGCTGCTGAATTGAACAACTGTGGCTGGCTAGCCAGCTTGGAGGTCCATTTTATTTATACTGATACAATTACAGCTGTTTATTTTAGCTCACCAAGATTTGAATGCAGAGTCTACAGATAATCCATGAATTTTTAAATTGAAATGAAATCAAAAATAGTGTAACTTAAAGCCGATGTGATCACATGCATGTTCTGCACCACAGTTCAAATCGTGAAAAGCTAGAAAAAATGTTTGACCTCAGTGTAAAATTTGCATAATCTGTAGAGAAAGGGTAAAACATCTCAAATAATTGGGAGTCTTTTTATATCAAATAATCTAAATCAAAATGGACAAATGTTCACTAATAATGTTTTGCTGAACTGGTTTGTATCTTTCATTTTACAGCTACTAAAACCAGGGTGATCATCCTGTGCCTACTTTGTGCTTCCCCATAGTGATTAAAATAGACCACTTAAATACTGAGAGCAACAAAAAAGGTGGTGAAAACGTTCTCCAGGAAGAAGTCAGTCAGTGCTGACTGTTGAGTGCTGACAAATTTTCTCACCAAGAATGAAGTTATACTGAGCCAGCTGTGCGTTTCGGATCTTCTTGTTCAGTAGACAGCTGGAGTCCAGGTCAGCATCTGCCATGAATCCAGCCTCTGTAAACTGCTTGCACACCTGACAGGTAGAAATACCATTCAATAATGTACATCTCAAGAGCAGTCTAAAATCCTGAACACAACAGATAATTACTGTCTGCATTCATATGATCACAGTTAAATGTGGCTGAAGCTGAAGACATACCCGCTTGGCGTATTCCTCACAGGAGGGGTTGACGGGCACAAACATCACCTGACGTGGAGAAATCCACAGAGGCCTGGTGTAGGGACAGATGGGCTGAAATAAGAATCTTCCCACTTGTGTAAAGATAATCACGTCACAGAGGCACTGCACAAAATTCTGACACAGTAATGACAAAGAACATCTGATTTATCTGTTGAGCCTTCGCTGAACATTTCAGGTAGCTCAAAGCGGTGGGCTCTCCAGTGCACGGGCAGGCAGAAGACACCTCACCATTTCCCTGCATAGTTCTCTGTGAGAATGGCAATCATCCTCTCCACTGAGCCCAATATGGCACGATGGATGATGACTGGTCGGGCTTTGTCATCCCCATCCTTCCTGTAAGATAATGCATCATTAAAAGACTATTAAGGATTCCTGTGGAATGTTTCATATTCATTACCTCCGACAAGGAGGTTATGTGTTCACCTGTGCCTGTTTTTTGTTTGTTTTTAGGGGATGATTACTTTCCTTATTAATGCAAAATAGGGCATATTTTGACATTGACAACCATTAAACATATTTATGATGTTAAGATCAATGACTTTGTACAGTTTGGTCCTGATTATCAGACAACTTCCCTTTTCCCTTTCATGTTTCTATCATATATAGGAGGATTGAGTGACCCTGGCAGAGGTGCTTTTCTAGTTATTGTATTATTTGTCTTTAATCTGATTTCAGTTTTATTTGCAAAGCATCATTTCTTACAAAGTTTTTTTAAACATTTTTTAAATTTTTTAAACAAAACAGAGCTACAATGTTTCACCAGACAGTGCATGCATTTTAAATGTATCTACCTACTGGCTCCTAATCTGACTGCCTGCAACTTATTCAATCAATAACTAACTCTTTTGATGCTTTTCCTGATCTACACAGCCAGTCCATGCCCTTTCCACATGCAACACTGGGCTGACTGAACAAAGCACAAACCCTGAGCACTGCCTGCTGTCTGTTGCTGTGTATGATGCACGTTGTTCTCTCATGCTGGCTTTACAAACTGAAGCTCCTGGTGAGATGATAAATGAACCCATGGCCTGCTCAATGAGTTCAAATTTACAAATAACTCTTCACCTATTAAGTGTACACCTCTGTGCAAGCTGAGGCATCTAATTCAGGGGATGGGGGGATTAACATAACATAATGGTTCAGGAGCGCATACAGACTCAGCAGTGTGCCAATGTTTTCAATAGGTGACTCACCCCACAAAGGTCAGGTTGAAGCGGATAGGTAGCTGGAAGTCCAGCTGAATGGTTGCACACTGGTGGTAACGTCCAATTGCATCTTTGATCTTAATGTCAATCTGCAACGGCACAGAAAGAATTACAGCATTTTCCAAGGCCCCAGGGACCTAAATTGATTCTGCGTTTGGCAGGAAATATCCAGAAGTGTTCTGACCTTGGGTCCATAAAATGCACCGTCCCCAGGATTTAGTTTCCATGGCTCCCCAAACTCATTCAGGCTGTTCTCCAGTTGCTGTCAAGAATGAGGCATAGGTTAACATATAATTTCAATCTAAACAATGAAAAGCAATTACCATGAAGCAGGCCAAGTTCTACTGAACGGTTCAATTTGCACTTTGCACTACCTAATGCACTTCAGCAGTTACATAACATACAGTGGGGAGAAAAGGTATTTGAACCCTTTGGAATTATTTGATTTTCTGCATTTCTGCATGTCAACCAAATGTGATCTGATCATCTAAGTCACAAGTATATACAGTGTATATATATACTCAACGTGCTTAAGCGTACACAAAGTATCATAATTTTCTTGTCTTAAGTGAATACAGCCATCACACATTCATGTCTTCAGTCTTTGAGATGACTTTGTAACCCTTTTCAACTTTATGCAAATGACCTACTCTTGATCGTGGGTCTTTTGAGATCTCCTTTTTGCGAGGAATGATTCACATCAGCAGATGCTTTGTGTGAATAGCAAGCTCAAAATGATTGAGTAGTTTTTAAAGGTTAAAATAGCTCGAACCCTCAACTCCAAATATGGTTCAGTGATTTTTGCGATTGAACTCCAGGGTTGCTAACTACTGACTCAAAATACCTTTTGCCAATGTCATTAATCTAGGGCATCGCTTACTTTTTCTACCAGCACTGTGAATGTTTGATGGATGAGCTCATTAAAGACTGGAAAAATTATAATTATGTTGTTAAATTAAGCACATTGTTTATCCATACTTATGACTTAGATGAAGATCAGATCACATTTTCCTGGCAATTAATGCAGAAAAACAGATAATTATAACCGAAGGGTTTGCACACCTTTTCTCACCAATGTAAGTGGCACCTTATAACTGGACAAAAAAAAAAAAAAGTAGAAATCAAGTCAGTGAGCGATGTCTAACGAGATCACACCACCCACAGAAATTCAAAAGAATTTCAGCATGACTCACAGATCTGATACTATTGTATGATCACACGGCAGGGAGCCAGCTCTTTGCATCATCACAGCACCAAGTCATTTATTTGCTTAAAACAAAGGTGTGGCAAAGTCCCATTCATACAAAGTCAGATCTTTGGCTGAAATTTTTTTTCAGAAAGTAGCTGGTAACTGGAGTTCATCTTCTACCATAAATTATCACAATGCATGACACAGTTTACCTTCTCAGCCTGGTTCCACACATCGATATCACCCAGATACTTTTCTGGACGAGTGGAAAGGTGAAGCTGGAAGGAGAAGCCAAACACGTCATAAACACAGCGGAGGAAATCCAGACAGCCCTTCATCTCTGTCTCGATCTGTAGCAAGAAGAAAAGAAAGGATAATTTAGTAAATGCCTCATAATTCGATGGTACTTGTTTTTCGAATTATTTTTCACAAGTTCAAAGCTAAAAAAAAAAGGTGTGGTCACCTGGTCCATCGTGCAGAAAATGTGAGCGTCATCCTGCTGGAAGCGTCGCACTCTGGTCAGCCCAGTTAACGTTCCTGAGAGCTCGTTTCTGTGGAGAACCCCGAAATCTGCCAGCCTCAGAGGAAGCTCCCTCCACGAGCGAGGCCTGTGACTGAACATCAGACTAAAAGGAATTTCAGAGAGAAAGAAACCCCATGAATGTGACACACATAAAATACAGTATATATACGGCTAGATTTACAGCATTTGAGAAAAAAAATCCTCTCTGAGTGTTCTAAATTTACCAGTGCCCAGGGCAGTTCATTGGCTTGAGTGCAAAGATGTCCTCTTCAACAGGGAAGGAGAACATGTTCTCGCTGTAGTGCTGCCAGTGGCCAGATGTCTCCCACAGTTTGCTGTTATAGATGTTGGGGGAGGCTACTTCCTGAAAGCCTCTTCTCCAGTACTCTTCCTGGAAAAGCAACAAAACCACATAAACAAACTACACATGCCAACTGGACTGCACAGGTACTCTGAGCTGAATCAGGACTTCTGGCACAAAATCAGGAGCTACTGCAATGGCTGGAACCTGTGGGTTTTATTTATCCATTTGTTGTCCTTAGGTGAAACATACGATGTCTAGTTGAGCTGCTTAAGCAGTCGGTGTTTCTGGAATAAATATGATTCAGCAGAAGAAGAGATGAGGAAGAGATAACACCCTGAATGTCAAGCGCTGAATGAAAATGGGTTGCTTTTACTGCCAGCCTTTAAAAGCTATGAACGTGAGCAGGTTCCTCTGCACGGTGAGTTCTCTCCGTAAATGTTTTAGTGATATGTCATAGAGAATTTTTTTTTTTTTTTTTTTTAACACATCGATGCAGACAGATTGTGTCTCTTTAGCAGACTGGCATGACGTGATAATGATCTTGCACCATTTCTGTGCAATGTATGTGAGGTCTTCTTGGCTTTGTCCGGTGTGTTGGTGTCTGCTGTGAAAGTCTTCAAGATGTCAACACTTCTCTGCAAATCCGTCACACCGACAAGTTTCTGTACACTCACTCAAATTAGCTAAGGAGTCCAATTTACTCCGACACTTGAAGTTTGCTTAATCTTTACCAGATGTGGGAATGTGGTGACTTCCAAAAAAAAGTCTGTCTTTAACCCAAAAACCAAGAGACAGTTTTTCAAATTATTATTCAATAGGACACATTACCGGATTCTTCAGTATGCCATGTATTTGGTGTTTGACTAAAAAAAAAAACCTCTGGAAATCTCAGGCCATATTTCTGAGTACATTATGTTCAGCAGTCAGGACTGTGCCAAGCTTTTCTGAGGCTCTGAGCAGAATTTAAACTGACTGAGCTGAACTATTCAGGTGACTGTTCCACTCTTATCTTCGAGCTCCTTGGTGATTGCATGGTGAGCAGCCTGCATATCAATAAGCCGGCAACCACTTCAAGTACACTGCAAATGTTAAGCACGGCCTGAACCTCGCCCACATCTCTGGAGTGCTTCTTTTTTTCTTTAACTATAAACACTACAAAGAAGCTGGTGAAACGTTTTTGTTTAAACTAAATTGGTGTTCATTGACCCGGACAGGCTTGGTCAGTTAAGATCCGAAAATAAATTTTACAAAATGATAACAAAACTCACACACAGTGACAATACTTGTAATACCAACCAAGGCAGCCACCAACCATATACAGTATATTATTCAGGAACTCTAAAAACAAACTACCTGGTTAGCATACTGTAAGATGCAAGACATAAAAACAAAATAATCAGTGGTGGTTAGTCCTGACCTTAAACTCTGACCCTCTCTTTAGCTGTACTTTCTCATTTTGGCTATTGTAACAATATGATAATCATGGCACGTGAATATAAAGATGACAATTTGAGGTAGAGTGAAACTTTAACACAATTTACAAAACAGGAGTCTTTACAGAAAGAGCGGGTCGTTATATGAAGGCTTCTGTAGCTTACATTTGCAGCCACAACTGAGTTCCCTATATTAAGTAGAATGAAGTATACTGAACATGAGAGGGGCCGACACTCCTACCCTGATGAACTCGGTGAGCGTGTTGTAGATGTAGGCTCCACGCGGCATGAAGAAACAGCTGCCGGGGCTGAGGTCGTGGAAGAAGAACAGCTCCTGATCCTGTGAAGCAGGGAAAGAAGACTTTCTTTAATGACTTCACATATTCCTATTGTCTGCTTCTAGAACCAGAAAGAAACCCCTCCATGCACAGCAGGGAGTTATCCAATCATCACACAGCAGACCATCCGTCTGTGACTGACCAATGAAAAAAGCTCAATGGACTCAGAGCAGGGGGGAAAAAAGTGACAGGTTTGGCATGCCCTGTGAGCTGGAAAGCAGGACAAACTGTTTCCTTGCTAGACTGTGAAGACAAATCTTATTCATCCAATAACTTATAATACAAAAGAGTCCAGTGGACCAGCAGGTCCAGCAAGCTAGGATTTCTAACAACCTTGAATGGCAAATTACAGCAAAAATCTGACTGAACAAACACTGTAATGATGGTAAAGATTAAGTCAGCCACTAAAGAAACAGCCCCAATCACAGGCTATTTGAAAATGTGAACAAACTGCAGGGTGGGTTGGAGGTTGAGTATTGATTGATTGGCCGATCAAACCAAAACAGGATTTAATCTGTTTCACAATGCCACCCCTGAGCTGAGATCAGTCCCAGTCAAGTCTTGTTTAAGAACATGGATTGAAGCACAGACCTGAGACATGAATTACACCAATCCCAAACAAAAATAAGATGTGTAAAGATAAAACTGCAATGTTTGTGGAAATGTGCAGAACAAATACAGTAAACCTTATAAAACGAAGAGTAAAGGATTACAGCAGAAAATGAAAAATGGCATTAAACAAAGTTAAAGTGAACTTTGAGCAGCATGGCTGCTGGTGCACTTTTTTCCCCAGTGCTACTGGGTAACGCAGTTGGACTTGAGGTTATGTTTGGGATTATGTCACAAAACACCATTTTTTAAAACGCCATGCCTCTTTCGTCACCTCCCTCAGACTGGCTTCGACAGCAATAGCTCGATTCTCTGGAACTGTGTTGTAATCAGTGCTGATTGAGGTGCTGCCGTCTGTGTCTCCCATGCTGTGAAACCAGCTGGGGCCCTCAGATGACTCACAGATGTCTTGAAAGCGCAAAAGCAAAGAAGCACAGTGCCCTCAGCTGGTGTAAAGCAGGGACAGACGACGTAGCGCGCAACAGTGTGGTTTTCATGTTCCAGTGTGCGACAAACACAAACAATGGGGAATGATCCGAAGCTGGTGAATTTGGTCTGTCTGAGCTCATGGAGGGTTTTTTTTTTAATGTATTCAAACAAGTTTGGCCCGAGCACTTTTTTTGATTATATCATTCTTTCCAGTGGATTACACTAGGGTGGAGTTTACTTTAATCAAGCCGTAAGGGGGAAAAAAACATTATTCATTTTCTGTGTTGTTGCACGTTTTTTTTACAGTTCATGTGCAGCGACTGTGTTCTTGGTCCAGGTTAGTTTCAAGGATTCACCACAGCTATAAAACCACAAACCCAGACTCTCGCGAGGAAAAACTCAAAGGAGATGCGTCAGCCTTCACATTATATAATTAAGAATCAAAATTCACTTTGTACTAGGTCTCACTCTCTGGTTTTAGGCCTGAACCTTCTGGGTGGGCTTGACTGAGGCTGCACATAGTGACTCACTTTGCCAATCTTGCGATGGTCTCTATTCTTGGCTTCCTCCTGAAAGCGTTCCCACTCTTTCAGCATCTTTGAGTCTGGGAAAGAAATCCCATAGATCCTCTGTAGCGTTTCCATGTCGGAGCGACCCTCCCAGTAGGTGGAGGAGTTCTAATGACACAGGTAGATACGAGTTGAACGTTGAACTTCTTGCACAAGTTAACACAAGATTACTTCTCGAGAAATGATGGAGAATAAAACCGGACCTTGCGTGCGTTATTGCACATACCTTGTAGATCTTCATGGCCTTGATCTTGCCTGTGTGTCTGACGTGGGGACCTCTGCACAGGTCAATCAAGGGCCCACATCTAACCAGGATTAACAAGTTATGACACAGTTAGTTTTCCAAAGTACCAGAGAACCCCCCTCAAAACCCCCCAAAAAAACACAACATCCTCTTAAAATAAAAAGACCCGGTTACTATTTCTTCTTTTCACTTATCACAAACTAACCTGTAGACTGTGGTAGTGGGGGTGGTGACTTTCTCTTTCAGAATGCGGCACTTGAATTTGTTGTACTGAAAGATATTTTGGGTAAATTGAAAGGAAAGAAATATTCCACACACACACACAATGTTGTTTGTCTTGACTTTAAGATTTCACTTTGTTTTTCAGTCATGCATGCACACTGTGGAAACAAGAGATAATAAGACTGAGACAGTCTGTACATACAACTATCACTTTATGGCTGGAGAATATTTTTCACCGAAAAACAGTACCAGAATCCACATTTAATATGCCACACCAAGTTCGTCAAACAAGCAGACAATCAGAAACGACTGCTCTCTTTCTCACCTTAAACATCTTCAGCAGCGTCTCCTTGCTGATCTCAAGCCTCTCAAAGGGCTGCTTTTCCTTCACCACAGCCTTACACAAAGTCTCCAGGTCACCAAACTCAGTGCTGGACACTCCCCTGGAAACAGCCAGATATGTTCCGCTCATCACAAGTGCTCATGGTCAGTGCTACTCTGACAAGCACTGTGATGTTTCTGTAATTACTGTATTGTGTCTGACGTGGAAAGGAAAAGGAAATGTGGTCCAAGCAGAATACTTGCTCACTTCTGTCCATCAAGGAACATGTCATAGTAGAAGCCATTCTCTATGGGGGGTCCATAACATAAACAACCTCCATAAAAACGCTCCATTGCCTCCCCCAGGATGTGAGCACTGGAGTGCCAATAGACCTGAAACATTAGATGAAGATGTATATTACCTCTTCAAACAAAAGAAGTCATTCAGTCAAATTAGACAAAAGTTTGCTGTCTATTAAGAGGTCTTTGTTAATTTTATGTACTCACAGCCTGAGCATCGTCATTGTCAAAGCGCAAGATTTCAAGAGAGCAGTCCCCCTCCAGGGGTCTGTCCAGGTCCCACAGCTCCCCATTCACCCGAGAAATCACAGCATTGTCGGCCAGGCCTTGGCTAAAAGATCGAGCGCAAAATAATGACAAAGTGGTTTCTATCATTATACTGAAAAGATAAATTGAAAACAAGATAACAATACTTGTGGGTGTGTGCAGGGGGGGCACATCTGGGAAGCATAAGTGAGTCAAGTCTCCCTCTGATGTGTGCGTTTGATATTTTAGAGCTTTACAAGTTCATTCATTAATTTCAGCAATTGCTTGATGATAAAATCATAACGTGACCATCAGAAGACCATGGCCAGCTGTTTCAGGACCAACCTGATGTCACAAGCACACTGGTATGGTGTGGTGACCCAAGCCTTGCCTGCCACCTTTCGCCCATCTGGCAGCTCCACAGTAATGGGCTTGCTGTCTGCGGCTTTCTTTGCCAGCAGGGCATCACTCTCCCTTTTCAGCTGCTCATAGAGGCTGAGGCGCTCTGCAATGTATCCGGGCCAGGGCTTCAGCTACAGTGAAAAAAAAATCAAAAACAAAAAAAAACAGTCATCAAAGTCAAGAAATTTCGTGCCAAAGGCTAAATGAAAAGCTTTATTTATTTTGTGTGAGGAACCAAACTGTGACAAGTTAAGTCCACGTTGGGATAATGGGAGAGCAGGGGACCAAGATAACTTCAAATTCCTGTAGCAATCACCTCCTTCCCGCATCCATCTCCTTGTCCCTTATCCTGCTTCTTCTCCTTCTTGTTCCTGTCACCAGCTTTGGTATCTGGAGTTGCCACCTGTGAACAACAAGAGTTTTTGCATTACAATTAGCTCTTGTCACTGTTTCCATCTGAGCCACATTATGACAAGACAACACACACACAATCCACACACACACACACACACACACACACACACACACACACACACACACACACACACACACACACACACACACACACACACACACACAGAGTGGAGCAGCTATTTCTGGAAATGTGGTGGTATAGTTTGTCACTTGGCTTCACTGGACAGAGGCCCGCTCCTCGTATTGGTGCAGCTGTAGTATTACTACTCACTCCCTCATCATATCACGGGCCTGTTAAACTGTATCAGTCTCTGTTATTACCTTATCGTCGGCTCTGGTGTTTTTCTGCTGCTCTTTGCTGATGTTTCTTTCCGGAGCTTTGCTACACTTGGCTCCTTGCCGTCTCTCGCCGTGCGCCCCCTCCTGCTCCAGCTCTGCCTGCAGACCCCGCCGGAGGTGCAGCAGCCGGTATTTGAGCTTCTCGTTCTCGGTCCGCAGGATCTCCAGCTCCGGGGAGACGACCGCTACACCGGTGGCGTCCAAACCCCGACTCAGTCCATCCCGAAGAGTGGAGATTTCCCTGGTAAGGAGCCGAATCTCCTCCTCCTGGGCGGCCAAACGTGCAGCCAAGCACTCCGCCATCTTTCAAATGACCACTGCAGCCACAATGACAGCAAGCTTCCGGTGGACGTTTGTTGAAATAAAAGCCTATTTGAAAAAAATGAAAACTTATTTTAAAATGACTTATTTTAAAATAAATAAATATGAATCATTTATTGGAATCATACACTTATTTAATACTGTGCATGTCCATAATCATGTAAATATTGCTGATTTCCTCATTGTCAAAATCCGAAAAGCGCAAATTACAAATCTAATTTTGTGTTTATCTATTATTTTCATATTTATTAGAATATTACTAACCAAAAATCTATTGTAAAAATACGGTTTATTATCCTGTTATATGCCATAACCACGAGTCATAACATGTGAGGTCTGCGTTTGGAGCCCTTATGATTTATTTATTTGTTAGATAGATCTTTTAAATGAATTCTGTAGGATAGTGATCAATATTGGGCAGACGTCGCACCATGTTTTATCCACATCCGAGAACAATTCCTCCGTTGATGTGCAGTACCGGAGAAACAACGCTGGGGGCAGTGTCATATTTTCTACGACACTTGGACGTCAGCTGATCACCGCAGCGTGCGGGCAGACCTGAGTCTCAATGTAAACATTTACTTTTCATCAGTGTGCTGTGGATTTGCTGCTTCACAGGTAAGCATCCGTTTGTTGCTTACAGATTTTGAAAAAGTTTGAAAGAGAGCTGGAGGTCTACTTTAGATGTGTTTTTAAAAAAAAACGGTTGACTAACATCAGCCAACACTACAGCAGTTGTGCACACATTAGCTTACTGTACACTGCCAGCAGCACAGCATGCACTACGTTAGCTAGCTGGAACTGAGGTAGCTAGCCCAGAGACACCAAATGCAATTCAATAAACTGTCACTTTACAGTTACTGTTTACACTTACTCGTCGGCTGGACAAACGCATGTTGCAGTACGGTTTAAGACTTACAACGAGGCTGGCTGAAATCCGGCATGTATACGGGACACACAAGCGACACTAAACAAGAACCAAACTTTGAATTTATTCGCGCAAACAACATGAGAATTAGTTTCCCCCCTCACAATGATAAGTCGCATTGGGGTCTGCTGAGCAGTGTGAAATAATTCTCTGCAGTCACACAAGCTGTGCATTGAGCCGCTGTATTCTGGGTAATCGACAAGTGAACCGGTGGAATAATTATCTTGTAATCCTGGTTTAAAACATCCTCCCCATAGTGCAAAGCAGTGAAACCTGGGCGTTACCACCAGGCGCAAGGTGGGCATCACAAATCTGACAGCTGACTCTGACCTCTGTATCGAGGGGTGACGATCGTGCCTCGCAGCCCAGACCTGCTTGGGAAGTTTGATGTTGCTGTTGTCAGCATGGCCTCAGCCTCAAGCTTTGCTCCTCCAAAACTGGCGGACTTCATCCTCACAGAGCGTCTGGGCAGTGGTACCTACGCTACAGTCTATAAAGCCTACAGGAAGGTGAGTTTGTGGAGTCAAGTGAAACCTGACATAAATCCAAATAGAAACCTCAGATACTCAGTAGTGAGGTTGCCTGTACTTACTTGACTTTTCAATGAATGTGGTAGAAAATAGTACTAATAGATTCAGTACAATATTTAGTACTTCTATGATTTCTACATCTGCTCCCAAATTTGGGTTTGGCTTTGAGAGTTCAGGCACTTGGATTGTAAGTTCTGGTTTTGTGTGAAAGCTGAAGTCATGTGTGTGATGCTGCAGGGGGACAGTCGAGAGGTGGTGGCAGTGAAGGTGGTTGGGAAGAAGACTCTAAACAAGTCATCTACAGAAAACTTGCTCACAGAGATTGAAATCCTCAAGACTGTGCGTCACCCTCATATAGTCCAGCTCAAAGACTTTCAGGTAAACTCATTTATTATAAATTTACAAGATCTGATGGTAGTATTTTCACCATTTTGACAATAGTGAGCATCTTTCCGTATAAGTTTTGTTTACTGTCTTGATTGTTTTGTTTTCATAAATGGGAATTTAAAAAAAACCTTGGAACAATAGAAACAGCTACATTCTTCCCTGCAGCCCTTCTCTGAATGGCTGAATGCTTGTCTTTCATTAGTGGGATGCTGAGAACATTTACCTGATTTTGGAGTGGTGCTCTGGTGGCGATCTCTCCCGCTTCATCCGCAGTCGCAGGATTTTACCAGAGAGAGTGGCCCGGCGCTTCCTGCAACAGATAGGTGATTAATTACCGGACCTGTTTTGCAAATAAATCCTCTTGTTTACTTTGTCAAACACAGGCAAATCTGATAGGCAGAGTTTAGTATCGCAGTGTTTGTCTCACTGTGATTTGTATGTGTGTGTCTGTATTAACAGCCTGTGCCCTCCAATTTCTCCATGAACGAAACATCTCACACCTGGACTTGAAACCTCAGAATATTCTGCTCAGCGGCTCAGCCCTCAAACTAGCAGGTGCCAAGACACCAGGCCACATTTGTGGACATTGCATTATGAACATGTGTAAATGCAGGGCTACACAGGACTTTCAGGCAGTTTTCGGGGGATTGTTTCCACTGGCAGCCCTCATAGTGAATAATTGCTAACATTCTGATTTGCTCTCAGATTTTGGTTTCGCCCAGTACATGTCACCATGGGATGAGCAGAGTGCCCTGAGAGGCTCTCCTCTTTACATGGCTCCCGAGATGGTGTGTCGACGCCAGTATGACTCCAGGGTGGATCTCTGGTCAGTTGGAGTCATTCTCTATGGCAAGTCCTTGGAGTTTACCTTTTCATCTGTTGAATGTGTAATACCCTTATAATGAATTACACACTATTGCCAATTATTTGTTGCTCTACTCAACATTGTTTGTATGCATGCAGAGGCGCTTTTTGGGCGAGCACCCTTCGCGTCAAAGTCTTATGCTGAATTGGAGGAGAAGATCCGGAGTAACCAACCCATTGAGGTAAGGGTTGAGTGACAAATGAGTTCCTCATTAGTAAAAGTGCTGGACCGAGACGTCGGCTATCCAACTGAAAAATGTTAATGAGTCACCTGCTTGCACCAGTGCCCTAAAACCATGCGGCATTGTGCTACATCATTTGGTGCTTGCACATGTGAGAAATGACAAATGGTGTTTAATTAAAGTAGTGTAAACCTGTGAAAAAACACAATGAAGTTACAAAGCATGAGTTCCACCGTACTACCAAAGCATATTGGTGTTTTCAAAAGTCAGTATGGATTTAGTCTCTCCAGCTGTACACACATCATTAGATCACCTGGGATTTGAAGCACTTTAACTGAATGAAAAAATAAAATACATGGATTAAAAATATTACAATTCTTTCACTTTGGGTCCTTACTTTCAGTTGCAAGCTGTTGTTCCCTAAGCATTCTATGCCCAAACAAAAGTACAGTCAAAACTAATTTCCTCAAACTGTTGGAGCCTTTCCTCACTTTGTCTGTCAGTGTTCACTGTAAAACCACTAGATGTCCTACTCTCACAACATAACCATGTCTCACTTAAGGTAGACTGGCACTCAGCTGAAATGAGGACCTGATGCTCCTCTCCAGTACCATATTCAACATTTAAACAAACAGTCTGGGATACAAATGAAAAAAAGTCTGTATATATTTTGCAAACACAGGTGTACTATTGTAATTTGATGTTGAAATAAGTCAAACAATCGTTTCCAATCTCTTGAGTTTCAGATTTGAATACTGACCCATAACTGCTGGCTGGCAATTAAATGTTGCAGCTGCGTCTCTGTCCTGATTCGCTCACTGACTGCGTACACAAACCACTGCGTTTGATTACCACTGAGACAATAAAGAACAACTGTACTTTTCACGATGGAGGAGTTGCAAAACACTAGAATCCTTTTGCCAGGCATTAGTTTTAGTCAGACTTTGGGTTGTATTAGCATATGGGCCATTACCCAGGGATTCACATAGAGAGTTTTAAGGTCATCTTTTGATAGAAGGTAGTGATGTGAGACCAGAAGGTCTTTTGGCAACAATCTGCTGTCCTTTTCCTTTGGATTGTCCTCCGGACTGAGTGCAACATAATAAGGTCGTGTTTTGTGCCTGAGCTCCCTCCCGGGGCCAGGGTATCCAAGGACTGCAGGGACCTTCTGTTGCGCCTGCTGGAGAGAAATCCAGATGCCCGGATCACCTTTGCTGAGTTCTTCACCCACCCTTTTGTGGATTTGGAGCACATGCCCAGTGCAGAGAGCCTGGTGAAAGCGGTGAGAGAACAAGATGACAGAGAATTGTGTGCTGGCATGTGTGTGTCTATGCTCTAGATGACCGTGAATGATGAGTGTGTTATTGACTGAGCACATGTACACGTGTGTCAGCAGACTCGCATTCGTGCCGACCCCACATGCCTTCACGCATGACTCTGCATGCATGCATGAGCAATGGAGGGTTGTAGCCATTTGCGTTCAGTGATGCCAGTTCCTGTGCTATCTTTCAGAAAGAGCAGGTCCTGCAGGCCGTTCAGAAGGACCAGGAGGGGGACAGGTCCGCTGCTCTCTCTCTGTACTGCAGCGCCCTAGATCACTTTGTCCCTGCTATTCACTGTAAGAGTAACAACTGCGCTCATATCCTGTCTGTGGCTTAAGCACTTCAACAATGCAGTGCCTTTGTTCCACCACATTTAACTGGCAACGTAAACGCTCCAAATTTAAAACCAAAACATCTCCTCTCTCTGCCCTCCCCAGACGAGATGGACCGACAACGTAAAGATGCCCTCAGGCAGAAGGTACTTTCTATTTTCAATTGGTCTGTTTTTGTAACAATCCAGGGGTTTCACTTGGAATTCATCCTCCTCTATGAATACCATATGGGCTGGATGGAGAGCATATGGCGTGGTTGGCGTGATTAAGATGAGTTAATGTAACAGGACTTCCCACAGGTCAGCCAGTATGTGTCCAGAGCCGAGGAGCTGAAAGCCCTGGTTGCCTCGGACAACAGACTGAGCTTTGAGGAGGCCCGGACGTCCAGAGACATCCTCCGAGGTAACACACACAGCTCCGCACAGAGGCAGGGCCGCTACATGCAGGGATTAGCCTTGTTTGGTCGAGCGCTTTAAGAGAGGACAACTCTCAAATATCAAATTATGGGATTTTAGTACATTTTGCTCCTGTACAGTTATTCCTATCAGTACAAACCTCTTAAAAATGTGCTATTATGATGATGGCATTAAATTACTGTACACAGGAAAGCTAAGATATTCAAACCTTTCTACTTCTGCAAAGAAACCTTTGAGGAAAATGTGCCCCAGAGGTCAGCGACAGAGTGGCTGCCTATTGGTGTCTTTAGGTATTTGGCTCAAGGACAGTTGTGCCAAATACCCTACAATACATATTAATAAAGCTTTAAGATTCAAAGTATCTCATGTGCACAATGCCTAAAATACTATGATGGACATACCATTTGAAATTACTGCATATTCTTTAGTAGAATGCATTGATGTTACCTCTAGAGTAGGTCTCAAAGTCATTTTTTTTCCTGCTCTTTCAGAAATGTCTCGAGACCAACCACGGCTGCTGGCTGCTTTGGAGATGGCCTCTGTTGCCATTGCTAAGGTGAGAAGTGATTACTGCTGGATGAGGCCACTGCTGTAGAGATCTGCAAAAAGGACAGGGTGAAGCAAAAGTAATGTAAGAGGAAAAAAAGCTGACAAACCTTTCACACATTGCTTTCCAAACCACACCTTTTAAAATGACTGGTGAACCAGTAGCATCTATTTTGTGGTTATGCTTGTCCGACGTGGCATTAGTTGTGCAAAATTTTACAGACCAAAAGCTTCAATGAATGTAATGAACAATGACTAATAAACAAGTTTTGGAGCTAGTTATCTGAATTATGCAAGTGCCAGAATGACTCAAGTATCTCTGTGGTCTGATTGAAGTCATTATGTTGCTTCATTTTTATTCCCTGACAGGAAGAGAGTGGACTGGATGTTCACGAGGCCCTGGATGTGTACCAGCAGTGCTTAGGAGAACTATTGTTGGTTCTGGCAGGTAAATAAACTCTCTTTCTTTCCATACAAGATGGCTTTACACTGACTTTAATGTCCTTCACTGCTGTTAGCTATGGAGCCACTCCACTGTAGCCCTGGATTTGAATTTAAGGCATCATGTAGTCTCACATCTGAAAGTTGCACATTAGAACTGGAATAAGAAAGGAGGACTTTGAGGAAAAGTTATTTTGAAAGACAGATAGGCATAAAGGCAAATAGTGTGATGTAGAGAGCGGACACAGTGACTAGACAAGGGCAGAAATTCATTTAGAGTTCAGGATAGAGCCAGAAACTGAGACGGGTCAAGAAATGGCTGAGCAAAGAAAACGATACTCAAGGGAGAGGCTGTTAACAGAGAGACAAAGGACTTGGAG
This sequence comes from Psettodes erumei, assembly GCA_016785225.1. Lineage (NCBI taxonomy): Eukaryota > Metazoa > Chordata > Actinopteri > Pleuronectiformes > Psettodidae > Psettodes > Psettodes erumei. The sequence continues at coordinate 1,041,243 of JAFBJZ010000601.1, read as the reverse complement.
ATGCAGTAAAGATATAAAGATACATTAAGAGAGGCCTAACTGGAAACAGAAAGAGGGGCAAACAAAGAGAGACTCTGAAGCAGACTGAGAAATGGATATAAAATGACACAAAGATTCTCAGAGATGGAAAATAACTTGGAGAAAGTGATTTAGATGGATTGAAGGACAAACTGACAGAGTGAAGCAGTGGGCTTGGAGGGAGACGGGGGCGCCTAATAAGTGACAGGCAGACAAACAGACAGAGGAACTACAGAAGAGACTCCAGTGACTCTCCCTGTGGCCTGGCGTCCATTAGCCCGGGCTCATGAGCTCATCTGGAAGATCGGCCTAATGGAAGAGGTGGGATAGAGTGATCCACATGTGGCTCTGAGCCGGGATGAGACCCGGTGCCAGCGCCCTGTGTGTGGTATAAGAGCCCTGCCATCTGCTTCCCATTCAGGCAGCACACTTCATTTCTTTGTGTTATTACACACTGGAAACAAATAAAAACTATTATCGTACTAATGGAGGAGAGCTCTAATCAGCCAGCCCAGTCCAGTCCCATCTAAGCTTCATCCGATTGGTGCTGATACTTAGGCTAGAGTCCTGTTATTCAGGATTTTGTTCTTAATTCTTTGTTTAATACTTATTCATTTTAGCTAAACCTGAAAAAAAACCTTTGTATGGTTTAGCAGCTTTTTATGGTGAATGGCTGACAACTGTTGCAAGTTTGCGCTCCCACACTGCAGTGAGCAATAACGGAATCAGAGGACTGCAGTGGCCAGAATTTGTGTAATGTGATAGCAATGGGCTACCCTAATTTAGGAGGGACATTTAAGATCATGTGAGCCCCACCTTTAGGCCGATAGATGTGTTTTTTGTGCGCTTATTACTTAGCGTGTAGCTAAAGAAATAGTTTACAAAAAACGGAGCACAACAAATTGAGTCACTTTACGAGAATCCCATGCCATGCCACCCAGCCTCCTTCTCCAGTGTCAGGGAGCCTCGCTGTGTGGCACATCTGATGCCACCGGGGGGATCGGGGGAGAAAACATTGGTTCTTTGTTTGGCTAGGAGCTCTTTGTTGTGCAGCTTCCCAACATGCCTTCGCCATCAGCGACCCCCCAACCACCACCACCACCACCCCCCCCCCCCTTTTCCCCTCTGTGTTGCTCTCCCCTCCAGGATGACTGACTGGGAAAACACTGGCCTACATTAGAACCAATTCCACCCTAGAGCCCCCCAGCCTGCACGCTAGCAAAATCCAATCTAGTAGTCGACCTCCTCTTGAACAAACAAGGTGATTAGCTTGTGGAGTTTCTCCTTCCTTCCTCTCCTCATTACTCTCGTGTCTTTTTTTTTCTCCTTTTTTCTCTGTGAGCCAGCTGAGCCCCAGGGCCGCAGGAGAGAGCTGCTCCACAGTGAGGTGAGTGACCACAAGTATCTGTCACTTCCAACAGTCACCTGGGTCAGGGAGCCCACCACTCTCGCTCCATCACATGACCAATGAGCCTTCTTCCTATGTGCTTGTTTTTTGTGGTAAAGGCCAAATAATGTAATCAGTCATCTAAAGTACTGTTTCATACACATAGATCACTGTCCACTTTATAATGGGATATTTAAAGTGGCTATAGGCAGTGGATCGCATGACCACTTGTTTGTGAAAAGAGTCGCATGAAGTGGCAAACAGAGCATTATTGTCCAGCTCTCTTGGTACCTTCAGCCCTGCAAACATCATTCAGTTACTTTCTTTACTGCTGTTAATGCTCCCAACAGCAGACAGACAAAGTGAGCATCTAACCAGCAAACATAGTGGAGCCTTTAACGACTAAAGAGCCAGTTATTTCCCCGAGAAGTCTGTGGAAACCAAAAAACGAGCTAATACTCATCAGGTGGCCAGAAACACACCAACACGCTCGAATAAACCCTAAATTTTGATGGTCCAGTAAATGTACTGGCTGTAACTGTCAGGATTCGAGACCCTGAATACAAGCATTGATATTCTACTTTGAAAAACACACACAAAAGACTCGTGCATGCCTGCCATTAAGGCTTCAAGCCGTTTTGTTCCTGTGCATTGTTTAGCCAGCAACCAAGTCCCTGACAGACAACAGCATTTCACCAACAAGGGGATGGGGGTTTGAGTGGGCCTCATAGACCTCCCTATTTGAAGTTTTATGGGTGCTTGTCTTAAGTAAATTCAGATGCGGCTGTAATAATGTAACACAGTATTAGGGAGGCAGGCGTGGGGGAGTGTGTGTGTGTGCGTGTGTGTGTGTATATGTGTGTGTGTGTGTGGGGGGGGGTTAGATCGAAAGCATGTGTGTATGTGAGAACCCAAAAGAGCCAACACATGCCGTGATTACTGGCCTCCATGTGCGTTCATATCTACTGTAGAGCACACTTTAGCCCCTCAGAGCCGTAATTCAATATCCTGGCTTCTCCTATATGAGCCACAGCTTTGATCTAACCAGTGCATGTTGATATAGCGTCATTATGGCTGCACACACGTGCACACGAGGTCCTGTTGTCCTGGGCCTTGTGAGCCAGTACTCTGCAAGTTATCGATGGCTCCCTTCTTTCTCACCCGTGTAGATTTCTCCCACATTTATTGTACTTGGTGATTAAAGGAATTATGATTAAAGCGCTGGCAACACAAGGTTGGGGTCAGGGCTGGATGCTAAAAAACCTGTGGTCAGAATGATTATTCACCACAGACGATTGGTGTCTTAAAGGGACATTATGGAAGCCCTCAGTTTAGGTCTCCATTCATTACAGTAACTGCAGTCAGACCCGAGTGGGCTCGCTTTATCCTGTGACATGGTGCCGATACAACTAGGTATGAGGCTCAGCCAAGAACTTTCATCAGCACTAGAGGATGATTACCACAGCAAAGAGCACCCTCGAGCATCTGTTGACAGGAGTTACTACTTGCACATGTTTACCATATGAAATGGTTCCGAAAAATAACAGGAAAGCAAGAAGCAGATCGGTTTAATCTGATTTGGACATGGAGTTAAAGTCCGCATGCATGTTGTAGTGATTCTGTTCCATTTAACACAAAGACATGTGATTTTTACAGGAAACAAACACAGCTCATCAAATATATTTGGTAATTGAGAGTTTTTAAGTGAGGGGAAATTTTGACAGAATGGTCTTCTGATTCTAAACCAGAGCCCCTTTTTTCACCATCATTTTCATTAAGAAAATTAACTGGTCAGGGAGTGTCAATTCATTCAATAGTTAGTGAGATATTTTTGGACCAGTCTACCACACACTGCAAGCCTGGCTTTAAAAAAAAGAACAGTGGTAGAAAACAAATAGCTACTGCATGAAAGCATGAGCAAACACTTGCATTGAACATGTAAAGTGAATTTTATGTTTCTCACCAGATTAAAAGCCTTATGAGCAGAGCTGAATACCTCAAAAAGCATATCAAGGTAAGCACATGTTCCTCCCCAGTAGTCAGCTGAAGGATTAGCAAAAGTATGGGGGCGAAATAAAGATCTGTCTCTCTCTCTCTCTCTCTCTCTCTCTCTCTCTCTCAATTTGAGCAAATCCTGGTCCCTAAAATGTTGGTTATGCTTTTAAATGTTGGACATAGCTACATCGTCTAAAAAGCCTAGAGTCCCTATTGTATTTACACATGCACATGTTCTGTTTTAGGTGATCACTTCCACATGTTTATTTTTCAGATGCAGGAGACGCAGAGAGATGTGTCCCTGGATCGAGAACCTCTTGCAGACTCCGTCAGAAGCTGTGAGTTTCCCTACTGCGTTGTGTAAACTAAGCCTCGGGCCTGGAGAGTGTGTTTTTGAGAAGCTTGCAGGCACACTGATAAGTGACTGTAAATGGTGGTTTGGTACGGGAAGGTGGTGGAGCTTAAGTGAGGAATGGCCGTCTGAAGTCGTAATGAAATGTCCTCTCAGCGAAGATTTTTCCACTAGTAAAATATGAGCCATTCTCTTGCTGTGCTGGCCACCCCGCAGGACTGTCTGGCTCTTTGATTTCATTTCAGTGCAGCCCTGGGCCGCTCTGTCCTCTGCCCTCTTGTAAAGCCCGCCTCGTGAAAGCGAGACTCGGTGCGAGCAAAAAGTGACAACCTAACACACAAACACCCGAAACTGGCGCTGGCAAACATGTATGCTTTGTTCCATTCTCATATATCAAACCTGACCAGTGTAACATTTAAACAACATGAAAAGCACATCATCAATGTAAAGTTAAGTAAACTTACACTATGAACAGACGACTAAACTATATTAAAAGAAATATAGGATTAGTGACGTTTTAATATACTTGAACTTCCCGTGCTGTAACCTATATACACATACGCTTACTCTGAGGTTTTTTTTGGGGCTCAGCTCCTAGATGGACACAGGATATCTAAAGCCTAGACAATATCCTGTTCTCAGCAAGAAATTCCTGGAGAATTATGAATTTAAAAAGTGGGGGGGGCACCAAGGACTCCAGAGGCCGCTCAAGTTTCATGCAGAACGTGGCTTCTTGCTCTGCTGCTGTTATTTTAATAAAACCACAGCACAGTCAGCCATACGAGCTGGCACTGATCCAACAGCAGCTGTACTAGAGAGGGTCGCAGCAACGCCCAAGCCCGTCTGGTGACCTTAGACTACACCAAAACAAGCAGCAAAGTTTTGCTGAGAACCAATTGCACTGTAAACGTCAGAGCATTTGTATTTCAGACGTTAAGCTGCAGGCAGCGTTTCACTGGCCCAGTTAAAATGTCCCGGGAGCACTGAACCCTCGACCCACGACATCACCTGCATGATCAATGGAAGAGCCTGAAGGGATATGGGTTCAAAATACTTGGCTTATGAAGTGCCATGCTTATACAGTACAGAGAGATGATCACTGACTGAATTAGAAGTGGACTGAATAATGTCGAGAGAACGTAGATATAGAAGAAAACATGAAAGTGTTTCATCACAAATTACAGCTGGAAAATCTGATAAATTGCTGGTGTATAACAAGTTGAAGGACTGGAATTGGACAGATGATTTGTCCAAAACAAGTGACTAAAGCATTATTCTGTGTAATAATGAATGCAGCTAAAGACACATCACAGAATGGCTAATGCAGTACCTTTTCTGTCCTGTTCAAAATATAGTACATTTGAACATTGAACATTTGAAATTTGGAATGTGTTATGATCTCAAAAAAGTGAAACCTAACACACATCCATCAATTCTGTCTCCTCAGCCTGCTGTTTGCAGTGAGCGTGACGTAGGCTGCGGGAACCAGCTGGGACCCCTCCTGACTGCCTGTCACTGCTCACGTTTCACCTGACCAGGTTCAAACCTGCATCACACCTCACCCAAACCAACTCAGTCTGTGTGGGTGGGATATTACACTCGCCAGCTAAATGTGGTCAATGTTTTGATTGTTGCTCCAAGGTTTTTTTCTGCCAGATGATTTGGCAGGTAGAGAACTTGTGTTTATTCTTTTGGGGGGGGCAGGTAAAATACTGAAAAATTGCGCTTGAGTTTGCACAGTGGTTAATGTGAAAGTTAGTTCCCTGCTCTTTCCACTGTGTTCGGTGCACTGCTCAGCCTCAAATCCCTCCTCCTGACACGCCATTGACATGTAAATGCTGGACAGCTTGTATGACAATACCACACTGTCATGGTAAACGGGTTAAACTGGGACCGGTGCATTTTATTTTGGGGCACGTCATTCACAAGTGTTCGCAGCAAACCTAAAAACTGTGAAAACCTGAAAATCAGATCATATGGGAAATGTGAGGCAACTTATCACAACAGTTGTGAACTGAAGTATTAAGTATACTATATCAAGGCCTCTGCAAACATGCACACCCCGCCTTTACTGTGGGCCAACCACAGGCTCACCATGCTCTCTCTGCTGATGGAGCCCTCTCCACCACTATGAGGGGAAAACTGGAGAGGTGCGGCCTCTGCCTTATTTACACTAGACTTGCATTTTCTTAGGTTTGGCAGTGGACGGGTATTTGAGGGATACAGTGAGTTGTGGCCCTCAAGCAAAGCTTTATAACTAGGCCTCTGTGAAACGGTAAAAAGCCTAACAGTTGTAGCAGGCTGATAATCCAGGCTGTTGTTGGTCTTCACAGACTGTTTTGATTTCAGACAGGCAGTGCTTGAATACACCAAAGGGGAGCTTTACTTATAATAACATATAAGTCTTACGGTAAATGGAGAAAATACCTGAAACACGAGGCAAATGGGGAAAAGTATAAAATTGTCTCCTGGAAAGATTTCCACACTGCTGTTTTTTTTACGTTTACACAGCTGTGATTTTTTTTTAATGTATGTATTTATTAAATTATAAACTCTGTGAAAAATAAAATGGCAATCTCTGAAGTCTCTGTCGTCAACAGCACAAGCCAAACGCGCGTCTGTCAGAACCTGTGGAAATATTTTTGTGCCATCGTGAGAGCAGCGCTGCTGCTCCCTCGCCATCGTCATCGGCTGGAAGGCTGCTCTGCAGAAACAGCTGGCTCCACTCCACGAGGGGAGGAGAGAGGAAGGCAGGCAGGGGAAAGTAAGGACATTTTGTAATTATATGAGTCGTATGGAAGCCTGGAAAACTATGGAAATGAAATTTGAAAATTTCCAGATCTCCACAATGACGGGAATTACACAAAGAATTCATTACAAGTACAGTACATAGCCTTTTTCTCTTCGTAGCCCAGAGCTCTTCGGCCATACATTAAGATCCAGCTGTTTTTACAGTAATATGGAATCACTGGAGGGATAATTAAGCTTTTAAAAAAGGAAGGTACAAAAAAGTAAACCATTTTAGAGGGAGAAATGGATGAGTATCAAAATAATAATAATCCATAATCAGGTGATTGGATGTATATGGTAGGGGCACTGATTTTACACATAACAGTTGAGTATTGATGGTTATTCCTACTCAGCTAAGTTTAAGTCAAGGTCAAGTTTAAGAAAATAACCCAGGTGTTGTCATAGTGATGTCATCAGGGTTATCGAGGCTCAGAGACTACAAACTTATAAGGGAAAGCCCGTGTCACAAACAGGATATGCAGCTTGATGTAAATAAAGGAAACCTCCTAATGCATTATGGCAATTGCAGGAGGTAGTTTTTGCGGAGCTTGAGCCATACAGGCGACCAAAAGAATCTCTGGTTTTCATTGTTCGTTCTTTTTAAAAATCATTTTTTTGTCTGGGCCCTCAACTTTATGGAAACGCAGCAATAACTCCCAATCTTTTTAAAACGACTGACTCAAAAGATGATAAAATCCTGTGAAAATGATCAGCGACTCTTTGGAAAAAACACATCAAGTTCTCCTGAAAGCAGTGAAGTAGAGTGCAGCTGTGGTTGCCTCAGGTATAACAAGCGGTTTTCAGATCAGACCAGGACTCAGAGTCGTGTTTGTTTTCTGCCCCACCATCTGGTTAATCACATTCACCTGGCATGCCAGGTGTAAATCACTCCCAGACTGTATGGTTAGATCAGAGAGCAACATGGCCCCGAGTCCTGGAGCAACATGATGCAAAACCACTGGGTGCTGCATCTGTGGCCTTGCTGTGGGGGGGCTCTAATTGGCTAATGCTGCCCATGGTATTGGGCAGCAACATGAGCACGCTGCTGCCAGGAAAACTTTGGATGCAATTTTGACCCTTTTGCTTGCTTTGTTGCTTGTTTCTGGGAGTACTGCCAATTTATATTGCCTGCCCACCCCTCACCCCCACCCCCCTAAAAAAAGTGCATAGAATATCATTACAGTAATGCAATCCAGACAGGGAGATTCTGAGATGGAAAACTTAACCCACCACCTTATCCTCCAAGACAACCCGCCCCTGTCCCCCGCCCCGTCCCCTGTTCTGAACCACAACCTACAGCATTGTGGCTTCAATCAGCCTCCATTTCGCTGCAGATCCAACAGCACTTTCTATTGCACTTTCATGTTCCAGGCTCTCCATCTCTTTCTCTGCTGATTCTGTTAGCGGGACAGCGGTCGAGTCAAATCAGCATCAACATCACCCATAAAGAGAAGCCTCTGTGCTCTAGTCCTGAAGGAACTGGGTGCCCTTGACTCCAGCACCCCCTGCCCCGAAAACAGAGAGCAGGTCAGCCATTCACTGTGGCTCGATGGCTATCATGAATGGAACATTGTACCTATGAGAGACAAGAGCCTCCTAAATCCTCAGGCCACTCCCACTTTGGGGGGTGGGGGTGGGGCTGGGGTTGTTTCAGAGAAATGTTGAATAAAGATAATTTAGAAAATGGGCTCCAGCACAGTGCTGCCTCTGTATCCCCCCTGTTCCCTCTGCACACTCAACTCCCTAAGGCTGCTCTGCTCATGTTTGTGTTGATTTTGCTCCCAGAATCAGGATGGGGGGGTGAAGGGGCAGGGTGGTTGTATTGGAGGACTTTAAAATGCATGGCAATGGTTAAGACAGAGAGGATAAAGACAATCTAACTAAACTAGATGGAGTCAGGCTATACTGTAGCTGCAAGCCACTTTGTTTGTCTCTCTCAAAGTTTTTTATGACACAATAGTTATTTGGAAGTGCTTGAAGATTCCTGTGGTTATGGGAAAACAAAAACAGGAGAAGCTGAGATAAAATTCTCTCCAGGCTTGGAGATCTTGCCACCTGTTAACTCAAGTAATTACTCATCTGATGTAGCTTTATTTTTTCATTCAGGGTTTAGGACATTTCTAAAGTGCAGACACTTTCTGCACTTTTTGTACCTGACAATTTGTTAGTGACTTGTAAAGACCAAAGTAAGTGGAACAAGCCCTGAAGGATTTTGGTCATTAACAATGTCTGTCAATACACTGAAGGTTAACTGTAGTACAATCTAATCTAATTGTCACAAAGGGGTTTGAAGTGTTGGACTTGAATGCAGACTAAGGTAGGCAGGGAGGGAGGGAGGTGCAGCGGTGTCTTTAATTATCACCAGGAAATTACGACCAGCAAAGTAGAAACATGAGGGACAGCAACTGGAGCAACACGGGTAGACAGAGCAGACAGACTGATAAAGACAAAGTGATAGAACAAGACTCAAGGAAGGCAGGGATAATGAGGCCCAGTGAAACTCATTAGGGCAAGGCAGACAATCAAACACAGGACATGAAGCAAGACAATAGGAAAGCACTATCAAAATAAAACAGGAAATAAACTAAAACAGTGTCCAAAAAGAAAACCAAGAGTCTCACAGTGGAATCTCTGGAGGTAAGCTGTGACAGTCGACATGTTTTCCACTGCTGCCTACCTGCCCTCCTTTTTCTCCAAATCATGGTGGTAGTTTAATTGAAACGTTAGCCTAGATTCCTGATTGGCTGTTTTTGCTCCAGTGATGATGTATTTTGACCGGACACTTAAAATTCCTCACCAGGTTTCAGTTACAGTCACCTAATCCACTACATATTAGAGAGTCAAACATAGCTACACGCAGCGCTGTAGCACTGTGGAGTTGTGTTGGATTTAATAATGACATTTTTCACACAATAATCTCGCTTTCAATTACTGTATATGGTAGCTTAAAACATGACATTGTCCAAATATCTTATGATGCAAACCTAAAGGTGCTATACAGAAAGGTTCCCTACCTGCTGCTAGTGGAGTAGACGGCTATTTGCCAAGAGCTTCAGACTTTGTTGCGTTTAAAAGACAAAATGTTTTACTGCGCCATGTGAGCAGAGCTACTTCTTCAGGGCAGACTGGATGCTATAGTACCTTGCTTTCGCAAAGTGACCTAAGTTAAGTGAAGATGTGGTGGAAATAAAATCAAAGAAAGAGTTATGTTTAATTACGCCACTGGAGACAGCTCTTGGCGAGTAAAGACATTAAGTTGGATGCTGAAACTCAAAGATTGGCAAGTACACAGCTGTTAATGCTAACACTGGCTACATAGAATCAGTAAAAAAATGGAATATAACCCCTTTAATGTGAAGAAAAAAGGCTGACAGCCAATAAATAAAAATATGACTAATTTAGTTTTAAGTTAATATCTATGTCATAAAGTGCAGGTACTACTGAAACAAATCAGTGAACATATATTATATGTTTCACAAATGTTCCCCCGAAACCACAGCCTTTCAGTTCATGTGCTAGCAACAAAAATCAAGCCTGAGCAGTCTTCAGAAGCTTGTCAGAGACACATTCTTAATCATGTCTGACTTTATTGACATCTCTGTGCTCAAATCACACCATTACACAACTTTAGCTCACAAACTTTTTATTTGAAAATGCCCCTGTCCCACATGGAAGACACTGTTCTGAGGTGTTTACTGCTACATTCCCACAAGATGAGATGAAAACTTTGAAAATCTAGTTCTTGTCAGGCCCCGTGAGCAAAAATCTGTGCTACATGTTTATTATGTATTAAATGCATTTTCTGTAAGTGATACTGACCACACACTGGCTTATTTTACTGCATATAATTGGGAAATATATACACATTCTATTCATATTCTAGATTCATAATTTAACATTGATCAACACAGTTCAAGACTTAATACCAAAACAAAAAGATTAGTTTTTACAATATTTCAGTTGCTCGAGACGCAAATGGGCAGCTTCACTACAAGTGATCAATACTAACAAAAACACTTTTTTACTTTCCCTTTTTGCTAAACAGCCTAACATGAAACAGCAGAAGAAAAAAGTAAGTGAGACTGAGACCCGGTTGGAATCTCTGGACTTTTGCTGTGGACCTTTCCAACAAGTTAATATTAACCCTGTTCTCTGCCATACAAACCATCTGCTTATGTAACAACAAAAACACTCAAACAAAATTAAAAAAGTACTTTTTTCTGAGAGGAACCTTACAAGAGTTTGTGAACCAAACTATATCTCGCTCTAATTCATATGACCTTTATCTGTGCTTGTGCAAGTCATTTAGAAAGCGCTTAAAAACGATTTTTTATATGTAATGCACCTCTGGTTTAGTAGCAACACTTTCACACTCTTTTAACAAACACTGTGTGACAAAGTAATTAACATACATTCAACCCATGCATGTTTGTATCGCACTAATTCTGAAAGGTTCACGCACTGATCACTGATTATTGTGTTGTCCCTATATTGCAGCTGCACTGGAGATTCAACAAGCATAACCTAGTGTCAACAATAATCCTTACTACCCATGAAATTAAATTGTTAAGTGAGCTTATGAAAACTCTTTGCAGCGGGTTCGTTCGAACAACATTGTTTGCTTGTCTTGTCACAAGCAGTGGACAAACTCCAGGTATGATATGTTGAGCTGCAGACAGGTTTTGCTGGGTTGTTGCTTGAGTGTGAAAGCTGTAATGAGGACAGGGGTCTGTTAAAGGCGTGAAAGAGGGCAGGCAGTGGAGAGGAGGAAGGTGTGTGTGTGTGTGTGTGTGTGGGAGGGGGTGTCTCAGGAAAAGTTCAATAAAACAATCTCAAATGGGGGAGGGGCCCAAGACAGAGTGCTAGAGAGGCGCTTCGGTTAATTTAAGTACTTGATCCCACACCCTTCCCTGTCCTCTGACTGTTCCCACAAATATTTGAAGTGTGGTTGCTGCAACAATGCAGTGGCCCCTGAAATGGAGAGCAGAGCAAACAGAGACTGTATGGGTCCAATGTTTGTCTAGAGTCTTAATAAAGCCACACTCCAAGTACCATTGAAACCAAACCAAACAAACAGGAGCTTTTTAAAGGCACACAAAATGGCAATGCCTTGCAAAAGAAGTCTGGTTTTGGTTCATTTCCTCTTAACATGACATGAGAGTATTTCTGACAACAGGGTTTCCCCTAGCAAAAAGTGAGCAGTTCACTCAAGAGTACTTAAAGGCCATCTGTGGGAATATTTAAATCACAAATCAAAAGAGCAGTTTTCCTGAGTGAGATGTGCACAGAGAAGAATTACTATGCAAATTGTACGGTTGTGGAAAGCCTACACAAATCACTACTGTGCTCTATGTCTCCATGAGACTAAACTTGGATGGCGGGGAATCCTGTGGGTGAAAAAAATAACTTTCCTCATCCAGCAGACCTGGGTTCAAGTTCTGCGCCAGCAAGATAATGCAAGTGTCTTTGAGAAAATCATTCAATCCCTATGAAATCCTTACACTCTTCACTGTCACTGTCCTCAATTCTGTCATTTATAAAGCCAAAAAATCTTTCAGGTACCCATCGTCTCAGTATAATATCCGTATTAGGGGAAGAAAGAGGAGCGTCATGCTGCTGGACAGTCTCTGGGAACCAGAGAACGGGTCAGTGTACACCTCCTCTCTCTCAGTTTTAGGGTCATAGTCTTCATCCTCATACATGTCGTCCACATCAGGCTGGTCTGAAATAACATTGTGGTCTCCTATGGAGCAAAGTTTGCTCATGTTCTCCTTGACCACTTCACAGAAAGGCCTCTCCACCCCATCGCAAACACAGCGGTTCAGCAGCATGCCATTTGGGATGAACAGCATCTGCTGAATGGTGGCTTTACACTTGGAGGAGCACTTCCTGCCGTTGAACAGCTGGCCACAGTATGACAAGTAGGCCGTGAGGGAGGTGTGGCAGTTGCTGTCCTCCTCGCAGCGCTGCCGGGCCTCCATGCACCCTATTCCCCCGGCATCGCTAGGGTACCTGCGGGGGAGGCATGGCTCTATGGCTCGTTTGGCGCCCAGGCATTCCAGGTCCTGTGCGCAGTCGCAGGTCTCCAGGTCTGGCCCGCTCCGGGTGTTGTTCAGTCTGATCAGCGCGTTGATGCAGTGGCTCGGACACTGCCTCCTCGTCCCTCTGATGTTGCCTTCACACGCCGCTATGTACTGACTGTACGCGAGATCACACTCAGGTTCGTCGTGGCACCGAAGGAGCGCCTGCCAGCAGATAAGCTGGGCATCTATGACCACTAGCACCCATGGGAGAAGTGCCAGGGCGCTGCCCCAACATTTCATCCTTGAATGGAGTTGTAATTCGGGGACGTGCACTTTCTCCACCAACACATTGGGATAAGGACAATTTAAACACTCGAGCTCACAGACTGAAGTTCACATAGAGTATCCCGTACATGGTTTGTGCAACCATAATGCTTTGTTACCAGCGCAGTCGACAAAATACACTTAAGCATTCGGAAAATATCCACAAACTTGCACGTTAGTTCAGATTGCCTCTTCCTTGGTCAGTTTTGCAACAGTGGAAGTCAGGATCTGACTCAGGGAAATCACCACGCGTGGCTGCAAAAGAAAGAAACAGCGCAGCAACAGTCATTCCGGGAAGCATGTCCGCTCAAAAGTGGGGGATCGTACTCCAAAGTGCAGTTTGTGTCTGCTCCATGCCACCGGCTCAGATACGGGACGGACACTGCGACGCGCCCGCGGGGCGATCCAGCGCGCAGTCTACCCACGGTTATCGTCCACAACTCAGTTTGTACACTTACACTTGTACACCATATCGTTCTTGCCATTGTTTGTTTCGCCTCCTCTTCTCAGCTCTAACACTTTCAACATCCATTCGCGCATTCTGGCGTTTTTTCCTTTTAGTTTGTAGAAGTTTCTATCTGTCGCATTTTGTCCCGTTACGTGCGCCTTTGTCCCTCTTCTTGCTGTTACGCTTCACGGTCCGCCGAGCATTTCACCACAACACCCCTCCTTCTGTCGAAAAAAAGAAAGAAAACTTTCCTTCCCCCCTCGCTCCCATTTACAATCCTGGCCACCGATTGGTCGTCATTAAGGAGTCAGTCGTGGGACCCATCTCCAGGCCTAGAGCAGCACAGCTCTGCGCACAAATCCTCTCAGTCCTATATGACCAGACAGATTGGATGAAAATGTTTATAATTTTCCTTGCATGAAACCGAGGATCTGTGTGGTCCCCTTTTCTCTCGGAGCAAAGCGCAAGTGGGGGCATTCCTGTGCAAGAAGCTCACATCTGCAACTTCACTGCTCCAATTTTCAGCGCGGAAAAACAAATCTGTTTCTTTTTAGTCATAAACTGAGCTGGGGGGGTAAAACCTCCGCGATAACTGCCTCGACGTCGAGGGTTTTCTCTTAAAGGTTGTCGCTAATTGTCGCTCTTTCCCCCTCTCCCTCTCCTGCCTCTCATTCTGCAGAGTTTTTGAGTCCCGATTGATAGAGGAGAATGGGAGAGAATAGTATTTTCTGGCCCGTTTCACCCCAATTGTGTCAGATTGTCCATGCAGTGGCCCAGTGTCTTTCCAGGCTGAAGATTGTTCACGCACTGCGGCCTATGAATAGAGAGGGGTTTCAGCATCAATATATTTTACAGCTATCCCCTTTTCACACCACACTTGAACACTACCAATGGCTCAGGCTTTCCTGCCATTGAAATGGTAACTAACTTGTTTTTTTTTGGAAACAGCCCCCCCCAATACTGTGCCAGTTTTACACCATAAAACCAGATGGATGCCCAAGCTGATATCTACTTAGGTCTACAAAGTGAAAGATAGCTGTTTTCAAAACTACATTTATATATGTTTTAACCCCTTAACGCCTGAATTTATTTACAAATTATCAAAATCTTTTGTAATTATCAAATTTTTTGGTGTGTGTTTTTGCTTTCAATTAGATTACTAAATTAAGTTGAGAGTCTTAATTTGAGTATAGCATATAAAATAGATATAAATCTATTATTGTCTATGATGCAAATTAGCGACAACAGTCAATAAAGGTAAAAAAAAAATACCTGTTCCCATCTCAGGTATGAAGATTCTTTTATTAATATAACAAAGCAATACTAATACAGATGCTATTTTGGCTGTTTTGGAGCAGAAGGGGTTAAAGGGGTTAAAATGCATATGTTGATAGTGTTAATATAAAAACTAGATGTCCATATTTAGGCCCCTTGTATTGAATAGAAACACATGTTTGCTATTATTTAATCAATCTTGTATATCCACTTATAAACATTCATACTCTCACCCCATATGAAATACTATATTATGTGCATCTTGCACTAATATTAACTAATATACTATTAATCTCAGAGCAGTCAATCATAATCAGTCACTTTGGATAATTCTGTGGTCCTTACTGTATTTTTGTCTCCACCTGCTGTTGAAGCTTCAGCACATTTAAGCACACTAATAAATAACAAAATTATACGGGGCTGCTCTGTCTCAAAATCACACAAAACAGAAAGGGAGCACATTTTCCTAAAAATCAATTTATTGCAGTTAAAACTCAAAGATCACTGAAATACCATCAGAGACAGAATGAAAGATACTGTAAAACAAAGAACCGGCGAAAGAAGGAGAAGAAACTGCGTGTCATGGCAGCCATGAAAAAGTCTGTTGCACAGGATAATAGCAAAAAAAAAAAAAAGTAGATTATTATCATTATTATCATTATTATTATTATTATTATTATTATTATTATCATTATTATTATTATTATTA
The DNA here is from genome assembly GCA_016785225.1 of Psettodes erumei. NCBI lineage: Eukaryota > Metazoa > Chordata > Actinopteri > Pleuronectiformes > Psettodidae > Psettodes > Psettodes erumei. The sequence goes on along the minus strand of JAFBJZ010000601.1, from coordinate 1,025,922 downwards.
TTATTATTTAAACTCATAGAAAGCAAAAAAATTGCTTTATGGCTTCTGCTCCATCCATTAATATTCTCTGACAGATAACGTTATTATATAAAATGTCTTATTGCAACTTTTCTTCTGCTTCATATTATTGAAATGTTAGGAATATACTGTTAATCTATCACATGACAATCACCACTGTACGGAAAATGTCTATAGGTTGCTTCAGTTTTCTTTCAGCAGTAGTGTGGCACCCACAGTTAGGAAATTACCACAAAGTTGAGAAAAAACTGGCTGTATCTTTTTGCTCACACTTCCTCTAAAATTAAAATGTGTAATAATTCATAAATAAAATAAAACTTTTATAATCTTTTTTGGCAGTTAAACTATTACAGTAAACTGAAGTGGAGACAGATGTGAGATCGAAGCCGACATCAGCACCACTGCTACATGAAATCAAACACTGGCAAAATGGAGTGTATATGAATGTAACACAACATCAACAACATCCCCTCTTGATTCACCAACGCCTTCACTTACGTTTGGCCAGAGAACAGCAGAGACAGAATACCACAGCAAGCCCACAGCGACCGAGTGCCACGTACTGCTACCAGCAGCACCCTCAGCCACTGCACCGGGTTTTCACAAAGACACCACTTGACATTATCACATCGTCTAAACAACACAAAATCCACCAGCACAAAACGGCACCACTGAGACACAGGGAGGGGTCAGTGAGATGGAGGACAGGTCAGAGGTCACGAGACGGTCAACTGCACTACGATACCCAGCGAGTTGATGAAATGACCCGCTGTTGATATTATAGGCAAACAGGAGATACATTTACATCTTATACAACATAAATGTTTGTACGTGGACTCCGTAGTTTGATTTATACACACACTTCAGTTACACAGCTTGACATAGTTTATGCCATTTGTCTTATGTTGGTTCAAGTGTTTTCAACCAAACGCTTTGGCATACAACTTCTAAAGCATTTACACTTCTCTCCTCTAATAGCACTCATTTTTTTAACAACAAAATGCAGCACAAGAACAGATTCCCGCCCTCTGTAGTTGATACTGATGCTTGGTTAAATTTGGAAACACAGTTATTGTACACGCTTTAGTGTGTTTGCTTAGCGCTCACAAAATGCAGCACATCTATCCTGCAATTAAGACATCACATGTATCTGTCAACAAATTAATGGTAGCTCTTAATTCAACTGACCCCCCCACAAATTCCCAACAGGAGCAAACAAGAATTCCTGTTTTTGTAAAAAGGTGCTTACACATCTTGGAGCTCTAAAGAAGACAACCTTGTACGGACGTCCAAGGCACACTGAAGAACAGAAAAAGCTAAAAAAAAAAAAAAAAAAAAAAAAAAAAAGCCTTTTTAATGATATGTTTAGGAAAATTTTCTAAATAAGATTAATACAACTCATCAGGGCACCAGGGTGCCAATGTTAGTAAGCTACGTATGACCTCAGATCAACCTCATTTGTTGCTCAAAATGAATACAGCCTATTTCAACCTTTTGTGCTTTTGTACGTGAAATATGAGCAACCCCAAAACATGGCTTCTTTGTGTTATTTAACCTAAAATAAATCAGCAAATTTCCTAAATTCAACCCAACACATATGACCTTCAGTGTCAGCCTTGTTGTATGTGTGTTTTCATTTCAACCAGGCAGCTGATTTTGCTGATGAGTGTCCTGTCTTGTGTTCATCAGTGAAGTCAGCCGCTGTGTGTTGTGGGGCAAGTACCTGGGGCCTCTGCTGCAGGATCATATTGTGTTATCACTGGTTGTGTGTGGTACAGAGAGTGAGGGAGGTCAGGGAGTGAAAGCTGTTTATGCACTGGACAAAGTTTTCTCAGAGGAGGAGTCGCTCTAAATGCAAAAATAATCTTAATTGCTTTAATCAATGACAGGAGCCAAAGAGCTACAGTCTTCCTGGGTGCAAGGTGGCTAATTTCAATAAAAAATCTGAATAACATTCATGACTTGGAAAATATTTGAAGGTCAATGGGAAACTCACCTGGATGACCCTATGGCTAGAATTCCTTTCTTTCCAGTTGGTAATATGAGCCCCAGAGATCAAAATATCAGCTTACTGGCCTTTTACTTTCTTTTCCGCAGGGCGTCTGTCTGACTCTGCACAGCTAGAAAAACTGTCATTATGTGGCTCTGCCAACTGACATTCCACTGAAGAAACAAGAATATTTCTACATCTAGAGCAGCTCTGCCTCTGAAAAGTATTTGTACAAGTCAAAGCTTCTGGGACTCAGAGTTGGCCCAATCACATGAGACTGCAATTCTCCGTCTGCTTTTTGAGGTCTTCCAGCGTGGCCTGGGCTTTGTCTTTCAGCTGGTCGATGTCCACATTCTGGATGTTGGACAGCTGGCCCAGCATGGACTGCTTGTGTGCTTCCTCCTCGTTGTCCTCGGCGATCATCTTGGCCAACTCTGTGGGCAACACCACATCGTCCCCCGCCTGCTGGATCTGGGTCTCGTCTGTCTCGTTCTGAGGTGGACACACAAGTTGGGAGACACACAGACAGACACACGTATGTCCAACATGTCCATGTTGACAGCCAACAGGACAGGAGAAGGGAAAGAAAACAACTTTAAACAGGTTCAAATCCACCCACAGTTTATAGAAGTGGACTCCAAGAATAACCTTTAAAAATGCAGTGATTCTGCTTATCAATCCGAGAATCTGTTGTCCTTACTCGTCTTTACAAAAGCTGAGCAAGATTAGTCTACCTTTGGTAACCGGTACTTTTCCCGGAAATGGCTTCTAACTGTGGCTCTCTCAGCTTTCTTCTGGGCAAAATGGGCTTCTCGTTCTCGTCTGCAAGAAAGAAAAAATAGTTCTTTTTAGCAAAACGTTCAAGGTGTCATACGAATTTAGCTTCATGCCCAATGTCCATTGTTTGAACCAACTGTGTGACTTTTCACCTAACACTGCTAGGTGAAAGTAACAATGCTAACTCCAAACACCACACCTAATGAAAATCAGTGCTCTTCATTGCCATATGTATCTCTCCTTTAAGAGCCTCATAAGGCTTGTGCTGGATTCAGACCCTGGAGGCTTTGGAAGTGCGGTGTTACCACATGTTCTCTTTACTCTAACTACTGAGCACAGATCCAGCAGAAGGTGGAGCAGCAGCAGCCCTGATGCCGTGGGGACAAAAATCAGGAAGAGATGTTCCACTTATGTTTAGGAGCCCCAGATGTAGCAGCCTGTCAGTCCTCTGAGGGATGTTGGGCCTTTTGGGATATGGACCGCCAGAGGTAACCTACTATCTGCACTCTCACTGCCACTCTCCCACTACAGCTGTCAAACCATTCCATACACACCCTGGACTCAGCACCGCTTCTACCCCCTCTGCAGAGCTTATATTAAACTTTGGAGTTTCAGTGTTTATGTATTAAGCATGGAGACGCTCATAAGACGCTCAAAAGAGCAAAGGAAGAATCTTAGCAAAATGGGCAGTTTCGGTTAAACAATCCAGAAAATGAAAGATGTAGTGCTGCCATCTTCAACTCATAAGTCTGGCTTTGCACATAAGAGAGGTGTTGAGATATATTTAAAAATCAGTTTTGTGTCATTTGTCTTAAAAATCATTCCGGTCAACAAGCCAGCCTACAGTATGTGATGCCTCCAGCAGAGGGCAGGCAATAGGCTGCTGGCAGTGCTCTCTCCGCTCAGCATCACTGGAATATTTATGGTTTCAATGTGTTCATAATTGTCCCTCGTAAACTGCTAAATTTGCTGAAATGCCCCAAACACTGTGAGTCAATGACATGACATAATGACAAACAAACTTGCTGCTACTGCCTGAGGCCAAACACGAATACAGTGACAAAAGACCACATTTTATTTCATACCAAATATGTGATGTTCTTCAAAGCAAGGTGGCAGAGGTTATATGTATGCCTACAAAGATTAAATCAACAGCATAATCCAAAGGTGGGAGGAGGGCTTGGAGACAGAGTTTGCACCCAGTGTGTCAGGGGAAGGTCGTTTTATCTAAAGATGCAGCATGGTGCTGTCCTTCTGAGCCTGAGTTGAATTTCTATGGCTGAACACCAAACGGCAAGAAGGCCATGAGCAGAGCTTTGTATAACCCCCCCCCCCCTTCAAGGGCATCAGATGACCAGGGTTGTCACTGTGGCACGGGAGCTGAGGGTGATAAATATTTACATGTGACATGCCAAGTGTGAGCAGCCCAACCCCCACAACCTTATTTTGCTGCAATCTGAGCAGTATGGGCTTTTTTGGTGATCTATCTATTTTGAGCACCTCTGACAAATAATATACTTCCACTGAAGGTCACATTATGACTGCAGAGTCTCGCCAGGCCTCCTGTGGAGCTCAGTGTTAAAACTTCACTTCCCACTCCTTCATAAAATGTGAGCACATGGTACCCTGATACACTTGTAATGAATATATGAATATAAAATCTCCATTCCACATGACTTATCTATGGTAACTTATTCCATGGCCAGGACAGAGAACATCTGATATGGGACGTGGAGTCCTGCTGTAAGGGAAGCATCACACTAATCAATAGTGAGTTACTGTCTGCTCTTTGCCAAATGACCTTGTTGTTGCCTTAGATTGTCCTCCCGTAGGCTCAGGAGATAGACACTGTGATGAAAAAAAGGCGTTTAAAGAATTCACTTTTTGAGCCTATGTAAGACACAAAGGAAAGACTGAAGTAATAGAAGTGGTAGAAGCAAGCACGAAAAAGCACTGTATATGCATATCATTTACAGCTAAAACACGAAGTTAGAGGCTATACCACTCTAAATCTAAATGTATCCACCTTTTTGGGCTGGAATATGTTGTTATAGTATGAATTAATCAAACCATCTGGAGTAGTAATTTATATATGAATGGTCATGATCAGTTAAGAAAGTACACAAAAAATGTATTAAGATTGCTTCATACTCTTGCTTGTTTTCCCCTCTGACAATATCCAAATTAGAGGTTCTACTTTACCTACTTTATTTACCACACGCTCTAGTTCATCGTTTAGCCGCGCGCACGGCAGTAGTAACGTTTTACGCCCCAGACACGAATCCCTCCAGACATTTCCGTGGAAGAATGATTCCAGGAATCCCAAATTAAAAACGTCTCTGCATAATTTGCCGAGGCACAGAGACAGAGAGCTCCCTGGGCGAGAGGAGCAGCTGTGTGTGGAGCGCTCATGTTATCGCACTGATGCGTAAAAAAGCGCACGGCGCACTGGGAGCTCTCAGCTTTTTACTCGCAAAAAAACAACACCGATTAAATATGCCATGCTTCCACCGCGTCCCCGACACAAGCACACATACTCTAGGTTTTCATTACAACTACACAATGACAAGCTTCAATCACTGCCTTACTTTTCCTCCTCTAACTGTTGCTGATATTGTTCGAATTCCTCTTGAGTCATCCCCTGCGCGGCGGCATCTGACTTCTCTCCTTCGGATTTCTCCTCCGTCAGTCCGCCTGTCAGGTTCTTGAGCTGTCCTCCCACCACGTGTTTTACCATGAAAGCCATGGCTGCGCCTCGGAGAACCCTCTGTTTGATCGGCTGAGAAGTTGAAGGTTTGATGCGCTCTTGGATAGAGCGGCGACGGCGGAGAGAAATCCGTCAAGTGACGCTTAGACCAGACGTCTGGCAGTGTCACACAAGAGCACGTTACTTTCAGATGCTCGATAAGGGCAATGGAACCGCAAAACAAGACGGAATTATTCCAACGGCGACAGGAGGTGGCAGTTTCAGCACCACTGGCCCTGGACAGCTCCTGCGCCGTGAAGGATGGAGAGGAGCTGCTCGGTGATGAGTCAACAAGTTTGGCGGTGAACTCTACCAATCCTGAGACTCCGTCCGCAGCCACCACTCCCCTCCGCCCAATCCCAGGCACCGCCGGACTGGGTGTGCGCTTGGCTGCATGCTGGGCTGCACGAGATCCCGTGATTCGCCGCCTGATTATAACTCAGGATGGAGTGAGACAGGTCTGGGGGGGCAAACAACACGTGACGAGCCTCAGTGTCTCCTGGCTGTTTTGGTGCCTCTGCCTCTCTTAGGGTCATCTGCGCGCTGGAGACGAATATACAGTTTGTCAACACTCAAAGAGTTTCCTAATTGCAAATTAGTCAAATGGCTGTCTATTAACCCAAGGCAAGAGTATGGTTTGTTGGTAAGATGAAGAGTCTCTCTCTTCTCTACAAGGGTTTGATGTAAAAGCTCGTTTCCATGAGATGAGAGGAGACTAACATGATGGAGGTTCTCTCAAGTTCACATCCAATGCCTTGTATATAGGCTTTCCCTTGCCCCTAACATTCTGGAGATGACGTTATAAAATTAGAAACGTTTCTTCTCCAGTCACATCACCATAACATTCCTGTAGTGACTCATGTGTCTGTAGCCAAAAGTGAGTTTATAAAATCATTTAGTCTTATGCTTATTAGGCCGCCTATAGGATTTTCTGTGGTATGTCCTCTCGTGTGTTTGTGTCTCTTTGATGGGGTAGGCTGGGTGAACAGTTCAAACTCCATCACCAGAAAAGATGATTTATTAAAAAGCTGGGTGCTTCTGGATGACACTGTATGACGCAGTGTTCAGCTGGAAAGCCTCACTGCTAAAAATATGACCCACATGTTTGTGTGTGTGAGGAATATTTTAAATCTTTCCCTCTCTCTCTCTACGATTCTTGACATCTAAAGTGAGAAGAGGAACTTTGATCACAAGTCAACAACTTCAGCGTCCTGATCCTCGCAGCAGTCTGACACCAAGCCTGGCCTACTTTCCCAGTCCCTGTGGATCAGGAGAGACAGAGCGCGTCTCTGTGTCTTTTTTGTCACAGGCTTAGCGAGGTCTCGTTAGCCTATACCTGCCTCACTTTTAAAATCTCCTTCTAACTTCAAAGCTGCCATCGGTAAATAGATTGAAGCCTGGCACAGTGAATGAGGTCAAAACTGTAATCGCTGTGAAATTGAATAAAAAGAAAGAATTTGCCTAACCAGCATGTTTCAACATCAAATTATATCCTTTTGCTTTTGATATTCACACCCATGCTGTCAGCCCAGGTCTCACTATAACACACGCACACACACTTAATGGGGAAATTCATACATTTCAGTAAAGAGAACAACAGCCTTTATATGATGACATGTTTTGACAGCACAGCTTCACACAAGAATCACCCTGGATATGCAGTATGTGCATCAACCTATTCTTCTTCTGCTTCTGTTAGACCAGTCCAGTTTCTGAGACTTTGGCCACTGGGGAGACAAATAGAACTACAAGCGAAGTCAAGCAGTGAAAAGGGAATTTTCTACTAGACTATTATGTAATTTGGTTCCGTCAAATTACAGTTTGCCAAACAAGAGCCAAAAATGAGTGATATATTTATTTACAAAGCACTTTTGAACTAAACTGAGATTAGACGCAAGACTGTGTTTGTTGTTTCTAAAGAATACTGTACTTCTCAGTGAAATGGTTCCACATTACAGGATGTTTTTCAGTCCTTGACTTGAAAAATTGTAATGTTTAAGAGGATGCAATCAGCTTTGTTTTTATTTTAAATAAGAGCATTTGGCATTGAAGTGAAACCTTTGTCAAATGCAAAAAATACATTACTCACAGCACATGGTTTAAAAATAGACTTGTGTTAATGCTTCTGTGTGCTTTCACTTAATTGTACTGCGCAGTTTTGATTGATGTCTTGCTGTGCTGTGAAAATTGACAGTTAAGGTCTGTGTACAGCATATTCTGCATGAAGCAAATTTGCGTGCCAAGCCCTTACACAGATGTTTACTGTGAAGTTTATGCATGGTTGCACATGAACCTGGCACGTTACTCTCCCCTAGTGCACAAACATCTGTGCATATTCTTCAGAAACATATTTTTTTCTGCTACAAAGTCAAATCTCTCATTGAACAAATACTTCTCTTTCTAAATGTAGAAAGAGAAGTCAGAGGTAAAATGAATAACTAAAAGAGAAACATAAAAATGTGGACAGTATATTTGAGACGATACATTAGGCCTTTGAATGAGAATAAGAAGAATTTCTGGAGGAGGAAAAAAGCATCAAAAGGTTAGACAAGCATGACATACCATGTTTGTTGTGAGCCAGGAGTGATCACAGTGTGAGTCAACACAACCGAAGGCATCATGCTGGCTCCCGCCCAGTCACACTTCCAGCCTGGTTACACTTGATCTTCTAGGATTAGGAGCCTGTGTGGGATTGGGATAGATGGGTTTATGTACACCATCAATCACACTCCCTGATCCTCAGCAGCTGAGTGTTACACCTTTGTTTCTTGAGACAAGGGATTAGACTCATCAAACGAATGTGCCTTGTGGCAAACAATATCCACATTTTGGGAGTTTTTCTAATTCACACAGGCAGGAAGGATGCTTTTAGCAAGTCACTGTGATATGTGTGTGTGTTTGTGTGGTGCCCCCTCTTGAGATGACAAAATATCACACTAATCCCATTAGAAGTGAAACATGGTCTGTGTACTCGAGGACAAAACTAGTTTTTGTATCAAGAAAGCATCTGAGGCCACTTGGAGAGATTACTGATTTGCAGAGAATCATTTCTACCTACATCAGGTCCTGACCAGAGATCTTACAGACAGGTGGGTTTACAGCAGAGTGGCACCATATGGTGGCCAGCAAGTCACCCCAACAGAGGTCATTTGATGCCCCGCAGGCTGCCTAGGAGGTGTTGAACAGCACCGCATGCCAGAATGGCAACTGTCCCCACAGCTAACATCAACTTCTTCTACATGTACCCTCTAAATGAATCGTCTTCTCTATGTCTACATTCACTGGGAGAAGCGATAACAGTGGAAAATATGGGACCCAGACTGGGATTCAAATTCCACGTTGGCATGGTTGAAAGTACAAAAGATTCAGATACAGATCAAAAGTGAGAAAGATGAGACTTCAAATGTTCAGATAATTGGCTGAAACAGACGACAAACAACAACCAGGTAAATCTGAGACTGCAGCACAGAGATTGAAAAGACAAACCATCCCTGAACTGTTCAAAGACAATGCGAGAAAGACAACACTTTGGAACCCAATGTGTCCTTCTTATATGCACAAAACACAAACACAAATCTGAATGATCATCTGACACTGGTTAGAAAAATGATACAATCTTGTTTCGGTAGCTTCAGCGCTGAGACAGCAAGACCTCAGAGAGGAAAACACCAGCTGGGGACCAAAAGCCTCACTGACAGAAAGACAATTAAAAACAATGAACAAACATGACTGTAACCCTGATAGAAAGTTAAAGTAACTCAGGATAAATACACTCCATACAGAGAGGCCAGATCAAGAACCTACACAAAGAAAAGTTAGCAGATAGGGAGGCTGCTAATCACCTTAACAGGCCACAGTAAATGTGACACGTTCTGCAAACTGCACTGCTGCTAATGATAATCTCATTTACACACACACACACACACACGACTCTTGGAGTCTGTAATAATTCTAACCTCAAACCAGCGTTGTTTAATCCATATACTTTGCATTAACTGCCCTCGCTTTACTGTAAAACTGCTGCCGACCAGTTAAAACCAGTTTAAAGAAACCAGAACCCTCCGACCTCCATGAACACACAGACTAGTATTAATATTAGCATGCTCTACTCCTGTACAGTTAAATGCACACTCTTGTGCTCATGTAAATAGCTCTTGTGGGTTTAAACCTTATAAGCGTTGGAGCTTTATGCCACGCTATAGCCAGAGGGCTACAAAGTGGGCTCAGGCTCTGCACACTGAAACAGCCTGTGATATGATCTGTGTGCTGGATGTCAAATGATATAAAGCAGCTGACTTTTATCCGCATTTAATTAAGTGGTTAAAATGACCCTTTGGTGCAGCTCTTCCTCAGCAGACCAATCAGAAGCAACTGGTGGAAGCGAGTTCAAAACGAAGAGATATCAGTATGTTATGTAAGGAAAATTGTCATTTTATAAGAGATGTTTTATTTCCAGGAGATGGAAAGGAGGGGTAGGGCAGAGACAGACAGGAGATGGCAAGAAGGAAAGGTCATGGGTCAGATATGAAGCCACATTATGAGCATATGGCCACATGCTGAGCCTGCTCAGGCCTAGTGTAATGCCTCTGCTTATTTAGCTTTTCTTTCCCTTCATACTTTTTTCAACACCTCTCCCTCACTGCTCTCACTCTCACGTTTGCTTCTCTGCCACCCCCCCACCCCTGCATCCTTCCCTCCCTCAAATCCCTACCATCCTCCCTCCCTCTCTCCATCCTTCCATCCCTCCCCGTCTTCCCTGCCTGATTTAGACCTCTTGCCTGAGAGGAACATCAGAGCACAATGGGTTAGTGCTGGCTGAGCTTAAATGGAATGAGAAAACCGGAAAATTCTCTTTCATGAATAGATGCAAACAATTGGCAGGGTGAGGGTGAGCGGAGGAGAGGAGGATGAGATAAATCAGGCTGGGAAGTAAGAGGAGTAAGACAAGGAGAGAGAAAAATGGCTGCTGACATGGTTGGAGATGGGGTGAAGGTCAGTGGAGAGGGGCCAGCGAGGAGTGACAGAGAATGACAAAGGTTTTATCATTCTGAAAGCCATTTTGACTACAAATTGTTTTCTGTCATTTGTGGCTTAATAATGTGCCGTAGATAATCCCATGCTTGTGTATGTGGAGGATTTCATAAGGGGAAAGGACCTACGTTTCCTAACACTTTCAATAAAGTATCATCTTAAACTTGGAGGGATTTTCCTGAAGATACAGCCTCTTCGTAATTTCTCTACATCCTGTCTCAATTTCAATATGGGTAAATTTTACAAAATAATTTATGCACGGTGCAGAAAAATGACTTTAAGTTAAATCTGACATACAAAAATGCATACATATCAAAACATATGGTCACATTAGGTTAGTAGGTTATATCCTGCTTACAAATGAAAATGAAATTAATAAGCATCAAAACACATCTTTGCTGAATTTAGTGCACTGGGGTTTTCTTGCTACTGTAACTTGGTCTGGTATGAACAGGTATGAAAAGAAGGCGTTATTGTGGCTGCGAATTAACATCCAACAAGACTCAACTTTGCAACAGTGTTCAGATTTGTGTATTTTTCAGTTATTGTGTTGACACCTACAGAGATCAAATGGAGTGAAACAGACATTTGGAAATAACCAGAGAAACTTCAATCTGCAATTTCTGGCCTCTTGGTGACTTTAGAAACAAGAAGTGTGCACAAAATCATCACAAAGTTGTTGACAAAACAACTGATAACCGCTGCAGCCAACGAGTCTGAGCTGACACTTGCTATACAACTCTGTGAAGCTGAAAGGAGCCCAGGTGGTAATTCTCTGTAGGTTCATCACGAGGACTGACTCCTTTCATATTGTCACATCATTTTTCCACTGTCACTTGATACATTGTTTATTATGCAGTGCAATTCTCCATGGACTCATTACACACCATAAAGACTATATATTTCTGCAACGTATTTTCTTTGCGTCTTGTCATCTTGTCGTGACCCTGAGGTCTGCCTGGAGCCTCATACGCCATCTGTTTGTAGAGTTACAGCTTCATTTGTGTCTGTCTTTCCCTCTTTAAATATACTCTCTCTCACACACACACACACACGGAAGTATCAGTCCAGACGCACACAAACAAGTCACAAAAACAACTTCTGGCAACTAGCTACATTAACAGCGGCAACTACTGTGGGAGTGTTGGTGTTCAGAGGATACACACAGGACACACATAAAGCTTTCCCCATCTCCCCACATGTGCAGCCATGCCAGCAACATGCATCTTTTCCTCCTTGTTACATAAGGCCCCTCCCCCACCACCACAGTGAGAAGTTATAACAGAAGGTATGACCCCAAGTCTGTAACTCACTTCTCATGCCTGTTTCCCCTGTAAACACACACACACGCACACACTAAAAATATACTCACACACATCCATGCACAGACTGCTGTTACTGAAACGATGACTTGTCCCTGCTCAGAGTCACATGCAATTGAGTCACAGCAGATCCCTGCTTGCTCCTACGTTCAAATAAACATGGTGTTGGTGCGTTTTCACTAAGAGCACCTACTCCCACCGTTTGACCTCAGAAAACCTGTACTCTGACCAGCCTTTACCCCGGCCTGCTCCCCTTCAATGGGTGAGTACAAAGCAAACAAGAGAAAAGCGGGCAGAAAAGAGAACGCCTGCCTCAGGAATGAGAGCAATTCTCTGAAATTTTTAGACCATTAAGGAAAAGACGTGCCTCTTGCGGTGCCTCCTGCAGCCATCGCCGTTTGCCACACTGACCCAACTCCCACAAGAATATCCTCACTGACCATGTGTGCATGTTTTATTGCCTTTGCATGCAGCCTCTCTGTCTGTCCTTTTGCTGGAAGCATGTGAGCGATGATGTTTACACAGTCCCAGTGGACGCGACCGATCCGAGAACAGCTGAACCGCCGCAAACGTGAGGCCTCATGGAGTCGGGACAGATCGGAACGGGGGCGGATGATGCCTATATGTACCGACGTGTGTGTGCACACAGCAATAGCTCAATGCCAACGCTCTCTTATGTGCTCTTATGTGCTATAAATAGGTCTCCGACATTTGTTTTTCCACTCATGCAAATGGTGGCGTGTGAGCTTGTTAACAGCAGCTCGCGAACCGTGTGCTTTAACTCGATCTTGTTATGGTGTGAAGCATGTACACTTTCAAGCTCTTTCAATTAACAGCACGACTTCATGGCAAAAACAGATTAAATACTAATCTTATTCCTTCATGCTTCCAGATTTAGCTCAGTTGATTTTTGTATTTGATTGAAAACATCTATTTTATGTACATTTGGACAAATCCTCCCTATTTTTCATCGTCAGCACCGACAGTAAAATGTCAACATTCTGACTTATGCTGTAACTCACAACATGTCTCCTTCTCAACCTTTCTCTGTTGTTGTTCCTCTCTCAAAATCCCACACAGACGACTTCCTCGCAGTGCTTTCGCTCGGTTCAGACTCCTCTGAGCTCGCCATCGCCGATGACCTCATCTGATCTCGGCCCTCACACATCACTGCCTCTGAATCCCTGTTATCCTTTGAGGCCTCATATCTGTAAACACCAAATACACACACAGTGGTTTAGTGAGAGGCTGTGTTGTTCCCCATGTGAGGAGGAAGTATGAGTCAGTGTGTGTCTGTGTGCACGTGCAGCAGGGTGGGTGGAGGTGGGGCTAATCGTCCTCATCCTGTCACTTCCTCTGTTCCTCTGTCTGCTCAGGTTCTGGGATAACCATACAGATAAACAACAGACTACGGACACAGAGCAGTTACACGCCTATTGATAAATCTATCAGCTGCTCCTGCAGGGCAAAGTTGCAAATTTGTTAGATGCAGCAAAAGAAAGACTTGTACAAAAGTTAGGTAATTCATTGAAGGGTCCCCATAAAAATGACAATAAAAACATAGTTTCTCACATGCCCCCACTGGTATTTAGCCATGCTCATACAGCAGATGTTTTTTAATGCTAATTGGGGTTAAGGCAGGAATATCAAAACTTGGAAACCAAAACTGTCTGCATGGAGACAGATACTACTAAAGGTAGTTAAGAAAGCAGGCGTTTTTGTAATTTGAGTGAACTGACCCTTTAAAATGTTGGCTGTAGAACAAAATGTGATGATGCTAAACTCTGACATTCCTCTTACATTCGAGCCAGGTTTCTCCACAACCACTGACCCAGGACAGCACAAGGGGGAGTTACATAAGGCCCTGTACATCGCCTAATGTCTGTCCAACCTCCTGTGCCCCCTGCCTAACCCAAACAGCATAAGGCCAGTTCTGATGAAACCCACTGAATGGCTCATATGCTCTACTGCATCAAGCTCTCACCCCAAAGGCAAACTCGTCGTCTTCATCCCTGCTGGAGCGCCAGCGTCGCTCCCTCTCCTCCCTCCTCCCCTCCGTCAGACCTTTGCTGACCAAACTCAATTAACTCTGGCCCAATCAGAGTGTTTCTGCACGCGTCACAGCTGAAGGTGAAGGTGAGGTGAGCTCTCTAAGTAGGCCGTTGACGCCTGAGAAGTCAGGGCCAAATGGTGGAGCCATCAAGCTTCCAGCGGCTGGACAGGATGTGGGATTTATGTGACAAGCTGCCTGAAGATGTTAGCATTCCTGGGCGCCAAAGCGATGGCCTCCTGACCATGTGACACAGGCGGCTACGTATAGGCTGCATGGATGCTTCCCTCGCAGCCAGGGGAGGGTGTCCGTCACGGCTTGTCCCCGCTAACTGTGCAGCCTGTCACACTCCAACACAACACACCTGGATGGCACATCACAAGAAACACAGTAGTTGAAGAACCATTAGAAAGGTCTGGTTGAGTTGCAGGCCTAAAGAACATGACACGAGCCTATCAAATTGCCTCACTAAGAAAACATGTCACTAGAGTATATCAAATTGTATAAAACCGCACATAGAGACATACGAATGTGGCACATTGCACTTCTGGAATAAAAGTAGAAAAATTACTTTAACTGGACTGATTACAATATTCAAGCACTGAGGAAACTTGGTGATGGCTTTGATCAAATCACGATGGAAACGGGATCTCCATCAGTGACCTGTCATTTGCTCACTTTAATCCAATGGCATACAAGCATGGTAGACAAGCTAGAGTAGACCTGTAAAGTAGTCAGCGGTGGACTTTATGTAGTTGTTGTACTTTGTACTCTTTTCACTTATTGTTTTCTGTGCTGTTGATTCACACTGAAGAAGAAAATCACTGGCATACAAGCCCATGTGTGACAGAGCCACTGTGTGTAAAGTGATTGACAGCAGCACTTTCACAGCCTTTCTTGTCACATGTCATCTGAGACGATGGACACACACACACACACACACACACGCACATTCTCTCTCTGCTTTTCCTGCCATTTTTCTCTCAATGTTCCTCAGGACTGAAGCTCGCCCATCTCCTGTCACCCTCCCTCAGCATACAATTCGTTCTCATTGCAAAAGGTGGAGAGAAAAACACTATTTGAGTGAGAAATGCAGAATCTGCAAAAGCTTCACATGAGTAAAATAAATAACTTTATTCAAACTGTGGCCAGTGAACACAAAAAACTATTGAGCAAA
This sequence comes from Psettodes erumei, assembly GCA_016785225.1. Classification (NCBI taxonomy): domain Eukaryota; kingdom Metazoa; phylum Chordata; class Actinopteri; order Pleuronectiformes; family Psettodidae; genus Psettodes; species Psettodes erumei. The sequence goes on along the minus strand of JAFBJZ010000601.1, from coordinate 1,010,811 downwards.
ACACAGCCCTTGAGTGTTCTAGTGTTGCTAACAGTGGAGGATTTGAACTGGTTGGACTGGGAGTCTGTCTCTGCGGATGCACGGATGAGGCCCAATATGTGGTTCACAGCAAGTAAGTGACACTGCATATTTGTGAGGTTTTAGATGACGTTCTCACTCATCGTGCATGCAAAAGTGCGTCAACAATTTCTCCAAGGGTCCACTCACGAGTTCTTGCCTCGCACCTTCCTCGAAGTTTTCTCTCGGCTGCAACTAAAGCATCTATCTCTTTTAAGTAGTGCAGAGCTAAAATGAATCTTCTCGAGAGCCACGTGAGTCATGCACGGCGTCACTGCCCACGTCTGTGTGTGGGGGGGGGCTGATGAGTAATCCAGCTTGGACTGAGGCAGGAGGCGAGCGTTTGAAGCCAAGTCTCCGCGCAGTGGGGGGAAATGCCGAAGCACAGGCTAGACACATCGCTAATGCAAATCTCATGCCAGTGAAAGCACAGACCAGTCTGTTAATCAACTTGGTCAAAATTTGACTGTATGATGTAGATTTGATCCCATTTGGAGTTTCACAGCTCACCGTCACCCCGAAACAATGTAATATCTGGATAGCAGTTCATTATTTCAGCCAGCTGAGCAGGAATAAACTGACTCTTGACTCACTTGACCAAAATGTCACCGTTGTGGCAGGAATAATCCGGAGCCGAGCGGCTGCACGAACACGAAGGCAGTGATGCAAAATTGGCCTCAGGCTGCGTGAACCACAAAGGTTGCACATAGTTCTTACATAAAATGTATCAGAGGACTGAGGTCACGACCATCATCCAAGCCAGGGGTCAGGCAGCAGCCAGTCCAAACCCCGGTCACACAGAGACAAGTCTCCCGTCCTGCACGAGCGACAAGCATCAGTCACTTATCACAGGTTTAGATCTGACAGTTATGAGTAGCAGAATACAGCAGAGCTTAAATAATATTTCATTATTTGAGGAGTTTGTGGACAGAAAAAGAACCAGCAACCACTTTAATGATCAATTAATCTTTTAAGTCATTTTCAAGCTAAAAAAAAAAAAAGACGATAACTTACTGTGAATATGAAGGTTTGCTGATTTTCTTTGTTTTCTGTGATAAAAACTAAATATCTTTTGAGGTTTAATTAAGCATTTTGAATATTTCAACATGCATTCTGGTAAGCTGTCATGGACATGTTTCATTTTCTGACAATAGATTTATCTTTTTCTTCAATGGAAGAATTGGCAGATTAGTTAATAATGAAAACAGTTACTTGCATTAGAAGTTAAGTATTTCATGTCTGCTTTTTTCAAAAAGAGTCAGGATGTGAATACAAGAGTCTCAAAGCACTGTGACATAGTTGTCGTTGATAATAATAATGATTATATTTCACAAAGTAATGAGGGTGGCATAATCATGCAATTATGCACACAAAACACACAACACACACAAAAAGGCAGTGGTGGTAGCACACTGTGATGATTAACAACATGATTTAAATAGCTGCTTTTGAAAGATCATATTATCACAGTTTCCACACAGAGCATCTTCTGATAAAGCAGCAGAGACCCATTAGGGCCACAAAGTAGCGCAGGAATACATCAGCAATCATAAGCTTCTGAAGCAGTGATCCATTAAATTCAGAACACAAAGGCCCAACGTGAAAGGGTCAAGCACCGCTCTGAGTGTGGCTCATGTTCGACCCACGCAGGACGAGGCAGCAGCAGAGTCATCCACGTTAGCGCCAGCTCTCTTACGCTCCTCAACAAAAAGGGCTGCCGTGTGTGTTGCCTTCTGCCCGGCGCTCACAGAGAACGTGTGCGCTCGCTAACAGCTTGCTTTGCTGCGGCTATGTGATTATACATGTCTGTTCACATGTGAGTTGCCACAATGCATCAACTTAATTAATGCCAATGTGCTGGAGTCGGAGCAGCCTGGAGTCATGCCTGCCCACGGTAGAGAGGCTGTTACATCACTCAGACACACGGCGCTGGAAACACGGGAACACACACATCGCTATTTGGAGACATTTCCCTCGCTTTCTATCTGTAATAATGTTCTCTTTGTGATTTCAGGGACAAGTCCCCGCTTCGTTTGTTGTACTTGGTGAGAAACTCCTGCCCATTTCCTTTTATTTTTCTTTTCAGAGCAGGTTCAGTGGGACAGCTGGTGCTGTGGAGCCACACACACACTTGCTGCTTTCATTAGACCCTGTGTTTCTAGGAGGGTCTGGCTAAAAACGACAGGCTTTTAGCTCTCAGTTTCTCTCCTCCCTCTGTCCCCATGCAAAAGCTGCAGGAGTAAATCTCAGACCCCCACACATGCACTCACACACATACCCTTCCCCAAATGGGTTTACAGGGGCACTGGGTGGGCAGATGGAAGGGGGATGTTCTTTTTCACAAATCAAAAATCAGTCCTGGCACTATATTTAACCAGTTATATTTTCTTATAAAGCTATATTTTCATGACCGTCTGAGACTGAAAATGCTTATACATGCTGCTGCAGGAGTTTGCTAATGTGCTCACAGATCCCAAGGCAAACCTTAAATTACTAACATCCTAAAAAAAAGCAGTCCAAGAATATAGCTGTGGACGTACAGTTGTGACAAGCCTTCGACTGCACGGATTTATTTGGAGTCCACAAGGCATTTCGTGAACCTTAACATTATTCATGGTTGGCCGCAGCTCCTCATGTGTCACAACCGTTTAGAGTCTGTCCTCTGCGGATGCTCGCTAAGTCGCTGAAACAAAGCCTGGGTCATTTGTGAGGGTGGAAATCCCCCGAAAGACAAAACATTTGTTTTTGTCTCTGAGACAGGAAATGTTCAGACGTCTTCTCCTCTTCAGTTTATCATTACATCTCTACAACAGTCACACCGTGCATGCCAGTATGGACAGAGTGACTCTTTGTGGCTACGGTGAATTCTTGTATGTTTGCTTTTTAGAGATAATGCAGCATTAATGTGATCTAAAGTTTCTGGAAGGCCCTGTATGTTCTTACTAGGTTCTAACATGGTGATGTGCAGTGTGAAGTGTAGCTCTGAAAATATATGGTACACAAGGACGTCTTCTGCCCATGCCACCTACCGCTCGTCAATAAAAAGTGATAATACACCCTTACTCCTGAATGGTAGCAAGCATGAAAAGTCTTCAGTGTCGGTCTGTTGCTGTGACTCATAGAGTGAGGATTCATCAAACCTCACATCATCTGCCAGGCCCCGGCCTGTCAGGAGAGAAGATGCTCTCAAGCAACCTTGCACACTAACTCCAAACGACATCAAGACGTCCCTTGAAAATTTAGGAGCTTCAAAACCCAGAAATCCTGGGAGGTGGGTAAACTGCTCTCAGCTTGTTCATGTACAACAAACCAAGCCAGCCTCATCAGCCCGTGCAGATGGTGGCAAAAGGTTAATTCTCCTTTTAGCTCGGTTCTGGTCCCCACCAATTTGTGAGAGAAATAATCTGGATATTTAGCTGCTAAATGAGCCACTTTGTTTATAACTGGTTGCTAACATGGGCTACCAGCTTTGCCAGGAGACCAAGACCAAAACGGAACGGAAGCAGTGCAGCGATAAGTGATACAGTGATAATTCTCAGTGGATCTATCACTCTTACTGAGTCCTCCCACATAACTGATTAAAGCAGCTTTAAAGAGATGATTTACAACATTTAATCTGGGTCATATTACAATATTCTCCGACATGTCTTTTTTTGTAAATTTAATTCTGATGTAATTTGGTGCAGCGTTAATGTTTGTTCTTCTCATATATTGCCATTGTTAGCATTTTTCAGACAGTCAAGATAATAATGTAGGCGGCAAAGTTACTACATGGAGGGCAGTGGTATCATAATGGTGGCTCCCATGGACCGCAGGGCCCTTCACCCTCTTCTTGCTGGGATGTGGGTTGGCACAGTACCCCCCCCACGCTGGCAACCAGCAGGCTGGGGGCCGGGGGCAGAGGGAGGTGAAATGTCAAGAGCAAAATGCAAATTCATGCTGACAAGCGGTGCACAAAACATGTTCTCTGCGACTCGGGGAACCTTGATATTTCACAAAGTCAAATGAACATGTCATCCAACACTGCAGGGCAACTATTGGGTTATTTAAAGAGGAGGTTCAGAAAGCAGGCCGGTGTTACATCACAGGCAGCAGGGACTGTTTACGTGCAGCTCCGCAGAGAAGGCTCGCCTTTGTTGTGGTTGTTATCCTCCTTCTCCAGTCGCCCTCTGTCTGTGAGCCATCACCAACTCTCAGGGCGAGACACAGGGAATGGAGGGGGGGTAGAGGAAAGACACACCGGATCACATTAGCCCGTCATTGCATCACTGCTGCACTCTCGTCTGCCAGGTTCACTGTTGGACACAGCCCGTGTGTTATCTGTCTCCAGTACTGAGCTCCCAAAAACACTGTGTGGTCCACAGCTGGAGCTTCGATTAGCAGCAGGACACCATCAGTTCTAAAGAACCTCAGACTTTAATAAGCAAAACTGCATTTTATCTACAATATACAGTTTAAATTGAGCTCATTGTGTGGGGATAATCACAACCCACTGTTTACTATTGCTAACCATGGCAACCATAAACCTAAGATAACTTCTTTCGCACCAGTGAGTGGTTGTCGCTGTAAAAAATATCACACCACCTTCTACTGTGATAATGCGATTCTGACGGCTGTTATCTGCAACTCGTGTGTTGAATCACCAACAAGTGTGACTCTGAATGGCAGCGACGATTCTGCACTGAAAATGAGAAATTCATTGAAACAGATCTACTCCTTCAGTGCAGGATATCTGCCTGCAACCCAGCAGACACGGCTTGGGTTCCTGCACCTCTGACACTCCTGCCCAGAGCCAGCTGACCCACCACCTATTCCTGATCCTCCTTACTGGTCGGTTCCAGAGCTGGATGATCCTGAACATCCCCTTTTTGGGGAACTTGTATGGCCATTTTTCCTGGGTCCAGGGAAGCCATGGCCAGGACATCATGGCTCCCGTTGCCGCTCAAGACGACAACTCTAATGGTGCCAATCGAGCCCGAGCCTCAGTCCCAGGTCTCCAGCAGCCTTCCAGAGCCTCCACTGCTAAGTGCCATTATCAATACCCAGCCAGGTCCCCAACCAGTCCCAGAGCTGACCACTCCTGGCAGCATTTAGTTTGAAAAATACGCTGAGTTGTTGGAACAACAGAGAGTCGTGCAAAACTTCATCACAGTCCTTAATAACAAATGTTTTGTTTCAATGGGTAACTGAGAACAGATTCAAAATTACATTGACATTACATTAGCATTATGTGGCAAACATAACTGATACTGTATTAGAGTCAATAGAGCATTTGGCGGAATAAATGTCATGTTGCCTGTGGCCAATGAAGACTTGATTCAGGCTGTGAAAAGCACCAACTCCTCTACACCGCTGTGACACAGAAACAAGGACCTGAATAAAGGGTCCCACACAATTGTAAAAAAAAAGTGGCACCCATGTCTGACAAGCTAACATCCCTGTGTGCGGATGTTCCTAAATAGAAGCTAATTGCAGCAGGAAACAGCACGGAGTAGTTTAAAGCTGTTCAGCAAGGTGTCGAGGTGTGCCTCCAGACAGAAAAAGGCAATGCGATACGCCACTAAGTGAAGTGTCCATGTGAACACATCTCTGTCACTGGGGCCATGTGCGCGTTTGACACAGCCAGCCGCACGTCGGCCTGATAACGTCAATATCATTTCCCTCATCTCCCGTCAGCTCGGCGCCTGCTTCTTGTCACTGAAACGGGCTAAAAAAGGAGCACTCCCACACTCACTCAGTGACACTGCTGTAGAAATTAAACCGTCAGTGTCAGTAATTAAGGGCTATCTGAAGTTTTCTACCCTGCAATCTGCTGCATCACTGAGTTTGGGAAAAATTTGCTTTCTTGTTGGGAGTTGGTGAGAGGATACGACATTACCGCCTGCGGCAAGTTAGCCTAGCTTAGCATAAAGTCTAGAAATGAATGGAAACAGCTATCTCAGCTCTATTACAAGCACCACAATTATAACTCTGTATCAGTGGATCAAAAAAAAAGAGATGTTATGTGTCAATTAGTGAGCTGTACAGGGGCCGGTTAGTGTATTTTGTAAAATTTAGTCAAAGGCTTGCTGTTTACAGTCTACTTTCTTAATTAAACTCTCACCAAGAAAGCCAGTAAGTTCCAGAAAACACTCGCCCCTCATTGTGTTGCAGCAGAACATTAAAATCTCATCAATCAGGGACATAAAGACAATGGGTGTGAAATGTGTAGTGGTTTAATTGATTCACAAATAAGCCTTAGACACCTGGGAAAATGTTTAACTGGCTTCTATCATGTGCTCCAGTATAACTGACTGGTTTTACTGGCTAGTTTTCTAGGTGGAAGAACTGTGCCTATCTGTGTGAACATACAGCAGGGCGGTGCTGCAAAAACTGTCATGCTTGGGAAAAAAAGAAATAAAAAATAACATAAATGCTGAGTGATGTGGGCCAGACACAGCACTCAGATTTGTCTTTTCCTGGTGAGTCATGTGGCTTCAAAAAAAAAAAGAAAAGAAAAAAATCTGCCATCATGTAACCCAGCAACAGCATATGAAGCCAAGGCTGAAGAAAACAAACAAACAAAAAAGACCTGAACCCATCCTCATTCTGTCACACATAAATCACACGTAATCTGTCAGGTCCAGTTTGTCCAGGAGGACAGTACAAACATGTCAACGCCGAAAAAAACATGCCCGCTGCCCAAATGTAGCGTTGGCATAATCAGATTAATTCAGCGGCTAATTTGTTGCTGTCAAGCGCTGCCTGGCTGCCGTCCGTAGCAGAGATCCATAACTTATCGAAAGCTGATTAACACATCAATCCTCCTGCTCGTGCCCGCTAAGAACGCCGAGCTGCGCAGTTGTCAGGATTACTTAAGCGCGAACGAAAGACCGAGCCATGCAGACGCAAAAGCAGTGCATTAACTCTCACTCCTGTCACCACGAGCCTCCATCATGATACCTCAAGTTTGGCTTTACATTTTCAAGTGTATTATTATAATTCATCACATTTCATAAAATTACAAAGGTTTACTGTACTATGACAGTAAAAATGAAGGGAAGAATTTACTGAGATGGTTTCTGTCTTGACAGCAGCTTTGTCTCCAGCACTAACAAAAGCAACCTTGAACAAAAATCTGAATTTCTTGACCTTTGAACCCTTTTTGTAATGCGACCATGTCTAAAAGTCAATCTTGAGGGACTCTTTTCCCATCAATCGAATCTATGCTCTAAGTTCTGTGTTGTTCCTTTTGCTTTTTTGCAGCCCAAGACTGAACGTTACCTCCCCGTGGTGACTGTTTGCAGCCAGGCAGCATTCAAAAATGTTTTCCCAAAAGCCTAATGAGCTGCACTTTTTGCCAGTGAGCCAAGAAGACAAAGTGGGGGATGGAGGTTGGGGCGACACTGCAGCGGGCCCATCTCGTGCCGCCGTGGCAGGATGGTGAATTGGATCTGGCGTGATAGGTCCTGACAGCAGCACAGTCTTGGCCATGAGCACAAACGGCCTTGCTTATGTAACCAGGCCCGTTGCTGCCGCCCTGTCACTGCCATTAAAATTCATAAGAATCACATGAAATTACGCCCCAAACAACTGTTCGCTGCAGCGGCAGAAGACACGGAGAGGGCAGGGTTTTTGGTAAAAGTCAGAGAGCTGCACGAGTTAAAGCTGAAGCTTGAGTCACGTGGTCGGACACGGTGAAAGGAGAGGTGCGCCGGTTTTCGTCCCAGCCTGCAAGTCACCCCGCTGGGGGGGCAAGCGGACACTCTAACAAGAGCAAAGGCTTCATAATGAAGCGAGCCCCGTGGTAACTGCTGGGATCTGCTCGGCTGACACAACATTAACACCACTTCACACCTGTAAGGCTCTGCTGACGCCTCACCACCTGTTCACAGCACTTGCACTCACAAAAGATGACAGGAGGATTATTTATAGTTGTACATCTGTGAAGAGATGAGGCTTTGAGATAGACACAAGACTCACAGTCAGTTTTTCATAAGTTACTCATGAAGTGTTGAACAGTGAAATCAAAGAACTACTTTTGGGTTGTTTGATGTGATTGGGTGGGTGGTGGGTGGGGAATTATATTTCACACATACAACAGCAAAGCCAGATAACAAATCAAAAAACCCCTTGTCCCTCTTGTAAGCCATCTCAAACCCCTCACATGATCCTATCCAGCACAGCGAAGGGTCCAGACACTCAGTTTGAGAGGCAGAAACCACATACGGGGTTCTGACAGGCAGCTCACGGATGGAATAATGTGAATGTCAAATATGAACTCAAGTTGTAATTTCACTAAAGTTAAACACTCAGCGCCCTGCTGCTGACTCAGCTGTTGAATCTCTCCGCTGATGATTCCCACTGAGGTCTCCAGGGAAGACGTCATCTGAAAAGGCTGTGTCACACGATGTCCCCCCTCACACACACACACACACACACACACAGATGCAGGGGTTTCCACGCTGTTCAGATGGAATGATTTATTCATAATCATGATAGCATAATAAAACAATGAACACTGAAAGCACTGACAGTTGAACCCAAGGCCTCTCACACACAGCATGCACCACCCCGACCCGAGCGTTCACAGAGACACTGAACATTCCTAACGCCAAGAGACTCCTGGCTTCTCAAAGTCCTCCTTTTTTAAATTCTCTTCCCCGGCCACTTTTCACCTTGTTTTTTTTTTTTTAATCCTTTAAATATATTTTGATATAAAAACAAGCCCACGTATGATGAATCGACCATGTTTGTGAACTGCCTCTCCCCCTTCTCCTCCTGTTATTGTCCCGCCCCCCCCCACGGCTCCTCTGGGCTGTCTTGGTTGGAGGATGAACATGATACTGGACCCCAAATCCTCCCTCTTCCCATTCATGCTCTCTTCTTGGACATTTGAATCAAAAAAGAAAAAAAAAGAAAAAATCCAGTCTGATGGGGACATGATGGAAGTGGGGGAGACAGTACTAAAAATGTTTTGATAACCTCCCTGAAAAAAAGAAAGCAATAAAAAAAGGTTTCTTAAAAAAAGTAATTAAAAAAAACAAACCACAACAGTCCAATTGAAAGAAGTGCTGGAGGGAAGTCTGGAGGCACTTTGGCAGAGAGCGAAGGCCCCGCACCTGACACCACGCCGAGGGGAGGGAGGGATGGAAGGGGGGATGGAATGACGGAGAGCTGGGCTGAAAGGCATGCAGAGCCGCACGGCGATACAGAGAACCAGGAATGACGGAGGGGCGGGAGGAGGAAGAAAGAGCACCTGACAAACGTGGAGGAAAAGGCCAGCCTCCCCTCCAGTTAATGCCATGTTCAGGAGAGGAGGAGGAGGAGGAGGAGGAGAAAAAATAAGAAAGTAAAGGGGGATGCTCCAGGTAGAGGAAGAAGAGAAACTTGGACCGAGAGAGAGAGAGAGAGAGAGAGAGAGAGCGAGCGAGTGAGCAGCAGCAGGTATAGAAGGAGGGAAGAGCAGTGGCCCATCGGAGAAGAGGAAACTGTCTGGCAAAAGCTATACAACACAAACAGGAGAACAGTCCTTGTATGGAAGCAGAGGACGGCTGGTGGACATCTGAGGTCGGGGGAGGGGGGCACAGTACGGCAGTCCCACAGGTCAACAGGCTGGGCAGGCAGGAGGAAGGCGCTGTGGTCCCTCTTCTTCTTCTTCTCCCACTTTACAGCTGCGCTCGCCCCCCCCCCCTGCCCCCTCCTCCCACGCCTCCTCTTCACGCCTCCTCTTCACAGGTAGAGCTCCTTGGCTCTGATATGCTGCAGCTTCTCCCTCAGCATGCGGAAGGAGGGCCGCACCACGGGGTCCAGGGTCCAGCACTGCTTCATCAGGTCATATACGACGGGTGGGCAGCCGTCCGGGGCGTCCATCTTGTACCCCTTCTCCACCCGGGGCACCACCTCTTTCAGCGGCTGAGACACAGAGACAGAGTGAAAGGCGACGTCAGTGAGTGGACTCAACTGCTCCGCAACATCCCTGGCGAGTTTGAGTAACACAAACAACAAAATCTTTTAATGGAAATGTAACAAGTGGTGACGTGTGCAGAAATAATTACATCCATAATTTACAGAACGCAATCTGCCAACGTTTTCATGATGTGCTCCAGCAGTTAAAGGGCACAAATCTAATTATGTTGAGGTCAACTCTGACAGCTACAAGACATTTCATTCATCTTTTACTAAAATAAAGAAATAAATAAAACAACTGGTCCCAGCAACGAAGCCTGCCATCTGCTGGTACACCTCACTGCGGAGCGCTGGTGCTGGGAGGTTCTTACAATTCTAGGGTAAGGCACGCGCCCGAAGGAGTAGATCTCCCAGAGTAGGATTCCATAACTCCAGACGTCCGACTTGGTGGAAAACCTCTGTTGGACAAAACAGAAGAGGAGCGTGAATTCACACAGTCCTCAAAAGACATTCACAGAGCAGCTCGGCCACATCTTTGATTGTCTGGTGCTACTTCTGCACTTCAAGTGAGGGGATGTGAACCAAACGACAGGTACAACTGTTCTTACATGGAATTCCACGTGAGCGCCAAGCCGTAGAGCTGCTTGGAACTTCCTCAAACAAAATTCACAAAATCTGCTTTGTGAGTCAGGTTCAACGATTATGACGCCTGAATATGGATGCATTTGGAGTTTAAAAAACAAACTAACAAAAGAATCTCACTGGCAGCTGCCTGACCGTCTTAGGAACTGTCTGCAACTTGCTGCCAGATGAAAAATCCCCTGCTCCACCTGACAGTGTCACATCCCTCTGACCGCCCCCACCTTTGCTGCTTTAGCATCGGCTCTGCTCTGATGACACATGGCTGGCACTTTTCTTTCGACTTTAAACTCTGCGGTGTGAACTTTTTCTTTTACTCTTTTTTTGCTACTGAAAATTGGCCAAAACTAAGAGGAACAGACACAGATTCAGGAACGGAAACCAAATGCTCTTACATGCTTCATCATTCTTGGTTAATGAGACAAGCAGAGGAGTGTGAGCTTTTTTGAAGCTTACTATGGGCATCAAATAAAATAAAAAAAAAACCTGCTGCCTTCTCACCTTCTCTCTTAGTGCTTCAGGGGAGGTCCACTTGACCGGCAGCTTGGCGGTGTCCTGTATGGAGGAGGCCTCCTTGGTGAGGCCGAAGTCGCTGACCTTGGCGATGTTGTCGTCGGACACCAGCACGTTACGAGCGGCCAGGTCTCTGTGGACGAAGTTGTTGGCCTCCAGGTACTCCATGGCTTCGCACACGTCGCTGACGGGAGAGAGGACGAGTGAGGCCCGGATGACTATGGTAACTGGACCATCAGAATCTGCTAATAGCCCGCAGGTGTGCATCTGCTCCTTCTGCTCTAGCCAGCACGCATTCAATGACAAACACACTGGAAACAGAATTAATGCAAAAAGATGGTGGTGGTAGGGGAGTAAAAAAAAACCCAGAGTGATTTAAATTGTCAGGAGACGAACAAGCATTTTTGAGATTAGTATTCCATGTAAAGGAGCCAAATCACAAAATTGTGGACGTAATTCTCCCTTTATGTTCATCCAGTTCAAATCCGTTCCCCTGCAATTATCTAACAAGTTCATTCTGGGGTTAGACGGCTCACACTGAAAATGAATCATGAAATTCTTCCCTGTGAACGCATGTATTTATGCCCACTGATCTGAGAGTAATGGCTGCTCTCATTTCAACTTGTGCGGGGTTAAAGCAAGAGCTAAACGACTGTTAAATTAAAAATAAATGAGGACTTTAAGGCACTTGACTCACAGATAAAGCAGCCGTTTATCAAGGCAAACAAGCTGCGTGACAGCGGCTTGTGCAAACAAGCGCTTCTTTTATGTTGCCAGTCAAGTGCGTGACACCGTTCTTTTGAAATTCATTTCAAAGCCCGTCAGATAAAGTGCAGCGGTTTAGCTGCAGACCCAGAGATGTGCTGATTAAACACCGGCCTTCTCCACTAAATCTAATAAGTCAACGAAGAGGACTCACAGCGAGAACTTGAGTAAACAGTCTCCACCGAGCACGGTCCGTCCTCGAGAGCGCAGGTAGTCCACTAGGCTGCCCTGTGACACAGTTCACATTCAGTATAACACATGTGGAGGACATTATTTTACCATGTAAAGACCACATCCCTGAGCCTGGAACTGTTTCTGTTTGCTCACCTGAGCTACTCGGACCACACTATATTCAAAATCTGATTTATAGATATATAGAAGTCATTATTACTGTGACCTAAAATTGTGGTAATTTTAAATTCGATTCCCAAATATGTCTTTAAGCTTTTATGGCTTTATATGTACTTCTCATCTTCAAACTAGGGGGACCCACCTTTGCCATGTACTCTGTGACGATGTAGAGACTGCCCCTCTCCTCGACAATTACCCCTAACAACTGCACCAGGTTGTTGTGCCTCAGTTGCCTGGATGAGCACAGAAGCAGGGGCAGGAAAAATTCTGGGTTAGCAACCAAAAACCACTGAGAACACTCACAGTCACAGTCACATGTCTTCAAAAACCAGGGGGAGACAGGCAGAGGACCGAGGACAACACAGACGGCACAGAGGAGGATCTTACGTCATGACAGAGGCCTCGGCGATGAAAGCCTGCGCTGTGGCGTCGTTTTTGATGCACTTGACCGCCACCTTGGTCCCTCTGTAGTCTCCACCATCACGTCTGCAAAGGACACAGTGAGGGGGAAGTTTCAGTACGGCATCCTGACATTTTCGGTCTCTGCGATGACGGCTCCAGGGTACGAAATTAAACGATGTGGAAATCCGTGACAATTCCTCACCTCCAAACTCCCCTTTGCCAATGGTCTGGATCAATTTCAGCTCCTTTCTGTTCAAGGCCCAGCCGCCTGCCAAGAGAGGACAGAGGACACTTAGCAAACCTCACAGCCCAAGAATAAAACCATCTGGCTGATAATCACTCTTACATATTCCTGTGCTACTTCCAGGGAATGACGGGTATCACAAAAGGCAAAAATACCTGACATTTATTGTTATCAGAACAAATTCATAAGACTGGAAGTAAAAGGTTCAATAGACATCAAAGAACTATTAAACTACTAACAAATACATTCAAATATTCAGGAGTGTGACTCTCTTCCATGGCAGCTATCTTGGAGTCAAAGTACCACTTTTTAAATGATGGATCCCTCATTGGGCAGATTTATTGCAACATCACGCTTTGTTTGGATTTCAGGTGTAAGAACCGGCTGGGTCAGATGGGGACACAAAGAGGAAGGAAGAGAGACGAGGAGAGGTGGAGGAAGACTGATTGACCTTGAGAGCTGGTGAAGCCCAGCAGTCGTTCCCCAGACACAAAAGAGATTAATTAGCCTCTGTTGATTAATGCTATTAGGGCCGGGATGATAGCAGGGCCTTGCAGGAGATGCGGGCTTCGTCTGTACCCTGTGTGTACATGCGTGTGCGACCCTCTTCGTGTCTGAGAGGTTAGCGTGACAGTACATGTCCACATGAGCACAATAACGTCCCCGTGTCCCTGCGGAGCGGCGTAACGAGCTCAGCGTGTCCTTACTCCTGGAGAACTCGTCCTGCGCCGCCACTGTTCCCTCCATCAACTTGGGTTTAATCAGCCTGGTGCAGAGGCCGTCGGCGTCTTTGGTGTAATGCTGGAGACAGAGGGGAAGAGGATGGAACATGTGAGCGCAGAAAGAGAAAGGTCAGTGTGTTAAAGTGTCTGAAAACACAATGAAGATCCACCTTGTCATGTTTTATACAGGGAGATGAACTAAGATTCTTTAACTTAAGATGGTGAAATATAGCAGTGCAACATTTCACCATCTTAAGTTAAAGAATCTTAGTTCTAAAAGTGTGGAGTAGACATTAACTCTACCATCTTAGACCTGGCTGAGTGACCAGGGACTCATGTTCATAAATGAAGTCTGCATACAAGCTCTTGTTACATGAAACAAAACTGAGACGATGAAAGGAAAACTTCACCCTGCGCTGGGAGCTGTTGTGAGGCCCTTCCACGTTTAATATGTGCAGGACATCAGCGGTGCATGCACTCCACCAAAGAGATAACGCGTGACAGGTTTAACTTTTATCAACACGCATCAGTGTTAAAGGGGAGGAGGGTTGCCTTCAGGGACGACACAGTCCCTGCCTCATTTCCATACAAAAGCGAGAATCAAACCAGAGGAGGAGCCAGGCTTTGCTTTCATGTCAGCTGCTGAAAATCAAAATGAATGTGCTTTTATTATTAGAGAAAAAAAATACACATCTGCATCTGCAACACCGGTGCTATGTACCTGTATATGTAAGAGTTTTCCTCACGGGACTTCTGCAGGGCTCGCTGAGTCAAATTTAAGCCTCACAAACACCTTTTAATGCCACAGAGGATGAAACTTAATACCCGTCTCACCGTCATACCAGCCGAGGTATGAAAGGATGAAGGAACACCGCCGTCTTTTTAATGCAGTATGTAACAATAACTCCTGATCGTATAATTAATTGAATTCATGCAACCAGGAGGTGGATCATGATGAACCAATTAAAAATAATGAACTCTCCTTACAGTTGCTATGATTAACATGATGATCAACAGACAATCAGCAACTATTTTGCTAATCGCTTAAACATATCAGTAATTTTTAGCTTCACTTATACTGTAATGATACACTGCTATGCTGCTGATATGCTGTAGCAAATGAAGAGGGAAAACAGTGAAATTCAAGGAACCTGACTTGATGCTTTTCAAGACTTTAAGAGCCGCAAGTGCCCTGAGTTCAGTCATAAGGTCACAGCTCTTTCAAATGATCAGGACCTCAGTATAGAGTCAAACCCTTATTTCAGGCTGACAGTATATATTTAAACTGGCACTCGCTGTTGACATGTTTCCACCATCAAAATGTTATAGAAGACTAACCAACAAAAGAATAAATGCAAGCCACTAAGACCCAAAGCACCAGCACTGCAATCATGTGACAGGATCACACGAGTGAAATGAATAAACTTCTGCTGGAGACTGACACTATTAATGTCACCACAGATTTGGAGCATCTGAACAAGGTTGTGGGGTGACCCCCGTGCAGGGAGGTGTGGAGCTGCAGAGCATTTACTGTGGGAACCAGCAGCAGAGGAGGAGTGTGTGGGTGTGGGAGAGGACAATGCATTTGACCTTTCACCCCCCCCCCCAATCACAAGAATCCACACAAGTCCCGGTCGATGTCTCTTATCATCATGAAATCAGTTTAGACATCCGCAATGAACAAGCAGACGACCTTGTGTTGGTGAGAGGAAATAAGATCCGCATCAAATCTAAAAGACAGAAAAAGAAGAACTTGTACGAGACAAATAGTGGCTGCATCGGTGGAGCAGTGTACACCAAAACTCTGTGCGACCCCTAAATTAATAAAACAGCAAAAGACCACACAAAACCAATGTTATACAACTGAAGCATGGCTAAGCCGAGCACAGAGTGTAAGTGATCCTCACAACCACCAGGGGGCAGCATGCTGACAGAAGGGCCAGCTCTTTTCATGCTGAAGCTGACAAATGAAGCCTCAAATGTAGAAAAACAACACAGCTTGTCTCCAGCGTGCTTCCTGATGTAGTTGCATCATTCATTAGATCGGTTTTCTATCTCACCTTGGATGATGTTAACATTTTTAGTGCACGAGGGTACTGAATAAATCAAGATCTCCCCATATAAATAACAGAAAGGGGTGTAAATGTAATGAGCAGGCCACACGCTCACTGAGCTGTTACACTCCGGAGCCATCTTTGTTCCACTATACCAGTCACACTGCCTACGTGTGACTGACATACATGACAGACAGCGGGGCACAGGTCTGTCTGTATATATCATATTAATGCATATCACGTGTATACATTACATGTGTTTATATGCAGGTCTTCATCCTGCTGTGACGGGCCTGTAAGGGCAGGAGGAGTGTGAGCGAGCCGGAAAAAACACACAAGAATGTGAGGAATCCTCTCATAGGCTATTATAGAGAGAGAAGACACAGGGGAATGCAGACAGTGGAGAGGATGAGGATACAGAGAGGGAGAAACACGGAGATGGGGAAGCAAAGTAAGAGGCTGCAATGGATAACAAAGAGAGGAGGCGAGCCAGGTATCCACGAGGGAACGCAGCGACAGAGAGAGAGAGCGAGGGGGAGAAGGAGGGAGGAAAGAGGAAGTGGAGGCAGAACCATGCCTGGAGGGTGTGAACGAGAGAGACAGAGAGAGGGATAGAGAGATTGAGATCATGGGTGGCTGATAATAACAAGAATGCACCGGGGATGTGAGATGGTCTCAGTGCCAGCTGGCCGATTCCTGTCGTCCACTTCCAACGCCCCGCAGGGCAAAGAGATGACCAATTATAAGTGCGATAGCTGCCAATCCAGCTCTTCTATTTATCTGTGAGGATGAAAGCCCCCCCCCCGCTATGTCTCCTGTCTTCCCGTCCCCACACTCCCTGAACCAGCTTTCATAATAACAGTCAGGAGGGGAGAGGAGCAGACAGCTCAATGAACAACGCAAACATGTACCTGGGTTGGTTCTGTTAGGGAATGTCAGCGAGGACATGTTTTGAAGTTATGTAATCGTAGTGCACTGCAATCAAACCACATTAAAGTACATCTGGTATATGGAATCGTGAATGAAAGAAAACATTTTCATCCCCTTTCCTCTCACATTCCCGAGAGGTTTACTGTTTTATGTTTTTTAAGAAATTTTGCTTGGGGAAAAAAGTAGAGCCTGGTAGAGCTACAACTTCAATCCCCTAAGTTCTTACTTTTTCATTTTTAGACTAATGAGGAATTGCTGATTATTTTGTTGGTCTGTAATCAGAATATCCTAAAAAATACACATCTTTACATTTTCCCAGAGTCCAAACCGATGTTGTCATCAAAATGGTTGCTAATTGTTTTTCAGCCGCATGAGTTATCTCTTAATTAAATATCCATTTCAGCCCGACCGGCTTCTTAAAAGGAACTCTGATGTGGAATTAGTGTGTGGAACCAGCCGCGTTTTCTGCCACAGCCGCAGCTTTTTTACCAGAGTGCATCGCCAGCGGCAGCAGCCTGAAAACGCTGGCCTACATCTCGCTGGCTTTCAGGACGTGTGCGGACAGAGTGGAAGGTTCTACAGACAACTCTCTGCGTCCTCAATGCTATTAAAAAAAAACCCTCACCTCCACCAGCTGCATGAGGTTCTCGAAGTACTCCTCCTCGTCGATGGTGAGCTTGCCGTTGTGGTAGATGATGCGGTAGTGCTCCACCTTGCCGTCGCAGCTGACGCACAGGGTGTAATCTCCGGGATAGTTGGTGCTTTCCCTCACCAGGAACAAGCCCGTCTCCGGAGGGTAGAGGAGCCGCTCGGCCTGCTCCCGAGTGATCTTGCCATGAAACCAGCTGCAGGGAGCGATGAGGAGCAGGGGATGAAGGACGGGGCAGAGGAAAGTGGGGAAAGAAGAGGGAAAGGGAGAGAGAACTCGTGAGGAGACTGTTTGAGATCCAGAAATGGACCTGTTGAGTTTGCACGGCCCCACACACAAGGTATAACGTTAACGGTAACGTTTACGGTAATAATACATGTACTACTTCTTGTTGTTGAGGAAGACCTCATTTCCTCTTTCAGTGCGATTACCCTTCAGCAACTGACACAACAGATTGCAATGGGTTTTTATTTTCTTCAGTCTCATTTGCAACTTTGACTGCACAGACAGATCCACTTATCACAGCCTACAGCCCTTCTCCAACCAGAAGTGAAAAAAAGAGCTGGGCAGCAAAGCGAAGCCGGGGATAGCGCCACTTCCAGTCCGTTTGGCTCGAGCGGATCAGGGGGCGGGGCCCGTCTCGACTCGAGGAGTCGCTGAGAAAGTACCTGAACCCAAACAACAGGAAGCGTGGCGCTCACAAACGCGCGCGCGGGCACGCACAGACAAGCCTGGGGGCGGGGTCGGAAAGCGACGCGCAGGCCCAGCAATAACAGGAAAATGCAAAAATGGCTCAGGCGAGGTGGTGGGCAGCACAGAGGCCAGTCACCCGCTCCCAACTGAGGTCAGGGAGACCAAGGCAGGGGGCTGGCCGTTTAACAGGCTTTGGAGGAGAAACAAAGCCCTCAGGCTTGGGCTGAGCCACAAAGCTGGTCAGAGTTGGTCTGGTTTGAACTGAGAAGAAATAAAGCTCCTGATTTAGAAGCTATATAGATGTATAACCCCGCTCGGCCCTCACCATATGGCTTGCTGGATACATCGACAGACTACTAATGTACGGATTACCCCGTCATCTGCTGCCCCGCGGTCTTCACAATTCCCTTCTGTGCGAGCACAAATATTTCTCACCATCTTTAAAAGAAACAAACAAAAGAACTGTTTATCTGCAAATGTCTCTGTGTACGTAGTACCTTAGTTAATGTATTAAATAGTCAGCCTACGATAAACACTGAGTCCTCATTGTCAGGACTCTTTGATTTGATCTCTTCTTCCTTGATAAAGCCGTGGACCTGAGCTCAAACCCGCTGCCAGCGCACCATATCCCAGTGGCCGCAAACAGCAGCAGCCCACAGGGTCTCTCTATCCGTCTCGGCTGGTGAATAGGTGGTAATCAACGGCTGTAATTGATTTAGCCCGTTTTCCTGCGGCAGACTCCGTCACTCCTCCACCATCACCACCACCTCCTCCTCCTCCTCCTCGTCCTCTTCCTCTTCGTACTCAGCCTCCTCAGACACAGAGGCCCTTGTGGCAAAGCAGCTTAATATGGGTTGAGTTGATTAGATCAGTGCAGGCAGCTTCTCCGATGGACAGCAGCTCCTTAACTCCCACTAATCCGAGAGCGGGTGCCACGTGGACGGCTCAGAGACATGTCCCCTCGGTGGACACACACTGGTCGTTCTGTCCACAGAAATTAAGTGCAGTTTTTATATATTACATCATACTGAGAAATGTGGTAAACAATTCAGTGGAGACAACAGGGAAGGAGGATGTAGCAGGGATGAACACCCCATCTTTCTCTTGGGTGGTGCGGTAATCTGGCGCAGATGTCTGCCACACGGGGGCAGTAGAGAGGAAACCAGTGAGGGAGGCAGGACTGTATCTGTGGCTGACTATCAATCAGTCGGGGTGAGCGAGGGGGCAGAGGACCACAACTCAACCCTTATGTGACCCAGAGGAGAGGGAGCAGCCTTATCTGAGGCATCTGTTTGTCATTTATAACTAAATCAACAGGTCCCCGTGGGAACCCCAGAGGAGCCACCGATGATGGTCCAGAGTCTATTCCTTAAGCTGAAATCAAAAGCAGCATTTGTGACAGTCATTCAGTGATAAAGCGTTTCATTCAGCAGTATATTAACTGTTTTATGTGGACCATCAGCTGATCATATATCGACTCCAGTTAAAGTAAATTTAAAGTAAAGTACATGCAAAGTTGAGGCTGACACTGGACTTTACGGTTTGCAAAGCCCTCATAGTTGCGCAGCTCCACCCTGTTCACACCATGTTAAAGGTTGTGTGAGACAGACATGGACAAAAAGTCTACTTATAGGTCTCCTGCTGACAAGATCATCAGCTCTATGAACAATTTCTGAAAAGACTGCCATGCTTGTGATCTGTGGGCAAAAACGCTCATGTAATCAAATGTGTCCAAATCCGACTCATTTTGTGTTGTCTGACAACAAAAGCTGTAGCTCCAGTTGTTTCAATAAATGTGTAATAATTCTGACACAACGGACTCAGCTCCAGTTGTTTCAGAATAATTCACAGCGCAGCGCGTCTCGCGGTTCATCACTTCTCCCAGCAGCGTGACCATCCTCTTCTTCTTGACATTTACCACTGAAATTAATAACTTTCTACTCATCTGTAAAGTTTAAACGCTCCAGCAGCCAGCGGGCTCTCGGCTTTCCTGTCTCCTTTCATTTGCATATGCCTCTCGTTATATTTTCCTCCCTTCTGAAATAGCTGCAGTTTCAAAGAGCCCGATTCAAATGTAGTGCGCAGCTGGGTCCGGGCCCCTGTGGCAGCCAGACACCGACAAGAGAGGGCACAGAGAAAACCAAAAGGCTGGAAGAGATGGAATTTCCCCCTTTTGATGCTTGGCCTGACTTTTGAAATCAACACTATGTTTTCGCATGCTGCGGGGGAGCTGGTACCGCAACTTGTTCACACGCTTGCGAAAGGATGGAGAGCACACGTGGCAGTGAACAGAAGCACATAACAACATATAGTTATTACTTATATTCCTGTACTACATCCTGCGTCATCACTTTCACACCATGTTCTTCTAACTGCGACATTCCATTGTTAGTACCCCACAGCTATTTATCATACAAGTCTATATTGAGTCCAACACTGCTTCTGTGATGTATTTTTACTAACAGTAGGCTATATAAACGGGTCACGTGGACTGTCAAAGAATTTCTCATATTATGTGTAAGCACGACAACGGTGTAAGACACATTTTTTATTTTCTTATTGAAGCGTGTGTGTATGTTTCCAAATACTTACGGCATAAGACTGAGTTTCCCTCCCGACTTGACTCCTTCCCTTTTCTGGACATAGTTAGCGGGGATGGTGCCCTCTCTGCCCACCGTGTTCCTCGCTCTGTACCAGTTGGGATCCTGAAGCAGCCGAACACAGGACAACACAACCTTTACGATGTGGCGCTCTGTCCCTCTCTGAACCGACAGTTCTCCTCCGCACGGTTCAGAGCAGATGCTGCAATCCGCTCCAACACCACTGGTTCCCTCAGATATTTGTGGGAATAAGGTGTATTATCTGAAGCACCAAGAGGAGCCGGGGAGCGCCTCCAGCGAAAAAAGAAACCCACTGACTCGATTTCGTAGCTCTTCTTTTGTACCCTGGTTGCTGTGATTGTCAGCCACATGTTGCTGACATATTAAATCTACTGGAGTGTCAGTGTCAGGGAGTTTTAGCTGTCTCTTTCTCTCTGTGTACAGCAAGTACTGGCTCACAGTAGACATATAAATACCAAAATAAAGACTGGAGTCATGTGTTAATACTGATGCCATGTCCAAAATAAAACATGGCACGGCACTTTCACTTATTGATGTTGCTGTTTGCTGAAACCATTCAGTTATGTGAATTTGCTGCGCCAGCTATTTCAAGCCAGAAGAAGCAGCTGCCCATTTAGCTTGTAATCATTAATCATCACAGTCCAATAGACTTAGAACCCCCCATTTTTTTTTCAGTGAACTTCACAAAAGTCGAGAATAGCAGCTTTGGAGGCTTATTTGGTAAAACGTGCCCCGTCCGCTTCCTTACCCTGGTGACTCCGATGATGGTCAGCACATCTCCTTTGCAGAAGGGCAGGTCCTGTTCGTTGGCAGTCTGGAAGTTGTACTTGGCTACGCACTCTGTGCCAGTCGACCACGGTGCCTGCATCGCACAGGACGGAGAGGAACCAGCATTAGTCACAGGGATGCTCCTCGGTTTAGCTTGAGGAGCTGAAGAGAGTTACAATACCCAGCAACAGAGTCAAATTTAGAGGTAACAATGCAGAGGGAGGGGGGGGGGTATGGAAATGATTAGAGGAAAGAAAGTTCTACTTCACAATGTTACGATGTTATTGTTGCCACTGCCTCACAGCAATACAACTCCGGGTTTGAATCTCTGCATGCTCTGCCCATGTTAGTGCGTTTTTCACTCATATACTACAGAGATGATTTATTTCTTTGTCCTGTCGAGTCAGCTGCATGAAGGCTAATATAACTACAACGAACAAATTAAGAAATTAAAAAAATTATCTCTTAAAACAGATGTTGAAACGCAAAGCAGAAGTCAAAACCACAGTTAAATTTCAAATGTACAAAAAAAAAAAACCACATGAGGAATATCTCAACAACTGAACAGAGGACAGATGGAGTGGCATAGATGGCAGAAAATTATTCATCTCTGGAGTTGTACATGCTAACCCCACCCACTTCAATATGTGTGATGAATACACCCCAATGTGGTTTGAAAAAATGGAGGCGCACTGCCCTGTAAAAGGCAAAGAGGAGGACAACGGAAGCGGTGAAGTTTAAAAACCAAAAATAGATCATTCAAATAGCACAGTGGCATGCACACAGGTGGGCCCACTATCGCCTGCTTTAATGTTATTGGTTTGTTGAGTTTGGGAAACTGGAAACTGTTCCCTGATCATCGGTCTAATCATCCAGGGGAGGAATACCACAGCACCCGTGTGGGTGTGCAAGGACTTAAAAAAGTCAGTTATCTGTGCTGTCAGCGAGAGATCGGCTTTACTGAAAATGTCCTTGCCAGTGCTCACTTTGAAACTGAGGAAAGCTCTGAACTGTAGTTCCACTCTTGGTCACAGCTACATGCCTAAAATACTAAATCAGATGGCAGCGGGGATAAGGACGCCGAGTCTGTTCGGTTTGCGTGTGATCTCAAACACGCCTCGGTAGAGTGAATGAGACGAAAGGAAAAAGCGGGGTCCTCGCACAAGCCGCTCCGCTTCAGGACGGCTGGTGCGTCTGATGCAGTCTCACTCAATACGGCATAATGAGTCTGGACCGCTGCTGACTGCCGTGTCAGACGGTTATGTAGAACTGGGCCAGCTCAGGTTTTCCACGTGTGTTTTCTGAACGGAGAGTGCAACCAGTCTGTCAGTTTGTAGGAATCAGATAATCAAATATATTGAAACAGCAGTCTCAAAACCTTTCAGAAGTCACACACATACAGTATTATTGTCATTGTGTGACATGCAGATCTGCTGATGACACCATATGTTACTAAATCTGGGGAATTTTGGATGTGAGTTGGCAAAACCGGTGATTCGTCACACTGCTGCTTGTTCAAAAATGCTCTGCATGAACGAGGCCCATGGCTTTATAACATCCTTGCAGATTAACTTCAGAAACACACTGTCATCAACGGATATCCATAATGAAGTTGTGTTGCAACAAACCACGGGTTTTGTCTTTTTTTGTCAGAGTCTTGAGGCTCAAACATCCTGCAGAGTCCTGCATGACAGACTGTGGCATTACATCATGATTAATTACTTGTCAGTGACCAAAACATAACGGAAACTTCAGCAAGAATAAATTCAGCGCTTGTATCACGGCCTGACTCATGCAGGAAAACACTGGACTCTCTCATTGGATGTGGTTACACTTCTGCAAAACAGCAACAGATTCAGAGTATTCAGTTGGATACCGACCGCGGTGGCGTGACGGACGAAAACAACCTGGATCGATGGGGACATGTGAAGGCAGAGGATGTAGGAGAGACAGCGATCCCGCTCTGGGGCATTAGTTGGACCGCTGAGGCAGCCTGGTAATGTGAAACCACCAGAACTAAGCCGGGCGCTTTGATGGATGTGAGCACGCCGGTCATGTGCATCAACACAGAGCTGAAGATAGGGATTTGTTCTAGCACCTCAATGTGCTGCACACGCAAGTTGTTGTGCGTACGTGAGCGCATGTTCGTTAGTCGTGGAGGGATTGAGACACTTTAGTCAAAACGAGACACTGAAGATATGACTGATTTTTAATGTCATTTTATAGAAACTATCTGATGAATGGTTGGAAATGATCACTGCAAATCCACACTTTGATTTTTGCACTTCTACCTCGTTAACATGCAGTGATATCCACAGACGGGCTGCGAGCGTGACGAAGCGTCAGTGGTTTTTCAGCTCAGTAGCTTTGTGCTAATTAGAAGCGTCGGTGTGAGAGAGGATCACAGACAACGCTACGGACCAAACGCTGGAGGAACCACTGAACATTGAAGTTGTTTCTTGACATTTAGAGCAGTAGTTTGTTAAAAAAGTCAGCACTGTCCAAAACCTCTGGCAGGTCACTGAGCATGCTGCAGTGTTTGTGTCTGACTGGAGACAGACGGAACTCTCCATATGAAACAACAGTAATAAAACCTGACTACTGACCTGCTCTGCTGCCTGCGCTTATCATGCATCATCATACTAAAGACACGCAACAGGGGAATATGCATTCATTTTTACACTGAAGATAATTCAACAGCTGATGTTTAAGAGGGTAAATGTGGAAGCCACTGCGCCCAGACAATATGCGCCTCGTCACTCAGGAGTGGAGACATGCCCCTGCACGAGAACCACAACTACAGAGTAGCCCAAGACAGAAACTTGTTGTTGTTTTGGTTTCATGGCAGGTTTAGTTTGATTCAGTTGTTTCTAAGAACCATAAAATAATATCTACAGAAATCTGCAAAAAGACGGATGCATTTCCATAAATCACCACATAGACGACCTTCTTGCACACGTATAAACTCAAGCTGGTGCACTTGCTAAGAAAAAAGAAGTGGCAGATGCTGGTTGTCCGCAGCAGCTTCCTGTTGTCTGTTGTCTGCCTAGCCGTGAAGCCACAGGCATGTGTGAAAGACATGAAACTTGTGCTTCACTTACGTGGATCCCAGACATGATGAAGGGAATTGGGCAGCAGGTGTCCTCAGGCAGGTAGCGGTCACTGTGCAGCTAGTACCATCAGAGCTGTAAAAGAAAACAAACAAAAAAGGCAAGGCATTAGAAATATGACCAATAATCTGTTAATCTGAAAGAAGGAAACTCACTGAACTCTCTCTCTCTCTCAGCTCTTTCCTCTCTTGCGACAGATACTTACTGATCTTTCTGTCTGAAAATGTGCATGCAGGGGCAGCTACTGTTTTAGACACCTACGTCCTCAGCTGACAAGGGTTATCATGGGCTATATTTGAATATCTTGACGTGCGTGCACGCGGCTAACACGGACCAGTACGTGTGCAGAGAAAGCGAGTCACAGCGAAGCACAACCAAACAGCCACAACTTGCTACCCACACTGCTTGGTGCCAAATAGCTGAATACTACCTTGTGTGCCGGCTGAGAAAATGTCGTGCCGACGGAAACGTCTGTTTGACGGTAACATAAAGCAGAGAAAATATTCTTAACTCGACATATACTTGAAATGATATCATATACTTTTCGGGGGTTAAAATACGTTTTCCTGCCTCGGCTTCCTCTCTGCCTCTCCGAACTGGGAGCGCACTAACGCTGCTCCGCTACAGTTGCAAATTACCCAAACTATCCCTTTACACATGCGCCCTCTCCATTACTAACTCCTTCCTTCGACATACAAAGTAAGCTACCAATGAAACAGCTAAAAGTTGTTTTCCCGACTTTTAACTAACGATGTTTTCTGGCGATATCATGGCCACTGGATGCAAATTTTGAAATTGAAGTGTAAATGAGTAGCAGGCATCTCTCTGGTGGAAGTCTTTTTAAAAGCGACAAGGAGACAGAGGGGGACAGACAGAGAAGGAGCGTTTTAGTTTCCACGTGTGGTTGGGTGTGTCAAAGTGTGCAGCTGAAAGTGGGTAAAGCATGTATAGTGCATTAGTGTGGGCCTGAGAGGGCGTGTCTCTACACGAACCCACATCTGTGCGCGCTCCATTGTGTTTTGCTGGAAACCGACCGTGCGCGTGGGTGTTTCGTCTCTTAAACGCCACGCGGCCTCTGACAGGCTTTTTAATTGCTGCCGCGGCGCTTCATCGTCAGCGGGGCGGTGATAAAACTGTGCCGGCGTACTAAATATTACATCAGCTCGATGGCGTGACCGTGAGTGAGGGAGGCCTCCCGCGGCAGCCTCGCTTCAAAGCCCCTCGCTTCCGACCAGCTCAGAGAACAGGAAGTTGAAACGGGCAGGGAGGTGAATAAGAGGGAGGAAGTCGCTGACGCATATTTTCCAGTGCTTGGGGTGAGGATGGGAGGGGCTGGAGCTGGAGCCCAGCGGGAGCACGGGAACTGGGGACAGGCTACGGCCACTCTCGTCGGAGTCCGGTCAGAACAGATCAATAAACACGGCGAACAAAGCGCGACAACTTGCCTATAATTAAGAACTCCGTTATCCCATCTAAAAATGTCTTCTTTTGATTTCCCCTGCATGTCTGAGGTGGGTACTGTGAATCAGAACCGTAGCTTTCACTGGGATTCCGTTGATTTCGTGGCGAGCACCTCAACGTGTTCTCCAGGGAGCGTAAGCCAGTTGTTTTCCCACCAAGCGCCCTCAAAGGATCTCGGCGCGGCGTGTAATTTTAGATGCGTGAAGACGACGCACCCCCTCCGGAGGGCCTGGCTGGCGCGCTCTCTGAGAGCATCTACGGCCAAGCTTCGCTGCGCTGCCATATCCTGTGTTCAAACAGGAAACAGCCTAATTGCAGGCCGCGGCAGATCCGTGTGCCACTGACGGAACCAAATATATCCAAGGCCAGGCCGCTCTGCTGCACCCTGAGGGCGCCCGCTTCTTCCCTTCTGACGCTCTCTTTTTACGTCCGAGGCAGGAAGGTAGCAGCGCGGCTCACCAACCCACGGCCGCGCCAGCCGGACAACAGAGGGGTGCTATTCTTATCGGCCCGGTGCCGGCTGAGGAATGCCCGCCGGCGATTCGGGAGCGCCAGCGTCGCGCTGCTCGCATCACTCTGCTTAAGTGAGTGCAGCGGTGCTCGGGGAGAGGCGGCGAGCGAAGTCGACTTTCTATTTCTGCAGAGCCACGACGCCGCGTACGCTCTGGCACACGGCCTGAGGGAGGAGAACACGGTTCCCACACCCCCGGCGAAAAAGCAGCGCGTTGCGATACTGTGCGTGTTTGATGCTGGGGCAGAAGGTGTGGTGCTGCTCCACTGGGTGTTATGCTGCTGCATGGTGCTAAAATTAAAAAAAGAACCGGTAAGTCCAGTCTGATGAAGACTTATCAGATGGGAGGACACTGCTTTGACAAGCATTTCACAACTCTGGAACATTATCGTAGCATCAATTATTATTGCTTTAACGTGATGCGCTCTCCTCTTGGCCGGGGCTCTTCTGTGTGGAGTTTGCCCCCCCCACAACCCTCAAAGGATAAGCAGCGAAGCAGATCGATGGGTGGATGAAGCCACTCAGTGGAGGGAATATGGAATGTCTACCTAGCGAGTGGGCTTGCATCAACTGGGCGGCTTGGCTGGCACACAGAGCCAGAGCCGGCTTCTCCGTCAGACGACACGCAAGCACTTTTTCTGCCCTCGAGCTTCAGCCCCACACGGCTTCCATGAAATGAAGTTTTTTTTTTTTTTTTGTGATACGGCGCTATTATGAGTCTGCACACGGCCCAATCAAGTGGCAGGCGAGCACTTGACACTGACACTGGACCCTTCTTCCTGTGTTAAGGTCACACACACATCAAAGCGTACATTCAGCATTCTGGTTCAGCCCAGCTACCAGATGTGCCACACACACACACACAAGTGGAAATCACTTCCTTCTCCGCTCCTCCTCCTAATCTTCTCTCTGTGCAACACTACTGGTGACCGTGTCATGGCAACGCAGCGAGTGATGTCACCGGCAGTGTCTGATGGACTGTAGCGCTTCCCAGAGAGCGCCGCTGACTTTTCCTTCGCAGCACCAGACAACAGGATTTATTACCACTGTTTGTGTCTTATTTGCCGTTTTTATTATCCCCGGGATTGCGCGCTAAATCATACGGCGCTTAAACGCTCTGCGCAAGTTTCCTGCCGACGGCTGCAACCTCCTGCACTGGAGCTGCTGAGATGGCTCCAGATTAATGCGATAGAGCGAACGCGTCTGATAGGATCTGGTTTCACCACATTGTTGTGATTTCCCTGCACTGCGCCCGAGACCAGTTCTTGATATTCATTGTACTCTGAGAATAAAACAGTTAGCTTTTGTCTCTGTACAACGCCGCGCCACAGACCCAGGAGCGTCAAGCCACGCTCATTACGTCAAGAAGTCTGCTCGAGGACGTGGCTGCTTCTCTTTGTCAAGAAAAAAATCAGTGAATAAAAGGCTCAAATCACAGCTGATCACACGAAAACTTTAAAATGGATCAATGTGTTCCATTTGACAGGTATGAAGGCATTTCTGTTTCTTTTGCAGCTGCTCACGCCTTCTCATTGTTCGGTTCGCTTGGCTTCAAGTAGTTGGAAATTTGGTACCGTTTAAAAAAAAATTAAAAAAATTCAATGCTCTGTTGCTACTTGACACCACAGACTGGATGAGAGGCCTGGATCCAGCGGTGACACAGCAAGAGCACGTTCCCTCACTAACTCATTCCTGTCAGCTCTCCCAGTCTCTCAGGTCCTCGTCAGTGGAACAGCTTACAGATCGGCCCCTGGACGGAGTTAAGCCGCCGCTCTCCACATTTCTGCTTCAGTAGCAAATCACACTTTATAATTTTGGACCTTTAACTAACACTCTAATCCAAGTAATATTAGCCGACGCTCAATCCAAGAATCACGGGGATGTTTGGACTGGACACCTACCGTGCGCCGGGCGGCCGTGAGAATGTTTCGCCGACCGCTGCTCCGTCAGCCTTCCCTGGATAAATAAGAGCTTAAACAAAGTTTACCTGAGACCGACGCTGTTGCTTTTAAGAGCGACGTTCGCAAAGCCCCGCGTTAAATCCACAGATTACGGTGCTACCAGCGCAGCGTCTGCGAGAGGGTAGAAAAGTCGGCTCTTTTTCCTAAGACCGGCAGAGATGGATGTCTGTTTACATCAGGATGTCGTTATCAGTCCTCAGCGAAAATTCAATTTTCTGAGCCGGCACCGAACAACAAGCTGCCATCGCGCCGGACTGAGAAAGAGCAGCATTAACCAGTAAACAACATTCCCATCAAATTCCACGTCGGGTTGGTGGAGTAAGGCCACGCCGCTGCTCTGTGAGCGCTGCGTGCTGCATGGAGAGCGCCGTACGCTGCGGACACGCTTCTACATGGCAGCTGTGTGAGAATGCAGTTTTTAACTTGTGTGGCTACGGCGAACGCTGCCTGAGCTTCAGTACAGCGTTTGTATTGTACAGTGTACTGGCAGCAAAATGAAACGGGGGGTGGGGGGGGTGGGGGTATGGAAATGTGACCTACTGGGTATGCAAATAAACAGTATATACTCACTAAAAGAAAAAAAAAACCTCACAGGGCCGGAGGCTCTGCAAGAAGGATACTCCATCCAATATCATATAACCATGACGATGGCTGCATTGTACTTCTCCATATATGAAGTACCTGATGGCAACTGCAAATTATGACCATATACAGTATGGCGTATATCAGTGTGCGTGCTAGCACACGGTGGACCAATATGATACAGGGTAGTATGCAAATACAGATGTGTGTACAACAGTGAGGTAATACGTTTTATTGTCCACCCTCATGTCTGACATTCTGCACAATTTGCATTTTACCTCCGTCCCTGTTTCACATTTACATCGCAGACATGAGACCGAGTTCGTTCGCGCAAAGAGCGAACGCGAGGCCGCTCGCGCCGACCGGCGATCAAACTGCAGCTTGTCGTAATAACTTCATCTAAAGCGAGCCGTGAGCCGTCCCGCTCTCATCCGCCAGTTCTGACAAGCGTGCTGCACAGTCAGACGGAAGCACTGCCCTCGGGCATTTTAGGATTTAAAGCAGGTCGCTCATCAAACAAAAGAGCGACATGATTTTCAAAGTGTAAAAAAAAAAAGAAAAAGTCAGAAAAGCCTGCAGTTTTGCCATTGTGCCATGATTTTACTGGTCTGGCCCACTTGAGATTAAATTTGGCAGTACGTGGCCCCTGACATAATACGAAATTTGACACCCCTGATTTAAAGCATCAAAGCGTGTCTTTGTGGTGTGCACTCCTCGTCCCACGTGGGTGCGTGAGTTCGCTTACGCACCCGGCCACCCCCCTGACGAGGAACCAGGAAGTGGGCTTCAATTAGTGCAAATGCAGAGAGATAATGTGCCCAGAGATGGAGGCAGTATCCCCAGACATTTAATAAGCGCCAGTGTTCTCGTGTCCTTTTTTTTTTACGTGGATGAGCCGCCCTCCCAGCCGCAGGGCCGCCACATGCCTCAGCGATCACATGACTGCGGCAGAGTTCAGCGCAGGGGTAAGGCAAAGTGGCCGCAAGTAAGTCAGTCCGTTGAGGAACCACCACAGGCTGACGCTATAAATCATATGCAGAGCACAGGTGATCGTACCTGCAGACAGAGGGCTGACTGAAATCCAGATGATCCAACGTTCCCTCATTTGATGTGTGTATGAGAGTGCAGCTGGGTCACTACGCAGGTAATATATGTCAAAACTCGAGGGCTGGAGCGGCAATCCAAATCAATGCTGACAACAACCCTTGAGCAGGTCATGCTGTGCCAGTAGTTTAGCCAGTTTAACACAGCTCACACCCTCAGGCCTTCCAAACCAATTGCGATGAGCGGCGACTTGACATATAACAGGTCTG
Source organism: Psettodes erumei (assembly GCA_016785225.1). Classification (NCBI taxonomy): domain Eukaryota; kingdom Metazoa; phylum Chordata; class Actinopteri; order Pleuronectiformes; family Psettodidae; genus Psettodes; species Psettodes erumei. Next base: position 980,577 of record JAFBJZ010000601.1, on the reverse strand, counting down.
ATACTTGGAATTGGGAGTGATTGTTGAGAGATTAGCGGGATCCTACCCGGGAGAAGTCAGAGGAAGAAACTAAAGCGGTGTGAGTATTCTGCTGCGACGCTGAGATCTCAGGATGAGCAGAGAGACAGGAGAGAGCTGCGAGGGATGGTGAATAATGGAGGAGATGATCACGGCACCAAGGAAGTTTCAACTGCAGGTCTGCCTCCGCCATCTGCCACTTCAAACTTCAGCTTCTTTTCTTTGTAATCAGCGATGCCGTTTTCACTGTCCCGCTGAAACCCTCTCCCTGCTCCTCTCTTCTCTGGCTGAGCAGGGAAAAACCCGACAGATGGATGCCGTCTTCTGGGTGGAGGTTGTTTGGCGGTCTTTTAAACATTCATTTAAACATTTATTACCCTAAAGTGCTGTCCGGCACAACCGCGGACTTCTCAGACTCCCAGCATCAAGCGGCAGTAGCTGCACTGGAGGGATCAGACCTAAGTGCCTTGCTCATGGGTGTCTGGCTGTTAGTGACACTTTCCCAGATTCACCAGATGTGAACTAACAACCCTCACAGCACAGTGCCTGGCTTTACTGAATAAGATGGAGCATTTGTTCTGCTCCTTCTAACGAACCCTGACCAGACACCAAGGCTCGGCCCAGTCCGAGTCGGTTTGAATTAATCATCCGTCATCAGCGCCGACAGAGGGCACCGCGCTGGCCCTGTGGTTGTGACCCAAATATCTGTTTAAAGGCCTATAATACAACAATAAAGACTTTTTGCGTAACCAAGTTTAGGCAAACAAAAACAAAACAGGCTGTGTTACTGACATGAACACTAAGCAGGTCAAATGTTTCATTCTGCTGAAAGAGAAATGGTTGAAAGTGACGAGAAAACAGGGGAACTCTGAAGGGAGCGAGAGGGAAAATAAAAGAATCGCACCTTTTCTCCGCAGCAGAGCAACGCGGTCGTGTGCGTGTCTGGGCTGCAGCCGCCGTTCCCGACTTCTATCTGAGTGAATGCAAACTGGAGCGGCGTGACGGACCCACCTCTCCCACCACAGACAGACCTCCTGCCTCTCTGACGTAACAAGTGACAGGCTCGGGCTCGCCGCTGATGACAGATTACAAATGCAGCGAGGCAGGAAGTGGAAGAAAGAAAGGAAGAGGGAGAGCGAGGATCCCCCCCCCTCTGGAGCTGTGGGAGGCTGCCGGACTGGAGAAAGCAGAGGGGAGGAAGGGTAGTGGTGACGGCTTATTGTTTGAGCTCTGTGCGCCGCGGCTCCAGTGTCGGCGCACGCTCATCCAGCCCCAGCTATTTATATCCTCTCAATATCCACGCAGGCGGAGGCAGGCTGCCGTCGTTTTCATCATTGCATACATTATGGAGACGCCGCATGAAAGAGTCTGCCTGCCGGGGGTGTGTGTGTATGTGTGTGTGTGTGTGTGTGGGGGGGCGCCTGCTTGTACTACTTCTCTTACAGTATTTCCTCATTTACATTAGCATGATGATGTGTGCCGTGTATTCAATGTAAAGATGCGAGAGACGTTCAGTCAGCTAAAAAAAAAGAAGGCTCAGTGAAATGTGCAGCTTTCATCGTTACACACCTATTACACATAGCAGGGTCAAAACGGACTTCAAACTGCAAATCCACTGAATCCTACGTTTCCCACAATGCACCTCGACAACGTCTTTCATGAGCTCCCATGACAACGACATGTTTATGGTTATTTTCTTACCACCAGTGCCACAGAAGACAAGATATTGCTGATGGCTGAGCTGTAGTTCTCGTGGCAAATAAACAGAACTTCGACAAGCCTCTAAAATCTGTGGGTTGCTCCTTTAAAAAAAGAAATCCATTCTGACTCATGTGAGTGAATATCTCCAAGCTTGTGTAGCTGGGAACGAGCAGTGCAGTGTACTGTTGAAGACTGGGGAAATGCCGATGACAATAAAAAGATAAAAACAGCACCGGCCTTCTCCTTTAATAGTCAGTACTGATACATAGCAGGAGCGTCTACACAAGCCTCATTAAACTGGAGTTAACAGCAAATGAGACTCAAGTGCCGAGAAAAATGATGTGCTGGCGAGGGTTGAGGACTTAACTGAGAAAGTGACTCATGCTCAGATGTACAGCAGTGTGTGTGTGTGTGTGTGTGTCCATTTATTGTTTTATCTGTCACGAGTGAGATGAAGAGGAGATGCAGGGTGGAGCAGTACGGCCTGCTCCCACACGGGAGGTGGAGGGGATGGAGATTCTGGGAGGCTCAGTGCTCTCCTGACAGGACATCTGCCTGGCTGGTGCACACACGCACACACACACACACACACACACACACACACTGTTGCTGAACTCTCTCACACACCCACACAAAACGCCCTCATCCTCCTCCCCAACACATCCTGTCACTTCTATCCATGCACGCACATCCTTCATGCACACTGGCCCACACCTGCTGAATGGGCTTCAAACCTCCCAGGGGGGCGAGAGAGAGAGAGAACGAGTGAGGAGGAAGGGGGGCTGCCTACTGCTGCTTCCACGGCCTCTCCTGCTCCTCCTCCTTTGATGGCAACACATGACAACTCCTCCATTCAGACCGGAGGAGGAGGAGGAGGAGGGGAGGCGAAGCACGGGGATGGAGACACAAAGAATGTCATTAGCAGCAGCCACAGCAGGGTGCTGGTACAATATGGCAGCGGCATTACCGGTGACTGGAGCGCCAAACCTCTTTAATAAAAGAAGCATTCAGCGGCGCTGACACAGTGGGGGGACATTCAGGCTCGTGAGGAGCGAGGCAGAGGAGGCTAAATCCACATTTCAAACGAAAAAATAGATTATAGAGATTACCTGAGCAGTGAGTAATCCCAAATTGAGGAATACAGTGTGACACAGACAGGCCTGGTTGCCCAAGAAATAACAGACGGGTCGAGCCGAGTCGTGCTTTCTTATGAAAAGTGAGATTCATCAGGATGTGGCGTTCAACAAGCATTTGGTCACCATTGTTGCCCTAATATTCACTATTCTCCTGATGTAATTCCAGATGCGAGCCACACTTCAGACCCATCTGAATAACGTTTTTGTTTTCTCTTACGTAACATTTTCCAACTGCAAATTAACCTCGCCATTTCAGCGTTTTGTTCGCGCTCGCTCCGAGGAAGCATATTTCATATCTGAACAAAGCGCTCACAGAGAGATGGAATGAAAAGAAGACGGATGGATGGATGAGAGAGGAAGAGACGCTCAGACGTGGAGAAGCAGTGAGATCAGCGGAGCGAGGACACAGCCAAAGAGGAGGAGTTGGAGGAGTGGCGGGTGTCACGGGTGGAGGAGAGCGTCAGGCGTGAAGGCGCTGAGTGTATCCGCTGCTCCTTAATATTAACAGCGGCCCACCGTGAATAATGGAGGCTCCGCCCAGCTCTGCCAACTCTCTGAATTATTAACTCACAAACACAGACTTGCATCAGCGTGCAGTGCGCAACTGCACGTGTGCGCTCGCACGCAGATGATTTTTGAAGAAGTGAGGCGATCGTGCGCTCCGAAACGTCGTGCAGGAGGGGACTCCCGCGCTGCGGAGCTGCCGATGCGCCTTACGTGAATCGTGTCAGTGTTTCAGAGCAGGCGATTAATCATCACAGAGTCACCGGCAGTTAGGCAACTCTCTTGATGCAGAAAATGTCAATACGCTGATGTAAAGTGCAAGAAAACAAGCATTTGATGCTGCGGCTCACGTGAGATGAATCTCTCTCATCATGTGGTAAACGTTCAGAGCAGCACAACCCCAGAGACAACGCTAACTAGGTCATTAGTTTCTTTTCATAGGCTCGGTTAACAAACGTAGCCTAATTAGCTGAGAGCAGATCTGCCTGTCACCGCTTTGATTGTAAGTTCCGCGCGGGATGCTGGGTGTGTGTCTGTCTGCGTGAGCGTGAGACAAGACTGTGAGGCGTGCGGTGTCACTCCTCCCCGCGTACAGTACGCTGTACTCTCCAGCCGTGCTTAAACCGCAGCGCAGATTCACATGCGAGCGCAGTCACGTGGACAGCTGCGACTCTGAGGCAGCTTCTCCCACGCCACGCAGCGCCACGCGATCTGCGGTCGGCGCGGCGTCGGGCCGAAAGACAAAACACGCCGAAGAGCCCGCAACGAACAAATGGACGGGTACTACCAGAAGCACACTGCCGTGTTTAAGTATTCGAATGTGTGTGATCCACGGAGACGCCGTGTAGGTTGACAAAAAAAAAACAAAACTGCATCTGGGCAGCACGTCCTGCGCCCGGGCGCCGGGCGAACTCAGGTAAACATTGAGGCACACCAGAGGCATCGCGTCACGGAGCGCAACTTCTGCTAACGCAGAGCCAATGTTTGCCGAGGCAGCAACTGCAAGTCCCGCCTGCGGGGAGCAGGGCTCAGGGATTTCTTCAGTAAATTCACACACACACACACACACACACAGCGTGCAGTGATAACCCTGTTCACTGTCACAGCCCAGGGGACTGGTAAACAGCCTCAAAGAGACGTCTGTGCAAACAGAGCTCAGTAGTATGAGCTTCAATTCATATTCCAGTACATTTTCAATATGAAAATAATAATACAACACTACAGTGTGCTATATAGAACTGTGTCACTGTGTGATGTGAGTTAATGCAAAAGCACACACTTATCTTTAGCCACTCTGCCTAAATTTGCATTTTCACCTCAAACATTGCATCGTGATCAGGAAGGCCCAGGCCGGGTGCAGCTGTGGCATTACAGCTAAATCACAAGTGTGAACACAACCGCGCTGTTAACCTCTGGCAAGTTCTATCCAACGCCACATCCATCCTCAGGACAGCCCAGACCAAATGATTAAAGCAGTGCCGCCAAGACCACTTCATTTTCTCATTTCTCAGTTTTTGTTAGCCCATACAGCTCCTACAATACCCAAAAAAGACAGTTTCTCCAAATCGTTTGAATCTCTCAGCTCGACAGTAACTTCTTATACTTGAGAGGCGAGAACTACTTTGGCTCGGAAATGGCCTGAATAAAGGATTATTTAGGACACGTTCATTCCAGTCTCGTTACTGTCTGATTATTCTAGCGCTTCATTTTCGTCTTCTTCATACGAGGTGCTACAACAGCAGCGGCCGACACCTGAGCAAACATCCTGACGGTGCAAAGCCTTCTACAGTCGCAGTACAGCGCAGCGCGACACAGGCGTTACGCGAGGACACAAACAGAACGGTGCTTTATGACTGCAATAACATCGCAGCGACAACACAAAGAGCCTCCTGTGCCAATAACAACACACGGTCCCATGGTTATTTGACTGGGCTAATTTGGAGGAAGCATCTTTGGCACCAAACCGCGAAAATAATCTAGGGCCTAACATTTATCCAAACTCTGCCCCTGACTTGACACAATGAGGTTAAGCCTGAAACGAGGCGAGGGATAAGCAGGGAGGGGTCCTCGGGTCCTAAATGGTTGGTGCATTCTTACGTTCCCCGGAGGCCCAAGACGGAGTTTTGCAGAAACCTGAGCCGGGTGGCTGCATTTCCCTCTGACGCCGACCCCACCGTGCTCTAACTGACATGGGCATGAACAGCAGATAATGTGTGTGTGTGTGTGTGTCAGGGAGAGAGAGAGAATGTGATAATATATGGGTCTGAATGGGCGTGAGTGACTGCACATGTGTGCGTCAGTCGGGGGGCGTAGGGGCGTGAATCAAGTTGTGAATGAGAGAAAACGAGCCAAACTCGGCCCGTGTCCCGAGAGAGACTTGAACCGCTTTTATCGAACAGGAACCTTGGTGGAAAAAGAGCAGAGCCTCTGGTCCTCTGCTCAGGCCGTCACCTGCTCACTCCACTCACCGTGACAGGAGACATGGCCAAGGTAGATTTTTGGAAAGCAGCAGTAAGCAGAGTGCAGAGAAAAACAGAGTGTTTGCACATTAGGACTCAGAAAACGAGCTTGATCCTGCATAAGGTCTTTACTGGGATAAGGCATTAGCATCAAACAGCCAGTAAACTGTTTATTCCGGGGACCAGGTTGGATGGAGATGTTTTTTTTTGATACTTATGAAGCTTCCCGCTGAGTTCATTAGTGGCGTGTTGCTTCGATACGTTCAACTCCATGGAAACCCAACAAACCCAGCAGTGCGCAGCATATTTTAATTACAGCCCATGACATGCTGGTTAATGTCCACGTAGCTTTGCTGGTTTATTACTACAGCATATTAGCATATTAGCAGCTCATGACGCCGAGTGGCTGTTCAGTTAAAAAGGGAAGAGCTGAGAGACCAGTTTCATGACCAATGATTATTCGGTTGCTCTGAGTGGGATCTGATACCTTTTCTGTTGAAATATTCTTAAGGTATTCCCCACAAGGGAACAGTGGTTACCTCATGGCCACCAAATTACAAATAATCCTTAGAATGAAAAACTCACAAGACCATCATCTTTTTCTGTATCATGTCACTAATGCAAGGTATCATATTACCCGCTGTGGCTGCCGAGGCAATGATTGGCCAGAACGTGTGGACATAATAGTATTTGGAAATTTTCAGTGATGCTGTGGCTTCAAACTGCTCGCGTAATCCCTCACTGGCCTCCCCCTGGCCAACACTACACACAGTTTGTGTTTCCGATAATGATGCGCCACCGAAGCGGTTATCGTGCGGTTTCAACTGATCATCTGAACATTCCGGTTCCACTGGTCCACATGTGGCCGCAGCCCTCGTCCCGCGTGTTATGTGCAACAACGACTTATGAGACATTTGCCTACATCTCCAGCATTTACAGGGCCCTATGATTTACAGAAGTTGACAATGAAAACGGAACCAACTGTAAAACGGGGGAACATCGGGGGATTTGCTGAAATACAGATATGGTTTCTAAAACGTTGTTTTTCCCATCCTGATCCATGTGTTTTTCACGTAGTCTGAAACAAATGAACAGAGAAAACAAACGGCGGTGAGAGGGATATGATGGCTATTTCCCTATTGAACTGTTGGAATTTTATTCATCCACCACCTGACTAGACTCAGGACGCCCTTCAGGGGATTAAAATGCAAAACACAGAATTCATGAAAATTAAAACAGAATGGAGAAAGAATCAAATGGAATCTGGAAAAAATTGAAACGGATTTCATTTCTGTGGGTGATTGAAAGAGTTTGGGCCACAGTAATGTGACGATAACGTTCTTGAGCTGCGAGGTTTTCTGCGTACGATGAAACGCAGGAAGATAAGACCTAAAGAGCCCCCCCATCTGTCTACCTCTAAATCCATAACGCGTTCAGCTCGCCAGCTACCTACAGCGCAGTAATCACAGGGTTTATCAACGGAGATACACGCCCACATGTAGGCCACGGTCAACAACCAACGCAGACTGTACCGCGAGGGTCCTCTGGCTTAATCTTTGATTTGAAACCAGTGGGAGAAACAAAGAGATGCGGCTCTTATGAAATGGATGGCCCGAGGGGAGTTCTACGCAGAGAGACGATCAGATAGATTCTCCCTTTTAAAAAGGGAGCCCTGTGTTCGAGCACAACTCTTCAACACTCGCCGTGACTTCATTAAGGCTGACGCAGTCGCCGTAATGCATCTTTGAAGTCAATCTGACAGCTCAATTGCACAGAAAGTTCTCTGGAGGGCCGGAGCGCCGGATAAAGGAGGACGCGCGGAGCCTCCGCACTGGGACACGAGTCACTGTAAACATGGACACGGAGTTTCATCTCATGACAAAGGGAGAGAAATGCCACCAACCTCGCACTCTCCACCTCCTCCCATCTGTCTCCTGAATAAGTAGCAAACCACGGTGCACAGGGGAAGCCACCGCTGCTTCTATTTGATCCCTTCTACTTCCTGCTTGCCGAGGGAACTGGTGTCCAGAGTTCAGAGATCAGTCTGGCAGTTCATGTGTGTGCCAGACACGGTGTCATCTCCTCCCCCACAGAACTGGACACTGCTGTACATATATATATATATATATGATATATATGATATTCATAAACTTGTCTACATCACGAGAGCTCTGTCTACAGCCTCAGTTCTTCCTGACCTGGATTCCACGAGATGTTGGGGACATTTATTAGAGCTTGTGCTCCATGTTGACGTGATTGCGTCACAGCATCTCTGCAGATTTGTCAGCTGCGCATTCAGTCCACCACACCCAGATTCGGCTTTGGTGAGCTGGGAGGCCACTGAGGTTCAGTGAATTCATTATTACGTTCATGAAACCAGTTTGAGAGACTTTTGCTCTGTGACATGGAGCATTACCATGCTGGAAGTAGTCATTAGAAGAAGGCACATTATGGTCATAAAGTGAAGCACATGGTCAGCAGCAACACTCAGATAGGCTGTGACATTCAATCATGATCAATTGGTATTAAAAGGTCCCAAAGTGTCCCAAGAAAACCTTCCCCACACTGTAAACCACCACCGTTGACACGAGGCAGGTCGGGGCTGTAGATTCTTGCTGCTGATGGCAAATTGTGAGCCAACCATCTGAAATGGAGACTGAGATTCATCAGTGTTCCTGGCTGACAGGAGTGAACCCCGATGTGTAACGTGTTCCACTTCTACTGTTTGCTGTCCGTCCGCCTCAAGGTCGGACGTGCCGTGCATCCTGACATGCTTTTCTGCTCACCACAGTTGTAAAGAGTGCTCATCTGAGCTGCTTCAACCTCGACCATCGACAAGGTGTCCTCTTTGTGCTCTTTTGAGAGTGAGATACAGGATGTAAACAGACTGAGACTTTACTTCTGCTATGGCTTTTAAGATGCACATGTTCTACAAAAGGTGCTGATCTTTCCTTCTGTCCAAACAAGTCGGAGGCTGCGGTAAATGACAGCATTATTTCCCTTTTTTAAAAAAACAACAAAAAACAACAAAAAAGTGCTTAGACCATCAATACGAGCTGTCAATAGTGTCTCTCCTTGTGTCATCCTTATAGATTTGCTCCGCTGTAAATGATCACACCAGCAGGTCATCGTTTTACAGCAGAGAGTGGGAAACCTTTGAGCTCTTTCCAGTAAGACACACTGGAGACAAACAGCTCATTCAGTCACGATCAGCTGCGTGTGTGAAAGGTATAATTCATTTCCCAGTGCAAACGGCGCTGCTGATCAACTCCCAAAGTTTAAGTTACACTGGCAAATTGACAAAGCATCAGACAGACGTCCACTCTGTTACTTTATCTAACTTGCCGTTGATTTGAGGGGAGCACTGGTCTGATTGTCCACAGCTTTTTTTCCAGCATTGTTCTTAGTTGATGCCGCTATACTACGATCCCATAGACTAAATTTGTTTATGAACACATTTATGAGTTTGTGTTTGATGTGTGCATTTACCCAGAAGGTTTCCAACTGTTTCCCTCAACTGAAAATGTTTCCTTCTGCTCATTATTATTTCAAAGCAAGCGCCTGCAAAACTCCCAGAAACGCCCAGGCTGTTGTCATCCCGCTCATCTGTCACATACAGTAAATGGGAACGGTGGGGGGAGCTCTGGTGGTTCAGGCAGGACAAGTGGGGACCCACAGGTCAAAGCAAGGCTTGTGACCTGGCAGGTTCGCTTAGTTTATTTCTCAGACCTGAGGATCTCTTCATTAAGCCTACATTATCATCTCACATAGAAAAATCACTGCGTGGATGAAACATTTTCAGCTACAGTTGACAGGAAGTGTTTGGGAACATCTGAGATGCCGCATGTAACGCTACCTCTGCCACCACAGGTGCAGCGCAACACAAAAACCCTGCAAAATGGAGCAATAAACAATGAGCCGTGAATTTGCCTGAAATAGTCATGTTCCAGAAATCCCAAAATCTGGGATTGGCGGCGTCCGTGTGTGCATCTCTTCCCGGCGGGGGGCTCTCCGGAGGCCGTGGGCGCAGCGAAGACCCGGGCATGTGTCGGGCCTCCGGCTCCGCTCATTGCCTACATTGTGCAGCCAGCCAAGCAGGCGCGGCGGCGGAAGGCTCCCGGGCCTTCAAGGAGCTGCCCGACTGACCGGCCGCCGCCCGGATGGAGAGGCCCCCGCTCAAGATGGCAGCCACAATGACTCTATTCTGCTGGGAAGCATGAAGGCCACGAGGGAGGCCATGAGCTCAGCAGGTGGCAAACAGTGGCGAGGATACAAATGTGCCACTGTAGCCATTTCCCTTTAACAGGAAATGCCACAGCTCCATGTCTGGTTATGTTGCTGAAACTGGTGTTTCTGGTCAACGTGGTTAAAGTCGGGGGGTGTTAAAACAGACGTGCACTAAATGTGTGAGTGTGTCATTATATCAAAAGACACTTCACCAGCGCTGCCTCACAATTCCACTCATGTCACACTGAGGTAATATTGTGTTGAATTTAAAGTGATTGATGAGTCACCTGACAAAAAAACCCCCAAACAACCTGCTGCAGTTCTGATATTGGACTAATTTCATTTAAGTCATTTCAAAGCAAAAGTACACACAATTTTACTGGTTCCTTTTTCTGAGAAATACCTGTCAGCTGGTTCATGTCAGTACTGACGACAGAGAAGTCAACAGCTTTAGCTTCTGGACTGGTAGCTGAACAAAACCGGCAATCTGAAGACATCAGCATCAGACATCAGCGTGGGCTTGGGGGAATCGGGGCCGACACAATTTTAATGAGCTTCAGATACTTTGTGTATCATACAACTGATTGATTAATCAAGATAGTAATCAGCAAGTTAATTGAGAATTGAAATGATCATTTGATGTAGCTGTAATAAACATTAGGGAAGGAAATCAAGAACCACTTCCAAATTGTACAAACCATCTTAAAATCACACGCGCTCGAGCTCATCGGTTCATTTTGTTGATGCCGGCATGTTTTTCAGAGCCGGCTGAACCTGCATGCTCACTGCACAAGTTACAGAAGGGAAGGGCTCAGGCAGCACTCAGGTAAACTTGCGTTCTCTCCTCTCCACGTTCCACGTCAGCCAGCGCCGGCCTCTCTCTGGTCTGTGACCCGCTCGCAGCCACTTTCACAGCTGCTTTGTGAAATGCAACGATTTATTACGTTTGATAAAGGCGAATAGGTACGTGTTTTTATAAACACTCTAGCTCTGAACAGATCAAACAGGTGCTGTCCACCAGCGACCAGAGATGAGACTCCTCGTTCCCGTGCACATCGCTTTACAAAGAGATAAGGATCATCTCATCTCTCGGTCAAGATTCAGCTCCGGACTAATGCAACAGGGAAGGCAATGGACTGATTAAACATTGTATTTACAATGTCGATTACCTTGGCATACTGGTCAATATGGATGCACATGTCTCAGTTAATGAGCATCAAGTTAACAGTTTAAGCGATTCTATAAAAAGATACTTTAAATCTGGGATGGAGCGGTTTGAATGAGCCTGAGATGAATTACCAGGCAGCAGAGCCAAAGCCCAGTTTTATTTCTGCGTAATTTCTATATTGTCTATAATTTCTTACTTATGCTCATGTGAATTTTCACTTATCTTAAGATTCTGTGAACAGTGTCTTGTATTAGTCCTTCTGTTCTGACAGATGGAGCAAAGATGTTTTAAGGAGGGAGGGTTGTAGTGGGAGCACTGCAGGTTCAAGTGTGTCTGTTTAGGCCTTCTTCTTTTTTCCATGGACAGATAATTGATCAGGAACTGTTGAGGATCCATTAAGAATCGGCACGATAAGCAGAATCAAAAGTGGCACTGGTAAAAATAAAATGTCATCAATTCCCATCCCTAATGTTCCACTTCCTTCCCAGTACGAGTATTAATCTGTTGAGCAGTATGAAGAGCAGCTGAGCCAGAGAACAAATCACAAAGAATGCTTTGATCACTTATCAGCTAAGAGATAATGACACCGTTGTACATCTCAAAAACAAGTGCGTACAGTACCACAGCGCGATTCACCTGTCCTGTCTGCACGTGTTTGAAAAGAGGAAGCGGTGCCGCTGCAGTGCAGGGCAGCTGCCACTTTCACTTTCAGTTGCTGCTTCCTAAACAAGTGGACCATGGCGAGGCGCGCCACTTTGCATCTGCAATAAACCTGCATAACTCAGAATGTGCACGTACTTTTTCCAGACACAGTAAAACACATTATACTGTACGCTTTGTGTTTGGGCAGAAGGAGTCATGCACTGCTAACAACTCAGTGTACTTCCTTCTGCAGATACAAAGCACGCCATCCCACGCCGACGACATGCAGACAACCATCAAGTAAATGATGCTGAATGCGTCTACGCAGACTGATACAGCCTACTGTGCAGAGTAAGTCTGGCACCATCTGTGATGTCCTGTTGCTCATGAGTGTCAGTATACTGTTAAGCTCTGCACCAAAGTCGCCACGATAAATCCCTCCTCTGTTATTGCACTTGCTGATTAAATAGTACAGTGGACGCTGGAGGGGAAAACGCGGACTAAACGCGGTCATTGTGTTGAGGTCAGCAGGGCCTTGGACAGGCTTCAAATGTGCAACGAGACGGTCAGTGCACAGACAGAGGAGCCATTACCTCCCAGCTGAGCACATAAACCAAGCTCAGAGTTTAACGTAAGACAGTAAACGCAGCTAAGCTCCAAGCAGCTCCGAGGATCGACCAGACGGCCATTTCTTCCCCCGCCTCCCCATAACTCATCACCAAAAAAGAGGAGGGCCTGCGGCCTCGGCCTGTCCCCTCTCGTCCTCGTCAAGCTGCGCCTCCGTTAGACTACTCCGATCTAGCCGTCAGTCAGTGAGAGAGGAAGTGAGCTATTGACAAACAGAAGACAGGCGAGGGACAGAACTAAGCGTAGTTGAAGATGTAATCTGCCACCTTACTGGACGGATCGGACTCCACAGACGGAGAGCTGCGCGGTCTCGCTGTTCTGACCGGGGCTGAGTCACACTGTGTTCACTGGACTGCTGCCGTACGCTGAAATAAAACGTTAGTTCAATCTTTGACATGAATTCGAACACGGAGAGAAGAGGGCCATTACAGTAATTGCAACCAATCTCAGTGCAGTCCCTGGAGCCGCTGTGTTTGACATCCCCGCATACCGGCAGCAGGTTAGCCGTGACAGACGCAGCATATGGATTCTTAACATGTCGCAGTCTGGTTCACCGGATTCCTCTGGGGATAATGACTGCCAAGCCCCCACGCCCCCACCTTGCTCCAACCAGCCTTTGTAAGGGGTTTCTCTAATAGTACACCCGAAGCTACCATGCTGCTCCATCCGCATGGGTGTTAAGACGGGCGGGCTGCAAAACAAGATCCAGCTGGTAGCCAAGAAATAAACAACAGACACCGACTCTGATGGCTGATTCCAGGTTTGTTTTTTATTTCTACAGGACAACTGCATGTAGCCTATCAGCAAAACAGTCAATTGTGTAACGAAATTATCCATCATATCAGCCTGTCCACTTGCCAGTGTCTCCATTCCAATTATGATGCAAAATCCAATTGCTGGTCAGCCTCGACCCGACGGTGGCACTCAGTTATCAGAATGGGTAACAAGATCTGAAGGGCTGATATTTCCGATTCTGAGCAGCAACACGTCAGATAACGGGCACGGCCGCCGAGATAATGCGCTAATCGTAAGATTTGTTCCCACAAAACAACCCAGGAGTGGGAGAGAAAGCGATTAGGCGTGTTGCTATGTAAAGTAACAATACACTACAGACCGCTAGATCGCTTTTGTCAGTCATGCCACAGCTTGCAAAGGTATGTACATTTCACCATTTCAGTCAGACTACCTTGGAGCGCTGACTGAGGAACTCAGAGCTGCAAGGAGAGCAGGCTTCGTGAGATACCCACAACATTTAACAATGCCTCAGCTATTGTTAGTCCATTCCATGTGCTTTATCCTGAAAACAATCGTGTTTGCAAGCACCTGTCCTCCTTCAGTGTCCCTGTGCAAGACACTCGGAGCTCCTCCAGTCCCAGGACGGTGTTCAGTTGTTTAACCTGACCTCTGACAGGCCAGAAAAGTATGATCACAACATCTGTCTGCGGTTATTATTAACAGCTCTTCTTCCTGTACAGTTGCTCACAGTGCCACGTATTCACCTAAAGGGAATAAAATAGTGGACACATCTTCCAACAATATCTGTGGAGAGATATTAATCAGCGTTTCTTCAAAGAAAGGGGCTGAACCTCGGCTCCAGCCCCGCGTCCGAGTGCAGCGCGGAGGCGGCTACAATCCCTGAGTCCAATTTCGGACAGTAGCATTCTTTCATGCTTTGTGTGTTCAAATATCGGCAACCGGTACAAAAGGCCACGCCAGCGCGTTAGTACAAGTTCAATATGTAAGTAGTTATGCTCTCAGCGATACATTAACCGTCCTGTGGTCGGTTACAGCACATTTTACAAAAATCAAAACACGGCAGCTCCGCCTGTGACACAATGCTGTGAGGTTTCCCATTTTACTTGACTTTCAGTTGTATTTCCGGGCCTCCCTACAGAACCGGGCTATACACTGTAAACAAACACTTTAGTAAAAGACCAAGACCACAAGGCGTTAGCCCAGACCAAGGTGTCCGACTATGGAACCAGGGGAGACGAAGGGGGGGTGACTCGGAGGTTTTGTGCACCGCCGCAAAAGCGTCCATAGTAAGAGCATAACTGTCGGTAAAATAAACAACACAAACGTCGTTTCGCAGCCGCATCACTTCTTCTGTTCGGTCGCTTCTCCGCTGTCAGATCAAGTGAATGCGGAGTGAACCGGCGGGACAAAACGCTGTTCCGACCGAGCATGAATGCGTCCGATAATGGAACTCGTGACGTTACATTGCACGTTAACTAGCAGCTAACGCTAACGCTCTGGAAGAGGTCTAACGTCAGCCCTGTACAGTGAGAGCCGTTTACACAACACTTCAAATCCAACAGTGGCCGTAAAGCAAAACCAAGACGAAAAACGACATATACAGCACAACAGTAACAACACCCCCTCCCTGACGGCTGTGCCGGAGCTCCCCGTGCTAAAAACGTTGCAGCGGCGGCGGCGGCGGCGGCAGCAGCAACAACAACGAAGACAAAACAGTGCCTGCGCTGTGGTCAACTCACCCAAAAGATACCGCTGTGGTGTCGACCAGATGCTGCTATAGATTAGCGGCGAAGGCCCATCAGGAGGAGTCCTGCGGTTAGAGGGCATCCAGGTTTCAAAGCGTTACGATTAGACAATCCCAAACGTGGCTTTGCTTTGACGGTCGTCCGTACTCTGCATATGTGTGTATGTTTGCGTGTGTGTGTGTGTGTGTGTGTGTGCGCGCGCGTGTGGCGGAGCTCTGCGAGGCCTGCTGCTGGAGGAAATGGTCTCCGCTTCGTCAACGGAACGCGCCTGCGCGGAGGAGCGGCAGCGCCACGGGGCGAGCTGTGTGCGAGCGCAGCCATGTGGCCAACAGGTGGGACTGTCAACCGATGGCGGACTTGTTACTGTGGCCGCCTGCCTGGTTTGAAGCCGGGTTACTTGTTGTAGGACAGGATGGATAGGCCTATAGGTTGTAATATGCAGTACTGCTACTGCAGTAGTAATCATGTGCTACTGTACATAAGCCAAGTGATGATTCAGCGCAGTGTCTACAAGCTAGATTTCCACACAAGTGATTTAGATTGGCATCTGTCTGTTGTGGAATGATGTGAGGAAATGTTGAAATGTTCTGTACAGTCTTTATAAACAGCTGCGCAGTAGCAGCAGAATAATCTACTACACATAAGATGTTTTACAAGTTCAGCGGCTTCTGAGGGCCTCTTACTGTCTACATGTCACTTGGTATGTGTTAACACAATTAACTGATCATGACACATTACAACCTGTCTCCCCATTCAGGGGCCCTGTGTCAAAATTCCCACTCAGGACATGTGTAAATAAATACGTGAAACCACTTACCACACATTATGAATTACCCAACATTTCCACATCTGATCTTCCTCAGAGGCATATTTCCATACTAGTATCAGCTATTATGGAACTACAGTTCCACACATATCTCACTCCTGAAGCAAATCGATGATCAGTGACCCAAATTATTTACAATCACTGGACAGAAGAAAAAATGAAGACTACAAAGGGTTAAGAGAGCACAACATTTCTGGGGGGGGGGGGGTTGTTTTTATAAAAAATAATGGTAATAATGGACCCAAATTGTTTTGTAAACATGATGTGCCTTTTTCACACATCATTCATGCTTTTATTAACAACTGGGCTTTTCCTCCCACATGTCAAAATATCTGTGGTGAAAAAGGCATGACAGAAGAAGTATCTTGATATACAGTGAGTAAAAAGTACATTATCTCCTTTTTAATAAATTCATTTGAGTGTAGTCTCTCAAAATTGCACTCAGGTATAGAAATAGAGGTGTTTTATTTTCTCAGTGACCATGGCCCAGAACCTGCACAGTGTACACACAGTTAACGGACATTTTTTCCCATTTGCATATAAAGGAGCAACCACTGGACATTTACCTGACCCTGACATTCACATTCTGTCAGAGGGTCCTTACTGAATGTTCATCAATGAAATATTTTTTTTTGCAGCTTCGACTACTAGTACTTCACATGTAAATCTTAAGATACATTTAAAAACAACCTGTTTTTAGATCATGTTTTCCTTCAGGTATGTTTAACTGGCTTGCAAAAGATACTTTGCCCTTTAATTCATAGCTCTGTCAGCAGTAACCAAACAGGCTGGCAATAAATCAACCAAGACCTCAGATACAATCCAATCTACATGATTAGTTATTAACAGTCATCATCAAATAACTTTCTGTTTTAGTTTTGCTTCACTTTGGTTCTGAGAAAGTGCAGGAAAAGACACTGCTTGGACTGTTATACCCTGAGTGCAGGCTCTCAGCCAAATTTCAAATATTACAAAAAAATAATATTCAAATCTCCTAATTAGAATTTTGTAGAAGCATCAGAAGATTAGATTTAATCTACTCTGCTTCCCTCCACCATCTTTTCACCCTTGACCTTGGGCCGCTTCTGGTTTTGAGGAAGATTTCAAGAGACAAAGACATTCTCATATTTTTTGAGCAGCCATTGCTTTGAGTTAACCAAAACTGATCGCCCTTCCATCACAACAGAAATGTGTCCAGGTTCAGTTCATTTGATCACATTAAAGAAATCATTAAACTAGTTAAGCGTGACCCTGCAAAGCCTATTAAAGCTGTCATGTACAACTTGTGACCACAGTTTTGTTATTTTCAGGGTTTTTACTGGAAGTAGTGGCTGGAATAAAAGTTTGTGACATCAGGATTTAACAGCTCTTGAAAAGCCCAAGATGCATAATTTAGAAAGTGCTTAGCTGCCAGTCTAAAAATAAGTCTTTCTGATTTGTTAATATAAACTTGACATTTTGCTGATCCAAAGATTTAAGACAAGATTACAATGCTGACCGAAGGAGAGGAAGTTAGTGCGAGTGGTTATTTCACTCTTTAATCATTAGGCTTCACTGCATCTACCTAACTATAATCCCTGGAGATGAACCTGGTCCAAGATGTTTTTTTGGTCCTTGGAATGCATGCTTCAAATTCCTGTCTAATCTGCAGGACTTCAGAAATATAGAAAATGAATCCTCCGGGGTCTCTGCTACCACCCCTCATTTTAAGTGTCAGTGGTTATGAATTCAAAGCAACCAACAGTGCAGAAAGAGCTCAATCCAATGCAATGCCAATGCAAATATAAAGCATTTTAAAATTTCCTGTTATTCCTGAGGTGTATCAAAAAATAAATACAAATCTAAATTCTGACCATCTTTGCATTGAAACATGCTACAACATGCTTAACTATTACAGGATTAAGAAAAAGCTATTAAAGTGAAATACGATGGACATGGAAATCGCGTGCGGGGCAGATGAATGTCAGATTTAGGCTGAGCTGTTCTCCGGTTCACGGGGTGAGGACCAAACTCCAATCTAAAGGAGGAAACAGGAACTGAGTCTCTGTTGTTCTGACTGGTCACAGGGTCAGAGGTCACAGACGGACTCACGGTGGTCAGCATTTTGTAAACATATTCACAGAGTCACAGAGCCCTTATCAAAACACACCAAAGAACAGGAAACCTTTCCCTCTCAAAAACAAGAGGTGTCGCACGCAACATGCGGTGAGCCCTGAGTGGACAAACCCACAGCGCATGCCTGGACCAGATTTTCACATGTTCCCCCGGACGTGGCACGAAGTTGTAGCAAATTTGTGACTGAATATTTTTTGGGGTCCTTTGTGTAGGTGTCACATAGCAATGGTGCCTTACACTCACAGTGAAAAAGCCCACCACTCCCTCTCACTGTGTACTGTCAGGCTGGGTGCAGAGGAATGACAAATTTACATCCAAAGGGTGAGAGGTAGCTGATTCCAACTTCCTCAAACACCAGCTTGGGGATGCCAATGTCACAGAGGTAGACCCTGCTCTCTGCCTCAGCTAAAGGTAACGGAAGTCCTAAAGAGAGAGTCCACTTAGCCTCCACAGTCTGACGCCGCTCACTGACTGGGGGATCGATACTGAGGACTGGAGCCCGGTTCTGGTTGGCCCAGTCAGCGGCTGATTGGTACCACGACTGTTCTCTCAGCAGTAGGTTCTCGTGGCAGTCCAGGCAGTTGATGAGCAGATCGACTGGGCTCGCAGGAAGGTCTGAGACACAGCATAAGGAGAGGAAAAAATAAACATACAACTGGTAGATGCAGTGTTTCGAAGATGCCTCACAAAACCATGAAAGAATACATTGGGATCTTGCTAAAATGTCTCAATAAGAGTCAGAAATAATTAACATCATAAGAGGCTGAGACCTGCACTTCCCTTTGGAAATGTTGGAATTGGAAGGTGGAGTTGGAATTGTGTCTGTATTGCCAGACTGACATGTACTTACCAAATTGATAATGCAGAAACATAAACCACATCTATCTTTTTTAAATTTCTGTTAATGTAACTACACATTTTACAAAAATGAGAGCACAAGGTGTTCTGAGTGACAAGGCTGCTTTGAAGGTATCAGTGAGAGCTCTCATGCACATAAGTCTGGAGTGTTTATCACGATGTTAATCCACTAGAGGGCAACATTCGTCTGTGCTAATCGGTTACAGCTGGACAAACACAGTGGAAAGGGATTAAATCATCAAAATACTCTCTGTTGGTTCGTTTTACCTTTGATGCTGGCCACTTGCTTGCCACCAGTCCTGCTGTAGAGGTTCACCTCACTGGTGACTGATTCCTGCATCCTGACAAAATGTGGCAGGTAAAGGATGACCTCCACTTCGTGGTTGGCCAAGTGTCGACCGCAGCTGATGCCCTGGGCTCCCTGGAGGTGGGGCCCACACAGGAGAACCACAGTGGGCCTCTGGTGGGTGTTTTTTGGGGTGAGTCTGGGGAAATCAGAGAGATGATGAAGAGATTATGCTCCAACAAGAACACTACAGGCAACCAATTATACCTTATATAATACCCACGCAATCAAACAAATTGCATTAAATCCACTGTGTTAGAAGCAGATGACACTGGCGAGCTAGTATCTAACTCTTACCCTTGCTTAATCAAGAGCAACTTGAGAAATGGCTGGTTATGGTCACACCGTCTTTTGAACATCCATGCATCAATAACAGTTAAGTACAGATCAGATAAAATCACTACACATACTGTATTTTTTTTTTTTTTTTATCAAAAATGAATCTGTATGAAACTGTGAAAAACTTTTTCGAAAAACTAAGCAAGGAGAATAAAACTATCTATCTATCTATCTATCTATCTGTCTATCTATTTATCTACGTATTCAGTTCGCTTAACTGGTCATTTAGTGAACTGAATGCACAATTGTGTGCTGCCTGTCAGTGAACTAGTGAAGCACCATTGTTGTGTCTGTGATCCTTGTGTTACAATACAGAATTAAACTTGATCTGAACTCCTGGTCGTTCCAGTGTAAGACATTTGATACACGTAAGTATTACAGTGCTAAACTGATAGAAGGATCCAAGACAAGAAACCTGTTTGTTATATGAGCCACTGCGCTGTGCGTCTTTGATCTTAAAATAAGCCCTCATCGCTTATAAAGATGCAGGTTAACAATACCAAACAGGGGTGTATTCAGCCTGTGACCACTTGCTGTAGTGCCTTTCTTGGAAAATAAACCTGGGGGGGGGGTCAAGGTTAACACCACCTAACTCGTGTGGAAACATGGTAGTGAAGGAAGATTGCCATGGAAAGTGGAAACATGACATGCAAACAAAAAGTTGGGCAGACCAGCTCCTTCGATTGTATAACTACTCAGACGGGGGACGTTTGGCAAACTGCAGTGACAGATGACATGTCATGTATCCCAGGAACGGATCACACACTCTCCAGCCACAGCGAGGTACTCTTCCACCACACAGGAGCTCCTTACCTGTTTGGTCCACCCAGCAGCGTGAGGGCCATCTGACTGGAGCAAACACCGATCGTCTCCAGCCTGCGCTCCAGAGACAGGCCCCAGCGCTCTGCAGTCGCTAAAAGACGCTTATGTAGCTCGTAGGGCACGCTGGGAACCACCAGGCCAGAGTCTGCAAAGAGAAAACATGATGCAAGACTTGTTTATTTGCATTTATTTTCATATTATTTTATGGATAATGCACTCGAAAATTAAAATATATTTTGACTGGGGCTTTAAGTAAATGCTGCCAGGTACATTTTATATGTGCATAAATTTTAACTTTCACATTCTCTCTCTCTCTCTCTCTCTCTCTCTCTGTGTCTGGGACAGACAAAGACAGGCCAGTATGTCTGTCTTTGTCAGACACACATTTATAGTCTCATAAGCTTGCATTTAATGTAACTGTTCCAGAAGCACACTCGCACAGTGATGTTTTCTCACAGTTTTACATTGCTAAATGAGACCCGAATTGTAATACATCTTCAGAAGCACTATGGTCTTTTGCAATTTGTCTTCATCAGTGAACTTTGAATAAAACAACAGCTGGAGCAGGAGCAGAACCCAGAAACCCGACCTCAAAGATAAGGAGAAATGTTGGTCTACAGATAAACACGCTCCCAGGTTCTCAGGGGGTGGCAGTTATATTTAAGTAACACAGATCCTCATGCAAGGAGCCCATTCCCCGGGGAAAAACCCTTCCTCCTCCTCATGACCCGATCTTGTTCCCATCACGGAAGATTCTCCATTTCCTCTCCTGTTTGTCGCTGCTGTCTGCGGCAACAAAGGGAAGATTGGCAGCCTTTACAAAACATGACAAACACGAGGCAGCTCAAGTGAGACGCCTACTCCCCTGTGGGGCCTGAGTTCACACGCACCATCACATGGTTTCTGACCGATCTCCAGCCCCCAGATCTGGGACGGGGCTGCGCTGGGCCGGACCCCCCACACTGGCTGCCGCCTCAGTCAAAACATACAGCAGGTTTGCGTGACAAAAAAGGGGACAAACATCATATACATATGAACACCTGCACCTGTATCCCAGCGGCTCGTGGTGACAGATTGGGGAGGGATAAACATGGGGGAGGCATGGTGGTGACCGCCATAAACAAGGGAATCACTTCCGTTTCTGAAACTGTCGACTCATCAACCAACGGCCATCAAACAAAGACTTTTTTTTTTAACCAACCAAAGTAATTGGTAGACTGCGACTTTCAGTTGGGATGTGTTCATTGTAACTTTCAAGGTACCTTTGTGCAGAACATTTAGCCCATCACTGGCTAATGATGGAAGACTAGGGCAATATATGGAACTGTGTGTGTGCATGTGTGTGCAGAAAGGTGATAGAACAATTTTACACTTCATACAGAAATCCAGCAAAATATGATTTGTTTCAGGAAGGCTTCAGAGCGCACAACTCATACTGCAGTTGGACTGCAGTTAGACTGGTATTGATACTTGAGACAGATACATTTGTCGGCCAATATTTGTTTTTGACAGTGCACAGCTCACACAAAGCTTTTGATGATGATGCAGCAGATTTGCTCAGAACATACTGCAGATGAAGAGCTCATCTTTGATGTTTCTGTACTGCAATATGCTATTACTGAACTATACATCTGCCCAGCTGCTTTATCAGTCAAGCTAACAGAGAACCAAAGAAAACAAGTCTGTCTCTAGTGTCACACAGACTCTAAGGACTAGACTCAGACACATTTTGTCATTATCTCCATTCTTCTTGTACGAAAGTTCTTAGTGGGTCAGATGCCCTGTATAGTGACATCTTGAATTCTGCTTTGAAATTCCCCTTATCATTAGCAGCCCTCTCTCTCTTAAGGAAAAATGCTTAAATCCCTTTGTTTTTATGCACCCTGCCATGTCGAGTCACCCAACCTTGTCTGAATTGTTCTCTTCTGTGGATCTTTTGAATTAGTGTATTGCATAACTACGACTCAGCCTTTTATCACTGTATAAACTGAAATGTGTGGAAACCTTTAGAGAGCCCGTGCTAATCTCTGGCTGTCTCTTGCCTGTGGCACATTAGAAGGGTAATGAAAGTCAAGCTGGGGGTATTGCACAGCTCAGGATCCCTTTGATAAATAAAGCTGCTGGGAGGCAGTTAAGTCCTTAATGGCCTCCTACAGATCTCTGGCCTGGTAGCTGAGAACTTGGTGGCCTCATTGGTGTGCACAAATTCAAAGTGACACACACACACGGATGCCAGCACACACCTCATCCTACATCACACTCACAATATGCCCATGTACACTCACATATACACCAACAACATTCATTCACCCCTGGCGTGCAACGAGGACAGAGTGGGACACACACATTCAACCACGCAACACACGCACGCACATACACACACGCCCTCATACACAGGATAATTACACATAAACACAGAAAATCATGCCGTGCCTGACTGAAATTCTGGCTTATCTTTAGGTTGGCCCCGCTCCCCTCCCACTATTCTTTTATTGATACCGCGACTGCGAATATGTTTCAGTGGGTAATAGAAATGTGGAACATGCCAGTGCTCACGTGCGCGATAAGCACAGGAAAGTCAACTGCCTCTTGTCATGCAAACTGCCGCCTTGAGTGCCAAGCTCAGAGGAAGTGGGAGTTGCACCAGTATGCACTAATTGCTTTTCAACCATCCCACCAGGTGCACTTCTTAATAACTCTCTTGCTGAAGCTGCCGCTACTAAAACTCACCCCCTTACCCACACGCACAAGCACGCACGCACACACCCGCGCATGCCATAACCGCCTCCCTCGCACTCTCACACACATGCAGTGATTTATGCAGACACACACCCACTCTCGATGTGGTGTGAAAACAAACTCAAGACTCATCTAGCTAAGCCGGGTAGCCAAGAGTGTGCAGCAGCACTAAAATAAACTGCACTGGAAGCAATCCTTCAAGCATGACAAGGGAACCGATGGGACTGAAAGCAATACACGCTGGCTGGATGCGGGCCATGTGTGACTAAAGGCTCAGATGGCTGGGATAGGGAGAGTGAGACGAGGCGCTTCCATTCCTCTCTGCAGACGCAGCGAGATGGGGCACCGGTTCATTAGGGCACAGAAAAGCAGCTTAATGCCGTAACCTGGCAAGCTTCTTTTTACCAAGCTGGTAACGTCTGCGGTGCCAGCAGCTCATTGTTGTGGCTTCCTGCACTTTATAATCAGTTATCATTCAAACCATTTAACCTCATTCACTGGACTGTCTGTTATTCAGCCAATGTGGGAATTTCTTAATTAATGTTTGAATATTCCAAACAACCTCCAGTGGCTGTCGCTAGAAACTTTTTACAAAGTTCTTGGAAACTGTTAAATTCTTACTGATGCATGCACAGGACCGAAAACTCTGAGCTGACAATTTTGAGACCAGGTGATCACGTCCACTTCCTGTAATAATGACGTTCCATGCATTCAATGGGTCAAAGAACCAAAGTATCCTTCAGTCTCTGGATCAGTTGTATTCGGTCCTCAGAACTTTATCCGGTGTAATTTGAGGACCTAAACGTTTCTTTGTAGTAACTGAGGCATCCTTCAGGCAAATTTACATGAATTCATATGAAGGTGTTCAAGGTGGTCAAAACAGCAAAATAGCAGCTTGAAACTTAACGAGCATCAGTTCCCCGTGTGTCCTGTGGTCCCTGACCTGACAGCATGCCCGTCTATGCCATGGTCACTGGAGCTAGACTGGTGAGAGTACTTCATACTGACCCAAATTTTCCAGTTTGCTTTCTGCAAAGTGATGCAGCATAAATAAATAAATAAACTGCTGCTGCCTGGCTTGCTTGCACTGAGGTTTCACTGCGCAGCTGGAGTCAATCACTCACACACACACACACACACACACACACACACACACCATGGAGCAGAAAGAACCTTTACAATAAACAATACTCTATAGAAACAGGCCCATCAAGCCCCTATGCCAGTGCGTTATGGCAACCCTAACACACAGCTGGGCACTTCTCGTATTGTTGATTTCTGTGTTTACAGGCAAAGAGTCCAGGTCAAGAGCACCGCGTTTTTTTCCTGCTTCTGTTTATGTAAGGCTGCACGGCGGCATACTAATTACAGAGCACAGAGGATGGGGATTATGATGACAGCCCTGGGAAGCAGATCTGCCCGCACGGTAAGAAAAGGAGGCTCTGCTTGGCAGCCGTCTGCTGATTGGTAGAGAGGTGCCCCTGCTGAGCTGCGCTGTGTCACCACAACCAGATAGGCAGTCTGGGATGTAAATCCTACAAACACTATTAGTACTACAACCTGCCCTTCGTCTCTGTACGCACAGCTCAGGGAATAAAAAGCGGAGGTTCTCATCTCCCAGCAGCCTCGCCCCTCTCGTCCTACACATATTATTCCTGAATAGTCCGAATCACAAACAAATGAGATGAGACGAATTTCACACCAATGAGGGACATTAACCAATACAATGATATACTTTTTTTGCCAGTGTCTATTCTGACAACCAATGTGAAGAAAAAGTAAAGATGCATTCAGTGCACTGTACTTTGCATGTCCACTTCCTGTCCATTCCACCTCATCTTGCTGTCAACCTAAAATGCAAATGATCTTTTACCAAAGCATTTCTAAGTCATCCACATCAAGAGAAGGGCTTTGAGCATCACAACGGGACAGCTTTGTGAACAGAAAAAGTTGGATTTTGTTTGCTCTGGTTTTAGCGTAACACCTACACACAGTTGATACACCACACCACTCAGCCCTTTCCCCATCTCCGTCCACCTTGGACCCTCTCACTGCAACGGTTCCCACAGCATGAACTGAAACAAAGAGTCATTTCTCTCACACCTTGGACTCAGTGGCATTTACTTATCTTGTGTTTATTAACTAGTTGTGTAACAGGCACTAGAATGAGCTGAAGAGTAAGAAAGGACAGCTTTGTGATCTCTACAGTGGAAGGGAGTGGGGGAGGGTTAGCAAACGTCACCTTCACACACCCCTTAATAAAGCAGGGGTATATACTGCCAGGCAGTCTACCTGAGGGGCCAGTGAGAAATAGGAAAAGAGTCAGTGCAGCACATTCCTCACATGGGGTGAGAGTCTCTTAGCCTCAGAATCAAGCGTAAAAAGGTTTAAAATATTCAAACCTTTGCCAGGAGATTTAACAGTGCTATTAGATAAACATATGGTATTCCTGGTCAATGTTGAAACACTGGAAGAAAAACTGTCCAAAACAAACGTTCTGCTCACAACGCTGACATACTGACAGATAAAGTGTCCCACAGAGGGACTTCATGCTATTTCAGGGTATTTCCCAGTACAAGAGACATAATCTTAAGTATATCATATGAGATTAAAGGTTACACAATTTTCTGAAGCACCTGGGCTCTGGAGTTCTGACAAAATGTTACTCAGGCAGGGAATAAATAGGTGATTTTGTTGGGAAAGAGAACTTTTCTTTGAGGAAGTTACCGCTGGCTCTGGGAAACAACAACCCACAGACAGAACTATCTTGTCACTATTTCTTGAAATGCTTCTTGTTGGGGAAATATCTACCTGGGTGTTTATGTGATTCACCTACTGTTGTGGGTTTGTCGTCATACCGACTAACAGTACTATATCAAAGAATCTCGAGTCATATAAGAGGCTTTGTATAGGTTGTGTAAACGTGTATTTGTCGGAGTATGCATGTGCATCAGCTCACCAGTACAGTAGTCTTTACCCCCATGCTGGGGCACTGTGATCTGTCGATATGTGACAGGCTTCCCCTCCAGAATATTCTCATCATGGCGATAGGACAGCGGCCTCTGATTGGCCTGCGTGCTGTGATGCTGTGCCCTGCTGGCCCCACCCATCTGGGAGAAGACTGCGGCTTTGTCGAACAGAGCCAAATTTCCCTCAAAATCAAAGTCGGTGTCCAGGTCCTCGTCGCTCCCGCCCCTGAAGCACTCGTCATCCTTTGACCTCGTGGGCCCTCCGGCGCTGCAGTTCCTCACGCTGTTTCTCTTTGGTGTGACCTGTGTCGCCCCTCTACTGTTAGATGAGCCTGTAGGGGTCAGAGAAACAAGACCTCAAGATGACATGAGAGAATGTGTTTTGACAGTAACTTTCAGAAGAGCTATTTTTTGCACATAAGGCACAATGCCACATCCTAATTTTCTTCTTAATTTTAGTGGTTGCTCGCATAAAATGGTAACATTGGCGGCAAATGCATATTAGCCAGACGTCCTTCCATCTCACAGCTCTGCTCACATCCTTATCACGTCTGAAAGGAGCTGCCATACTATACATCATCGTGTTGTAAGTGGTGTAATCCATACACAATAAGTTCCTGCACTCGGCAGTTTCGAATTCCAACTTGATGCCCGTAACTCCTTTTATCTTGTAACTCTGACAGGCAGCTCCATTTATCCTCTCACGGCTAGTTACTATAACCCGCTCAGAACAAAACACTGCTGACACAAAACATACAATGGCCGCCCGAGCCGGCGCTCAATAAAGTTTACATACATGTAAGCACAAACAAAAAAATAAAATGAACCCAGAACAAAAAGAAAAAAAAGAAAAAACAGAAAAACCGGAAAAACCTGGCCTTCAACCCCAATCATCCTGAGCTCTCACGCTAACCAGGAGACATAGAGGCAGAGTCGCACGCTAGTGTCACTGTGACAGCTAAGGTGCTTTGGACTCTCACGCGAGACACTGGGAGGCTCAGTTATCATACACTGGCATTGATACAAAACCACTAGCCAGCTACGAGCTGATCTGAGAGCTGCTTCAATATCACACTACAGACCCATAACCACGGACAGGACTGTTTCTGTTCTTCTTCTTTTTTTGCGGCTTCATTCAGCAGTGAGTTGGAGTATCAACATGCAACTAGTGCTTCCACCGCTGCTCTGACAAAACATTAAGTACACTGATGTGTTTCATTTTCCTAAAAACAAAAAGACAAGTTTCCATTGAATATTTTGTGTTATTTTCCACATTATAATAAATTATCATTTGGAAAATAAAAAAAACTTTGCAGAATCTGGTCCAGCATATGCAGGAGAAAGGTGGAGGCTTAGTGTGTTTAACCGTGTGAACAGGGATAAAAGACAGCAAACCTATTACCGCGAGCCAACAATGTCTTTATTTACAAGGAAGTGTTTTATCATGCCATGAATCAAAAATCTGAATGAACTGGGCAGAACTCCAAGTCAAACAGGCTAATGAATAACATGCAGTGAGACAGTGAACTTCGCTGATTTCAATTTAGACAAACTTAGCACCCACAAATTAGTGCAAGTACCCAGGCCAGGAATATTTCAAACTGACATGTGATGATGGTAAAGTCAGCGTGAATGCATGGAAGCCAAACAACACATGGGTTGTTCTGTGTCAAATGAGACAGAACCCAGGAGCAGCGCCCTCTCAGATCCTGTTTAACGTTTGTCCAGATAATGCTTGCCTCCAAAAGCTGAGGCCTGTAAAATCCTTTTTTCCCCACTCCAGTGTTTTTAGATATTTTTTGCCCTTCTCTGTGGATTTTCTCATTCATCCGGGTCATAGTTATTTCCAAGGGCGTTGAATCGGGGGCAGCTGGACTTAGTGGTAGATTCTTAGACACGTTTCCCCTCTCATCCAAAAGACTTGGCTCTCCTGAGTTGAGCCATCTGTTTGTTTAAGGGTTGTTTGGTTTCTCCAACATACAGGTGCATTCCTCGTTGCACCGGACAGCACAAACCAGGTTGTTCTTTAGGGTGTGTGGTGTGCAGTCTGTGGGGTGTGCCAGTCTTTGTCTTAGTCTATTACTAGGTTTGAAAAACACAAGGATGCGGTGTTTGAGTTTTACGTACGGGATCAGCACGTTATTACGCTTGTTCTTCGTCTCTTCACCATCCACAGGGTTGTTGTTTCTCCTGCCTCTTGTGGCAGCTTTTACAAAGGTGCAGTTGGGGTATCCACAAGTTTTAAGTGCCCTCTTCAGGTGTTTTTGTTCCTCCTCTTGGCCTTGGGAACTAGTGGGTAAACTATCAGCTGTGTTGCAGAGTTCTGATGACTCCTAGCTTATGTTCCAGTGGATGGTGTGAAGGCTCCTGTCTTCTTCAGTGTGAACTGCTGCTTCAGACATCCTCCCTGGTGGACGTAATGCTTCTGTCCACAGAGTTTATGTGTTTTGTGAAAGTTTGCACTTCATGGTTTTTGATTTTGAGTCATGTGTCATCCCCATATCTGATCCAGTGGCTCGGTATTATTCTGTGTGTGTCGGTTTCAGTGAAGACGACACAGAAGTAAAGTCGGATGTTAACGCTGAGGAAAAACAATGTCGGTGACGCTGCTAATTTGTTTAATCACTTGGACCACAATCACATTACCGAACACGAGGCCTGGTTAAGAAAAGAGAGTGAATCCAAAAAGCAGCTGGCACTAACACGTGTATTTACAAATGCTACACAATATGTAAAGGATTCAAGCAGATGTAAAAAAATATATACATTTCTGCCTCAAAAGAAATCCAGATTCATCAGCTCAGGCTGTATTTTTCCAGTCTTCAGCTCACCAGTTGTAGTGAGCCTGTGTCCACTGCAGCCTCAGATTTCTGTTCTTGGCTCAGCATAGTGATTATCTGAAATTCTGTAGACTTTCTGTCAGCTTGAGCCAGTCTGGCCATTCTCTTCTGACCTCTGTCATCAACAAGGCATTTCCGTCGGCAGAGCTGCCGCTCACTGGATGTTTTGTGTTGCACAGGAAAATCCCAGGAGATCAGCAGTTTCAGAAACACTCAAAACAACCCCAATCATGCCACAGCCTATGTCACATCTGACCACATTTGCCCTCATTCTGATGTCTGATGTGAACATTAACTGAACCTCACCTGTACCTGCATGACTGTATGCATCGCACATCTGCCACTTGATTGGCTGCTTGTCTACTTGTGAGTGAGCATGAGCACTGGTGTTCCTATTAACGTGCTCAGTGACTGTGTTTAAATGTTTAAACATTTCTGAAGCAGAGGTTATGGGGGAAAACAATGGGCTGCACATAATGTCCCTCCATATACAGGGGTATCATGCTGGTTATGGGAAACGATTTCATAGGAGCAGAGTCTGGAGCTCATCTTCTTTTTAATGAAGTCTGTTTCCTAATGAAATATGATTCTGCTTCTGGAGGCATCATTTGCAAAAGCAGTCTTTTTTAAAAAATTCCCATCCTACTCTCCCAGAAAGATCAGTGGCATATATTCGGAAACCAGTTCTGGGATCTGGGATCTTGTATAAGCAACGGGCCACCCTGCTTTCCTTTCTTTGTGGCCGGGGGCTTGTTGGGAGCATGGCATTGCGTGTGAAAGGACGAGCCCTGCCCAAGCCACTCAGCACTTTGGCCCCATGCAATTTGGGCATTAGCTCCCTGGCCACCAGCCTGAGAGCTGGAGATTAAAATAAAAACTCAAAAGGTAAACATTACTTCCACAATTGATATCGCTCTGGCCTTCCGAGCACACTGGGACAACATGGCTTCCTGTCGGGGGGGGTGGGGTCGGTTTCCTGTGCAGGGCAGGAGCGAGGGAGAGGAGATGGGGAGAGAGAGAGAGAGAAAGGACAGCAGGGCACCGAGGCACGAAAGCAAGGCTTTGCATAACCTTCTCTTTAGGAGCAGACACGGAGAGGGAGGGGGAATGTTTATTGATCTTAGTCACACACATATTGTAAAGAGGAACTTTGGTACAAGCCTTTAGCACGCTATGAGAGTCTTTGGGGGGGAGTCATCACAGGATGGTGTTTGGTCCCATGCTCATTCTTCTTAATAGGAAACAGTGACACAGAGGAAGTACGAACAGAGTGTCATAGAGCTATGGGTTTTGCTGACACAAAACTAAAACTGCAGACTCTAATAAGAGCATACATTATTTCTTTTAATACCTCTTTATTTCTCGTACAAAAGAGACTGCTTTGCTGTTGTGCAAGTTTTATCTTCCATGCACAGGAAGAAGCACTGTGGCAGAGGTCATTTTTACAACCAGGCTGAAGAATATTACACGGTGTCCATTAGCCAATTCCACTGACCTCTGACTTCTCCATTGTTTGGCGATCCTGAGTGTGAAAGTGAACTGACTTTAACTGATTCCAGCAGAGGCCACAGAGCTGTCCACGCAGACTTCCTGCTGACTGGATGTTGACTGGAGGAAATGCTGTTTTTAACCCTTATCTAATCAGGAAGGTTGAGTAACACATTCACTTTTTTTTTTACAGCACCACGTATAACTTGGGACAGGAGAATGCAGATGGGCTTTTCTGAATCAACATGTGTCAAAATTACCTCTACGGCCTCCACAGCTCATCGCAGCATGACTGGGACATGTGAAGATATTTTGTCATCGTTGGTCACGATATTTAAATGAATCCACATTTTGGATAAAGGGACTGATTTCAGTTGACAAACTGCTAAAGGTGCTCCTAAAATAATTGCTCCCATAAAAATGTTAAAATGTCTACAGTGTGTGCACACAGTCAGAAAGCCATTCTGAAATGTCAAAGGCACTATATGATAGAGAATATCAATTTAAATACTGAAATAAATTACAGTCACAAAGAAAGCTCCAGATGACTTCAGTGACTCTTGACCCTTTGCCAAAGAGGAACAGTGGTCACAAGTTGAACCTCATCACTAATGACTGTAAGGCACCAGACAAGACAGCTGTGTATGATCAACACATCATTATTCCTGAGCAGTCTGAGCTCTACTGTAAACAATAACATAAGCTTCACAATGACAGCATGTGTTGCATTACACTGTTAGGTTTTCCTGTCACTTTGTCTCTCCTGTCTTCAGACTAAGGTAGCATCACATTAGATCATTCAGCTCACATTAATTACACAGCACTATTTTCGCACATAACATGTTCTTTTTCTCCAAAGCAGATCGCTGTCTCTCGCACATCCAAACCTGGTCTTAGAGCTATGTCCACTAACACACACTGACCCATTCAGATCAACTGCACAACTGTACCACTCTGAAAGAGGGATTCGTTGCACTTGTCAGTGTTTAATTTATTTGGTTTGTCCCTTATCAACCTTTCCTTCCTTTTATTTTCTGCTATAAGAGCCAGACAGATTTGTAAGATCGTTTGGCCTTGCTGGAGCTGTGCACTCTCCTGAGTACCATTCTAGTTTAAAAATGAAATTAAATACTCACGATCCGCTTTTGTGATTTGTGAAATATGCAGTGCGTGAAAACTTAACTTGATCCCTTATATTGTAAGTTACAAAACATCACACATTTCTATTACACAATCAAATGATGCTGTTGAGTGACTCTGCATTATTAGCCTCTCTTCATTGTGACTGAGAAAAGGAGTTTGGTAATATGTGACACTGTTGTGTGTCACATTTCCTTAAGTTGACGAACAATATCTATTTTCTGCTCTTCAACAGAGGAGTACTGTATGGCAATCGGTATGGTAAATTCCTGTCGTGTGGTAGATGACTCCCAATATGAAGTGTGCAACAACAGTCTTGTTCTTTGACATGGCAACCAGGAAACGCAGGTTCACAATGATTAAGCATAAGCCTCAAATAAACTGGGCTTTCCTCACTTTGGAAAAGCAGCGTCAAAGCTGTCTTAATATTTTGGAATATTTGCAAAAGGTCATGTCAACCTTGTTGTATGTCACTGCACGATCCTGTTGTGTTCAGTTGTTGTAGTTCGATCAGCACTCACAGTGAAGAGTGTAAAGGCCTCGGGGCTTCAGTACAACACCCAGTTCTGTTATCTGCTGCAGATGATGCGATAGGCAAACTTAACTCATACACATTACTGCATTACCACACATCATAAACATTACAAAATGCAATAAGTGACAAATATTCAACAACATCAGTCACCATTAGGCCTTATAAAACTCAAATCAATATTTACACTTTCATCTCTACCAATGAACTGTCTCCCCCACACAGTTAACTATAAATGAATAAAACCCAGGTCAGACATACCTCTGCGTAGGATGGTGATTGGAGCGGTGCCGGAATGAGAGCTGCTGCTTGTTACAGGTGGGTGAGTGGTTCTGTTACTCTGGCCGTGGCGCCCCGTGAATATGAGCCGGGGTTCTTTTGCAGCTCCCTGACCTGAACTGGGCTTGTTGGCTGTATTCTGTATATCTAGGAACTTCAGCTCCTTGATATCCAAGGCACTGGAAGACAAACAAATGACTGACCTTACCTGGAGCTCAAACTTCACTGACGTACTGGAATGGGTAGTTCTCATTTAATGCTTTCTAAGTATTTTTTTTATTTTCAAATAAAAAGGGTCTCTAGACTTTCAAGATTTATTTTCAGTTGACAGACAAAAGTATAAAACAATAAGGTTTGACTTGAGTCGCTCCTTTAGTGAAACAACACAGCTTGACACTTTAAAAAAATAATAGGTTTTTATCGCCATTGGGAGTGCATAACTGCATTAATGACTCTTCTAGAACAGACTTGGATAGTATCATGGATAGTAGGAACTCAAATTTAAAGTTCCCCTACAATCCACATGAACACATCAATAATCTCAAAAGCTCTGCTCCAAGTTTGTGAGCGATTCAATCAAGTAGTTCATCTGCACTCACGACGCATACCTCCATCATGACCGTACAGTCCTCTAAATATGTATTTTTAAAAAGCATGTAGAGCCTAATCTGAAAATGAGCAGAACAATTAGAAATACTACTACTAATAATAATAGGAGCAAAAGATCATCAGATCATGATCAAAAGTCTGGTCTGTCTCTGATTGAAAATTTGTGGATGCGCACCTGGATCCACTGACACATACACATTTCAGTGCAGAGGAAAACGTTTTTTAGACAAATTTTCAAATTTTCAAAGGGTTTTTATGGAAATTGATGGAGACCAAAAATACAAAAAAAGACTAAACACAATCGTATATTGTATAAGGGGAATTATTTTCACTGGTGAAAGTGGAAAATCTTCTTTACCTGAATGTGACATCAGAAACAGGACACTTGATCCCATTGTGATAAGGCTGTTTCAGAGAGATGGTCTGGCTGGCGTGATCAACATAGGACACCTCTCCCTGATAAACTCCCAACATTGACCCGCAGTTTATAGACACAACACTGCCCAACCAGTCTGTGGCCATTCTCCTCAAATTGGTCCTGCTTTTCAAAAACACAAGCCAGAGGAAGGATATTCAACATATAAGTTTGAACAGCACACCACAAAGCTATTAAATACAAATCTATTTTAAATTCTATCGACACAGAGACCATCTTTACATTTCATCACGTCTGAATTGCTGCAGCAGTGGTTTTACCCACCTGAACCAAAAATCTATTGACCAACTCCAAACTGCACAGAACTCAGCTGCCAGGCTTTTTACCGGAACGAAGAGACACAATCACCCCCCTCCTGTTTTAGCCTCTTTGCACTGGCTCACAATATGTTTTCAAATAGTTTTTTACCTTGAGATCCTCAGGCAGACGTATCTTAACTGTTCCAGAAACCCACCTGAATATTAAAGGGGACAGAACACACTTGCAATCTGGGTCCTGAGGTTATGGAATGGTCAATCTTTCTTTGAAGCCCCTTCTTAAGAAATGCTATTATCAGAAAGCCTTTCGTTATCTAACTTAATTTAAATTTTCTTCATGCTGTCTCAACTTTTTTCACCTATATTTCTTAAACTCGGAATTGGTTTTGTATAAGCCAAACTGTCTCGAACTATTGTCTTTTAAATCAGTTGATGTTTGACTGATCTGTTTCATTTCGCTGCCATGTGAAGCACTTTGTAAGTTTTGAAAGTGCTCTCAAAATAAAAATTATTATTGTTATATTATCAACGTTGTACGGAATATTATGGTTATTTATTTGGTCCACGCTGTTTGTAATTAGTGAACTTACCCGAGGGGGCAGACATATGTGAATATAACTTCGTTTAAATCAGTTGAAGGATACTTAAGACAACCGATTGACAGCTTCTTGGTGTAGTGGGTGGTTCAAATTGAAGGTCGTCATGTAAACTCCAGTAGATGCCGTTAATCCAAACGGGTTTTCGTGTGCTGCATGAGTCTGTCTTTAGTAGATATAAGTATTTAAAACCCCTGTGTGAAGCTAGTGTTATGAAAAATATGAGGATAATCACAACATTAGCTGCACAACCAGCGAGCTGTGTTGGCTAGCCATACAGCTAACATTAGTTTCAATTCTCGTCGCCCTGTGTGCTTTTTATCTTAACAGATTATAGTGAAGATGTAAAGAGTGTTTGCCATTTTTGAGCACACAACCCGCGTATATTCAGTCGATAATAGCTAGATATACCTTACCAAGATATCTGTAGCGAAGTGTCAAGCAAAGCCAAAGCTCCAGCTGTTGTTTGTTCCGTTTTCCGGGTAGACGGGGGACGTCACTTCCCTCATCTCCCACGTGGGTTTGTTTTGTTTGTTTGTTTGTGTGTGTGTGTGTGTGTGTGTGTGTGTGTGTGTGTGTGTGTGTGTGTGTGTGTGTGTGTGTTTCACCGAATTTAATTCAGTTCATTACTGTGACTCATTGTGACTTAGATTTTGGAGCTATAAAAGTAAAATTGGATTGAATTGTTAGTTTTCTTTCAAATCAAGCAAGCAAGCAATGGGAACATGGTCATTAAAATATTGTTTTATTTTATTTGTGTGGCTGATTAAAGGATTCTCCAATCGCATGCCCTTACATATCATACAATCATTGATACATTAGAAATAGAAATATAAAATTGCATATCTTACTAATATATTCCAAAAATCACTGGAAGTCATTTGGTGTCCTGATAAATCACATAGATATACAGAAAACTATTTTTACCTCACATATATACAAATGCTAGGCACATAAAAATGAATTTTCTAAAATGAAAATAACTTGATATGAACACAAAATCACATTTTGGGATACAAACATATCTTCAGTGTCTTATGTCAACATGATAATGGAAAAAATAGCTTACAAGTATAAATGGTATCATAAGGTAACCTATTTTCTGTGTCACAGAAAAAGGTTGCAATGGCCTGAATAATGATGCCTTCCCAGTAAAACATACTCTTTTCCCCAAAGTTGAACAAGGCAACTTTTTGTTGCTGTGTGTTTTACAACTTGGAATGGGAGCAGTTTAGATTACCGGACGACACACCAGGAGAGCCAAGTATCTCCTTACACTTCACTGAGAAGCAACAACCATGTGCAGGAATATCTCTTAGAGAAGCAAAAACATGACAGAGATATACTGATGCAAACCAAGACATCTGACAATCTGCAAGAAGCAAATTTAACTTAGTCTCTTCATAGACATTAGCTCTGTTGATTCAATTCAGCATCCAGTGCTTTACATTCTGAGAGAGATGCATTTTCCACTGACTTTGTGCATGGTAAATAACTTTACTGCTTGTCCCTTGCTCGCATCGTGGCTTTCAGGTGGCAGCGTTTGTGCTTCATTGTTAGACCATATTCAGGTGTCATGTCCAGCAGCTCTCCTGGCATTGTGTGGAAGTGAAGCTTCTGGATAATGATTGCCAAGAAGAGGAAGACTTCATTTCGTGCGATGACCTCACCAATGCAGCGCCGCTTTCCCATGCCAAAGACCATCACCTTCTCCCCCTCCAGTTTGTTGAGCTCAATGCCATCTGCGCTCAGGAAGCGGTCTGGGTTGAAGGAAGATGGATCTTTCCACAGCTTACTGAAACAAGACAAAAAGATAAGATGTACAAACACCCCTGAAAGCAGGATAAATTAGATGTTTAATCTTTCTCTGCTATTGTATGTGTCTTCCTTCAGAACTATGGTAACCAATGGTGTGCCTTTGAGGAAGGCATGGAACCTTCCTCTGCTGGTTGTATTGAACAGCTCTGAGGTCTGAATGTTATATAAGTAAACGTTGTTGGTTTTAATAAAGTTTTTTTCTTTTTAAATGCAACAAAAGGAACTCACGGATCATGGTTGATCTGCCACTGATTGATGAAGACACAGGTGTCTTTGGGAATAAAGTAGCCATTCAGAGATGTGTCTTTTGAGGTGCTGAAAAAAAAGACAAAAATCTGTTAGTATGCTGTGTATATACAGGGCGGTCACATCACATCAGTGACAACCATGCCCTTGTACCTGTCTTTGTTTGGTTCTTGGAGAGCATGTCATTAACATTCTCATTTTCAAATTCTAGTGTGGTATTCTTGGCCATCTAAAAAAGAGATGAGCCTCACCAGTGTGGGATAGTGAAGGGCAGGAATGAAGAGTGGCGAAAGATCTCCAGGATGAAGGCCTCCAGGAAAGGCAAATTGGGTTTATCGGAGAGAAGAGGAGTGCGGTCCAGACCCACTTTGTCCTCTGGAAAATTAACAGTCCAATCAATATTAGTTCAGGATGC
The DNA here is from genome assembly GCA_016785225.1 of Psettodes erumei. Taxonomy (NCBI): domain Eukaryota; kingdom Metazoa; phylum Chordata; class Actinopteri; order Pleuronectiformes; family Psettodidae; genus Psettodes; species Psettodes erumei. The sequence continues at coordinate 943,924 of JAFBJZ010000601.1, read as the reverse complement.
GGTTGGAGGCTTCAATCTATTGACATAGCTCACAATCCACTGTCCTATCTTGAGTAAAACGGATGTACTTACTCAGCTCTCGATAAAGCCTCTCCTCTATCTCTGGGTAAGCCACCAAGTACATCACTGACCATGACAGGGCAGTGGAGATGGTGTCAAAACCTTGACAGAGAAACAAAACCTCTTTTATGACTTCTATTCATTTATGCACAGGTCACCTATAGTCAGAGCATTTAACATATAGACCTACCTGCTCCAAACAGGTCGTTGACAATTCCTACAATCTTCTCATCTGACATCTGGATGTTGGAGTTCTCATCCAGCTGCCTGTCCTCACATTGATCAATGAGGGAGTCGGTGATGTCACGGATGTTGTCCTAAAAGAGGAAGAATGGACAATGTCAATAAAGTTTTGTCTCTCAATAAGAATGGACTAAATAAGGCGTCATTAATTATATAGTGTGTGGTGTACCTTGTCAAAGGTGGCATAGTGCTCACTGACAATCTTTTGCACAAACTTGCTGAAGCGGTCATTGATGCTGAGGAACTTCTTCATCGTTGTGCTGGGCAGGAATTGAAGTATAGGGATGAAGTCTGCAGGGTTGCCACTGCCCACAACCTGGCCGAACTCATCACTGAGGTTCACCAAGCTGAGCAGCTCCTGATCATCGTGGTCGTACCGTCGGCCAAAGCACATGCCACAGATCACATTGGCCACAGAAACGACAATGTAGCGAAATGGGTCGAAGCAGCCGTCGGTCTTCATGACAGTGTTGAGCTGATTGATCAGATACTCTCCCTCTTTGCAGATGTGCTCCTCCAGAACGCAGGAGTATTCTGGAGTGGTGGACTCCAGGGTGGAGAAGGAGCGCAGGGCACTGTAGGCCAGCTTTCTGCGGGCACGCCAGACACCGGCCTGGTCAGTGCTAAAGGCCAGACTCTTGCCGTCACTGATGAAGCGGAAGCTGTACAGGTCAGGCCTGCCTGCAAACTCCTCCCCTTGCTTGATGAGTGCTTGTCTAACAGTTTCGTTGCCGCTCAGCACAACCACAGGACGCATGCCGATCTGTATCTGGAAGACATCGCCGTATCGCTTGCTCATAGCTGTGAGGCTCAGGTAAGGTTTGCTGCCCACCTCAAGCACATTTCCAATGATAGGCAAGGGCTTTGGTCCCGGGAGCCGACGAAGCCCCTCAGGAATCTCAGTGTGGAAAAACTTGAGAATCAGGTAGACCAGACACACGGTCGTCATGGCCACCAAACTCTCAGATACCGACACTGATCCAATGAATGGCAGTATCATTAGCACCATAATGACAACTCTTTCTTCTGGCTTCAACACAATCTGGAAATTAAATAGGTGGGGCATTAGAGTAGTGAAGGCAGGGAGGAGAAGTATTGTGCAACATGTTGACTACATGCAACATAAAGTTTAAAGTAAGTGAAAACTATGACAAGTCCTGTGTTTGTTAATAACTTGACTCGACATGCATAGACAACATATACGCATATGCAACACTTTTTTTCACAGGTGATGGTCTATGCAAAGTGCATTCTATATATATATTCTATTGTATCTATTCTAGTTATCACCATTTAATGACTCACAGAAACTCATATAAAAACCCATATAATAAAACACTACAATTGAAAAGAATAGGCATATTGACAGTTGCAACTGCAAAGATGAACCTGATGCTTAAACAAGTTACTCCTGCAAAAATAAACTTCACTCAGCACTTTGCTTTTATCTGTCCCAGCTATAAATCAAGTCCGTCATGCATATATTAAGCTTACCTGAGTGGAAGGGTCAAAAAGGAACGATGCTGTGCCTTTCAAAAATAGTATAAATGTCTTTCAGCTGAGTTATTGCCCGAGTTTACTCTCTTAATGTTCCAAAAACAGAGAATGGGCTCTGGCTTTATAGTGCGCTCCACAGATTCATTGGCTGCCGTACATGACGTAATCTCCCTCTCCCTCTCCCTCCCTCTCTCTCTCTCCGTGTCTCTCTCTCTATCTCTACCCCCCTCTCTGTCATGAATGAAGTTTGCCACGGGGAAATGGTGTGTGTGTGTGTGTGTGTGTGTGTGTGTGTGTGTGTGTGTGTGTGTGTGTGTGTGTGTGTGTGTGCGTGTGTTGGGCGCATGTCCGAGATTTGAAACAGGTTGTGAGACAAATTGGTAAGACAAAGTTTGAAACCTAGAGGACTTCAATAGCCCTGCGGTTTTGTTTTATGTTTTATGGACAGATAAGACACAATGGCCATCACAGGCGAGTATGACTTCCACCACTATAAATCCGTTTCCAATCTGTGATAACAGTATTAAGTTTAATACATCCTACTGATCTACGGATTGTTTTAAAAGGATTTGCGTTTGGTTCCTGTGTTTATGCCATATTGGGGCTGTAAAATAAAACACATCTTACACCATTATTTTAATCATAAATACGTCTCCTACATAAAACAACTGCGCTTTGATCCCATCTGTGCCAAAGTTGTGTTTGCTTATTCATCAAACCTTCTTCTTATCAAATATCAATATGTTATGTTTTGTAAATTAGTTTCCCCTGCCTACTGAGAATCAAAACTTTACTGATCATTCTGTGGGTAATTATAGAGGAGTTTTCATTAGAATACCCGTTGATCATGCAACGTCAACTAATCCTCTGATGATACGATAATGTGATTTCAAACTCGCTTAAATCAGTATATTCGGGAAGCTTGTTGTGTAAAAAGTGGAAAATGTGATTGACAGGTCATCAGTGGCGAGAATATTTCGACTTCTCCATGGACAAATTAAACAACAATAACCCAGTTTCATGCGGCTAAATCCTCTAAATATGTAATATGCCGCATAAGAAGAGAGTGGGTAGATTTATTATGATTGAAGCACCACACCTCCTCTAAATCTCCAAAACAGTGTCGTGACTCTTGAGTCGTACAGTCAATCCTGTTTGCCTGCAGCAACAGAAATCGAGATTTGGTAACAGAACTGGAGTTTGTGACGACTGCCACAGCAGCCACCCAGAGTGGTTTAAGTCCTGATAAAACAGTAAAATACCATTGCGTGCTTGTACCTGTTAGTTCTCCGCTGGAGTTAAAGATTGACCAGTTGCGTGAGAGCGCAGTGATCAAACCCTCACCTCCCCTTTGAAGAGGATGCTGGGGGGTGGGGGGGGGGGCAATCTGGCGGCTCTACTGGGCTACAATTCTAGTTGAGTTCAATACTATACCTCTTTGTCCATGTTTCAAACTTTTACAAACATTTTCTCAGCATTTACAGCACCACCTCACGTAAGTAAACTGCCCTGTGCCATGTACATATATGAACCTTGCTGTTTATTTAAAATAAAGCACATTTTCCCACTGTACGCATCAAAGCCTAGTCATTAAGCATTTTCTGATAAAATAATCAGCTTTTGGTGTAGCTTTTAATGTGAAAAATTATGGGAACATTGAATTTCAAATATTAAATTAAAGCGTTATTGATTTTGAAATAAAAAATTTTATGATGATCTACATCAGTCGAACTATACTGTCTTGCGGAGAATCATCAACACACGGGCCACATATCACTGAAAAGCTTTCTCGTCTATTTTTAATACTTGTCTAAGCTTTCAAAGTTTCTTCAGTCAAGATGTGAGGCTGCTTTTTTACAACGTCATCAGTCTTCCTAAGAAGCTTATTTACTCTGATAGTTTGTCTGTTTTATATCATCTGGACCCTTATTTTGGAGAAACTAAGGCTTGGTGCTGGGCGTACTAAACACTTCTGTACAGTATGAATTATGAATATTGGTTCAGACTACAGCCACATATGACAGGGGAAGAATAAATGACACTTACATCCTTTAAATATCCTTAATATTTATATCTTTCAGAAAATGAATACAGAAAAAGCGTGGCACGTGGCCCACATTCAGTTACTCTCATTTTAATTGTGGTATTGTGTGAAAAAGTCAGTTGATGCAAAGACTGATTATATGTGTGATTTGAGCTTAGAAAAATATCAAGCAGCTGTTGTAACTGTGCGCCTTTTTTAATCTTTCTTGAATTATAAATTTGAATAATGCAATTTCTCGTCATCTTGACATCTCCTGAAATTATAAAGAAACTGGGAAAAGAATAATATCACAACCTTAATTCTAAAACACAATAATAAATATGTATTAAGTTAGTAAGTAAGTAAGTAAGTAAATAAATAAACAAATGTCGTAGCCTATTTGAATACAGACTTAATAAAATAAATACTCGACTGTGCTTAAAAACACATAAATGGCTGGTACTGTGAGCTGTGAGCAAAACCATCTTTACCACAACTCAACAATGTCCCCCAAAAGTAAAGTTACGGAGCCAGGAGATTTTGAATAAAAAAGGAAAAGTCCGGCAGGTAAAAGTTTTGGTTGCTCATTTGTTTGGCGTAATCCGCGCGGCTCAACTCTGTGCTGATCCTCTCGGACTGTGTGTTGACTCCCCGGGGACTCTCGCCGTGCGCCTCGGCACTGCGCCTCTGGTGCTGCAGGTTGCGTGAGAAGCGGAGCTGCCGTCCAGAGGGGAGGGTCTCGGTCTTCTGGACAATCCTAAATCTGCTTGGTCAAGTCACGCGAAGGCAACAGCCTCTGGAAAAGACACAAGGGTCTTAAACTCTCAGAACAAAGAGCGCAGGACGCGAGACTCCCTTTTTTTCTCCCTGCTTGGGCACGAAGGTGCACATATTTGCGCGCTATGGCTTCTGTAAATGCGAGGATCTTGGGGCTTTGGAGTCATGCAATCTGCCACTCAGGCTTCATTCATTGCAGTCATGCAACACAGTGGGGCCGGACTCAGAAGCCACACAGGCGAGAACCCACCAAACGGCAAAACAAGTTACGAAAACTGGAACTTATAAAACAAGGTGAACTAGTCACCTTTTCTCTCACGCAGCATGGTCTCAAGAGTGGAGCCTGGGATCGTTGGATAGGGTGAAGGGAGTCATTCGGCAAAATTAATTTTATTAACATAAGTACAATTTGTCAGGACAATGACAACTATGGCTTCACTTTCACCGCTGTTATTTTTTCTGCATAAAAACACTTTCATATTTTCATGGCAAATATTTAGGTATATATGAACTTCTGAACCTACTGAGAAATCTACTATAGGAAACAAAGCCCAGCTCTTAATCCAGTGTATCACAAATCAGAGCTATTTTTAATGAAAGTAATATACTGTCTATGTGGTAGTGATGGTCACACTGTTGGCTATAGGGTTTTGTTTTTTGCTCTTTAGGGGACATCCTTCTGTTCTCTGGGTCAGTAAAGGGAAACTCATGTTTGAGCAGTATTACCATGACACTATGAATGATATAGGATTACATTAGCAATGCAGACAACCCTTACCGTAGTTTAATGAACCTGTATAGACTTGAGATCTAAAACATCAGTTCTGAATAAACACCTGCTACTGTCCCTCAAGAGATTCTGGCCCATGCTGTTCAAACTTCACTGAGTCTTCAGGTTGTGTGTGCTGAGTGTGACTGTGCTCACCTGGGATGAAACTGAACCTGATTAAAGATGAACATGACTGTGAGGCTGTATGGTCTGAGGCGAGACCATGGCTGCATTCTCAGTGAGCACTCAGGCTGCAGGAGTGTGTGTGTCAGATCACAACAGGTGAGCAGCATTCAAAGCTTGAGATGGAGCAACTGTAAATATCACTCAACAGGCTGAAAGTTGTGCTTTGCCTTTTAAATTCACATTATATGAATTAAGCAATTAGTCTTCTGAACAGCCACTCCAATGGGGAGTAAATTGGATAAGATATCAAACCTGACTCATGCAAGAAAGAAATACAGGTCAAAGTCTTAATAAATCAAAGCTGAAGTGACAGATATTCTTTTTTCTACTGTGAGAACTAGGGGAGCAGAGGAGGAAGGATGTGGAGGTCCGGATGTGAGTCAGTGAGGAGATTCTGTGGCGAGGCAGACTACTAACCACTTAAAGAGATTACGGGCTACTCCAAGAAGTGAAGAGCAGTGCTACGGCACAGACGCTGTGTGGAGTTGACCACAGGTAAAGCAGTGGTGGGTTATGTCTGGATGCACAGGATGAGCTGGAATGCAGAGTTGGACACTGGCCTGGAGGTGTTTGGTGTTTGCCCATGGCCCAGTCCATTTCATAGAACTGGGAAGAGAAAAAAAAACAGGGTAAAAAGGGTTTCGCCCAGAGCCATATACCTCTTAAAAAATTCTTGGACATAAAAGCAGGTGTAATGACTGTGCAGGTTGTTAGTTTCTACTCACGCAAAGGTTGTCACGCACACACCTTCAGAGCAGGTGTGTACCTCCGCTTCAATGTGTGAATGTCTGTCTTTGCATACCGCTGCTGTCAGGAGCTTGTTTTTTCTTTGTGGTGGTTTTCATGATTTAGTATCAGCTGAAGAATGAATCCACCTTTATGGTTGTCATGAAGCTATAAAATCTCTTGATAGATAAGAATAAAAAATGTATGGCACCTGAATCAAAAAAAAGATGCTCATAGTATTTAACAGCATATTACATAACCTTTAGTCCTCCTTTAATATTTTTCATACATTGGGGCTTTTGATGTTGTGTCTGAAAGTAGAAAATCAAAAATAAGGAACTGTCTTGATAAAGATGTACTTGGATAACCTCAAATAAAGAGACACTCTGCTGAAATATTCTTGAGGAAGACACTAAATCTTTACCTGATCCAAGACTAATGACTTCAAGGAAGTGGGAAAACAAAATAGGAATTTCCCACTCAGTGATCAAGTATCATATTAAATTCTCATGTTGCTCCACCAAATTACAGCATCTGCTGTAACCAGTGACAACAATAGGCCTCTTTTGCAAAATTTAGATACATGTTTGCAAGTATGTAATGCCAGATGTAGTATTTTAATGTTACTTTAAATTTGTATGTATGGATAATAAATATCACGAGTTAGATGAACACAAAGGCTTTTATCATTGGAGTCTATTTTAATATTATATAATCACTGAATTTTAAATTGGAATCCCATTACTTGCCAGCACTCCTTCCGAAAGTCAAATAAAAAAACAAACTGTCAAAACTGAAGCGACAGATGCTGAGATATCCTTAGTACGAACTATAGGACAAGCTCTTGGGGCCGATATTTCCCACAGTAACAACCAGCATGTTCTTTTACAAGATCCTCCATGCTTCACCTCAAGGGCTATTTTTTCAAACTTGGGAAAGCTCCCTCTAGAGCCACAGAAGACATTAAACAGCTGTTACCACAGTAGTATACTCCTCATGATGAGTAAAATGAAATTGTGTAAAATCAGCGGAGTGCCCCTTTAATGCTTTCTCTGCTACTGCATTAATCTTAAATTGAAAACATAAACGTGATTATGCATACAGCTGGTTTAATTTCATAGAAAACAATGACCTGACCACTGGGACATTAATGAACAGGCTCCCTCCTTGCGTGTGCCCGATTGAGCAAACCTTAATAGGATTATTTTGGACTGCAGGTCATGACACCTCACATGAATGTTTCCTATGGACAAATACAAATTTACAGAATATCTCCAGAGAATTAATATGGAGCGAAAATGGGCGTGACTCTCTCAGACACTGAAAAGATGCACATCAGTTAAGTTTTTTTGCATTATCTTGAGCTCTCCAAAACTGTATGTGGTGCTTTCTATCACACATACGTAGCTATGATATGTGGCCTGCAATATGGTCAAAGTTCTCAGTTTGACAGTAAAACAATATATAGCTCCTCACTGCATTATGCGTTACACATAACTGCGTTATGTTGTGGCTACAACTTGCAGCACACCACTCTGACTGACTGGTGCTGGAATACATGTTGAGTAAATGCATTTTAAATCAATCACCTAAGTAAAAGTAGTCAAAAGAAAAAGTCATACATTCAAAATATTTCTTTTGTAAAGATAAAGCTATGTTGGCATCAGAATGTAACACTGACTTTAGAACTGCTTTATATACTGTTGTGCAGATTTAAAAAGAATAAAAAATGTGTCATGTTTTAGACACTAATATTTTGTTTTGCAAATAACATTTTAATCTTAACTAGCAAATATAGCCATTTAAATATGTATAATATTTCCTTCTGAAAGTGTAGAAGACGTACAAGGCAGCATGAAATGGAAATAATCAAGCATAAGTACCTCAAAATTACGCTAGAATACAGTACTTGAGTAAATGTAACAGATTACTTTCCACCAATGGAACATTCATTAGGAAATATGAGGAAGATGTTTTTTGTTTTCCTGTGAAACGCCATCATTAACTAAGACGTAACACATGATGATGGTTTTCTTGTTATATAAGAAAATTGACCCATATAGCATTTCACTTGTATCACCATGGAAATGTGAATAAATAAACAGAATACACAAGTCAACAATCCACTGTCATCGGTACATTAAATAATTATACACATAGCTGTGTTGCACCCAGAAGACTCTATTGTCTTTTTAGTCCAAAAAGTTGAGGATGACATATGCATTTGTTACTCGATCTTCTTCCTCTGATGTCAGGAGAGTACTTGATTGTGACTCATCAAAAGAACAGTGGCTGCCTCAACAGGTGACTGCGCTCACTTAGAGGACAGAGTCAAGCAGATCTTACATCAGTTCAGCTCAGAACAGAAGTCACGATCAATAGATAACAGGGTCAGGGTGGGTCGCCACGTACACGCCAAAATCAGCTGCTGATATGTGTTTCACACGCAACCGTGAACTCAACTGGTACGCGCTGCAGCGAGGGGAAAACCCGTCTCACACAGAGTGCGTGTGTGTGTTTGCATGGCGGGGAGAGAACGATTTCGTGTGTGTGCGTGCGTGTGTCTGTGTGTGAGTCTATGGGTGGGGGGGTGCTGGATCACCTTCCCTTCCTGACCAGGCGTGAATACCAGATTAGTAACTGAGCTAATGGTTTCCCCTCCCTCCCATCCCCACAACCCTCCTCTGTCCTTGTGCAAGCCAGTATTTGCGCTCAGCGGGAATAACAATAGTTGCGTGCGGAAATATCTCGGTCATCCATCTTTCTGTCACCTCTCCCTCTCCAGTGGAGCACGAAGGTGTCATGACTGAGCGTAATAGGCAGGGCCAAGGAGGGCGAGATCATGAAAGGGAACCCCCTCAAGATGCGTGTCTGAGGAGAGTTACAGCACACACGCAAAAAAGATAAAACAAAACAGAAAGCAATACAAGGACAAACGGAACGGCCAGACACGCTGTGCGTGAGTGAGTATTTAGCTCAACACACGAGAATGTGTTTACACCAATGGTATCATAAATGCTGGAAGACTAAATTATAGTTTCATAGTTACTTCACTGAAATCATCACTGTAAGTTGTCTTTCGTTCTGTCTTTCATGCTTCTCTATAAAGTTCTTTCATTCCGAAGGACAAATTCACAAGTGAATGACGTGTCTCCAGCTGGTATTACATAGATTACTACACTGTATTTCACTGTAGCTTATTTTAGGGAAAATTGGGTTTTCAGTTTAATCACTCAGTTAAACAGACAGAGAGAAACAGACGGACAGATAAATAAATAAAAATAAATAAATAAATAAATAAATAAAATGTTGTTAAACACAATTCAAAATGAATAGTAGTGTTGCTTGGTGTCTCACTAGCTAACTGTTTGCCCATTTGCCATTAACAAGAACTTTATAAAGCCAGTTCTGGTAACTGGTGTTTTGTTCTTCGCCCTCTAGTGGCTAAATGTTGGCTAATGCATAACAAACATTTACTTCCTTGTGAAGCATTTGCAAAGCTGATTTTTCCACATAAATTTGAAATCCTGTACTATTTATAGCCATGTTTAATGGCTCACAGACCTCTTCTTCCCTGCATTTACTGACATTTGTAGATTGGAGCAACTATGTAAAATGTTGGTGGGAGAGTGTACCTCACTACCTCATCATCTACATGTGCGCAAATGCAACCCTCAAATTTAAAAACAGCTCAGTGGTGCCACTAAAGGTAAGAAAATAACTCCACATGGAACCTCTTAATATATGATTAAAAATGTAAAAAGCATCTTGAAAAAGCAGTACCATGTTTATATTGGCATTATTTCTATTTGTGGTTTAGAAGCTTAGTTCCGTCTGTTAGCTTGTTACCCTTACTGTACACATTAGAAGTGAATCATTACTGACTGCATCAGTTTATGGCCGAGCTCTTTATGTCTATTGCATCATATCCTATGTGTTCTCTTTATGTAAATACAAGTCTATAGTTTTGCTATGGCATTTGTTCTGGGCCAATCCTTTTTTTTTACTATTGGGAAATAAGATATGGATAAGCTTGGCACGCAAAACAAGTCATGCATGATACAAATTAACCCCTCATGCCCCCTAAACGCACACACACACACACACACACACACACACACACACACACACACACACACATTGCCCCCACCGTAACCTTCATTCTCTTTGCAACGCAAACCAACGGGCCGTCAACCAGCCTATCATCTACGAGTTAATCCACAGAGAAGGATTTCAGTAAAGAGGTCTTACTCTGACCCGTTTTTTGGGAACTATAAGAAACGTGCCAAGGTAAGTGCTTGCAGTGGATTGCACCGACAGGAGATTTAACCAAATCTTCTCTTGTAGATAAGCTCTATTTGAATAATTTCAAAACAGACTGACAGCTGATGTTTAAAAGGTTCAAAATATATGAAGTACGACTGCTGGCAAGCTGACATAAGTGAGAGATGCTCCAATGTTATCTAAATCCACATATGGTAGACTCAGCAGCATCGTAAATGAGAATAAATAAATAATATGTGTTGATTGTACAATCCCATGTTCTTATGTTAGTGTACAGATTTTTTCAAAGATGCTTTAGAGTGTCACTTCCTGATAGGAAAACATCAGGGACATCACTACGCACAAATGAGCAGTAGAACTAGCGACTTTCGTCAGTTTACAGGGTAAAGGAAGACAGACCGAATGAAAAACTGGTGTATAAGCTAAGATGCCCGTTGTGGACAAGCAACTGGGCCAGTTTTTTTTCCTACCCAGAGTGATTCCTCTCTGTAGACGATCTGCGGGTTAATCATTGTGCATTGCGTGCAGACTGTGTTTGCTCGGACAGAGCCAAGGGTCGGGAGGTTGTGTACAGAAAGAGCAGAGGGAGGTATCGGGCACCCTTTTCTATCAAAACAATCACTGGCCGTTTTTTTAGACAGCACGCTAAGTTCTGTAAAAAAAAAAAAAAGTTAAGAAAAAAAAAGTTTGCAGTCATGCATTTTTAGGCCAACTGTGCATTTGTATTATTGTGCTTTACAATCTACAGGAGTCCCTGACAAGTTAAAGAAGTATGGTTCCACTCTGATTTTTGTTTTACTCTTGTCAGTTTTTAATACTGAGCATTACAAAACAAAAATAGATTTACATATACAGGTAGTGAAAGTCATTCAATAAAAATGGCCTACATTAGCCCCATGTACGGATATGACAAAGTAAATCGTAGTAGTGCAAAACATAACGACTCAAATATGATAAAATTCAAGCCACTAAAACACTTGGTGAAAGAACAGAAACAGTTGTGGGCATGACTAAGCAAACCAGTTTTGACAGGACCTGCAGTCTCAGTCCGGTTTCCCCATTTGAAAAATGAACATTCTGCATCAGTCCACCATACTACCACCACGAGTTGTTTTGAACTACTAGAACAAACAACTAAAGAAAGAAAGAAACTAAAGGAAAAGGAAGTTTTCTGATGGGAAAATAGAAGGGAGCTATTTTGTTGCTCAGACTACAGAGAGCTGGATGAGACTGAAGTCTTGCCGCTCTCAAATTTAGCCAAAACCAACAGAGAGCCTGCAGTGTGCACAATGGGAGAACCTCTCTGGGGTGAACTTGTGAATGGTTATCTTGGTTTCAGAAACCTGGAAAAGCTTTCACAATGGTTTTAGTAACTCAAATATGCTTGTGTGAGTATTTCAATAGAAAGTTCTGTGATTCTGTGACATGTTTGTCTAGATCCATGACTCATGTGCAGCAGTATTTGTGTTTTAAGCCTCAGCAATTATTAGTCACTTAGTACAAAATGAAGAAGATAAGCATGATGATCTGTACACTAAACTGAAAGCCAAAAACCAGACTGAATTCAGCAGCAACTGCTATGATGTGCATGCTCAGAAACCTGGACACTGTTCGAACCTTGAACACAGGGAGATGGATAACTAGCTCACTTATTTTCTAGTGTATGTACCTGGAACACAGACATTTGTCCCTGTCTTTTGGGCATCTGAAGGAGCAGGATCCTTGTGTCGTAGCTCCTGAGTCTCTCAGAAGAGGGCAGCTGTTTGCAGTGGAGACATCACAACTGATTCCCTCACTGCTCTTTGGTGAACGAGAGCAAAAACAACAAGAATTGCAGTTTTACATTTATGTCCAGCCAGTGTATTAGAATACAGGGACTTTGCCAAACCTGATAGTACTATGAAAGATCTGCCAACTGTGGGGGAAGAAAGCACAAGTACACTTTTGTCTTTCTTTGCCTTGCAAGAAAGATGATGCCTTACGGGTTGGACTAGAAGACAAAGGCTCCAAACTCTCTTTCATATCTTTTTAGATAGTTTTAGCATTCAATCACTGCCAAAGTGTAATAACCACCACTATATTTAGGCCACTGTATAATGACACTTGTGACTCTGCGACATAACATTGAATGAATATTAATTCATATAAAGAAGCTGGTCTGGACTTTCCTCTCTTGTTACCAAACTTACATTATGCTGTGCTCAGTGTTCAGCTCATTAAGGAGATGAGAGAAGCCCATGTGAATGTCAGTGATTATTACCAGCTGCAAACAGACCCACTGATAATGGATGATAATGGATTCTTCCTAAACCCATCTCGTTTCCATGTGGCCCAGGGGAGCACCATACATCTCAAGCCATAAAACTGCCAAAAGCTGCACATTGTACTTTGCTGATTTAACTGCAGCATGTGCCCCTTGATTTGGCAAAATCCATTTTTTACTGGCAGGATGTTCAGTCTATAGTACATACAGTAACTGCATATATACCGTATGTATTGTGCATTATAAGCACAGCTTTGTTGTTCACTTCCATGCCTAAAATTTTAACTTACTGCACCTCTCTGCTCTTTCAGTAGTTTAATTTTCCTTAAGTGTGACCCAAACAGATTATAGTCCTGCTCATCCCAACTTTTTAAAAAATTACAAAGTTAGAACTGATTTATATACCTTTTCTGCCTCCTACATTGAAGAAACTTAGGCCAGAGGGGTGTAAGAATCCGAAAAGAATGATTGGCAGAGACGAATAATTCCCTCGCGTGAGGAAGCTCTGGTTATGCAGGTACACGTGGAGCACTGAGGCTATTGTGTGCCAAGCTTTATCTCCTTAATCAGTTCTCTTTGCCACCAGTTAATCATTCGTGCATGCCAGGGCTCAGACACATTGGATTCATTACACGCAGTGGGAGAACAGAGGCAGGATGACGACACCGCGGCTGATAATGCTGACTTAGCCGCTGGACAGTGGTGTAATTTACACAGTCACCGGCCGTCTTTTTGTAGTGTTAGGAATACACATTCAGTCACGTGCATTGTGAAGCACTCCAACATCTGATCCCTCTGTGCTTCAACATGCTTTATTCCTTTTATGTAATACAGCGAGCAACAAGGAGGCAGATAAAAAAAAGAACAAGTATGCGGATTAACACATCTGGCCACGGGGCATGTCTGTGTGCATGTTTGCAAGGATACAGGCCTCTATGTGGATGTTTGTGTGTGTGACAGGGCCTACATTAACTTATTTTTAGATTAGATGATATATCTTTCAATAAATCTTCAACAACACGCTTCTCTGTTCTTATACATGCATGTAAATGTAATGCAATTAACGCAGAGGTAGATAAAAAAGTGAACACTGCTGGCTGCTGTGTGCAGCGCTGGTATGTGTGATAAGCAAAGGCAGTAATCCAGCAGCTTGTTAGCTCCCAGGCCCTCTCACAGCAGGAGATTAAAGATGGTGATCATGATACAGGAATGTTAAAGAGACACGACATAAACCGCTGAAGGAGCTGCCACACCTGGCGAGCACATATGTCGCAATGCTACTCGGCGTATGTGCGTGTTCGCTGCAGTAGGTATGAGTGGAGGTATGGATGTGTGTAAGCAGCAGACATGAGTGTGTGTGTGAGAGAATGAAAGAGACGAGAGTCCTGTTGCACCTTGCCAATGGGTGTAACCTGGCTTAAATAAATTTTGATCCCTGCAGGGCAGCACTGCTTGTCTTTCCACCCATCTCTTGGACGTGAGCATCCCATAAACATCACCCCCCCCCCCCCCCCCCCCCAAAAAACTCTCCTCAGCTCCTTTTCTCCTCTTTTTCCTTCATGTTTACAGAAAGACAACCCGCTTGTCTGTCCTCACTCTGCAGGCCTTCTGCATTCAAATGAGCATGCTTCATGAAGGCTGACAGCTGATGAGTGATGTGGAAATCCCATTTGATAATGTCATTTGTATTGGGAAAGAAGCACCTCCAGTGCCACATCAAATAAAGTTACAAAGGATCTGCCAACATCCCATTACCCAATCTGTCAAGTGAGAAATTATTGTGATTTGATTTCAAGCCAGTTCTCAGCTTCCAATTGTGATTTATGAGCCATCATAATTGGAGCAGTTACAACAAAAAAATCTTGCTGCGTGGCCTCAGGTGAACGCACTTTTCATTGTCGGACCAACTGTCTTTGATGTTCATGTCTACTCTGATACTCTAAGATCATTCTGGAAACCTTCAGAAGCTCCCTTGCTGCTTTAAAATGGTACAGCACATCATCTAAACTTGGACATGTTGTACCGAGGCTTGTTCATCATTAGTAGACTGTTATTTCAATCCCAGAGGTTTTAGTGTCAGCTGTAGTGTGTCATTGAACTCAACACTGACATCAGCAGAAAAGGTTGTTACTAAAGCTGGCACCTGCACCAGTCTCTATAAATATTTGATCATGAATTATGAATATTGATTCAAGTCTGCACTTATCGTTTTGGTGTAAAATTCACCTTTTCCCAACTATGACCTCAGTCAGTCAGTAGTAGTAATATTGTCTGGCTGTATCCTGTGTTTGGAAATGGAAAGGTCTCTGTGTTACAAGTATGCCATTGCCCAGGTTTACGCTACCAGTATACATACAGAACATTTATTTCAGCCATGACATCACATCCTTTTTAGGCTGAGTGCAGGACATTTTTTGATCTGTGATCAGAAATCTCTGCGTGTGATCACAGAAAAAGACTCACCACAACAGCAACAACAACTTTGTCTGACACAGTTACACAACTTGACCCAATGTGTAATAGGTCAACCAACAATCATACACCACATCCAACCACAACGGACTGACAGTGAGCATAATACAGTGTGTTTCGTGCATGTGTGAGTCATAGTGAAGGTGTCAATTATTGTTAATCACTGCTATTCAGTGGTTATTTCACTGGGCACTGTGAGTCTGGTTCAGAATATCAAAACACATTTTCCATTCAGATTTCCTGCATGAAAGGAAATAAGTATTTCCCAAAACGTTACTTTGACGAGTTTGAAATGATGTTTAAAGCTACAAAAATGAGACCTAAGTTGAACTAAAATAACATGAAATATATACAATGAGCCTGGAGATATTTAAACCATACTTAAACACCTGTAAAGGAATTATCCTTTAGCTCATGTAGAATATAATCCAAAAAAAGAGGCTTGCAAATCCATGCAGTGTATATAAAGGCAGCAAGGGAAGGGGATAAAGAAGGGAAATGTTCATGCATGGGTGTGGCCCAACTATAGTATGTCCTTGCTAAGCATACACCTCAGTTTCATGTATATGCACAAAGGTGAGTAAGTGTGCAGGTATTCCTTCTTGCATTCCAGTTGCCAAAGTGTGACTCACACGTATGCTTTCCAGCAATCCGTGTACAGGCTCCTGACTTGCAAATTTGTGTCAGGAAAATGCTTTTATGTAAAAAGAGGTAGTAGTGTCTGCAGCAGCAATTCTGTTAAATGTATTTTGCATGAAATGAATGATAATCTACTTAGGGATACTACTTAGCAAT
The DNA here is from genome assembly GCA_016785225.1 of Psettodes erumei. Lineage (NCBI taxonomy): Eukaryota > Metazoa > Chordata > Actinopteri > Pleuronectiformes > Psettodidae > Psettodes > Psettodes erumei. Next base: position 927,829 of record JAFBJZ010000601.1, on the reverse strand, counting down.
AATTTAGCTAACACAGATGACAGACTCAGACCAGGAAAAATGCCTGTAATCGCTGTATTATATTGCATGTATCAATATGTAATAAAATAAAACGCCCAATATTAAAGTAAGCATTGAACGGAATGATCTTCATGTAATTTTGGTCTTACAGGCTCCACAGCGAGCATGTAAACAGTCTTGGAGACACGCCCAGGCACAGATGAATGAAAAAAGTTTTTTCTGAATGACAGCAGCTGCTCGACAAAGCGTTCTCTCTATGTCTGTCATTCAAGATGTTTCATACTATGCACAACCAGTTTTCTGTGGCAGTTTTAGGGCAGAGAAGATCTCTGCCAGTAAAGGCATGGGAGCTGTTATTGTGTTAACTGTTATTGTGGTAACCACTCCAGTAGCTCAGTTTGACTGGCTCTATTGAACAAATAACAAGTAACCCAAAGAGGGGTTTTGTATCAGAACTCACAAGTTGGCTTGCTCTTGGGCATGATGTAGTAACAATATCCTCAAATAGATATATGTGTATTTTGCATCTTCTTTCACTAATTATCAATAGAGAATCAAACTTAGTAACCATCAAAAGCATACTGGCATTTCAACGTAGGTACAGTGAAAGAAAACATGACCATAGGGATCAAGAAGGAAACAATTAGGCATTCTTGTCAAAAGGAGAAATAAGTTACACTGTAAGTCTATTTTAGAAATACTGAGTACTTAAGGGGTAACAGTACTGGGAAACAAATTTGGGGTAAAATGGTGAACAGCGTATTAAAAAATGACAGTCGGTTAGTGTGGATGTTGAAATATGGCCAGTAAATACTGTAATTAACAATACATACAAAATATTTGAGTTTCAGCACCAGGATTCAAACTGACATACTGAATTACAACTTAACTTCTCTTTAGACTTCAACAGTCCTTAAAAACTTGTGCCTCAGGTTTTTTTCTGAATCTTTTGATGCAGTCGATTGCACAGCAGTGTTTACTACTGCAACACTGTTTTTCTTGTTTTTTTATCAATGTGAATTCACCTGGCACATTCTGAGTGCTTGCATGTTTGCCACGCAGTGGGGAGTGACTGTAGACACAAAAACACAATCTCTCACTGGAGGCACTGCAGACAGGACTGATCCCAGGTTCTGTACCTTATATATTTTACTGTATAACACACTTGACTGTAAAAGTCACATTTATTTGAGGTAGTTATCAGAGGTAAGGTAAAGTACGTGCACAGCATTTTCACTACACAATTCAGACCTTGACTGAAAGGTACTGATAAGGTACCAGTAAGGACTGACAGGTATGTGCCTTCAATCTCATAAACCTTGAGAAAACAATTTTAACATTGTGTTCAGAAACACAGTAAAAACCTAAAAACGCAGTCCAAAGAGTGGTGAGGAGAAAACTGTATATTTTGCGCAGCCATAATGAAAGCATTGTTTAACCAAGACAAAGACTGCATACTGTGAGGAGACACCCTTGCCAGAGTCCTGTGCCCATCCTCCACATGCTTCACTTCCTCCCAAGAATGTAAACATACAGTAGCTCTTACTCCAGCATACAGGAAATGAAAGCTTTGCTGCAGCTACTCCTGCACACGCCAGTACATCCCACACTTCCACCACTTGAATAAAGCCAGAAATATCTCAAAACCTGATGGATGTATTACCATGAAATTAGTTAAGGACATCATATACTGCACAGAGCATGAATCCCAATGACCAGGTTACAGTTTTTCTTCTTATCCTGTGAAACATCTTAACCTCTACTGGGCCGTAGTAAAGCCTCACACAGACACTTGCATGCAAGCAGACTCTCAGAATCCTCTGTGTCAATCCAAGGATACTGTTGTGTTTTCAAATATGTGTCATCCATGACAGCACAACAACATTTACAGCAGTCAGCCTCTTGTGAATCCAGGGTAACCCAATGCCAAAACAGGCTTGACATCCTCTTTCACCGCAATTATTTACCACCGGGTTCAGCCCTGGAAAGAATACTAAGATCCTTTACTTCATTCACAAAAAAATCCTACCCAAGAAAAAGTATATAAGTATTGGTAGCAAAATGGCATGAAAGTAATAAAGAAAAAATACTGGTTTGGTTGTACCTGATATATCATTATACTGCCACTATAAAATACGCATCATTTTAATAACAACTCTTTGCTTGGCTGGATTTCACACGGGCAACATAGTTGTTGAGGGCTCTTAGTAGGACTACAGAGGACAATAGGTGTTCTTGAGTCGTCACCTGGGACTCATTTGTGTTAATTGGCCTTCCAGGAGATTTGAATGACTATCACCTTCAGAAAGGTTTATGAGTCAACAGCAAGTGATTCACAGTTATGCAACAGAGAAATGCAAGCACAATGCTGAATGTAACCTATATAACAGGAACAGGGTAAAGTACAAAACACAAAAAACACTGAGAGCAGTGCCAGACTTAATTACATGTTCAAGTTTTATTAACGTACTTTCATGACCCAGCAGGCACTGCTCTGTTTTGACCTTAACAATTAGCAAAAGGAAAGACATGCGCTCTCTCGCTCTCTCCCCATGGGTGAATACTAATACAGTAGACTGACAGAGTCCAATGTAGAATATTTGGCCTGATATTTACAAAAAGGAAAGAAAGAATGATTGAAAGAAAGTCTACAGCTGAAATATCAGCAGCAAAATGATTAACATCTATTAGACTGGCAGCAGTGATTTACTTGCAATTACTCAAATTTGTTTCATAAGTTGTTTCGTGGATTTCATAGATCAAACTGCAGAGGAAATGCCACTGTGCCCCCAGGAAGAATCCATCAAAGAGACAAGATGAAACGCCACCGCAGCCTGTTGATGTTGCCCGATTTCTATGATGTAAATTAAAATTCCTTCTGTCAAACATTTTTATGAGGAACATATCCTGTCTTACTCTCCACCAAGGCAAATTGTGTTCCACCATCAATCTGCACACCTGCTGATGAAGGCACATAAGCACACCAATGTTTGCCTCATGTGAGACAGATCATAGGCTCATGGGATTTTCACCTGAACATAATCGCCCTGATGTTATCACTTCTTAGCTGCCCCAGCCCTGAGCAAATTATTATGTTTCTGTTTTTTAAATGATAAATTACTGATATGTATTTTTTCTTTTTAGTATATATCAATTAGTCCATAGTGTGGAACAATGGTTTGAGCCTTATTATTGCTATATGTTTAACTATAATGTAGGTTTTATATATGATATGATGCAAATGTTATTATGCACCAATTATATTTTCCAGTTTTCTGACTAGATTGGTTGTTGGGCTGTTGCTCTACTAACTGAACCAAAATAGACCATGAACCAGTTCCATATGTAAGTATACACTTTCCTGATTTTAGGGAAGCTACATAAACAAAAGAATAGACAGAATTTTAAATGCTAAAGATTTCTTTTTTCTTTTGTCAAATAATATACTTCAAGAAAAGTGTTTATCATTATATCAGTTTGAATTTTTAACTATTTAACTATTTCAGCATGGCATCACATTCACACTGAAATTTTGCGGTATACAATAAAATAATGACATTATCAATAAAAAAGTTAGTAAGAGACTTCCTCAGGTCCAGGTGACAAACACTGAAGGAAGTTATTCTTGCCGCTCTATCTATCTATCTATCTATCTATCTATCTATCTATCTGCAGATAAAACTGGAGGTATGCTGGTGCTTTTCTTTGCAACTCTTTTGCTATTGGCATTGTGTTGTCATTAAATCTATTTGTTGCCTTTAACTGCACATCTTTTTTCCTCTGAAGAGTTGTTGAATTCACATTATTGTTCTTTTACATCTGTCTCATACTGTGTTTTAATTATTGCATCAGTGAGTTTGGTGAAAATTTGAATAAGATAAATTAACTAAAGGAGTGCCTGCATCAAACAGATGTCAAGTCTCTGCAAGTGGATTTTCACAAGAAAACCAATGCCTGGAAGGTTAAAAAAAAAACCCAAACACTGAACAACTACTGCATATTATGAGAGAAGGGGAAAATTACAATGATTGAAAGAGAAAAAGGAAAGGAAAGAGAAAGCTCCTGGTGTCCAGGCCAGCAGTTGTGTGAATGCGTGCCGCTGGATGAATAACGGTTCAAAGAAGGACACTAGACTCCAGCCTCTCTGCCACTCTCCAGCCAGTTCCCGACAACTGCTGTCTAAGCAAGACTTTTGTTATGGTGGGAGTCATTTCGTAAAGCTATTGGTGTCTGCACATCAGTTGCCAAGCTCAAATTGAATTATCAGCCTGTTTTCCAAAGGATGCCACTTGGAAATTCCACTATTATAGATGCCATTATCATGCCAGAAACCCCACTCTGCCTGGGCCAAAAACAACAGTTTGTGATGCTGCACTTTGCATGTGTATGTGTGTGTGTTTGTATGTGTGCGTGCATGCACATTTGTCTGCAGTGGTGTCAGCATGATCAGTGGCTGTGAATGTATAAACCTTCACAATAAAAATGATTTGTACATAGATTGAGTGCTCCAGGTGTCTTCAGCAGATTTTTGTGCCCACATGAGTGCCATCAGTTGATTTAGTAGTTCGTCGGCATGCCATCGCAGCTATCCAGCTGTGGTTTGGCTCAAAGATATCAACAAGCCCTCAGTTTCACACAACAAGTAACCGGGAAGAATGAGAAGATTAACTGCCACTGCAAAGCCAAACACTGTTGACAGGAGATGTTACAACTTGCATTTGTTTTGAAGAATGTGAAGGCTGTAGGAACATGCGTCATCAAAGCAATATTGTTACTTTCTTAAATCATAAAACAAGCTGGTGTAAAATACTCTGATTATGCTGCTGAAAGCAAGCGACATTGTGCAAAGAGTGGCTGCTGTGAGAACTAAGTCAATCTCAAAACATTAATCACTCTTCATCATGAGCACATAATAACACTGCTGACATTTGGAAATGGACTAATAGATGTTTTGATGACTCAAAGTGGAAGCACACCATGTATTTGTGTAACCAATTTGCCAAAAGCTGATATTTGCATATAGGGAATTATAATGCTTTACATCTAACAAACCCAAGGAAACACGTCATCAAAACTTCAGATTGCTGATGGTACAGGCTTCTCCCTTCTGTCAGGCATTAGTTTAGCGACCTTCTGATTGCATAATGTAACAAACTCTCCATCCGAGAGGCCACCATCAAGTCAGCCACAGTCGCTCAAGTTGGGTTGGGACCCAGTGACCCCTCAATCCCCAGCTACTGCCCACTATTTACAGTGTCCTACCATGTTGCCTCCAAACGCCCAAATTCTGGGCACATCAACTAATACTACTACTACTCTTATTGCATGGGTAGCTGCTCATAATGAAAAATAATGCATAGGGCACCTCTTGTGGAAAGATGCTCCAGACAGTCAGTCAGTGGAATACGTAAGTGTTTACCCCATTGATGAGAATTTGTATGCCTCGAAGCATGTAAAAAGAAAAAAAAGCAAGTTGTAAAAGTGCTAGTGCCACAGGCCAGGTCAGGAGGTTGATAGGACTAAAAAGATTAAGCTGTTGTCCTCACGCAAGGCAACTCTGCAACCAGAGGCAATGCTGTCTCCCCAAAAGACAAGAGAGCTGTGGACTTGCTCATCCAGTTTTTCACACTCTTGGCTCTGCTACGTGCATGCGAACAGCTTGTAAACGACAAAGGAAGCCAAGGTGTATAAAGACCAAGTGCCTCAGGCCAGGGGAGTTTACACAGCGTGTTGCCATTAATCCACCCTCTCAGATTTTTCTATCCAATTCTGCCGTACCGATGCCAATCAAGTGCAACTTTCCTGTGAAGCTAGGAAACGATTTTGGCAACTCTTTGATATTCATTCTTGATCAGTTTTGATATTATATTTATGTTAAATGTGCCAAGAGGAACTATGGTTGAAAATCAAATAATGCATGTGTCATTCATGGTAAACAAATCTGTGAGAAAATGTGGAAATCTAGTGGTCTTGCAGCTGTGACCATAATTATGTTATTTTATTTTTTACATTAAACCATTCTGTTTCTTTTAACCATTTGTTTGTGCTATGGGCTTCATTGAGCTTGCATCAGTGCCTCAGAGGGACCAGCACAAATCTTCTCTAAGACATTGGAACCAATTACAGTGTGAATACGGCTACCTCTGAAAAAAGTCAGACTGTTGTAATGTCAGGTCTTGATTGAGGGATCACTGCTTTTGAAAGAGCCTTATCCAGTGGCTTCTTAAACAGACACCTGCAGGAAAACAGATAATACATACTGATCATGGGATTGGTGGCATGCTTTTGACACAGCTAATAAGTCCATTACTCATCAGACAAGCTCCACTTCTCAGGCCTCTTAGCAGCTCCATTATGAACAGAATGACAGTCAGCCTGCAATCGGAAGAGGGTGTGCCCAGAGACAAGGACTGGATGAGGAACAGGCTTCAGAGAGTAAACCAGGGTTCTTAGCACTCAGCCTCAGGCATGTAACTCAGATTTAAGAATGAGTTAGCGTGTCAAGATAGCGTGTCTCGCAGCAGACCACGCCTGCACCTGTCAGGTGTTCTGTGGCATGCCTGTGTTTCGTGCGGGAGATCATGTGTGCGTGCATGGCTGTATGTTAGATAGTAAGACATGTTTATATGCGTGCATGCTCCTTCTCCCTTTTGCACGCAGCTGCATACCCCAGCGATGATGGACACCTGTGATTTACCTAACGCCTGTGATGGCTATAGGGATCCCTGGAAACACCTAAATATTTATTGAGAGGTGCAGCAGCTCACCTGCTGGGCCAGACAATTTCCTCGCCCTTGTGCTGACACATTAAATCTGATTATATAAACTGTAGCATTTCTGTCACCTCCAACTATCACAACTCTACCTGTGCCTGCAGATTTGATTCATGCACTCAGGCTGCTCCAACCTGTGCTATGATTGAGCATGTCATTTTTACTTTTTTCCATAAAAAGTGGGAAAGATAGAAAGGAATATGTTAGAGTCAAGCAATTCTGGATTTTGCATTGATGCTGTTTTTTGTATCTCACTTCCAAGGTTTGGTATAGTGCATCAGTGAATAAGAATCTTTGCCAGTATCCACACTTGCCACCTGAGTCCTAGGGGTCTCTGTCTAAATTATAAATAAGACACAAGAAGGTCCTAGGTTCAAACCCAACTCACAGATGAAGATCCTCCAAAAGCCTGAGTATATTCCCTCTGAGGGTTCCACTTTCTTCTCCACAGTCCAAACACATGCAGATAAGAAAAAGGTGCAATCCAATAATCCTACAGTTTTGATTGTCTGTCTCTATGTGAGTGGCCTGACCTAGCAGTGCCCCATGCATTTTTGCTATTTCCTAGAAGATTCAGCAGTCTCCTCTTATCGTAGACATTTGTACGTGCCTCTTCTTTCTCCCCCTAGGTGGTCTGGAGATGAACGATAGACCTGCAGCTATGCTGACCTGCTACTGAAGCCTGCATTCATTCTGAAAAGGTTTATTGACACTTTTGTGATGGAAGCTTTCTTACTTCAAGTGTGTGTGTGTGTGTGGGGTGATGATGATGATGTGCCATTCAGAAAACATTTTTTTTTGGGGGGGTATGACATGAAGCTGTGGTGAAAAGATAGGAGCACTAATGGGATGACTTCACCTTCCATATTACTGCAGGGGGCAGCTTTCAGGAAGCCATCAAAGAAAGAATACCCTAAATTCCTTAATGTAATTGTGAGCATTTAGATTAGGACTGAATATTTTCAGGGTAAAATGAAGAGATGTGAGGGTAGTCAGGGGCTGTTGATCCTTGCCTGGTGGCTGAATAATGAGAAAAATAATGTTTGTGATATTTTTTTATATTACCTCCAACTCCAGAAGACATTGGCCCTGACTGATCTTTGACCTTGGTTGTCGTTAGGGAATCACATCTAATATTTTGCTTCCTGAAGCTTCTACAAATAAAAAATAAATAGTTTTCTTTGGTTGCAGTAGAGAAACTGCTGTGATCTGTGAATAAATCCATCCATCGCTGTATGTATTGATTCTCTTTGCTAAATGATATCGGCCAATCAAAAGAAGATCCAACGGCATCATTAGCCATCACTACATTATCAAGTGTGGTTATGTGTTTAGATATACCAGCCTGTGTCTGACATAGCCAATCTGCTACAGATTACACACAGGTTACATTAACATTAAAAATAAAATGCAGCAAAGCATGTCATTTTAAAGATTCTGTTTTTACTGGTGGTCCTTAAATAGCAGCGTACACAGATGGTGTCTGATTCTTTCTGCACTTTTGATTTGTCCTTGACCTAAAAACTGAATAATGTGCCAATTCTGAACTGAAGGTTGCCCCCAAAAAAGCAACGCACAGTTATTATTATAAACTCAGATCAGCAGAAGAACTTATAATAAGCTGTATTAATTGACTTGAATGTGCACTAAACACACACATTTGTATTTCCAAAAACACATACAGTACATGCTCCACTTTTGCACACACACTCCCACGAAGAGATTTTTTACACTCAATAACTCTCATAAGATCCTTCACACATACACGCGTGTATGTGAGACCCAGACTGTTTGAAGTGACAGCCCTGTCGTGCATGAGGTGTATTTATGGATGGCCATAGTGTGCCAATACGGAAATTCCTCTCATACTAGGAAGCATCTGGCCAAATTTATCTTTTGTATCTTTATTCTCATCTAAAGATGCCAGCAAATAGTTACACAACTCTCCTCACGGTACAACATCAACGGAGCCTGGCATCCCAACTGCCTGGATGAAAACACTCACAGTCACAGACATGATTGTATGAGGATTTTTAAATAAAGACATAGGGCATACATAAAAAAATCCATAGCATAACAGTTTTATCATTTATCATTTTTAAGATGACATACTAAGCTATAAATTATAAATGTGAGATATTAAAATGTAACATTATCAGATATTTGCTCTACTAATAATAGGATAGTTTCTGTTCCAACTGCTAATCTGATTTTGATGGAGAGATCTGTCGTCGCAGGTGGTATGTGAACCTTGCTGCGGCGTGCACTTTACTGACCTCCTCTCTGCTGTCCCCTACAGCCTGAGGGGAAAGCCTCCAGTTGCATGACAAGTGGTGAAGGAAATAAGATAATCTCTTTCACTCTCTTGCCTTTCTCTCACTGACATGGCTCTTAAATTGTTTCATGTTGTTTTTCCTGATCTGGGTTGCCCTGACAACGACTGTACCGTGAACAGTGACCGCACGACAGGGGGCGGAGCTGTTAGGTGAGAAGCCTGTCAAGTAAAACACACACGTACACACAGACACACACACGCACACACACACGCACACACACGCACACACACAGCAGATTTTACTGAAGTCTGTTCATCAGGATCAAAGAATCAAACACACCAAAAAGGCCAGAGAGAGAAATAATTCAACAGAAGCAGATCAAACATGAAGTTTGTTCTTTTTTTTCCGAACACACTGTCCTTGGTTGTGGGTACGAGCCCAGACAGGCCTCCTTCTGAAAGCTTGCGGTCTATAATTATCCCTCCAGCTGTTTATACGCAGGCATTTGACCTCTGACCTTCAATGCTTACACTCATAATGACACCCAGCCACGCTACAGTTCAACAGTCAGTGCTTAGGATAATGAGTGGTGGGCATATGCATTGCACATAAATGATAGGATGACTTACTTATTTTCCATGACTTGCATGTTTGTGAAACTATGAATATTTATGGCTAGTAAGTATATGAGGATGTGGTGCTATGAACCCTCAGTGAAATTATGGTTGTCTCACTTTGCTGGTATTCACAGAGATGCAACCTTGAGGCTGAACGTTTAGGGGTAGCCTATTATCTGTGATTTAGCACCCTCTGCTGGAGGCACTGAGTAGGCTCTCATGCAGGAATACCTACAAACCCTAATCCTTGCTCAGTAGCACTTTGAGAGTAGCTGTTGAGGAAGAGTGATGCTCATTTGCTTTCTACGCACAAATCCTCCCAGTTGGTCTTGGATTTTGAATGACTATGAACTTCTGGGGATCCATTGCCTGCTTATGAAATTCATGGTCTGCTGCATGGTCTCTGCCAGCCATTAAAATTCCCTTGATCAAGATATAACAGCCCAAAATGATTGCCTGCAGTGTTGGGTTTTTTGCACATTATTAAGAAGTAGCAGGTACCAGCAGGTTCTCATCTAAAATTAACCATCAAAAGATTGGATGTCTTGTATATGTAACATATCATTTAGATAATATTTTGATGAAAATATTGCTACAGTAAATGTTTAATCTTATCATATCAACTTGTTTAATCGTGAGATTTCATCAATACATCAGACATTACTGTTGGGATGGTCCATACTTCATGAGATACTGAATCTCATGAATTTGTTTCTAAAGATGTCTCAGAGTGAAGAGTGACTGCAGAGCACAAACTTTAGGCTGGATACAGCAGGCAGGTGCAGGGGAGGCTTGCACTGCAGGTCCTGGGACTTTCTACCAACACCCTGCAGGCAAACTGCTAGTGGCTGCAGAGTTTCCATGGACAGACTCAGGAACAGGAAGAGATGTAGACGATAAAGTTCATCGTTTGAAGTGGTTCAGCTCAGAGGCATGGCTCAGAGATTCAGACATAAAGGCTCATTCTGTGTCTTTCTAACTCTGTCTTGCACGCACATCCCTTATTCACACCACAGTATATGAACAGCAGCAAGCGAGTGCTTGCAGAGGGACTGTGGTCCAACTTCTGATTCTGTAATCCTTCTATCTCTCTGTTTGACAGTCTGCAGCAGTGTAACCAAGGCTCCTTGCCCAGTTCATCCCAGCTGTGAGTTAAGGAATTATTTACATGTCAGCATTTTGACCACCAACATCCTCTATAATGAAGAAAAGAGTCAAGCTTGTTGATTGTGTTGCTGGGTGTCTGTTCACTGTGAAGACAAAGGTCAAGTATTGAGCATGAGATCTCCTTGTCCAGAGCCCCAATCTGCAAAATCCACTTCCCCACTGGACTGAGGACTGTCCAGAGAAATGCCTCGCCGCTCCCCAAACACCTTCTCCTGGAGCTCAATTATGTCATTGCGGATGTCGGCCATCATTAGCAAAAGGAAGTCGAAGGAGCCGGGTGGTCCCTGGAGACAGATGGTATTGTGAAGAATTGAAAAAGATGACCTGCATTTCATTTTTCACATTAGGTTTGACAGTCACTAAACAATGCTCTCTTTTTTGAGGTGAATCACACAAGGTTACACTGACAATAATTACACACTCTTGTTAAAAAACAAGATGAAAACTCCTGATCCATGTACAAAAGCAAAGCGGCAAAGAATGAAAATCAAAATCCAAAAACAAAATCATAGAAAAGAGACATTATGCATGTAGTGGAAATGTGACAGATGCATATATGATTTAATAGGCAAGAAGATGGAATTATTAGATTGCAAATTAACAATACAGTTCAAGGTATACATAGGTGCAATGTATATTTCTGGCTGTCTACATTCTGATATAAATGCAAATTTCTGCCTTGATGTTAAGGAATAAAGCACAAAATGTATACAAAGATATGGAGGTGGTTCAAAAATGTTACAGCCAGGTATATAATAGTATAGTATATAATATAAGTAAATATGAAACTTACAGGAGGACCTCTGGGACCTGGAGCACCTCTCTCTCCCTGTTGATGACAAACAGGACAAATTACTCCAGTTTCTACATAAACAGCTAACCGACAATATTCAGCGACATGAAATGTTGCATCATGCACTCACAAGGCACCAGTAGTGGGTCTGAGTGCCAGAATGAGCCAAATTCAGGCACATTTGCTTCAAGCTTATAGTGTATTCACTGTGTAATAGCATGACTGAATTACCCTGAACAAAGTAACAATATAAAAAAATGGTTCACATAAGTTTCTGATACACAACTGTGTGTCAAATAAACATTTTGTTAAAGATATTTTCTTAAGTTGCTTGTGTTTTGTCTGTTTGTATGTGTTGTCTTCAGTTGCACTGCATTGAGCTTTCAAGGCCACACACAAGGTATTGCAGACACTAGATGGCAACAGCACAGCTTCATACACAGACACAAGTACAGGCAAGAATTTCAACACATATGTAGAAAGTAAAGATATGTAATTGTGACCTTTATTCCATCTCTTCCTGCTGCCCCAGGTGGTCCCTGTATAAATGATAAGACATGGGTATGAGACGTTCTGCAAGCTTTGATTAACTGCTGTCAGCTGAACAACCTGCAGCGACAGACAAATAGATAAACTCAGTTAACACACGAATGTATGATGTTGAAGCTGAAGAGATTATTATGCAGGCATTTTGACTGTCAGTTGCTGGGTCCTGGTAATGTTTCTGCACAGCCCGTGGACATCCCACATATACAATGAGCCAGACTGTGGGAAAGTTTTAGTATAAAACCTCTATCTACTTTAAAAAACCATAATGGTAGTACTTGACCTTGTTGGCTGTTGGCGGTGTCTTGTTTCACAGATGTCTCTGGGTCAAACAAGCAGCATAGCCTAGAGGCAGCATCGTATCCATCTCTCTTAATAAATCCATGGTTTATTTTGAGACGACCAAAGAGCTATGAAGTTAGATCTATGGCACAATCTAGTGAGGTGAGTAATCTACCAGAGATAATATGATTGGGTGTGTGTTTTTCTGTCATAGCACCAATTTACCAACTCACTAATTCATTATATACTGTAGTTTTATGGTTTGCAGTTATGGTGGATTTAAAATGTGACCTTTATGTCACTTTGACACCCTGACACAGAGGAACTAGTGAGAAATTATGGAACCATTTCTTTTTTCTTACCACTGGCCCCCTGCGGCCTCTTTTGATGTGCTTCATGTCAGGCTCAGGGCCCATGGGTCCCATGTCTCCCCTTGGACCCCTAGGGCCAGGAGGGCCCCTATCACCTGGGTCCCCTCTCTTTCCGGGTTCTCCTGGGTGTCCTGGTGAGGACAGATGGTTAAAGTGATAAAGAATTTAAGAGAAATTAACATGAGAGTAATACATGACAGCAACATCATAATAGAAAACAGTGCAATATCTCTACGATGCTCCTCAGATGAGTCAATGAAAACTCTTTGATTTTGGAACCAGTGGTGGATTTCAGTATGTGCCTAACATCACAGTTATCTCAACATTACCTGGGACTCCAGGAGCTCCAGGAGAGCCGGGTAATCCAGGAAGACATGAGCTATCAGGACTTTTTCCGGCCCTCCCTAGAGATGGCTTGTCACTGCTGTTAGCCAGGCCAGGAACCTACAAATACAAAGAAGAAAAACGATGAAAAAAGAAATTACACAGAGATAAACTGTGTGGGTCGACATATTTTGAAACTTTGTCTTGGATGTGTTTTTTCTCTTTGGCAATAAAAAAGTCTCACTCACTTTGCATCCATCATCATTTGTAACTGCACAGAGTTTTGTTTAACAATATCTATGTAGATTCTCAGTCATCCAGGTCATTGTCAAGGTTGAAAGAGTTCCGTAAGGCAACTGGACTTGAGATTTGAGAAAAATTTGAGAAAAAATCTCAAGGCCAGTTGCCATATGGAACTCTTCAATCTTTTTTAGCAATGTAAGGACATTCTGCTTCTTTGCAGTGACTTCCTAGTAAATTTGAAACCTGGGCAAAATGAATCAAGAATATTTGATCCCATCTGATGTGCTTTAATTGCTCTAAAACAAAGATGGTACCTGGTTTGGTGACTGTGTGTTGCCCAGCCGAAGTTTCAGCTGGAGCAAACTGTTTTTCATGTTCATAAAATCCTGACAGGTGAACGAACATGTAGTGGCACTCATCAAGGTGTCTGACTTCCCCGATGAGCTCACTGCAAGACAAAATCCAATGTAAAATTTCATAAATTGAGACAGGGCACCGATTGCTACTTGTTACTTCACTACTACTTATTTTAATGATACTGATATTCATGAAGCTCATAATTTATTTCTTTTATTCTTATCTCAAAACTCTGCAACTCCTTATCCAGACACACAACACACAGAATTTAAACTTACAGTTGTGTACGGGGATGCAGGTGCGTTGGTCCGGTGCAAGTATGTAGCCACTGTGACAGCGACACAGGAAGCTGCCTGCTGTGTTCACACACTCATGGTCGCACACACTGCTGCCTGAGTGCTCACACTCATCAATGTCTGCATGAGATCAGCAGTGAAATCAAAATCAACAAGAAAAAGTTTACAGGTTTCCATAAAAGGAATCCTACTCATGGAATGACACAGAATGAAAGTATGTAAATATGAGTATACATATTTGCATGTAGCAGGTTGCCATTAACACATCAGGACAGCTTAAAACTGGCTGTTTTTCCCCTTTTTGTTGTTTGAAGAACCTCTTTTGATACCCTCTTGGTTGACTGTAAGGGGGAAAGGCTGTGGTGTGATGAAGTGAGGGAGACATCTACCACACCAGTAATAGACATGGTAGTCACAAGTATTTAACTGAGAGAAGATGAGATGAAGATGGGGTCGGGTGGGGTACTGACCCAAACAGTAAGGAGATTTGTGGTTGCGGTGCCTTTCTCGGTCAAAGCGATAGCCGGGGTAACATGTGCAGACAACTCGTCCAAAGTTGTCAGTGCACTGCTGCTCACAGGGCGACGCAGCGCACACATCCATGCCTACAGAGAGGGAAAGAGCAAATAGTGTTTGGACTGAGCTTGTTAAAGTTATTCAGGATTATTGTCTGAAAATCAAAACACAACTGTAATTATCCATGAACTTTATTGCTGTTTATTGCCACCTCCTTCCATTTATAAAGTTCCTGATCCAGTCATCACCGACAGGTTTAGGGTAACAAAACTGTAATTTCAGCATTTGATATTATGCATTACATTGCGAAATCATGAGCAGAAAGTTGTCTGCACTCAATTTTTTTTTATAGTTATAGTTTGTAAGTTTCATCCTCACTGCTAAACTTACCTTGTTGCATGAAAGGTTGTTTACTGAAGCAGGCACTGATGCAGTACAGTAAATGTTACATAACATTATAAAATCAAGTGCCACAGCGTTATATTGGAAGATTGGGGTTTATCCCCATAAACCAGAAAATTTTATGAGTTTCAGGTACAAATGCATCAGCTGACTGTTATTTACATCCAATCTTATCAGGGTGTTATGCTCATAGGGGAACAGTGTCCTCAAGTGGCCAATGAGAATCAGAGTTACTACTCTATGGAAGCGTTTTATGGTGTTTATTTTTTAAGTATTGGGGCTAAAGACAATTTAATTTTGTCAGTACCATTGACCAGTGTGAGTCCAATTATCGCAATAATCAGACTTTTTATGTGCATGACCATAAATGTGTGGCAGCTGCCCATGCCAAAATTGTGGGCAGTTTCTTTTGTGGTTGTTATGTTTGTTTGTCCCAGTTATGCACTGTAATGTGCAAGTTATCTGAGAGGACTCATTCAACTAAATTGCGGCAAAATGGTCAACCATAATTGCAGCATTATCTGGACTTCTTTAGAGGTCCACATGGACAAGTGTGGTCATTTTCTGCATCTTGTTGTCATCTATAAACTGCTGTAATGAGGAAACTGAATCAGATTAGGAGTGTGAAGCTCATCAGTCAACCTTTGAAGATAGTGTGTATGGTTTACCTACTTTCAGGTACGCACTGGCCCATCACAAACCTGAATCCTTCACAGCATTTCCTCCTGCAAATAGAGACAATAATCAGATTGTTGTACAAGCATTTTCGAATGAGCAGGGCCAAACCTTCTGCTTCCAACCACTGAAGGAATAATTTGACATTTTGGGAAATATGTCCATTTGCTCCCTTGCGCAGTGATATGTAGATGAGAAGGTTGATGTCACTTTCATAACTGAGGGGCAACAGTTTGTCTGGCTCTGTCAAAAAAAAAAAATCCATCAACCAATACCTCTGAAGTTCTCTAATTAAATGGTGTCTCCATCATCATCAAACACACTAAACACCAGGGGTGGGCAACTTATTACACCCACACCAGCAGTGCAGGTGCTGTAACCAGTAACCGCCAGGATAAAGGAGACCACCCTGCACCAATCTGCATGCAATATGGGAAGCAAATTTAGCAGGGCTTTCCAACTCAGTAGGACAATGGAGTTTGGGTTTGTTTCATGAGGAGACCGAGCTGTATGTGCATTTATGCTGTGTCAAATGTCTTCATTATAAAACTAAGAATGAGAAAAACGTTGAAGTTGAGTCCAGAAAAGCTGAGTCAATCAAGAGGACAGTGTCTATATATGCTAAAGAAAGAGACACAGTTAAAACACTGCATACCTCCAAAAGTCTGGCTATAGAAGGCAGCTTTAAAATCCATTCCTACAGTATATATAGAGAGGGAAACCATTTGCAGCAACATAAAAAAGGCTTTTGACAACAATGAAGAGGTTTTGCTTGATGGACTCGAATAAAGACACCATTATATTCAGGCTATAAGACCTGCCTCTGTCCACGATAACTGATGAAAGCTGCATTACTGAAATGGTGGAAAATGTGCAAATGCTGTTGCAACAACAAATGTAGCAGTTTTCAACATCAGTGACATCCCATGTCACGCAGTCGGGTGACAACAGATCATTCATGGCATGTGTGCAGCTGAAAGTATCAACATACAGACCAGACCTAGTAAGGCAACAAAGGGCAGAGACGGTGATAAAAGTAATTTGTAAGGCCAAGTAATATTTTACATGTTAGTCACTGAGAGAGGAGATGTGCAAAAATAATAGGCCTACAGCTCTATCACTATAAAAAAGGTCAAGCTTCTGATATTGTAATAGTGCATAAACTGACTACATTAGGCTACATACTATCAAGTCATTTTTCTATGATTTACTGCAAACGTGGGGCAAGCTTCAAACATTTCAGCAGATTGTCACTTCAGCGGTCTGGTCAGTGCTCCCATTTTCACTCAACTGTAAAAAAAGTGCACTGTTACATGTTCATATATGCAGAGGAGCAGTTGCAGTTCAGGCACTACTTATTCTAATTTGGCTTATTTCTCTTTCTGTTCCCTGTACAGTACTTGAACTATGACCAAATAAACAATGAAAAGTTATTACTTAAACTCAAGTTTTTGACTCCTTTACAGTCTCTGCTTTTCTGTTGAAGGCTCGTAACAGTTTGGTGGATGCAGTATTTTTGAAGTACAGCATTGTGCAATGAATACCGGGCAACAAGTTCTCCCAAAATTGATTAATGGTGTTTGGCAATGACACTGATCCAACCATCCCACAACAACCCACCACATGTTACAGACATTACAACTGAAAAAAAACAGAGAGGAAATGGCTCAGAAACTGGAGCAGCACAGCCACGCAACAAATATCGCACACATGCACACACGCACATACACACACACACACACACACACACACACACACACACAAATCAATGCAAATATCCTAAAAATGGCTTGCTGTTACTGGAGAGGACTGGACATGCTGCCTCATTCACGGCCCCCTCAAGACAACAAGTTTCTTTTATTCTCCTCCAGCCTGCATGCAGTGTAACCCTAAATCATTCTGAGATACCCCCTCCTTCTCCTGAATGAAAAATAACCTATAAAACAGTGAGGCTGGCCTAAACTGATGAGATCCAGATGAGTGCAGCTTTAATCTGCAGCCTGTAGCTGGGGGTGTTGAGAGGGATGGATAGGGGCCGGCATAGAGCTGAGCTACAGACAGGAGAGTGAATGCTGAGATGAACATCGTCACTCATTCGGTCTGACGGTCAGAAATCAATCCATCATCAGTCATCTAGACTGGGATAATGTGTTGCAGATGCAAGCCTGCTGGGGAGGAGCTCCATACGTTTATACCTTTGCTGCCACATTGGTATAGATCAAATTTTAGTGACACAGCAAACATGTCAGCTTGTATAAAATGAAGTTACACACATCAGGTCACACAGATTTGAATAACAAGAGAACGAGAGCACAACGAGAACAAGTTTTATTGTAAAATACCTATGAGATCTAATTTCACTCTAGCAGGATATAGTCTTTTAAGGGACATAAATGGAGTTCATGGCAGTCCAAATGTACCTTTATTGCAGCTGAGTACTGCTCAGTACAACTAATGAATGTTGCTTGCTTCAGTGTTCCTAAGAAATAGGATCACGCATGACTGTTCAGCAGCCTCATAAACCCCACACCCTTCTAACGTCAGAACAGAGAGAGCCGAGTCCGACAACCGCCGTAACTGACAAGTGAGCCCATGTAATGCAATGACTGCTGAGGTGTGGAGAGGAGGGAACGACTTCTGACACTTTTCATGTGACTAACCAAGTGCAACACTATGAATGCTTTCCAGGAGAGACCATGTGCTGTTATTCCCATGTTTAAACAATACCACATCTCTTCCCTCTCTCTGACAGCTGGCTTTTCACCCTGCCTCCAAGTGTGGCTGTTCAGAGCAGCTATAAACACTTTTGCTCTCAGATGTGGTCACAGAACATGATGTATAATTGAATTATTTTCTAGTATAACCCAACTCTAGGAGTCTACATCCACATAAGTGGTTTAGTATTGTTTATTCTGAACCCCATGGATATATTTAAATGAAAAATGTAAAGCTGGAGGGAAATCAGGGGATCACCAGAGTCAAAGGGATTCATCCTCTAGGCATGAAAGCAAACTATATTTTATGGCAATGAATCCAATACTTTTTTAGATATTTAAGGCTGCAACAAAGTCCAGATCTTGCTAAATTATGCTGCTGGTGTGGCTAATAACACCCTCAACAGATACAGAGCAAAGCTGACAATGCAGGACACCCCTGCAGGGGGAACGGTATCTAAATAACAGAACAGACCCAGCAGCAGTGAAAGCCATGTTATCTCACTATAATACCCTAAACATCCACATGCATCTGTCAGTCAGATATGCAGCAGCCTCAGCAGCCCTCCCCTGGTAGTTGCTGATGGACAGGACAGGGGAGGCCAGGGCGTCTCGACAAGCAGATGAGGGTGAAGGGAGAGGTGACCCGTGTGTTTTTGTTTTGGAATGTGAAAGTATGTTGGTTCAGATATGCAACAGACTCGGTCAACATGACTCTGAAACACAGACCATTACATTTAGTGGAATCAAAAATGAGCTCTGTGTGTGTGTAGGTGTCTGGTCGTCTGGTGGGAATGCACATCTGTTTCTTTTGTCAGTATGCGTAATAGCTGTTATGGCATAAAAAGTTGGGAAAAACTTAAATTGGGTCAAGAAATGTGGGCTACTAGCAGCCTTGATTGAAAAAAATATTAGTAAGTTGCCTCCTACAAAACAGAATGATGTAACTGTGTATGTGTCCGTGTGTGTGTGTCTGTGAGAATACATCTGTACATAGAGCATGCATGTGAGTGAGGGCCTGTGTGAGGGCTGGGATACCATCCAGTAATTGGGTACAGCCTTTTAATGTCAGTCAGGGTTTATTAGTGAAAGTGATCCATGATGTTAGCAGGCTCCCTCTCCTCCTCCTCCCCCTTCTTTTTCCCTGCCCTCCCTGTGCACTTTGCTTCACTTGCCCTACATTGTGCCTGTGATTTGAAACATGTCAATTTATGTTCCGGCAGTTCTATCAGCCTCTCGTTTCACAGCGCCCAACATTCGTTGACCAGTTGTTGACATAATCTCTGTCTCTCTCTCTCGTCTCCTCAGACTGACATGTTATTGGCCTCAGTGTTGCCCCCTGGACATGAAACTTGATGAGGTGTCTGCTTTTTCCATCTTTATTTCATTCAGAGGAATATTTTTTCTGTCCTCTTATGATTTGCTGGAGCCAGGAATGCTGAAAACTTTTAACAGGCACTTTTACACTACGTGTACACAGACGTGTACAAGACAAATTGTTATAACTTTGATCCCCTGACCTCATATCTAGCGCCATCAATTGGTCATGCACATCCACCTCAGCTGCACTTTCTGTTATGCTAAATGGAAAAGGTGAACAAACATTATAACTGCTGACAACACAGGCACCTTAGCATCATGGTTGTGTGCATGTTACCATGCTGATGTGAGCATCACAAATCTCATAGCATGGCTGCAGATTCTTAGTCTTGGTAATTCTGTTGATAGTTCTAGCTATCTCGCTTAAATTTTCATGAATTTGTTTCTGCATGAAAGTGATTCCAGCCCATCGACTTGCCCTGAAGCGGAGGTGCAGGGTCGAGCCAGTTCGCACAGCATTCTTGGAGCACACAGGACTGTAAAGACCATGTGGGGGGACTGAAACCACACTAACCAACCGGGACTGATGGCATGTTTCACCCAAAGCTCCCATACACAAGAAGAGCACTGCAGTTTTCATTGGGTTTTGACCAAAATGACCAGTGAAATGTTCAGCTCATCACAATTATTGTATTGAATTAAAGCCTTGTACTGATAGGTAGATATGAAACAGACAAAATTTATCTTCCGTTGCTGGCAGTTTATCTTATGTCAGGTTATGGCTCAGCCTGTAGCAGGCTAGTGCTACTTTGTATTGACCTACAGTATTGAGTTTTCTTGCTCCTTAAGCCCACATTAACATTCATGTATATAGTAATTTGCTGCAGTTTGCACATTTCACAGCTGATTAGCTCTGCAATTGGAAAATAAATGGATAATATATAGGTTTGGACAGGATTTGAACAGCCTCTTTTGGCTTTCACTAACACACTGTCAATGTGGATATCATTAATAGTGACTGCAGGCTGCTGCTTTTGACAGCTTA
Organism: Psettodes erumei; assembly: GCA_016785225.1. NCBI lineage: Eukaryota > Metazoa > Chordata > Actinopteri > Pleuronectiformes > Psettodidae > Psettodes > Psettodes erumei. The sequence continues at coordinate 907,112 of JAFBJZ010000601.1, read as the reverse complement.
TGTACCCAGAGTGCGATAAATTATAATGATAACAAACAACTGGAAATGAATTGGACAATACATTGCTCATACAGATTCATTTAAAATGCCTTGATTGGGTTTGATACAGATCCCACTGAGTGCTTTGTTTAACCTCTAAAAACAACTGAAATGTCTTTTCCTTCCACTGGCAAAATGATCGCTGAGTTTAAAATAACCTGTAAAGCAGCAAAGTGATTTCTGGTGGAACAAATAAGCAAGATAAAACATGAGTCATCCTTGGCAAGACACTGACATCCTGATCCTGGACAAGTGATCTTAAATCTCAGTCTGACTGATTATACCATATGTAAAATCCAGCGTGTCACAACCACTCAATACTGAGTCTTCGTGGTACCCTGGCCTGACCCTACTTAATGCATCTTAAACTTCACCCCATCCATCCTCCTCTTTAGCCATTGTGTACCAGCTTTCTCCCACCAGTCACTTGTTTTGGTGAGGGCTGACCAAGCAGCTTTGTGCCCAGTGAGGGGTGCAGGCAGGCCCGCATACGACCCCAGCCTGCTGCTGTAGCTGCTGCCAATATCAGCATGGACGCACTGGAGGAAACACTAAGACAGGTTCCAGAGGCAGGCCTGGGCCTGGATCACTTTACACTGGAGATTATGTACTTTAGCAAGGGGTCTCCTTCCAGAGGGGGGGTGCTTACTGTTATGGTTTCCCATCCAGTGTTACCGTGATTTATTTGTGCATTTGCAGACAGGAATGCGCTACAAAGACAGGATATTCGTTATAGCACCCCAAGAAAACTCAACTACCTCCCCAGTCCCCAACCTAGACAGCGCTGGGGTCCAGAGAGCAGGGCACAGCATAGATGCTTCTCATTGGGCTGCAGTCACAGTTGTTATGAGACCCATTCACATTACTCACTGTTATTCCCCCAGTTTTGTATAAATGTGTATGTAGAGTTTCTCTATGTGAGGAAGATCATAAGAAACTTCGGTATCAATCTCTCTCCATGACTTTTGAAATAAATCTCATCTCTTATTTGTGTGTTGCCATCAACCACAAGTTAGAAAAGAGGGAGGACACTGACAGGAGGAAGAGGCGGATGGTTAAAAGTCTGGGATGAAGGATGTTGTCAGCTTTGAGTGTTCCCTAATGGGACTCTGGTGGGAGGAACACAGGAAGTGAAGCTCAGTGGAGGTCAACGGCCTCTTGACACACCAGGACAGGAGACTGGCCATGTGTGTGTACGTCTTGTCATTTTGATGGATGCCTCTTACTGATGTGGCTTGTACGTGTTACAAGTATGGCATGCTGTACTCATCAACCATGTTGTAATTGATTTATTTGCTCTGCAGTTCAAAAACTTGGCTGGTCATGTTGTGTATGATGGTGTGATGATGGATTATACTGAAACACATTAGCATGATGAGACCAATAAAACTGTGGTGTGACACATTTTTGGAAGACTGCCACATTCATTTTTTTTTTGCATGTATTCATTTGGGAGTAAGTTTTGTTAATTTCTGATGTGCTTCTTTTTCTTGTCTTTTTAATGTGTTGCAAATTCTTCTTGGAGCTTTAACTGGTGGGAGTTTAATACTATTTTAATGAGGTGTTCTGCCTTGTGTGGGCTTTTTAAATCCCACAGTGAAAGCACATTTATACTGCTCTATAAATAAGCTAAATTAACTTGTGCTGTCCACCTGTTTGACTCCTAATACAACCAAGAAAAGCAGAAAATTCCAAGTTGTGACAATTTGTTTAAAGATTAAAAATTCCCAAAAATTAAAAAAAAAATGTTCTTACGTCCTATATCCAAAATGTTAACTCTGTACAAGAACACTGTCTACGTCAGCTTCCTCATAAAGGTGGGAAGGTGTTATGCACAGCCACATGCAAAGCTCTTTTAAGGTTAGGGCATAATCGCATGTGTATTCTTTTTAACTTGTGTGAGTATACATATGTAAAGGTGTTAGCGTGGCGAGCGTGAGCACCTCCTCTCTGTTTATTTGCTCTGCAAGTCCACTTCCAGGACCCAACCCTCAGGGGAAACATCACAGCTCTGTCCTAACAGAGGAAGCTTTCACTGGGAACACAGGAGGTCTGAACCACTTCCACCAGAATACAGGCTGACCTGCACTCCTCCTCCTCCTCTATGTTATGCCTCACCTCTCCTCACTCGCCTCATCTTTCCATCATTTCTCCTACCATTCTCCCATCCTCACCCCCTCTTTAAAAACACCCTTTAACCTTCCCACCCATGCTCTAATTTCCTCGCTGTTATCACTCCAGGATCAGAAACAACGTTTATATTTCTCTCTGAGGTCAGCTGATTTTATGAGATAACTGCTAACTGATTGGGAAAATTCTCCCTTTCTCTGTCATCCTCTCTCTGGCCCCTTGCTGCCTTTGTTCTTTCAGCAAATGAGTACTGATGTTGTCTGACATGCAACATTATTTAAAGGAGCTTCGGGAAATATCTTAATTACATGCTTTAGCTATTTTTGACACACAGTCATTTATCCATCTATCCAGCACTTCTGTGCAGCACTCAGGCTATGGTGTCAGTTGCCAGATAGAGTTTTGTTATAGGTTTACTCTGTGCAGGCATAATGGTACCAAACCCCTCAACCTCAGGCGATGATAAGACATCAAGATGCGGCACAAAGCCCCTGAGCCCAACTGTTGCTTGCCAAAACATCCTGACTCCAACTCTGCACTCCAAAATACTGAGCACTTTCTTTAAACGCTGGTCAAAAAGATGATAAGACGAAGGGGTCATGGATGAATAGCAAAAAAAATAAGTGAAATCATCTCACTGGTATCTTTGTGAGAGCACACCTCCTTCTTCCTCTGAAAACAAAACCACAGGCCATATTTCTGACTAAACCTGATGACTGAGAATGATGCAGCATCTCATCACTTCATTGTGACATTTTGTAAATTACCCTACATCCCATCATCATGCCTGATTCCCCAGTAACCACTGACCGCATTCCAGTGAAACAGAGGCAAATGATTTACTTTCACACTTTGTGCCAGATTTTCAGACTGGCTTGGTTTGCTCTGCTGTTACGGGACTGAAATAGCTGTTTTATGAGGAAACATGTTTACTGCTGCCAGGATTTCACTTGTTTCGAGAGGATTAGAAGTTGTTGGTGTGTGTCTCAGGGCTGACCCAGCGGTCTCTGGCCTCTGTGACCTGTCCAGGCTCAGTGTCACTGAAGGAATGTGCTATCTCTGACCCTCTGAGCTGCTCTGTGTGACAGACACACACATGATCTGCTCCATCCAAGCCAAAAGGGAACTGGAGGTTTGGTAACTGTTTAAAATATTACCAAAAATACAATGTAAACCAGGTCAATTTCTATAAACATCAACTGCCTAATCAGAAAACAACTAATAATTATTTTTTTCAACTGACAAGTATTGATATTTGATGTCAGCTGAACAAAAACACCCTTTTTAACAGATATATTTGTCTGTGACTGCGACTGACTGTGACTGTGACGATGTGACTGTGATTTTTCAGGCAACACAGACTTTGATTTACTCACTGGCCCACTGATACCAGATGTTAATGCCTGCCCATTGTGACAGTATCTGAGAGGCCACAGAAAACATTACAATATCACTCTGTGTTTCAATGTGCTTCCACCAGTATTCATTGCATAATTTTCTGGCACAAAATATTACCATAAAAAATAAGTGGATGAGAACCCAACAGGGGACAAAATGTATCACACTGGTATGTGTGTGTGTGTGTGTGTGTGTGTGTGTGTGAGAGAGAGAAGCTTTTTCTTGGGTGCTTGGATAATGCTCTTTTTTACATGTTAATGCAGATAAAACACACTGGACTGAATGAAATGTGATTGATGACCCAGTGTGAAAATAAGGGCAGGGAGAGAAAGGTAAGGAGGAACCAAAGTAAGATGGGTAAGTGCTAGATAAGCAGCTAAGCAGTGAGGTCAAGCTAACGACAGATCCTTCATAATGATGTGTCTGGTTAGGTTTTCATGCCAGACAATAAAGCTGTTTTAAATAAGAACCTTTTACTAAAAACCCCACTAGAGACTGTAACTGATGCTCACGGTAATGGACTGATAAGACATTGAAGGTCTTCCAAGTCTTGTAAATGGCTTTGTGACGACCTTGATGTTGAAAAATCCCGGCGGTATTGAGAGATTTATAACAGTTTTCAGTTGTACCTCCCCAGCTATTATGCTCCACACCTCCTCTACTCTCAGTTTTCCATTTTGCTACATGAGACGAAGCCTCATACATGCAGGCACCTCGCCGGGCTTGTCGACTTCAAAAAGCATTGCACCAACAATGTCGTTCCGGTCTGTTATCAATTGGCTGGTGATTTGTTTTGCTGAGGTATTAACAGTGACAGTGCAGCCATAAAAGAGGCTGAAAGAAACACTAATGTAGAGCAGATTGTATGCGAAAGTGCAGCCATTGTGTTTGTCCAGAGGGTTGTTCAGGTGCACGCTAATCAGAAAAAGATGGAAGACGATGACTGGAATTCTTTGGGAGGTCCAACTCTGGTCTACAGCTCTACGAAGACAATTACACCTCCATTAAACACAGGATGCGTAACTCAAAGGCCTCGTAAAGGTTCTCTCTGAGAAAATGAAGACAGGGATGGCATTAAGTGCTTCTCAGTGTAATGAAACGGCAACACTGAGAAAGGTATGGCTCTGCTGAGAGAATCTTGTGTCAGCTCCAAGTGTGAGAAAAATGAACAGGTTACTGTTCCCACAGCGTGGGATTTGTCGATCGCCATCCAAAGTAAACAGAGAGAAAAACTGCTAAAGGGAGAAAAGAGAGCCATGGTTTGAATAGGATGCCCCTGTGGACTTGCGGATGCAAGGCAAACAATCGCTAAACGGATAGTCCAAAAGTGCTGCACTTAAGTGTGAGTCGGCTGGAGGTTTCACCGAGCACTTTAACGATCCCAGCTCACGAGCTGAAGGTGAAAAATGACTTTGTCCACTGTGTTGATGATGAGGACTGAGGTGAAGACAGGGCTGTCAGTGACTTCACCAGAATCCTCTCTGGATGATAAACAGTAGACTGAATGTTGAGGGAATTTAATCACCAGAACATGCACACATGTATAATATAGTATGTACATACTGTATACACAAATGTATGCAGTTTTTTTTCATTTTTGTCCACCTCAGAACCCACAAATGTCTACAAAGGGAGGGGAACATTTGAAGACCTTTACCATTGTGCTCACGCAAACACATGCACTTACAAGCATAAAGGGTGATCTCATCTATGTCCGCCTGTGTGTGCGTGCACACACACACACACACACACACACACAAAGACAGACACATGTAAAAGTATCCCATGTAGGGATATTCAGTCCAGACATATACAAAGTACAACCACATACACATTGATACATACAAAAACATATTCACATGCTACTCATAAACACACGTCCATGTAAACACATGACACAAAATGTGATGGAAGCATCTGGTCCTCGTTACGGGTTTCAGAGCAAAATCAAATCACCTCCTTTCATTCTTCAGTCAGAGGTTTCCTGCTGTTTGACATAACAGGCTTCAGCACCTAATTTCACTGTTTACTGTTTGTCCATTTCTGTTTTAATCCTATCACCAGAGGACAAGTCCCCAGGGCTGACTAGTGACATGTAAAGTGGATGAGTTGTATTATGATCAAGAGATGATAACATGCACAAACTTTTACTTACTTTTAACGTACTTTTTCAGTAAGGTTAGAGGGCTGTGAGGGCTGTGAGAGATGATGAAAGTCATTCAACACTTAAATGTGACATTGCACAGTTTCAAACCAAGTCAGGAAAACTAAACCATCATACTTGCAGTAGGAAGTATTTTTCAGCAACGGCAGTGTTATAATGGCTTGTTTTATGGCTTGTAAGAGGGGGACCTCTGACTGCAGATCCCAGCAGGCCCTGAGCATTCAGCCCTGCAGTGTACAAGCCACACAGACACACACACATCATGCAGCACACAGGAGAGAGAACATGTACGCACATACATACACGTCTGCTTCTCATCACCTGCTATAGAAAGCAGAGCTCTGTCTTCCCAACCAGATACAGATGAATAGCACTGTGATACATTCCGCCTGTTTCTCGCTTCTTCACTGCATCTGTCTCTGACACATCTGCTGCCCTGCTTCTTCAGCATCCATGTTCTGCTAACAATCCCACAATGTCATGTTCTACCTGTAGATTTGAAAATAACAATTGTGGAATAATATACATACATAGACATACATGTAATTTTGTGGTTTTATGGGAAGTTGTAAAGGGAGTAGTGAATGAGTGAACAAGGGAGCGGTTTCTTGGTATAATGGAGCCACTACTGATATTGTGGGTTTCCTACTCAAAACTAAAAGGAAACAACAAGTTAAAAGGTCTGCAGTAAAAATAGTTAGCATGACAGCCCATAGGCCCTATGGGCTGTCATGCTAACTGCTGGGTAATGTACTTTAATTAGGGAGTCATGAACTGCCCAGAAAAAAAGGAACTGGGAGAGGCCGGAGAAGAGCAGCATTGAGAATTGAAAAGAAAAAAATAATTTCAAATGTGCAGTTTAGTGGTTTGCATGACTTGTTTTTACTCAATAATATGTCATGCAAACCCTCTCTGGACTTAGCAGAGACAGACATGTCAGTCAGTCAGTGTTACTTGAAAAAGGATGCTTTGCTAATAATAATGTAATGATGAATTCCACTGAAGTGTTGTCAGTAAGCCAAGACAGTGATCCAGCCTGCAGCCACAACACAAGGGAACTGGAACTGTACTCTAATGTAATTTAGCCATTGTTAAGGCTATTAAAGCTATTACACCTGTGCTCTGCCTGCTCTGCCTGCCATGACACGTCAATGACTGCTGGGGAAAAAGTCACTTGATGTCAAGTTCTCACGATTATATATAAAACTGGATATATATTTAGTCCTTGCTTTGGACTGTACACATGTACAGTTGTGTCACACTATACACAAGGTAGCTAGTTAAACTAAATAGGACAGCAAAATGTGTTGGTGAGTATTTGTGTGTGAGTGAGGAGCCCAGTATTTCAGGTTGTCTGGAACAATATAGGAAACATCCCTGATGCATGTTTATATACAATACTTAGCTCGGTAATTTGTAAAATTACTGATGTTTCTGATGGAAAGAGGAAATCAAACATAAAGGTAGTGTGATGGGAATAGAAGACAGAGAGACACACAAGGAAGAGTTTAGGAGAAAGCAAGTGAGAGAGAGAGAGAGAGAGAGAGGAGACAAAAAATGTAAAGAGAATAATACAGCAAATAGAAAGGACGAAAAAGAGAGAGATGAAAAACAAGAAAGATGCCTGGATGGAGATGTGAAGGGAACAGAGGAGGGAGCAAGAGAAAACAAAAAACAGAGTACGTAATGGACGCGAAAAGACAAGAACAGAAGGAGAGAATCTGAGCCGGGCAGCACGGGGGAGCGTGAAGTGAACGTCATGTCTGTGTCTGCTGAGCAGAGCTGCTGGACGTCTGATTCACTGTGAACATCAGTCAGCATCCAACCACATGTACACATTGAGTGGGATGCCAATTACAGGAGAGAGAGAGTGAGAAAAAGTCAGCAGCTTCTCCGATTTCCCCTTCTTGCTCTTTTTATAGACCTTCACATGGTTTTCCAGGCAAATCCCCCACTGAGGAGATCATTCTGCCAGGGCGCACTTTTAATTCGTTTGGACCCAAAAAATACCTCCACTTTCAACACACACACACACACACACACATGCACTTTGTTTCACTTTGCTTTTTTTGCCACCTTCCTGTAGCTCTCCCTGCTGTGCATATTATTTATTATATTTTTTTATTATTGCTGTGCTGATCGGTAATGGCCCATGAGCTGCCATGTGTTTCATGGAAGCAAACTTTAAAATTCATAATTTAATATATTCTTAATTATGCTTATCTTCACTGGTCCATTAGCATTAAGCAGTCCAAAAGAAAAAGATGGATCACTGCACATAAAAGTGAATCAGATGCAATGTTATTCATTTCTGAAAACTTTGTAGAAACTGCTTTGGAGCAGATAAACATTCAAAAAAGAGAGAGAAAGAGAAAGACACCTGCTGCAGGATGACTGTAATACTTTTCTGGTGAAGGGTCCTAGTTTCAGGTTCTGATATTCTCATGACGCCAACAGTTTGTACTCAAAATGGAAATAAATGTATTTATACAGCTTGATTCTCAAGTTACAAAGTGCTTAAAAGTAAAACCAACAGATTGCTCAAAAAATAGTTAACAATAAGAATTTAAAAGTAAGACACAGATTAAAACAGTGATAAAATGAGGAGCATTCAAAAGAAAAACAAACATTGTTAAAATGCAGGAAAAATACTTTCTATTAAAAGTGAGGTTTGAGAGTGATCCAAAATATGACAGAGCAAGCCAAACATACCCAGACACCTCAGGTAACTAAAGGGTATAAGATTTTTTAAACATATTTTTAAACTTTTTATTTGTATTTAACACAAAATATGACATATTAAACAGGCACCACCTCATAAGTGCAAGAAATTTCCCATATTTTCTCTGCACATAAACCCCCCATGGTTGAGAGACTGTCGAAATACATTTTTGACAGAGAGCTTCAAGCCAAAACTGGGCAGAAGAGAGTTACTCTTTCATCCATCTCTCCTGCTGTTTCCCACTTTCTTGAGTTAAAAGTGTCAGATTACTATCAAAGAAAAATGCAGCTGATGAGATTTGGCTTTTTCGTTGCATGACAGCTGCATGTGACAGCAATTGCCTCAATTTTTGAACTGCTGAAATAATTTATGCGCACTCAGTATATTAGCAATTAGGTAGTGAGTGCATGAATAATAAGCATGGTGTTTGTGGGTGATCCCCATACATCAGCACACCACACTGTGTTTTCCTCATTGTCTGCGACTGTATGTCTCTGGCTTTCATTTCTTTATCTGTGCTTTTTACTCTGTTTGTCTTGTTATCCTCAGTGACTTTTGTGTCAGTGTTTTCTTAGCTGCATGACTCATTACCACAGTTTATTGTAACTAATTTGCTGTGTTGTTGCTCTCTTCTGGACTGATGGTGGGTTTTTGTGTTTTTTTCTATGCAAGTTTTCAATTGGTTTTACCCTGTTTTACCCTTTTTCACACTGACTAATGTGCAGTTTTGTGATGCATGACCACTAATTTTGGGGCTTGACTGAGTGCGTAAGGATGTGTATGTGTGCGAGTGCATGGGGGAAGGTCTGCAGCGTAGGAAGAATGTGCATAGACCACGCAGAATCCAGAGTTGAGGTGACAGCCAAGTCTAATATCATAAATCCAGAAGAAAAAAAGTGGTTTCAGAGGAAGCTTAAGACACTACCAATACTTTATTGGCACTGAAGGTGTCAAGGAGCAAAGTTCAGATCCACATCCACACACACACACACACACACACGCACACACACAAAACTGACAACAACAGAACCTGGCTAACAGCTGTCAGTAAGTTAATCAATTATCCCAGCCAGTCAATCAGTCAGTCAGCAGTTTGTTGAGCCATTTAGATGTTCACACATCCAGTCTGTTGGAGTCTGAAGCCAGGGTGTCATTCACCCTGTAAGCAGACTCTGTGTCTCCCAGCTCAGTGTTATCTTAGAGGTTTAACTGCTGAAAGTCTACATGTCCTCAACTCTCTGAGGGACCATGACACCAGAGATGATCCCCTGTGGTCTCCTCCAACCCCATCCCAGGTCAACACGTTCCACAAGAGATGGACTTAAGAGGACACAAGGCGCAGCTGCTGGTCCTCAGGTCAAATCAAGATTGACGAAAGTGTGGTACTTATTTCTTTTGTCCTGACATGATCGGACATGATCATTTTTGACAAGGACAAGGACAGGATCAATTTCTCAACACTAACCTGGCTGACCTTATCTGGGTAGCACAAAGCTGTCATAGATCTGTAGTCATGCACACTTCAAACCACCATTTAACATGGATGAAACTTGTTGTTTATTACATTTGACCTGAGCTCAACCCCAGCATTAATACTCAGGCTACTAGACAGAGGCCTGGCTTCTGTCTCTCCAAAACAAAACTACAGAGGCTCAGCCCAACCAGGAAGAAGGAAGCTGTAGAGTGAAGGTGGAGATGGAGTCCAGGCCTGGAGCTGAGTCAGTCTCAGTAATGAACCCTTTAAATGTTTCTGGGTGACACACAGGGCAACTTTGCGTGGGGGGTTATGCTTGGACTTGGAGCTTGTGAAGAAATCTATGTCTATATGTACCACTTTCATGAGTTTCCATGCATGTTAACAAGCTCTTTTACATTATCACCTCATCCCTTCTGACCAAAAACAAAAGAAACATGCTGAACTTATGTTTGGCAGGATATCTAAATTACGCTATAAACATACACTGTGGCACGACCTCCAAAACCACTGGTATCCACTCTCCAGGGATTTAGTGACAGGGCTTCATGCCCGTGACAGAATATGATTACATAAGCTGTCATGGTCTGTATAAGGAAAACTTCTAGCTCTTAAGTGAAGAAAGGGAATAGAGATCAGCAAACAAATTGCCAGCCCTAAGTAAACCCTTTGATGAAGACATATAGATTGCATGAAACACAAAGCAAAGTCCATAGCTGTGGGACACAAACTCAACCCAACTAAGCCCCACATTGCAGATCAAACGCCATCTGTGCAGTTCAACAACTCAAACCAGCAAAGATATGAACTGTCTGAATCAACCCAGGAACAATGTTCCTAGATTGAAAGCAACAGTTAACATGCTTTAGATTCACATTATTATTGTGCAAATCATGTCTGTTTTATGTCATTTTTTTGATAACATTTTACACATTTTTATTTTATTTTTTGCATTGTATTTTGTGGAGCTTCTCAAGAACAATATTTGGAACTACTTTGACATGATGGTGTTAAGGGACTGCCAAACAATTCATCCTGGGGGTCAGTGGAGCAAGGCATCCAATGGTTGCCAAAACATTCCATTTCAAAACCACAAATGTCAACTTCATTAGGTTTTGTGGTTCAGTGCCATGAATGTCTGTAAGTATTTTTGTGCCAGTCCTTCCTGTGGATGGAATTGTTTCTCTGAATAAGTGAAAACTTGAACCTGCTGCTTGAACTAGATGAACAGTCGGGGATCACCAAAATCAGCAGGACCATGAATAAATACCAAATTTCATGGTGATTAATCTGATAATTGTTGGTAGGTATTTCAATTTGGACTAGAGTGCCACACAACAGACTGACACTGCCATCCTAAAAACCAAACTGCTAGTGTGGCTAGTCTAAAAACTTGGATGGATTGTGACTTAAATAAAATAGGTTTTCTGGATACATGTGTATTGATTTAAAGCATTGAAAGCACAAGAGAGGCCTCATCCAAACTGTACTTTGGCAAAGGAAAGAGGAAAATGATGCAGCTACAGTATATCTGATATGAACACAATCCACATGTGAGACGCATGTGAACGCCAGGTGTAAAGAGGCCTTCCTGCCTTCTGACCAGCAGTCAGCATGCAATCACACGTCCACTGAGGCCAACCCTGCATGAGTAGTATAATGAGTCAAGACAGGAAGTGGCTGCGGTTAAAATCTAAGGTTGACTTACACCAAACCTTACATTATTGAAGCTTGCATTATGTCTTTGATCAGTGGGGCTCTTTGTAATGGATAGTACAGTCATTAGCACTAGGACACAACATGTATTGGGATTTTCTGGCTTCCTGTTATGCCATGCCAATGCTGAATTAACTATGTCTACTGGTGGCAAATGGTAAACATGTAAGTCAAGCACAGCTGTGTTTGTGTGCTGACTGTGTGGACAGAGAGTGAACAAGCATCTCTGTGCAACTTTTTAAGACAAATAAAATAGCAAAAGTGTGTGGAAGGGGCCAGCAGTGTAACGATATCAGAGACCCCCGCAAAGATGTTTCAGAGGCAAAAAATTCAGCCAAAATGACTGAAGTGTGCGTGACTCAGCTTTAAGATATTCCACCAGGCAAAGTCCAAAAACACTGATTGCAAGCATTCATGTCTGTCTGTCTCTCTGTCAGAGTTGCACTGGTTTCATCCAACCACATGCTCGGCACTGGAGGTGTGTGTTTGTGGAAGAGAGTGAGATAGAGAAGAGAAATGGGAGAATGAACGGAAGAAGTTGGAGACAATCTCGATTCCTATCTCTTCCTCACGTGGTTAGTTCTTCCTACTTACAGTTCTAATCCTTTCATCATGAAAGTGATTACCAATATTTATGGCTGGCATTTTCTTATGGAAAAGCTGTTCAGTCTATTTACTTTCAGTAATTACCTCGACATAGCAGTTTTTATTGGTTGTGGTGGAGTCTGCAGTCCCTGCCCTAGATTCAGATTGACGCCTGAAGCATGAGGGATTCACATTATGTAATCCAGTGCAATTTTATTTACTGATAACAGCTTCAGTGCTCTGTGTTCATTCCCACCACATCATATCCGAGATGTATTGAGTTACTGTTAATGCAAAGTGAATACCCGACTGCTGCTATTTCACATTAGACTCTTATGAGTGAAGTTCCACAGTGTGAATATTAAAAGAGGTGACTTTTCATTGTTTGATTTGTAGGGCAAACTCCTTTGCTCTTGTATTGTGTGAATGTTTTTCCCTCAGGACATCCCACACCTATTGTAAAGGTGTGTAAATTACTACAATTCCAAACATGATCTATCTTAATCACAGCACAATGAAGACGCTGCTGATTTCATGGAGTGCTGCTGTTCAGCAACTCAATCAAGAAACAGTCAGTGGGTTCCCCCTGCAGAGTGGAGGGGAGGTTCTGCAGTTGAAGTTATGCTATTTGTTTGGTCTGCAATAAATTAGACTTTTTGAGCTCTAGCCATTTCTCATTTCAGTTTCTTCAGTGATAAATGCATTTTGCATAATTGGAAACAGTGAAGAAATCCACTACCTCACAATACCAGCAAAATTATTCGGATGCCCTGCCCTCCATCCCTGTAAGAGATTAAGAAGAAAGAGTAGTAGAAAAAGAAGATCACTGCTTAGGAGCATCTAAGTTATGATGGAATATTAAACGATAATGAAGCCACAGGGAGAGTGAGATTAGTGGGGCAAGTGCTATGAAGTATGGAAATAATAAAATCAATCATGTCTCATTTGTCATCATTACTTACTTTCTCAGATTAAAAGTCTGCGCTCACACACTTTAGTGTGATTTTATGGGTGCTATCTGAAGGGTATTAAACCCAGAACAACATGCCGATCAAGTGAAAAGATGGTTTATAGTTTTGCGGAACCCATCATTCCTGTCAGATTTAGACTCCACAGCTGAGAGTGTTTAGAGAGCAAGTGGCTCAGAAAAGAACAGAAAATTAACTGCTGTTACTGCCGGCGCAGACAGTACAGAGACATTACACAAAGACTCATACATAAACATGCAAGCTCACGCACACTCACATCATTCTGGGTACAAACCATGAACATTTGGCTTGGCACTGCCTGAAACCTGACCTCCAGCAAATAAGAAGGCGAAAGAGGCAGAACAATAGAAATGTAGAAATTAAGCTGATTCACCCTCAATGCTGTGAAAGCCACCGCGCAGGGGGAGGAGACCTGCGGCTGTCCAGTCTTTGTTTAGATGGTGAGATCAGCAAATGTTTACATCTGACCAACACCACAAAACCCTCTGAGAATTTACATTTACATTTTAGGCATTTAGCAGCACTCTCTGAGGGGAGCAGGGGAGACTAAGAAGATGAGCAACCAAGAGACAGAATTGGAAAGAGTTAAGCATCAGTGTGCCAAAAGGTTGTTGAAATTAATGTTCATGTACGTTTCTGCTTGGGTAAGAAATTGTATTTCTTAAATATAACTGCTGGACTTCTCTTAAATATCAAATGATCCTTTTCATAAAATCCCACCTATAGCAAACAGCCTCATGTCATGTGCTACCATAATTTAACTACAAGAAGTACAGCCATTTGCTTCACTGTTTTGTTAGAAACTAAGCCCAATTTCTTTGGGAAGGTGTGAATTTTTCCAAATGGTTCACATGCCATCTCCAATCAAAACTCCAGATATATTGTACTTTTTCCCTGATTATTTGAATATGACAATATGAGCGCCAAGTGAAGAAATAAGAGAAGAAAAGAAGAAAATGCCTGGAAAATGTGCAGCCTGTCTAGACATGGCAGAGCTGTGGGTCAAGTACAGTTTGCAAATTTAATGTTTTTTTTAAATAACCTCTCCAAAACCATAATCAAAGGAGAAAAAGTGTGTCTGCTCTAGCATAAAAGCAATTGTTGGCCTGTCTGGCTAAGTGTTACACTACAACGTTATTTCCAAGGCCAATGACCACATCAATAACTGTTATAATAAAAATCACTGTTCACATTCACATTCACTGTGTAGTATTGCTCCTCTGTGTGAACGTAGGTCGCGGATGCAATCAGAGTTCAGGCTTACACTGGGAGCTGTGTTCTCGGGCGTACTCTTCAAACCCAGCCAACGTTATTCAAGATAGAATTCAATTACGATATTATGTATCAAACCACCGGGTGAGTGCTTACAGGAAGGACCTCTTTCACAAGATTCTTGGTTTAAAACAAGGCAACTGGCAACATTAAAAATCTTTCTTCAGACAGCATCATTTTAATCAAATAGCTAGCTACAGGTGATGAAATCAGACAGCAACCACTGACACTCCAGCCAGTGAAACTGCTGATCGCTAGTACACATACACACATATACAATCAATAGATCAATCTTGTTGCCCCTGCATGTAGGCCTGTGTTTTTGGTGTGTATAAGGGTCAGGTCTGTGATGAACCACCTTGAGAAAGGAAAATACAACCTCATCTAATCCGTCTCCTCGAGCACCACACATCTCTCATAGAGCCAGAAATTAAACAAGACACAGAGCCTGTTAGAGTCTAACCTTGACAGTAAACAGATCAGATGGTCTGGCCTCATAGCAGACCCAGTGCCTCATTTATTAAAGGATCTTCTTACGCCAGCAACCAAATCTGAGCCAAAGTCTGGCTTCAGAAGAAAGTTATGTAAATGTCAAAATGAGCGATTTAAGTTGATTTTCTCCTGTTGCGCGTGATGTATCATGAGCTAAAAGTCTTACAACCTGCCTTCATGTCTGCACTGGATTCATGTATTTCCTTTAACCTATGTTTCAAGATGCTCATACGATATAATAGAGAGGGAAACCACCATAAATTATACCCCTTGGGACTGTGTGTAATAAGAGAAAGATGAGCAAGAAAGGAGCCAATTTCTTTAAGTAATATGTTATACCTGCCTCATGTTCCCCTCTTATACTCTCTTTTCTGTATGTACCCTTCTTCATATTACAAAAAATACAAAGACACTTCACCTTCAAGTCTACAATTAAATCCAATTTGTTGGTAGTAATCACTATAAGAAGTTTGCTGTCTTCCTCTGAATGGATACAGTACAATAAAGATAACTGATTATATCCCCTCCTGTCAGACTACTTCTACTTTTAAGGTTATAATGCAGGCCTTTCTCCCTGAGGGGGATGTCTTCCCTAAATGTTTTAGCTCTGGACCCAAGCTGAGAAAGTTCAAGTTCAAGTTCTGTTTTACTGTCACAGAGCCAGGCTGGTGGAATTCAGCTCTGTGCAGATGGAAACTGCAGTGCAAGGAAAGTAATAACAATTTTGCTTAAAAAAGGGGATCAACAAACTATAAAATGAGGTTAGAATAAGTAATGGTACGGTGAATCTGTTTTCTGGCCATGTTAGACTGTGGTTAAGTTATTAAAACCAGGGTGCAATGCACGGTAAGAGGAAGAAAAAACAGTGGCTGCTGTTGGTTGACAAATTTTACCAACTGCATCAATGTTTTGTGAGTGATGGTCTTCAGGAAATTATTATTTTCTCTCTCAAGTGGATACTGTATATAGAGTTTCAAAAAGGGGGATATACAGTGCAGACTTGTGGAAAACATGGCAGGGTGGCTTAGTGGTTATAGAAACCGTTCCATAACCCCAGAAAGTTTCAGGTTCAATTTTTTCTACAGGCATCAGAGGCCACTTGTCCTCTCAACGTATCCTTGAGCATAACAATGTTCTGGGAAAGACTGTCAGCTCAGTACCAAAATATAAGGATATAATGTACAGCAACTGCCTGTTGTTTCACTCAGTGACTTGGGCTGGTTAGAAACAAGGAGACTTGGTGTCTTACCTTAAACAAGTGCCGTTCTTCCCCCCGGCTCTGACACAGGGATACTCTACTGTTAAGATCTTACTGTCTGGACACTCCGCTCTGAAAAAAGAAAGCCATGAATGTAACTTTTTACAGCAGTGACCACAGTGGCTAAATGTTCATGAAAGAGAAGGGCAGACAGATTAAATTTGGTTATCAAAGAATTCTGACTGAAAATGTCAGTGTTCACTGATGGAATATAAAATGTTGCAAGATGTCAATCAAACTAACAATATGAGGCACAGTTTGTGTCAGGGTTACAGTGCAGACACACAAAATCTATACTTTGTTTCAATTTAACGAACGAACTTAATGAATGAAAAGGTATTTACTTTGTACGTTTTTAACTGGGGCCATCCAACGAGTTTACACTGAGCCTTTAAAACATAAATCTGAAGGTACTGTATGTGGTTCTTTGTCATTTTAGAGCAGATGGAAAGGATAATATAATGATAAAGAAATAAATATTGATGGTTAATTATCATATACAGTATACATATAACAAGTTTAACCTGTTGCTCTGCATTTATCTCCTCAGTGGTTTCTTCCTCCTCCTCCTCACAGTACTGGGTACATGTGCTCTGCTCACATCATCCCCTCACCTCCTGACCCACTCTCTCCGGGCACGTTAAAAGCATCTGTCATGTTTTGTCTAAGCACAAGTAACATTTGGCTCTCCGCACCGCGACCGATTCCAACCATTTGGAGTTTCCTATTGCCATTTGCGTTTCCTCGAAAATCGCATTAGATTAGACGCGCTACATCGGTTCACTCAGGGGTCTCCTCTCTGACAGCCTGCTCGCACAGTATGGAGTAAAACGCAGCAACCAATAAAACACAGACTAAACTCTATTAAGAATTTTGGCACGGTGTGCTACACTGACAGCGACGTCCTTGTTGTTTTGAGTTTAAATTCAATGCCGAAACAACTTGGCAATGCGGGTGGAGTGGATATTGTCAAGAAGTTTCCACATCTTTACTCTCATATTAATCTTACAAACCACTGTTGATCGCAAGTGAACTGTAATTCAAACTTTGTGGCTCAAATCTAAAATGCTGTTTCTGAAACGCTTTTTTAGTGGAGCTTTGCGTCATTTAAAAATCGACATCATTTCGGATTAAATTTAGAGATGGCACACTACATCCGCGCCTTTCCGCGCATTTTTAAAAGGTAAAGCTATTTTCCGGATACACTTGACAACTCGGTGGGACTTACTTCGAGGTGTCCACTGCGAGAGTCGTCCTGATAGAGCTGGCACCAGATTCCCACAGGAAAACAACACAGATAGCGCCAAATGGTAAAAGAGTCGCACCATAAAGTTGACCCATGTCCCCTCTGCGCTCCGGGACAGATGATTTGCTCAAGGAAAACGCATTCACATCAACAAAACCCCACTGATTTCATCTGTCAGTGACCCGCGAAGGTGGTGGTATAAAAATATCTGAAATCCTTGTCAAGTATCCCGCAGAGGTGACACACATGGAGCCTGTGGGGTAGTAAGTGCTGCGCGGTGCATCCGGAGCCCGTCCCAACTTTACGCACTGAGGCAGAGACCCCTTGGAGAGCTACTGAAGGGTTACAGCTCCGTGTGTTCTCGCTAATCCCTGTGGATTTACATTCCTGCCTCTAAAGAAGAGACCTCCACTGAGCATAAAGCTTCAGTGCCCATTGGTGGGGATAGCGTATTCCCAATAACAATAATGATAATAATAATAATACATATACTGATAATAATATTCATCATTATTATTATCATTATTATTATTATTATTATTATTATTATTATTATTAGTAGTAGTAGTAGTAGTAGTAGTAGTAGTAGTTGTTGTTGTTGTTGTTGCTGAGTAACGCTCTTATTCCCTAAATCACCTCCGAGCTCAAACTGCTGATATACTGAAAGCAAAAACATTTTCAAATTAAACTTCATATAATTAGCAGGAGGGACGTTCAGGCATTGGAGGGCGCTATTATACTCTGTCCTGAAAAAGAATAGGCTGGGCTGATTGATGAGTAAGTATTGAAAAGCAGCACAGTATGTCAAAAAGAGACAAAGTGCATACTTGACACACTGACACTAAAACAAATGAGAATCGAAGCAGAACATCACAAAAATGCTTTTTAAAAAGCTTTGATTAAAAATGATACAAGTTGAGGTAACATTTTCGAGAAGTTACATATATGTGAAGCAGAGCAGCTAAAAACAGTTTCACGATTTCATTTTAGGAACAACCAGCAGATCAGTACCAGCCTCTGAGGTTGAGTGCTGATGCTTTGTAGCAGACGATCCCAGATGTACTTGGAAACAGAAACATTTTTTGTGATTTATCAAAGAGCAGGAATTTGAAATCTGTTCTTTGACAGATTGAAATGGAAGGCAGAGATGTGACAGCTGGATCAGTGTGGTCCTCGTTAGGACCCAAGCAGCTGCCTGAAGAGAAAAGTTCATTACAAGTATTCTAGCAATAAGGACATGGATTAACTCATGCAAATCTCATGTGAACATGAAGGATTCTGACATAAACTGAGTACTAAATTTTTCATTCTTGCCTCTTTGCCACCCAAAATGTATTTACTTTATTTACTTTTACTGTGTAAGATTATGGCACTCTGTTTATTTCCTTTAATCAGTCAGTCTATGAGACAGTACTCATTTGATTGTAAAGACATGTAAACACAAGTGTCATCTGCATAATGATGACAGGGAAGTTTATTGTTTTTTCTGTATTTTGTCAGCAGGTTTTAAACAGCATGACTGCAATGATGCAATTTTTTCCAGAGCTGTGTCCCACATTTCAATAAAGGTTGGAAGAATTTGTTTCTGATCTCTGCAAAAGTCTAGAAAAAAGAACAGAGCAAGCTGTTGTCTTGGAAGAAAATTTGGTGCAGGGTCTGCCTGGAAGCAAAATGCTGAGCTGAGCTGAACGTGCAAAGAACGACAAGTTCAAAAGTAGCATCAGAACAAGGATGACCTGAATGACATGCCAATCCCAGTCTTACCCAAGAAGTGCTCAATGCAGGTGTTTTCAGCCAGTCACAGTCAATGAAATAGCAGAAAATGTACTGTATGTCTCTGTCCTGACCTGCTATGTTTCATGCATATTTAATAAAAAAAAACATGACATTTATAGAAATAGGTATGTGATTAGAATGAGTGTGTTTTGTAATGAAAATCTTTGCAAAAACACAAAATAAATGATATAAATCGCATCCCCACACACCTACTATATTTATAAGTTGTAAGTGGTTTAGATAACAGACAAAAACTAGAGGGAGAAGGCCTTAAAATAGAAAGGGATTAATAAAACAGCCTCCAAGAAGAGATCAGTTTTGTATAAATAATAATTGTCCTCCCATTATTAGTGTGTTTTTTTAAATTATACTTGCAATCACAGCCTGATTGTGCAAGGTCTAAGTATGTGTGTGTGTAGGATATGTAGGATATTAATGAACTTGTGTGGGTCCTGTTAACTATATATTTCAGTTTCTTTTTATTTGTTGAAGAGAATATTCCTCATTTCCCCCATTTCTTCCTGTTACTATAAAACACAGGCTGAGAGGATCCTGCATTGTCATTCCTCTGCTTGACATATAGATAATACAAAAAAGCATTAATAACCATTAGAACCTCCCCTAGATGAGTAATTGGAAGAAATCAAAGCCATATTGTACCGTATTGCTCGACATTTTCTACTTCCAGGATCTGATGAGAATGAATTTAATGTGCCATAAATTTTAATGGCGTATTACACACACATCACTACAAACCTAAAAGTGTATTCATTAAGATACAGTATAGTATATATTTTGTTTGAGATTTAAAAAAGTGGCATCAAGGAGGATAAGGTTATCTAAATGTCACTATGAGTATCACATTATCTGGAAGGAAACACTTTGGGTGGGGGGTTGTCAATCCTAAATATCATATAAATGTTGCAGTGAGTTTTTATTCTGGGTGACTTGGTTTTGAGCTGCATTACTTAAGTTTCTGTGGGCAGTTCCAGATAGTTTCCTAAGAAATAAAGGGTAATTCCCATGTTGTGAGAGTAGATCTGACCAATAGTCACCTCAGTGGAGAGCGCAGCGCAGTGGTCAGTGGATGGTCAGGCGATGTTAGGTAACTCTGCACTCACTGGTCTCTTACACCGTCTATTCCCCCTGGCGCATGGAGTTCTTGGCCACTGTTCAACAGAAACAGCTGGTTTTATTCACCACAAATGAATCATGCTAGAAATACACATGCACTCACTTACACACATACTGTATACATGCATGCACACGGTAACTTGGTCTAACACATCAAATTAAACTCGAAAGTCTCTTTTGGCTCCGTTCCCTTCAGAATCAAATAAATTCAAAAAATATATAAAGCAGCATTATTAAAGAACCACAGGAATAGGCAGCTGTTGAAATGGCTTCGTTATTACGACCACACAGGCCACGGTTTCTCTGGTTCCCACGAAGGATAGTCTCCTTTCTCGGTTTACTTTGGTTGTGGTTTTTATTTGGTGTTTGTCTATCTGCATATAAGCAGGCTGGAAGAAATGTGTTTTTCATTGAGGGCTGAGGCTGCAATTCTGCATCGTTACCAACTTCTTGTCATTCATGGATAAAAGTGTCTGGTTGTGAAACACATGAAAGCACAGACATTATTATAACTTCCCAAAGGAATCAGAGGGGATTTTAAACTTGTGGCACAGAATGGACATGGCTGTGTTGCTTACGTTTACCACTAATGAGTACATTTACATACAGAGCACTAAAGCAATTACTGGTACTAATCAGCTAAAGATAACATTTCATTGACATGGCTTAAATAGGGTAATTCTTCAAATTATCTGGTCTGCTTAAGGCTTGCAGATCAAAAGACTGCACTTTCTGACACACTGTCTATATGAAAGAAATGGATCTGATGATGTCAATTGCACGTACCTGTTACTTTAACAGTGAGTCAATACGTACTTATGTAGGTGTCTAATTTGGGATATGCTTAAACTGTGATGCAACTTACAACCCTAACCTCATCCTCTGTGTTGTTTTTTACCATTAGTGTAGAAGAGCAATGTTTTGATGAGTGAGTTCCTGTTTTGTTTGAGTAAGAGGAAGACATGAAAAAGAACATAGATGCAAAGAGCGCATATTCCAATTTTTTGTACAGAAATCATTTTTGTATATGTTTTATGAGGAAGAAAATGTACGCAAAATGTTTTTCAGGCCTCAAGGGAAAACATGTATTTTGGTGGGTAAATGGAACTTTGTTTGAAAGTAAACTCCAAGAGCATCTTTAAAATGTAACCGTTAAAAAGTGTCCATTTCCGTAAATGGACTTCCTTTACCCAATCTTGCAAAGGAGACAAACTTTAAACGACTTGGACAAGTGTGGTGTCTATGACTTTCAAGCGACAAATCAGCTGCAGAACAGTTTCCTTTACCAGCAGTACATCACAGCAATGCTCCTGTGGAAGTGTGCTCTTAAATGCATAGACGATCCAACTCCTTCAGCAGTTTAACATCATTTTATCTACAATTTCCTCACAGCAGCAGTGCTGGCTTATACCAGCAAAGCATTCAAAGGAGCTAACCACACAACACTGACGTTTCGTCTTTGTAATACAATCTCTAAATTTTGAGTTCCTCCATGACAAGACCTCATGAGTTCACATCAACAGCACACCATCACTGGACTCAGATCACATCAAGATTTGCATCCTTCCCTAAATTACCGCCAAGAGTCACAGTCCTTCATGATATTATTGCTGTTTTCTATGTGGGGGGACATAGCCTATCTACATGCCTTGTCTTCTCTTGCAGTGTCTTCTTTAAAAATGCGAGTGGAGGCTCAGCATTGGGAGTTACAGAAAGTTACAGAAATGCCCATACTGATGTTGCTTTATCTTGGTTTGAGAGCCCATCATCCATGTTGACACTTAAGGTCCATGCATCAAAGCTCTTTCATCATCTACAAGTACTGACCCCCAAGAGCATGTCGATGGCTGCTGCCTTTGGTACAACTTCAGATACTCTCCCCCAATGGTGCAAACTCTGATGATGACCCCATCTCACACTGCATGACCTTCATGTGTACAAAACTATTTCCACCAGAACAAAGCAAGTGCACAAGTCATTTTGCACATTTCAGTCTTTCACCTTTGACTATGACAAGTTTTAAGTATGATGCCTTTCTCTTTTTCTCCTTTCACCTTTATAGTTTTACTTTTTATTTACCAACACAAAGATTATCTATTAGACCTGGAATTGCAAAACGCCATCTTAAATAAGCTTTCAGATGAATATCACTCTTTCAGTTTTGTGTCAGTCCAGCGTCCGCTTTCATGAAGTAAGAAAAAAAGTCTAATACACTGCATACATTACACAACATTATGAGAAAAAAATACTGGACTCACTTTTGCATTTTGTTTTTACCTTGATATTTAATCCAGTGAAACACCTGCATATCAGTCCTGAAAACAAAGTGAACATTAGAGACTCATTTGTAATCTTTTGTAAGGCTGAAACTGGTGAAAGTTTGAAAATTACTGTGACTAATTCTATTTCACCATAATGGTTTCTGACCTCACAGTCCATCATGATATCAACATTGAGTAAGTAACATTTTCCAGTCTCTGTGCTGGCAAAAGATTTAAATCTGCCTTGCCTGATAAACAGAGCACAAGTATCATGATCTCATGCCACAGAGCTGCACAGAGATAACTTATTTTTACATGTGTGCTCAGAGGACAAATAGATCTGTGCAACCTCTCTGCATGTCTCTGCATGTCGTACATCAGACTCTTCACCTGTCTGTCTGATTTATTCATAATTGCAGCCCTCCACTTGCATAACCAACAGTACCATTCAACATTGCTTGTCATAAAATACTTACAAGGAGACACATGAAGCAAACCTGGCCTAAGTTTTCACATCTTCTCGTTGGATACGTTGCAGCAATTCTGTTTTTATTGTAACTATGTTGCTTGGAAACTGCGGGACTTTCAGAAATATGATGAGCATTGCATGCCTCTCTTATCGCAGTAAACACCTGACTGTTGAGCCAAATGACAGAGAAGAGATCCATCAATGTCAGAACAGGTCATGTGGAGGGAAATCCTCTAATATGACTCACATTGCGCAATTCTTTGGTGCGGGTTAGTGTTAAGCTACAAAAGTTAGAGAAAAAAGTTAATAAATTGACAATTTGGCTGACCTTTGGTCAAATGCATTGTTTGTTCTTTCTTTCATCGTTTCTGGTCATTTTGCTGTTATTTTTGTCTTAATATAGCAGACAACAATGGATTGAGCAGAACCTCTTCTTTAACGACCACTGCTCCTTTTAAACGTCTCTTTATCGGATCTCATTGTTACATTTATGCAGGAGATGAGGTCAGGGTGTCATGCAGTACAAGTCCTATTCTGCTGGTCTCACACTAACATGGACCTGGGGCCTTTGCTCCACTGAGACAAGGTATGAACTTGTAAAAACACAGAGGTATCTCCTCTTATTGTTTCATGAAATTCAAACTGGAAAAATCAGGTTTCTTTCCTGCTTATAAAAGACTCCAGAGATGTGGCACAGCCAAAGGAAAATGATTTTTTTGGTTTACTTTACAAGGTTTTGTCCTCCCACCTTAAAACTGCTGTTCACCATCTGACATTTAGCTTGAGAATGAGAGCTCTTTGGGGAAATTTTTATTCTTCATACTTCTTTACAGCGGGTTTGCTGTGTTGAATAAAGGTGAGATTTAAACATGAATCATTTACGTAATTGTCCTCGAACTGTCAAACTACTCTATTTTCTCAGCTTCCCATTTGTCTGTAGTATATCAAGCAGTTTGAATAATAAAATCCTGTTTCCTGTCTTTCATCTACATCACCCTTGTGGATTAAAGTTGGTGTTATCAGAAAACAAGGTTCCCAGCAACAGTAATTTCAAAACCCCAAAAAGCTCTGTATCCCAAGAAGGACCCCTTTCTGTTAGCTGAGAGTGCACAGATAGTTATTAGCATGTATCCAGCTGGTCAAAGCCCTCAGCTTCTGTGCTCTTAACCTGTGATGATTTGGGACACAAACAGGTAATATGTCACGATCTACAAAAGTTAATTCTTCATTTTCAGTTCAGTTACTCCTGATGCCAATTGGTATCATTAATATCACAGTTTAAATTTGCTGCTGTCATAACAGCATTCGATTGCTTTAAATATGGGTATTGCTATTATTAGTGTCATTGTAACAAAGAGTCTGACAGTGCTTAAATACAGCAGTATATATAACTGTTCCTGCCCCCCCCCCCACCTAAGTAGTTGAGGTGGATGGCCCGGATTCCTGGATTCCCAAGTGCTGACTCACTGTGGGAACTGTTGGGTTTCCCTTTATAACATTATAAGGTCTTGACCATATAAGTGCCTTGAGATAAAGTATGTTGTGATTTGGTGCTATATAAATAAAATTTTATTGAACTGTTCTGCCCCTGTTTTCAGCTTACTTCCTCTGGTTGTGTATTTGTGTATTCAATGTGTAACACAATCCCAGCCAAAACAATTAAAAGCTAATTTCATAACGATGGAGAAATTTTATATATTCAAGGCAATCATCTTGTCTTCCAGAACAAATTGCAATAATCAAAAGCTGCTCTCTGGCTAAACGTTTTGTTCACAATTCAATTCATACTGCCACTTTGCCTTCTCTTAGTCCTGCCACCCCTACTGTACCTGCAAAATCTCCAATGATTTACAGTTCAGAGAAAGCTTTGAAGGGGGAGTTTCTTTTGCTCTCACAGGTGCACCCAGCAGTCAGCAGCTGAAAACACACACTCTCTCAAGCAAGTCTGGCTTTAATGTGACTTAGACCTTAACACATGTCACCCTGTGCAGCACAGCGACCATGTGCTGAAGCTGTGACAACTGTGATAGATTTGGCTCAGCTTCCCAGATGATGACGTGATAAAGCAGTCTACGTACGAGGGGAAAAAAACAACAAAAGAAAGGATATATTAAAGAGAATTGCTAAAGAAAAGAGGAGCTTTTTAGTAAATTTGCTTTGTCAAGGGATCAATACCACTCCTATATTTGTCTGTTCAACATGAAATTACTGCTACCAGATGCTTAGCTTATCTAAACAAAGACTAGAGATAGAGAAAGCACCTAACCTTGCTCTGTCCAACACAAATAAAATCCAGCACTAGCATAAAATGAAAATGTCAAATTATGTGCCTGACCCCCACAACATGAAACTTTCTTATTAGCGTTATCAAAAATATGATATCAGATGCTGGAAGGCAGATTTTGTTTCTCTCCAACAGCTGCTACAGCTGCTGGCTGTAGCCTCATACAGTATTTAGCATACAGATACAAGAGTTATCAATCTTCTCATGCAACTCTGGCAAGAACATGAACACACAGATTTCCTAAAATGCCAAACTATTCCTGTAAGAATGAGCAATAGCAATTAAATAAATGAAAAATAATCTTCCTGCAGAAGCTCAAACCATATCAATGTAATCTTTTAGCTAAAACGTGTCACAGTGTTGTCAGTGCAGAAACAACACAGCAATGATCTGTCACTTGGCCAGTAACACAAGGAACTAAAGGTTTACAGCTTTAAATTACTGTGAGGACACCACAGAAGGTTACCAAACTACTTGTAGATAAGACTATGAGAGATTGAGGTGAACCACCTGCAGCAAATGTTGCAATGCACAAATACTCAATACAGGGAGGAAATCTATCATTTACTTTCAAACAAACAAATGTGTGAGCTCCATCAGTCATGACTGTGGTGCTAACTGCAAGTGGAAAGGTTGATATTGAAATTTTGACAAATAAAAAGCAAAATAAAGTGGTGGTAATGTTCAACCACATCCTCATCTTTCAGACTATAGGGGGATCCCGCAGCAGTATTACCATGGCCCAGCCAGGCAGACAGAGCTCACACTTTGTGTGTGTTCAGTGATTGGTTTAATGGGGCAGAAATGGTGGCTGGGTCTGGAATGCCTCCCAAAACGGCCATGACCTCCTCGGATGGGAGGGATTACAAACTGTGGGAGAGGATGGACCTTCCTTCTTCAAACTCTGGGCAGATCCTGTGGTCAGAACTGCTGATTAGCAACATCACAAGGCCACAAAGGAAAATAGTCTGTGGGTTGGAGGTGCTGCCCTTGATGATTTCTGTCACCCTGCGGGCTTTAGAAGGTGTCCAAGGTTTACAAAGACCCCCTGAGTGACTTACTGCCCCACAGTAAATATAATGGTGATTGGGGGGAAGTAAAAACATCAGCTTTTAGTTTTTTTTCCCATTAGGATCTCTATAATTGTACTTCTTCTCTTCTCCTTCAGAGGAGAGGTTAAGCACTTTACCCTATAATACCACAGGACAAAAATCCATAACCCATTATAACATACTGTATTGTTTTGATTTTGCAGCATGCATCATCACAGTAGGAATCAGAGCCCTAAGCCTGGCAGTGATCTACTCCTTTTGCTAAATGAGACCACATGCAGACAAAAGGCAGATATATGACAATGTAAAGTGTGCATAGTTGGAACTCTATTCCCCTGGCTGACTTTTAATTTATGCCCTGCCAACATGAAGTGGGGAACAGAATGGGAAAAATGTGTAAATCTCCTGAGTGAAACTGTGAATTAAACAACTCTGAAAAGATAATGTGAAACCCTTGTCATGAATCAGGCACCGCAGTCAGGGTGCACCATACCTACAGTACAGCTGTGTGGACTGGAACAAACATTCCTACATGCAATAAGTCACATACAGAGGTGGTGGTTGAACATACACAACATTCCTCATTCCAATCACACTCAAGGGAAATATTTTATGTCTTAAATGACTTTTGAGGTGACGCTGCCCCAAAGGGAACAGAGACAGGGCGACTAATGGGGTATGGGGCCAGTTTTCATTCCAAAATGGCACATCGAACCAAAGCCGAGGTCTGCTCACTGTCCACCTAGCAGTAGGCTTCCCCAGATAATCGCCATGCTTCAATAAATGAACAATGTGCTTCTTAGGAGCCCAGAGCTAATCAGATCAGGATGAAGAACGATGACAGGCAGTTCTAATCAGAGCTGCACACTAAATCCTTTTCCCTGTATGTGGGGTCTTGCTACCACACAATGTTGGCACATGTTCTCTGTATGTGTGTGGGATTTATAGACAAACAAAATGAAATACAACAAGGGCTCTAAAACTGCAAAAAAAGGGCACTCACAGTATCAATTATAAACAGCTGCACAATGTATATATTGCCTACAATACCCACAGTCACTGCAATAAATTCCCTCTGAAATAGGTTAAGCCAGAGGCTTTACAGAAACACATGGAGAAAAAAAGACATCACTCATTTTCAGATGCACCTAACATGATGGTAAGGTAATTAATGGTTGCACAGAGTACAGCTACACTGTGTATGGTCAGTGTGATAAATTAAGAACACAGCTGAAACTGTGCATAAACTGTTGTGGAACTTTAAATGGAAAGTCGCTAAAGTCTGCTTGAAATGTTGGTAAAAGTGACTCACGTTCATGGCGTCATCACTTGGTATGTGCATTCTGCCTGCTGCTTGCCAGTCTCAGCCTGTACTGTGTACGTGAAACCCAATGAAAATGTTTGCAAGTACAGCTGTAAGACGACAGAATAAGTATGAAACAGTGACTGAGAGATGTCCCACTGAGACTACATGTTAACAAGCAGTCACTTCCAAGCCATGTCCAAGCTGCCGCTCTGCACTGATAAACAGCTGATTTAATAACCTCTGCATCATCTGACCGTCACCGCAAATGGCAACGCTCTTATGATTGTGATCCTGCATTTTTCTGCACAAATCCATGGCTGCCACGTCCGACCTGTTCAGCAGACACATAGTAGGAAAAGCACATGTGTTACCAACAACATTAAGAATGGCTCTGTTGTGTTCAAGTATTCCAGAGGGGCGTGATAGTCTGACAATGAGTTGGCCTGCACAATACCAGGACCCTGAAACTGAAACAGTGAAATGGACTTAATTTCCATCATTTGCCTTGTTATTCAAACCATATGTGTTTTTCATACGTCTGTGAAAAAGGCCTGTTTCAAATCCTGTCATTCCAGGACACCTGCCGCTACTTAGTGATCCTCTCACTGTAGAGGTGTGCTGTACTGTGTCTGCGTACCTGAGGATTAGTGCAGTGCCCCTCCACTACACTAGTCCTCTGTCAGTTTGTCTATTGTGCCTCTGTAGGCATTGCATTACAGTAACTATCACTGTTGCTCTGCTGCCCAGTTAATGAGGCTTGCTTTTTCGTTTTTTGGTCTCCCTGCCTGCTCCTGACTGACCGCCTGTTGCCGACCAAATAAACATCATTTGGGTCCTATCTGCTCTCTTTCTGAGTCTTGCTTTTGATTGCAAATGTCTCCAGAAGTGTTACACACATATTTTCCAATTTGTTACATCAGGGTTTGTTCAAGTTTTGGCAGTTTTAGATTGTTTGGTTTTAAGGTTAAGAAAAGACTGTGGTCATGGATTAAAGAAACTAACTTTGACTGTTTGAAGGAAACAGGATAAAAACTGTGCCCTGTGGTTCCAAAAGCTTTGTGTCTCTAGCCATATGCTTTCTTATAAGATAAGACAGCATTATAATGATGTCACAACAACCTTTGCCTTTGAGAAAATTCCTGAGAAGAGTGTATCAAAACTTGAAGTATTGAAAATCTATAGTTAGATATATATATAGACAACAGTAAGTAAGAGTTAACATTTTTTGTTGTAACATGTAAAGACATCAGTTTCAACTGCCTCTCTAATCACAACAGGGTGGCAGATCTAAATAGGGATTTACAATCCACATTAAAATCAGCAAGTTTCCTGGTTACAACGAGACTTCGCATGACAGACATTTTCTTGTTTAAAAAGCAACACAGGCTCTGTTTATGAGGAATTATCAGTATGACTGGAACACGTCTCTGGCCAATCAAACTGTTTGGTCGAAGCTACCTGTTGTTTTACAGTTTCCTTTTGCTCGCCTCGCTAGCACACTACTTGCTGAAAACCTAAGACAGACCCGCAGTGTTCCCATGGTCACTGACCCAAATAAAAAGCCCCCTCCCATAATTTCCTTTATGAGGACGACTAGGCACTTGTCCCTGCAGATTTACAGGTCAAAGCTTTGAGACCCGACGTAGATATGTGAGATGCAATATAAACAAACACCGAACAAATTGGACTTTAGGCAACAAATAAATTCTGCTGTCTTAAACAAGGTGGGCTTTATTCTACAGAACAAGCACCTTGGAAAAGTTTGGTAAGTGCTAATTTTAAAACTGTTAAGGCACCAGTAAGCAGGAGCAGATGGGGACAGTGGGCAAACCTCTTGTGGTAAAGCCTTCAAATTGCACCGCATAAATGTTTGGTTTTATTATTTGGTGCTCTTTACTATTCCCTGTAAATTTGGAGTTTGTAAAAGTTGTCATTATGGTGAAATGCAGAATACAAGCAACAAGGAAGGTGTCTTATTAACAGACAATGATTTGAACAAGCAGAGATGAATCACAAGCATTTGATCTTGTTAATCTA
Organism: Psettodes erumei; assembly: GCA_016785225.1. Taxonomy (NCBI): domain Eukaryota; kingdom Metazoa; phylum Chordata; class Actinopteri; order Pleuronectiformes; family Psettodidae; genus Psettodes; species Psettodes erumei. The sequence continues at coordinate 877,308 of JAFBJZ010000601.1, read as the reverse complement.
AAATATGTGGAAATAAGCGACAGTGGGCGTGCTGCAAAGAGAGCTGAAGAGGTGACTATCACTCGGTTGTTGAAAACCAAAGGTAGACGTTGGTAACATAACATAATTGTCTTTCTAACACAAATATGAATATTCCCCTGAATAGGCCGACACTGTGAGATGTCATTGAGTCATGATCTTCAATACCCGGAATACTTTTGTGTTTTGAATTTTAATTTCCTCTGTTGTAACATGCTTCTAACATAACCCACCTTCTTTCACATTTTACAAAACAACAGTCAACAGTACAGGCAGTTGTGCAAACCTGTGGTACATTTTTGTGAATGGGTGTTTCCATTCAAGAAAACTGAAACAAAACATCCTTGCAGATGGAACTGATCAGCCTCAACATTAAACATACTGGAGTGAAGCTAACTGATATGAAGTGAATAACATTGATAATCTCGTTACAATGGCACCTGTAAATTTGTAGTCAGTTCTTGATGTTGAGGTGTAAGAAGCAGGAAAAATGGGCAAGTGTAAGCCACATAGTGACTTTAAGAAGGGTCATGGTGGGATGATTAAATGTCTGGGTCAGAACAGCATGAACTGATGAAGCCTTTTGGATAAGAGGCGAAACATCTTCAAGACCTACAAAGTAAGTCCAGTTGATTTCAATTAAAATTTCCCTGAGAAGATCCATGGATGCAGCACATTGCAACTTACAGGACATAAAGGATCTGACGCTAACCTCGTGGTGCCTGATTCACCTTCAGAGCTCTTGTGGAGTCCAAGTCTCATAGGGTCAGAACCGTTTTGGCAGCAAAAGGGGACCTATGCCATATTAGTGAGGTGGTTTTAGTGTTTTGGAAAAAATAACAAAATACATTCTCATTAAGCAGTTAACCTGTAGAGAATGCACAACATATACAAAATTTGATGTTATGAGAGTTATGTGATTGTTGAGTTGTAACTAATGTAGCCATGGAAATTTGTAAGATTGGAAGCTACAAATACTAAATAAATACCTATAAAGTTGATTATATTGTACTGAAAACCGCTTATTGTGATAGTCTGTGATGCCCAGTGATGTTTTCCTATGGGAATAAAAACACAGCTAATTTGTTGATAAATATTGTTGTCCTTATTTATTTACAAAATGCAACAAAGAATACACTCTGATTTGTAAAAAATATACTGTTGTTTAAATTTGTTCCTTCATTTGTCCCAAAAGAAATGCCCACAGTGTCTCTACTGGTAATATGTTAGCCTGGGGAAATGACTGCTCAGGAGAAGAAACTAGAAAATATTGTCATCGGTGTCTGGTTTCTTGTGCTTTTAGCTGTGAACTGTCTTTGCCTTACAAGAAAGTTCTCTATGTGAAACAGCAGAGAAAGTGTAGGAATAAGAGATTTTACAACTCTGTCAAACTGAGATGCAATTTACACGCGGAAATTGATTTGGTGTGAAGTTAATTATATAAACATCACAGAAAGATGTTTTTGAGAGTCTTGCAGCTCTTATGAGAAACAGACAGCTGGTGTGTGTGTGTGTGTGTGTGTGTGTGTGTGTGTGTGTGGTACAGGACTGTGAATGAATAGACACATCTGTGGGGTCTGTATCCTTGTGCAGACTAATGTTCACCTCCCACTGTGACACAGAGCAAAGGCAGAGAAGTGAAGGGGTTAATAAGAAACAAAAGGGGTCAATAGGATACAGTATCTGGGTCGGGCTCTTTCAGGTCTATAAGGATCTAGTCATGACAATAGACACAAAGTCTGTCACTCTAAGTGACTGATTTAACCTGAACAATTAAATGCAGCTTTTTTCATCTTCGGCTTGCCTCTGTGTGCTGTACATGGTCATGGGATGCAGATATCTGTCTCTGGTCCAATTGCCATGACTTTGATCTAGCGCCCCAATTAAGAATGTATTGTGATCTGAACTGATTGAAACATAATGAGCTGTGATTTTCGTTTACTTCAGAACAAGCAGCGAATAATAAAGCCCATACATGTGGTTTGAAGATATCAAATAATGTGCAATGTTCTTTTTCTTTCAAATCAGTGTCTAAACTCTTACAGCAGACTCTCTGTGCATCACGTGTCGAGTCTGAGATGTTTCCCATAACATCATTGTCACATCATCATCTGACTTCAATTATTGGTTTACTCCTATTTATTTATTTCCCCTGGCAGGCGAACAGAGCCGAGGTGACGCAGAGTCGACATCGTCTGCTGCCTGGGAGTGGCGTGTAAGTTCAGGGAGCAGGCTGTTAGGACTGAGGATGGAAAAAAAACATGGCTCACACTAAAGATAATGTTAATATGTATCAGTATGAGGCACTGTAAGACCACCTGATTATGCCGTTTCCTCTTTCTAACAGACCATACACGTGATATAAGAATAACTTCATTACTGCACTTCACCAGAAATGCCAGGATTTGATTCTCCTCGTAAAGCTTCTCTTTTATATTTCTCAGGAGAATTTTAAAGTTGCTTAAAAACTGCCTTTCTAACTCTAAAGTTACTTTTAGAGTAGCATGTATACTTGAGCCTGTAGAGGGCTTTCAATTTATTGTCAAGTAACTTCAGTTTTCTTCCTCCTCCACAAGATGGACTGGCATCTCAAAAAGAGCAGACTTGTGACCCAGAGGCCACCAGTTAATATTCCTGACCAGCCACCAGACAGCTGTGAATCTGAACACATGAAGTAAAAGAAATTAATTTCTTTTTAATCAAACTCCACTATGCTACCATAGAACAATGGATTTAACCCCAGTTTGTTGCTTTGTGGATATTTTGAAACTGCATCTGGGTAATGTTGACTCCCTGTGTAAATAAAAGTAATACCACAAAATCCATGCCCCATTAAAAGATCGGCCTTCGCATTTTTATATGTAAAATGATGCAAAACTACTTATTAGGAAAAAATGGAAAAAATGGTGGTGTGGTAATGGTGCTTTTCTTGACTCAGAACATATATTGCATGAGAAAACAGAGGGTATAATAACTCTAATCTGGACTGGATGTGGACACATTCTCAGTTTCCCTGTTCTTTTTTTAATTTCTTCTGTAATAATGTATAGAAAACAAGGCCGAGGCCTGTGAAATGTGGTCTTTGAATGCTCTGAAATTCTCCAGGGGTTGAAACACCACTAATAGCACCCTTTCACAGCATCCTCAAACTCTCTCAACATTTTGTGGAGTTCACAAAAAAACCAAAAGCATTTCGTGCAGAAGGGCCAGTCGGCAAACACAACAATGGAGATAGTTTGAACAGAAATGAGTGTCATGTGTTTTTGCTTAACGTTGCCTGGCTCATTGTTTACATGGAGAAGAGAGAGGCACACTGAGTCCAGCTGCGCTGGAATATTTGGGCCTCGCGGTCTTTAACACATCTTCATTGTCGCTCTCACCAGCTCTCTGTGCAGCTGCAGTCATACGCCATGCTGTCCCTCCGAATGCACAGCAGGGACAGTTTGGTGTAATGGAGAGCTCTATATCAAGATATACTGGTTCTAATTTCATACATATTGTGTTTTCACTGTATCCTTCTTTACTTTCTTGGTGGTTTGAGCTTTTTCTCATCTCAGATTGATATTTTATTCTTAAACATCAGGCGACAACATAATCTGAAAATTTTTGTATTGTATTTTTGAAATGATTTTATTATTTCGAGATACAAGACGAGAGGGAGTGACAGTTTTCCAAGTCAGGGGAGCATTAATGCGCGGGGGTGGGGTACCCAGTGGACAGAGCCAAAACAAAATCCTTGCTTTAATTATATAATTTACAATATTAATTCGCACAGTTGGATTTGGTGTTGAGTTACTCTTTAAAAAGTGAAACAGAAGTTTCACCCTCCCACAAAAATGATTAGTGTGTTAACAAACAACTTTTGTACAGTCCCTCATTCCTTTCTGAAATTAATTTTGTCAACACTGTATGCTTGAGTGGGTCCTCAAAAACCCATGTCTGCAAGAGTGTTAACTTGTTTATAAGGTTTTTTTTCTGCCTGTGTCTCACTTTCACAGTCCCAGCAGCCTGAATGACATCCCTGTCTACTTTGATCCAGCAGGCATTTGATCTGCTGCCGATGGACTTGACACCTCTGACCATGCTGTGATTTCAGAGCCCAGAGCAACTTGAGATGGAGGGGTTAAAGTTCTGCGCTGGCACGAGAAGGCATGAAAGCTCGTCTAACCAAGACGAAGCGTTCATTAATCATGGTCACAGAGACTTCTAATAAAAGAAAAGGGGCAAATCTGATTTCAGCTCTGGTTCTCTGATCCTTCACCAGGATTGTATTGGGCTCCAGATGTTAGGGCTGACAGTTGCGCACGCGCACACACACACTCAGCTCCATGCACACACATTGTCTTGCATGTAACATCACAATCGTACACAGTTTTGCCCTAAAAGAGCAAAGGGGCAGGGTGGATTTGTTTCAACATGTGGCTGAAATGTGGCATTACTATATTACTGCAGCAGAGAGAGCAGCTTTCACCTGGAAACTCTGAGCGACAGCCAGGCCTTTGATGCTATTTATTTCAGCGTGTTGGATTATTATTAAACTAAGTGTTCTTATTTGTCATCACACCATGTCATGCCATAGCCTTATGAAATGTTAATCACTGCTTCGCTGCTGCTTGCTCATCAGAACAGAATGCACCACATCTGATTTTAACAGTCGCTCGGGTCCAGCTAGAGCCGGTTGGCTACACATAGCAAGACACTGATAACACTCAGGGTCGCACTCCCTGGTGCCAGGAGGATAACACTCAAGGATATGCGCCCTGGTCCCAAGAGGAGTCAAGATGCATAAAAACTTATGATTTCCTTAGTTCGGGGCTTCATCTCTCCAACTCTTAAAGTGGACGGGTTGAAGCCTCAGCGCTGACTCTATACTCATCTTCCGTGCCTCTAAAATAAATTCTTAACCATACGCCGTAGTTGCGTCTTCTATCTTAGTACTGTTTGACTAACTTCCTTCCCCTGGAATGAAGTTCCCGGACGAAAGGACAATGCCCGGTCCCACAGTTTGCACGTCGGTGGCATGCGTAATAGAATGCACTGGTCCTCTCAGGTGCTTCTTCTCAATTAGCGATACACTTCACAACTCTAAATATGTCCCCCTAGTCAGTGTTGCCTGGTGAGAAATGTAGGATTATCGTACCAGAGAGATAAAATTATTGTAGAGACTACGTGATACGGTGGTCATTCTCCAATCACTGAGAGACAAACATCAAGACAAGATTAAAAGTCTGAGGGAAACTGCACGAGATCTTCAGTGCCAAGTGGATGATTTGCAGCAATTATTCTCAGAGGAAGATGAGCAGAATGAAGACCTGTATAAAGAGGTTTGTGATCTGAGGAAAAATAATGACATCCCAGATGATAAGAATAAGAGCCTTACAGTTGAGGTGGCTGACTTCGAACCACTGAAAGAGAGACATGAAGACAAGACTGAAAGTCTTGGAGAAGCTGTGCGAGATCTTGAGTGTCAAATGGAGGATGTTAAGCAAGAAAAAATTTACCAGGATGATAATATGGGAAATAATCTCATCAAAAATGAGAGAATCGACAGCCAAACTGCTGAGGTTGCCAACCTGCAATTGCTCAGAGAGGGACATCAAGGAGAGACTGAAAGTCTTATAGAAAGTGTGCGAGACCTTCAGTACCAAATGGAAGATGATCAGCAAACAATCTCGGAGAAGGATGACCAGAATGGTAATCTGTGTGAAGAGATTTGTGATCTTAAGGAACATAATCGTATCCTTGGTGAGAAAAATGAGAGACTTACTGCTGAGGTGGCCCACCTTGATTTGCTAAGAGAGAGGCATGAAGGAGAGACTGAAAGTCTTACAGAAAGAGTGCCAGACCTTCAGCACCAAATGGAGGATGATCACCAAACAGTCTCAGAGAACGATGAGCAGAATGGAAATCCGTCGAAAGAGGTTTGTGATATGGTGGAAAACGATGGAAGAATAGATCACAGGCATATCTCATTTCTGATCAAGACACATAAAAAATTCACAAAAAATCTTGGAGAAATACTGAAAGATCATCAGAAGCAACAGGATGATGCTCCGCAACTTGTTTTGGAAAAAAGTGAGCAGAATGAAAATCTGTTTGAAGAGATTGGTCATATGATGGAAAACCATTTCAAAATCACTGAACAAATTGTGAGCCGACGTGATGAGGTGACCCATCTCCAGTCACTGAAACAGATACATGAAGGACAGATCGAGAGTCTCAGAGGAACAGTGCGAGATATTTATTGCCAATTGTATGATGTTGAGCCATTCATTGCAAAGACGGATGACCAGAATGGAAATCCGTGTGAAGAGATGTGTGAAAATTGCCAGGGTGAAAATAATCTCATCAAAAATGAGAAAAAACACAGCAAAACTGCTGAGGTGACACCCCTGCAATCGCTCAGAGAGAGACATCAAGCAGAGACTGAAAGTCTTACAGAAAGAGTGCGAGACCTTCAGTCCCAAATGGAGGATGATCAGAAAACAATCTCAGAAAAAGATGACCAGAATGGAAATCAGTCGAAAGACATTTCTGATGCGGTGGAAAATGATCTGGAAAATCAAAGAAGAACACATTACATCCATGCCCGATTTCTGATCAAAATACAAAAAACATTGATTGAAAATCTCAGAATAAGGCTGAAAGATGATCAGGAGCAAGAGAATGATGCTCCGCAGCAAGACTCTGAAAAAAGTGACCAGAATGAAAATCTCATTGAAGAGATTTATGATATGCTGGAAGACCATTTGAATATCACTAAACAGACTGAGAGACTACGTGATAAGGTGGTCATTCTCCAATCACTGAGAGACAAACATCAAGACAAGATTAAAAGTCTGAGGGAAACTGTGCAACGTCTTCAGTGCCAAGTGGATGATTTTCAGCAATTATTCTCAGAGAAAGATGAGCAGAATGGAAATCTGTGTGAAGGGATTTGTGATCTAAGGGAAAATAATATCATCCAAAATGAGAACAGTGAGAGCCTAACTGCTGAGGAGGCCCACCTGCAATCGCTGAGAGCGGGACATCAAGGAGAGACTGAAAGTCTTGTAGAAAGTGTGCGAGACCTTCAGTACCAAATGGAAGATGATCATGAAGCCGAAACTGAAAGTCTTACAAAAAGAGTGCGAAACATCCTCCGAACCTTCAGAACCAATTGGGGGAGGATCAGCAATCAGTCTCAGGGAAGGATGAGGAGAATGGAAAATTGTCGACAGAGATTTATGACATGGTGGACAACGATCAAGGATAGATTGACAATAGATCACATGTAATCTTCAGGATTATACAGGAAGCTGTTAACACCTGCTGGGCATTGCTGCCTGTCGCACCTCCCCCGGTGCCCATGGGTCAGCTGCAAGGTCATCAGCCAGAAACCACCATTCACCAACGTTTCGCTCCTTTAATTCTGGTACGTCTCCTGGTGTTCTTCCCCAAATTTTGTCCTTCCTCCTAAGCCAGAGCCAAAAGCTCCCTTTTTCAGCCTCCTCTGCCAGGTCCTTTATTGCCTTCCTGAGTCGTCCTCCGGTGAGTCCCACATCCCTCAGGAGGCATGTGGTTGACAGCCGCATGAAGCCCCGGCATCCAACCTCCACTGGGCAGATGGTTGTCTTCCAGCCAGCCTCCTGGCACTCAGCAGCCAGTTCTGAGTACAGACTCCCTTAGCTCGAGGACCAACCTGGTCTTCTCTTGCATGTAGCCCAGCTGTAGTGACTTCAGTGGCAGCTGCAGCATATTTCTTCCGAAGAGGCCGGCTTCAGATAGGCACCGTGGCAGCCCCAACCACTTTCGGATGAATGAGTTGGCTTTCCCATCCATCTTACTCACGGTAGATGAGGGGATCTCGCTCATTTTCAGGGGCCACATTACCCTCTGGTAGAGTGTAAATTGATAGCACCAGACCTTGTACTTCCCAGGGAGTTGGCTTCGATCGATCCTTGCTAGGCCATCACAGAGCTGTTTCATGACGGTTTTTCCCATGTGCTTGTCAGACAGCTCTGCGGTGTACTGCCTCCCCAGGCTTTGGATGGCTTGTTCTGCAAGGAGTGGTATCTGTTCCCTTCCGACAACAAAGGTGGTGCTGTCGTTCCTAACTCCTCTCCTGAGTGACAGGCTGCGAGACTTGGAGGGCTTGATCTTCATTCTTGCCCATGACATCAGCTCATCCAACCTCTTCAGCAGTCTTGATGTGCATGCTGCTGTCTGAAGGAGGGTGGTGATGTCATCCATATAGCTCCTTAGTGGGGGAAGCCTCTGACCAGTTGGCAGTTTGATCCCTCCTACCGTTTGCCTTGCACCGATGAGAATGATCTCAAACGCTGTTACAAACAGTATTGGGGAAATGGCACATCCCATCGCAATTCCAACTTCAAGCCGTTGCCACCCAGTAGTGAAGTCTTGCACAGAGAAGCACATCTGCAGGTTGTTAAAATACTGCGCTACCATGTTCTTGACACAGGTGGGCATGTGGAAGAAGTCCATGGCGTAATTGATCAGCTGGTGTGGGACTGATCCATACGCGCTGGCAAGATCGAGCCAGATGACATGCAAATTGGTCTTCTCCCGCTTGGCCTTCTGGATCTGATCCCAGATCATTGTGGAGTGCTCCACGCATCCAGGAAATCCTGGCACTCCTGCTTTCTGGCAGTTGGTGTCAATGTAGCCATTCTCAAGCAGGTAGTTGGTCATCCTTCTGGCTAATACTGAGAAGAAGATCTTTCCTTCTACATTCAGAAGGGCGATGTTACGGAACTGGCCAATGTTCTTGGAGTTTGATTCCTTAGGAATGAAGACTGCTACCGCTCTTTGCCACTCAGATGGGATTAGTTGCTTCTTCCAGGCAGTTCTCATTAGGTACCATAGCAGCTCTAGTACCTTGGGGCAGTTCTTATAGAGCCTGTAGGGGACTCCGTTGGGGCCTGGTGCTGAAGAGGACCTTGCCTTCTCAACAACTTGCCTAACCTCACTGAGCTTGGGAGGCATGGTGTTAAACTCAGCTGTCAGCTGTGCAGGCTGTGGTACATATCCTGGTGTTCCTAAGGGGACACTCCTTTTGCGGATCGCTGTACTGTTCTCTGACATGCTGCTCCAACTGCTCCCTGGTGGTTTCAAGTTTGCCAGTCTTCTTTTCCTCTAGCAACTGTCTGGCATGCTTAAAGAGGAAGCTGTTAACACCTGCTGGGCATTGCTGCCTGTCGCACCTCCTCCGGTGCCCATGGGTCAGCTGCAAGGTCATCGGCCAGAAACCACCATTCACCAACGTTTCGCTCCTTTAATTCTGGTACGTCTCCTGGTGGCGGAGCAGTGACAGGGACGTCTCCCTGTCACCCCCTGCAGCTGATGGGTGTTGTCCCCTGCGGCTGTTGTCTGGGGTTAGGTGTTCTTCCCCCAAGTTTTGTCCTTCCTCCTAAGCCAGAGCCAAAAGCTCCCTTTTTCAGCCTCCTCTGCCAGGTCCTTTATTGCCTTCCTGAGTCGTCCTCCGGTGAGTCCCACATCCCTCAGGAGGCGTGTGGTTGACAGCCCCATGAAGCCCCGGCATCCGACCTCCACTGGGCAGATGGTCGTCTTCCAGCCAGCCTCCCGGCACTCAGCAGCCAGTTCTGAGTACTTGGCCTTCTTGCGTTCAAAGGCGGCCTCAATCCCCTCCTCCATGGGTACTGTTAGCTCAATGAGGATCGCCGCTCTTGCCTTGGCTGACCACACAACTATGTCTGGCCGGAGAGATGTGGTGGTGATCTCCGTGGGGAACTGGAGCTTCCTGTCAAGATCGACCCTCATGCTCCACTCCTGGTCAGGGGAGAAGGGCCTTGATGTTTCTCTGACACTTCTCCTGATCCCTCCTTCCGCAACAAAAATGGTGTGGTCCTTTGCAGGTGGTAGTGTTTTTCTTCCCTGTCGGCATTCCTCCAGCACTTCAGCTAGCTTCCTCAGGACCTGGTCATGGCGCCATCTGTAGCGGCCCTGTGAGAGTGCGACCTTGCAGCCTGACAAGATGTGCTGGAGGCTTACATTGGGAGCATTGCAGAGCGCACAGCATTCCTCGCTTCCGAACCACTGGTGGAGGTTCCGAGGGCAGGGAAGCGTGTCGTAGGTTGAACGGATGAGGAAGCTGAGTCTTGCCTGTGGGATCTTCCAGACGTCTAACCAACTGATGTTCCTGTTTGTAATTCCCTCCCAGGTTGTCCAGCTTCCTTGTCGACCCTGCGACACAGCTTTGATCTTATAGCGGTCTTCCTCCATCCTCGTCACCTCCGCCACCACCATCTCCTTCCTTTCCTTGCGGTTGGCCTTGGACCAGAAGCGTGGTGCATCTCCCCATCCTAGGCCTGCTCTTCCCACCTGGACTCTGCCCATGACCTCCTGATGTTGCAGCCGGCTGACAGCTTGGTCGACCTCGGTCTGGGCATTCCACTTGCGGCCAGTCAGAACCTTGGCGTTAGCGTTCCTTACCGACTTGTCTGTGGACTCCCTTAGCTCGAGGACCAACCTGGTCTTCTCTTGCATGTAGCCCAGCTGTAGTGACTTCAGTGGCAGCTGCAGCATATTTCTTCCAAAGAGGCCGGCTTCAGATAGGCACCGTGGCAGCCCCAACCACTTTCGGATGAATGAGTTGGCTTTCCCATCCATCTTACTCACGGTCGATGAGGGGATCTCACTCATTTTCAGGGGCCACATTACCCTCTGGTAGAGTGTAAATTGATAGCACCAGACCTTGTACTTCCCAGGGAGTTGGCTTCGATCGATCCTTGCTAGGCCATCACAGAGCTGTTTCATGACGGTTTTTCCCATGTGCTTGTCAGACAGGTGGCCCACCTGCAATCGCTGAGAGAGAGACATGAAGCCGAAATCGAAAGTCTTACAAAAAGAGTGCCAGACCTTCAGTACCAAATGGAAGATGATCAGCAAACAATCTCGGAGAAGGATGACCAGAATGGTAATCTGTGTGAAGAGATTTATGATCTGAGGCAAAATAATCATATCCTTAGTGAGAAAAATGAGAGCCTTACTGCTGAGGTGGCCCACCTGCAATCGCTGAGAGAGAGACATGAAGCCGAAATCGAAAGTCTTACAAAAAGAGTGCCAGACCTTCAGTACCAAATGGAAGATGATCAATACAAGGACATAGAAACACATACACACACAGACACACACGCAGTAACCTGGTTCTGACTGCTGCAAGTGTATTACAGCAGAGATCCACTAGAGGGCAACATACAAGCAGTTTTTTTGATGACTCGTCTACAAAGTTCCATAATTCTCATATCCTGGCCAGGAAATCATTGTTAAATGGTCAAATATGAGAGTATGAAGAGAGAATTAACCACTTAAATTACTTAAATGTAAAAAAAAGTTAGTGAATCAAGTGGCATCAATAATTACAAATACAGTGGAAGAATCAGGAAGCCATATTTGTGAATTAATATAATTAGTAGAAAATCTAATACTATTGGGTATCCTATCATCTCCAACAATAGCTGATGTTTTAAGGGTTAAGTCATGTAAATCATAAAAGATCTGAGAAAAAAAGTGCTCTGATCAATCCCATGTTTAAAATAATGTGGGATGGTTTTCTTTCTGTCTTAGGGTATTGAACTGGAATATTTTGATGGCCAAAAGTAAGTTTTACAAGATATCTAAATGTCTAGCTAGTACTCTGACATTTTCTGGATTTAAAAAAATGTTTGGCGAAAGGTGAAAAAAAAAAAAAAAGTTCTGCTTCATGTAATTGGGGTCACAGTGCATTGACCATTTTTGCAAACCAGAATGACAAGAGTGGTTACTGACGGCCTGTGCACTCCTGGGTTACAAGTCTCCCCTATTGATCTGGGTGCTGGGTGGAGACAGAACAAAATCAATACATGTGGCTAAGATGTGCTGTGACACACAGAGGTGAATCATTCTCAAGGTGGAGCCTAGAGTCAGTACTCACAACTCTGCACTTTATGCATTTATTTCTCCATATTGGTTTCAGAACTAGGTACCTGAGGCTGTAAGCCATGCTTTGAGTTAAATGCTAACATCACAATTCTAACATACTCACACTGGCAATGGTGACTTTAAGCAGGAATAATGTTAAGCAGTGCAGGTGATGCTGATGGGAATGATACTTGTTTTCCAGTTCATTATCAGCATCAAATTATAAAACAATTTTAAATTTGACCTAGAAAGTCCTAAATTGTTTACAATTCATCCTGTAGAGGACATGAATATCTGTTCCAAATGTCATAGTGGTTGTGGCAGGAGGCGAGGCTGGCCTCCCAGCTATCTCAAAACTGTGGCCAGCCTGCCTCCTGCCTTCACTGCCTGGTTATGTCCATGTAATTTTTGTGAACATTTTTGCCTAAGGCATAAAAAACTTGGAAACCGTTGACTCTGGTCTCCTGCACTTTGTGGTCCAAACCCCAGCTGTAACAGCAATCCATCCAATATTTGTCAAAATATTTCAGTCTGGCTCAAAGCTGTGGTCCTGACCCTGAAGTTCTGTCACATGATTCCATAATTGGTACAAAACTAGATTTGCTAATTGTCAAAATAAAAAAAATAAAGCTTCCTAATTCCCCCCATGCTTCATCAAACTTTTTCAGTCATTTTTATCAATAAACCTCCGTGAAAGTCTGGAGGAACCCAATAGTGAAGATAAAGTGATGAGACACTGTGTGGGAAGATGTTTGTGCAAGTTTTTTGTGTGATCCTACAGAAGATTTGTGTGATCCTAGAGAAGAATACATTAAGTTCTTAATCTGTTTTTTTGGTAGCAGTGCTGAAAAGCAGTTGGTTTGTAGTATTTTAGTATGTGAGGACGGCACCCCTCAACCTCTAATTCAACATATTACCACAGAGAAGGAAGACATATCCCCTCTGCCCCAGAACATAAAGGCCCTTCTGTCTCCTCAGATGAAAGCAGGTGCACAGTGACAGACAGTAAATGTCAGACCGTGGGTCTAGTGAAGGAACCGAAGCAGCGCCGGGCTTAAGGAATGAGTCACAGATGCATCCTGCAGAGCAGTGTGGAAGATGATAGATCTAGCAAGGCAAGAGGTCGTTAATTCCTAAATCACTGGTCCCATTTAATGTGTAGCACTGATAGTTTCTATAATGTTCCCACACTATGCAATGTAGTTTATCTGTGCCTTCACATAAATGAATAAGCTTGCCATCTTGTCAATATGTTGTGCACACTGTTTCAGAGGGGAATGCTACCTAGAGGGCAGCCAGACAGGTGAACACACAGGTAAAAAAGTGGCACATGTGGATCAATAGTGGCAAAACACAGTCTGTAGCCAGGCCAATAGAGGGTTGTTCATGGACTGAATTGTGGACCACTGCTTACTGGACTGGACGGGGATAGCACTACTTCCATTCTTCTGTCTTTGATTGGGGCCATCAGCAAAAGTTAAGTCATATGATACAAAATAATGCCTATATGTTTTATCCATCTACATAAAATTAATAAAATTATTCTACTTCTATAATTTTATACCTGGTCAGAGAATACTGTACTCATATACTGTATGTTTATCAGCAAGTCTGCAGTTGTGTACTGTATGCTAGTAAAAAAGAATAATAAAGATAATAAAAGTGTACCAGATGCTCCATAGTACTTTTCGCTAAGGTCAGAGGTCAATGGCCCTTTGGAGGTTTGCCAAATAAACTTAAAATCAACATGTTAATGAAGGATAAACACCACCCTGAACCACCTTCCACAACCTGGCAATTCAAAAATTGTTCTCACTTAAGGCTTAAAATGATCAATAATGCATGACTCATTGAGTCACTCACTGAATCTTTTACTCCTAATAAAGGTATAGTTGTTTTTTTAACAAGCCCTTGTTTTGGATCACGTCTCCTACTTTTTTCTCGTCTCTTTCACCTTCAAACTTTGATGTTTTGAAAAACTGTGTTAAATGTTGTGTTTCTCAGCAAGTGATGTGGGAAATCTGTTTGTGAGGGCAGCTGAGTCACTGCGGGCCCACACAGAGAGAGGAGACTACGCTGCACATAGATCAGCAAAATCTCATTTACACAGCCTCCCCCAGGAGAGTGGGCAGATCAGAGGAGTGAAGAAAAGGGATGCATGTCTGGATCAAATGCTTTACAGCCTCATGCCAGGATTTTTATTTCACATCCTTTACACTAAACAGGATGTGCACTATTTTGTGCTTTCATGTTTGAAGGATTTAACTCCCAAGCATGACAGAGGAGTCTCTGGGGAAATATTTGCTCCAATTTAATTCAGTCAGAATTTTGAAGACACAGAGATTTTTTTTACATTTTTTAGATGTTTTACTAAATTATGGATAACTTTATTTTACTGCCTGAATTTATTAAGTTTTAAAATTAGATGGAAGATATCTATGGGTGGATGAGGGCAACAAAAGCATTCTTAATCACCTGCGCCTCGATAATAACCTCAAGCACATCTGATTGAAGCCAGCAGACAGCAATAATTACACAGTGAGGACAGGAGCTATGAACTTGTCGTGAGGGGAAAGGAGAAAAAGCTGAATCGGAAGCATGACTTGATATGATGAGTGAAATTAAGTGCGAGAATGTGTTTTCCACCCAACTGGGCCGGTGAGATATAAATTTCCACATTTTCCACATTGTAATGGGTATCTGACTCACAAGAACCCTGAGATGTGACTTTTTGTGTGGGTGTGTGCATTGATGTGTGTCTGTGTGTGTGTGTGTGTGTGTGTGCGTGCAGCTTGTTTTGTGATTTGATATGACATAAGTTAACCATAGGAGTTAGATTACATCACCTATTAACTGCACATCCGATGTATATTTTTAACTACAGGGAGGGATGTCACCCACTGTGAACAGGAAACATTGCCTAAAATATTTAGTCATGAAACATGCATTTGCCACATCTCTTTCAAGACCAGATGATGCAAATGCAGACAGGTTGACAAATTCAGCAGGAAAGACCACAGGTAAGGTTTGCATATGTCTTGAGAATATTTCTAAGAATTAATCTTAATTTCCAACTTTCCAGAAAGCAGAAAATGCCCCCATCCATAAAAATCACAATGATGGTGGTCATACTGTGAGTTCAGTTTTTCACTGTCTCTGGAGCAGATCAAGCATTTGCATTTGCCTCACAGTGACATCATCACAGACATTAAAGCTTATTCAAACTTGGTGTTTGAACTCCATTACATGGCAGTACTGTAACAAAAGTTAAAAATCAAAATGAAAATGGCACACAAGACTTTCATTCACACAAAGCACCACCAGACTGTACAGATCCTCACAGGATCCCTCAAAAGCAACACACTGCTATGTACAGTACATTTGCAATCAGCATTTTTCACAAGACACTGTGAGCTTCATCCTCAGGCATTACTGGGGCTGGAGCCACCAGCTCAGACAATCATGGTCCTCCTCCACACTAATGTCCGCTTAAGGGGATTTCGGAGGGGAAAAGTCCTCCACTTCAAAACAGCTCTCTTTCTCTGGCCTGGGGATGTCACTGAGCAATTCCTGCCTCACTCCCACATTAACTCCATCTGCATTTCCTACACTCTCTGCTCTCATCTTTAAAATGTGTCTGTCTTCTTGCTCCTCTTTCATACCAGCGAAAGAAACTGTTGTTTGGCAGTCTGAGGAAGAAAAGGCAGGATGAGAGTGAGAAGTATAGTCTGATGTCAAAGGGAAAAGGTTCAGGGTCTATGTATGACATCCAAAAGAGCACAAAGACACATTATTCATTATACAAGATGAACCAACCTACTTCAAACATGGACCAACAATGCAACGAATGCTACAATCCTCCTCTTCTCTCAAAGAAAAATGGAAGACAGTAATTAAAAACTTTGCTTCAAATCAGGTAAACACAGGTATGATTCTTTGTTGCCTGAAATCTGATAACGTGAAATATTTATATATTCACATTACATACTAACATACTGTCACATTTTATTTTGTTGCAAGCAACCATACACATGCACATGACCATCACCAACAAATATGAAAACAAAAAATGCAATACAAAAAAATGTCCTGTATAATATAATGTAAACTGTATAGAAGTAAATAGAGCTATGTTAATTGGTGTCACAGTGTTTATCCTATAGCTGAATGACATGTGAGCGGTCTGTTTACTTCTTCATATTGTAGTAGGTATGAGAGCTGATCACATGCCGTAACTGGACAACTGTAATCTCTCCATAGATGTTCCTACTTTACATGACCCACACATGTGCATTTACCTACCTTCACCCTGGATGTATCCACACCCCCAACCTCCCTCTCAGCCCCTTGCATTTTTCCAAATTATGGAGGGGTTGGAGTTGGGGGTGAAGTTACATTTTAACACTTTGTGTTTAATGCTTATTAGTAAATGTTTGCCAGTAAAATGCTAAAGTAAGATGGTACAATATAGCTGACTGCTGAACATCAGCATTTAAACAGTGTCATTGTGACCATACAGTATTAGCTTGCTGACAGAGGTGTACCATAGAGCACCAAAGTGTTTAAGTACAGTTGCTTGCATGACTGGGATTTCAGACTGTAGACATAGATATGTTGCTATTTGTTTCAGATGGTACCATGTTATCTGCCACCTTTTTGCTGATACATATCATAGCATTGTTTATTGGTCCAGACCAGATATTCCTAATTTAAATATGATTTTGCTCTGATAATTTCCATTCCATACATAAACCATAAAATTAGCTCCTGCATTGTTGCCCACTCTGTGGCTGCTGTGGTCACATGACAAGCCCTGATGGCAAGTAAAAATATATGAACCATCAATAAAAAGCAGACGACTGTGGCAACATAGCTGTTGGCAGGGTCTCTGATGAAACTCCCCCAGAGCTTTTTAATGCATAAAATGACCAAAATGTACAGTATCATTTTCACAAACACAAACTCAGTTATTGTTTGTCTTCTAGGATAGATGTCCCAACAATGCAATAGGCCTTTTTCCAAAAAAAGTAAATAGAGGAAACAACACACAATTATGAAATATCGCAGGTCAAAGCCACAATGACGCAATATGCCTTTCCAGAGAATACATAAGTGGGAAAAGCATGTTACTAAGAACATTAACACTGGCTCTTTTCCATTTAAATTTCTCAGTAAGCCCAAATAGGATGACAGCGAGCCAGCAGCCACAATACCTAGACTCTGAAACAAAATGGAAAAGCTAAACAGAAATCAGCCGTCATTCATTTCATTGTGTACGTGTACGTGCATTGTGTATGCTTTTCCAATTGTGACATGTCAAAATATCTGAAAAAGTCAATATAGCTCATGAATGCAGTGGTTTGAAACTTTGATTATTATATCCAGGTTGGCTAATTGTCCTTAAATACAATTAAGTACCATTAAGAACAGGTGAGATTGGGGAGTCAGAGTCTCTGGAATATCAGCTAAACACAACAAGTCTTCATACAATAGTCTTCATCAGCACGGGCAATATACATATAAATGGAACTATTCCTTTCCAAACAAAAAAGTTGCATTAAAAACATATTACATTTTCTCAAATCTGACATTATCATATATTGAAAATAAAGTGTAATGCAATTTTGACAAGATACAGTATTTCCTATATCTTTAGTCTGGCGTATATGTGGTGTTGACCCTCAAACTCTTGCAGTTTTTAATTTTGAGAGCAGTACACCAAAGAAATGTCAACATAATCCTCTAAGTGAAATTATCATATATATCATGTGTCTTGTGGTGAAAAAGAGAACAACCGATACACGTTTTTTTTCCATTTGTCATTGATTAACTGACTGAAAGGATGGTTTCATTCATTAGTTGGTTTTGACATATATTTTATATTAATTATTCTCATTATCATCAGTTTGCACCCCATTAAGAACTGTACAAAATAAAACAATAATTCAGCAGGCATGCCACACAAACTGAATGCAAGTCATTAGTTAGGAGTTGTGTTTACAGTTTGAGGACAAATACTGGCACAGTAATACATCACAGCAAACCACAGGCAGAGTGGCAACATACTGTATTTGCAGCATAACTTTGAAAATCCATCAATTGCTGTTGAATATTAACATTTGTAGCCTGAGAGCACAATACAAACGGTACTACAACATCAAAACAAACTGCATACCATACATCCAGAATGATACAGTTTTACAGACGACAGTTTAAAGAAGTCACATTGGAGATAATCACAAAGGCAACGCAAGGACGCACAATACTGTTGATATGGAGAAAAGTAATGCACATCTGTCCTTGCACGCTCCTCCAGTGGTAAGTGCTTCTTCCTCTACACCCCTATAAATACCACATGGACCATCTGGATATCATCTCTCCCTAAAACAGTATTATTAGTCATTTAATTTATGAATATTACCTGTTAATAAATAACATGGAAAACTATCAAAGCTAGCATAACTACCAAAAATCCACAACAGAACTAAAAGTAAAATGATTAAAACAAATGCTTTGGAAGCCGATGAGGCATGTACATCCCAATCCCATATTCTCCCCACCCCAACTCCACCTCTGGGACACTCACTAGGCAGCACATGGATAATGGTGTAGTCCCACAGTTTGTCCATCTGTCCTACAGCATATCTGACTGTATGGTGTGCCAGCGGGCCGATTCTATTTGCCCCCGACTGCACATTTCCTTCCAGTGTCCGTGTCCTGCCTCCGGAGCCTTGCTGCCAATCAACACGCGACCCAAAATACTGCTCTTAGTGTAGAGACGGCCCTGGAGATACACAAAGGTAACCCATTTAAGAATAACAGATATAATGAGGCATTCATTATTAGAACTGCATGTCTCTGTTAACTATATGTAAAGGATGAAGAAACGTACCTGCATGATGATGAATTCAAGGACCAGTGGCAGCTGAGTGATGTCACCAGGGGGCAGGTCAAACAGAAACGGAGCGTTCCAGACAGGGTTTGGACCACTGGCCCCTTTGGTCTCCTTGGTACCAATTACTTTCCCATCCTGACGCAAGTTGATAACAACGTAATGATCTGTAAAGAAAAATGACATCATGACATCATGATTTACATGATTTTCTATCACATTTTGCCTATTTAGGTCATAATTAGATTAAATGGTTTATTTCCACAGGGGTCAACAAATAAAAAGGAGCAGTAAAATTTGAATATTTGTGGTTTGTGCTGGTGGTAATAAATTAACTAAGCATACTGCAGTTCTGTGTATTGTGTTGTCAACTTCACATGAATTGGTTTGCACATCTTGATTTACATCCTCATTATCCGCTCGGAACACCTCTCCACCGTCACAGTCTCAAATCTGCGCCATCACTGGCAAAATATGACTTCCCTTGTAAATCCATTCTTGCATGCTAATTGGATTTACTAAAATAAAAAGCAATGTGTCACTGTCAGATATGAATCATACATCTGCAGACAGCATTTACTTTTAGGACCCATCTGCTCTTTAAACTCAGAAGGAACGCATAAATGACTACATAGTCTCCAACTGTCTGGTCACCAAAACAGAGCTTTAAATCAGATGCAGTGAGATGTGATACAGACAGGAGGGGAAATGACACCAGGCTGATTGGTTCCTAATCTGATTATACTACAAGTGAATCAGGGAATCGGTCCATCTGACTATGGCTGGCGCAATGGAAGAGAATACAGACATAGGCAGTATGAGCAATTGTCATTGTACATGTCAGCCATAGTACAAATATACTCATGTTACATATACTAAGCAAGGATACTACTCAGTATACCAAGTCAAGATATATTGCAGATATTTGCAAAGTAAAAAGTTAATATCTTTCACTTTGGGAGGTTAATGGAAACAGTTACAGCTTCTGCTGGTTGCCATTTGATAGTTGTACAGAGTTTATATTGGGCACTGCTGCCATCAGTACAACCAAGTTGAGAAAGGGTTCATCTATCTCATCTATGTCATACAAGCATGAGCAGTATCAATCTTTGACTGCCAGAAAAAAAAAATTCTTTCAGATGTAAAATGTTTACTTCTTTAATATAAAGTATAACATAATAATTTTATAACTCTTATTATAAATTATTATATAACTATGATTATATATATATTATATATTATTTTCCTGATAAGCAACCTCATGTGGTAATGTGAATGCTGAGTTTGTATGGAAAATAGTTTGTCTTTCACAAGTAGGAGGGTTCCTTAGGGAGTAATTGTGAGGGTGTGCTGTCCACATCCTTTCTACAACCTTTCTGCCACCTTTCTCTACAATTAACCCAGAAGTTTCAGACACCTAAACATAGTCATATTCTCACCATAGAGATGGCATTTTCATTTTTTAATGCCTATTTTCCTTTTTAATATGAGGAATTGTTGAGTGCACCAGATGAGAAATCATTTATCCTGGGCATTTTGTGAGTCAACATCTATTTTTTCATTTAGATATGAGGACTTGCTAGCCTTCACCTGGAGCTCCAGGGATCCGTGTGAGCTTGGCCAGATTCTCAGCTTTTCGGACCATCACCTTGATGCGCTGGGCCAGCGCCTGGTACTGCAGCAGAATGAACACTTGGCCCAAAGCCCGAGACACACACACCGAGCTCTTCCTCTGACCCAATGTCTCCTGAGAACTCACACTCTGAGGGTGGGAAAGAGAGAAAAAAGAGATTTAGCAAGAGGGGAAAGCATTCGTTCCCCCCGCAGATGTTCCCTTCATCCTTTAGAAGGCTGAAAATGAAATGAAACCAAGAGGCGGAAAAACATGAGAATAGAGCAGATTCAAGCACTTAAATCCTACTAACCAATGCTCATTCATATGCTTTAAATTTGCTGTAAGCAAATGAGTGACCATGCTCTGATACTATCAAAATCAGTGTTTTACTTCCCCATTTTACGTTTACTGTAAAGCACTGCCTGTCAAAGAAAAAAGGAACAGGTGAAAAGTTTCAATCTGAATCTGTTTTTCTTCATCTGAAGGATATTTCCAAAATATAATCAGTTATATATAGTCATGAGGTATCATGGATTGACCTGCCTAAGGGGCTCAGCTAGCTTTAATCTGAACCACATTTTCAATCAAATAAAGTTAATTTTGAATATTCATCATCATTATACAGAGCTGTCAGGGTTAAGGATTTTGTTGCCAATGTGACTGCCCATCCTGAAATAATTGATGTTCTGGCACAAAGGCACTTTGGTTAAAGGTAACAGCTACTGTGTATGTATAATGCTAATTTCCATCTGATTGCATGTCGCATCTCATTAGTTTGCATTGTTTTGGGTCCAGTGAGTCACACTCTGCCATCCACTGGCATGTTAGCCCGCAGCGACTTGCTGAGGACGTGCAGCAGAGTGTGAAGGCGATTTCAACCAACAAGTGAGTTTCGGTTCACTGGCTCTGTCACTACCACTTCGCCTCAGAGTCCATCACTCACACTTTTAAAAGAAGAGATGTTTTGCTTGGATTGAGATTTTGGGAATTTCTGGAAAGTTTTTCAACTTTTCCTCAAACTTGCCTGAGTTTCCTACTGCTCCTGATCCTAATAGTTCCTAATGGTAACATCTTAGAAATTAAAAGCATTAGCTTTGGGTTTTTTTGGGAGGAGGAGGAGGAAGAGGGCTACACGCAGCTCAACAAGCCTTCATTCCTGTTAAAGTTTGGTTCCTATTTCCTCTAAAACCATGACAGAGATGGGGCTGTTAGATTCCAGGCTAGTTCATAAAATCTGCCAGTACAACCACATCCTCTTCCTCCTCAAAATTTGTCTTACATTAAAAAAATACCTACTTTAAAAAGTCAAGAAAAACAGCTAATCCTCAGGCACTAACAGGAGTTGGAAGTAAAATCTGCAATGGGACTGCAGAAGTCACGCTAGATATTTTTAGGTTGCATAACAAGACCCAACAGACTCATGATATGAGTCATCCTGTGATCTCCAAAGCACAGTCGTCTCCTCGTGTTTTTTTTCGTCATTTAACCTTTATCTATGCAGGAATGACTGACTGAACATTCACATTCGTTTACACTGGCTGCTCAAACCATCAGTACTATTCTTATGTCCACAGTCTCCATCTGTCAGACACACAGCATACTGCAGTGTAATGCATCTTCGTTAACTTTCAGATTTTCTCAGGATGCAAACTTTTCAGTCATAGATTCAGTAACCTCCTGGTTACTGCCACCTGTGAGATAAAAGGTTATGGTGGGGCTGGTGGCTGAAAGCTAGATATAATAAGCCTGTAGTTTTAATCAGCATTGGTGCAATATAACGTCTGCCCACAAGAGGCAGCCGCTGGGCAGCCTGTAATATCTTACAGCAGTACAACATATTTTATTCATATTATTATAATCAGGTAAAATAACCATTCCATCAGTTGTGTTTGTATGGTCAACATTCTTCTACAAACATATACCATTAATGTCTTAGTGATTGAAATGTCCAGCACCCAACCTCCTCTGCTGATAATTATGTGTATATAGAACTAAACTGTACATATAATTATAATATGGTGACAAAATCATAATTTATGTACCAGAGTAACTCATAAGTGGTTGGTATGGTGGACGTATAAAAATCAGGAATTTGACAGCAGAGACCAGGGTTTGCATCCAGAGTCATGTCAGTGGTTAGGGTTAAGAAAACCTTGTGGTTTTGGTTAACGGTTAATAGACCAGACTGTGTCTGAAGTCAGGGTTGAATTTTTCTGCATTAAACCAGACCACCATTATTCCCTAACCTTAGCCAAGTGCTGTTAATGTCTAAACATAAACAAAAGTTTAATAACGCTGTATTTACTAGAAGTTCATATTGCACAATATGGTCAGAAACAGTTAACAGTAATAGTTATTTACTCTGCATTACGTGTCCCTCAGAGTTGCAGTGGTCATTTGTAAATGTAGTTTGAATGACCGTGTTCGTTCACCATGAAATAACAGCGTAAGTAAACTAGATTGGTGAACAGAATAAAGCATCCAGCAAACTAAAGATATTTTACTCAGGAGTTGCTGGAAACAAAAACAGATCTACAATGCAAATCAGTTCATGTGGCCATCTGCCTACTGCAACTCTGTGGTAAGAGGTTTATTCATAAGAGCTTGATATCAGGGTTGTGGTTGTTGCACCCTCTCAGCATTAAACTCGGCAGCCTTGTGTTACGTTCACCTCATTCTGCTTTCATGAACATTTCATTTCTGCAATCATGAACTGCAAAAGTGATGGTTTTAATAAGCCAATTTAGTGCTAAGGCCCTGCAAAACATTGTGTGGAGCTTAAGTAAATGAGTGACACCGGATAAAGGATGAACATTTAGTTGCCCCCCCCCCCAAAAAACAAACAAACAAACAAAAACATCAACAATCAACAGAAGCAACATCATGATCAGGCTCCTCTTGAACTCAAAAAGCTCAGTCCTGAAACTGTTGTCATTTCAAGCCATCCACTTTCTATGAAATGTCAAAACATGTAATGTAATGCAGATGAATAATCATCAATACCCCAGCTGTTCCCATTACACTGATTACAAAACCTGGTGTTTCTCTATAAATCCAGGAAATGGCGACATTAAAAAACAGCACCACTGCCCAGCTTCCATATACTCACCAATCCCTTAAACAATTAGCCAGATTGCTAAACAGCATCCTGTTCCACATCCACATAGTTCCACACATGCCCAGCAGCCGCTCTTATTACAGGAAGGAAAAGGAAGAGGAAGGTGATGGTGTGTGTGTGTGTGTGTGTGTGTGTGTGAGAGTGTATTGGTGTGGTTGAACTACATGGACATGAGAGGAGAGACAGAGGTAAGGACACCTAACTGTGGCAATGTAATATGGGAGAAATGATTCTGGCATACCCACTAACCACACAGCATGTCTCTTTGGCAAAAATCTGAATGTCTGACTCATGTCCACTGAATCATCAGGACCCCCTTTTTTAAAAGCCTGTTATTAATGCCCTCTGGCAGTTTTTTTTTTAAACAGAGTTGCAGAGGGCACGGCGTGGGCAGGCTGCCAATGTGCTGCACTCTGCTTGTTTGCTCTGCAGTCACTAACAACAATGTCGCCATGACAAACAACAGTGGAAAACTGGCTCATGGGAGAGCTGATTAGATGCTACGTTCCTTCATGGATAAGACATGATATGTACTACTTACAGGCCTGCACGTCTAATTTCTCTATCTGTTAGATCAACTGAAAATGCAGAGTTTGCTTGAAAGATATTTGAGAGGAATAACATAGAACATATTGTACATCAAGATAAGGAAGAGCAGTTCCAAAGCATATGCAGAAAATGAAAAGGAGCAACAATCTGAACTACCCACACATAAAAACTGTTCAACTTTAAATTGATCCACGGGCAGACATGGCTGCCTGAAGAGCTGATCCCACTACTACCGGGTTGGCTCAGGCTAAAATTGCAAAGGGTCTAAGGTCTCTGATTGGATCTGACAGCACTCAAAACAACCAGAGAAAGAGTTTTATCTCACAACCCAGGCTACGTCTTTAGCCTGCCAATGAAAATGCAACATATGACTCTACTGACTTGAATGTCTCTTATGTTAGAGATAGCTCTCTTTTTTACTTGAAGCAGTTATTCAACCTTTTGAAAAATTCACATTCCTACACAGACCTTGCCTCGTGTCCAATTTCAACTGGGACTGGTTCCAGCTTCCTTGTGACCCTCAAGGGTAAGAGGTGCAGCTAACACATGGATAGACCTCAAACTCTTCCTGTACAGCATGTTGCATTTTGATCAGGAGGCAGCTCGCTTGAGTTTCATGTTTGTCAGCTCTGTTTGTGCAGTTCTGAATTCAAGACTACACAGGCTATCACTTACATTCAGTCAAGTTGTATTTAATCAATTAGGCTTTATTGCGGGTCTCCGTGTGGGCTTTTTGCAGGGTGCTTATTGGCCCTTTTACTTGACTCTGTAGACACTTTTACAAGGCTTTGGGCTCAGATCCAGCAGCTGATGGCCAAGTTAGGTCACAGGACCTCTATTTTGCAACTGCAGTCTTTCGACTGTTCTCACTGCACTCTTGCTTTTTCCTTATTCTATGCACTCTAAGCTCTTGAAAGCTTCACTGTAATGCATAAATCAATACAATGAATTAAACCACCATGTACCTTTTTCAACTTGATTTTAGTTGGGCTGAGCTGCCTGGTATAAGTGGTGGTGATGTCAGGCTCCCATTCCACCTGCTCACAGGGCAGCTCCACCACCCCCAGCGCAGTCTCTCTTAGGCCTGAGAAGTCCCTGCTGAAGACAGCCAGTCTCAAAGTGCAGGTGCGCAGCTCTTCCACAGAGCTCACCTGCAATACAATGCTCTGACCTTGGAGGTCTGGACTGAGGCTACGGCGGCGAGAGGCAATCTGCTGAGGGGAGGGGCAGAGAGGAGGAAGGCTGGCTCGCACAAACACCCCACTACGTCTTCGACTGGCCCCTGAGAGCCCCAGGATGTTGACCACCAGGGTGCCACAGGTGGAGGAGAAGAGCAGCGAGAAGTGCAGGAGAGGGGCAGGCTTCGAGGGGATGGAGAGAGAGTTAGAACCATACTGTGACAGACAGGGCTCCCCCTGCTGGGTAGGAGAACCGACAGCAGCAGCAGTCAGTCGACTGCTCTCGCTGTAAAGAAAACTTTCGGTGCTCACAGTGCTTCGCCGACCCATCACCCGACGAGGTTTGGACACCAAACTCAACTTAGTGAGGGATGGCAAAGAGGCTCTGCCGTGAGTATGAGGTTTACTGGGTGAGCAGGGAACAGTGGGTGTGCTGAGGCGCCGCATTGTGAAGGAGGATCCAGCAGACTGCACCAGCTCAGCCGATCTGGTAGGGCTGGGGTCAAAGGGCAGAGCACTTGGGTCGTCTTCAGAGGGAGAAGAGCTGCTTTTAGAGGAAGGAAACTCCAACACGTCTCCATCCAGCTCCTCATACTGCTGCTTAACAAGCTGCGTACATGGAGATGGAGTCAATGTCACAGTCACCCTCTCAGCAGGATGAGAAGACAAGAAAACTGCCTCCTTGTCCTCTGATGAAACATTCTTCCTTCTGCGACAGCAAAGGATGCAACCGAGAACCAGGCAGTAGCAGAACACAGCCAGACCCACAGCCAGCAGAATCTGCAGGTGAACTAGACAGACAGGAAAACAAAGAGGTCAGGGTTTAATATTCTGTTAGTGTGATTAACAAGGAGCATGATAAAGTGTAAAGTGCGATGGAGTGAATCTGCCGTCGATCAGGAAAGAGAGAGAAATTGGCAGAAAGAGAGGACATTTTGCGAAGCGGTGAGAGATAATCACCATCGGACAAATCATATCAGTTTCGTGATTGTGAGTAACCTGTCAGTCAGAAGGAAACAAATCAGAGAGACTCTCAATGAAGCCAAATTCATTAAGAAAGATATTAGGATGTCTGACTCTAAACATTGTCTTGTTGTGTCTGCACTCTGCATCCTTGATGAGATTAAAGAGGAAATGTCTCTGGGTTATAATCATAATTCTATAAATGGTATTGTCACAGTTGCTGCTTTGATCCAAAGCAGGAGCAGAGGACATGTGATGCATTGGTGTCATTTTCGCTGGCAATCAGATTGTGTGTGTCTGTCTTCATCAGTCAAGTAGTGTGTTGATTACATATTAGGATAGAAATCATTTTAGCTGTAATATTATCTGCATTCCAATACAAGTTCATCAGGCATCTGACTGTTTTAATCTTTATTGCCTTTTGCATAATTTTGCCCCATTTTCATGCAATAACTTAAAAAAACATGAACACAATTTCAGCATTAAGTCTGAGGATTCAAAATCAGCATAAAATCATAATGGAGCAATTACTGAGATTGATTCTGTTAAAGCTGGACTGAGGCTCATTTCCTGTCAGACACTGAGGGTGTATTGGGATGACTCATGCATCAGACACACTGGAGGATATAGTGGCGAAAACAAGGTTGGAACACTGCAAGCGTCAGCCAGTGACCATTAAGGTGAACAATCAGCAAAGAAAAGGAAAATTGTTTACTGAGAAAAGTGTCATGTTTTTTTAGTTCTACTGAAGATCCCATACATAAAATCCATCACCCATTAGGAAAGAATGCTATGGTTTTTCCCAATAAATCTGCCTAAAATATAGGAGGATCGATGAAGGTTAGGTGCATCACACAATTAATAGGAACAGATTTGTTTAATCAGGAGCTAAATACTACACAAATACCATCTAATGTCTGAGGGTGTGTCCTAATAAGTACCATACAGGGATCCTCACATCATCACAAGATGCTTATCAGACAGTAAAAGCACACTGCAGGAGGTGCATTCTTATTAAATCACTATCAAAGCGAGTGTGAAGCTAACTGTCAGAGCAGATCCATTTCAACCCCGTCAAACAGCCTGTCCAGGCGCAGGCAGCTCCTCAGCCAGCCTCCATTAGGAAATGAAAGTACAGCCGGGCTGACTGCTGCAGTGATTCTGGAAAATAAAGGCTGAGGTGAATCGCTCTGAATCAAATGACTCAGACTGACCTGCCAGTGGACTCTGGTGATTACAGACCAAATGAGGTAATGGTGAAACATGAGCTGAGCCAATTCAGCATTTGATGCAGAATGTTTAGCCCTGCAGGAAGTATCTGTATTTAGCTGCTGGGGGGTGTTGTGTGCACAGGCTGCTGGTAAACTTCATTTAATCATGCACAGGGCCATAACAGCATGGGGAATACCATGCAATTACTTTACACTGATAGAGCGTGTATGAAGCTTATTCTAACCTTTGGCTGGAGTAATCTGTTTTGTTTGTCGACAAAACTCTAAAACTCTTGGTCCTTATCCACACAAAGTTATCTAAAGCAAACAAGAATATATATATAAGGACACCTTCCCGGTGAGTTGCAGGCACCGTCCACAGTTAATTGAAATGCATATCCTCCTCCAGCTCCTCTACATGACTGAGATCAGTTAAACAGGAAAAAGGCACCACTATGATTTCTTGGTAAAAATCTGTGCCATGTCCTTTATTTTCTTTCTTTTCTGTTGGGAAAACTGAAGCATACAAGGAAGCTACAATTTAAAGCAAAAAAAGCGATTACAGAGACTGCAGACTGAACAAAAAGGAGTACTATAAAAGTAAGAAAGACACGAGCGCAACAACACTTGAACGCTTCCTACCTCCCAGAGTGTACTGCGACATGTTCCCACCTACAGTTTGCTGCGTGTGGAGAGTCGGTGCGTGCGCTGTTTATGAGCGCGGTCCGCCGCCAGTGCGCAAGGACCTGAAGCCTTCCAGCCAATAGCTTCATCGGGTGACTGAGCTTTTATTTCAATCGAGGCAGAAAGCCACTGGCGCCTGAACAGTTCAGCCAACCAGCGCCTCCGTGCGCCGTCATTACGTCCATAGGTCCTCTATGCGTTATGGAGGACAAATTACAGGCTGGAAATCACCGGGCAGAGAGCAAGCGGCAGATAAACAGCTGTTACGGGCTAATTGAGACACATCGATACATTTATCTGGCGGGAAGGTGGCAGGAAAGGAGGAGCAGGACCACCTGCGAGGAGAGAGTCATGTGACTGACAGGGGAGCTGCCCACTACTAGTTAATCTGCTGCTCTGTCCCGTGCAGGTGTCCGAGTCAGCGGACCAGCATGTCTGTGAGAGGTGCTACAACATTATCTCACAGACCACACTGGGGTTTGAGTTTGTTGTTTTGGAGGGCATGGAACAATGGACATATTTCGGCAGTGACAAGTGATTGTTGAAAATTAAGTGTATTTTACAATAATTACAATGACACCACCATTGTCATTATCTGATATTACTTATATTTCACTCTGAACAGAGCTGCTACTTTAAAGCTAAGACTATGAGGGGAAATTCTGTGGTAGTAAATCACTGAGGATCCTAACATATGGTTTTCAAAATCTGATTAACTTGAGAGGATGCTAAAATGCCTTTGACAGTATGTGTACTGGGGACTGTAAGGGTTCATTTGCAGGTATGCAGCAGGACGACATCCATGTATGTATGTGAATGCTAAGGGAAATACTTAAAATTATTCTTTCAGCATGTTTTAGTGTGTGGGATGACTGAATGAAGAAGTCTATTAGATGAAAGAAAGATGGAATGCAGCATATTAAGTTGTAGCCTGTCTGTAACTGAGTCAGAAATGCTAGTTATTTTAAGTGTAAGAGCCTTCTATGAGACCTATGTAGCAAGAAATATTTAGGTCCTATATTTAACATTTTTGAATCCATTAATGTGTAATACAAAATCTGTCTTTGTAAGTCAGCTGTTATTTTGTTTGTGAAACAAATATTAAAATGAGGAAGGGAGTGGGATGGGAAAGGATACTCAAACCCACAACTGCCTAGATTTGTTTTATGGATTAAATGACATGTAATGTGAACCAGGTCACTCCTAATTATGAACCCACATAGAATCACAACTAACCCTGTAGTCCCCCTCAGCTCTACACTTGAGGGGGACTGGCCCTCAACCACATCTTCACCAACCTCTTTTCCACTGGCAGCAGGATAGACAGACAAAGTTAGCAAACAGCTGGTGAACATATAGTAGAGGACTGAGCAGCTAAAGAGTGTTCTCACCTTTAAACAGGAATAACACTTTTGTTTACCAGAAACCAGTTTCCTATCTCAGCACCCTGTCATGTTCTTTTACCTTTAATGCAGCAAAATGTCCTCAGAGCCCCAGATCATGTTGTGAAATTACACGCTTGTTGGCAAACACAGTGACTGTATGGGCTTTGTTATTCTATAAATATGGCTGCCCTCAGGCCAGATGGACTCCTAACAGAAGCCTTATGTCGTTCTAGATTAAAATTTAATACCACCCAGGGTCATGTGAATACAGATGAATGCACTTCCATAGCCGATTGAGCATTATCCATCATTGTGTTGATCTTAACATAAAACAAGAAATTGCTAAAGACACTATTCATACTAGGATAATCCTAGAGATTTACACAAGGCGTCTCTCTGAAATTACAGTGACTGTCAGTTTTGCTGTCATCACATTAGAAGTATTAATATCACTGAATAATAATAATATTGACATTATGTATAAGAGGCCACACACTGTCATTATGTTTGTGAGTTCTGTGTATACAGACATTTACCCAAAGATGAAAGTGTCAGTGAATGTCCTAAATTGATTTTGTGGCATTTCCTTATATGTTCATTAATATCATGAAACATTTTGGTTCAAAAAATTATGAAGGTAAAACTGCATTAATGTTCTTGTTTTGGTAATGATGAAAGCTCCTGTGTTTCCCTGTAAAATCTCTTTCCAGTAGGAAGTATTCTTTCTGTAGTTTGATCAGTGTCAGTGTTCATTCTTGGTTTCACTGTTACCAGAGTTTTTTCTATAATTTTCAGTTCCAACATGCTGATTATTATTATATGGCTAAATTGACTTTCCTACTTTTTAGTTTGTTCTAAGGAATCAAGTAACCTGGGGACTGGGAAACTAGATTTCATAGGTTCTTTATATTGTTTGTTGATTTTGCACAGGGGTTGTGTGAATTGAAAAGAACCAGGTCAGTATTTTAACAGTGATATAATCTCTGCTCACCATTTCCTTTGGGAATCACACTTTCCTCACCTCTCCTCCCTCCACTGCTCCCCACCACACTGACACACCAACCCTTGCATCTATCTAAATCTCAGTACCTTCCAAAATCTTGATGAAGAGAACTTGAATCAGGAGCCAGAGGAGGAGTAGCAGTATGACACCTTCGATCATTCCCTTACAACAGAAAGAGACAGGGTGGTCGGGGTCCTCCTCCCTAGCCATCAGTTAATACCTGCAGAAAGTTGAGGCATGACAAATTGCACGAGAAAACTTTTTGAAAAGCATGTTTATAAAAAATAGCAACAATGTAAAACTATGATAGATATTGACTGGAATTTAAACTTGCACTAATTCTGGACTTTGAGCTAATATCAAAGGTTATAAATGCTAACGGCTATAAATGCCCAAGCAGACCAACAGTCTAAGAAGAACCAAGTAGTGAAACATATAGACCAAAAAATGTACTTTACAATTGTATTTTGAAAATAAAATTCCATTTTAATGCTAAGTTAAATGATTATCTGATTATCACCCACAGGATCCCTGTCACTGAAGCTGGAGCTATTCAGCAACTGGACTCTAGCCACTTCACTTCATTTGTCAGATCCCAGTCCAAGTCCAAAACCTGTTCAGTTTTAAATAAGCAGATGATTGCTTGTAAAATATACTTCACACCACAGTAGAGGACATGAAAAGAAAAACATTGTCTCATTTTCCAGAGCAGCAGGAATACAGTCAGTCTGGCAGATATAACGGTTGACTCACATGTGTGGAGCATCCTCACTCCTCAGCAGAGCCAACATCCAGCGGCTGCTGCTCTGCTGGCTGATGAAAGCCTTATAGTAAGAGGAATGCTAATTACTCATATCATACACTCTTTTTGTTCTTTTCCATGGTGTCATCCTTCACCTGAGTACGGACCGATGCAGCTCAGCCACCTGCTGTGATTATAACTGCAGTGAGCTTTCACCACATATGCTGCTGCAGCATTTAAACTGTTTCTGGCCAACTTCCAGTCAGAACTGCAGTCGAGTTTCTAGCTGTTGGCTGAGGACACACACACACACACACACACACACACACACACAACTGCAAACTATTTGCTGTCCTTGCTAAGTCCAAGTGGAAATTGAAACCATTTGGAAAATACTGTTACTGTTTTGTCTTTGACGTAAGAACAAACCAGATCAAGGCTCATGTTTGGATTTCACAGCAAGAGTCTTTCAGGTAAATAGTAACCTATTATACCAAAATCAATCAAAATAAGCAATATTATATCCTGATTAAACAAAATGTAATTATATCATAATCTTATTATTTTATAGGCTTTTCATTTTTGTGTAATTGATGCTGGACATTTGGCCACAAACCTGTAGACATCAGAATTTAAAGTACAGATGACTGATTTCTTTTTTTGTGTAAACTCTGTACATAAATCAGGATAGCACATGTTCAGCTGTTTGAATATTTGCTTGTAATGTGGTAAAAGTGAATTTTGCCATTTTGAGATGAACCTACACTGCCATCTGCTGGAGCTTAATAAAAAAGACCCCACACCAGCGTGATAACAACACAATATTTACTTTATTGTTTAGTACTTCCTTGTTGAGTGTTGATTTTTGTTTCTTCTAATCTTTGTTTTACCTGCGCAAAAAGTGTAGTGAATATATGGAAGGTCTGTTGCTGAAATGAATACGTCGATTATTTATCGATAGTTATTATTATTATTATTATTATTATTATTATTATTATCATCATTTGCTGTTAACCCCTCTCAGTTTAAGGACAAGGATAATAAAAGGCGGTAGTGATTTAAGATGAACTGTAGGGGCATAATATACCGCAGAAAATATTACGATATAAGGGTATCCTATACGATAATCTAAAAATAAACCATGGGATTTTTAAAATGAACCTTACGGCAAAAATGTTAAGAGGCACACGTGTAATTTAGCCCCTAGCCCGTTCATTTCTTTTTACAGTCAGAGAGCCCCCACCCCTCCTTTAAGTTAAAGCGCAGAGCAGAGCCGCACCACTTGTATGACACCTGCGTGGAACATGGCACTGTTATTGTTATTGGAGTGTTTCTTATTTTCAAACCTGGATAGTTTAACCGAGGCGCACTCGACGCATTCACCGAGGATGAAATTCGCAGACCAAGGTAAGAAATATCTCGCTTTTATATCTACATTTTGGAAGATAAACTCTAAGTCTGAGGAACGATGAGGAGGAACGTGAAAGTTGATTCCCCCGGTTTCTTCTTCACTGTCTCTTGCGACACTTTTAAAGTTAGCGAAGAAGGCTTTGTTCAAGTGTGCAAATTGTCTCAGAAAGAAATGCTCTTTAATTAATTTAAATATGAATCTTTAAAAAAGACTGCATTGTAATAGGAAGCAGAAAGCAGAAGTAATGGGGGGAGGTAAAATAGTCTGTATTGTCATATTCATTCAGTCTGGTGAAGTGTCCTGAGTCTGGACAGTCTTAAACTGCCCGGTGTTTCAAGAGATTCAGACAACATACTCTGGGAAATTGTGATGATCAGTTTTCACTCTGTTCTGACATTTAATTTTTTTTCTTACTTTGTTTTTTTTTTTTTTAAAGAAAACGCATCTGTTTTCGCGTCTAAAATTGTCTTTAAATACAAATCTTCCGTCATCCCAGCGTCAAAATCATCTGGATATCAGCTTAAAACATGGACACCCCAGGAACCGACTCGTCCATGATAGAAGCGGGATCAAAGTAGTCCGTCTTGAACTTTGTTCAACTTGAACCTCTCCAAACGGTTTTGGGCGGATCAATGTCCATAGTGTCAAAGTCCATGCCATAATGCCATATAAAGTCTTACATACAATCATTTTGGTGTTAACCCCTCTTCGCCCCCTCTCTTAACTAATTGTCTGTGTCATATATGGCGTAATCAAACCCAGTTTTTAATTGTTGCTTTCTCCAGGGTTTTGGATCTGAATAATATTATATACACTACCGGTCAAAAGTTTTAGAACGCCACACTTTTTTCCAGTTTTTTACTGACAATTATTCAGTTTATTGTGTCATTGCACTCTCAAATGAAAGCATAGAACAAATAAGAAATTTGACAGAAGAACTGGTACCAAAACGAGGAGACGTGTCTGTCGTATGGAGCTTCGGCTATAAAAAAAAATCCGACGTCGATCAAACTATAATATTATGTAAATGTTGTCGCAGGAGGCAACACAGGCAATTTGCTCCACCACCTCAGCTGTCATCATGTCCTGGAGTATCAAGAGTGCATAAATTCTGTATTTTGACTGCAACAGTGACGCATTCTTATTCCTTCACTTCATTAGAATTATGAGTGCCACCTCTTTGTGAACAGCAGCAACTGTATTAATACTAGTGTGAACATTAATGTTTTTTTACATTATTTTTTACGAAGATTTGAAATTTTGATTCATCAGTCCATAATACCTTCTTCCAGTATTCAGTAGTCCAATGGCGGTGTTTCGTGGCCCAGGAGAGCCTCTTTGTCTTATTCTGACATCTTAGCAATGGCTTTCTTGCTGCAACTCATCCTGTCAAACCTGCAGCTCGAAGTCTTCTCTTCTATAGTCAAACTTCTCTTCTCTTCAGTCAAACTGAGACTTTCTTACTACAACCACTATTAATCAGAACCAGAATCAGAATCAGTTTTATTGCCAAGTAATTTGCATTACAAGGAATTTGTCCTGATTTGATGGTGCTTACATATAAAAGGAGAGACAAACATAAGCTGTGCTTGAAGCTGTTGTCCTGTGAGCTGCCTATCACACAAGCTGTTAACTCTCAGAAACCTGTCCTCTGATTCAGCTGTGGCTTTGGGTCTGCCAGACCGCTTCCTGTCAGAGTTTCCCCAGTTTCTGATGGTGAAGAAAACTGTATTCACTGACACCTTGACTTTCTTTGCAATTTCCCTGTACGAAAGACCTACATTTTTAAGTGTTATGATGGTCTGTCTCTCTTCCATTGTTAATTGCCTTTTTCTCACCATTTTTGTAGCAACACACTACTTTCTGCAGTACAACACTGTTCACCTGATGCTCATGAGGGTCTGGTACCACAGTGTGTTCCAACACTGCTATTATGCAGACAGAGGTGCTTGTAAGTAATCCAGAAAAGTTGGAACACCTGTAGGATTTAGTAGCACCAGCTTTCAAGGCTGATTCAACCTTCATGGCTGCAGAACAACTTTAAATTGTTGACCCACTTCGTGTTCCCTGAAAAAGGCCTTTTTGTATAATTCTGAAATGTACATTATTTTTCAGTTGGGGGTAAACAAACCTTTTTTTAACCTCTGGCTGTTCAGTACTTACCTTTGTACCATTTCAAGCTATTCTTTGGGCTTGCATGACTTGATTTGCAATAAATAACTGGAAAAATTAGGGTGTTCTAAAACTTTTGACCGGTAGTGTATATATTATATTATGAATAATACATAACTGACACAGACAGTCATCTAAAATTCAGTGGGTGGAGAAGATGGGCTGAAAATAAACAACTTATGAAGATAGAAAATGAAAAATGACCTTCGATAAAAGACAACTGAGTCAAATTAATCTTACAAACACAGACTGAATGATTAATTGACAAAATAAACAACAGAATAATCAAGGAAAATGTAATTGCTGGCACAAGGGAAAAGGATCACTAGAGAAGCAAGAATTCATCCTCTGGGGATGCTCAGTCCCCAGGGTGGACACTCGGTGCACATGCACAGCCTTGCTTAAACATTCAGTATACTCTGTTCTATTGTAGACACTGCAGTGAAAAGATTTCCTTTACCTGGACACCAAGCACCTGTAAAGATTCTTCTGACAAGGCAGTTGGACACTGTCCTGGCTGCTGGACAAAGACATCTGTATTCATACAACTTACAACATCCTCAGAAGGTAGTGAACAACTGTATTGCCACAAGAAATCAAGCCAATGGATTACTACCCTGACTGCATTGAAGCAAGCCTTGTTTTTCCTCGCAGGCTCCTGTAGAAAAGGTGGTGCTGTGGAAAGAATGCATTGACAGTGTTCCACAAAAGGTGAGCAGCATTAAAATGACTTTACAGCAAACAGAGCAGAGCAGCTGGGTTGTCCTCCAGAAATATTACACAACTGAATCATCTTGTCATTTAGGATTGCAGCTTTATCATGACTCTGGTCCACAAGAGGGACATGGCCGACCAAGCATTTGTGTGTGGGACCAATGGCAAAGAAACGCTGTGCTGTGACATGGTGGGATACTGTACAGTAGAGATGTAGCCATTGTGTTACTGAGAATGGAAGTGGTGCACCCTTCTGCTTATTGTGACCATATTGACATCTTCCTCATACTGTTTCAAGAAAGGCAAATACGCTGAAACACTTCCTATTTTTCATGATGTTATCTGTTTTCTATGTTACCTGTGCAATCTTCTTTAAATCAAGAACTATGTGTTTAAAATAGTGGGTGTATAAGTTTGTGTGACTGTGTATACTGAATTAGTGCTGCTAGTGATGGAGAAGCAAAGAGAGGCAACTGTTTCTCTAAGACGTGTGTGTTTTTGTGTTATTTTTTATAGAATTTATCAGTGCAGTCACCCACATGCATCACCTCTGACAAAATAAGAAACATAGCAGAAAGCATAAATACATTTGTCATAAAGGAAGGTGAACCATTTGCCCTTGTGGGTAAGTTTTTATACATAGCGGATGTTTTGAAATCAGCTGGTCAGTCTCTGCTTTCTGATTTGCCAGTTTACCATAATGGCTTTATCCTTTTTTAATTCCTCAAGGGTTAATTTGTCTTCGCTGCCTATCCCGAAAAGCTGTCTGCTGAACATCACTGCTCCTACAAAGATACTTTCTGATGGTTTCTTCTTCTTCTGCGCTGCTGCCATTACTTTTTCTACCTGCTTCCTGCTCGTATCTGCGAGCCAGTGTCTCCCACTGGCATCAAAGCCAGTACAGACACACACTGTGTCTCTCACTTTTGCTTATTGGGGAGCAGTTTTCCATCTAACTAAATATATACCGCTCTATGGGTTACAACATCAGAGCTGGGGCTTCCTGCAAACTACAGTGGTTCATCAAGAATACCTTAATGCGTAACTGTTCATTGTTTGGTCTTCCCAGAATCAGCAGAAAGTGCAGACCTCTACATTACATATTCTGAATCTTTAGAGTATGGCGGCATCCACAAGTTTGGAAAAAACAGGGTTGGACCAGTACATCGTGGAAAAGGTAGTTTTTCTTTTAGGGCTTGGAAAGTTTCTTTATGTAAATAATGTTGTTATATTCATTATGCCCCAAGGCTGTAGAAACAAATAATGACTTTGTTTCTCTGTCTTCAGAGCAGCACTATGTGGGTTTGATGCTCAGCAGACGGACAGGCAGTTCCTTACAGGACAGAGTTTATGCCTTCTATAAGGAGAAAAACACAGACACAGACTTGTTCAGTGACAAATGGCTTCCTTTTGTCACCCAAGTTTGCGTGGTAAGGTCTGATTATTTACATCAGGACTGTGATTATATCCACTGCATAAACTAATATTTATATGCAAATTACGAAGGAGTGATTGATCCTTAGGCTGTGTGTTGCCTCTAGTCAGATATTGGTGGTCCTAAGAGCAAACTGCAGTCTAGATGGACGTCCCAGATGAATGCCAGGCTCTTCTGTGGGGACCCTGTGAGAAAACAGCATTTCTCAGAACTGGTAGATGTGGCCACTGTGCATGCTGATAACTGGCAGGACACCAGGGTTTATGCACTCTTCAGAAATGAATGGTAGGACTCCATCATCATTTACGTATATTTAAGCATGAGTTAGAAGGATACTGTAAGGTCTGCTCAAGTAAAAACACTCCTACCATAAGCAATGGTAATTCATTTGAAGTTCCAGTAAGAAGAATTCTCTCGACACCAAGTGAAGTCAGTATAGGCTACAGTAAGTACTCATGTGTAGTCATAACTTAATGATATAGTATTATAGACACAATGCAAACCTTCATGAAGTGGGATGAAACAAGCCTGGGCCATTTGTAAATCACCAAATGTCCTGCACTCTTAAGATTTTGTTTTCATTTGTGAAAATATGGCGATTTGTTTCTGCTTCCTTTTTTGCTTTTGGGGCATGGTTGTGTTCAGATCCTCTTTCTAAATTAAGGCTGTCTACTCATTTGTTTTGTGGTCTTGAGCTACAGATTACTGAATGTCCATGAGTGACTGAGTAATTGAGTGATAGAGCTGATTTTGCTATCTAATTAAACTGACTGCCATGTGACTGACTGAAGTAACACCAGTCAGATGGGGGGGGTTTGTGAGTTTCCTCAGTGGCCTTACTCTTTCAAAATGTATTATATCAACTATTTTTTCTATTATCAGACATCTTCAGCAACTTGTTATAAGAAGCACCTAGTGGCAAATCTAGCAGCTTTTTCGACAAAGAAGAGACTTAGTGCTGCCCAGTGAGTGGAGGCAGACCAGCAGTTAGTTACCCAGAGGCTGTGCACTGTGACACACAAAAGATGCTTTCACACATGTAAGAAGGAGGCTGTATGTGTGAACGCAAATGTTG
This sequence comes from Psettodes erumei, assembly GCA_016785225.1. Classification (NCBI taxonomy): domain Eukaryota; kingdom Metazoa; phylum Chordata; class Actinopteri; order Pleuronectiformes; family Psettodidae; genus Psettodes; species Psettodes erumei. The sequence continues at coordinate 839,224 of JAFBJZ010000601.1, read as the reverse complement.
AACTCTGTCAGTTCCCCAGTGCAAAGTCTGTGTGTTTTTGAAGAGCTGATATCTGCTGACACTAGCAAGAATGTGAATATGATGTATTGATCATAATGAGTTGGAGAGATGGACCCAAATGGAGACAGGAAGCAGGCATGGAGGTGGTGTAAAGGATTTTAAACAAAAAGAGTCTCCAAATAACAAACTGAAAAGCTAGTGCAAAAGGTAAAAACCAAAATCTTCCTAACAAGAACAAACAAAAATCCACAACTTACAAACAAGGCAGGTAATCAAGCAAACAGTGGAAGATGAAGCTGGAGAACACAGGAACATGACCACACAACAAAATATACTAACTGACAAAGACGAAGGGCAATCCTGGAAATTCACATGGGAAACTACAAAATAGAAAGGAAATCAAAACCAAAACAGAGTCCAAAATGTCTGGGGCAAAGTCTGGGTTAATTGCAGTAAGTATTTACTGCATATTTACTGCCTTTAAAACAGTCTCTGGATGTTTCTGTGTAGACTGACTGTGTGTCTCTGCAGGGGTATGAGTGCTGTGTGTGTCTACACCATACAAGATATTGACCGCGTCTTCACAACGTCCTTATTTAAAGGCTCCAGTGAAGTCAATCAAGAGGACAGGCCGAGGACAGTATGTATCATTCAGACTGATCAGAAGTGCAAAATATATCAACTAGTCTCACAAAAATGGTATTTGACCAAATCAATGCTTCTTCTTGAGGCATAATTTGTCAATTTTCCCAAAGTTGACTAGTCCTTTTGTCTATTTTCTGGTAGCTTTAAAGTCAACCCCGGTAATTAAAATACCAAGTATTTGAATTAATATTGGCCCATTTTATTGAATTTAAGTGCACTACTTTTAGAAATTCTTCACCTTCAAATCCCCAGTTTTACCATTAAAAATGATGCATTGGCAGACACCAATACATCTGCTGCTGTCTAGTCTTATACATGTCCATGTAAATCTAAACTAGTCTTCAAGTGCATATACATAATTGAGCTGTTGCTTCATAAATTACTTAATTTCTGCTGGTGAATCTTATTGTAAAGTGTAAATGTGTGAGGTCAGAGAGCATGGCAGGCATAGCGACCAGAAACCACAACGCATGCTTTGTTCCTCAGTGTTTTCAAGACAGTACAGACATTCCTCACAACATCCTGAAGCTGATCGAAAAGACTTCAGAGATGGAGGAATGGGTCCAACCTGTGAACCAGTCTGGCCCACTTCTCATCAATTCCCACAACTACACTCGCATCTACGCTGACAGTTCCTCGCACCACACAGTTCTGTTTCTGTCACTAAGTGAGTAATATAAGAATATGAATATGAGAATTGATTTAAATAGGACACTGTACTGTATATTTGTGTACAAATGAAGATGATTACATACATACAATGCATACATACCCTGAAATAGTTTGTTATCCTGAGGATACTGGTGGCCACCAAAACATGAGACTATTACACATTTGGTGATGGCTAATGACCATAGAGCATGTGCTTTGCAGTCCCTCTCTGGCCGAGCTGGCTTTGAGATTATGCTTTTGAGATTTTTTTTTCTGGGAGATTTTGCTCATCTTCTGATACCAGGGCTCTTCTCACCCACCCAGAGGACATCAGTGTAAGGTGGCATTATGTTTGCACAAAAATAAATTATAAATGTCTTTGAACATTTGGAAGTGCTGAAAAGCCTGACTGTAGATTTAAAAGTGTAAAAATGGGATGCGACAGTTCAAACCAAATCTGGCCTGCAGATGCTAAAGTCATGTTGCACATCCAATACATCATCACCATTCTGTAAGCTCCAGGCTCTGATAGCAGAAGACTAGAACTTTTGATAGGCTTTGCTGGAAGAGTCATATGAGATGAGACATGAAATGGGAGAGTATGTTCCTTTGACTTTTGTTGTTCATCAAACAGGTATTGGAATGATTCATAAAGTGATACAGACTAATAATAAGGGTCTTTTCATTGCTGAGTATCATCCTTTCAACCACCATGACCACATCCTCAGCATCATCCTTCAACCCTCCTCTGTAAGTAACAAAGCCTTGTCTACACAACTGTTTTCTCCTCAAGAACACAAAGGTGGGTGAACGGAAGAGTATTACTCATATGGAAGTAATGGTGAAAGTGAGTCAAAGGAGACTGGGAGCACATTTATATAATTTACATTTACATTTTTGAAGTAAAGTTGAACTCTTCCCAGGATATTGATAGGTAATGGCCAAGAAAATGATACAAATCTGTGTACTGTCTGTGTATCATTGTAGAAGAAACTGTTTGTCAACTCCAGAAGTGAATTGGTCCAACTGGATGTGGCAAACTGTGCCAAGTATGGAGACAGCTGTCAGGAATGCATCTTAGCCAGAGATCCTTACTGCAGCTGGAACGGCACCCACTGTACCCCTAAAACGAAGTAAGACCACTGTACCTGGACACATTTAACCTGACATTTAAATCTAAACAACAAACAATTCTTGCAATAACTTGGAAACCAGCAACAGAAATGTGCACTGTCACCTGTGTGCTGTAAAGACGTAGCTCATTGGCAGTACCACTGGTGAAAAACTACAAAGGTTCATTCAGTCCTGCCCTGCAGTGTGTACACAGTTTTGTGTTGTGTCATCAGAGATATGGCGTAACAAGGCTGTCAGTTTTCACGTCCATTACGGAACAACTCCTAAGTTTATGTTGGAAATCCTGTTAGTGAAACGATTTCAACACTCACCCACTACTGGCTTGGAGTTATCTAGTCCTGAGCCCTGCGGCTGTCCAGCTGACCTGCTGGCTGACTTACTGTATGCCTGAAGTCTGTTTTCACAGTGCCCTTGTTTCCACAGCTGTCAGCTATTTTGGCTGCTACTAAAACATAAGCCATAAACCAGTTTTAAACAGGTTTACTTTATATGATTATCCATTCTGGGGTGTTTTGTGATGTAGGAGTGGTTTAAGAAGTTTCTACTGGCATTGTCATGGGTTTATAACTTACTTCTCTACCAAAGAATGTGGACTTCATTCTAAGTGGGTGCAATTGAAACACAAAAACATTTTCAATTCTATTTCCACAAAACAGACTAACTGGCTTCACCCTTCTTCACCTCAGCTTCAAACTGTGCAAAGTGTCAGCAGCAGGAAGTTTCACAACCATTTGACTTAAGCAACTTGTAAACCTGGTCTCCATGCAGCAACCTAGGAATACCCTCGTTTGAAACAAGATATATTAGATAACAACATCTAATTATGATTAGTTTACAACAGAGAAATACTCTGGGAACAGGAATTAACATGTTAATGTATTGTTTTTTGAAAAGTGAGCTTGAACTGATCAATGTAAGACAGCAGCGTGTGGGTGAGGCTTAGCACTACTGGTTTTTACACTGACTCACTGACTATACACAGTGTCAAAGGGGCTGCCCACATCCTGCCACTCCTTTTGCACTCTGTGCATCTGCACACACACCTCCTGTGATGTTCTGTAAACATGAGGCATCAAAACCTGATTAACTATGCTGTAGTTTGCGTATCATATGTAGTGAAGCCTCCTCAAACATTCAAAACTTACTATGTGGGATATGCTTTCCTTTGCACAGTGGCACACACTGGCAGAACGTGGACACAGGGAACCATACCATCTGTCCGTTTCAACCTGAAAAAGGTATGACAATATCTTTGAGTTGCCGCCTATAAACACACAACACAGCACAATCTTTTTTGTTCAAGACCCATTAGAGGGGGTTTCACATAGGCCCCTCAGAAGTGACATACGAGCCTTTTCACTCAGACTGCTGTCTTTCATGCTCCTCCTCTCTTTTGGTGGATTGGCTTGGCTTTTTCTTCTAAAAGTAGGATTTTCTGAAATCTCTTGGTATTCCCAGCAGCAATGTAGCTTCGACCTTTGAAGGCAAACTTCTTATGGGAGTTGACACAGCCATGTGACCCTTTTATCACAACAGATGAAGCCATGCCAGCGGGCGTTACCATAATAAGCAGAACACTGTGTGCAATAACAGTGTGTTAATCAAATATACATGTAAAACATGTTGGAAATATGAACTCAAAGCAAGCAGATCTTTACATATTTTACTGCCTGATTTTTTTTTTTTTGGTTTGGTCAGGCAGTAACACTAATTCCAGTTCACTTAGCCAGGGTGTTTCTGTTGAAGCTGTTATGAGAATGTTTAGTCCCCTTGTCAGTGTGTCCTTGAGGCACCAGGCACCTTGTGAAAAGACTTGCCATGTTCACACTGAAATAAGACACCACTTTGGTTGAATGAAGGTTAGGTAAATAAAGCAAAATCAACATCTGTCTTGAAGCTAAAAGACTGTGTCTCTTTCCCCAGCTTTTAGGCATTCCGCTCTTACACCTGTGGAAGATAATGTGTCCAGCATCACGCTTCCCGATCAGGCTAAGTATTTCCTTAAGTGTCTGATGTCGTCTCGTCATGCCCACTATACCTGGCATCATCTTCAAAACTCCACCATGTGCACGTCAAAGGATATGTGCTTATTTCTCATCGACAACATGAGTCCTGAGAAGGAGGGAACTTACAGGTGTGTGTCAGAGGAGTTGGGCTACCAGAAAGTGGTGGCAGAGTACAGTCTCAAGCTGGAGAACAGGGCTGTGGGCCAGCGATCAAGCCCTACTGGTCTGGCTCTGTCTCATGACCGCTCTCATTAAGGGTTTGTCCTGATTATGATTCCAATGAAAGGAGATAAATGATATTGAATTAAAGCCCAAACCTGTTTGTAAACTAGGGCTGCCACATTGTTACTGAAATGAAAATCCTTTATTATCCATTTATTGATTACACATTAAAATTTATCTAATTATTTGAAATGTAATAAGCCCCAGCCTTAAAATGCTTAACTGTAAAATGCAGTGAAGATCTAGATATCTAGATATTTGTAAAAGCTAAAATGTTCCTCTGTTAATATATCAGCCTTATGTCTCTCTTATGCCTATAGCTGCATAGAGTAAATTATGACAAAAATATCAATGCAATAGTTTCTTTGCATAATTTACAGGTGCTGGCCAGTAAATTAGAATATCATCAAAAAGTTGAATTATTTCAGTAATTCCATTCAAAACGTGAAACTTGTATACTGTATACTTTCCTTCCACACATAGTGATATATTTCAAGTGTTTATTAATTTTCATTTTTATTATTACAACTGACAGCTAATGAAAACACCAAATTCAGTATCTCAGAAAATTAGAATATTCTGAAAAGGCTCAATATAGAAGACACCTGGTGCCACACTTATCAGCTGATTAATTCAAAACACCTGCAAAGGCCTTTAAAAGGTCCCTCAGTCTTGTTCTGAAGGCTCCACAATCATGGGGAAGACTTCTGACTTAACAGTTGTCCAAAAGACGAACATTGACACCTTGTACAAGGAGGGCAAGACACAAAAGGTGATTGCTAAAGAAGCTGGCTGTTCGCAGAGCTCTGTGTCCAAGCACATTAACAGACAGGCGAAGGGACGGAAAATGTGGTAGAAAAAAGTGTACAAGCTCTAGGGATAACCGCACCCTGCAGAGAATTGTGACGACAAACCCATTCAAAAATGTGGGGAGATCCACAAAGAGTGGACTGCAGCTGGAGTCAGCGCTTCAAGAACCACCATGAAGAGACGCATGAAAGACATGGGATTCAGCTGTCGATTCCGTGTGTCAAGCCACTCTTGAACAAGAAACAGCGTAAGAAGCGTCTCGCCTGGGCCAAGGACAAAAAGGACTGGACTGCTGCTGAGTGGTCCAAAGTTATGTTTTCTGATGAAAGCAAATTTTGCATTTCCTTTGGAAATCAAGGACCCAGAGTCTGGAGGAAGAGCGGAGAAGCACAGAATCCACGTTGCATGAGGTCCAGTGTAAAGTTTCCACCGTCAGTGATGGTGTGGGGTGCCATGTCATCTGCCGGTGTTGGCCCACTCTGTTTCCTGAGGTCCAAGGTCAATGCAGCCGTCTACCAGGAAGTTTTAGAGCACTTCATGCTTCCTGCTGCTGACCAACTTTATGGAGATGCAGATTTCACTTTTCAACAGGACTTGGCACCTGCACACAGTGCCAAAACCACCAGTACCTGGTTCAAGGACCATGGTATCCCTGTCCTTGATTGGCCAGCAAACTCGCCTGACCTTAACCCCATAGAAAATCTATGGGGTATTGTGAAGCGGAAGATGCAATACGCTAGACCCAACAATGCAGAGGAGCTGAAGACGACTATCAGAGCAACCTGGGCTCTCATAACACCTGAGCAGTGCCACAGACTGATCGAGTCCATGCCACGCCGCATTAATGCAGTGATTGAGGCAAAAGGAGCCCCGACTAAGTATTGAGTGCTATACATGCGCATTCTTTTCATGTTCATTCTTTTCAGTTGGCCAACATTTAAAAAAACAAACATTTCTTTTCATTGGCCTTTTCAATATTCTAATTTTTTGAGATACCAAATTTGGAGTTTTCATTAGTTGTCACTTATAAATATCAAAATTAAAAGAAATAAACATTGGAAATACATCGGCCTGTGTGCATTGCATGAATATAATGTACAAGTTTCACTTTTTGAATGGAATTACTGAGATAAATCAAGTTTTTGATGGTATTCTAATTTACTGGCCAGCACCTGTAAGTTCAGCTTTGTAAAATGATTCCATTACAACAATCCCAATGCATGATTACACACAAGTGGGGCATGGGTGCAGCGTGCAGGAAATCAGGCGATCATACAGGTAGAACACAAAACTCAAACTCAAGTTTTGCAGTCTACTCCTGTCAGAATGGGCACACTTTCTTGGCTGCAATTTCCAATTTTGTATCCCACCTACCTCAAGACTCACTGGACATGCTTTGGGCTTCAACAGACTGAGACATAATTTGTCCATGCTCCTCTGTTCATCATATTAAGGGTAAAGATCATATCATGAAATACTGCTGAGATGTCAAAAGTGCAATGTTGGGACGTGTTTTTTTTCAGCTGTGCCTATTTTTACTGAGTGAAGTGTGACTCAGAGTCAGTGCAATTGTGAACTTCAAGTTGCTTTCAGACAGCAAACAGCTGGTAATGTAAAAGGATATATTTAGGAGGGGATTGTAATGTTGTTGCACAGTTGTTCAACTCAAAATTCACTTTAGCCGTGTTCCCTAAATTTGCTGGTTTCTGTTTTATAAGCAGGAAGATAGCTGGCCTTTAATATTTGTATGTAACATATATGATGATTGTTAAAGTGTCATATCTTGGATACAGTGTTTTGTGTAAAATATGCGAATAACAACACAATGTTGATGACCGTTTGGACTTGTCGAATGGTAATTGTGAATCTTTGTTCTTCATGAAGCAATACAGTTGCAAATCAAGCTTCGTAAAATGCCCACCTGTTTTTGCACTGCGGTTCAGTAACTGGAACAAGTGACACCTGACAGATCAGCAGATGTAAAGTGATGACTGCATCACTTGTTTTACAGGAACTGCACCATCTGGCTTCCTCGTACATGACATTGAAAAGAATACACTGGTAGTTTCAAATTTAATTTGACATTCTCCCTAAAAGTACCTACTGACTTCAGTCTGCCCCCGGGCTCTAAATGGCGCAAACCATCATTGGTGTGACAAAACAGAAAGGGCTGATGGGAAGACAAAGTTTCACAACTTGTATGGTGACATTTTCTCTTTGTACTGTACTAGGGACAAGTTGATATGGTTAAGGGGCTGTCACATCACATCTCAACTGAGAAATGTTAATCATCTATGGTAAATACAGGCCTTCCTTAAACTAGAGTGAGTCATTAAAAATCCCAGGGTGTACACATGTGGATTATTGTGTGAATCACCACAATCCACTTTTAGACACGTGAAAATTCAGCTGTTTTTTAAAAAAAGTTTTTGGACTTCCTGTTGCAGCAGAGATGCAAATCACACTGGAGGGACAGTGACATTTTGAGGAAGCAATAAAACCAAGAAACGCAAATAAGATATAAAGTAAAACTTTATCATGACATACAAGTTTAAAGCCCTGAGAACCATATCTTTATATTACTAATATGAACAAAAATGAATGTGTGAAAACCACTTTGGAAAAGTGCTCCTCTTAAATACAATCAGCACAAACCAGTTTTTACAAGCATTCATGTGTTTTGTCCTATTTTTGTTTACTTTAATCAAAGAGAAAACTATAATAATAGTAATATCATTATTATCATGTCCATAATAATAATAACAGTACAAAAATATGCACAAACCCCACAGTTGAATTAATATACGGAGCATTGTACAAGCCAAAAACAACAACATAAAACTGATAAATGAGGTATTCAATAACCACTTGCATATGCGCCTGTTTTTACACAGATCGGGTTAGTTGCTAAACAATTTAAAACTGAATTAACTCCAAAATCATCTGAGAGACAAAAGGTTCCGCAGACTTCCAACTTCACAGCTTCCTGAGTGACGAGACTTTGCCTGCAGTTACCGACGACAAAAAAAACCAAAAATCCAAAAATGCAACATCAAAAAAAAAAGTAGCATTCAGCGAAGTGACTGCAGCTTCCGTCAGTAATCGTCCCCCAATGCAGCTTCAACAATAAACGCAACAGTGAATACAGCCCACTGCCCTGAGGTATTGTGGTATGACAAGGTTGGGGGTGGGGGGGGGGGGGGGTGTCTCGAATAGACACACACACACACACACACACACACACACACACACACATCATCCACATCATATACAGTGTACTCATCCACACAGCAAGTCAGGTGGCAAGAGCCTGGAGGTTTCAGAAGTGACCGGAGGGTTGCTGCTCTGCAGAGGTGAGAAGGGATCGACCCACCTTCTGCACTTTCCACTCCCTAAGCAGCAACACAATCACGGCAGCAGCCCAGCCTGCAGTATCCTTGACAAACGCTCAAACTGCAACCACACGCGGCATGTACCCGCTTGCACAAATCCCCACACAGCCACACACACAAACATACAAAGGCAGTGAAGCTACATCATTAAAACAGTCATTGCTTAGATGAAACAGAAAGCTTGGACTTAACACAGCCCAAAATCATGAAGCTAAACCGTTACTAAACATGAGGTCCACCGGAACAAAAAAAAAAAAAAATCAACACAAATAAATAGCAAAAACTCTCCTTTGACAACTGGTGTCTAACGTCTGATTGAACTGTTTCCCCACGAAAAAAAGTGATTGCTCTCCAAAGATTAAGCTCGAAGAGAAAGACATTTTTCCGACCAGCTGAGGAGCGACGACCTCCCCCGGCCGGATCTCACCAGCAAGTACTTTAAGGCAGCATCTACAATTCTCACCTTTATAAAATACAGTTATGTGTCATACGGGGTTCGGAAGGGTACACCGAAAGGACCGACAGCACCGTCCTCCAAACCCCTCATTCCCCTCAAACCCACAACTGCCATCTTCACTGCAAAACGTCTGCAAAACCTGACACGTAATGGCTAAAATACAGTCTAATAAAAGCAACAAGGCCGCCCATGTCAGATCACACTGGGCTCAAAAGGTTTCTAAACAGTTAAAATGCCTCACATTCAACACAGATAAAGCTAGAAAAGTCTTTGTGGTATTTAGAAATGCTAGGAATTTATTTTAAAGGGAGAAAAATACTTTAGGATTGGAGTTCTATTCCAGCTGTTTGTGGGTTATCTGGAAGCGGGTCTTTTGTCTATTAGACTCGTGGGTCTATTAAATTAGGGAGACCGCATCTCGGCTACTCTTCTGGACCGTTCTACTACACGTCCTATGTTCTACAAAATATCTGCTGCATGTTTTCTGCAGATCATCTGTCAGGTTTGAGACTTTCAGTCCAGGTTTCATTTCAATTTTCCAATAATCAGGTCATGCCATGAAAAAGTGAAACAAAAGAATTGACCTTACGTCACCCTAAAGATAGTTTTTTACTTGCTTCAGGGAGAAAATCTCAAAATGTGATTGAGATGAGATTTTACTTTTTTCTTTTTTTAAATCTTTCACTTAATTTCTGTGCACCACAGCAGGTGTGAGGAGGATTGTGTGAGGGATTATTTTAGAGGAACGACTGGGCTAGTCTTTGGTATCTAGCTGTGCAATGACCAGAGTCTAATGTGAACCAGAGGACTGGGGTGTTTAAACACTGGTCACGTGATTGTACACATGCATATCATTTTGCCGCTGTCGTGAAAGAAGATGTGATCTGCGATTTACAAGTCCGCAGTCAAATTTTTAGGTTCACACGGTCGCTTTTCTTCCTGACCCCTGCGACCTGGAAACCCACTCACAATCCCAAAAAAATCTAATCGTGTCAGCGAGGAACACTTTATTCTCTTCCTCTTCCCTGAAAAAAGATGCAGATATATCACTGTTCTCAGAAAAAAATTTGAAGGAAAGAAGGGAAAGAAGGAACAGAAACAAGCATACAAAGTTCTACAAGTAAATACAGGAGGAGAGAAAGCAAGCCCATCCCAGTTCTGTTTGTCCCCAAAACCACCAGCAGTGTGTCAGCACGTTTCTGTCAGTTTCCGTCACGGCATCAAGTCTCGATGGCTTTGCAGCCGAATGAGGTATATAGTGTAACTCTCCTTTTGAGAGAGTCTGATGAGGTATTCTTGAAACAGTCATATAGACTTGTGCATTCTTCGGGTATGAGTCCTTTTCTTTTCTGTTTTTTTCTTTTTCCTCTTTAAATGAACAGTGATTCCTTGCAGTTATCGCATCGCTTCCTGAGAGAGAGACGCCCTCCCGAGCAGATAGAGGCCAGCACGTGATCTGAGAACTACACGCTGATGATGATGATGATGCCGTCAGATTGACATTTCAGCTCTGCGTCTGCAGCTGGAGGGAGGACGCACAGACTCAAACCTGATCGTGTAGCTGGGGCTAAGAGCCGCCTCAGTACCAATGCTCTGTAACAAAGACAAGGTGGGAGCTGGGTCTGTTAGGCTTGCTGCAGGCAGGTAAGAGTTGCTGCTCCACCAGCTGTGTGCGTTTGCTAAAAGACCGCCTGGTTTTGTACTTCCAGCCTTTCTCTTATGGGTAATGTGAGCTGAGGGCGGAGTTATGAAATGAGGTATTTCATGTGCTGATCTACAGCATCTGATCATTCACCAGTTTGAGTTCAGCGAGGGGCTGCAGCGTGTTAAAGGAAACCTGAGCTGCCCGGGTCGGAGGCCTGCCACTGTGAGGTTGTGAGGTGGGTGCTCTGTACACGAGGTTCCACTACTGAGAGTTACCCGACTTCCCCTGATTGCAACTAGGTCAAAAAGAATACAAAAATAAAGTCGATTCAGGTTAAATATACTACAGCTCCTGAGGTAAAGACACCACTGCAGGTTACTTGATTTGAGGTATGTAAAAAGAGGAAAAAACTAAAAACAAAATCATTCTAAAACACAAAATCAAAAAGACAACAAAATGGCAACAAACAAACAAAATGTCCTAAGATAAAACTTTTCAAGTTCAGTTGTGACTACACCTGTCAGTGGGTTTTGGCTGAGCTGATTGTGTTTAGCATGTACATTAGAATTATCAAGTGTGTGTAGATTGTGTGTCTGTGTGTCAATGGGTGCGTAGTTTAGTGTAATGTAGTGTAGTGTAGTGTGTGTGTGTGTGTGTGTGTGTGTGTGTGTGTGTGTGTGTGCGCGTGCGAAGAATAAAATGCATAGCTGTGCGTTTGGGCACGTGATATCATATAATATTCTCGGGCTCTGTGTTCATGATTGGACAGCCAAGAGGTCGACAGGGTTGATGAGGTATTTGTTGTGCAACAGTTTGTTATTCTTATTGGTTTCTCATTGTACTGTATATTCATGCGGGGGTCTCCTGATGGAAGAGAGGCCCGGGGAGCGGGTACAAAGGGCAGAGTGAGTTAGGGCGACCCGCTGGGCCCCGGCTCACCCGTGCCAGGGCCCTTGGAGGAGGAGGAGGAGGAGGACGTGGGGCTGAGGGTCTGAGCCGGGGGCGCAGAGAAGCCAAAGCTGGAGCTGGTTCCAGCAGGGGAGGCTGAAGCAGCGGCAGCTGACACAGCAGACCCTGGGGCCCCAGCAGACTTGTGAGCAAACAGGGTCCCTGTGGGAAAATCGCACAAGATCAAAACGCTGCTTTTATCGTTACAACAGTAATGATTCGATGTGTCGGCACTGGAAATGAATTAAAAAAAAAAAAAAAAAACAGACAAAGGAAATCACAGACAGTGCAGGTCATACATCCTGATAATCTTCTGGACAGGTGGAAAGAAATAATTTACCTATATATATATACCTATCATCACTGTTTCTCAAAAATGGATGACCCCCATACACACCTGAGTAGATGGTGCCATTCACCTCCACTGACACGGTGATGCTGGCATTTCCATTAGTTGAGATACTCAGAGACATGTCCTGCTGCTTCTCATCTGAAGAAACAACAATGACGACATCTTACGTATTCACATGACATACTGTCGCCTCAAATATCAATACATGTGAATGTGCTAATCCAGAGAAGGGGGGCTTGGAACAGGGCTGAGTACTTATTTACTTATTTAGTATTTTATATCTGTACATCGATGGACAGGTTTGGGGAACTTTGCTTTGACACTGAAGATTTCTTGTGAATTAGAGTCACTGATGACATCCTCTGGGCGTTACTGTGACAGCTGCAGTGTTCACTCACATGTTACTCAACATCAGAATTGCCTTGTTTATTACATAAACCTATTTTTGTTCAAAAGGGTATTGTCTGGTACATCTTCTTCCTGAAATGAAATGTGGCAAACCTCTTGAAGAACAACTTGCCTCATGCTAAATTCCTCTTTTTAATCAAGAAACAAAGTGAACTTTCAAAACTGCCGGTTTGTTTTACGAGCGTCATGACTAACTTGGCAGCACTGACCTCTGGTTGTGATGGCGGGGGCTCCGAGGCGCAGGTTCATGGGCATCTGTGAAGCCATGGCCAGCAGGTTGTGTTGGAAGGCCTGCTGCATCAGGCGCTGCTGCTCCTCTGCCAGACGGGCCATCTTCCTCTCCGGCCCCTCTCCTCCGCTGCCGGTCTCCAGCTTTTCTCTAAGCTGCTCCAGCGTGGCGGCTCGTGCCAAACCAGCGACCTGCTGCTGACCCAGGGCCAGTGCCATGGAGGGCCTCGCTGCCATGATGGAGGGCGCCAGGTCATCTAGAGGAGAGAGAAATGGAGGGTTAGTTTGATGAATTCAACGGACACGTCAGCCCATCTGTATAGATGGAAAAAGTAAACCAGTTCTACAGAGTGGAATGTGAAAGGCTGTTCCAGTGACAGCTCAGCAGAACCACGCGCCATCCTACATGACCACATAAAGTCAACGACAGGTATAGGGACAGGAATAGGGCACTTTACACAAGTCAAGCCGTGGATATTGTCCACAGCGGAGTCACATTCCGGCCAAGTCAAAGTGACATCACATAAGATAATGACGGTTCTCAACAGGATCCCACTGATGTGGACTAAAGTGTCCCCCCCAGCGTGGAAACCATGTTATTAATCAGCAGTAAAGATGAGGGCTCTCGGGCAGCCTGAGGCAAAACTGGCTCGCACGCGGTCTCTAAAACACCTGGACGGACTACACACACACACACACACACAACGCACAAAGTTGTCTAAAAACACTTAAAATGCACTGATGGTGAGTTACAGTGGATGGAGAGTCATCGTGAGAATGAATACACAAATGCACCAGCAGTCCCTCACAGCAACATTCGCGGGCATCGTCAAACACGGAGCCAGACGCTCTGTCAAGGCTCATTCATGACGTCTGTTCAGTCATTTAATCCATAACCTAAGCAGAAAATTGGACCCAAAATGTCTCATTTCATTAAATAACCCTCTGTATACTGTGTAACATTTGAACAAGCATCCTGCTCCTGGCGAGTGGTACATATTACTTTTGCCTTAATAGTGTTTTATCAATATAATGATATTTTTATTGTTTGATGATATGATATTACTTTGTTGAGAACACTAAGATACCATCCCCAGTTTTTTTCTTTTTTGAAGCTGTTTCTGGAGATATGACTAAAAATGTGAAGAATCATTCCAGTTTCCTGAATCATGACCCCCCCCATTACTTTCACATGATCCTGTGATCAAACAAACAACGCCCAAAACATAAGCTCTTTGCTGAGGTGGTATTTAATAAATGTTAGTAAGTTTATCCAGAGGTGGGACTAGATGTAGGTTTTGCAAATTGCGACAGAGGGCAGTGTTTCTCTAGAAATACTCAACACTCCGGACTGTACCAACCCACACGAGGAGGTGGCCGCGCTTACAGTTGATTACATCCTTCATCAATCCAGAGGAGCGTTTCTGAGCATGTATGCTTTTCCCCGAGCTCACACCCCACACGTCTGCATCGTGTGAGAGCGGCCTGTTTGAGGGTAAATCCCTCTTGTCTTGTCTTATTTTCCACACATATTTACTCCCTGCCAGGATCAACCTGCACAGATTTAATATGCCCACCTTTCTTCAGAGACGGTCCTGGGGAGGCCTGCAGGCCGTTGAGTGCCCCTGACGTCCCAGCCCCCAGAGCCGAAAGGTGCATCTTGGGGGGTGAGAGGATGTGGGGGGCCGTGCTGGGGGAGGGAGAGAAGCGGAAGAGGCTGCTGCTGTAGCTCGGGCGACGGCCCTCGCGGCGGTTACTGTCGATGGCCGCCTGGAGCTCACCGGGGGAGCTGAGGCCTTTCCTCTCGCACTCGTACGGGTAGAGGTATTTCATGTACCTGAAGAGCAAAGCGCGCGCACACACACACACACACACACACACACACACACACACACACAATCCAGTTCAAATGACTAAACGACCACTTTTTGTCAAGGCATGTTGATGTCAATGAGAGGACAGGGTTTCTCAAGGTACAAATTTTGGTTGTCAATTTCAGTAGTTTTAGAGTGGGGGTTTTATTTGCACGTTTACACGTCTCTTCCTGTCCAGAGGGCCATCTGACATCTATAAAACCAGGTTACTCCGGAAAGCTGCCGGTGATCTTCTTACCTGAGTGCATGCAGCTCCGCAGATTTAATGAGACACCTGGTATGAAAGCTGTGAAAAACATGTTGTGTGTGTGGGGGATACGTGGATGATGTCACAGTGGCTCTGCAGGTATGCACAGTCACAGCTCTGGTATGTCTTCCATCCCATTAGAACATACGGTAAAATGAACAGCCAGCGTTACGCGTGCTGGCTGCATAATGGTGGAGCAGTAACACAGAGGATCAATAAGAAGCTAAGAGCAGCAGCATCCATTAAGTAGAGCCAGCAGAGCCACGCCAACATTAAAAATACATAAAGGTTCATTAGGGCACCCTGCCAGTGGACAGGACTGAGAGGTGTTACATGTACCGAAGGATTTCCTCCCAGAGAGCCAGCGAGGTTTTAGTCGAGGCTCGGCGTGCAAGCTGTCAGTCAAACCCCACCTCAGTCACGGTGAACTCTGACCCAAATCACGTCAATAAATCTATGGGAATCGATGGACTCTATGTGTGATGTAATGGACGGAGGGATTGAATAGGAAGAGGGAAGGCGGCCTGATGGAGGAAACAAACTCGCATGTGTATGAACACACAGGCACGCTCGGTATTGACATCCGCGCTCAGACCAACACACATACAAACCCACATGCGCGTCCACACAGTCATACTGGTGGCATGAGCTGGGCGCTTGTTTCCAGATGAGGAGTCACACACTTCAGATTTATTTCGTTCCAGCAAATAACATTAGAGTTCTATAAGATTAACATTAGTCAGACTGGGTCTCTTGGTGTAGAAGGTCAATTTATCGAGGCGACAGACAATGAAGTGACTTACTGTGTGCGCAGGGTGAAAGCTGCACTGGTGATAGAGGTAGGCAGGTTGAGTCCCTTTGTGATTTCTCTCCAGATCTTCTTGTTGATGACTTCCACCAGGCCTCCCTTTTCAGTCACCAGCTTGTACAGCATGTACAGATCCAGGACCTGCTTGGCCATGATGGGGATGCGATTGACAGGGGTTCCTGCCGGGTAGGGGAAATCATAAAATCAATCAATACGTTACAAATCAGGCATCTGAACTGGAAGAGCTTAGTGACACATAATGAACGCTTTACGCTGGATGATTTATGTCGAAATGCATCTGTGTATCACATGTGCATGCATTATTAACATGGGAAATCTCAACGGGGATGGAAACCATTACGCCGACACGTTCTCTCCTGCGCCTCCCTGCTGAGCACCTAACACAGAAAATACATTTAAAGCTGCTACAGTGAAAATGACAAAGGCGATTTCTACACTGTGCATGAATTCATCCACCTGGCAATGCTGAAGCGCCGCACTGGTCACTGGGTGACCTCAGAGGTTGGTGTTAGACTCTCCACCATAAGCTGTTGTTGCCTTGTCCTATTCATTTCAGTGATAATGAGACTGTAGCCTTACTTCACTGCATTTCATTTCTAAAACTATTTAATGTGCAGGACAAGAATGCAGGTTGTTGCTTTATGTGGGCACGGAGAGAAAAGATGAGCAGAGACGCCCGTGTATCTCATGTCAGCACCAAACAAAGCAGTTACACAGCTGCAGCAGAGCGCACTAAAACACTGCAGCCATTGTGCCTTAACAGGCGAATATGAATGATGCAAGTTCTCACAAAGCATCGACAAGAAGTTACACTGGACCCAGCTGACCTGCTGTGGTCCAGCCTGAACTCAAACCTTCCTCCTGGGCCACATGGCCTGGAACTGGTGTGACTGCTTGAGCATAATCAGAGGCAGAGCGCTGCAGTTGTTGTTTTTTTGCCCCAGACCGATGACTGGAGACTGGAATTAGCAGCGCCACTTTTGGAGAGGGGCTCTCTCTACAGGTGGTCTATATGTGGTTCTCCACAGTGTTGCTAATGTTACTGATGTTATGAATAGATTTTTTCTAATGTCATCCATCACGACGGGCTTTTTTTTTAAAAAAAAAGCCTGTCATGATGGATGACATCGAGCTAACGTGACCCCTGCTCCAGATACTGACCTAAGTGCTGTCATGATGCTGGTAGGGCGAGGGTGGCAGGCCTGCTGCCTGCACGCCTGGTAAATTTGGCTTGAAAACATATTAGCCCAGTTAAGGCAATCTGGATTGACCTGGAAAAGGGGATTCGCAAACAACACAAAGCAAAGCGGCTCTAGACTTTTGATACAGATGCATTAATCTTGTCAACAGCTTATCTGCAGCGAAGCTTGCAGGGAGCGCGTGGGGAGGGGGAAGACGAGGAGGAGGGGGTGGGCCCCCGTGCGCAGCAGAATCAAAAAGTGCAATGTGCAACAGTGTAAGCATGGAGGAGGGGAGCGACCACCTGCTAATCCATGGGCAGCGGTGGGTGGGTGGGGCTTCTGGATAGGCCGGTATAATGAAGCTCATTTATGGGATTGTACTGAGTAAATCCACACTCCTCTGCTGTTAGTGCTGCCGCACAGATTTGCCCTCACAGCTAATGCCTGCCAATCCTTCAGCCCCTTCACAGGCCGCTCTTAACCTGGAATTGGACTCATTAATGACTTTGCAAGATAGCTGTGTGATCAGGCCACGGAGATTAGCCTTGATTCATTTTCTTAAATTAGCAACATGTCTGTAAGCTGTGCACAAGGGGTGAGCACGTGGACGTGCTGCGTAAGTGGGGAGGTCAGGAAGGTGTGGCATCGCCGTCTGACCTGTTCAGTGCTCTAACATACATGCACGTTGCTATGGAGCAGTGGTGGTGGGGAGGCTGGTGAGCTCGCAGCGTTCATAGTTATCGTGCTCTCTTCATTCTGTACGTTAACATTGCAACAACAGGATGTGAGTAAAGATTTACGGGCTGCGGGTGACGGGGAGCTGTTGCTCCGGTCTTTAGATTCAAACACAGAGCAGCTCGGAATTATAGGCAGGCGGATAACACGAGGAAGATATTTTCAGTGTGCACAGTGGAACCAATTTATTAGGTACACATGTAAAATGTAACGCAATGTGCCTGCAAAAAAACACCTTTGCCGAGTTCCTTGTGTTAAATGCCATATTCAAAGAAATATTAGGATTAGATTGTAGCAGACTGCATTAGATACATTTGAAGCAGAATAACAAGCCTTTAAGTGCACCTGTAAAGCCTCTTCTCACCCTGTAAAATGAAAATAATCGCTGCAGCACCACAGCACAGTATGTGGTTAATGTTGTTCTGCTTGTTAAAGCTGCAGAAAACGCTGTTCTGGGAAAACAGCCATCTTATCTCCAGAGCCAATTAGCGTCGAGCAAAACAAGCAGGGCCTCTGCCAAGATGCCAGCTCGCTCGGCAAACCGTTTGGATTGGCTCGGTGCAGGGTGACAGGAGAGGAGAGGAAGATGGCAGTGCACGAAACGGTGATGCAGCACCGAATGTCCGTTAAAGGTCAGGCCCGTGTTTGCATTCAGTGATCCATTAAGCTGAATTAGCCACACTCCCGCCACAGCTGCGTTGTGATGTGGACGGCACAGCGTCCCCAACACGCAGTGCGACAGTTATTTAATGCCGCGATGGACATCAATCCTGCATCAAACAATTAGTACAACTAGAGGGGTCAGAGATCAGCCAGGGGTTATTGATGTGTGAATTAAACTGCAGGTCAGCAGGAAGCCATGTTTTCATACTGACCCGACCGTGAACAATGAGACACAACAGCGTCGGCCCCCCCAGTGACAGGCCAGCAGTTCGTTCGGCTTTAATTCACCACTTCATCAGCATCTGATTGAACACATTTACAAGGAGCGATTTTCAGAGCACACGACGCACAAAGAGCGCCCAAAATGCTGACGCTTCAGACAGGAGCGCGCAGTGTACGCGCGTGTGTTTTGGAGGAAACCGAACACTGTAGCTATCTATGTATCTTAAGTGGACCAGAGGTGGTTTTGAAACCTAAAACAGCATTAATTAGTCAACACATGACATCAACCAGGTTTCAGATTTCAACATGGCCCAGCCACATATGAAAGCGCTGGGAAAGCACCTTTGATAATGCTTTAATTGACCAAAAATCACATTACCAACACTTGGGCAGTGACCCAGAGACTTCCATTTGAGAGAATCAACGTGCCGCCTGCCTTTGGTGTCCAACATCTGCTCTGGTTCCAGCCCTGGAGACATTTAGCTCTAACAGGCTTAATTAGACCAGTCCAAAACATGTCTTTTGATCACAGCAGCACAACTCCTCTGCCTCACCGTGCCATTTTACGCACTCTGCTCTGCTGTAATTATTGTTTCCATATCAACCTCGCAGCCTGCTTTCTCTTTAGAGAAGACTAGAAACAAGCTATCGTCGGTGACACGAGACCACAGACCTCAAGTAGGCAACTTTTGGGCATTTCATCTCTCTGTAAAGCCACGATTTGTCCACGTTGCTGCTTGGAGCCAATCTGTAATTGGCTGCAGGCTTCACCTCCCATCATCCTTTGCCCCGGACTGATTTTCCCCCAGGGACAGGGCCATCAGGAGCCTAGTGATTAATGGCACCATGGGTCAGAGGTCGCTCTGGTGGGAAGTGCCGCGGCTGAGGGCCCCTGAACCACTCCCTAAGTCCTTCCTCCGGCTTCCACCGTGAACACGAGCCGCACGGCTAGCCTTCAAACGGCTAGACTTCAAATGATAAGGGATATAGATACAGAGTCTGACAGAGGAGAAAAAGAGCAACGAGTGTGACTGAAAGCGGCAGACTTTCAACGCACGGTTTGACAAATGCAGGCTTTCAGAAGTAATACTTTCACACATAGTTTCATATTAGATGATTCAAATGATATTTTTCAGATAAGCGATAATCTTTTTATTCGATATTTTACATGTCTGTGATGATTTTCCAAGAGGGTAGAAATCTTTTTTTATGATGGGAAAAATAAATGAAGCAGCCTTTTACTCGTCATCTGTTGGAGGTGCAGTTTCTAATGATCACTAACGCGGGCCCCAGGAATTGAGCAAACCTGAAAAGGACAGACAGTCCATCTGCATCAAACATTAACATTTCCCACCTCACACTACAGTCCAATCTTTCTATCTCAATGTGAGGCCAAAAAAAACCAAGGGAACAAGGTCATTTTATCTGACCCCTGACCTATTTTTAGCAGGAAACAGCTGTTCACATTAAAAGGGCCTCTATAATAAATCAATTGGGTACGCCTGACGCCAGTAGTGGTAAATTAAATATCGCTGACTTCACATGATGGACTTTTTTAAATAATTAAGTTACAGAGTGACAGCCTTCCAGCAGACAACACACAGGAAATACATTTTTTACCCAATGAGCATTGGCTGGTGTGAGGTTTCACTACCATCTACAGTGAAGGAAGACTGGAAAAGGGAAACAACATCTTCACGTTGTCTTAGGCTGGTTTAATCATGGAGATCAATTTAAAACTCGTTCAGTTGGACAATCCGTTTCTGTTTTTGAAGTCAGTGACACAAATGTTGAGGCAAAGACAGCATACGGGAGAAAAGCAGGCAGAAGAAGAAATGTGAGGAGAAAAGAAAAGGGGGAAATGAGAAAAAAGGAGATAAGGTATGAAGCCAGGGAGAGGGGAGGGAAGGAAGGACAGAATAAAAGGAAGGGGGAGGTGTAGTAGCCAGCCAGCTGGAGAAAGACTGGATTACTGCTGTAAGGAAGGTGTCAGCCAACACAAACAGCCCCTGGCCTCATGGCAGTGTCTGAGTTTGAACACCCACAGCCCAGCCCCCAACCTCAACCACCAGATCAGACCAAACCAGGGCTACTACTACAACTTCAGTCCATTCATTTTGCTTAATAATAATGACCACTAATCCTAACGTAGTAAATAAATCCTCCACTGTCTACAAGGTTTATCTGCATTAAAACGTGTCAAAGATGAATAAAGGGCACCACTGAATCTTGCTGCCTGTATTTTAAACTGCCTTTTTTCCTACTTAACACGATCAGCTGTTGAAGATGTTGTTTTTGTCTATAGGTATAAAAAAGTAGCCTAATTTTTAGAGGCTATCACTTGAGAACAGCCCGAATCCTTCAGTAACACAGGGCAGAGGGACACTGACAGGAGAGACGAGTGTCTGGGCTCCACATGCTGCAAGTTTACTTTACGTCGGGCAGCCCCTGGCTGTTTAGTTTATACGTTTGTACGTTGGGGCAGCATATTGTTAGGACCCTGCTGTACGCTGGGGCATGTTTGTTTTATTTTTGATGCATGGCCAGGGACATAAAAGGTAAAAAAGCCTTGAGTGTATGGAATTCGCTATCTTTAGTCCAGGCAGAGCCACCGCTCGCCTGACGGCGCAATTCATATCAAGTGTTAAGATATGTACCCTGCTCGTAAGGGAAGTTCAATGTAACGTAACACTATAGATACATCGCTATTCCAAGCATGAAGCTAAAGCCACAGCTGGTGGAGACACAGACGGAGCGATAGGAAGGCAGGGACAGTCGTCTAATGAAGTCTATAACGTGTCGGGCAATACGCTCTGCGGCGTCGGCCACGTAGCTTTCATTCCTGCCATGTCAATAAAGTGAACGGACAAGAGGGAGAAAGAAAGGCCAGACGACAAGCGGAAAGAAATCATTACTGACCGCTTCTTCAAACTCTACTGTACTTTCCCTTGACCTGTGGGTTGAAACTCAAAAATGAAAGACATCCTACAAGTAACATTACATAACACTGGATCCAGTAAAGCCATGTGTGTCCATCGACACGGACATAATGTGCTACAACATTATCATGGCAGGATGTGAATAAACTGTGCCAACATCATAAAAAACCCCATAAAAACGACACAGCAACTGTCCAAATGTGGGATCAGCTCATAAACATGAGGGGCTTTGTCACATGAGCACACTTCATGTATTGATTAGTTGCAGAACAACATTTATTTTCAAGTGATTATCTTGATACGTGAGAACCCGGAGCGCCGCCTTCCCTAAAATCTAACACCACGGACACCGTTCAGATTCAGCCTGTTATTTTAGGAGGATCAAATACCAGCTGATCCCTCACTCCTGTCGCTTCCTCCCAGTTTTCCTTCCGTCTCAATAAAAAGAACAAATGCTGGGGGGAAAAAGAAAACATTCAGTGATGGATAAGTCACTTGAAGCTATTATTTACTCAGGAAACGGTGAGAGTAGCTTCTTAGTAAGAATTATTACAGCGAGCAGGCAGCCAGTATATTTAAGGAGCTGTCTTCTGCGCACTGTCAACTGTTTGAGCCTGTGGTGTAAAACGCTGCAGAGCTGGCAGGGCTCCAAACAACAGCCAGAAGCTGTAAATCTCACCAGGTGCTGTTCACACACTGCGGAGACTGCCCAACTACAAATAATGACACCATTAGAAGTTCAATTACACGATTAGAAGTTTGTCGGGTGCAATTTTGCAGTAAATCTCTGCAATGACAAGCCAAACACAGTTAACTGTTAGGTCCGGGCTTAAACATGCGACACTCGGTGAAGCATCTCGGAAAAGACCGACAGAAAGAAAGAGAGAGGAACATGACTCCTTCTCCGTGGGTCATGAAGATGGGTCACCTGGTGAAATAGAGGGGGAGGGAGGGAGGGAGGGATCGAAAAGGTTGGATGGCACGAAAAGTGAGATGGCCTCTCCAACTGTAACCCAAGTCCCCTCAGTCCCCAGAGACCCGGCAGATCAGCTGACCAGACCCCAATCAACAACAGCAGATATGGAGCCGACGGAGCGGTGCATGAATGGAGGGGTGAATGGATGGATGGATGGAAAGTTGGATGACATCTCTTAGTATGCTACATATAATGCGTTACATCTGACAGATACGATGGCCTTCAATATGTGGTTCATGCTAAGAAAATGGGTCACTTTACGTGAACACAGCACACTGTCGGTCACTTTGCTCGACAGCGGATGCTGCGACTTCATGGTGAGAATTCACAGAAGAGATCCAGGCCATTTCTCCTCCTCAGAGTGTAGATGCGAGTAGCTTACTCTGACCAGCAGCCATATTGGAAGCTATATCTGGGAATGTTTGGGTAGTAGCTGTAGCTGCATGTGAAATGACAGATGGAAGTATAGAGGGTGAGAGCTGTAACCTTGTAGTAAAACAATGTTTGCTATGTCGGTCAGAGGTGCATTTATTAACTCAACTGTAAATTAAATGAATGATGAATTTGATCATTCTTTTTATTTACATTACAGCAATTACTTCCCTGGGAGTGATATTTTCATTTGGCTGTGAATTGCAAAGCATTGCAAAGTTTCAACATGAGCTCTATAGATGAACGACTGATCATCCATCTGATGTTTAATCATTTTGACTGAGACAGTAGCGATGAGGTACGTGTGATGACCTGGTGACGCAGGCGCTATGAATAGCCACAGCTGTGCGCGTTGGATGGAAGAGCGTGTCTCCACTCGTTTCTGGATAATTGGGGCAGTGGAGGAGAAGCTCGTCCTCGTGTGCCTGTTTCCACAGTGATTCCGTTTTAGAAAACAGCATCATGACGTAAAGAATGCGTGTGCATGTTTCTGTCTTGAAGCAAACACAGGTCCAACAGGCCTGCTCCCACCGTACACAGTTAGGTTTCTTCTTCTGCTCGGCCTGCAGAGCCTGAAGGAACCGGAACCAACGCCGCCTTTTCCCCTGTGGTCAGCTGAAATGCTCCTACACTGTAGAAGAAATGCACTGACCCGAGTGGTGAGGAAACACGCATCCTATTGGTACTCTGAATGTAACCGCCAATGTCAGCTGGACTGAAAATGCGCTTTTGCAAAAATGAAATCTTACCAACATGCGAGATCAGACAGCAGATGACTTGAAGCGTAGATGTACAGAATGTGTTTGTTGAAGGGGGTGAGGTGAAATCTTTGTTGACATATGCAGCAGTTACAAACACTGATGATAGAGGCCTGTATTGTGAGTCCCAGTCAGTTAAGAAAAGGTCAATGTGTGTTGTTTTCTATCCACATGTTGAACTGCCCCATAACGAGCATGAAAACACTCAACATGTACAGTATTGCTATTACAAACACTCTGGTGTGTAAACATATTCAAGACTCGACACAGTTTTAAGGGTTGTTTCATTACGCATTAAACACCAAGCAGTTATAAACGATCTTTGTTAATATGAAACGCTCAGTGAGATAACATGGTCTGACAGCATATCAATGTCTTTTTGCAACATGGTCAGACTGTAGTGGATGACCTCTGCTCTATATTTACATCTGACTGGAAGATCAAGTGAGACAAAGAGTAACCGAACACTTTGCGGTTGTAAACGGCCATCTCTCATCTTTGCAGAAATGTCAAGAACCCATATGTCACGGCAACATGACAATGGTATGTCGCAGATCCCTCTGAGTAGGCTGCAGAGGCTGAGCTCCAAACAGGCAAGGTGAATGAGAAGAGCCCGGGGGAAAGAGGAATATTTAGAACAAAGAGTAAGCGGACCGAAAGTGAAAATGTGGACGGAAGGCGTGCGCTGGAAAAACTCCAGATCAGCAGTCTCCATGAGAATGGGATCGTCTGTGGCCTGCGCCGGGTGCTGCTGGTTGAGTGGAAGTGGGTGACAGGGACGTCTTCGGGGGCAGGTGCAGCACCGAGGGGGGCTCCCTCTCCCTTCTAACACAGCTAACTGCTTCAATCAATGGACACCCGCACTGACAGATAAAGCCATCAGCTGGCACCACTGATCAATACAGGAGACATCAGCTGCTATAAGCCCAGGAGGAGGAAAGAAGGATGTGTAATGGGGAAGGAGATGATCGTTGGGGAGGGGGTTGGGTTTGTGCGCTCATCTAGGAAATTTTAACTCCCATCAATGCTAATTACTTTTGGCATTTGGAATCCATGACAGTGGGTCATCCATTCACCTTTTAGGCATTTAGCTGATGCTCTTAATGCAAAGTGACTTAAAATAAGGTCAACAGCCGAACATGCTTCAGTTCCTGAGCTCCAAACAATAGGTTGTCACAACAAAGCCCCCTGTTAGTGAGGAAGGAGGACTGCTCATCGCTCTATTTAAAACACCAGAGGTTCTAAACATTCAGAACCTCACACGAGCGAGTGGAATGTCAACAGGGGGAGTGCGACCTGCTGCTTTCAGCATGAAAAGTCAAGTCAAGTCGCAGAGGATGAAAAATTCAGCTTTGCACATCCACATATCACCTGTTAGCTGCCCGCTACGTTCATCTAACCGTGTCCACGACTCAGGCTTCACGCTCATCTCTTTGTTCAAATCAAGCGTCTTGTCTTCCATTAGGCCCCTCCGCACTCAGATCTCAGTTACTGCGTGGCTTATGCAACGCTGCTGCAGAGCGGCCCTGGAAGTGAGCTCAGGGCTATTGTGCTGGTGTAGGGCTCCTCTGGGGGCTGTAATGTATTTCATACCATCCATCACAGGGATGGGGGGTGGCCAGGAAGCATTGCTTTAAGAGCACACACAGGACACAGATGGAGAAGCAAGACACAGATATGCAGAGGTAGCAGAAGTTTGGAAAATTTGTTGATCACTGGAGAGCTTCACGTGGGAACAATAAAAAAAACACCTTCAGAGTGGAAAAAAGTCAGGTATCTCCCAGTACAGGTTGTGTAGCAGTAATGTAAAGGTATGTGACCGCCACCTTAAATTAGACCTTGTAGGGAAAATTAAAAAATGGATCTTAATGTTTTACTTGCTTTCTCTTTGGTTCTACCTCAACTTGTATGTCCCAACACAATGTCACTTTTCATTAAAAAAAAAAGTGCATCAGCAGTCAGCTTCCTCGCCCTGTGTGCCTTAAAGTGAAATAACATTTTTCAAATGATGTCACAGTGTGTCTCCCCTGCCTAAGCTCTGTGCAGCGCGCTCTGCATCAAACAGCTCGTGTGCCAACTGTCTTTTCCATTCAGTCTTGAGATGTCGTTCTTGTCCCGGACCAGGCACAGCTCCTCATGACTGAATGCGTGTCTTATTTCCCCACTTGTTTTGCACAGCATTTGCAAACCTATTTTACTGACGCCTAAAGCAAGACGCATGGATGAACTGTGCAGCCAACGATATTTTTACCCTGACCGATGACCTCGCTGGGAAGCGGGAATCTGCTCGCTGCACTCGTCGTCGTCCCTGTTACTTATGAGCATGGTGATTAAGAATCTCCCAGCTCTGCGGCTTAGAGGCTCAAATCCCTGCACAGTATGGTCGTAATTAAAGACGGACAGCACGGTGGCAATCCAGGGCTGGGGAACAGCC
This sequence comes from Psettodes erumei, assembly GCA_016785225.1. Lineage (NCBI taxonomy): Eukaryota > Metazoa > Chordata > Actinopteri > Pleuronectiformes > Psettodidae > Psettodes > Psettodes erumei. The sequence goes on along the minus strand of JAFBJZ010000601.1, from coordinate 813,036 downwards.
TGGCTAAATGACCGAGGAAATAACAGGGAAGCGGTGTGGGTTGGGGGTTGGGATGAAGAGACAGAGAGAGGAAGAGACACAAAGAGTAGTCCTGGTTGGTAAGAAACCAACAAAAACAGGCACTAAAAATGCCTCTCAAGATTTGAGCCTGAATTCCCATAATGCACCCCCACTCACACAAAATCAGGAAAAGTGCTATTTCCCTTTGTTTTGAAGGAAGAGAGGAGCAGAGCCTCCGTAGATGCGCTCGCTCTCCAAAGGCTGTAATTTGCCAGCCGACGGGTGGAGTTTGCCTCCGACACATCAACGCGGTAACCATGAAATCTTTGATCACGAAAAGTAGGAGGGGGGATGTGTCCAACGAGAACGTTTGGGGCCTGATTAAAAAGCAGTGGTTGGAATCTCTGTATCATTTGGCTTCCCACCCTTTCCTGAGAGCAGGGGCCCTTCGCTGCCACTTCTATCTCTCCGTCTGGCCGGGGAGCTCGGTCAGCTGCAGCCCGCTGACGGGTCCCCACCACCACCACCACCACCACCACCCCCCGTCTGCCCTCGTCTCCCACCGTGGCTTCCACGTCTGCCCTCTTCCTCCTTTATCCTCTCTTTTCTCCCTTTTCACACATACAGACACGCGACTGTCACTCCCTTGTCTGCTGTCCGTCAGCGCTGCCCTATCAAAAAGGTTGGCCCCCACTTATTTGGAGATCATTAATCATCCCGTGTAGGACAGGAGGCCCCTTAATTCGGCCCCTCCTCCCCCTGGCCTCACCAAGGCCCTCCGCCCCTATCCCCCATGGTGTTATCAAGTTTCAGTGGTTGTAACTGTAGCACAATAAACAGAGGGGGGAGGAGAATGGGGTGGGGGCAAAGGAGGAGGAAAGGGATGGAGACAGAAATAAAGAATGACACGAGAGGGTAAAACGTAATTTCCCAGCTACAAGTCTTTGGTGCGTTCTATGTGAAACACGCTCCTCAGGCTCCAGAAGTCAGATCTCAAGTCAGATTTTAGAAAGTAGCTGGAGTAAGTGTGTCAACCAGCTGCAGATGAATAAAACAACTATTATATTCACTGTCGTCGGGCAAAGTAGTGGGTCAAAAGGCTGACGTCAAATAAAAAGTACTTCACACACAATCCGGCAACACTTTCTAAAAGTGGACAAATACTGCTCACAATGGCCCGTGTTTTTGTTGCTAAAGCAACCAGGTGCTGCCGCTTTCCAGAAGTTGTGGGGTGTTAACGAAAGGAAAATGAGGCCATATCAAAGAGCCACAGAATGTTCCTATTGTAGTGTGGTGTTTGTACAGAGGGCCCGCCTGTTCAGGGGGCCGCTGTGAGGCTGGCCGGGGGAGTAATATAATGCATACACGGATCCCCCAGAGCCCATTCATGCTGTAATTGGTGTGGACAGAGCTCTCGGTCTCAGGGTTACAGTTAGGGAACTTCCTCCGGTGTCCTGCTGGGAGGCCACTGAGCAAAAATGCCCAGCTTAGCCTGCGAGAAGACAAACCTGGCTTTCCTTCAAACCTGACAAAACTAAACGTGTGGCCGGCAGAAACACCAGCTCTCTTCATTAGCTTTTACTGTGGATGATGGAAAGTAAAAATGACGCCGTTTTCTTTGATTTGATGAAAGAAACTGAGCCCGGGGACCCTGGCGCTGCCTCAGCGAAGCTTCTCGGACGCACACGGAGCAGAGCCACAGACGGCGGGTTGGACTGCGGAGATGAAGAGAAACGTTCTAATCACCGTCTCCCCCATCTTTTCCCTTTAATTCCACGAGTCCTTCTCCAGCCCCATCCAAACCACTACAGCTTAATGACACAGAGCAGACCGGCTTACCACTTTATTACTATTAACGGACCTAAATCTGGCGCGTAAGGATTTTCCCCTAAAATAACTGCGGAGCAGCGATAGCACACCATGTGGTCGCTCTTAAGCTGAAGCCACACTGGCCATTAAGAGTGTCACACTGGGACTGATCGCGCCTTCGCTGTACGAGGGGCTGAGACACTTGTCTTTACCCCCCCTGTTACCCCCTCCCTTCTCCACTGCTGATTTCTCTGAACAGTCTCTCTCCCTCTCTCTCTCTGCCTCCGTCCATCACGGCCTGTGGCCATTAATCATCTCAAGTGGACAGCACTGACAGGCAGTTGGCTGCATCACTCTTTTATTTTCTCCCCCCCCCCTTTTTTTTCTCTTTATTTCACACCCGTAGCTCCCCCACCCACCCCACGATTACCTCTTCTTAACCCCACCTCCTGCCCCAAACCCCCGTCCCCGATGAAAGTGGCCGGGTGTCAAACCAAAACAAACAATCACCCATCTGCTTAATCGAAATCTTGGAGGTGGTTAATGGCGTCAGGCCAGCGTCAAAAGCTTTTTCCCGGCGCTCCCAGTGGGGGCGGAGCAGCAGAACCTGTAATGGATATGATGAGCAGTAAGGTCGGCACCCACGCTCTCCCAACGCCGGGCTGGAGCGGGCCTGGAGCATTTCCATTACATTCACATGTGAGGCCATTAGCTGCTGCTTTGTTTTCCAGTGGAAGAAGGCTGCGCTCCTCCTCTAAGATTACGAGCAGTGCGTGCTGCGGAGCTCAGCGGTGAAAACAAAAAAAAAAAGTTTAGCGTGAGCCTTCGGTGATCTTCCAGATCATCCGGGACGGAGGAGCGGTCGGTCCAGGAATAAGAGCTGAGGAGGTACAAGTGGAGAGGGTCTATATACCAGTCTGCCTCTTCTGCCGTTTCTGTGACGCACAGCCCATCAATGGGCCCCTTTACGCACAGAAAGGATTTAAGACAGCTGCTAAAATTCCTCAACCATTAACACACACACACACACACACACACACACACACACACACACGTGCCTGTTTAGAAGCACAGAGGCAGGAAATGGGAATCCCTCGTAAGTTTTCCTTCCGCTGTTGCTTTCCTCTCAAGGCCTGGAGGCCCCACGGTGAGGTGGGAAAAGCACTTCACCATTTGTCTCTCTCTCTCTCTCTCTCTCTCATCCACAGATTCCACTGGATTACCGTTAACCCCACAATCTACTTCACACCATGAGGCAGTGCTCTCAATTACCGTGTGTTTTTGAGGTGGCAGCATTTCCAGATCAGCAGCTCTTACTTCCCCCTTCTTACAAATCGCACATATGAACCACGGACAACATCCAAACAATCAGGTCTACACATTGTCCGGGTGTGTCCTTTCACATGTGAAGCACACAACTGGGGACTGTCTTGTGGAGACACGCTCTCACCAAATGGACATATTCCATTTGGTTGACGTGAGGGGCCATTTAATGCCCGGCTTTGCCTTCATGTGTACAGATCCTCCGGGTCACATGCAGAGAAGTCCAGGGCTGCAGTGCATGTGCCAAAGCAGCCGCAGACGCTTTCAAAAGAGCGCCACAACCTTGTCCTGGCTTCTGTGAGGTGAAATGGAAGGAGGAGTGAACACACGGTAATTAGAGGGTGCCATCAAAAAGAGCTTAGCGAGGCTGGCTCTTCATGTCACATACTTGTGGCACTAAAAGCAAAAAGGGAATCCTGCCAAGCAATTTGTTGCCTGCGATTACGACGACGGCCAAGAGCCTCTTGTCTTACAGGAGGGGAGAAGCCAGACTAACAGTATGCACGTCGCTCCCACGTCCTGCGTGGCTGTTTGTTTTTCACCTCTCCAGCTGTATCAGTCTGGTGCTTTTTAATTCTCCCAAATGAAAAAAAAAAACTACTATCATCACTGCTTCCATCTCCTCCAACTGATCTATCATAGATGAGCCCTGTGGACACGCAGCTGCTGTATTACATTACATTACATTACAGCTGTTGTCGGGCACTGACCCTTGCACTGCCTAACCACTGGTCACTTGTACTGATCATGAAACGGAACTTGATCCAAGCGAGCCGACTCCAGTTGCGCTCACTGTAAGTGCTAATTTCCAGATTAGAATAGTTACTGGTGAATGGCTGTTTGCTTTCAGCTGAGGCAGTCTGACACCACTTTGTTGTTTTTTTGATATTTCAGTCTTTAAAAATCCGGGACACGATTCTTTTTACATTCATGTTTTCCAAACGACTCAGTAACAAAGACAGACTTGTTCGTGATATTCGTTTAAAAGTCAACCTGTTTGTGTTTTTGTTGGCAGCATGCGCAGATGTGGTGAAAGTGACGAGGCGTAATCAGCCGGTCAGGTGGCATTTTAGTCGACATGATGGATTTCTCCGTCTGACCGGCGCGAGTAAAGGGTCAGCCGACCACTCCCAGTGTCTGCCACCGGACAGAGATGCTAACAGGGCCCTGACAGGTCCCGTCCCTCCCTCTACTCTGACTCCGCTTAATTCATCACCCGCCAAACAAGACCTCCGGGTGCTAAGATCAGCCTCGCCTGCACGTGAGCTCGCCGACGCGCGTCCGTCCGCGCGAGTGCGCGCGCCGCGCCCCCGTCATCCGTCACAGCCTGACAAAACAAACTGGGCACCGCGTAGACATTCACATACACGCTACATCACCCGTCTTAGCCTGTGACAAAACATAATGAAGTATGAACCGCACACACACATTCACAGACCATCATCACCCATCAAAGCCTGCCAAAACACAATGTGAGGTATGCACCATTGTAATAACACTGTGATTCACCTTGGGAGGTATTGCTCAAGCCATGTAACTGGCTTGGCAACCGATTTGTCTGATAAAAGCCTAAGTGCATTAGCTGCTCTGGTCCGAACGGTGTCAAATGCAGCGCCAAAGCAGCAGGTCAGCCGAGCGTCAGCTCTGATACTGCACAAGCACAGGATCAGCGGAGCCAGATCTCACCTGCTGACCCCTTAAGGCCTTTCCTCCGGGGAGGGGAATTAGTAAAGGATTTCTCAGCCAGTGAGAGTTACAGCGTGGTTTTTGAGTTGATCAGTGACATGACGCGCATGACAGCCATGGAACGACCAAAGACGCACAGGGTTTTTTTTTTTTGGTACTTTTATCCTTGCTCCATTTACACAGGTTCTACAGTCGTATCACCAAATAAACATTTGTGCTGCAGGCCTAAGTCAATCTGCAAAAAGAGAGCAACCCCTCCACACACTGAGACAAGAAATGATTCATAAGAATTGAAAATGAATGCAGAGAGTGTAGCCTCTAGTTATGAATTTAGAATATATATTGAATTGTGGACAGGTTTTAAAGCCTGAAACCACAGGAGAAACCCAGAGGTTTCAGTCAGGAGCCCATTGATTAAGTATTTTCACAAATTTAGGATTTCTTCATGAAGCGGAGCCACGGATTTTATGCTAAACCGCTGAGTCTGACATAAGTAAAAGAGAACCGTTGCTATGGAGAGCACAGGTGACGGTGGCGTGAACTTCACTCTTACCTCTTTTCTGCATGAAGGTGAAGAGGTCATCCAAAAACTCCTTCCTTTTGGGGTCAGTGTCCAGCTCATACAGCTACAGGAGAAAACAGAGGCTGATTACTGCCACGATGCACCGTTCAAGTTCAACCAACTCAAAGTGGAGTCGTCAGTCTCCTGACTTGTGCTGTTAGTGCAGTTTCCCTTCATTCCTCGCTGTTGCCCAGCAGAGTGCTGACTGGCAACATTTTCAAGTTAGTCAGACATAAAATTACTTTGTACGTATCAGACTCCCATTTGGCCGGATGACCAGGTACTCAAATAAAACTTCTAACAGAAGAGGGGAGGTGACGTGAGTCGCCGTTTGGAGTTTCAGGGCCGTGGGGATGTATTTAGAGCTTGAAAAGATCAACTGATTTCACATTTTCACTGGTTTGGACTTTCCCAGAAACGTTCACGCGACTGCTTGTTTCACGACCCAAGCCATCTGACGATCACGTTTTCCGAGAGCTCACCTTGGCAAAGTCTCTGGAGGCCTCTCCTCTCCCTCTGCTGCTGTCAGCCTCATCCGCCCAGCCTGCGCTCCCATTCTGCAACAGACAACAGACACACAGGTTAACTCAATTAACAAACAGAGAGTGGGTCGCATCGCACAAATCTTCGTCTACTTTATTTTTGATATTTACTCGTATTTGATCACAACAGTAGATAAGGACAGGGGACATGGAAAGAGAGAGGGGGAGTATGGCATGCCTGGTTACTTTTTTTAAAAATGTGATAATGTGATTTTCATCTGCAAGGATCCCAACTGGAGGTCAGAAAGTTCATGTTGGGCTAAAAAAAACCTTTGAGCTGGTTACCACAACTGCCAACCTTCTGCAACACAAACACAGGAAAACTAATATATGCTCAAACTCCAAGAATGCATTTTTCCAGGGGTTGGAGGAGTAACCTCTGGAGTTATTGTGCCCCTGAGCTCCTGTGTCCCCCTCCCCCTTCATCCTCAAACATCTCCATTTGACCTAAACCATCTGCATCTGGGCCTGCCCTGCCCCCACCCATGTCTTCCGACCCAGCTGGATACAAGGGCCCCCCATCCTTCAATCTCCACGCAGCTGTGATGGGTGGCCAAGTTCATGGAGTGTAGCTGGCTGTCAGGAGGGGCCAGGGGAGGTTGGGCTGGTCAGTAGCCCGAGTGCTCACACACACACACACACGAGCAAAGACTGATCAAGGGCTGTGTGTATGTTTGTGAGTGCAGAGTGGGTGGGGGGGGGGGGGTGGTGGGGGGGCAATGGCCCCACAAGACGGGAAGGAAGGAAAATAGGGGCAGAAAGGGGTGCATGGTATGTGCCGACCAGGAATGTCTCCTAAAGACAAAACCTATAAAAGCATCAGGAATCAAAACAAGATCCGTTTGGCGGGGGACGTTAATGGCAGCAGCTCGGGGCTCCAGTTTCAACCAGGAGCCCATTGGTCAGTGGCAATTACACAGCCTGAAACGAGAGCCACGAGGGCAAAGGTTGTCAAGGCCCCTGAGAGCAAATCATTTTCACCCTCTCACTCGCTGTACGTGCAGCGCTTGTCAACATTCATACTCCCTAAACAACTACTCATTAGCCATCAACCTGCTAACCCCCTGCAAATGGTACGTTCCAAGGTAAAGCGCCGCTGAGCAGGACAGCTAACCCTTTTTCACACGCCTAAATTTGAACGCCTCTTTTCTTTGCAAATTACCTTGCATCGTCACAGCTTTGATCAATTTTTCAAGTTGTGACACAAAGTGCCGCTGACGTCCAAGGATATTTTCACACACGTCAAACAGAACAGCTGGAGCTGAACTCACGCTCTTTTTAAGACACTCAGCTGATATCCTGTGTTGAAAATGAAGCAACAACGTACATTATCTGCAGTGTGTCGTAGAGATTACAACGGGGCTCATCATGTGAAGGCAAATATACGGTATGGTACATATGGATATAGACCTTTGCACACAATTTGACCAGCTGTGTTAACCTTTAACCATTATAAATGATTACAGTAGACGATCATTCAGATTGCAGCCATGTATAATCTCAAATGCCTTGGGTTCAGCACCTTTTATAACAGGACGCTCCCTGTTGGCGGCCCAGAGGTTGATACTGACCCTTTCATAAGCCGTCTGTATCGCAGCTGAGAAGACACGCTGCCCGTGCTTGTTTACACAGAGCCGAACGCTGTCGGCATAACGCTGCCCCCCTGGGTGATATTAGCGAGCGTGCCGGCGTTCCACAGTCAGAGGCGTGACATGCACCACATTCGTCCTGCCGGCTCTCCCTTTCGCGACCTCCGAAACAACAGATCCATGCTTTTTACACGGGATGGAGAGGCGGGATGAAGGCGCTCAAAAACGCTCAAATCCATTTAGCTAAAATATGATCCTGCTGCAACCTGTGCGCGTCCACGCACGATTAACTGTGAACCTTCCAACACCCAGCTCGCTGCATTCAGATGCTCTGCGACTTCAAAAGAGGAGAGCGGGCAGTCAGTGCGGGGGTTACTGGCCTTGGATTTGTTAGGGGAACACAAATATGTTTATACACAAGCCGCGAACACACCTACACACCTACACACACACACACAGGCCTCCCTGAGGGGCACTCTGTATTATGGGAGCACAGGGGTCAAGGTGTTCCTGACATCAACAGAGAACAAAGGTCTAAAGTGACAGCAGCGTCCAGTCAGTGCCTGCTCCGTCCCCACCGCCGCTTTCAATTCATTTTCTGAAGCTACGTAATGAGAATGGATCACGTGACCCACACGGAGGAAACACCCTGCACCCTCACCGACTGAGGCGCGTTCACTTTGACCCTGTCGGTTACAGGAGCAGCATCGCTCATCCCTGCCCGGCTTCAAAACCACTCCAGACCTCTGTCATGTGATGCTGCAAATGTAGGAAATTAACTAATATCAAAGCAGCATCTTCTAAACCACCTAACACGATGACACATGATGAGACGCACTGGCTCCACTGAATCAAACTCTCGTTTCCGTATTCATTTCCCCTCTCTGACTGCTGGGAAACCTGCCTGTAACCTGGGAATGGACGCTTCACTGTCGCTCCTTGGAGCGGTTCAGCTCAGCTGCGTTTTCTGGCCGCTTCAGAAAATAGCCCAGCGATTGGGGCGAGGAAGCCGTTAGCCGTGAATAGACATGTCGGCTCTTGAATTGGGACCTTGGTCGGCCGAGGAATGTTAACACCACGGTGCTTTGGTGGAGTTCAGAGTGGATGCTGACGGTTTGGGACCGCTCCTTATGATCAGTCACCTCAGCCCCTTCATCACGTCCCGCCCCACCCACAGACCACTTCTCCACACCCAACACCAAATGAATGTTTATTGTTTGTGCTTTTAGGGGCTGCGTTACTGCACATTATGTCTTATATATATATAAACTGTACATTATCAGTGTGCAGTCCTAAAGCCAGCCATCCAAGAGTGTATGCATGCAACGCAACATGCAATTTCAATTAGGTCAAATGAAATTCTAATATTCATAAAAAGCATCGTACGTTGCCTGTGTGTCTGTGCATGTGTGTGTGTGTGTGTGTGTGTGTGTGTGTGTGTGTGTGTGCTGGGAGGAGGGTGGACAGGAGCCCTTGAGTATTTAAGCAGCCTCTCTCTCTCTCTGATGCTGTTAGCAGGTTTACAGAACAGGCGGTGCAGAGCCTAATTACATTACGGCCGTACGTGACGGACTGGCACGGCGCCAAATCAGGGATAACAGTGAGGTAGACGGTCAGAAGCGAGCCGGAGCTGGTCGCCGCTGGGGGCGGGGGGGGCGGGAGAAGGATTTAGACGGCTCGCCACCACCTGAAGGCCGCATGTTTGTGTTCACGCTGCAGAATGAGCGTTAGCATTACAAGGCCGGACGTGAATCTTCACAGCTCTTCCCTCTTTCTTTTCTTTTTTTTTTTTTTTTTTTAAACGGGCAGGGCGATTTTTTTAAACATCCCGCCTGCAACAAGTTGACATTCTTTGCGCAGCCCCGTATCGGACAAACCTCGCAAACACCCTCCCACTTGAATGCTGATGCACCGCCTGGGGGCAATTCTACGCAGCCATTATAGAAAGATGTCTGGAATAGAGCCACCATTTTAGTGAGGCCAGGCGTGCCGCAACAAGAAGGGTTAATGGCTGCTGCTCGGGGAGTGGGGGATGGATGGCATTGATTGTTCAGGATGTTGACAGCACTTCGCCAATCTGATAGTGGGGCTGTTATTAGATGAAGAGGCTTGTTCTTAATAAAAGCCTCATGTGATTTGCTGTCGGTCTCGCGGCAGGAGGCGGGCCGGGCTGTGGAGAGGCCGGCTGCGTAGGACCGGCTCGCGGCGCCGCATCGACTCAACATCTTTGCGGCAGGAGGAGAAAAAAAGCGGATCGGGTGGATTTCCACACGTGCTTCGAAACAGGTCAGAAGCTAATGGCACACTTTGTAGGTGGAGTTGAACTTATGTGAAGTGGGTCATTTTCATACCATACATAACAGGCTTATGATTGGCTAATGGGATGGAAGGGGAAAAAAAAAACCACACAACTGCTGATCTGAAAGGTGGAGCAGACCAGAACGAGAGTCTGTGCCGCGTTGGAGCCCCGTCAGCCCTCAGCCGTACCCCGACCCCCGCGTCCCGCCCCACACAGACCCGCACTGCAGGCCCGGTCCCCTGGGCCACAGCCATTGAACAGGAGGCCCGAATCAATAGCCCTGGATGTGCAAACACAGGAAAGTCCCCCCAGCCCCCTCCGGACGCAATCTCGCAGCGCACATCAATACTCATCATCCTCAGTCATCTATCGCCACGCCGGGGAAGCTGAGATGAGGGCGGGATCCCAGCTCTCAGGGTGACCTCACCCCTCCGCCTCCGACGAGACGCCGCAACTTTGACTAACGCGGTGAAGGCTCGTCGAAAGCCAAAAAAAAAAAAAAAAGGTGTAAACAACCAGACCTGGATGAAAACCAAATCCTCCACATGCACATACAAGCAGAATCCCATCAGCCACCCCAGGCAGCAAAAAAACGAGGCTAACCAAACGTCACGGCGCTCGCGGCTCGAGGGAGGGCGACATTCCTGTATGCCAGTAACAGGACCTCACAAAAACAGGAGAGCCCCCTCTCATCCCACAGGTACTCTTAACATCTCATTCCCGCACTAATCTTTTTTAGCCAAATTGCTGCCTGTCAAAACAGTTCAGCGAGGGAAATCTCTTAAACAGACACAGCGGCGGTAATTTAATCACAATCAAGGCCTCCAGCGGAAATCTGGATCGCGGCCAGCAACAGTGATGAATGGCGAGTAGTCGACATGCTTACTTAGCGGTTAAACTATTTCGTATTTTGTACATCCCACTTAAAAAGCCGTTAAAACTGTTCAGGGGTCGGTTTCTAAAACGTTATTCAGCTGTACAGTAGTGAGCTGTGACGAGCAGAGCAGAGGCTCGTGGGGATCCGCTCTGCTCACCTGTTTGTTGAGAGAAATGGATCTGCGGTTTCCTGATCTGCCGGAGAACGAGAGAACGCGGCGCCGCTGATCTAATTCCATCCGCGAAGTCGCCCCCGTGCTCTCAGAGAAAGCGAATCCGCGTCCTCTCAGCATGCCTGTAAAAACCCGCATTGTGGGGGGCAGCGATCTCTAATCCAAATCAAATAATTGGGGCCCTGATCCCTCTGCGGGACGCCGGGAATCATTTATAGTGCCTCTGGGCAGGGGGAGGGGGCGACGGGCGGAGGGCGGGGTGGGGGGGACTGAACGGATGGCGCCCTTTATCTGCTCTAACTACTGTAAAGGATCTCATGGTAGGCTGGCCATACGCTGCCGTCGACAGCGGCTCCGGCTAATCGTGATTCCATGTGCGGCGGGAGGGAAGTAAATCTCACTGGGGACCCGGGCCGCTCGGGAACATATGGCGGAGCTTGTGCTCACGAACAGGACCGCTAGTGATCCTCTGCTCTTATCAGGAATTATTATGGAGCATGCACGAATCACATGAGAGGCGGTCCGGCAGCAGGGAGCGGGGCCCGGGGGCGCGCCTGCCTCTGAATGTCCGGTCATGTCTGTAGCTGGAAGAGGTTTCTGACTTTTTTTTTTTTTTGAGGAGGGGGGGCAGACAAAGTGGCGGGGACAAGGGGCTAAACGTCCAGGGGCAGAACGTGTCGCTGCCTGCCCCGGCCTCGGAGGTGCTGCACTTCTAAACAGGCCACTAGAATACAGGCCTCCAGGCAGGACCACCCCTCCCTCCATTAATCACTCCAATTACAAAGCTGAAAAAGAGAAACAGAGGAAAAACGAGGGGGGGGGTACAGGTAAAATAGGCAGGCAGCGGGAACAACTACGGCCGACGCGCTTTTTCATCTGGCCCGGCTCGGCAGGCAGCGAGCAGGCGAGGGGAAGAGGGGGTGGACGTGCATGTTTAGTCCCTGGGTAAACACGTCTGTTGGTGACCGGCGAGTCTGGTTTGCCAAATAAACTGACTGCATTTGTTCAGCTCCGGCCCTTTCACCAAGACACCACATTCCTCAGGCAGAGGCCCCATCCCCCATTACACCAGCCGGCCCCTCGCGCTCGCACAAATGCAACGTTTATAGGCCGGCGTGGCCAGAAGTTCACACTCGGTGGTTCAAAGAGCCTTTCACAGGCAGAGCAAACATTTTAGTGAATCACATCTGCGCCACCACATACAGTGCTCCGCCACTTAACCCTTTCTCACACTGGTTCAGTTAGGTTTTTCACCTAAACTATGCCCAGACTTGCACCCCCCCCACACACACACACACAGTTTGATTCAAAGCTATTGCTCTGTGAAGTGTACAGTCAGACACGACGCTGTCTCCAAATATGCAAAGCACTTCTCATCTCACGGAGGCACAATATGATAAAGCCGCAGCTGAAGCAGCCCTGCCACATCTGGGCTCTTCTGCTGCGTTCAGGTCGAAGCAGCTACCAGCCGTTTGTTCTGCGTTAAAAGCTCGGGCTAAAAATACCTCGCATATCTCACATCTTTCAAAGAGCAGGCGTCCACTTCACCCCCGTGCTAATGGCAGCTGGAGACATCGCACAGACCTGATAGGCCTTTATGCACGTTCTCGTTACGCCGACGCTGCCGGGAACGCGATACATTCACGATCAACGGAAAAAAAAAACCCCGACTGCTATCGGGACGCATCACATCTAATTAAACATGAGACGATGGGGGTCACGACGCCTGCGGCCAGATGGGTGAATGACTTCTTTGTCTGGCGTATGGCGGAGGGGTGGAGAGGTACAGGAGCGCTTATTCTCTGGGTTTCCACGGCGGCAGATGCGAGCGCTATGACTCGCCTCTCTCGATCTCTCGTATCAAATGTTCAAACCATAAGCGCAATTCACAGCTTTCTGTGGAATCTAATCGATAGGGAGCGATTCCTCCGTTCAGCGCCGGAGGTATCTGTTTCCTCTCGGCTAACGTTGAGCGCGCGGGGGCAACCCCCGGGGACCCGCGCTGGGACGGAGCGGCCCGCCACGCATCTGGAGCGCATCTCCAGGAAGCCGACGAGCCTCGCTACATCTCTACCGGACGCTCAGGAGAAACAGCAGAGGTGAAGGAAATAAAAAAAAATGTGAAAAGAAGAAGCACGGTCGTGATAAGCGTGGGAATAAGTGAGTTCTCAGAGAGTCGTTTCACCATCATGACCGCGGGACTCGCACAACGCAGCCGTTACCACCCTGCAGCCGTCAGACACAACTTCTGTTTTCACGCACTTCACTGGTCTGATAATGAGAGCAGTTTTTGCAGCTCAATGCTGGACTTGTGTGCCAGCAGGCTAATAATCCTGTGCCGCGGTTATGGACGGCGATAAGCGATGCGCGCGTGCGTCACAAGCTAACTGCAGTCCGCTTTCAATGCGCAGATAAATCAATAAATGAATTCTTTTAAAAAACAACCGTGAGCGGCGTGCGTGTCAGGAGACAGCTGCAACGGGCTCATCTTTTATTTCAGGAACATGAACATGAAGACGAGAAAAGGTTTTGTTGTACTGTTTGTTAAACTTTTGTGTAGGTGGATCAGTTGTAAATACTCCAAGGGAGCGGTGCTGAAAGCAGCAGCAGCAGCAGCCGGGAACTGGTTCCCCTGCATCACAGGCTCATGGTGAAGCATGGCACTGGGGATTGGGATTGGGATTGTCGGATTATATGCTACTGATCGATATAATTATTAACAGAGATGAATCAATCGTGAGGTAATCGGTAACGCACATACTTGAGGGCTTAATGTTTCTGTGGCTGAAACGTGCTCAGGGCTTGTTTGATGAAGACAACAGCACCACATCTATTCTTTACAGGATGAATGCACAGTAAACAAATCCAAAACAGCCCCGGGCTCACAGCGGAATACCAGCACGGTGCTGGCCAACCTTCAGCCATGATATACTGTACTGACAGATGACCTTCCTTCCCACGTTTAAAAACAGATGTTCCATACGCCACAGGTCCTCTTCCTGCAGGATGTGGTTTCAGGAGAAATCCCATTTGGCAGGCAAATTAGATATTTAAATTGTCCACAGCCCGAAGATACAGAAAGCAACAAACTGCTTGTTTTTACTACTCCATGTTGCAGCTGAGCCCAGAAACAGACCAGACCGTATGTGATGACATTAGATAAAAGTGAAGCCATCCGACGGGGGAATGGGGCTGCTGTAGCAGTCGGGAATACGCTATAGATTACACGGCGAGATTACGGGGAGACTGAATATACTGCACCAGCAGCAAACGCACATAGTGAGAATAGTTAGAGGGTTGGGTGACCCCAGGCCATGATGGCAAGTTCACACGTCTTGGCAGAAAATGTCAAACGCAACACGACTCGAACGGGATTCGTTGAGGGAAACCTGAAGTTAGCTCCTTCATGACGCGAAAAGCACGGGAGTGCAACGTCATCACGCAGCAGAGTGAAAAAAATGAAGCGTGTCATGGAAAAAGCTCACATTTAAAGAATGTGAATTATGTATGTTCACGCATGCAGAGTCATACTCTTGTAGAGAGTACAAAGCAGATCCTCTGCCAGTCCTGTGATGTTAAGTAACTGTTGCTACCAAGGTCCCTTCTGAACCAGGTCATGTGACCCCCCCCCTCAGGGTTTCTAATCACCGTTATTCAGGCCACAAAAACCTGACATGTCTTTATGTCTTTGTGCGACCAGATGGCGGGCCGCTCACGGCCGGCTCCGCTGGGGGTTGGGCCGTCCCAAATCTGCAGCAAACGTCACGGAGCCACGTTAATATGCCCACACCTGCACCGCCGCAGGAGCGCGCTTGTGCTGTCGAAGAACGAAGGGCGAAGGAAAACGCGCTGAAGGACGCCGAGCGACGCCGAGCAAGCTCTGATAACCTCTACGGGCTGCACGGAGTTCAGCCGCTGCTGTTAATAATTCCGTTTTCTGTGCCACTCTTTAATCATTTACTAATGTGGCTTTTGAAATTATCGACTGCAGCTGACATGGTCCATAGTTCTATTCACAGTGTGATTGTCTATTAACCAGATCGGCTGCAGGTCGGAGCCCGACGGGGCTTTTGGAAAAAAATATGATTCAGTGAACAAGAGACAAGTCTTTCTATTCCATACAGCTGCTGTGCTGCTGCCACCGATGCAAACGTTAATATCAAAATGTTTGTCCAGAGCTGAATGCATGAACTGATGGTGGAAGCACAGCTCACACTGATCCACAGGAACATGCTGGAATGAGTCCAGTGAATTCAATTTCATGAAATTCAATTAGATTTTTTGTATTGAATTCGATGAAATATGACCAACTGTGATCCACTGTGTCGGTTTCGCTTGATTAGTGACATTCTGCGCACAGCGCCGTGGACACAGCAACACGTGTAGCGCATGGAAATAAGAGGGTAATATGTGATTATTTCTCAGCGCTGCTGCTGTGGCGGTGACTCACTGTGAGGTCAGTGGGAGTAAGTATGAACCTGTCTGACTGCTGTCGTGATGGTTGCGATTCAGGAAGCGAGCGGCCTTTGGGGGGAGGGGGCGTGTGGAAGGTGAATGTTGCAAGCTGAGCTGTGAGCTTTTAGCGCTGTGACGTTTCCTGGGCAGCAGCCAAGAGCTTTTTTTTTTGTTGTTGTTTTTTTTTTTTTTTTTCTTTCTTCCTCCTCTGCTGCTGCTCCCTCAGCTGCCTCTTACGAGCACACGATGACGCTCGGCTTGTGTTTGAAGACTTGGCAGAGGAACAAGCTGGCCTCACGCTACTGTAAACTACATGGCTTTTTTTGGCAGGCGGCGCAGCGAGCGCGCGGGCCGAGGCGGTGAAAGCAAAGCCTCCCGCTCGTCTTTTGCCTCCTTCTCCTCTGCGTGGCTTCGTGCCAGGTCCCAGTCAGCGGCCGTGTTTACCCCAGGGCCCCGACACAATGGCCCAGTTAGCACCTACGGGCTCCTGACGCCGGCCTGGAGCTCAGCCAAAGCGAAAGACAGCCCAGAGAGCAGCTAACAATCTGCAGCTCCCGCTCCTCGCTGCCCGCCCCTGCACGGGTCGCTGTTTGGATAAGGTTGTGGCTACAAACACAACTCAAATTTAAAAAAAAAAAAAAAAAAAAAAAAAAAGTGTCCACCTACGGTTGTAATCTCCATCACTTCACCAACAAAACCCCCAGTTAAATCTCCTCAGTCTTCCTCATAAAAACATGTGTGACAGCCAGGGTTTCCCACACACTTACTGATATCAACACTGACTTTCCTTTTTTCAAAAGGCACTTGAAAATGCAGCGTATCATACTGTTCATTCATGGCACACAGCTGAAGCGTGATGTAAGGTGCAAGTACTTGTGTGCGACCCCCCCGCACACGCCAAATCTCTGGCGTGTGCGAAACAATCTGAGAGGACGGCTGCGCATCCCTCAGACTCAGCATACGTGCGCTTTCATCAAAAATCGCTCCAAATCCCGAGCCCGCCAGAGGCAGCGACTGAGGTCACCTGTTGTCCTGCGAGCGGCGCTGGACCAACAAGTCATAAGAGGCTGTATGTGGGACCTGACATACTGTACCAAGGGTCTCTGTGACACACGGTGTGCGCGGTGGTCACGGTGCAGTACAGCGGTATCAACACGTGTACTGTATGTATCACTGTACGCAGTCAGCCTATATAAAAGCGAGGAGACTTTGCTCAATAGTGTCATATGACCTTGGCTCTGTGCTCCTGCTGCAGCTGCCACAGGCGCTGGTGGATGTCTTTGTTTCATCTGACGACTGCCTTTTGTCTGTTTGCCTTCATTAAGGAGCAGGTGTTGAGATATGCTGAGTGGGAGTGGCTCGACCGGGGGAATGGGAGCAGCCACGGTGTGTGTGTGTGTGTGTGTGTGTGTGTGTGTGTGTGTGGGGGGCTTGTGGTTTCACTACCAACTGATCAAATTACAGCAGGCATCAGTAGCTCAGTTTCCACTGGAAGCAGGGAAGTCAATCCTCCAGGGTCGAATTGGGGAGGAAAAAAAAAAAAAAAAAAGTGTGACAACTCTAATGGATGTGCGCCATTCGCATTCAAATGTCCAAACTTTTGCCTTTCAATTTAAATTAAAAGGAGAGGAGCTCTGATGCAAATTGTTAGATCATAAAAAGGAAATCGACAGCTGCATTTTCTCTCTCTGTGAAGGAGGTGCAGACACGTGGAAGGCCCGACTACGACGAGAGCTGCGATTAGTTCGGGGAGGACGCCCGCGCGGACGGACGCCGTTCCAGAAAAAGCTGCGTTCGGCTGAAAAGACGTAGCTCTTCCACCACACCATGCGCATGTGTTGAAGAGTAGCCAGTTCACTGAGTGTTTTCAAACCGTCACCCAGCTGCGTTGGAGAGGAGCCAGCGCGTCAGCGTGGTTTCCGTTTGGCCACACATTACCAGTGCGGAGTGAAAAAGTAACTGTCGCGGTGGACCATTCCTCGCTTGGACGGAGGACAGGATGGTGGACGGTGACCGTGATCCATGTGTTGACCGGGCTGTGATGTGGCACCACGAGACGCCAGCAGCAGATGTGCTCTTTGGGACTCAGACAAATAAAAACAACAACAAAAAAAGAAAAGTGTCTCTGCCTGCACCAGCGGGCCCTCCCATCCAGCTCCTCCCATTCAGGCCCTTTGGCTTTTTTCTTTTACAGCCCCTGTGACACCAAGCGAAATGAATTGAAAGATCACCAATCAGGGTCCTGACTGCAACATGGACACGCACCCACCCACCCCACCCCCCCCACCCCATCAAACCCCCTGTCTCTTGCTGGGAGCCCCCGGTGGGAATGTTCACTGTTTGAAGAGTTAACTCTTTAATTCCGTCTGGAATGTTTCCTCTGGGTGGGGCAGTGTAGTGTGTTGAGCCAGACCACTAACCCCACTCCCACAGCATCTCCTCCTCCTCCTCCTCCTCCTCCCTCCTCCCTCCTCCCTCCTCCCTCCCCCCTTCATCTCCCTATACTAAATTCAATACCTCTATTTCTGGGCAGGGAAAATCTTCCACACTTGCATGTTAACAGCAGGTCAGCACAAAATGAAGCTTGTTCTGTACCAGGACGATTGCCCTTTAGATAAAGCTGAAGCTTCCATTTGCATGTGAAATTTTGCCAACCCACACTGACACTGTGGGGTTGTTCCAACAGACGGTAATGCGCCATAGAAAATTGTTCATTGTTAAAAGTGTTGTTCGTGTGAAGGTCAGGTCACTTTACCCAGCAGCGTGCGCGAGGCGCGGCCAGCGTCGTCACAGCGGAGATTTTAAAACCTCTTCTGAAAATACTGACGGCTGCCAACGCCGTTTCCAGCTCAGCGGGACGTGAACACCTTCTCAAATGAGTGTATAGTAAGGCTATGTGAATACACACTGTTACAAACTGCTACAATGAATGCTGTGGTTTGAGGAACAAGACACTAATATTTGCCTTGAGACAGAAACGTGCCTATTTTTAAATACAATGGACAGGTTTAATTAAGTTAAATGGTCCATGCACCAACTCTACTGGAAACTGGGAGTGCAAAATATAATTACACCTCACTAATTGTGCAGTTGTTGGCCCTTATTTGTTTCCATCCCGACGCAAATCCGAGCGCAGCCATAACAGTCGAGCTACATTAAGCACACAGCAGCATCAATCAGAGAAAAAAGCCATTAAAAGGGGGCGAAAAGGGCAAATCCAGAGCTAAAAGCCCGGTCGCCTCCATCCAGCCCCAGCAGCCTGGGCCCACTGTTAATGAGGCACAGCACTGAAATCCTGCAGGAACGCACCATATGAACCAGTGTGTAAACACGACGCCCCACCCCAGTCTGTCAGAAATGCTGGATTACCAAAAACACACAGCTCGAGAGAAGAGAGCGTCGAGGGCGTTTAACAAGAGGACACGTCAAAGCAAAATAACTTCCAACATTAAAAGGTGCTTTTATTTCCCATTAAGTCAGAAGTTACCGGGCAGAACGCTCGAAACAGACTCCAAACACAGTACATCTTTTACATTACAAGGAAGTCAACACACCACATTCACAAGAGCAAGTTGTTCTGGTTGAAGACACGTCATGTCAAGACATGAAGACAAGAGCAGGTCGGTCAAAATGTCGAGGGAACTGGAATCACACACCTTCCCCATCCTAATCTGAACTGGGATCAGTGTTGTAGCTAAAGGGCAAACGTAGAAATGAGGTCAACCGTTCCGTGCCCTGGCCATTCATCACAAGCGCCATTAGTAATACAATTTTGTTGTCATGAAGTCACCCAGATGACAAAGAACCCGGTGAAAAATGAAAAGCTTTACATGAGGTTAACAAACCTCATTCCTTCTGATGATTCACGAGGCTTGTTCTTCTTATCACAGTGAATTCCTTTGTTAAACAAGACTTTTCATCGCGGTGCTCAAAAGGAAGCAGCGAGCGGTCGACGGCGATGCGGTTTGGCGCAGTTTAACGCCGTTTATCGGACGGTTACGGCCGGTGAAGCGGCGCCCTGGCTGTACGCGCTCACAGCAGAAGTGAACAGTCAACCGCGGTTCCAGCGCGGCGGAGACAACGCAGCTGTCAGACGCCGGAGTCGCATTTCTGGTGCCGCGTGTTTTAACGCACCCCGGCCTTCCCCGTCGCTGCTCCGCTCAGCGACCTCCATTTAAAAGCAGTTTGTGCAAGCGGGGGATCAGGCGGTAATTCCAGCCTTATTACATCAGCATAACAGGAAGTCCGGTAAACAGAACACTGCTAAGTAGGCCATTTAAAACCCACCGACGGTTATGGCATGTGAGACGGCGGCGTAACAGTCAGAGAGCAGAAAGCAGGTCAGGTCTGCGTGCACAGGATGCACGCCCACCGCGAGAGCGCCGCCAGACGCACGTCGGGCGGCACCAGGTGAGATCTGCTTCACATTCCGCCGCCACGATCAAAACCGGAGTCCGTCTGCCGACACGCAACGT
Source organism: Psettodes erumei (assembly GCA_016785225.1). Lineage (NCBI taxonomy): Eukaryota > Metazoa > Chordata > Actinopteri > Pleuronectiformes > Psettodidae > Psettodes > Psettodes erumei. The sequence continues at coordinate 793,247 of JAFBJZ010000601.1, read as the reverse complement.
CCTCCTCATTCATCATAGATGAAGCATAAACGAGGCCAAACATCCCCGCCTCTAAGAGTGCCCGCGCGCGCATTCCTCATCGATCCGCGGCCCACGCAGCTCCCCGCTTCCTGGCCGGCGCGTTGCTGGGGCGACAGCTAAATTATGCAACAGCGTCGGCTTCGACGGACACACTCCGGGCCCCGAGCATGGGAAAGTGACGGCAGGGCCCAGCTAACGCCCAGGAAGCGGATTTGGGCCGCTGCGGTCGGCCGGGTCACCTGTTGTCCTGTGATCTCCCGCGGCCCGTCCTGCCCCGGTGAACTGATTCTAGTCTTTATTCTGACATGATGAAACAACAAAGTTTTCAAGTTTTTCCAGATCTTAAGATGAAAAGCGACCGTGATCCAATGTAAATGACAAACCTGGCCGCAGGGGGTAATTACAGTACTTCTGCCCCTGTAATTACGCCTGCTAAATACCTTGCAGTTGTACATCTACATTCACGAGGCTGTTTCTTTATGAGACACAGTGTAACCATGAACCATATTGTGCAATGTTACGTCGCCGCAATGCAAAGTTCTCTCCTGAATTATGGGACGTTACGCAGGAGCACCCACGCCCCGGCCGTAAAACCATTAAAACGGGGCCCACCGAGCGCTGCGGCGGGACGAGAGGCGAGGGGGGCGCCGCGCGGCTTTGCGATCACAGCGATGCAAATGCGGACACGCTCTGCCTACGGCCCTCCATTTTGTCTAATCCGTCCGTCCGTCCGTCTCGTCCGAGCTGCGCGGGAACACGTAGCTTGCGGGCGTTAAAGCTGCGACGTCATCACCTGCGGCCCTCGGTCCCAACGTCCAGCCAATCCGAGCCAAGCCAACAGTATATTAGGACGCAAGACGCAATCTGTGCTCCGCAGGCCTGATTAAAACTCGATTAATCACAAAGGGATTACCGCGAGGAGCGTGGGGGGTCCATGTATGTGTGTGTATGTGAGCAAAGGGGGGTGGGGGGGTGGATTACAGGGGTCAGGCAGCCTCTGTCCCACTGCGGCGGAGGCCGCCCCGGCTCGCTCTCCACGCGACAGCTTTGTCCATCCCCTTGTTTGACAATTATTTACTCTGCTGTTTAGGACGGGTCTGAGGTCACCGCGCATACATCACTGACACTGTCCGTCCACCCCACCCCACCCCCCTTCTGCTGACCCGCATGGGCCCTCGCCATTCACGCTCAAAACGCTCAGGAGCATGGGCCGACAAGACGGACTAATTAAATGGTTGTCAGACAGGAGGCGTTACGTGGTTACTACGGAGGCAGACAATGGCCATTCGCTGTTGTACGAGCAACGCGTCCGGGACCTGTGAATCTTCACGGTCGTCACTCCTGTCTGTGGCCGCGCAAACGCACGTCCTCGCCCTGAGTTGCTGGCGGGTCCGTCGCGCAGCTGCTTTGGGTGAAACATCTCCAACTCCGCCTCTTCAGACGTGGTGGGACATGAGTGCTCGCACGTGAAATGTTAAAGTTAACGTAAATGGCGCTGCGTACATCTGGCTGTTGAGCGAGTCCTCCCACCCCCCCTTCACTGCTTTTAGAACGTAATAAATGTGCCCCCCCCCTCCATTATTATAGGGGGTCGGTATTTGCGGCATCTGCCAGGCTTGTCTCTGGCCCCCTCGAAGACAATGACATCAAAAATCCAGTGTTCCCCTCCCCCCTGCAGCAGTGCAACCTGAAACTGCCTGAAGAGATGAGCAGTCATTAAATACTGCAGAGCTGACATAATGACAGGAAAGATAAAAGAGAGGAAACAAAAAAAGGCCAGACCAATTCTCATCCCATAATGCCTCCCCCAACCCCCAGGCCCGGCCCGCCTCTCCCAATAAAAGACGCCAGCAGACAGGGCACTGGTGTGATCTTCTGTTCCGACAGCGCTCACACAAAGCCCGGCCACCTCGCACAATAATGCCGCTGCGCCCTTTCCGATAGCTCTGGAAACAATAAGCAGCCCGACCAATCAGGGGATGGCAGGTTGTTGTTTTTTAATGAAGGTAAAGCGTGTCACAACATTATAGCAGAAACATTGTGGTGCCACAGAGAGCCCCAAAAACCTGCGTTTTTATTTCTTTCAGGGAAAATTACACGAACAACTCTGACTAAAATTGACTTGTATCAGAATCACAATACCCTAATAGTGTTCTCATACTCACATAATGTTCATATCTTACAGAGTGACAGAAACCCATGAGAGGGCAGCGCTCCAGCTGATATTAAATATAATAAAAACTACTAGTACAACTACAACTACTGCTCCCACTCCCACCAGCACGATGCCACTGCCCTCCGTCAGCATCTCGGCCATGCGCGTCATTAGCTCTGAAGCTAAATATGGAAATAGAGTCTAGTGAAGCACCATTCAAAGCCATTTGCCTTTAAATAGACAGTAATAAAATCCAGACACGTGACAGTCCTGCACCCTCAGCCAACTGATCAAGCACAGATATGTCCTCTGACACAGCCCACTCTTGTGCAACTACGGCTTTTTATATCAGCCACTGGTTGCTGAGCTCTCTTGCACTCGCCGTGTCTCCAGCTATGATGCTAAACCACATGGAGCTCGGCTTGGTTCCCAGTTGGCATTCCAGCGTTCTGTAACACTGTGCTGAGGCAATATTTACCTTCAAGAGAAAGTGCACTTGGCACACAGCCGAAACCCTTGGGCTGGGGGGGGGGGTGGTGCGACGGGCTGCTACTGTGTACTACATGCAACCTTCCCTCCCACCAAAAATCCTCGTGCTGACCCGGCCAACCACCCACAGCCTCTCAGCAGCAGTCCTGCCCTGCCTCACTCCGCTACCTGGACCCGAGCCAAACCAGAGCCTGAGCAACGTGCCGAGGGGCAGAGAGCGAGCGAGAGACGCACACGCAGAATGCGAGCGCAGAGGGAGAGAGCGAGCGAGCGTGAACACATCGCGCCTCAGCCTGGCTCTCTGCCAGGACTCACTTAGGAGGGTTTTTCGCCACAAAAGCCAATCGGCGGTCAACCCTTCAGAGAGATTTGAAGTGACTCACAAAGATACAGCTGGAGAGGTTTGTCCCCGAGTCAAGATTAAGCAGTCGCTCACAGCAGGAGGCTGAGCTGACAAATCAAACAGGACACTCAGAGGGGAACAGTGAGAGCTCTTCCTCCTTTGGGTCACAGTGAAAAGGAGTGTTTGTGAAACTTCCCATAGGGTGGAATCGGTAAAGGGCACTATTGAAATATAATGTCCAAAAACATTCTAGATTCTAGAGTTTCTTGGTTTAATACACATCTAATTGGAAGGTCAGTGTTTTGAAGACATAACAGGGAAAAGAGCAAAACAGGAACTGATGCAATAAGGAGGAAACGGCGTGACACGGAGCCAAGGCCGGGCACTAACCTGTCTGAAGTGATCTTCAAAGCCCCAGTCGGCCTGTCCGTTAGGAGAGGTGGCAGAGTGGGGCCCCGCAGGAGACAGGCCCTCGTCGGGTTCCTGCTTCACTCTGATAGGTGGTGACGCAGCCCTCTGTGGGGCTGAAGCAGAGTAACTGCCAAACGGACGGGCAGGGATGCGGGAGGCGCTCTGCTGCAAAGCGAGGGTCTGCTTGCGGAGGAACTCCAGGCCGCTGGCGCTTCCCTCGTCCTCGTCACTGCCCTCATCGCCCTCCATCATCTCATTGTCGTCATCCTCATCGCCTGAATCTCGGCCCCTGTCCTCGTCGTCCTCTCTTTCTGAGTCCACGCTGCTCTGATTGGAAACCCGGGGAGGCAACCCGCCACCGGGGACGCCTCCTGCCAGGCTTTTGCCCATGAAGCTGGCCCCGGAAGCCCGGGCAGCGGCCAGGATGGCCTGCTGGGCAGCGACCTGCTGAGCATACATGATGTGGGCCTCTCGAAGCTTCCTCTCCTTGCGCTCCATTTCCAGTCGGGCCTGCTGTTGGCGCTGGAGCTGCTCCATAACCGCCTCCAGCTTCATCCCCCCTGTCGAGGTGTTCTGAGGAAAGGCCACACCAGGCTCCTGAGACATGCTGGGCTGCGGGAGGAAGACACAGAGTCATGGATGACCTCCCTTACACTGAAATCTAGTTCCCTCTTTATCTCATTTTACAGGATGAAATGAGGCACGTGTAAGGCACATGCATCAACACCGACGCACAAATCAAAGCTACTATGGAAACAAATAAGTCAGATTTGAGCATAAGCTCAAACAGACACAAATACAGATATCTCAAGTTCAGGTAGTAACAGAAAAAAGGCCAGGCTGTGACTCGCTGCAGCAGGAGGCCGCTGCGTGATAAGTTGGAACATCTGCAGCATGGCAGCAATAAATCTTTACTCTGTTTGCAAATAGACACAGAGAAACTACGCACTCGCTGAGGCCATAGACATCTAAACTCAAAGGCCTGAGCGTGTGTAAAAGCAGAAACAACAAAGCTCACAACTCATTGACACTGTCAGGCTCATTACAACGCAGCCATGGCAGACCTGTGCAGAAAAGAGACCCACACGTTTACGGCTTTTCAAACAGATATCACAGAGCAGCCGACCACAAAAATAGATTTCTTGGGTAATACGAGAAGATTAAAAGCACGTTGGAAGTTAACTTGAAGTGTTACTGTAAGTGACTTCACCCGAGCACGAGGAGAGGAGCTGGCTGGAAACGGCCGCTCGCGGAGCTCGAGCGCAAACTAACGCCACAGGGAGATGAAGCTGCTCCCAAACAGCCTGCAGCGCTAACTCCAGCGTCTGGCTCCGAGCGTAAACTGACCTCTGGGCGGCTTAATAAGGCAAACAACCACCCAAGTGAGAAACACAACTCAGCTACAACAGCGGTATATATGTAGATACGGACACCTTTTCCGCGTTTGGCTGAGTGCCACATCCTCAAAATACGCGTTTAACGTCTGCGTACTGGGTTTGTCGTAAAAAGAAGCAAATCTAACCCATTAATGGAAGTCGTTTGTGTGGATTTGTCTTACAGCGCCGCGGTATGACTGAAAAGTAAGCTTAAAAGCAACCTACCATAAGAAGAAATTAGCTCTTAAAAGTTTTTCCTTCTTTCCCCTTTAGAAAACGTAACGTTTAGCAGGCTAACTCCTGTCCGACAGTGGAAGGCGGTCACACTGCCTCTTTCCGACCAGCTTTTTTTTTTTTTCGTAGCTCGTCACAGTTCAGAGAAACGTACAGGGACGCCGGGCAGGACCGCGACTCACCATTTGCGCCTTACTACCGCTTGAATTGTCCACCATCCCTCCTTGCTCGGCTTTATCCTCCTTCTTCCCTCGCTTCTGACACTCCGTACACTCGAACACTTGTAAACACACACACACTCACTCACTCACTCTCTCTCACACACACACACACACACACACGCGCGCGCGCGCGCACGGGGGAGGGGAGGGGGGGTGAGACACTGTGCATGCACCGCAGATTGCGACTGATCCGCGCGCAGAAAGGCGCTGTCTCCTGGGCGACCTCTCCAAAAAATGTGGCCGTGAGGCTCTTTCTTTCTTTTCCCGGATGATTTTCGTCTTTTCCCCTTCTTTAATAGAAAAAGGGGCCGACTGGAAAATAGCCCGATCTCATATCTCGGAAAGCGCTGAGGTAACTCCCTTCAGTCGGGTTTTTTTTTCCTCCCTTCAATTGACACCCCCCGCATGGCGCACAACAGCATTAGGCCCGCCCAGCGTCAGCAACAAGTCCCGGAGCCTTTTCAGATTCACGACATTCTTGTAAAGTGCGTTCGGCCGGTAATTTATCCATGTCTTTATTCATATACATCCATTCATTTGTATAATAATACATGTAGCCACTTCATGGCCTGCGCTACATAATCTGAATTAAAAGCAAAAAGTTTGTGTAACTTTTCAAAAATCTTTTCATTGCAAACTACTTACACGTGCATGTGCAACAGTGCACTCTGTTAATCTCTTAATATACATATAGGACTTATTTGGTTTCTATCAGGGAAAATATATATTTAAGGCCAAATTGCGTCGTTAGACGTTTATGTTTTAACCAATGGAGACTGGACTGTCAGTAAGAATTGTTAAAGCACCACGCCTTCTGTGAACGTTGCACCACATGGATATGATTTGGATTCACTGTTTGTGAAATAAAACAATAAGTGACGGGAAGCTGCCGAACAGTGAAAAGCAATAAGCAGTTCCATGCTGCCCCCTTGTGGTTCCAAAACTACCGCGGCGCTTCATCACCCGCTTCAATTTAATTCATTTCCCAGATGCAAAAGCTTCACTGGCATTACAGGGAATTATTCTTGATAATTATAACATTGATAGACATGAAAGTATAGATAACTGAGTTTATTCAATAATGTAAACCAATACACGTTACAATCAAATAAAAAAGGTTTAGTGTTTACCATCATAAAATAACAATTTCAGTTATTGCATTTATCACTCAGTAACACTATATTGTCACAATGTTGTATCACAAGCAGATTGTCCCAATAGTTGCATAGTACAGGTGAGTCAAGTGTACTTGCTACTGACCACTGGTGTGAAGTGCAATCTTTATGTACACAAAAACATGGTGCAGATCTAACGCGGGGGGCAACACACTTTCAGCTCACACTCACATCAAGCGACTCACACTTGGTCTAAGAGCACAATCTGATTTTATTCCTAAACCTGCGCACCTCACAACCGTGGAGTGCTGAGAGGTGATAGTGTACACTGCTCATGTTGATGATCCAACATTTCCAGCACCGGGCACCTTCATTGCAAATGTTTTACCAAAATCCACATCTGAATTCATCAGCTGATCCCAGCTCTGCAGAGCACAAAATGTCACACTCTTTTCCAATCCTCCACCTCTTTATGGTGTTCAAGTGGTCTGCTACACCGTTCATTCATGTGACTGAGAGTTACGCCTCGTAACAACCCACCGTCACCGCACAAGAAGCAACAGTGTGGGCTACAGGTTAAGGAAAACAGTGGCCACATTTATCCTGACTTAAAACCTCCATGCACTTAAACTGCTGTGCAGTTTTCAGATTTTTATTAATCTTACCAATGTATGTGGAAGGCAAATTACTTTCAAGCTGTAAACCCCCCCCCCACACACACACACATACACAAGTCTACAGAGAAAGAGGTCACTGTCACTGGCTCTGATAATGAACTTTTTTTTAAATGCGCAGTTTCAAAAGAAACACCAATAATTAACAGTAAAGTGTGTGAGTGGACAGATACTTTTTCTTCCAAGTGAAAAAAAACAAACACATTTTTTTAATATATTAAAGATTGCCATTTTCAGCACGTTCTTGTCTATTGTGTGAGAAACAACAGACAAACAGTAACGCAAAACAGAAGAGAATATGAACAAATGTGTGTAAATATAGTTTTACATCTCCTGCCGTTTACCTCCATTGTAATGCAACTCTGCTTTAACTGTAACAACTACAAGTGTCGCCCCAAATATATAAAAAATAAATAAATAAAATAATGCAACTCTGATCTGCCGTCCACACACAGACACACACTGCGATGCATTAAAGATGACGTCCTTTTGAAGTCAATAAAAAGAGAGAGAATTAAACAGGTACATATCTAGCCAAACAAACGAATGTCTTCATGACTTACTGGGGAATCCATAATATATTTTGCATTATGCCTACAATCTTTTTGTAGCTGCGTTTGTAAAAAAAAAAAAAAAAAAAAAAAGCAGGTCTTGCTTTCCCAGAGTGAAACTTATTTCTACAGAGACTATACAGAGACTGAAGTCCAGTCTAAATCAAATATCAGTGGTTCTGTCACAGCACATCAGTAACTCATCTGCTCACATTTTGTGCCATACACAGCTAAGTAACATTTGGTAAGTATCGCTCTAACAGCGGACATCAAATTTTGGAAGAACACCTTTCTGTAGGCAGGAGATGACGGAGCAGTTTGCTCAGACAACTTATAAAACGTGATGGCTGGGTTCTTTGTATTCTCAGATTCAAACATATTGATCCAGTAGAAAAGAAACCAGGCCCTGGATTACGATCTTTACTTCTTACTTTAAATTGTTCTATTTGTTCAAGTAATGTCATATATATTTTCCCATAAGTGGTGTCCATCTGATTTTGGAATAAAACTTAAGGTGTAAGTTTTGAGGATGGAGACAGTGAAGAAAAAAAAAAAACAGCCAGTTAAAGTAGTATGAGAGTAGTCAGGGAATGTAAATGATCAAGTGAAGTGCCTTCCTACTTACATACTTGCTTAATAAGTAAAGATGAAATCAATCACTTAAGGATCGGCACATTTAAACACAACACACCATATTGTATGCATATCGTCCTTTGAGGCCCGCGGACCTGCCCATCACCAAGTCAACAAGGACATGTCTAAGATGATGAAGCACTCTCCCACTCGGTCTGAAGCTGTGGCATAGTTAATATTTCCTGTAGTTCTATAAAATGAAGAGAAAGAAAATAGGTCAAACTTTGGGGTCACAGTGGATAAGGCTTGTTCTTACTTCCATCCCCGTTTTCTCACGGGTTGAGCTATCTCGGTGCACGCGGCCCCGCATGAGCAGGAGTTTGGCTTCCGGGCCCAGAAGTCCTCAGGCAGCACAGCGGCGGAGCTGGGTTAGAAAGAAGGCCTCACGCAACCATTGACTGAAGCCAGCAACTGGATCTGGAGCCAAGCCTCTGTAAGGTTTCGAGTCAAAGCACCAGCATCACTGCATGGAGCAAGACGGGCCCTCGGAGCAGCAGCACACAGAGGAGCCCATGGCTTTGGGAGGAATCAGGTCCAGGTCCTCGTCATCGGGGATCTCGTCCAGACGGTAGCCGTCCTGAAGCAGCTGCCTGCTTAAATCAGGGTGGACCTGGAGAGTAGAGAGGGAGACACACTGAGCAACACTCATCATAGAGTAACGTGGCTCGACCTGGCACACATCTGAGCTCCGTCTGTTTCTACTAGGTTATATATCTTTTCATAGACCGTCTGTTGTTGTGAACCAAAGTTACTTGAGTAGCCAGACAAAGAAAAAAAATCTGTTAGTGGAGATGTACAGGTTTGACTCCTAGGTATTATGAAAATCTGACGGTTACTCAATAGCAATGCAAGAAAACCGGTAAGACTGAATCAGAGCTCTGCTGAGAGGCAGTGTAAACAACTCTGACTTACTTATCTGAGGTCAGCTTGTGACTAAAAACAACAACGGTAAGGTGAAAGATAAAACATCCTCTACCCTCACATTTAGCCACACACGGGCAATCACTACACACTGTTTCTCCAATATGTATGAATGAACGCCAGCACAAACAGCGTGGCCCCAGTTGCCCCTGTTTGATGTACTTACAGAAGCAAGCACGCATAATTTGGAGGTACTGCTACCCTACGAAAAACCCTCAAACAGTCTGGCAGTTTTTAATTGTGCAGACAGGGTATGGAAGTCACGCTTCCTACTTCCTACAAAGCCAAAGTCGATTATGACTTGTACGGATGGCTGAAGCAACAAATGTTTGCACGCCCACACAGCCAGTTTCACTGCGCGGTAACAGAAAATCTGAAGAATGTCCCATGGGGCTAACTCACCTCTGCTGAAGAGTATCCTGAGGAATACTGCTCAAAATCAATCTCTTCATCACTGTGAAGACAAGCAGGACAGGTTCTGACATTCTGATGGAAAGACATGTGAATGTGTCCAGAAACATGTTCAGGGACTTCTAACTGGAACTGGTTAATGCCAAGATGACATGGTTTTAATATAGAATGATGGATTAAACTCACGTAATGATAATGTAGCGATAGACATTCCCTTCTAATAACATTCTTTAGATGGGACAATTGAAAATATGAAAAGAATTTCTGTAAATATTTTGCTGACATGCTCCAATGAACTTGTGTCCTCTCTCTCAACTACACTCCATTTGTGCAAAAAGACCAAACAATCATTTTGATACAACGTCTTCATATCTGTTTTACAGATAGTGGGAATTCAACAACCCTGTTACCTGTCTGTGTCCAGCGCAACCAAAGTGTCCTCAGCATGCTGACTCAAAGCAGCGTAGCCCTTGTTATACTTCACCGTCCTAAAGGGGAGAACCAGAAACTGCACAAAATGCTCCAAACAGAAGACTCTGCTCCTGCATTATGCTGACATCACAACAAACTGCTTCCTCTCTCCTCACCTCTTGGCTCCTTGCCTGGGCTGATGCATCACCGGAGGTCCTGGTGAGAGGGCTTTCTTCTTGAGCGCTTTCCTCGCCATCTCCCTGTGTTTCTCTATTACCAGTCAGAATAAGAGATGTGCTTTTAGTTTAGTCTGGAAACTGGTGAACAGTAGATAGAGTCTAACAAACGCTCATGATGCAGGGGTAAACATCAAACAGCTGTGGATATATATGCACATTAAAGCATATTTTTTTTAAGCAGGCTTCAACAGGTAGCTTCAAGGACAGTGGATACCAAGAGTCAATAATGTTTGATGAATGGATAGACTCAGTTCCCCTACCAGTTAGAATTTCAAACCTATTTCGAACAGACACGGGAGTCTGTGAAACATGTCATGTGTCTTATGCAATGCGTCTGTCGTGCCCCACATGAAACATTCACACTGTAGTGACTTCTCGTGTAGAAAAGCCAACACCCCCTCTCTCTGTGTGGAAAGTCTGTTTCGGACATGCCACGTTAATACTGCAATCATTGTTGCTCATCAGTCAGTAGAGTGTTGCAGACAGAGGAGCTCACAGTTAAGCAGCTCATTCTGAGCAACATAACAAATCAGGGCTTTAGATATGAAGAAAATAATAGTTAACTGCTCTACAGCTGTTGCATTTTATGCTGCATACAACAGTAATCACCACAGTTGAACAATTACAAAAAGAATCAGGACGCACAGGCCAGCATAATGATGACCTGTTCATGTCATGGGTTCAAATGAGTCAAGAAAAGGCTTACGTAGTTTGAGGTGGATGGCTGGAGCTCTGGACATGATGTAAGGTCCTCTTTTCTCCACAGGCCTGATGCCTCCATCTGCTGTCTTGGGCCTTGTGCCGCTGCTGGGCCCCTTGGGATGCAGAAATGACAGTGAAATGTATGGCAGCCAAGTAAATGACAAAATATGAACACGATACTCAAATTACATCAAGTGAAACTGAAATGACAACACAACACAGTCTTTAAGGAGAGTTGTAATTTAATCACAAAATTAATGAGAGGAATTAATTAATTAGCATCCTGATTTTTGATCTATCTGTTTCTAAGTCATCTTAAGTGTGTCTCTAATCGTAAACAGCAAAATGTCACCAGGCAGATTCTAAAAATCGAAAACTCCTCCAAATTTTCCCAGCAATCCCCTCGGTTTAAGGAAGAGGCAAACAACCGAATGTGTTTTTAAGCATACTGATCATGCGACACAACATCATTTACAGGTAAGCTTAGCAATAACGGAAAGTTTACCGTCTCTAAAATTATTTTGTCAGCATGTCTCATCTAAACAACTGTCAAAACCAAAGGCTAGGCTAGTTAGCTAGCCTCTCAGTCTCTATTTACAAGCTAGCGTTAGCCGGACTAGCGTTAACGTTAGCTGTCATTTACCGACACAACTTGTGGCCCCGGCTGCGCTTCCAGCAGGGTGTCTTTCTCCGGTTCTTCTATGATGTCGTTCATCATCTTGGCGTCAGCTGTCACAATTTACGCCACATCAGAGACATGATGACAGGTGTCCCACCGGCGAGGGACTTTGTTGTGTTTCTCGGAAGCAGGAAGGCTTCTCCAGAGAATTTCTATGTGGACGGGCTCGGACTTCTTCTTCTTCTTTCGGGGTCCGCTTGTGGTTCTTCTTCTTTGGTGTTTATTGGCGTTTGGCAACCCAGCTCAGATGTGTATTACCGCGACCTAGTGGACTGGATTGCGGAACAGGCGATTCCACGGGGAAACAAAAATAAATTATTTTAGCGAAAACAGTTTCTCTTAAAACCCAAATAATGTCCCAATTTGTCTTCTCTGTTGTTTCCTAGGACATAAGACACAGAAAAAAAACTTAAAGATTGGTCTTCCTTAGTGACGGAGGGTGGTTTAATATTTTATTTCCTACTTCCGAGGCAACACGTGTTCGACTGTCTCAACGAGTGTAGTTTCGAGTTGCGTGCTCGGTGTTTTCGTTATTATATGACCAAATTCTGTCACCTGTGTTACCAGACGGGTGATGATATTTTCTTCCATTAGTTTCCTGCCCGCCACCCTCCAAGGAGTACATGTCTTCCGGTTTCATTGTCATAATAAATGCAATAAATAAATGAAGGTGTGTAGATATACCCCTAAATTCCATCCTGCACATTATAAGGATTATTTCAATGATAATATGTTATAAACACTGAAAATAATAAAATCATAGGTACTGGATGGCTTTCTAATGATCTAATCTAATCTAATAACGGTATTATTTATTCACTTGTCTATCTACCCACTGAAGGGCCAATAATGTTGGCAATAGCTCTGTTTACATATACAAAGTATAATGGGGCCTATTATCCACAAAGCATCTTTATCTGTGTACAAGGATTTTCTTTAACTTTGATACACCTGAGAGAAGGTCATTAGGTTATGCTAAATAATTACTACATACAGTACAGCACCGTGTGGAGTTCCATTCTCAATTCCCAATGACTTTAATCTAATAAGTATAGCATGTCATAGGCCTTTTCCACATCATAGGACACCATTGGGAGACAAGAGAGCTTTACTTTCTAGGAAATACAGTATGTTAAACTCTGTGACCTTTCTTTCCATGGCTTTAAATAAATGGAAAGGCAATAGCTCTATAGCTTGAAGGACTTGATGGGCCTGTCCCTGGTTTTAAAACAGGCACTATTATTGATTGTTTCCACACTAAAGGAAACTGGCCAGCATCCAGATCTCTGTGAAACAGTCTTAACAGTATGTCCAGTGTGTAATCTGTTGTTTGTACCAACAATTTATAACATACTCCATCTTCGGTCTGGTAAACATTAATGATTGCCCTTCTCAACTCAAACGTGATGGAGGGTAGGTCTAACAGCTCATCTGACATGACCTCTGATGTGAAGGACGAATGTCTGAGCACATTGTTGGACAATGTGTGTGCAAGAATCACAAGGAAATGAAACATGCGGCAAAAATTTCTGCAATGAAGGACTCCAGCGGGACACAGAGAGGAATGGACTGTCTTGGCTTGTTTATCTAGTCTTGAACCCACGTGCCTATACCCAAATATTTTTCACAGCAGGAGAAGTGACAGTGTAACTGATGACATTTACATTGGCTCCATTCTATTTAAGTTAGTCATGATAGCAAGGAAGAACTAAACTGAATACAGTTATCACAAACTCAGTCTGTTGTAAATAAAAAAGGCAAGGTACAGATTTAAAATATTCAATGATTTACCCAGGGTAAAAAAAAGACAGTTCTTCAGTTATTGGTTTTATTTATTAGGTCCATCATTTTGTACACAACAGGACAGCATGGATTGAATTAACAATATAGACATTTCTGACAGGAGAGAATCGGGAGAGCTCATCTCTTTATACATCAAATGACCTGAGGATAGAGGAACAAAAGAGCTTTTCAGCTGCAGGACATTAATGTACAGTATAACTCATAATCTACTCATAGAGTAGACCAGCATACACATCCAGGGTCTGAAGCAGAAGCTGAAGCAATTATCTTTATAAAGCCAGTCACCTTGCATGGTGCAGTCTCACCTTGACAGTCTACAACTTGTCAATACCCAGCTCTTCTGGTGTGGAGATGCCGAGTTCTGCCAGGGTGGGCTTGAGCTCTTGGATCAGGTAGGGATAGATGTCTTTGCAGGGGCCTGCTTTGTTCTGCAAAACCCACACACAAAAACTCAGCAACAAATGAGGAGCATTTTGTCACAGGCAATGCTTTCGTACACCACTGCAGGCAGTTGAGTAATTAGTACTTTCAGACAATGCGATCTAGTGATTCACGTTTTCTGCAGGGGTGTAGCATTTCATTTGTTTCACTAATTATTTTGCCCCTTTCTTCTCCTTTTCTGGTCTCTCCTGCAACCAGGTGAAGTGGTTGTGGCAGATCCAGTGAGCATCACTCACCTTGACAGCCTCAAGGATGCGGATGGCGCTGGCCAAGTCATTTAGTCTCCGACAAGCTCTTAGTGCCGAATCCAGGATCTTGGGCTCAGGTACCAAGTCATACCCAATCAGGGTGTTCATGCCTTCAGGGTGAATTGATTGAAAGAAGCCCAGTTACTTGACAGAAGCTGTAATATAATGAACCAATGATATTGGAAAGTAGAACCTTAGCAATGACTAAACTAAGGAAATGATAAATGGACACTTCATCGGGCCATGCCACGCATCAACTGTGAACACAGTCACCTTTCCTCAGTTCCCAGGCATCTATGTCGGGCTTGCTGAAGTAAGTGACCCAACGGGCATCAAACTCCTCGTCAGTCTCCACTTTGCCATGGGAGTAACATCTGGAGGCCAGTGGGGCTGAAAAACATGACGCAGAAATAGAGACTTCTGTATGAAATATTTACTCAATATTATCATTACTTATACATATGGTTAGAGACATGGTCAAGATAAGATAAGATTTACCTTTATCAGTCCCACAGTGGGGAAATTTCCAAGTGTGTCATCACGAACAGGATGACACACTTGGAAAGATATTTTTTATTTAAGATAATTTTTTCATGATATTTTCGGGCAAAATGTGTGTAAATAATGTGATAAGCTTGACTGTCATTAAGAGCAGTAAGGCAGAGGATCACTTGAAACTTTTAAATACAACTTTGAATATGTTAATATGTCTTGCTTTTAGTAAGAATCCTGAAACCACCTTTTTTTAAAAATCAAAAAACACATTTCTCAAATGCTGTCTCCAAGTAGCAGCACAACTGCCCAAACTAAATACAGTCTAGAATTGGCCAGTAAATATCTTGTGTAAGAATATATATATGTATACACACATACACACACACACATTACAAACATGACCATGAATTAAATGTCATTTTCTGTTACTTTACAGTCTTTGATACTGGATGCCGAAGACCTGATTTCATTCAATGGGTACTAAAGAAGTCCAAGTTCAATGCACAGCCCAAAAGAGAAATGTGAAAATTTACAACAAATTCAAAAGATTTACTAAAAAAGACAGAATGGAGGGCAGATCGAGACAAAAAGCAGTGATACTGACATCGAAACTTGTGCCAGTGATATTTAATGCACATACAGTCGTTGTAACTGTAATGTAATAAACATTTGAGTGCAATAATCTCACATCAAATGGATGAATTAAGGTGGCCAAAGCAATGTCATTAACCCTCCTGTTATGTTACGGGTCAATTTGACCCAGCAGTCAAACTGGAGGTAAAAGGGTATCAGAAACTACTTTTAAACATTCTTTGCAACTGTGAGACATATTTCACCCCAATCACACACATACACACACACACATACACGGATATCTTTTGGATAATTAAACATTCCCCGGGTCAAACTGACCGTGACAAATGAACATAACATGAGGGTTAAATAGTGTTTTCCATCACTGTCAGCGAGCAATGCAACATTTAAGTGTAAAACAGTCTCGTCTACCAACATTTCATGTTACTGTTCTTAAAAAAAAGGAAAAGAGAAGACTGCAGGTATAAAACTCAAGTATCACATTTTATTTCCTCATTCCATGAAGTACCACACAATGAGGCAACGCCTGTATTAAATTCAGCTCAGAGACAGTGACTCTGCGGAAATATAGACAATAGAGATTATTCAGGCCATAAGGAACTTATTTGAAATAAGGTTGCACAGGAACATTTTCAGCAACATTGCTTTCCTCATGGTGGTTGATGGTGGGGCTGTTAACAGCATTTAGACATTGTATGTGATACAGGAATATAAACTTGACCTGGTGTTTGCAGACAGTTTTGTCATGTGACCGCACAACTGTACCGCATTGACATCTTAAAACTAAAAAATGAACCCCTCATACAGTATGTAAATGCATTAAAGTGTTACATTGTTCTTGACCATAATTTATCTCCCACAACATTAATGTAACAGCACAACATCCCAGCTCACGCATAAATAGGCATTCCACATTTTTTTCTGTACAGTATAATTAAGTCCATTGGATCTTATCTGTAAAATGAATAATATACATACAGTTTCCTGGCACCAACAACAGTGCATTACACCAGCTGCAACACTGTAAGCTAATGATGACCTAACCTGGGCATTTCAGGACAGCTACAGAACAGCGTCGAAATAAGTCACAAATCATTCACTGATTCAAGCCATTTACATTTTCTTTATGGCATATAAATTCCAACAGTTATCATAGATCGAGTTCCAACGTGCTGATATCAGCTGCGTATAAACTGCGGCTACTGACTTTCGTGAACAAACTAAAGAGGGTCATGACAAGGTCGTGACTTTTTTACTCCAATTCATTTCGCGCCTTCTCAGTTAAAATACTCTACGAAAGGTTGAGATTCCAAAAAAATTTCATTTCAACCTCGCTACGATAGCTACTCATAAAAAATGCTTCAATGTCACCCCGCGTTAGCTTTTCCACACATACACACAGCAGCAGCTAAGCTAGGCAGCTAACCGGGCAGGCTTAGTTAATTCATTTACATTACAGAGGTTGTTAAGCTTCACGGCAGGTCTGAAGCAGATGGTCCTACCTGAGAAGCAAGGCCGTGACCGAGTCAGACTCCGAGCCCCCGTGGCTGACAGTCGGAACACGGCTCTGAACATGGTACCGCAGTGGATGCTAAACGTCCGGTGTGCTAAAGAGGGCAACTTTGACCCGACAGACACGATGAGCGCGTCCAGAGTCACGTGACTAACGGAGAAAGCCGAAGCGAACTACGTCCAAAACGCCGATTGGTCCGTTTCTTGAACACGTAAGCAAGAGCAGTGTTTGACTATATCGTGTTCATAACTCGTGTGCTCTCAAGGAAGATCGCTTTGGACATTTCTTTTCCGAACCATCCGTTTACTGCAACTTCGTGTATAAACAAGTTTCTCACATTCTAATTATATATTGAGGCTCAATATTTGAATTTGCATCATATTGACAGAAAGTTATATGGAAAAGAGTTTTTTGGTCTGACCAAAACGAAGAGCATACAATAGTTCAGTTTTAAAGTACTGTCCATGATGAATGCACAGATCTTAACATGTAAAATCAGTAGAGTGCCCCTTTAACAAGTACCTGGGTGTTATACTCAACAATAATCTAGACTGGACCACCAACACAGGCCATCTACAAGAAGGGCCTGAGCCAGCTTTACTTCCTAAGGAGGCTCAGGTCCTTTCATGTCTGCAACAAGATGCTGCAGATGTTTTATCAGTCTGTTGTGGCGAGCACCATCTTCTTTGCCGCGGTGTCCTGGGGTGCAGGCATCAAGGCAAAGGACGCCAACAAACTGAACAAACTGATCAGGAAGGCAGGGTCTGTTGTTGGCTCCAAACTTGTCACCCTGGAGGAGGTGGTGGAGGACAGGATGCTAGCAAAACTGCTGGCAATCATGGACAACCCCTCTCACCCCCTCTACAAAACACTTGACAAGTTAAAGAGCAGCTTCAGCAACAGACTCATTCAAATCCGCTGCTCTAAGGAACGATAGAGGAAATCGTTCCTACCACGTGCAATAAAACTATATAACTCATCAGCTTCTGTCAAAAACACAAACACACACATGGACTAAATCTACCACCATTTGCATCCTTCACTGCTTTGCCATATAGTTGATACTACTGTCACTATTACTATATATTAGTATGTATATTATTATTATTATATATATATATATATTATACACTATCCTTTTATATATATATTATATATTATATTATAATTATTATACTATTGCTACTATTATTGTATAATCAGATATTATATTATTACTTTATTACTAAAGCAACATAACCCTTTCATAACCCTCGTACCATCTGTATTATTAATATCATCTTGCTGCTGCACTTTAATTACATATTTATATACATATTTATCCTGAGTGTACTGTTTCTCAAGTGTCATTGTCCCATTCTGTATTCTATTTTTACTTCTAGACCATTTTTATTCTATTTTTCTACCTCAGTGTTTTATGTCATTGTATTCTACTGTATTTTAATGTACCGGATTGCTGCTATGACCACATAATTTCCCTTCAGGGATGAATAAAGTAAAGTATCTATCTATCTATCTATCTATCTATCTTTAGCATAGTTACCCAAATAGTCAGAAAATGCACCAGATAGGCGTATAACGACCAGCAGAGGGAGCTCTTGGTCTAAAATACACAACAGAACAAGCGCGTTTGAGTTTGTGGTCCAATGCAAATAACTTTTTTTAACAGGTGCATATGAGGAGCAAAAGAACTAAGTCCCATGCCAAAACACAACATTACCATTTTAGGAGGAAAATAATTTAACATTTAATAAACCACAATAATTATAAATTCAAGAATTGTTAAATGTTCATTACATTTGATGATAACATCTATTTTTATTTTATTTTGCGTATTTACACACACGATATATGTGTAGGGGGCAGCATAATGGACGTAACCAAGGTATAGCGGATTACCCTGTGGTGTGTGTCTGTCGTTGATTCAACTTTGTGTGTGTATGTGTGTGTGTGTGTTTTCGTGACGTGGTAAATTCTAATCCCCCCTAAGCCCAGGGCATCACAGTAAATATCCATTAGTGTAATATGCTGCTGCACATCTTTCTTTTTCAGTCTCTGCCTGTCTCTTTCTCTCTGTGTGTCTTGTATTTTCCTCAATGTTTACTAGTGCTTTAAATATATGTGTTGACGCTGCATATTTTAGGCCTTCAGTTCCTTCAGAGAAAATACAACATAACATGAGGTGAGTAGTGAGTGCAGATCTGATATTCTGCATCATAAAATCTTTTTTAATCTCTCTCTTTTAACACACATGCTTTTTGAGTGTCTTTTTGAGTCTATTATTTTCACATTTAAAACAAAAAGTAGGTTCTCATGGTCCAAATGTATGCCCTTTGGCAGATCCTCACCTTCTGTTTCCTTGATCAAATACAGTCACATAGGAGTAAAAAATTCCATTCTGTTGACCACTAAGGCCTCAATTCTTATTTCATAACCAAGCACGCTCTTACATGGGCCCTCCAAGATCACAAGAATAGATGTTATGTAGTAAAGGCACTGCAGTTGCAGTTGTACATCATTAGAGATAATTGCATCTATGTAAAGAATAAATAATTTGTAGGTGTTTTAAAAAGAAATATGTGTATATATATAAACAGCTTTTCTAGTCAGTTTAGGTGATGTCATTGCAGTCCTAAATAAAATAAAAATAATTTCTGCTTGTACCATGACTGTGAACATTGTTTTCCAATATTAATTCTGTCAGGACTGTAGTGTCATAAAAATACAAAGGAAGCATAGTTTAATTCTACATTTATGATGGTTTTATTGGCATTTTTTCAAGGTATTATTTTTACAGTGATGGTCACAGTCTGGAAAGGTAAAGAGACATGAAACAAAGAGTTGCACTATTGCAGATAAATATGGACCTCTCCTCTGTGTGGCCTACATATGTAGCATGCGGCTGCCATGTCAGGACATTTCTGGATAAATGAATTATTGAGTGTCTCCTAGCAGTGGCTGGACATGCATAACACACTGGATGCTTGATTTGCTCAGGTTGAATAAGGGGTAAAGCAGTCTGGCCTGGTGTGTAAAGTGGTAGGTGAACCTCCTGTAACTTTGTCCAACAACAGGATTGGTTGTTGTTGAACTATGACCACTAGCAAAGTTCAGCCTCCTTTCATTATCAATCACACGGTTAGCTGTTATGATTAATGCCCAATATCTGTCTGAGGGTCAAACAAGAGTCCCATCATTAATGCTGCAGCCCAAATACAAATGCACTTTGCTGCACATACACTGAGCCTTATGTTACAAAAATGAAGCATTAGTCTTTATGAATGTATTGATTAGAAATTCAACCCTTGCTTTTGAATGGTTAGATTTAGCTCCCTGAGGATAAAGTATATACTATACAATCTATGGCATCAAATTGTTTTAAGTTCATATTTTTATCCTAATGGCTCAAATATCTACAAATACTGAGTATCCATGGACAACTAGGCTACTAAGATTTGAGCATCTACATTAAATAACTGTATTTAAACAGTGGCCATCATGACAAAAACCCTGTGGGTTATATGTTCATTATATTAATGGCAAATCACTGTGGCCTTATCATGTAGCATCACAACATCTTAACTGATGAGCACACAGTGTGTCTTATGCGGATAACACCACAATACTGACATGAAGGAAGGAAATCATCAAGGTGTACATACAATTTATTTTACACGCAGACTTAAAAAAAAGAGCAATGAAGAAAACAGGACAAGTGATCTCAATCGATGAAGCGATTAAAGAAGTACTATGTACAGAGTGGAGGGAGTTTGAGTTGAGTGGATGTTGTGTGACAGAACTAATATTTCTTAACAAAATCAAAAGAGTGACAACACAGAACAACACTGACAATAAGGGGAGGGACTGAGGGAAATGATGGGCAGGGAGGAGGGAGGGGCAAGAGGAACGCATGATATGTGCATGTGTGCAAACTTCTACAAGTATCACAATAAAAGCATGATTTTGCAGCGCCTGCTGTTGAGCCAGGGAAGTGGGCGCCGTTCGTGTTGGGAGCTGGGCTGGGTATGGTATTTTTTATTTTCAGGCTGCTTGGGGTTAAACAGGGATGGAAGCACTTTTTTGCCACAGTTTAGCCACTGCCCAACATCTTTGTAGCACGCTGGTTGGCCTCATCAATCCTGGTCTTGTTGGAATCAGCCTGAAAGGAGAGAAATGATGCAGCTTAGCCCCTAGTGTTCGATCAGTGTGGTAAAAACCACTGCTAAATGTGTGGGATGAGTAATCTTAATAAGGTTATACACTCTGAACTAATGGACAAAGGATGTTTTACACCCAGATTTTGTCCACTGGCATGCGAATCCGATTTTCTCCATTAGTGTGTCAAAACCAGGCTTAATCTGCTCAAAATCAGCACAGATGCATCCATGTTACATAGCCTAACGCAAAGTATGTAATCCATGTTAAATATATGCTAAATGCTATACCACATAGCATATATTAGCTACATTTTTCTGGTTTGTTGCCTTTCATTTACTTACTTTATCCACAATTCTGACAATACAGTGTAACAATTTCTGACTTTAACCTAATGTATAAATCCGACCCCACTCTGTTTACCCACACCTTCTCCTAGCATCAATATAAATGCACCCATAAATGGTTATTTCACAAAGCAGTCTTTAAAATCCTCTTTGCTTTGCAGCTTTATCTAGCTTTATAGATAAAAATACATAAATACAACAAATGTTTATTTTCTCCTTGATCCTCACATTGTATTGGATTGTTGAATTGTATTGCCAATATTTTGAAGCATCACACTTTCTAGTGTTGGCACAGCCTTTGTCCAATTGCAACTTCAACTTTAGTTTGCTACTTCAACTACGAGGAGAGGCTGTTGCCTAGTAACAACTGCAACTGACTCATTCCATCAATAACGATGACTTCAGGATAGTGAAGAGGCAACTACAGCAGTCATGCTCAGCCCTGATAGTGTCCGTGGCAGCGGGATACATGTAGTGCTCGATGTACAGTACCTTCTCCATGATCCGATCAATCTGGCGGTTCTGCGTTTCAATCTCCTGGCCCATGTCCAGGGCCATGTGACGCAGATTGCCGATGATGCCGCCCACCTGCTCCAGGTTCTCATCCATCTCATTCTCCCGGGCATCATTTGTTACCCTGGAGCACATGGAGGGGGGGACAAGTGGGACTAATTACTGGCCAAAGATTATGTGGTAGCCACTGTTGCAACCTGTTGGATCAAATTTGAAAGCACAAGCCTCATAAAACTGTCCAGTAAGGTGCAGTACAGAGCACCTATGGTCTGCTCCATCTCATACAGTATATATTATGGGTTCTCTGAAGTGTCAGTACAGCACATTACATGCCTCTGTGAGAGCCCTATTTTCAAGGAGCCAAAGAAACTCAACTCAACAGGAGGAAGGTGGTGATAATCCATTAAGAGCCAAAAGGCTTGAATCCTATGTCACAGTATTACCAAAACATCAAGTCCAAATGTGTTGCACTAGTGTTGATTTGTTTCAGAGTAGAACTGAAGTAGAAATCATTTAGAAATGCTTTATTAGAGGGTAACCTGTTTTATTAAACCCTGGATACTTATTTTTGCAGAATGAGCTGAATGTTTCCTGGTACCTCTGGGTATTCCTTCAAATCTAAAACTGAGACAAAATTTTATGGAATACTACTCGAAATTACAGAAAACAACATGAAATTACTGCAACTCTCATATCCCATTACATAATTATGGACGCAAACAGTATCACATCCTCAAATACGTGCAAATGAGCAACCATACATGAGCACTTCTGCACACACACACACACACAAGCAAGTGTGCCAGCTACACACACACAGTGGGGAAAAACCAGTCCTACACATAGACACACATACACTTACCTGCGGATGAAGCCCCCGCTGATGGCCATCTGTTCACGCTCGTCCACCACTCGAGCCCCTGGCTGGCTGTTCACCACTCCATCCTGGTTCCCTCCCCAGGCCTGGCCCCCACCCTTAATCCTGCCACACACACATTTCAGTTAGGGCCAGCGGAACTGTGTGCTTATGTGCATAGGTGTATTGGTTTGTGTATATGTTATGTGCATGCACTTGTTTACTTGAATGTAACCAGGACTAGGTGCACGTGCATCTCAGACACTTTGTATGACACTATATGTGTGTGTACTCAAGCATGAATGTGTATGTGCATGTCTATGTAAGTGCATTTTTTCTCGTGCTTTACTATAAAAACATATATGTGAATATATGTTTGGAGTGCATGTTTCAAGCCAATCAGCTTACTAAAAGCAACATGCCACGTATGATAATGAGGCACATACATGCATTTGCAGTCTGTTAGTGCATAATTGATCTAACATGCAGATCAATTGAATCTGAGCACACTAAACTCACATGTGGCTTGTGTTAGAAAGTTATTAAGACTTTGAGAAACCCTCTGCCACAAGCACATACAGAAGAGCACAAACACTGAACCCAGCAACCAGACTCCAGACAGAGGAGACACAAACACACACATACTGTACATGTAAACATGCAGAGTGGGAGGACATGAAAGGCGGAAACACAGAACACGGTTGAGACATGGGAAGGGGAAACATGTAAAGAAGAAAAGAATCAGATACATTTTGTATCTATTGAAAAACAAACAAAGAAACAGTTAGATCCATTGTGAAAAGCCAAACAAAAAACAAAGTGACGTTGGTCATTTTGCATGCAAGACTAAGTAAAACAGTAGCTGTGATCAGCCCTTCATTTCATCTGGATGGATATATCTGTAGGGTGATACAGTCAAATAGTCAATGTAATTCTTAGCATTTGTTTTATTTTGCTTGGAGTACTTTAAGGGTGGAAGTCACCAGCAAGGACAACAGCATGGCTATTTAAAAGTTGATTTTGTTCACTTTTCTGTGAACGTTAGTGCATACAACATTGTTGTCATGAGGTGATGGATCACACCCGTCCTGTGCTCCAGTCACTTTATAACAAAAAGCAAGAATTATTTTTCTTATGCTATTTGACCCAGGGCTGCCATATAACGAGTCTCAATCAGATGAAACACATGACATAACCACAGAATTACATAACAAGTGGTTCATGACGGGGAGGACCAAAGAGCTATAGAATAGACAAGATCTGGACCCAAAACGTTTACGTGTGGAAGTGGGACCAAAATGGACCAAATGGAGGCAGCAAAGCCCTAATGCACCTTCATACAGACAACAAAAGGTTTTAAAAAATCCCAAATCAGCCAGTGACTCAAAAAAAACCAAAACCCTTACAACAACTCCTACAAAATGACCGCTCTGTCCCAAATAAAACTGATTCTGTTCGGTCCTGTTTTGGAAAAAAGAATCATTTGCCATTAAAATGTTTGCTGATGTAGTGCATTTGATCCCCAGAATGGGTATTAAAGTAGTAATACACAGTGAGGGCAACATGCTCTACTATTATATGACTGATATTGTATATTCCATGTACTGCACATGGCAAATCATTAATCCTTCAATCATTAAATCCTTCATTAATCAATCATTACTTCATTCCCAGATGGCTCACTGTGAAATATGTTGCTGCAACACAAAATAACCAGCTTAGCTATTTATTTCTTGGTTTGTCAGCCACTTGTGTTTTCTATAGCTCTGAGATAGACAAGTGGATACAGTACATGTACTGGTCCCAGAATATAGTATGCGCAGACATGACTCAGTGGCCATAGTTTGGCTGTGGAGGGTCCTGAGAACAGATCATACAGGAGTTTGGCAAAACTGGCCTTAAGAATCAATCAATCAATCTTCACATCACAGCTTTCAAAGTACAAACATGGAAATAATTAGCTTTAACATTAAAATGGTATTACCCTATGTAGAGTGTACATATAAAAAAGTTTGCCTCACTCATGCATGATATTTCATTATGTAGGACAGTCCTGAGGGAGGAGAGGGAAGGGCCATGTGAGGCGTCTTTATACATTATATTTCCATATACTATATTAAGGTGTGCTTGCAATTAAGCCAGTTTGTAGTCTGAAGAATATCTAGATAATAGTCATTCATCAAAAGCAATCAAAACTTGTACTTAAAGAAATAGTTTGACATGTTAGGACATGCACTTATTTGCTTTCTTGGAAAGAGTTAAATGAGAAGATAACACTTTCATGCACTAAATATGAAGCTATACCACCATCAGACAGTTAGTTTAGCTGATCACAAAGAGTTGAAAGCAGCTGGCAAAATATAAAGAAAGGAAAATCTAACAGCACCTCTAAAGCTCAGAAATGAACACATCTTATATATGTATGTATTGTGTTGAATTTGTACAGCCGGGTCTGTTTTTTACACAAACAGTAATAAACAAACAAAATTAAATATCCTAAATTAATTAATGAGCTTTCAAAATAATGGCAGGTGGATTTTGTTGGCTGTCTCTCTCTCTGTCTGTCGTATGCATATCAATCCTCCCATTTAACTCTGCAAATTAACATATTTCTAATATATTGAACTATATCCTTAAGGTAGATTTCTGATCTGAATGACCCATCAGATTGCTTGGCTGCAAATACCAGTTGTGTTAAATATTGTGATGCCATGTAGTTGATTAAAGCCGCAGCTAGTTTTGGAATATTTCATGCAAAATAAATCAGAAGAGTGCTTTAGGTCTCCTAAATTTCAAGGAGACAGCCTTATTAAACATCTCATTTAAAATCAGATTAATTTCTTTGAATGTACTGCATGAGACCCACGTAATCAATTATTCATGTCAAACATGAAAAACACCAACATTAATAATGGCTACAAAAAAGCAGAAAAGGTTTAAATTGTCTTTGGCGTGTTATGGTGGGTGCTTGGGTGGGTTTCAGGGGGATGGTTGAGTGCTGTGGTCAGATCCCTGCTGATGCTGCTACCTGCTGGAAGAGAATCTCTCATCCATTGTGGAATGAAGGGCTTTTGAGGACAACAGGCAACGAGGCTGCAGAGCAAACAAAATGGTGTCGGACCTGTTGTACACGTGTGCGTGTTTGTCCGTGCACCTAGTCTCAACTTAAGCAAACGCACCCACATGTACATGCTGGTGTTTGTTCAGAGAGTGTGTTGTTGTGGCTATGGGTCACCATGCTCTATACACCAGAAGCAGGCAGATGGAGAAAGAGGCAGGTAGGCAGGCACTGAAACACATGCAGTCGGTCGACAAAGGCAGCACCTACTTGTTACAGGGACATGAACATAGACCACAGAACTGTCCTAGATTGTTCAAATTCTTTTCTGCATCCTTCATGTCCTTATTGATTTGGTCCATCCCCTCCTCGATGCGCTCCAGTTGTTCTGATTACCAACACATTGTCATTTTCCCCAGCAAAAGTACGAAAGCACGTGAGAAGAGAAGAGAGGAGGAAGAAGTCGCGGGCGGAAGGAAGGGAGGGGGGTAGAGAGGGGAAACAAAGGAGAGGAGACAAAAAAGACATTGACTGTGACAAGAGAGACATCAGACATCACCACCACCACCAGCACTGGACAGGCAAGAGCGCAGGGCTCCTGGCCGGTACCTACTTTTTAATACATGGGCATATCAGACCACAGCATTGTCCTAAATCTTTTAAATCTTTCTCGGCCTCCTTCAGGTCTGCGTTCACCTTGTTCATGCCCTCCTCCACACGATCAAGTTGTTCTGGTAAGGACAAAGGCATGAGAGCAGTGAAATAAAGTTGACTGGTTTGTTTTTCTGGGACTTGGCGCTCTATGCTACAGTGCAAGAGGCAAAAATGTTCGAGCTAGATGGCAAAGGCGAAGCGGGCGACGAGCATGAAGATTACCTGGGTATTGCTGTTGACACAGTGATTAAAAACCAAATGGTTCCTTCATCTCTTGCCTTGCAGGTGTTTTTTTTCATTTTCCTTTTTCCAGCTTTTGTTTCCTTCCTCCATCCAGAGGAGGATATTTCTTTTCTGAGTTCATCCGAGTTCATACAGC
This sequence comes from Psettodes erumei, assembly GCA_016785225.1. NCBI lineage: Eukaryota > Metazoa > Chordata > Actinopteri > Pleuronectiformes > Psettodidae > Psettodes > Psettodes erumei. Next base: position 766,605 of record JAFBJZ010000601.1, on the reverse strand, counting down.
TGCATTATCATGAATATGTTCATTTTGCCACTTAGACTGTCTGAATCCTACTGCATACGATGAAAGCAGAGGTCGTTAAATATATTGATAGGGAAGAAACTTAAGGCCTCGATGATGCAAAGTTTAGAGGAACACCACACACAGATCGAGGTCAATCAGGAACCAGCCTGTGAAAACGTGACAGGCAGGCTTCAAGATGAACGAGCAACTAATGAGTGAAGAAATCCTGAAAGGATTGTGATGAAAGTCATCGTTCAGGCACATGAAGTCATGCATGTTTCCTTACTCAGGTGATCAATCGGGCACGGAGCTATAAAAAGGCTCTGACTCAAGGTCAAGTCCTCTCTCTCTGGCTGCTTAATGGTTATACGGAAGGAGAGCAGCAATCTCCATCAGCGTAAAGAGGCATTTTGTCTTTGATTAGTCGCACTGTGGTGTGGCTGTGTGATAGAGGACACTGATGATCGCAGAGTGCACGCTCAAGTGCTACAGGTGCTGTAATGTACTTGAACTCATTACCAACAGCTGATGGTAAATTTTGACCTTGTCTGACCTTGTATGTCATCAGTGGTGGCATGTAACTAAATACATATACCCTGTACCATGCTTGAGTTTTGGGGTACTTGTACTTCATTTGTGTGTTTCCATTAAATGCTACTTTATACTGCTAATCCATTATAAATAAATACTTTATTTTATACTCTCTTACACTTATCTCACAGGTGTCAGGTACTCTGGTTACTCTTCAGATTAAGTTTATGTCAGAAGAGATTAAATTAAATACAATAAAATTATAAAACGTGATTTATTAATGCAGATTAAACTACCTAATTGAATATGATGTATTTAATATCAGCTTCATCTCAACTTTCTGTAACAGTACAATGCCTTGTATGTATCGCTGCATTTGCAGCACCAATCTAATAATATTTTACATAAGAATATGTGCTTTCACTTTGCATACATAGGTGAGTGGAAAACTACCTGTCCCTTACTCAGCTTCTGCTCTCTCTGATACTTCATAACCCTTTCACAGCCAAGCCAACTCTCTGTATTTCGTCCACTCAGCTACAGCAGAAAATATTTCACTTTCTGTGTTGCAAAAGTCATAACTATCAGGAAGTAAGGAGAGAAAGAGCTGGTATATCAGTGCTCTGACATTAAACCAAAGATAGTCAGATAAGACAGTAAAGGGGGAATGTGAGAGCTGGAGACTGGTGTGAGGCCCCCTCAACACCAGAAAGACGAATGACTCAAATCAGTGAGGGATTACTGTGATAGGCATCCTTTTCACAGTAGTAGTAGAAACAGCACAGGTATTACCTGTACCAGTACTCCCCAACAGTTAGCCTGAAACTTAAGCAGCAAAATAGAATTCAGCCAGCATCAGCAGTTAGGAGCTGCTTCTCTACCCATTAAAGCATTAGAGTTTCAAAAAAAGTACAAAAACTGACGGTGAGTTATGCTCTATTACAGCAATGCTACTTATTCTTAAGTTATCAATTTTACATGTATTGTCCATCTGTTGAACTAATTGCTTCATTTTAGGTTTGAATCTTATTCTTGAAGGGGAATTGGATTCTTCATATTTCCGATGTAAAGACTACCTTATAGTTCTGTAAGATACAACACCTAAACTGTACAGTTCACCACTGGTGTGTAAGTCTATCTATTCCTTAGATGCAAGAACTCAGTTAAAAAGGGCAAGGTGGGATGTCCCAGTCCAACAATGGAATGTTAAACAAAAAAACAAGGAAAAACTATGATCTCCAGTTATTGATTAAAGGTGATTAAAATCCATTGTTTAGAATAAAATTCAACCACACTCAAGCTACAATCAAACCGATGTTTCATGCTCTGAGCTGAAACATCTGAAGTCACTGCTCGCTACATGCGTAGGCTCGCCGAAGTGGAGATGTAATCCATTAGCCCTGACTGAGGTGTAATTTGGGTCAACGTGCATGTAACAGCCAAGCAGGGAGCAAGTCATTAGCTGCAGTGGGACCTGCACCACAGGAAATACATCATTGCAGGAAATGACAAATCTCCTGTGTGACCTGTGTGACCCGTGTGCGTAAAGGGCAGTTAAACTCCTGTTTACAGCCCGACGAGAATTATTATTAATTACCACAGGCACGGAAAGCTATTACTTATAGTCTTTTTTCTTTGACAATATAACAGGAATTCTTGTTGTGAGTATCATGGAAAATATGTCAGAGACAAATGAGCAGGGGAGGAAAAGAAGGGAAGAGAGATAGACAGATGGGGGGCAGGGCATTAGCCGACAGGCAGAGGTAATTTAAATCTGTGAATTGATTGCTGTCCTGTGATAACAGCAGTGAGCTGTGCACTGTGGCAGCCATTAATCCGGGTGAGGGAGGGACGGGAGGAAACAGAGAGAATGGGTGGTGGTGGGGGGCAGGCAGGCTATCTGTTCCTTTGACAGGCCAATTAGGCTGCTCTTTCACGCATGGATTTAAGTACAGGCCTTTGGTAAGACACATACACACAGCAAATGTACCATGAATACATATTCCACAAAACACTGTGTGTATAAAGTAGTATGGCTTTATTTGTGTATTGTGTATGAGTATTCATGGAATTTAGAGTGAGCTGGAAATATCCTATTTTAATAACATAAAAGGTTGGCTGAGCTGCTCACTGCTCATGTGCACACAAAGGCCACTGGCACTGCTGAGAGGTCACTGACAGACTCTGCTTCTGCCAGTGATCTAAGTGATGCCACCTGATGTTAGAAGGCTCCTCCACATGTTCTCAGTGAGATTCTGTGAGTCTACAACATAGAAGTACATTGATGTACAGTGGACAGGGCAGAACTGGTGGTGGAACACGAGATAAACAGCGCATTAGTTTGACACCAGTCAAATGAATCATTATTTCATTTATATACATCATGGAAAGGATGTATTACCAGGTGACCTCTGACCTCTCAGTCAGTCAGTCAGGTGTCCTGGAAACCAGGTTTCAGACAGCGTGGTTAGAAACATTCTGTTTATTTGTTTTAAGTGATTTATTGTTCTATGGCTTTAAAGTAGTTAATGTATAGCTAATATAATCAGTACGATTACATTTAGCTGGCAAATATGTATAGTATATAAGTGAGATAATAGGGAGGCAAAGCAGAAGGCTAGCACAACAGGCACATCCAGTATAACCGTGTTAGCCACAGCAGCTCAGACAGCAGCTAAGGTTAAGCTCAAAAAGAAAAAAAAAAAACACTCTTCTTCTGCTTTAGTAATTAGAAAACCATTAAGGTCATTTCCCCTGGTGTTGTAAATTTGACTGGGGCTCCACATTTATACCAGATGTACTGCTGATGACGACGCTCCCATTATACAGCAGAAACAGCAGCAAGAGAGAATCAGCAGAGTAGAGCAGATGTAAAGTGAAGCAGACGTTAGTATTCTCTCCCTGCCAACTTACCTCCCTGCTCATCCAACATGACCAGAGTCCTGATGCCGGCATCTTTACTCTGACAGACAGACAGACAGAAAGAGAGAGGGGAAATGAAGAGAAGTGAGGTTAGAAAAGAAGATCAGCAAAGGTCAGCAGTGAAGAACAGAGCAATAAGATACAGGACTGCAGAGGTGGGTCGCATTACAACTTCAAATTGCTTTTTTTAGTGTGACTGATCCTGCCTGGCATAGTGGAGACAGCTCAACCTTAAAGGAACAGTCTGATATTTTGGGACATATGCTTGTTAGCTTTCTTTTTGAACAGTGAGTGAAAAGACTGATACTGTTGCATTATCATGACAGAGAAAAGAGGGTTTGCATCCCAAGTCCCATATGGGGGAAGTGTGGGATTGTGGTTTTGGTTAAATGTAAATCAACATGTTGTGTTTCATGTCATTGTGAACTTCTTCTGCACTGAACTAAACCATGAACTTCCCCCGACCATAACCACATGCTGTGATAACACTGTAGTCATTACAATTGGATATTGAACTGCAATATCAGATTATTATGGTGTAAATCAAATATGCTGGCTGTTGTCTTTTATTGATACTTTTAATATCAATGTGTTTGTAAATTGCTAAATATTATAATTAACAACACATCCTCATTATGTTAATAGAAAATGTAATCCATTTGCAGTTATGTTGCAGTTTAGTTGTATAAAACCATCATTTCTAAGAGACAGGGTTTACATTTTGACAGATTTACATTCAACTAATTAACAACTGAGCAGAAAACAATAATGACCAATTCCCTAAAATCTCGGAGAAAGATAAAAACAGTCTCCAGAGAAAATATCCAAATGCCATAAATATATTCACACATGATCCTGCACAAATTCTCAGGATAAACTCATCCACCAAATGGCATTAGCTATATTTGTTATGTTCACTGGGCTGGTACCAGAGATTTGTTGACAAAGCTCCAGTTACAAAGAGTAACATTCTCATTTGGCACATGCTCAGACACACACACGCACAAACACACACTCACACACACACACACACACACACACACACACACACACATTGTATTTACACAGAGAATATCCATGCAGATTCATACACTGGTGTGTCTTTGTGCATGGTCTCCATCACATAATAATATGTCTCAGTGAGCACACAATAACCACATTAACCACTGTGCATACAACAAAACAACAGCTCTGTGCAAGTGCAAGGCCTCCTCTAACAGATATGAAAGTCCAAAGGCCACTCAGTTCATGCATCAGCTATTTTGGATCAAAGTCGGCTTTGACCTTCTGGGACCTGTGATAGATAAAGTCCAGTGCTGAAGGCCAGTTAGACATGCCACTGGTATTAGCATCAATCATACAAACTGTGAAGAAAATTTGCCCCTGGATCTTTAGGACTGTGAAGTTAAATTGTTGCAGGTGAATGAGTGTTTGGAAAGTTTCCTCTGGAACAGTAAAAACCAAGTCAGAAGGAGAAAACTGATTAATTTACATGAGCTTTGCAGAGCAATAAAGCATAATTACAGTACATAAGCTTCAGCATAGCTAATGTTTGCAGAGAGATGTGCTTAAATCCAGTGGGAGAACTGCTTGTTTAGCCACCAGGAATCATGAGAAATCTCAGACAGTCATATAGTGATTCCAAGTCTCCAGCACGGACCTGACCTGAGGATGTTTCAGCATTTTCTCCCAAAATAGTTTTCTGTCCAGGAAATGAACTACTTTGAAAAGATTAATGGAGATGAATATTTTAAACTCGTTTCATCTTCATTACTTCTTCTGCTCTTCATCTCTCTGTGTAACAGAAGTACTGTATTTTGCATTTTAAGCACGGGACTATTAAAGTTCTTTTGAGTTTGCTCTTTAAATAAAACCTGGGTTCCCTTAAAGGTTAGGTGAATTAAAGGTGGTGCTAAAAGACTGAGGATGGTGTCTGTATCAGTCACAATCAGAGTGTGTGTGTGTGCGGGCGGGAGGGGGGGGGCAATCATCGTTGTCAGTTTGCCCTGCAGAAATGAAGTTAAGAAAAGTTAAAGGCAATTCATGCAGGAAAAAACTAAATGTAATAACTATGAGAAGAGAGGACAGAAAGGAGAATGGAGTAAATAAAAGCAAATAAAGAGAGCAAGAGGTCTGTTGACATGAAGACAGAGTCCTCGGTAGCCTGGTATTGATTCTTCACTCTCCTGTCTCCTGGAATCTATTCTAATTCAGTCACTGTGGAGACGAGTGCACCAGAATGACCCACATGTCCACCCGCTGCCCTGCCATTGGTCAACCAGCACCTGAGGTGATACCTGATACACAAACACGAATCAATGACTGGTCGGTTGATTAAAGGTGGGTCCGTGTACATGAGTCAGTTCTGGGAAAACTACATCAACACAGCAGCTAACAGCAGTGTAAGTGGATGTTTATTCCTATTCTTAATGAACTGATTAATTTGCTTTCTCATTAGATGAGATGATGGCAGATGAGACAACGGTACCAGACTTTATAAATATACAGCTTAGCTCAGCCCCCCCATGTGACCTGGCTTTGTCTGAAGGTCAAAAGTTTTGTCTGCTAGTGTCTCGGGAGATCACAAATGAATGTATTTATTTATTCTGGACAAAAAAGTGTTATACTCACAGTGAGCAGAACCTTCAGGAAGTCATTAAAACCACAACATGTCATCTTTTCATGGGTTTTTGTTGGAATAGTTGAGCTTTAGGTGGACTTTGTTATGTTTGCACAGAGCCAGGGTACCTGTGCTAAGCTAAGCTGCTGCTGACTACAGAATTGTGTGTCACATACAGCTACATGATTATTGTCAAGAGTCATCTAATCGTTGGCAAAAAAAGAAAAAATATCACAATTTATAAGTTGCTTGTGATTTCTTCCTCCAAAGGATCACATTCAAACCATTTGCCTTGGGTCAAGAGTAGCTCTATAAATAAAAGCACAAGAAAAGTCCATCATAAAAAGTCTTCCAGTCTTAAAAAAATCAGTTCTCGCTAACCAGCTGAAAAACACACGTCAACCACAAGTTCCATTTGTCTGAGTGGCAATAACTATGAAACAAGAGACAAGAACAAGGTGTCCAATCAATAGCCACAAAAGCCAAAATCAGAGAAAAATGAAATCAAAGCAGTGGGTTAATTTACTCTGTAAGTTCTCTGCCACAGTCACTATTGTCACAGCGTAGTGGTTTCTGCAGACTCATGAATAATATATCATCTTGAATTCAGGTGTGACTTTTCTCATCAAATCAGATTTCCCATACAGACCGCTCAACAGTCTCTCTGTTTATCTCGCTCACTCTCCTCATCTTGTCCCTCTCACTTTCTCTTATTCATTTCTATCTCCCTCTGCGTTCTTCACATTTCCTTCCAAGCCACCAAGTGGTCTCACGTCTCTTGCTTGCAGACCCTGTGCAAAGATAACAGCTTTCATAAAAACTTCTCTGGATTTGTCTTGATAAACACCCTCCCAGAAAAAATGTTGATTCATTTCCAAGAATAGAATTCATCACACCACATCTCTTCATTGCTGATACACGTTAGATACTGCACATGGGGTTTATTCTACTGGTGCATAGATTTTTCATGTAGGACAAGGAACAAGAAACAAATATTTGATTTTTATAATGTAAATAACTCATGAGTGAATCAGAATTGAATGAAAATTTGAATGATTATTGGCACCTTTAATATTTGATTAAAGAAATAGTTTGACATTTTGGGGAAATGCCAAAGTTACACACTGACATTATAGTAATGAGAATGGTATCGATGTCATCTAATGTAAAAGGCAACAAGTTTATCTCAAAAACAAAAGTCTTCCTTTAATTGAGAAACTCATGAGACCTGCAGACGTCAGGCGTAAGACACCGTAAACACGTCAGTCACACGATGGAGATGACATTTCCTGCCATCTTACAAAATAAAGGTCATGTCACCCTCTGGACCAGATGAATGAATGAATTATGGGTCACCTTTGCATGAGACAAGGACACATTATATCACTCACTGTGAGTGTTTCTACAGACTGACCCCTAACTGACATTGCACACTCATGTAAGAGTGTGCAAGAAGAGACTGTTAGAATGAAAGTGCTTACTACACTTAACATCAAACTGAAATAAAGAAGAATTTGTTAGTTTACTGTTTACATATATGTATTGCATAAATCTGATTCAAAAGATAAGAAGATAAATGGATTCACTGTGCTGCTTGCCAATGTAAGTTCATGCATTTCAAATGAGAATCCAAGCATAATGTTATTATGATACAGGTTCTGCATGGATTTTTATAATTACATTTCAGGTATTAGGCTGATGAGTTGAACCAGCTCAACTAAGCGCTAATGTGGGATAAGCTTTCACTTCTGAACCGTCAGCAGTATAACAAACTGATAGTAAAAAGAGAGAGAAAGTCAGAGGAGCAGTGCAGTGAAAGTGTGGGTTTGATCCTGAGATTATCATCAAAGAAGAAAAGAAAAGGTTTAAAGAGGGAAGGATTGGATTTAATCTGCAAGGATATTTTACCCATCTTCTTTCTCTGTTATGTTTTTGTTATTAAAACACATCGGGGGGAAATCCTCACTTTAAACTTTTCTGTCATCTGTCATTGAAATCTAACTGTTACTGATATTTGTTAGTTCTAGTTATTGGTCAGACTGGTATTGGTAAAAATGAAAGGAATAGTTCAATATTTCAGAAAATATACTGATGTGCTTAGAAATGGAAAATTTAACACCTCGACAGAAGTAGGAGACGTGTCATGCAAAGGAATTTAAGTTGTTGATCCAAAAATCATGACAAACAGGGATCCAAATTGCTGGAGGCAGTGAAGTAACGCGAGAAATGAGCGACAAAGCAAACCTGAGACAAAATTATTTTCTGTACTTGTAGAAAACTAGTTAAGATATTTAAATAAACATCTTGAGCCTTGCTACACACAAGTGACCCTGACTTGTGGAGGGTTTTTTCTCCTCAAGCCTTACTTTAGTAATGAATAATAAACAGTATTGTGCTAATCAGGGTTTTGCTTTAGCTTCACAGAGGAAGCACAGGACAGCTCAGTCTAAATGCCATCTCTGATCTTTAATAGCTTTTTAGCAGGGTGCTGCACAGTATCAAAAGTCATTAGAGATGAATAAGACGGATAATATTTTATCTGATATAGTTTCAGTGCAGACTCTGAGCCTGGACAGGCCTGAACAAGCAGGTATCACAGCACAGATCACTGGACGAATGTGGTCTGACTGCTCTCCACTTATTCTATTAGTGTAAGCTTTACTATAAGCCCTTTTAACTCCGAGGTCATGGAGTATTAGCATGTTACAATTTCCTGTGTGAGGGAAAGGTGCACTGTATGTTCAGAAACTTAGTGACTTTCCAGAACCATATTGTGAGACAACAGCACCACACCACCGTGGCACCACACTATAAAAACTAATAAATGTTGCCACAATTAGTGCTGACCATCATGAGGACATGTTGAGTCTCATCAATAATCCATGTTTACTGCTTATCTGCAGTCCATATAGTGAGATGGATAAGGAGCATGTTGTCAGCCAGACAGAGAGGGGAAGCTAAACATGTGTTTTTCACTGGTTTTTACAGTGTGGGAGCATCACAAGGGAACATACATAAAAACAATAGCTACTTTCGAATCAGAGATGAGCAGTTGTAACGAACAAACGGCATTCTCTTGGCATTATCTTCAAAGGTCAGCTGTTCAGCCGCTGTCAGTGAAAAGGCTCGTCTGTCGAGTAGGTCACTGATTGGGTCAGCCGCAGGCCTCGCACTGTCCTCCAAGGCTTTGTCTCATTAAGGCACGGCGACAGGTCCCTGAAGACGGTGGGAATGGAACAGCCAGTAGAGCCACAAAACATGTGCTGATGTAATGCACAGCAACATCAGCTTGGCAGCACTTAAAGCTCACTTCATGCTCACTTCTCTTGAAATACAGACACAACGTCTCGTCTCAAACAACTGAACAACTGTCAGCAGCAGGCCAGCAGTTCTCCCATCCCCAGACATTGTGGTGGTTAAGACCTTTGTGTGGATCCACAGGTACCCCTGAAACAGGCTAACTACACTGGAGCGCCACATGCAAGGAGGTTCTTTCCCCATGCAGGCAGAGCTAAGAACATCATTTTCTAAGGGGCCTGGCTATTAAAGATATCTTCGCTGAACCTCTTCTTCTGCTGCTGAAATCCCAAACCCAGGAGAGACACCTGGCAGTGCAATCCACCACTGAGTCACTGCACACAAGTTCAACATCCTCAGACACCAGGCACTTTCACTTTCACTCTCGTTGAGAACAGTGACAATGTCAGTAAATGGAAGGCAATACAAGTACTTAAAACAGTTTCATGCAAAAGAAGGCTGCTTTCCTTTGAGAAAAAAAAAACAACCGTACAGGGAGACATTTTGAACAGGTTACAATGGGAACAAGGCACACTGGATCTATAAATAAAATTTAAAAAAAAAAAAAGTAGTTTAATTTAGTGCTTTCCCTGTCATGTAGATGTGGAGCAGCATTTTGTTGAGGTTTTCACATGAGCACCATGAATAATCATGCGAACCTTAATGGGTGACTCGCTCTACCAGTTAGAGACAAGGGTGCTTGTCAAGGTACCCTTGACCCAGCTTTCCACCACTTTAGATCAGTTATGATATTGCACACATTATTATACACAGGCATAGATGTGTGTGCATGTGTGTGTGTGTGTGTGTGTGGGGGGGGGTTCTGGGGTGCTGATTCTATGACTCTGCTTGCCTACTGTAGCTGTAAAAGTCACCACATGCCATTGATATGATGCTATAACACTGATCAATAAGTCAATACAATTTCAATAATCATTTTTTTTCTCAGACAATCTACTTCAGGGAGATTTCAATAGCAGGATCTGCAGTCATTTTTTGATAATTATTAAAAAGAAGTGAATGTGATGCCCGCTACGGTCTCTTTAGATGTTTCTGTAAAAGGATGTGAGGAATCAGTGATCAATCAGTTTTTAAAAGAATCCAAGTTACGTATTGTTGATGGAGAAAACCAAAAAAACACCAAGAAAAATGACTGTGCAATTAGCTCAACATGCTTATTCCCTGGTTGCTTGTGGCTGGTAATGTGATGTGTGTCACTGCACTGTTACACTCACCTCCTCAACCAGAGCCAGCATACGCCGAGTGCTCTCCAGAGACTGAGACAGACAGACAGAGAGAGAGAGAGAGAGAGATGATTAGCTGAGAGTCCACAAGCGAGCACATGCAGACTTACAGTACAGCACCTGTAACAAATAATCACAGAGTTGTGTTTGTGTGCCATGTGTTCAGATGAAATACTGCAGGTTGAAAATCACAAGATGAACAAAAGAGAACAAGAAGACTACTCAAATATGTGTGCGTAGACAAATGATGGAGATATATAATTAGCCCTGATTAGTCCTCTTTTCCCCTCTGACTCCATGGTTTGCTAAATTTCTACCCTCTGCAGGATCCCCCGGGTCTCATCCATGTTGAAAACCAAACACTCTTTCATTTCTGATCCTTCTTTCACTGTTTCCCCTTGGTAATCTCCCACCTCATCTCCATCCATCCATCCCTGCCGTCCTTACTCTTGCTTCCTCTCCACCCATAACATCCATGGAGCCTCTTGGCCTTTGCATTATCTCCTCATGAATGTTTAATAAGACCATTTGAGCTACTCCATTATTCTGCTGCGCAGAATTATCTGCTCTTCCTTAGCTCCTCTCAGCTCATTAAAAGGGGAAAAGTTCTCCCTCGCCCAAAAAAAGCACAGTCTTGATGAAGGAGACTTAGAGAACAAATGACTTAGACAAGGGTGGGTCACATTAAAGCAGCTGCGTCTGGTAGCCCGGAGGCTTCAGAGATACGTTTGTGTCCTTGTACAGGTCATTTTGAAATGTCAAATTATAATGGTCATATTTTCAACCAAAAATCAGTTCAGACTGTAGACCAGCTTTTTGGACGAAAGTCTTTTCTTGGCAGGTAGCAATTCAAGATGTTCACTATGTATGCCAGTTCAGTAACTGTGACCAAATTTATCATCATTTGACTGGAGGCTGGAGTTAAAAAGAAATTAATGTATAGATTTAGTTTCCCAAATGATGTTAAATGTCACACTTTTTCTTACTAAGATTAATAATGAAATTATTTGCAATTTAAAGAGTATACAGGACAAATAATAACATTATAATAGATGTCAAGATGATGACAAAACAGTCCTGGTCAGTTTATGAGACCACTTAGGCTGGTAACACATTCATCATCATCATGGTCATTTGAATCCCATTTTACTTTAGCATCCACTGTGAGGTGCAGACAGAAATGATATTTTTGCCCTGAAGGAAATACTGTACATAGAATTCATCTGAAAATCTATCATGTGATGTACTATATTTCTTTCCAGCCAACATGTATGATAGCACATTAGTACACAAGTGTACCTCATCAGCTATCTGGTCCGCACGTGTCTGCAGGTCGGCCAGCTCATTGCGCATGTCTGCTTCGTCTGCCATGGTGACTGTTGAACTTTGACCTCACACAAGAAGGACTGAAGGAGAAGAAGAGGAAGAAGGAGAGAGAGAGAGATGCAGGTTAGTACACCAACAGAGAGAAAATCAGAGAGTGTGTCTTTAGGTACCAGCATGACATGAAATACAGCCTGTTTCCTCATCTGCATCTACAGCATCCTGTTTCTCATCTGCCCCCAACAACACCACATGAACTCAAATCAATACACTTGCACATCATTACTGTATCATGTAGGCGGCAGCTCTGATCCTTCAGTACACCGGCTGCTTATTAAGACACAAGGTCACTGAAGTCAAGTCAAATGAGATCTTCAAACAAATGAACAAATATTCATAATTCATTTTTAGATTCATGGCTTTTTCTGCCCCCGTCTCTTGTTCACCTGGAGGTTGGAGTGGATGTGCTGTGAGATCAGAGTCACAGGTTCAATCACTCTTGGTAACAGTTTTTGTCAAAGTGACCTTCAGCAAAACAGCAAAGAGCTTTTCACACCAGACTTGATCCATTTTTGAATACCGAAGATAACATTGGTCAAATGTCCATTTCACAGCGGCTACAACTAGAAAATTCCTAAAAACTACAAATTCAATGCATCTCACCTGTGGTGAGAGCTGGCCGGTATTCAGGTGGGAAAATCATTTGTCACACCTGCTCAGTCTCAATCAAAGACTATCAATAATCAGTGCAAAAATTCTAACCACATTATCACAGGTGGTGCATAATAAATATTTATAATAGAAATAGTTTCTATTTTTGTTTCCAGTCCCGGTCACACGCAGACACATGTGCAGGCACACCCACGAGTGCACTGGTCAGAGAATCATTGCTGCTACAGACACGCTGAGTTCAAACTTCCAGCTTGTTGACACTGAATTTCCTCCTCAGGGAGCAAAAGTAAATTGAGAAGAATGTGGGGGCTTTATCACGGTTTACAACAGTTGGAAGAGAAAGTGTCAGGACAGAGACGGGTCTATTTTTGCTCCTGTGGCGAGCAGCCACCCACAGCAGAGCCGGCGGTACGGTCCATGAAATATGTATGTGGCTGTTACTCTGCGGGCTGACGGGGCTACATGCTGCTGCTGCTCAGGAAGACAGAGAAAAACCAACTCAGTGTCTCTGCTTCTCTAATTCCTCCCCTCGCTCACTCGCTCACTCCGCTGCCCTTTCTCTGCACATTTAAACCTCTAATGAGGCACATAATCTCATCTGGACCAATCACATCTCAATTGTGCATCTAATTGTGCTTTTGTTTCTACTGCACAAATCATCCTGAAGCATTTATGTTCTAATGTGTCTTGTCCCTTGATATAAATTTAACCACCCAGCAGCTTTCGGCTTGGGGATCATTAATGCTTCATGTAATCTAAGCTACTGTAATATGCAGTGTAGTGATGGGAACAAGGGACCACTGACTTCTGGACTCAATCAGGCACTGTGGCTGCAGAAGCAGATTGTCACAATAACATTTCCAATAACAGGTTCATATGGAGGAATCTGGAACATTTTTGTGCTATGCTATGCTAAAGTCATGTTCTAGGTCTCACTTTAAGTTGCTCGAGCATGCATGGTAGTCTTTTGGTGGCTGTGCAAGTGCTGCTGGTAAAAGAGCTAGTTACTGTAAGTTTTCCTGCCACAGAGGCGTCCATCAATCAGCTCCTGTCAGAGCGCTGCTGCTCGGGGAACAAACACAAGGTCAGTTAGAGTCACAGCTGGATGTTTGATAAAGTATGTCCCTGTTCTGCTGCACCTTCTAACTGTCTGTCTCTGCCTCCATCCCAGCGGAGTCGTCAGGCCCGTTAATAATTGAACATGTGCTGGGAAAAGAGATGGAGGGGGGTGGAAAAAAACCCCAGCCATTTCAAAGTGCTTCTCTAATTGTGTTTTTGTGTGTGTGTGTGTGTGTGTGTGTGTGTTTGTCTGCTGTGCTTGGAACATAGCTGCACTTTAAAATATTCATGTTGACATTTTACATTAGATGTTTGGCTGACGCTGTGATCCAGAGCTCCTCACAGCGACTGCAACGGCAAAATAAGCTTCAGGTCATGAATCAGCAACATGACACGTGGACCATACAGAACAGACAGGGTTTGTGTTATAAGAAATTCCAGACGTTACAGAATGACTGACTTTTAAAGTTATAAAGAACCTCTGAGCTGAGACACAAGGAGAGATGGTCAGCGTGCACACACTGCCTGTGCCACTGATTTGATGAAACATGTTGATTTATTCAGCTTGTTATCATATCCCTCTGCTCCACTTCACAAAATGGATCTGAAGTTTCTAAAATGGCAGTGAACCAAGCCTGCTCATATCCATGGCAGTGCTCACTTCATGCCCACTTGTTGACAGCACGGCCCTGGTCGTGTTGTCAGTGGCAACAGTATGGATCCTCCACTGATGCATAAAAAGAGAAGACTGTACTCTTCCTGTGCTGAAATGAAACCTTTGCAAATCTTCAACACCAGCAAAAGGAACTCAAATAAATATGTCTAATGTTCTGCTTTGTTATTGATCAGTCATTGATTGCTTCTCTCTTTGCAGAGGAGCTGCTTCCTGTTAACTCCCACAAACAGCTTTGTCCTGTTCCTTCTAAACAACCCCACAGGGTATCTGTTTAACACTGGTTTAATTGCTGATGAGTTTCTTACTTGTTGACATGCAGCCGATCTGTTGTAGCACTAATAAATCAGATCCATTCTTTGCTTTAAAGAAACAATGACACTCTGTGAGGCTGCACTTATGCCATTTTAATGGCATATGGCAAATACTCATGTCAGCATGCTAATAAGCTCACAATGCTAACATGTTGATGTTTAGCAAGGTCAGTGTTCCATGAAGCATGGCCATCATTGCAGTTGACGGTGTTAGCATGTCAACGTTTGATGGAAATGTTGCTGCACCATGAAGCCAGTAAGACAGACAAATGAAAGCACTGACCTAACGACGGTGCTCGGGGAAAGGTTGAGGGATTAATACGTTTCATCCTGTAGGTTACATGAAAAACCATCCAGTAGTTGAGACATTTCATTAAAAATCAAAGATTTCAACCGGGACAAGAAAACTCAGCGGATCCCCAAATACTGCAGGGTTCATCCTCTGGAGACCACGAATGTCTGAAGGAAGACTTCACCGGTGTGGCCCAGAGTGTTGGACCGCTCGACAACAATGACATAAGGTTTGCAAGTGACAGCATGTGAGAGAACTGGAGTCCACCTTTGTGTGCTGGTAACTGTGTGTTACTGTCAAGTTTGCAACACCAAACTCTCTCTCTCTCTCTCTCTCTCTATATATATATATACAGTATATATACTTTTCCCCCAACTTTTTCCAATCTCTTTTTTGAATGTCTCGTCACAAACCTGTCCATCATTCCCAGACTGAAAGTCACTTCCTCCTTTAGATGATATGTTTCACAGACAAAGGCACACACACACACACACACACA
This sequence comes from Psettodes erumei, assembly GCA_016785225.1. NCBI lineage: Eukaryota > Metazoa > Chordata > Actinopteri > Pleuronectiformes > Psettodidae > Psettodes > Psettodes erumei. The sequence continues at coordinate 751,159 of JAFBJZ010000601.1, read as the reverse complement.
CACACCACAGTGGAGCTGACTATCACAAGGTCTGGCCGTGACCATCCCCCACCTGTGGCCCTGCTGGCTGTCACTCGTCCTGACTGACGGCGGCTGTAAGGCCTGAACTGCCGGGCTCAGCCTGCAGAGAGATTAAAGTCAGCGGGGAAAGAGGATTTGCCCTCCACTGTTGTCTCTCTTCTCCCTCTCTCTCACACACACTCTCTCCTCTATCTCCATCTTCTCTCCCTTGCTTTCTTTGCTTCATCCACTTTCCATGCCCTCTCTGTCCATGAATGTATAGAGTATGTGTCCAGGAACGAGAAGGACAGAGCGTATATTACGTAAGATCGAATAACACCAAACCATACCATTTAAAGCCACCACAGCAGTGATTCTGTTTATAGTTGAATACAAATGGAGTCAGGTAAGTCTTTGCCAGGTCAAATGTTCCAGCACAGGAAATAATACGATTTCCTGAAGACAGTCAATATTTCTGAAATCTTACAGAGCCTTTCATTATATCAGCAGTGTGAGGAAAAAGAACCATAGATCAGCATGGTTTTTGTTACAAGTGATGTCTGGAAGTGGAGAGAAAAAAAAGAAGCAACAAATTCAAGGATCAACACTCCACTTTCCACGTAAATAACTGCATGTCAAACACAGACCTAAATGGAGACATTAAAAGGGCACCGATGAATTATTGATCAAAATATTAATCCTAAAAGCTGGTGAAGGGAGATGTGGAAACAGGATGAGCGAAGGGAAGAGCCAGGACGTGACCTCGATGAGCACAGCAGGTAAAAACCTGAACACAGACGCACTTTTCACCAGCTGCCGTGACAAAACAACCAGGAAAACTGTTGCTGTTGTGTTTTTGAAGTGGCCTTATTCCCTTTCGTGTCTGTCTCTGTTTGCCTCCCCGTCCCATCCATCATCACATTGTTTCATTCCCACAAAGCCACCTAGTACCAGTATGCATAATTCAGGCATTTCTGATTTGCAGAAAAAATACTGGATACCAAGAATATAGGTTAAAAAACAAGTATAACACCTTGCAAAGTAAACAGGAGCAGGACGGGCATGGTGGAAACTTCCTCCCAACTGTTACTCTTTCTCCTGTATGTTAACACACATCCATTTAGTGTCTGTCACTTTTCAAGCTGTTCGGTCCTGTCACATGACCTTGTAGGATGCATCCTGTCACATAAATAAGTGGATTTTAATTATGTCACAGCATTTTGCACCAAAATCTAACAGTGAACAATCACCAGACAACCACAATCCTACCAACAACACCTGGGAGGCAGAGGACATGAATCCAAAGAGATGACGGTAGGGGACATCTATCAAACATTTCAAAACAAACAAGCAGCAGAGTAATTTCAGGATGTATATGTTGTCTTATTATCAACCTAAAGAGAAGAAAGTAAAGATGAGTCATGCTATTTGAGAGATGTTATAAAAATGCTAATTTGCAGTCTCCTCCTCAGAGAGATTTAATGAAAAAAGGGAGGGATTTTCCACATGAGAGATTAAAAGATGACGAGACACTTGCTGTCCTCCACTGAAGCAGACCGTCAGGCTGCAGTGATGAATGGCCTCCACACTGAACAGAAAAGGCCGCCATCAGTCAAACCTGGTGTTCAGCTCGGATAAACAATGTTTGTGATGGAAAGAGGAAATCGGGACAATCTGGTTCCAAGTGAATCTCACAGACTGGGAAACCAGGTCAGGTTGTCAGTTGTATATTTCTCACGGGTTTATAGAAGCACCTAACTTCTAACCTAAATCTGAGGGATTTTTAGTAGCTGCTTCCCTCTTTCATGCATTTGTTTTTGCGGATTAGATTGAGAGGCGGTGGGAAGACAGACAGCAGGAACAGTGTGACTGAAAATTAGTAGTGCTATTTCTGTCATGCTTCTTTTCTTCGTATAACTTTGCAGAGCTGAATGGCACAAAAGTGAAAAAAAGTGGTTTCTGGAGGAGTGACAATTCATGCCTGAAGATAGAACCTCCATGAGGGAGCAGTCAAGGAAAGCTGGAAAAGATCTCAACACAGTGAAAACAGCTGGTTGGACTTTTAACACATCTCTAACCTCAGTAGTGTCACACAAACAACACTCAACCCTGATGGCAGAAACCTCCTCTCTTCTATCAATCTGATGGTCTTTCCTCTTGAAAATTAACATAGCTGTAGGGAGAGCAGACAGCAGCTACAGCCTCCATTATTACAGCTTTATAATCATTTCTCATACACACACGTGCACACCTATTTGTGTGAGCGTGTTTCTATGAAGGTTAATTGTTCTCTACAATGAGAAACTGAAAACATGACACGAGGAAAACTGGTTCAAGGGCAAGAAGGAGAACAACAGTGGGGCAGACAGGGATGTGAGTGTAGGTATGGGTATAGGTTTGCACCTGTGTGCCTGTGTGTGTGTGTGTGTCTGTGTGTGTGTGTGTGTGTGTGAGTTTGTGTGAGGGTCCGACATCTCCTCACATCAAAGCCGAACCATGCTTCATTATTCACAGGAAAGAGCCGGGTCAATATTATTAATGCAACAGCAGTGTGTGTGTGTGTGTACAGCGCGTCTGACATCATTACATACCAGTATGTGCCCCAGTGTATCTCCTAGTGTGTGTGTGTGCACACACGTGTGTGCAGTGTGTGGGATTTGGGGTTTTTATGTCCGGCTCTACTTTACTGTACATCAGTGGGTTTCAGTATACATGATCTATTTAACAGATTTTTATAAATGAATGTGTAATATGAGGACTGTCATCACCTGGGGTCTCAACTGTGGATTTGTTAGTCCCCTTAAGTGCCTATTCTTTAGAATCAAATACTTTATCTACATGCAGTACAAGTGTTTACCACCCTGGAGTACTTTATGTCCATGATTTCATTTGGTCAAAGAATCTGTCCTCACATGAACTGATGCTGGTGTTTTAATCAGACCTGCAAGCAGGTAATCCAGGGTTTCTTTATGTCTTCTTCTTGCAGTCAGACATATTTAAACACACAGATGTGCAACAACCTGCACAAGTGTTACCCTGGAAAAACATCCTGCTGTCTGAGACACCTTTGTGTTCAAGCCAGCACGGACGCTGCAATGTAAGGGCTGGGGTTGCAAAAGATTACAACATTTATTTACAAAAAGAGAGTAAGACACCACTTATATAGACCTGGCCCACACACCATGATTCAGTCATCAGTGAGCTGTACCTAGATCACAATGACATAGAACAGACACACACACCCCCTCACTTGAGTGATTAACCTGCCGGGTCAGGACCAAGCAGAGTGATATATAGAATCAAGCCTGTCAGTTTGAGTCAGGAGGGTCAAATATGTGCTGACACTTCATATATAACATCATGATCACATATCATCCTTCCACCATTCTCAGACAACCTTCATATTATATAAGCTACATCCACACAGCAGTGGAGATTCAGCATTTCTGCAGTGTATCACTGCCGGTAGCTCACGTTTCTTCTGTCTTCCTCTGTGATTATTTTAGGGTCTGAGATGAATTGTGTAAATCTATTTTGTTGATTCAGATAGTGACCATTCAATTTACACCTCTGGCACCAAGGGATGGTTTCAGATCTTTGTTGAGTTTAGTGCTGTTTCAATGCATTCATTTGACTCAGCGCAGATCAAAGTATGTTTTGCACCACAGGAATACCATGGTACAGGCTGTAAAACTAACTGTAGCCTGAACACTCCCACTGCTCATGGTTTGCTTTGTTGCTATATGCAGAAAGCATTTATCTATGAATTATTCTTACTGAAAATGGACCATTTATTACCAGTATTTGACCAAAAACAAAGTGTTAGTTCACTCATATGTTTAAATAAGAGGTTTGTTTAGTAGAGTTTTGACACACACAAACTGCCAGTGCATACATTTTATACATCCTTGCTGACCTACAAGCAGCAGACCCATATGCCAAGACATGACCAGGCCAGCGAGCATGATGGGAGCCTGAGGGCTAAACTATTCAGACAGTACACCCACTACTTCACGGCTGACTGCTAATATACCATGGACGTACCGACGGCCTCAGCGTATACACACAGCAGGATTCTAGAGTACACTCACACAGTACAATGTACACTTCAGCAGGCTCTCATACATTAACTACTAAAGCGTCCAAGCTACTTTGTTTATTAATTTAACTACAATGTTAGAATGTCTTATGAAAATGAAACAATTGTCCCTGTGTTTCATCTGTACTAGCACAAAATCAGTGTGACTGGCCATGGTCATAAAAATTGAAACATTTCTTCACATTCCTTATTCCTAACATAAAAACCAGACAGTGAAAGGATAAGGCTAATATTCTGATCTGAATTCTCTACAGCAGACGCAATCAGTCACAGTGTTCAAAGAACAAAACATCTCAAATAACCTCAAACAGTACAATATTGAAGATGAATGGACAGGGAACTGGAAATCTGCTGAAAGAGAAGCGTTGCACAATGTACAGTATGTTATAGACCACAGGATGGATTTGACTCTCATCATTTGTAAAATATTAAATGATGGGAACTCTCCTGATTACTGAGAGTTACCTTGATAATCCTAAATGTTGTGTCATTATCACAAATTCAGTTTCTCTAGTATTCAGTAACAATCAAAAAAGAAAAAACTGGGTTTCCATTGGCTAAAACTGATGTTATGACACGTTCCTATTCAAAGCTCCGAAAAATGCTCGATGAATGTCAAACCCAGTGAACAGCTTTATGACAGAGTCTTCCATCCAGGTTGAGCACAGTGGCTGAACGTGTAGAAAAGCTCATGAGCTGGTTTTCTTCCCACGGCAATGCCCGCCGTGACCATATGGTCTCGCTGAATTAAAACATTCCCTACGGAGAGACAGGAGGGACACACAGGCGAAAATCTGTGGTGGAAAATCACTGGGGAGCTCAGGAGGATAAATACCTGAGCATGTTATCTGTGCTATTATCCAGTGAAATTCCACCACAGTGGGCATCTTATATATTGTTACCCCCCAAAACTTTGCACTTCCATTATTTTTCAGAGGCTAATTTAAAATTTGGGCAGAATTAGTGTTTCCGCAGGATGACTTCACGCAGCTGCCACTCATGACTGAGCAAAAAGCTACCAGGTCACAGCCTGACCACATGGCAGCGAGTGGGAAAGTTGACCAGTTATGCCTGGCCTGATTTTAACACCTTCAGTGTGAAAGAGGATTACAAGACCCAAAACAAACGGAGGGGGCGGGTCCCCAGCGTTCGGACGTTTTTCTTTTCTCTCGGCCGAGCGGGAATGATGGAGCAGATTGCATTTCCGACATTTCCTCATTATATAATCCAGAAGAGGACAGACAGTCAGATAGAAAGCTATAGCAGACGGGCTAGGATTGAGACAAGCAGATTAACGAGAGAAATGGATGGACGGGAAGAAAGACGTACAGAGGTGCAGTGGCCAGTCACAGAGTCAGAAAATAAACTCTCCCTAAACAGTGTTTCGACAACCTCTTCCTCTTCTCTCTTCCTGTACCAGAAAGAAATATACTCTAAATCATTTATTCAATTAGTCACTTAGAGCCACAGTCACCTACAGACAAATTTGGTGATCTTTCAACATTTAGTGAACATCAACATGTTCGTTAGGCAGACGGAGCGATGTGCAGGCTGGGAAACAAGGTACTGTGGGACGTACAGATTCAAAGCAATCATCTGTGGCCTGCAGGGATAATCACTGCAAAGCCTCACTGTCCCATTCACTGAGGATAAAACCCACTGGATTAATCTGTAGGCCTACAGAACACACACACACACACTCCTCACAAGACTTACATAACGCACCGACCACTCTCCCTCTCTTTTACTTTCTTTCCCTCGTACATGTTTTCCCTTTTTCTTTCACTTTGGCATTCACTCTCTTCTGCTCTCCCCGACACACACAAATACACACACACACACACACACACACACACACACACACACACACACACACACACACACACACAAGTGCACTCTCCACCACCGCCTCCTCTCCTCCATTTCTTCGCCGCTCTTTTCCTGCAAGCACACATTCAAATGGACACCTGTCAACATGCTGCAGCGCACACTTTTCCTCACATACGCACAGTGGTGACAGGCACATATAGTGTAGTACATATTCAAATATAGGTATGTACATACACATGGTATACAGGGTAAAGAAATGTATGTAAGAAAAGATTACTGTATTCTGTACATGCAGAAATACATGTAAAAGGATTACAGTATACACGGCACACACATGTACTAAAAATAAGCAATGGCTGCCAAGAACCTCCATGGTTTGTCTCTGGAAGCTATTGCTGAATTGTTTTGAAATGTGCATTTGTTTTTAATTCTGCAAAATGATTCAGTTTAAAGGTTTGATGAGCATTTGTACAGAATCCAGCTACCAGAGGAAACAGGTTACTGCCAATCCTCCATGTCACACTGATCATATCACAGCTTCTTACATCTGAAATGTGCTGTTTTGTCACTGGAGCATCAGGATCATATGTGTGTCTGTCGTGTGTGTATATAAAGGAAAGACTGTGTCGAACAACTTTCACATCCCTCTAAATAATGGTCGGCTGCCTCCTGTGCTGGGAGAGTACATAGTGTGAAGTGTGAGTGTACATTAGTTGGCATTTACTGCCAAAGTGGATCAGCAGTACAGCGTGAAACCCCAGAGCAGAAACGACGTCCACATGGCCGTGAGCATGCAGGTGTCCCTGTGCGCTCGAAAGATACAAACACATCATGGACCCCCTCTTAAAAACACCACTTCATAATGCTTCTACTGATCAAAACCTCAGAGGGCCTTTACACTATGTGAAGTTCCCAGAGATGAGACAAGAAAAAACCATTTTCCGAGACATAAAAAGTGGCTAAAAAGCACAGAGTCATGGCTCAACTCCTAACTTCTGTTTTTCTCCTCCTAAAACAATCCTTGTTTTTCTGTGTGCTGTTGTGCTGTGCCAAATGCAACTTTGCCTCCTGTCGTGCATTTTGATTGGCTGCTGCTGGGTTATTTCAAAGTACACCTGTTGTCAGGAAAATGGAGAACAGTTTCGCTAAATACTTTTTTATAACTTAACTTTTTCAGCTTCAGGCTTGCTGTCATTTCAAGTCACTGACTAAAATCCAAGTGAAGTCGCACGCCATTGGTGTTAAAGTCAGTTCAGGTTAAGTTTAAAGTCGTGTGACTCAAGCATGCATCACTATATGTAGCACAAATGACCTGATATACAGCGTGTGAGTGAGATCAAAACATCCTGCAGGGTTTAAAAAAAAACATGTGCTCCTCCCAGAAAAGACGAGATGAACTAAAGATGACAAACTGTGGCATTTAAATCAAGTCTATGTTGACTAATGATCTGTCATCAAAACATTAACAGGTTTTGTGTGTATCCAAATAAATCCACATATAATATCCCTCAGCAACAGTTGCCGAGAATGGACTGCAAATGCAATCTCTGTGCTGTCATGTCATCCATCTTTATACACAGTCACCGTGAGCAACATGCACTGGGAAAAGAGTGTTTGAGTGATAGGTGCTGAGGGGGTGGCAGGAGGGGAGAGCAGAATTGTGCAAGTCAAAGATGGAACCATTTTCTCACCATGAAACCAATTATCGGTGCACCCTGGGTTGATGATGTCAGATCATCTCAGAGCTCGAGTATCAGTGACGACACCTGTTGTGTCGGCAGCCTGAACAACCAGCAAACCAAGGAGCATTTGATTGGTTGTAGCCATGACTGGATATCGAGGAAACATTTTCTATACAACTAAACCTAAACCTAAACCACAGCACAAATTAGCAAGGAAATGCACAGAAGTCAAGGATATGACTTGGGTGATATGTTTTGGCTAAGATATCACTTATATCAAGTGCTTTGTGGTTTTCCTGCCTTCACTGAAATATCTGTCTGTTTGCTCCTGCTTACCAGGCTGCCAAAGACAAAGACAACACACGCACGCACACACACACACACACACACACACACACACGTGCTGATCTGCTTAAGAGTTGGCCTGAGCTCCTTGTCCTCACTGACATTAACACAGGTACAGAGGCAGGGGGGGCCAAGAGTTTGGATAACACTGTTCTTCCTGGAATGGAGACACAGATCATTTCTGGAATAAGAAAGTGTTTCCAATTAATCAACCACCTCCCATCTCAGTTTGATGCCTATATACACACACGTTACATTACATTACACAACTTCACAACTGCATTAGTTCACATGTGACGATGCAGTCACTAGAAAGGCTTTATTTCCTATTTTCACTGACTGACTGACTTGAATTTTGTTGACATAAACCAGCACCGTTAACTGAAATATTTTCCCCCTCTCTGTTTTACGAACATTAAGCTGTGAGACATTGGTGGACGTTTGCTGCGGATGTCGCGCGGGTTTGCGCGGAGCTGTCCGCGGTGCTGAACCTGCATCCCGCGGCTTCACACACGCGAGAAGCAACCGCATTATCCTCCAAGTGAATCCTTACAACAAACAACTACTTTAATCCCGTAATGCATTTAAGACGGAAACTCCCATCCAAACACCGGTGTCCGTGTCACCGGCCACAGAAGTTACATCCTTTAAACAAAGGTCTCCGGACTGAGGCACTTCAGGTAGTTACACCGACATCAACACTTGAACTGATTTTATGCAATGTCGCTTCAGAACTAGTCAGTGTTGGACAAAACACAAACAAAGGCAGTCGCTATAACGAACGTCAGACTTATAGGCAAGCTCACATGACCGCTGTGATAAATAGGCTTAAAGCATCTAACTCCACAACATCGTATTTTCGGGAAAAAAAAAAAAAACAACTTTAATTGATGTTCTGTTTTAGACCGTGAGTCAAGACTGAGAAAACCAAAGAAACAAACCAAAACAAGTGAGTGAAGCCTACCTTGTTGCGTTTCTTCTGCTCTTCTTCTCCTTTCTGTTGTGCTTGATTTGTTTGGATACTCGGTGAAAGCGTCTGTCCGTCCTTCGTGCAGCGGGACCGTCCCCGGTGGAAACACACCGCCCTCCTCCCGCCCGCCGTTCAGCTCCACGGATTTACACACTGCACACTTCCTGTTAACAATTTACAAAGTAAAACCTCTATGCGGAACCTCACAGTCACGTTGAGGTTAACTTTAACTAAATCTCAAATGCAGCTTCCAGTTGTTTCAGATAGTAATACTATATAATAATATATATAATAATAAGTGGAAATCAACTAACCCATCTCAACACCAGCCTGTTCAAATGCACTCTTGAAACGACCTCTTCAAAAATCCCTAAGAACTCAAGACAACAGAAAACAGAAATATGAGCGTGGGGAAATCTTCCGTCTAAAAACTGTCCCTCAACCACAACACTCCCCCTGAAAACATTTCTGCCACATCTTCAGGATTCAGGATCAGGTGCTGATCAGACACGTTCATTAATGCATTAAGGACGAATCTGCTACTAACAGTAGTAATAGATAATAATAATAATAATAATAATAATAATAATATCTATGGCTTAAATGTTTTAAGTGATGATATGCTTTTTTAACCAAGTTTTCATTAAACAATAATAAATGAACTCTCACCTGTTTAAATGAATAGTTCTATTCCTTTATTTGGGTAATAAAATAAAAAAATGGATGCCAAATGCTCTATTTACACCTTTGTAACTTCAGTGTATTAAAAATAAACTATAGAGTCTCTATAGCAGCTTCCTGTACTGTGAATACCACAATATGACGGCCAGCACAGTGGAAAATACACCAGTCCCAGCAACAGTTGCACCATGGAACTTTACATTAGGCTAATGTTTTCGACTTTTGGCTGCTTTTAATTTGAAGGTTGAGTGATTCAGCTTCCTACTTCAATGTTTCAAATTCAATGCTGTTCGCAAAATGGCCGCGCCCTCTGACGTCAGAGGTAGGTTAGAAGGTAGGGCCGCTCGCAGGGACGTTGGGATTCTGGCTTCACTGTTTGTTCCCACTTTTAATAACTGTGGCAAACTGTAGCTTTTGAATTATTTGTCTAATATTAATTTGTGGTGCACTAGTATGACTGTTACTTAAGATATATATTTAACGAATAAAATGCTTAGGTGCGAAATGCTGCTTTTGATAAGGACACATAACAAATGTGGTGTTCCAAATTAAATTTCCATGTGAGAGACTGAGATGGAGAGAGACAAAGAGCTACAGAGAGCTGTAATTTCCCCCAGTCCATCCTCTTCACACATCTGACCTTCTTTCCATTTGTCTGTGCAGAAAATAACCTGTTGGGGGCCTTCAAAGGAACACAAGTTCTGCAGGCACCATTTGATAAACACTTATGTCTTCTCAGACTGGCACAACCGCACACGTGCACGGACCCTTGGACTCATTTCCAGCACATAGACAGTGACCCCCTGATGGGTGATGGCAAGATGTGTGGTTAAAATGTACACTCGCATCTATGTCTTCTCTCTCAGTTCAACGCATTTGTAATTCAATTCAATACGTTCTTCATGAATGCCGCATGTCAGTATAAAGCATCCGACCACATCCGGCGAGTACTCACACCACTGTACATGCAGATACTGTACATGTACACAGGAGTACACAGTGCCCTGACAGAGCGGCTCTGTGAGATTCTCCCCAGTATACAAATATGCCCCTGGAAGTCCTTCACTTTACTTAATACTAAACGAGACTTTTTTGTTGTGCCTGAGATAATACTGAACAGAACCAGAAATAGGCAGTAAGAAGACAGCCTAAAAAGGGTGGCATGCCTTGGGGGAAACGCTTGTCATATTAACTGTCTGCTTTTGTCTGGCTGTCTTCATGTTATTTAAACTGTCGGTGTTTCATAACAGGGTGCTAATTATTTGTGTCCTGTGTGAACATTATTAATTCCACATGACAGGATTTCTGGCCTTAGTGATGATTTTAGATTATTCACACTTGCTTCTCAATTTGCATGTGTCAAACTGCACACAAGAAAGTGCCATGGTTAAAAAAAGTTGTTATTGCACAAAACAACCTGAACTGAGGAGGTCAAAGGTCAGAAACACACAGTCTTCATTATTTCTGTATCTCTGGACAAATCATGAGGGACCTGTTGTGAAATGATGAAGGTTTGGGGGGATATGCAGACGTAGCGGGTGTGACATCGTCTTCCTCCTCCTCCGCTCGGGCTGTGTGCGGCTGTTTCTCACCTCACTTGTCAGTTTGCTCATTTGAATGCTAGAAGCTCATCACTGCTCCAGGGAGAGATGACTGCTCCTCTTCTCTGTCACCACCTGTTCTTTCAAAGAGCAACAGTTAACAGAGTTTGGGTTTTTTTTGTTACGGCAGAGATGATCCATTTAGCTCTCCTGATCTGATCAGAGAAAGCGGATCCAAACCTCGCAGGTGATCGATCGGCTCACTCCGTGTGTGATTCTAATCATTACCAACCTATTGAAGAAACCATTAAAGATCTCCCTGATAAACTGATGATCCAGTAGCGATCAATCTGAGCACAATGAATCTCACTGTATTGCCATTGATTGGAGCGAGACCGATTTTTCTCCCCGTGTGTTGCGCTTTCAAAATGACAGACTGCGAATTTATGCCCAACACACTGCATGCAGTAAAAAGACACTGACAGACTGATTTGTTTAATGTGTTATACAGGTGCTGGCCAGTAAATTAGAATATCATCAAAAAGTTGAATTATTTCAGTAATTCCATTCAAAACGTGAAACTTGTATACTGTATACTTTCCTTCCACACATAGTGATATATTTCAAGTGTTTATTAATTTTCATTTTTATTATTACAACTGACAGCTAATGAAAACACCAAATTCAGTATCTCAGAAAATTAGAATATTCTGAAAAGGCTCAATATAGAAGACACCTGGTGCCACACTAATCAGCTGATTAACTCAAAACACCTGCAAAGGCCTTTAAAAGGTCCCTCAGTCTTGTTCTGAAGGCTCCACAATCATGGGGAAGACTTCTGACTTAACAGTTGTCCAAAAGACGACCATTGACACCTTGTACAAGGAGGGCAAGACACAAAAGGTGATTGCTAAAAAAGCTGGCTGTTCGCAGAGCTCTGTGTCCAAGCACATTAACAGACAGGCGAAGGGACGGAAAAATGTGGTAGAAAAAAAGTGTACAAGCTCTAGGGATAACCGCACCCTGCAGAGAATTGTGACGACAAACCCATTCAAAATGTGGGGAGATCCACAAAGAGTGGACTGCAGCTGGAGTCAGCGCTTCAAGAACCACCACGAAGAGACGCATGAAAGACATGGGATTCAGCTGTCGCATTCCGTGTGTCAAGCCACTCTTGAACAAGAAACAGCGTAAGAAGCGTCTCGCCTGGGCCAAGGACAAAAAGGACTGGACTGCTGCTGAGTGGTCCAAAGTTATGTTTTCTGATGAAAGCAAATTTTGCATTTCCTTTGGAAATCAAGGACCCAGAGTCTGGAGGAAGAGCGGAGAAGCACAGAATCCACGTTGCATGAGGTCCAGTGTAAAGTTTCCACCGTCAGTGATGGTGTGGGGTGCCATGTCATCTGCCGGTGTTGGCCCACTCTGTTTCCTGAGGTCCAAGGTCAATGCAGCCGTCTACCAGGAAGTTTTAGAGCACTTCATGCTTCCTGCTGCTGACCAACTTTATGGAGATGCAGATTTCACTTTTCAACAGGACTTGGCACCTGCACACAGTGCCAAAACCACCAGTACCTGGTTCAAGGACCATGGTATCCCTGTCCTTGATTGGCCAGCAAACTCGCCTGACCTTAACCCCATAGAAAATCTATGGGGTATTGTGAAGCGGAAGATGCAATACGCTAGACCCAACAATGCAGAGGAGCTGAAGACGACTATCAGAGCAACCTGGGCTCTCATAACACCTGAGCAGTGCCACAGACTGACCGAGTCCATGCCACGCCGCATTAATGCAGTGATTGAGGCAAAAGGAGCCCCGACTAAGTATTGAGTGCTATACATGCGCATTCTTTTCATGTTCATTCTTTTCAGTTGGCCAACATTTAAAAAAAAAAAAACCATTTCTTTTCATTGGCCTTTTCAATATTCTAATTTTTTGAGATACCAAATTTGGAGTTTTCATTAGTTGTCACTTATAAATATCAAAATTAAAAGAAATAAACATTGGAAATACATCGGCCTGTGTGCATTGCATGAATATAATGTACAAGTTTCACTTTTTGAATGGAATTACTGAGATAAATCAAGTTTTTGATGGTATTCTAATTTACTGGCCAGCACCTGTAGATGGTAGGGCTGTTACTCGGGCAGAGGTCAGATTAACAGTAAATAATGAGCACAGGGGAGCTCTGGAAACCTTCAAGAAGACTCTCTCAGATAAATTTCCGGAGGTGAAGATGTGAAACTCACCAGTGCTCTGAAAGAGCACCGCGCTGCATAGATTATCAGACATCAACATGGAAACAACATGACAAAGGTGAGCAAAAGTAGAAGAAAAATTATAGACATGCCCCGAACAATTGTCATTTTGTAAATTCACGATGTGACATTTCTCAGTCCATATTATCTACAGCAGGCTGAACAGCACTCCAGTTGGTTGCTTAGTCTATTAATCCCCCCTCCCCTTCCCACTCTGCCCTGCCTGACTCACCACAGGAAATTACTTTGGTGTTGCAAGTTGTGTCCAAACAATACGGGCTCACGCCAGAGCAACACACAGTTTAGCAGAGCACATAGCGTGGTTCAAGAAATATTGAGACACATTATTAAGCTCATACAGTGTGTGTAACCATGGCTTGAAATGAATTGTAAGATCATTTCTTTCCCATCACAGTCATGTGTGTTTCTTCTGCTGGTGCTGGTGTTTTATATAAGTTTATATTGCTTAATGCCTACACTACATGTCTGATCATGTGATCGTTCCCTGGATAACACCACCTGTTGTTACAGGTTGTAAATAAGTATGTGTTTATATAAACCTTCATGCTGTCCTGTGTGTGTGTTTTATATGACCACGCAGTATGCTCATGTGTTGTTTCAGATGTGCAGTCAGCAGAGACGTGATAGTCCCAGAGCGAGGGAAGAAAGATGAAGCACCAGCCGGAGTGGAGCGTGATCGATCCCGGGGAATGGAGCCGCTCGGCTCAACCCCCATTATCATTTACAGTACATACATATTCAGAAGTGGTCGTTCTCTTTCAGAGCACCTACTGCCCTCATCTGAGATGTACGCGCTTTGAGTTGAACTGCTTCAATAAAAGCTATTTAACATAAAGTCCCCCATAGGGTCTGACATTGGAGCTGTGTGTGTGTCAGCCTGCCAGAAAACTAACTTTTAATCCAAGTAAAAAAACATTTTTTGTTTATAGTTGTCTGTCCTGACCTACTGCCACTAACAACTACACGTAACCCACTGCTTCCATTACAGTCCTGACAGTTTACAGCAACAACAGCGAGAAGCTAAGAAGCTGTCGTCCTGACATTAGGTGGACGGCTAAGCTTTTCATCAAGTGATACAAAAACGGCTACATTAACACATGTCCATGTATAAAAAAGCTCCACATTCACATAAAGTCAAACATCAGTCAACATTTACTGCAAAACAATCCAAAACAAATCATAACTTACAACTGTACAAGATAGTAATGAATATCAACACACAAGCGTCAGTCCAACAGGAGGATCGCACAGTGACAGGAAAACGACAGGAAACTCTGAAAACTCTGACTGAAAACTGAGCGATTTGACCGTTTTGGGCTCCTGATTTTTTTGGGTGATATTTCAGGTTAATGAAAATGAAAAGCAAAAACAAATTAGTTTTGTTTTTCTGCATGTTATTTTCATGAAAAGTCAAAATTTCCAAATGGATACCTGCTTTAAAATATGCCTGACAGGACGGTACCTACAGAGTATAAGTGACATTAATCCGTGGCTCATTTTACTGACTAGTACCAAGATTTTAGAAGTAATTCATAGGAGCGACCATGCGTTGGACCCCATCTTGTATATCGTGGTGCCACTCTGTGTTGTCCCAAACGCAGATTTTTCCATTTCAGGCATTTGCCATGTGAGACGTGAGTGTCCTGCTCGGGAGACACGTGGCTTCTGCTGGAAAGTTCATGGGTCTTCTCTGCTGCTGGACGACACTTTAAATAGATACACATTCTCTAAAACTATAAGCCTTCAAACTGCTCTTCAGTAAACAAAACATATTACAAATGTTAATACCTCGAGTATGACTCCACAATCAACGGGATGCGTCGGCTGCAAAAAACTTCTGCGTGAAAAATGACTGATTTCACAAATGTGAAACAGTGTTTGATCATAAAAAGTGCCCATTTGTGAGTAGGGGTATGTAGTTACTTCAGGTCTAATACTGTTAGTTTCGACACGGATCTCACTGAATGAGCACATAGTAGTTATTAAGTTGACCCTCAACACACACATACAATCAGCATGTAAGTTTGGGTCTTTGTCTAGAGTGCTGAAATGTTGCTAAACAAGCCCTGCGTCCATCATCCGACCCACCGCACATCCACAGAGTATCGTCAGTCAGGCACAGAGAGGCTGCACCTTCCACATCCACACAAAGGACAAGCTGCGACCCGTTGAACCCACAGCTTCAGATTCCAATGCGTACAGCCGGGCGTAGAAGAAAGGGACGTCAGCCCTGGAGGTCAAACGTCCGGAGGCAGTGACTGGAGCAGCAGTAAGCCACAAAACTCACGGTCGTCCTGAACGGGAGAGAAATGAGGGAACAGCGTGCGAGAGATGAGCAGTCATGTTTAGCTGAGAAGATTTCATTTGCAAATACAAGCCAGGACCCAATAACACAAATTTGTAGGCATTCCTTGGAGGGGATGGAGGTGTGTTTGTTGTAACCTGCGGTGCACTCCTGCGAGGGCGGTGTCACGGAGGGGGAAGAGTTTGGGGTAGATGATGGTGAACATGGCTTGGCTGCAGCGATGACAGTGACCCAGGGGGAACTGCAGCAGGTCCAGCAGGCTCTTTGGGAGGGTGATGGGAGGCAGCAGGTTGAGGTCTGTAGACACAAGATACAGAGGAAGTTTGTTGTTTGATGTTTCTGCATGTTTGCTCAGCAGCAGCTCAGGGTGTGCCGTCACATTCCTCACCTGTTGGCCGGTGGTGGTAGATGCGGTGCAGGGTCCTCATGGCGAGCTCTTCCAGGGGAACCACGTTATCCTTCTCCGAACCCACCACTTTCACTTCGGCCGGCAACCCGACCAGCACCTCACTCAGCGCCTCGCCCGCCACCTCCCCCAGGTCGCCCTCCGACACTTGCGACGACACGCCGCACCTGTACAAGAACAACACTCATATAGTCCCTCAGTCAATTCATTGTTATATGATTCAATATGATGTCAGCCTGAGTTGAACTGATATAATAACTTCAAATAAATTTTAGTTATCCAAGTGAGCTGTTTGGTTACCCGCTGCAGCCGATGACCTTGTTATACAGGTAGGATGGGAGGCCTTTTAGTTCCACATTGTTGTCCACGAACACGAACTGCAGCTCCCGTGATCTGCCCAGATCTGAAACACACAGATATGAACGTCGCCTCGCTCACTCCATCACCGCGGCGATGCGCAGATAAGGGGATATACGGACCGAGCGGGAGAAAGGTCAGGCGGTTGGCGGCCATGGAGAGCTGGTTGAGGCGGTGGAGCCAGCAGAGCTGCCGGGGAACGTGGCTGAGCAGGTTGTGGTCCACAGTCAGATTCTGCAGAGAGACACAGCGGTGCAGCCGATCTGGCAGAGACATCAGCTGGTTCATGGACACCTCCAGAGTCTCCAGCTCCTGCAGGTCACCGATCTCTGAAGACAGAGAGAGCCTGTTATCCAGCTTCAAGCTTTCCTGTCAGTGTATTTGCGTGTCTCTGTTGCCCTCTGCTGGCAAACAAAGTACAATTACAGTTGGTATTCTCGCCTTGGAAAATTTGAATTAAATGACAAGCTTGCCAATGACTTTGTACCCCACAGGGCAAACTGTTACAAGTATAAGTACACAAGTAAAGGGTGCGTCAGTCTGCTTGAGTTTAAGCTGTGCACTGAATCGGCTATCTAGAGACTGAGGCAAGTGAGCTGTGTGGTGCACCACACACACACACACACACACACAAAGATGCTGTCCGCCTGTTTATGTTTATATGTCTTCATTTACCTTATTCCTCTGGTATATGCACTTTACTTGGTCATACTCAGATCATTTATTGCTCTCAGGTTTTCATGCACCCTCACACTTTAAATGCATAACGTTTTTGTGCTGATGCTTTCATGTAGGGTCTGACATTGGATATTTCTTCAAAATCAATTGCTTTCATAGATTGAAGAATTAATCTTGAAGGGCCCTTGGAGAAGACAAAGAAGGATAAAAAAAGTTCAGACTGTCACTGGTTTTTACCTGGAGGAAGGCATTTCAGCTGGTTATTGGACAGTCTCAGGTGCCGCAGAGACCTCAGGCGGCCAATCTCTGGACAGAGCAGCTGGAGGGCGTTATTGCTGAGGTCTAACGACTGCAGCCTGGCCAGGTTTCCAATAGCTGAGGATCAAACAACAGTCACCTTTATTATGGTCAGCAGATAAACTTGTCCTCGCTCCTCTCACACGCGCAGACAAAGGCTGTCCAGTCAAAGATAATCGTCAGGCTGACTTCTTCTCAGATCTCTTTAATTCTTCTGCTTTCTTTTCTTTCATTGAGGCTCCTACTAATGAAGCATTTTATTTCACCTTACCTTCAGGAATAATGACTATGTTGTTTGAGTGCAAATACCTGAAAAGGAAATAAAATGTCACTACTTGAATAGAACAAACTATTTGATATTTCACTGATTACTGTTCACCAATGGTGAGAACTTGAATTTTCATGTCAGTGAGGTTCTGGTGTCAACTGTTGGTCCAACATCTAAGTGAGTTATGACATAAGTTTTCAGCAGACAGCCTCACCCAGCACAAATCACAAAGATTTTCAGGACCGGTAAAACTCACCAGCCAAGTTTCTTATTATACTGGCCAATGATGACAACAAAAAACACACTAACAAAGCGGCACGGAGCATGGCATGATAAAATAATTATGATTATTTGTACTATAATCACAGCTTAGCTGAATACTCACAGTTCTATTAGATTTGGGAGCTTCTGTGCAAGATTGTCAGGCTGATGGAGAGAGAGAAAACGCAGAAACAATGAGTAAACCTACAAGGAAATAAACTGGCTGAACTAACACCCTCACTAACATTTGAGAAAAGGTCTTGAGCTGTGCTCTGTCAGACATTTGTACTGGCACAGGACAACAAGAAAGAGCATCATATACTGAGTGGATACCAGTGTAGTGAGTGAGTTCCTCTTCATGTACAGTCTCTCCAGAAACTGCAGGCCTTCGTCTTTCAGCAGCTCTACGGGGAAAATATTCAGGTTTTTGTAGTTAAGGAAGAGGTTTTTGTGGCGCTCCTGCTTGGCCATGAAAATAGTCTCATGGAGTTCAGTTGCCATTTCTGAGGAGAGCCTTCCACCTTGGTGGAGAAGACTGGACAACGCCTCCTTCCTCTACGGCATTACTGAAAGAAAGCCGGATGAACAGGAGCATTAACAGACAGCAGTTTAGCACTGACTTCATTTCTTTACGCTGGAGCCAGTGGTTGCTTCAGGGACAGTCCACACAACTGCGCTGGACAGCGGGGTGTCCTGGTGAAAGCTGCTCTCTCTCTCTCTCTCTCTCTCTCACACACACACACACACACACACACACACACACACACACACACACACACACACACACACACACACACACACACACACACACACACACACACACACACACACACACACACACACACACACTGCGTATAGTATAGACCCGGCAGGCTGGAGCTCACATCATTCCGCTAACATTGTGCTGTCGGGGTTTCTATCCTTAGCACCGTTAGCATGCTAGCTAGGTGGCTGCTGTTAGCAAATGACGTTCAACGTCAAGAAGGGAGTTATTTACCTTTATTGTACAGGGCTGTTTTACTTCATGGCTAATCCACACATACGCCCAGTGCCACTGTTAACTGTATGTTCGTAAAACAAAGTCATTAAGCTAGCGATGTAAAGGGCTGTGGCAGTAACGCTCGTCTGTCGTAAACAACGTGTGACGTCGCTGCACTTCTTCTTCTCTCTATAAAAACGCTGCTGGTGTTTTGCTGCCTCCCGCTGCTACTTCGTTGTACTGCATCATATGTACGTCTCTCATGCGGTGGTGGGAATTTTGTGGTACTTGTATTGAAAATATGAACTTTCAGTTTCGGCTGTAATACACTGGATTCAGAGAACGTGTTGTTTTACCCCTCTAAACTGATCTGATATCTTTGATTACTAGTTCTAAAAACAGTGGAGATGATAGTGGACTTCAGAAAGGGCCCCCCTGTTCTCCCCCCTGTCTCCATCCATGAAACCCCTGTCACCCCCGTTGAGTCCTTCCGCTTCCTGGGCACCACCATCTCCCAGGAGCTGAAGTGGGAGCAGAACATCAGCTCCCTCACCAAGAAGGCTCAGCAGAGGATGTATTTCCTGCGGCAGCTGAGGAAGTTCAACCTCCCAGTGAAGATGCTGGTGAACGTCTACACTGCCACCATTGAATCGATTCTCACATCTGCAATAACAGTGTGGTTCGCTGCGGCTACGGCCAGGGACAAGGCCAAACTACAGCGGGTCATCCACTCTGCAGAGAAGGTGATCGGCCGCAGCCTCCCATCTCTCCAGGAACTGTTCATCTCCAGGACACGGAGACGAGCAGCCAGGATTGCTGCTGACCCCTCTCACCCTGGACACAAACTGTTGGCTCCGGTCCATCCGGACCAGGACCTCACGCCACAAAAACAGCTTCTTCCCCACTGCAGTCAGCCTCATGAACAATGCCCCTGCACTCTGAACAACACCCCCCCTCACCATTTGCACTACTTTGCACTGCCAGACACTTCACCCACATGTATATAATCCCTACCTCCTTTTAGATTGTGTTTTAACTTATTTGCTTTTATTCTATTTTTTTACTCTGCTCTACCTCTATATTATTATTGTTGTTGTTGTTGTTGTTGCTGTTATTTTTCATGCTGCTTTTTTTGCTTATTTCTGCACCTGACACCAAAGCAAATTCCTAGTGTTGTAACCTGACCGTTACTGCACCTGGCAATAAAATCCTACTGATTCTGATTCTGATTCTAGTTAGTACAAAACAGGCTGTATGATACAGTAATTAAAGTTTTATGTCTGTCCACCCATCCCTCCATCTATCATCTCTCTTAGCCTGCACACCTCTAACACACAACTACTTCTTTCCTGGGTTTTGACATCAGTTCTCATCATGGTGAACACAATATAATGTTGCTGAATTTTAGATGTGTAGTTTGTTAGGTTACTTCATCAAACTGGGGATGTGCACTGCCTTTGAGAGTTACAGTCCTGCAACTGAATGCGCTGTACAGATAATATCATATATACTGAATTTGAAGGGTGATATTTTGCTACCCACTGAAAAGGTTTTAAAAATACAGTAGTGGCACAGGTGGTACCCATTTCCCAGAATGACAAGCAGTGAAAGAAGTTTGCATACATTTTTATTCATCTTAAATCTCATGTAGAAAAAAGAATCAGAGAAACAGACATTCTCTTTTCCTTCAGCCAACATTTTTCCCAGTACTCAGATTATATTGATAACAGGAAAAAATCTTACAACAGCATGTACAAAAGAAAACCAAAATGGAACCTTAGTCTAACAGATCATTTCAAAAGAAACGCAAGAGTTGGAAGGCTATGAATAATTTACACACATCAAAATCTTGGTAACAAATTGGCCATGAATGCAACAAAAAAGAAAAGAAAAAAAAAAACAAGGAAGAAATTTGTTCAATTTTATGTCCGCTCTGTGAGGTGTTCCAGTGGTAAAAGTGAGGCAAATATCAGACCACAAACAGTGAACTACCCATCCTGACCTCATCACGTCAGTAAAAGCTGGCACTACACCTCCGCTTTGATTAGCCTGCTGTGGCTGGACTGGGCCAGAGGACTCTGAGGCACAACCCATATCTCTGAGACTCCCATCTTGAAATTACAAACCTGCCTTGTTAGGGTGGGAAGAAGGCTCACAAAAAAGAGAACAGTAAGGAGACTCTTTTTTCTTTTACTGGGATTACGATCACCATGGCAACAGGTCTAGGCATAAGCAACAGTGCCTAGACAGTGCCAAAGTCCTGTTATGGTAGTAAAAAAAGCTTAAGAGTATTCTGCAAACCAATACATGAAAAGGGAGAAATATACAAAACGTCACTTACTAGCTCCTTAGATACCAGAGGTGTTTCCATAGCAACCAGTACAGGTAATCAGCTAACTCTCAGGTGACACACATCACATCTGACTGCCTTCCTTTTACCTGCACGTTTCTTAAATCATTAATGACAAGAAAAACAGAAATGAAGAAAAACACAGCTTTGTGGAAACATTACAGCTCATTTGAGTGTCTGGCAATGCAAATGAACCTGTCAACCAATGCACTGTTACAGATGATGGAATATAATCTAAGTGTTTGGGAGGGCAAAGAAACACCCCTACTTTTCATTTTCACTGTGATGTGTAAGTGCAGCAGTAATTTATGTGTTGTGTTGAAAATTAACCGCTGTAAACTGCCCCAAACTAGAAAAACAAACTGTGAAGAAAAGCTCCATCCATGAGTGACTCAAACGAGTTCCATAATGGTTCTCTGTATGTAGTGAAATACCGAGAGCAGTCACAGATCTAAACTGTCACACTGAAAACAGAAAAAAGCTTGCAGTCCTGCATATACATGCCTCCAATTGAATTGCTAAGAATCCCGAAAGACTCCTATAATCATCTGGATGAAAAAATATTCAACCTCGTTTCTCAAATTGTTTCCTAATCCAAGCAAACATGGCAGCCGGAAATGACATAATGCATGTCTATACTGAATTTGTACAACAAAAAGCTTGTTTTTAGGTTTTAGCATCACGTATAATTGTCTATATTATGTTACACTGTATTTTTTACATTTCAACTGAAAATAACATTTACGTTTGTTGTACAAGGAAAGGAAAGAAACGAAGGAGAAATGTCATTTTCCGGCTGCCTGGATAGTAAATAAAGTTGCAGCTTATGAAACTAAAACAAACCAAATAAAATAATAAAAAAACAAAAAAAGCAGCTGCATGTTGTAATGTACAGGCAATGCATGAGGGTCACAAAATGGAGTGTAGACTGCAGGCTGTAGATTCAAAAACAGAGCAGTGGGGGGAGGTGAGGGGAAAAAGGAGTGTGGAGAAGGGAAAGGGGAGGAGGTCAGGAGTGTTTAACAGCAGGGGAGGAACACACCACAGCAGGACTGCACTTCCTTCTTTTTTCCATGTTCCTAACAGCTCCTCTCACAGCAGAACATCCGAGAAATAAACCAGCCTTGTATTCTTCCAGATTCCAAGCAAAAAAAATGTTATTGTCACAGTTGCTAAGATTTGTAGATAGACTTAGTTGCAACTCTCCCTTGCCAGCTGCTGTTGTAATCTACCAGGAGCCTGAATGATTTGCAGAATAGAGAGTAATGTTTACCAGCCTTAACGCAGTTTTCCCTATCGGCCATCACATCCCCCCACCCGCCCAGGATGGTTTGGTTTGTGGTTTGAATTTGACCATATTAACAGCACTCAGTAAGACCGTCATTACAGCTGGACAACAGAGATGAGATGTTTTTCTGTACATGTACATATAGATAGAAAAAAATAAAAATAAAACAGTGAGGTAGATGGGTGGTTGAAGGAATAACAACAAAACCTTCCCCCAAAATAGTAAAAGAACATCAAAAGATCAGAAAGAAAGAAACTTTTGGGGACATTGTACAGTGATTTACACTTCACAAAAAGTAACATAAATAACCAAGAAACATCTGGGCTGGGAATCCAAATGCAACTTTTTGAGGTTAATGAGCCTTTAAAAATCTATTTCATGTGGTCCTCTCCGATCAAACTCATCTTCATATTTTAGTCTGATGAGATTCTTCAGTAAACCTTGATAAAGCAGTCTGTTACACACTTTGATATTCAACACTGGGATCTCCAGCTACAGTTCATTTTCTGACCAAATGTGTATTGTTGAGTTTAGATTTAGTGTTCTAAAAAAGATTGTGTGCAGGAGGAGGGCCTTATCAGCATTTGTTCCTCCTATGAATCCTTTAGTGCCATCCTCAGCTGTGAAACCTCAGCTGTAAGATAATTCCACTTATTATCACTCAGCCCAATTTAACTTCAGCAATCTTCTACAAATATGTTAATATGTTGAAAAAAGATAAATAATATTAATAACTCCAGCAGCACCCTTGATTCAAGAGAGACGTTGATAAGCATTAAGTGAAATTATCTAACAGATTGTTTTTTTGCACTTGCCTTCAGAAAAAATAATGTTAAGACTGCTACATTAAATAAATTCTATTTTACATTTACTTTGTGCCTTGAACCCAGTGTTATTACACAGCACAAACAGATGGAACCCTGAAACTGACAAAACCTAATAAAACGTTCCCAGAAAAGTAAAAACTGAATACGTTGATAAATAATACAGAAATCTAAATAATGAAAATGGAGAGTAGAGGCAAATATAACGCTTAATACTTATCCTTTCTATAATTTCATTTACTTTATTTGTCTTTATCTTTCAATAGCTCATTTTATTTTTCAATATCTCAGTTTTCCCTTTTTTGCATGTTTAATTATTTATCTTGAACACTTCACTCTAACTTAGCACATTATTTCTTATATGATAACAATATTTATATATAATAATAATTGGTCATGGTATGTA
This sequence comes from Psettodes erumei, assembly GCA_016785225.1. NCBI lineage: Eukaryota > Metazoa > Chordata > Actinopteri > Pleuronectiformes > Psettodidae > Psettodes > Psettodes erumei. The sequence goes on along the minus strand of JAFBJZ010000601.1, from coordinate 727,315 downwards.
TGTGTGTGTAACATGTGGAGTCATTGAGAGGCCTGTCTGACTAGTTTGCCAGTAAATACTGATAACTGATAAGACATGGGGCATCAGCCCCTTTCAGCTAGCAACCTAGCTGCAGCTAACTTTTGTCACAAATTTAGCTAGCTAACAGTGCTTGGAAGACGCCATGCTTTTATTGTCATAACACCATCTTCATCTTCAAGTGTTTGTCTTCATCAAGGACTAGAACAGAAATTAATCTTGGACTTTTAGTTTTGACATCCATGACATTTTGCAGCAGCATGTCATTGAAATGATCATTGTCATGAACAACCTAAGAAGCTTTAAGTGGCAACAGCTAGCTAACTCTGGTAACATGAGTTTTAGATAAAATGCTTTAGCACCCAACAAATGCTGCGTGTGGAAAACAGGGAACAAACGATAAATTCTGCAGCAAGATGACCATGAAAAGAGGAAAACTAAGAAGTTGAAAAATGATATGAGCTACTGAAATAGAGAAGTAAAATAAATTAAGTTTAAGTTGATTTTATCCACTGAATGAGGGTAAAGAAAAACAATAAAAAAGATTTTTTAACCAAACAGGACATTAAAAGAAAAGTAAAAAAACCCAACAAAGCTTTATATCTCTTTTTATGCTCCATTTCAATTATATAAACAATATATGTTTTCATTGATGTATTCAGTTGTATTTTGACTCTTCTGATTCCCTTTTACTACATTTTGTGAGTGCTGGGGCTCTATACACCAAGTGCAAGGACCCACTCAAAGCTGGAAAACCCATTCTGGTATCAGACTGATGTAAGAAACACTGCTCTTGTTTAACGGTTAAAGAAAATGCAGAAACAGAGTCAGAGGGACAAAGAATCAGACACACACCAGACAGAATTTCTCTGGGTATGACAGCACAAAAAAGAAAGTAGAAAAGGGTTTAACTTTTCTCTTTGACCTGAGATTTAGTTGGGACTCAGCAGTGACGCCTGACCTCCGAGTATGATGATGGGTACAGGTGGTCTAGACCAAACCCTAGAGGACAGAGGTCGAAGGTGTCCCGAGAGAACACAAGTACATTGATGGTTCACTGGCACCATCACTGCCCTCTAGTCAGATGGGAGGGGACGTTACCGGTGTTTCAGAACACAAGGCAAATTGTCATACCTTTTATGCAAACACAGAAACGAAACTAGCTCAGATACACTTTACACAGTTACAAGCATTAAAAAAATGGACTGTAGTGGAAACGTTCGTAGATCCAACCTGAAGGAGTTTTTTCTCTTTTTATATATAGATATTAACTATATTACAACCACAAGAGAAATAAGGAATAGCAGCTTCTTTCTGTACATGATAAATGTCTCCAACCATATAAAAGTTAAAAAATTGACACAAACAACTGGTGTGTACATAAATGCTCTGCCCACATAGAGATGCTGTAAATGTAGTAGACTAATGACTAGCCTAAAAAAAATACCTGTTTGTATACAGCAAGGTTGACTCTGAACACGGAGCAAACCCTGACTGACAGACGTTACAGATCTAGTGTTCATATTTGTCTTCCTCTTTATGCTTTTACTTCCACAGTCCTCGCATCCAGGGTTTCATTTTTGCTTCTTTATTGACTGGATTTGGTGGTTAAACCGTAACAGAACAGCACTTTGCAACAGGATGTGGCTCAATTTCAGACAAACTGATGTAACCAAGATCTCTGATGTCAAATTGATAGAGTACAGTGGCTGCAGTGGCTGCTATCAAACAGCAATAGAGGACTTGCAGAGGGATGTTTGATCACAGATGTAGGAGCACTGTGGTAGCAGATCAAAGTGCTTCTGTTTTACTTCCATTTTCAATCCGGTGTGTCGGAGAATTACAGGGCAAGGCTGCAGAGAAGATAATTCGACAAAAAGTACAATTTTGGCAACGAATTTGGCAGATTTGGGCGACGCGGTGGTGCTGCGGATAGCACTGTCAGGTCACAGGGTTCGAACCCCAGTTCAGCTGGGGCCCTTCTGTGCGGAGCTTCCATGTTCTCCCCATGCCTGTGTGGATTTACTCCAGCTTCCTCCCAGTTGGACTGGTGACTCTAGATTGTCCGTTGGTGTGACTGTGAGTGTGATTGGTTGTTTTTCTCTGTGTCAGCCTTGTGATGGTGACCTGTCCCAGGTGTAAGCTTCCCTCACCCAACATCAGCTGGGATTGTCTCCAGCCCCTCCCTGCAACCCTCAAAGGATAAGCGGTATAACTAATGGATGGGTAGATGGATTTGGCAGATTTGACCTTTCTCCCTCTGGTTGTTAGTCTCAGCGGATCGGCTGTTGACCTGGCATTAAGCTGACACCCAGCCTGCAGAGCAACAAGACTACTGAACGACTGGCGGAGACGCTGACCTCTTCTTCATTAGATATGCTTAACAGTTTCACCATAATGCCCGCCCAAAAGCGACCAAAACGCCGGTCATTTATAAAGGCCTACACATTTTTGTCTTCCCATTTGGAAATACATATAAAAAAGTAGCAAACAACACTTTATAAAATAAGTTCAGCCATAAAGAGAGAGAGAGAGAGAGAGAGAGAGAGCGGGCCCCCCAAATGATTAGATTTTTTTTTTTTTTTTTTTTTTTACTGTTTTGGTCCTCCCACTCCGCTGCAAGGGCAGTGTCTCATCCGACAGCCAGCTGGTTTGGTGAAACCAAAAGAAGAAGAATATGAAAAAAAGGTGTGTGGAGTGACAGCAGAACATGAACTAACTGACAGCTTTCTCCACCTTCCTGCGAGTCTCTGCTCCTCAGTGAGTAGCCATGCCCAGCTGGCAGACATGGTTGCGCTGTTTTGTTTTGTTTTGTTTAGTTTTTTCAATAAAAAGAAGAGAAAAGAGATCCCACCCACTGTGACATCAGGTTCTGCGGAGCAGCAGGTGGCAGGGTTTGCAGTCTGGTGGGTGTCTCCGTCTCATCAGCAGGCAGAGGACTGCGGGAGAGGCATGGCGCGTTCGTTTTTGCGTCCTCCGTTCATGTGTGCGTAAGGCGGAAGTTCCTCCAGAGACGGCCGCATCGTGACGCCCGCGCCCGTCCCGAGCCCTGACCCTGCTGCCAGGCTCGGACCCGACAGCCCGTTTGCTGCCTGCTGGCCGGACGCCTGCTTGTCCATGGCAGCGGTCGACGTGCAAGGAGAGGATGGGGAGCTGGGGCTTAGCGAGGGGGCAGGTGGAGCCTCTGAACCTGGTGAGGGTGGGGTCTGTTGGGGGACTGGGGATTGCTGTGGCTGTGCAGAAGAAGGGGGGTCCAGGGGGACGTCATCCATGCTGTCCATTTTGTCCAGGTGGACCTGCGGCTCGTCGCTGGGCTTGTTATCAGCACTATAGAAGAAACTAACCTCTTTGAAAGATGGTTCCAGCTCATCCTTGATGCTGCTGATGATCTCCACAAAGGATGGACGCATTTTAGGATTGTACTGCCAACACATTCGCATCAGTTCGAACCTACACACAGACAGAGACACAGGTTAGTCCACATCAACATGTGCCATAGAAATGGCTTCCTAGAGAGAAGCCAAGACTTTTGACAATTGTTTGTTTTTTCTATTGTTGAAACCACTTCACTGTCTGTTCAGCTTCTCTCTTGTGAGACAGCATTCAATCTGTGATTAAAAGTTTGACTTTTCAATGCACTTGCAGTGTTTCCTGTTCATGATTTATTTGTGGTGGCCTGCCACACTAACAGCATTGACTGCCACATGTTTATTATCTTCTTTTACTATTTCAAATGGGAGAGAACGCATGTCTGTCATAGTCGGACTGGCCATCTGGAGCATGGGCAGAAATCCTGCCACATCAGTGGGTCGGTATATGGTAAAAAAAATCCATAAAGTTGTTCCCATGTTCCCAGTGTGCTGGCGTGTGCGGGGACTGGGCTCACAATATGTAATCAACCTTCACCGACCCGCCCCAAGCTGGTGAGAGTTGTTATTTGTTTGACACAACCTGGACTGAATATACTCTTCAGGTATGTTTGCCACAAAGTACTTGGCAGTTAAAATATTTCAAGTGGAGCACAATATATTCAGTTTTATTTCATAATTAATTTAAGAATATTAAACTAGGATACCTTAGGATACAAAATATTCCCGCAAAGGCTGATTTAAAGTTGTTAGACATGTCAATATCTAAAGCAAAGTTTCCAATTATGCCAAAAAACACAATTAAATATTATACTGCCATTAAAATGACTGTTTTATGGGCATTTTTAAAAACCTGTTCATGGACAACATATTATTTTAAAATGACTGCAGTTAGGGAAGTCTGTCATCGGCAAAAATTGGATTTTGAGAGTAAGGCATCGTCATTATTCTCACAGCAAACCCTGTGGCTTTCACATCTGTTCTCCTCATGACTCCACCATCCTCCGTGTTTTGTGGTTGGTGGCCAAATTTGTCTGCCACGCTCACAGCTCTTTTGATGTGGATTTATACACATCAAAAGAGCTGTGTTGATGTGGATTTATGCTCGGGCTGTTTCATATTAAGAACAAACACACCATGGAGAGCACAAGAGCGCACGGTGACAAACAGACGGGCTGTGGTATGGAAATTCCCGATGACCGCGGTCCGGAGGGCAGCAGAATTGCTCAGCTGTTTGTGTGAATGAACAGTAGTCGCCTATGATCTAGCTAGGAAAGAAGAAGAAAACAGGATAGACAGGAAGAGGAGAGCAGAAGCACTCGTGGCCTGCCGATGTGTTAATCTGCAGAGTTGTGTGTGCGTGTTTGTCTCTTACAGCATGTCAGGACAGTTCTGTGGTTTCTCCAGCAGCCCCCCCTCCATGACAAAGCGCAGCACCTGCTCGTTGGACAGACCCTGGTAGGGCTGCTCTGCCAGGGTGGCAATCTCCCACAGTACAACCCCAAATGACCTACACACAGAGGGAGAGAGGGAGAAGACGTGAATAAGTGTCTTCCATAATCCCAGTTATAATCCAAATATACATTTTGGAAACAGTAAGCACAGAGAATGAAGCCGCCACGTTGGTTTGCTTCCATGTATGCATGCCTGCTTACCAGACATCGGAGTTAGTGGTAAAGACTCCGTCCTTCAGAGACTCGGGTGACATCCAGCGGACAGGGAGCAAACCTTTACCACCTTTGCGGTAGTAATCGGTCTCATAGATATCTCTGGTCATGCCGAAATCTACCGATACACACAGACACGCACAGGGAGGAAGTGAAGCATTGACGACGTCTGGAAAATACCCAACATCCACAGCATTTGAAGAAAAGACGGTTCTGTTTTTAAAAAAAAGTTGGACCAAAGGTGGCACATGTTTGGCCACATTTCAATCCAAACACTGGGTCAACATTTCTTCATACTTGTTATTGTACTAGTTGTCTGTTGTGTAGGCCACATTCCACGGGAAGGCGCTGTTTACTGAGATAATGAACAATGACATATTAGTGTAACCATATCCCTGAGAGCTGACTCTGTGCTGGTGTAATATACTGTTAAAGTCCAGTAACTGTGATTTTCTAGATGATGGTAGAGAACTTTCCAAACTCAAAGAAGTTAGATATTCAAAATGAGTTAGATTCTGTTCCCTGATATGAAGTAATCCTGGAAACACGATGGTTATTTGCAACAAATTTACGCTGAAGAAGTCAGTTTTGGATCCGTGGATGAAAACATGTTGACACTATGTTGTCTTTACTGGGGTTAAGGTTGCCCTGATGATCTGATCGTCCAGCACCTTGGTAATCACACCATAGTTTCATTTCCACTTTATGAGCAACTCCCTGAAAGTGACGTCTGACCTCCCTGTGGTGCTTTACCTCCTATCTTAACGGTGAAGTCCTCGGCCACCATGCAGTTCCTGGCTGCCAGGTCTCTGTGGACGAACTTGTTGGCGTTGAGGTAAGCCATGCCGTCGGCTATCTGCCCCGCCATCTGAAGCATCTTCTTCAGGGGAGGGAGAGACAGGCTCGACCACTGCTGCTGGAGACGGACAGACAGACAGATGGGACGGGGTCTAAGAAGAAGGTCCTGATTTTCTGTAAGTGGCACATTCTGAAGTTTCATCTGTAAGTAATCCAACAACTGAAAGCTGATGATTTTTGCTCCCTTATGATAAAGTCATAAGGTCAATACTAAATTTCCATTTATCTTACTATGTTCAAACATTCTACACTTGACAGCTGCACAACCCCACCTCAACTACAACCCAATACACCCAGGGCTGACCACCAACTCCACCACCTCAGACTAGTGAGCTGGTCAAAAGGTGCAAGGGCAGCCAAGTCAGTTGGTACCTCTTTGGGTCGGAGGGAGCGCAAGTAACTCTTGAGGTCTCCACGTGTCATCAGCTCCATGATGACCAAGGTGGGCTGACCCTGAGAGACCACGCCCAGGAGACGAACCTGCAGCAAACACAACAGAGAATGTGCTCACAACTTGTTTATTTCTCCTCATATTGATTTGGATTTGAACATAGGCCTGTGGTTTAAAAGTCTAGCAGCCACTGCAGTAAACATCTCATTTACTCTCATTTACTCGTGCTCAGTATGACTGACTGTCTGTTTGCGTACCACGTGGTGACAGTTGAACTCCTTCATGACAGACGCTTCATTGAGAAACTCGATCCTCTCCCTCATGCTGGCCGACTCGTTGACCGTCTTGATGGCGACACGCGTCTCTGGTTCATCTTTGACCACGCCCTTTGCCAGGCCCTCGTACACCATGCCGAACGAGCCCTGGCCCAGCTCGCGACTCAGCGAGATCTTCTCCCGCGCCACCTCCCACTCATCTGGCACGTACACTACACAGAGAAACGATTGTATGTTAATAATTCACATCAACGTTTTCAGACCGCGCGCCGCATCTGTCACATAAACATTTGACCCACTCTCTGCAGCGCTGAAGTACTCTGGGTTGACGGAGGCATACAGGACTCCATTTCCAAGACGGTCGCTGTTCCTGACCAGAACAAAAACAAGAGTGTTTACAGACACGCAAACACACTTGCGCAAACCTTCACACACCATTCTTGCATATTTTTGGGATCTGCATGGGGTATAATCCTACATGTCACAGTTTGAGCCTTTAAATAACATTTGCAATTCAATACTAAAAGTGAATTTCAGTTTCAAAGCCCACGGGGTTGGACCAAATCAAAACACTGATCCAAGATGAAAACATCTGCAGAAATTATTCCCCGAGAGACGATTAGAGACTGGCCATTCAATTCACTCCTTTATATTATTTGATTGGCTCTTGGTGTTTGTATCACATGGACATGATTGTTTTTGTTGCGTTAAGATTAAATATTCTGACACAAATACTGACCAAATAGTGCAAGTTACAACTACATAATAGTACAAATTAGCTATATTTACCACTTTGTTTTATGGACCGTGATTGGCAGAAGCCTTTTTTTTTTGTTTGGTTTGTGTTGGTGTGATTGGGTCGTGCTAATGTATTCCACCTAATGTGAACAAACCAATCGTTAGCAAGTTGTTTGAACAACTATTCTGCAGAGGAAAAACAGGAAAACTGCATATTCAGCCATGTTCAGCAGACGTCTTTTCTCTGCAGGTCTGTTCCATCTGCTGTGCTGCTTTGGCGTTGTTTCTAATTGATTCATGCAGATTATGTAAAAGCACATTTGTTGCTCTACACATATAACTAAGGAGCACAGAATCACACACCTTTTTCTGTTGAGGACCACCAGCATTGTGACCAGAAGACAGATGAAGAGGATGATGGCGACAGGCACAAAGATCATAGCATAGAGGACGTTTTCATATCCTGTGGGGTTGAACATTTTGATTACTGCGGTTGTTACAGTCAACGGCAGTTCTGCGTTATTAGAAAACTTCCACCGTGTTTACAAAGGAGTGATGAATCGCTGCTGATGTGTGAGAGTGTGTGTGCATCTTACGTTCAGCCACATAGAGGTCCAGGGTGTGTGTCCACGAGCCGTTGCCAGCCAGTGACGTGGCTCTCACTCTGACTGAGTAGTTTCCCGGACTGAGGTTGGAAAGCCGAACGCCACGCTGGGTCTGATACATCTGACCAGAGACACACTCTTGCTTCTCAGTCTGACACACACACACACACACACACACACACACACACACACACACACACACACACACACACACACACACACACACACACACACACACACACACACAGAAGAAGAATGGCAGCTTAGGAACTGAATTTTACTGATCCAAAAGAGAATCCAAGACGTGTTGTTTTTAATTCTTTAGTGTGTAGTAAATATTCACAGGGTGTATCGTGCCAAATCCAGTCTACCCCATGACAGATAGATAATCAAACTCATACCTGATTATTGCTCAGTATGTCTTTGTGAGACCAACTGCTGTCACTTAATGAACTGCAGCTTCATTGTGTTTATTATTATGTTATTAGGTTAATCCCTCTTCTCTGAGTTCATGACCAGAAATCCTACTCTAAAACCTGCTTGTACTCATACGGCAATGACTAGTCATTTCTATTCTGTAAGATGGGATATTTATCAGGAGGACATAATGGGATATTTAGAGAATTCTTTTTAAAAAAGTGTGAAATTGTTTGTAATGGGCAAATTCAAAAGAATTTGAAAAAGAAAAATTCAAAGATCAAGAGTTTACTTTTGATTCTTATAACCTACACCTGAGTGGGCAACAGGCTGATCTTGACTTGCGCATGAAGAGGAGATTGATTTTCCTCCACGTAAATGAGTGGTCAGACAGAGAGGTCACCCAACATGTCATTCAGATGTCAACAGCCCAGATGAGATAAGCTCTTCAGCAGTCAGCAGGTCCTGGCTGTCTCACCTCAGCAGCCAGTTTAAGCTTGATCTCATACATGAGGATGAGTCCGTTGGGGCGAGGTGGTTCTGGCCAGCGCAGGAACACCCAGTCCTCGTGGCCCTCCCAGGAGACTGGGCCCGGTATGTCGTCAGCCTTTTCTGGAGTACACGGGGAAATAGGTTACCGTGGCGACCGTATCACGAGCACGTGTGCTGGTTACCAGGACCACAAAATAAAGCCAGAGATTGGCTGGTGGCTGAGAGAAGACTTCCCCTCTAACCTGCAGGCTTGGTTCTGGAGAAGACGAACTCTGCCGCGCTGCAGCGCTGGACCTGTCGATTGCAGGCGTGAATGTCGATCCGGTAAACTGTGAAAGGCTGCAGGCCGGAGATCTGTAGCTCACGCTCCGTCACAGCTTGCTCCGTGAACTCGAACTCCCTGTCCGCCGGCTCCAGGTCGGCGATGTTGCTGCTGTTGCCAGCGGCCGGGGGAGGAGGGACGGTGCTGCTGTTGGCGTGCAGACGGTGGCGGCGGGAGTGAGTGGAGTTGGCGACGCCAAAGAGATCTCTACGGCGGCGATCTGGTGGCCTGGATGTGATGGAAGAAAGTGGCAGTGTGGAGATAACAAGAGAGGAAGAGGGGAGGCAGGGAGGGAGAAGTTTCAGTTTGACAGTGTGTTGAAACATCCATATTCATTTTCCTCCCCAAAATACCACAGTGAAATTTGGCTTCAGTGCCCTGAAACATATACTGTATATTTGCCATTGAAACCAACGAGCAAGAGTGAAATGGAAATGAACAAAGAGATGCAAGTCAGAGAGGAGAGGGCTGTTGTGTACGGAGGGGGACTGCGACAGGGAGGCGTCTGCTCCTCAGCCTTTTACTTCCACGTTGATGCCAGGGACTTTCGCTGCTCGGCTCTGAGGCTGCGAGGGATTTGCTCGCTTTCACCGCCGTGTGGCTTTCATTTTAGCAGCCGGGGATGCTCGGTAGGCATATTCAAAATACAATTTGTGAACAGCTCAATTGGCTTTGTCGCACTTGCGCTTTCTCAATTTAAGTGTACAGTATATGCCAGCATGTGACACACAACACCCACCGCTACCACACTGTACCGAAGCCCAAAGTATGTGCATTTCATTTTATGATGTTTAATTTAATGTAATAGGACTCATGTTTTTTTCCTCACCCGTCATGGATAGAATTATAGAATGGCAAAAACAGCTACTGATCTGCACTGAAGTTAAATTAAAATAAAAAAAAAATTAAATAAAAAAAAAACCAAACACTTAAACGGCACAGGGGGGAAAAAAGAATATTTTCTATGAGATCATCTCTTTCTGTTTTTGGGTAAAAGTTAAAGGATGCCACGGCCAAGCCGCACCGAAGCCACACCATGAAGTAATGAGAATGTGTAGCTTACCTTGGTGTAAAAATTGAGTTGTGCAGGAAGTTTTCAAAGACTTTGCGGTACGAGGCGTCAGCAGCTTCCGCCTCCAGGTCCTCCACCGACTTGGGGCAGGGGCAACAGGGACCTTTATCTGTCCCCTCGGGGTCTGGCTTGGTGGGCTTGGTGTCCTCCTCCTGGTCTCCCACACCTATAGCAGCAATCCTTATGGGGGTCTTCAGCTCTGCAGGGGGAAGACGAGGATGTGCTTCACGACTGATCCAGCAGTAATGTTGAGTGTTTAAGGTGTGTGTGTGTTTGTGTGTACCTTTAAAGCAGTAGTTGTGCTGGTACAGCTCCCTGTCTTCAGCTTGTTGCTGCCATCTGACCAGGTAGTACGTCTGGTTCCCATTTGGCGAGACAGGGGGCGACCAACGCACCACCAGCTGCGTGGAGGAGTTGGAGTATGCTCGCACGTCCTGAGGCATGGAGGGCGCTGAGAGAGAGAGAGACACCAAATTATTCTGATCTCAGTGTCATCACTATGTGGCTTGCCTGATAAACCTGATCCCTAACAACTTTTAGGAAACAGCTCTGCTTCAGGGTAGGATGCAGAGTCTGCCAGGGCAGATGTGATTCACTGACATCACAGCAGCGCTATGTCTTTACAGCACAGCTGGGTTTGTTTAAAGCGAGTCTTCCATTTCATCTAATTGTGTTATAGTTCCGTAAATCGGCTTTTTCCTCATCTCTGTGAGTTGCAGCTGTGTTTAAAAACTCCCTTCCTCTCCGTTTCCTTACAGTACATCTGGATTAAATCCAGAAGTGGACAAAACGACGTTTGATTCTTCCCTTCAAAAAACAAAACACTGAATATCTATTTCTGTGCATTATGTCCACATGAGGGCAAACCCACCGAGAGCCATAACTGCTTGTATAGATCATGTTTATTTCAACATTACCATGTTTTAAAAGATCTACATGTCTGGATATTACGGAGTCGAGAGGATGTTCGGACGTCAGAATCGAATGTCTGTTTAGGTTTTTTTACAATTAGATTATATAATCAAATTTAGAATATTCAGTGGCCGCCCTATTACACTGTCATCATCAAACAATCATACCCACACCCGTCTTAGAAACAAGCAGCAATGTGAACAGAACAGTGCCGGACAGTCAGTGTGTTCTGGTGACACAGTATGTAAATATATTTTCTAACTTCCTGTGCTGCTACAACTGCTATTGACTGCTCTTGTCATATCTTCCTCGCTTCTAGCATTCCAGCTCCTTCCACCCACATTAAAGAATGACCTCTGACCTTCCCACTACAGCTACTTAGTCAGAATTAAAACTTTTGGCCTTTTTTAAACAGCACCTCTGCGTCATCTGCATTCATCCGGGGGTCACAGTAACACTTGGTTTCTCTGCATGTTTACCTGAGGGGCTCGTGCGGATGTAGACGACCTTGCTCTTGGCACTCGGCATTTGTTTGTCCTCCACCATCAGCGTGATGGCTTTGACGAAGACGGCGTACTGCGTCCAGGGTTTGAGGCTGGACAGCAGAACTCCAGGGTCTGACTCCTTGTCTGGCCTCACCTCCACATCCACCATGTTCCAGCTGTTGGAGCCGCAGCCGTCCTGCCCCTCGAACTCGGTAATGTTCTGGAAGGGCCTGAAAGGAAGACAGTTTGCTTCAGTCTTTCTTAATTCCAGTTATATTCACATACCGACGTGTAGAGACTGACTTTGAAATTCCTAATTGGATATACACCTGTTTTACTCAGCGGCCCTTAATCAGCATTAACAACGCTGAATAATATTCACATAACAGTTGTGGATGGACACATGGATTTTCTGCAAAGTTTGATTTATTGCTCAGTACATTTAAAACCCTTTTAATTTTAGTGTGTGGTGCGGTCCAAACAGATCACTGATGATTGTCTTTAAACACGCCAATTGATAAGCAAAAGGAATCGAGTTTCAGATCACTGTTACAATCAGCAGCCCTGGACAGGAAGCAGCAGAACTGTGGCCACTTACGCCTCCTTGTAGTAGACGATAAAGCTGATGAGGTCTCTGTAGTCCGGGGGCCGGTAGCGTTGCCAGGTCAGTTTGATTCTGGTACTGCTGGTGCTGTTGGACTTAAACTTCAGGATGGTGCTTTCGCCTGGAAGGGACACGGAGCGGAGTTACAATCCGAGTGCTTCAATGTGTTTCTGTTAAAGTGTGCAGGAATTAGTCTTGCTGACAGAGTAATGCAGTAAATACTGACACATGGCGCAGGCTCAGGGGAGGCGTTTGCAAACTGCTTGTAAACTAGAGTAACTTCTGCACATGTACTGGACTTAGCAATTAAAATTTTTGTGGCTTTAAGACCGAAGCTCATTTGACCCTTACAGCTGGCTCGGTCTCCGTTGTTTCGGAAGTCGCTCTCATCAAAGCGGCCCTGGATGCCCGTTTTGTCCCACATGCTGCGGATCTCCGACATGCAGAGCTTCGGGTTGGCTCTGAAGAACAGCTTTCCCGTTTTGATGGTGAGATTGTGCTGCTTCCAGTCCCAGAGATACTGGAGCTGCTGGTTGTCGAACGCTGAGAAGGCGTACATGCTATAGAGGGCAGAAAGAGGAGAGCACGAATGAATAACTGTCCACATCCTAATTCTACATTCACTGTGGACTGTTTTCTGCTTCTGTTTTTTGTTTGTATTGTGATTCATGTCAGGCTGAAGGCCAACTTTCCCAGCAACGACAATGCCATGTTTTCAGTGTGCAATTGAAAAATGAGCAATAAGGTGTCAGGAAAGTGGGTTTACTTTTTTACAGAGGAAAGGAGAGGAGAGAAGGAGCTTTTTATGAGTCACTGGGTAACACCCAGACATCCAGGAATGACTGTAATGTGGACCTTGGGACAGTAAGATTCCTGTGAGCTCAAGGAGAAACAGACGGGGGAGGGAGTGAAGGCCACTCCATGACCCTGAGAGAACCTTTCCTTGGACTGTTGAAAGTTATGCTGCCTTCAAGGTCTTATAAAAAAAGAAACAGTCAGTTGAGCTACTTTTCCAGTCAAAAACAGGATGCTTCACTGAGTTTTTATTATTAGTGATGATATTGCAGTTGACAAACCCAAAACAAGTAAGTCTCTCCTACATAAAACACATTCCAGTCTGCACTCTCACAGTCTAAACATCCTTCACCCATCTCCCCACATTTCAGTGATGACCCTGACTTGCCACATTAAAACACAAACACTACACAAAGTTCCTTCCTCTCATCAGGGTCTGACCATGGTGCTGAGCACTAGTCACTGGGATAAATCACTCTTCAGGAGAATCCTCTCCAGTAAAAATATATTGCAAGAGAGAAAAGGAGTAGAAGTGAACTGACATTAGCCTCCCTGGGATTGTGTTTCTGTATGGGCTCGCAGTTAAACATCTGTATGTGTGCGTGTGTGTCTGTGTGTTTGTTTGTGTCATCCTACTCGTCCAGAAGGTTTTCTCCATCGATGTATCTGAGGCTGCGCAGGAAGGCCAAGGAGCTCAGGGTGTGAGAGTGCCTGATCCGCACGTAACCCGTCACCCTCTGGATCAAACCTGTGAAGCTCTCCAGCTCTGCCACCATGTTGTCTAAAAACACACACACACACACACACACACACTGTTATTACACTTGTTTTTCAGCCCATCCTATTAGCTCTGCTCTAGATTACGATTTCCTGAGCAGCACCTGGAAACTCCACTCTCAGGTGCTTCCAGACATTTTGGAAGCTGGTCTGACTCGACTAATCCTGGCATTGCTTCCACCACACAAATACAAACACATATTTAGTCTCAGACTGATTGAATATCCAAGGGGATGTAATGAAGAAGTTCTTAACCATTATGTTTTCAGCCAAAAGTGGTTATAAAGTGTGAGATTATAAACTAGCATGTCCTTGTGGTCCATGTCCTGGACCAGCTGAGATACATGCAGTGCATGAACTCCTGTGTCCTCCCTCACGTAACACTGGCAGCAGTGGAAATGTTAGACTAATGTGTGGTGTTGTGGTGCGCTGCAGTACTCACGGCCTCTGCGGATGTTGATATGCAGGTTGCCTTTGATAACAGTGCAGCCTTTGAGAGACTGGGCGGCATCCATGGAGTCGATGACCTTCTCCTCACATACTTTATCACACAGACCATCACAGGCTGTACAGGACATACTGGAGACAGACAGGGGCAGATAGTGAGAGATAAGGCAAGGTAAATGTGCAGTATGTCACTGCACTGACACACATTATTTCAGCTTAAGTCTTTAAGCTCTCCCCTGACCTTTTAGTTTGTATTTCTGTCCCCAAAAGATTTTACGTCTGCGTTTCACAGGACCAGCTAATTGGCGTCTAGGCCAGATTCCGACATTCTATAAACGAACGGCCCTTTGTTGTCGCTGTTGTTTTACACTCTGTTCTTGCCCTGGTGAAACTGTAGAATGGAACTTAATAGCAGGGTGTGGAACTGGTAGCGCTGTCAGGCCAACAATAAGAGCACCTCCGCCCAGTGGCTCCACCTCAGCCCAGCTCGGGGCAGACGGCAGCTCACCTGTTGGATGCGGTGCGCATGTACCCGGACGGGCAGTCGGGCATGCACTCCCCGCCGTGGATGATGAAGCTGTCGTACTCGGGGAGGTGGACTTTGGAGCAAAGCTCGGCGCTGATGCAGCGCCAGCCCTCGAACTTGTAGGTGCCGCGAGGGCAGTCGGCGACGCAGCGCCCTTGGTGGTAGTAGTGCACGCACGCGGCGCACGCCGTGTCGCTTCCGGGGACCGTGCAGCTGCCCAGACACTGAGGGTGGCAGCACTCGCCGTCCGCTGTGCACGCTCGCCGCGCACACTTGTCAGGGCACTCTGGAAGAGAGACGGACAAAACAGACGTGATTTAGTCAGATACATCACTGACATTAACAGACATTAGGACATCAGTGCCATACTCCACTATAACACGCACGGATTACAGTTTTTCTGATATTTGTATTTACGTGTTCCAGCTGCACAGAGCACGCTTATAACAGACTATATCAAAATGAGTAAAACTATTTTTCAGCTGAGCAGAGCTTTCCTTTAATGGCAGGAAGGACTGCATGCACTTTACAGCTGTGCTGCACCTGCACAATGTTAAATGCCGCAGCCCTAGTTACAGTACAAGAAACTTGCCCACGGATCAATCATCAACAAATGCTCTGATTGGCCACAGTACCGATCTTGCAGGGTTTTACTGACCTGCCTGCGTGTCCCTGTTCTCGTGACCCACGTCCAGCAACCAGCAAACACAATTTTCCCACAGAGTGAAAGGGCATCTCTCTATTTTAGCAAATGTAAGAGCGTAACAAACAAACACAACCAGTGGGTCCTCGGTTTAACTTAGCCTCTGGCACCACGCTGTTGGCTACAGTGCTGAACAAGTGATTTGCGTTTACTGGAGAAGGACCGACAATGAACGTGCGCACACAAACACGCATGCACAACACATGAACCAGCCCGGATTAGAGCGTGTAAAACATCAAGAGTGGGCGCGCAGACCGCTTCACGTCCAAGCAACAACTGTGTATGCTTCTTTTGTCTGAAAAAACACGACATGTAAATGCTGCTCAACAAACAAGTCAAAGCTTTTGTCTAACGCAGTTGTTGGTGTTGAGCCCAGCAGTGCTGTGTGTGTGGGGCTAATCCCAGATCCACAGCGAGGAGAGACACGGCTCCGGTCCGGGCTTTCCGACCAGCACCGCTACAAATAACTCTTCTCGTTTCTGTGGTGTCCCTCTAAATAAGAGGATACTGTAACTGATGACAGGAAAAACTGATTGAGGAGCTCCAGAAGGAAAACACTGGACTGACCTATGTATGGAGCGGAGCCATACCTCGCGGCGGCCTTTGTCTCCGCAGCAGGGGAATTTAAATCAAGCATGATGGAGACAGAGAGCAACCGAACACGAAGGCAGCTAATTTAACACACACACCTTCAACCAGAGAGCGGGGAGCTAACTGATGCCATGTTTGGGTCCAGCACGGGCCTCTTTGAACTTTGCGGAAATTCCTCAGAAACAGATACAACAGAGGTTCCATTTAGCCTGTTCCTTTTTTTTCTCCGACGAGGATATGTGAATGAAAAACAAGTCGATGAACAAAAAACTGTAATTGTGATTATGTCATCTGCTTCGGTGAGCCAGGGGCTGTGTTTAAACAGGAACCAAACAAAGTGAAGTTATGGGAAATGATGTGTTGTTTATAGGATGCTGAGTGATAAAACACTGAAACGCGTTTGGACATGTTGCCTCCAGCGGCTCTGTCAAACAAACCGAAGGCAGCGGGCCAGAGGAGATGCCTACTGCTACTGCTCTCATGTATATTTCAGCCATTTGCCCAGAACGGCTGAATCGATGTTTTGGTCGTCATTCTTGCAGGCCGTTCTTGTTGTGCTACTGCGTTCAAAATGGATAAACTGATGCTGAAAGAGCTGGACTGCCAGAGCAAGGCTCCAAAAACCAGATGTCAAATTGGAATAGGAAGTCATCCCGGAAAGCTTCCAGCCATCTGCTTGATCTTCTACCTCGGTAACTTGGAGCCCAACATGTAAGGAGGTGTGTTTTTCACAAAACATGTCCCCACAGCTGTGTAGGAAAACACTGCGCACTGATGAGCTGTGTTTTTTATTAACTGTGAAATGATCAGTTGTTCACTTTTAGATTTTTCTGTTTTAGAGTCCACAGAGATAGGAGAAAGATAGAGGATAGAGATAGAGGGGAAAAGTGGCCATTCTAGTCTCCAACCGCACAAAAAGCTAACACACAGAAGCTGCCTCCACCGTGAAGCCTCTGCAGCACACCTGTAAATCTGTGCGTGCAGTCTGCACTGACTGACTGAATCCTTCCCATATGACAGACTCATCACCAGGCAGTGACCATGACATGACCTTCCTGCCCGCCTCCTGAATGACACGAAGCCAATCAGAGCCTTCAGACTGTGTGGTCCCACCAACCGCTCAGCGGGCTGTCCGTGCTCAGTGGGAGAGGACCAGTGCTGCATTTCTCTGGCACACAATGTTCTTTCTCTGCTCCGAGCCCCCGCCGCCGCCCGACTCCAGCTCGCCCTCTGACCCCTACATGGGGTGACGGGAGCTGTGCCGGAAAGGTGGAATTTTGCAGCGCGATAACGCTCGGCCTCGTTCGTTAGCATTCCACTGCGTGGCTGCTACAGAAAATATCCGCTTACTACACCTTCAGAGACAGGTTGATGCAGCGCTGCAGCACAGGGGGAGGAGGTGGAGGTAGGGAATGTGTCGGGTGGCGGACGAGGAAGATGAGGACAGAAAAGGAGGTAACGAGGACAGAGGAGGAAGGGTTAAAGATGGAGACGAGGTGGTAGAGGAGAAGGAGACTAAAAACACCATTTAACACATCACGTGTTTCTAAAGGCAACACACACACACACACAGTGTCAAGGCTGCCAGCTGGGGGAGCCAGACAACACAAACAGTAAGACTGAGCTGGTGGTAAACAAGCAAGGTGGACCATTTAAAAATACATGGATCAGTATCTCAGACTCATATACAAGAATGGACCACGTTTGACCCACAAGTAATAAATATAAGTAATATAAGTATAAATGGAGATTATTTAATTGATAACATCAGGACAAGGTATCTTGTCGCTCATCAAAGTGATAAGACGCATGAAGGCCTCGTCATTAGGAACACTTGGTTGTGTTTAAAACGTATAAAATATCTCTCACTTATGTTATTTACCGAGTTTATGTGCACTTGTTTCATTTCCGCTCAGTGTGAGAGTCTCTGTTGCGTCTTGCTGTCGTTTGCAGTTGCGTTCCCCTCCTTTCCCCTGCTTTCTGTCTCACTGTGTGTGTCAGCAGAGACAGGTCGACAACCTGTTACGTTAAGTGCAACAAGTGTTACAAATCCCTCTGAAATCAAAGATGGGCCTGCGTCCGTCCTGGCCAGAACGCTGGCTGCTCTGCTGCTGTTGTTGGGGAACCTGGTCCCGACCACAGCGCCAGCAGCCCTCCTGCTGTTTCAGCCACTGTAAGTGGTGCTGTAAATGACTTCACCTTTTTTCCCGCTCGGTTGTTACGCAGCGCTCTGGCTGCAGGATATAAATCGCCGCCGCGGGTCAAAAAGCCAATGCAGGGCTTCCAGGGAAACAGAAACACCAGCCCACCAGGAAGGTCGGCGGGGAAACCGACACCAGTCGCCAGCCAGAAGGCGGGAAAATGTCTGGGTTGTTGTTTCTAAACGGATTAATTCTAGCAGCTGCTTCTACAATAACAAACACATGAATCACACAGAAATCCAGTCCTGTGTGATTCTAAGTATCTTGCGGACCGCTGAAACAATGCAAGCGTTTAAGTGAAATGCTGTTTTTCCCCTCTCTCCTGCTCCATCAGCTGATCAACTAAGAACTAAAAGCCTCTCTAATTGGTAATCCTCGCTTTCAGCCCCCTCCTCGGGGTGATAGGAACAAGATGTACCACACACACACACTCAGGGAGGCCGTGATGAGGCTCCAGGCCTTAACAGTGTGTACTACACAGCAGCACAGCGCGGCGATAACAGGGGAAGGCGCGCGTCTCGACCGATGACAGCACGGCTGATTCCAAAACACAGATAGGGATCTGTGTTGGCTTCAATTCCTACAGCACCGACCAGAAAATCATCTAGCGCTTTAGAGAGTAAGTCATCGAAACACTAACTGCTTATATCGCTTCCTTTCATGCACAAAACATCTTCTGGCAGTCAACATCTTTTTTTTTTCAGATTAATAAATTAACTAATTTTAGAGTGAAATATGTTTCCCTTGCTATCATCACTCAACCCGAGTCCTGACTCGTCGTACAGAAGTTTTAAATGGGAACATTTGGAACATCTTCACCTTCTTCACCATCTTCGTCACACTTGCGTAAGCTTCCAAACTAGCCGTGATGTCACAGCCTCGCTTCTTCTCGCGTCTTCACAACCTCTTTCCTTCAAGCAGTGGGTTACTTTAAATCCTACCTGAGATCAGTTCATACAACTACGATGTTGCAGGAGTCAGAAGAATGACAGAGACAGACAGTGGCCATGGCAAGGAGAAGGCAACATCCCATCCCACATCCCACACTGGCTGATAAACACAGGGAAAGGCCGACATCGTGATGAAGTCCCTGATGATTCACTTCACTGTCTTTAATGAGTAATGTTTGAAAAAAAAAATCCAGAGTTCTAAAAAGTAATAAATGAAAACAGAACTAAAACATGTAAAACAGCCACGCCACCTAATCTAAAAGGCAACGGTTCAATGCAGAGCTGTGAGGCATCAGACCTTGACCTTCCTTCCCCATTAGCAAAAATAACCAGCGCTACATGACTGTCTCTGTTACAACTGACCGGCAGACAAAAGAATATCGATCTGTGCCATTTCATTCATCAGCACTCAGCCCCTGTTCACTGTATGCGCACAGCGGCGCCGATCAGCACAGCTCGGACTCAAACGGGACAAAAAGCAATCGGTTCTTTCTCTAACATCACAGCCTGCCAATCAATCGTTTCATAACCCGGTGTGCGTCTGTCGCCTTGCACAACCAGCGCAGTCTCCTACATTTAGAAACACACATGGGCCACTCGAAACCGCTGAAAGAAATGAGGTCAGAGATGTTTCCAGACTCACTTTGTTTTTCCCATTTTTTGAAAGTTTGGTGTGTGTGTGTGTGTGGCCGACTGTGTGAATCAAGTGAGAGTGGAATAAACCTTGCCCTTTTTTTCCAAACCCCACACTCACACACACACACACACACACACTCACTCCGTGCCCTCCCACCGTGCTCCAGCACTCGGGCTCAATCGAGAAACAACACCAATACAGTCTCCTCGGGCAGAACAAGAAGTTGATGATGGACAGAAAACACAACAATATTTCGGTGTTTCCAGTCTCATACAAAGCTTGCTGTGTTACAACCAGACAGTCTGTCAGTGTGCGGGTCCCAGTCAGTGAATCAGTCATTCAGAAAACCAGTCAGCCAGTAGCATGTGTCGCGTCTACGCGCTGATTTGCATCAGTCGAACAAGGATGTCCATTCAGTCAGTCAATTCACAGCTCTATATGGCTCACCAATACTGCTCTGTTCATCTCCTGAGCCTCCCAGCAGATACCAGGCATCGCAATCTGCCAGTCAGTCCGGCCGGACAAACAGCCTGCTCATCGAGTGCTCCACGCAACAGAGAGCGCAGCGGCGAGCGAGCGTATCATCAACCGTAACAGCTGCTTTGGGCCAGCCGAAATCCTTCAATAATGAAAATCACTGTATTCACACAGAATAACCCAATTTGCAAGAGTTACAGAAGAATCCCTGCCATTGATTTAGTTGCGTAATCACAGCCTCTTAACAGTCATTGATAAAAACACACTGCTTCACATTGTACTTCAGCAGTGTTTCAGAAATTTGATTAAAAACCTTGCAAAGCACTTGGATGGAGAAGAGTATTGGTTATTTGGAACAGGGAGGGTGAGCTATAGTTTTCATTGGCTGCGACACAGTGTGTTTTTTTTTTCAAGAGAACCCATTAGATGAGTCAGAGAACTTGACTCGCCAGGTCCTTTCACAATTACAAGAATGAATTAATTGTGTGTAAAGAGGAACTCCACAAGGCGTCATTGTAGCGTCGGACGTTTAGGTCAGTTTCGCACCAGGGCAGCCACGCGAACAAGTACAGGCAGTGTTCAACATGCAGGCACCAGCTGTGTGGCACAGGTAAAGAGCTGCTGACAGGAATATCAAAGTAATACTGGATTTCCTCCCCCCAGTGTAAGGAGGTGTCCCACAGGAGATGTGTGGTCTGAAGCTTCCTGTTG
The DNA here is from genome assembly GCA_016785225.1 of Psettodes erumei. Classification (NCBI taxonomy): domain Eukaryota; kingdom Metazoa; phylum Chordata; class Actinopteri; order Pleuronectiformes; family Psettodidae; genus Psettodes; species Psettodes erumei. The sequence goes on along the minus strand of JAFBJZ010000601.1, from coordinate 706,276 downwards.
ATAATTACAGTGTGTTCAGAGGGAAAGACACCGAGGCAGGTGAACACTCACAGAACGTCATTCCTGCTCGTGATGAAACGCTGGACTCACTCTCTCAAGCCAGGTCCTGAGACTGTGGTTCAAACCTTGTTTTTTTATGCTTGCTGATTGATGTGACAGCATGAATAACTCAATCAACTTCAATAACTACGGCGTGTGATAGTCTCGAGCTGGGAACTTGTACGCCGAGGGCCTGGGCGGATGCGTGGAAAGATTGTAGGAGACCTCAACTAACTGGATCAAAGATAAATAAGGATGTGAGTCAAAAGCGTATCCACATTTTGAGTCCACTGTGCTGCCTGAACACCACATTCCAAGAGTGCAGTAGCAAACAAAGGAGCTGAAATGGCTACAGCAGCTCAGTTTAAATAGTCAGCTAAAGGTGATTGAAACAAAAAGATATAAAGGAATGAGTAACAGTTTAAACAGATAGCCAGAAGGAATAAATAAACAGTTGAAATAGTTGTATAGCTGAAATGAATGAAGAAATGGTTGGAATAGTCAGGATTAATTAACTAACTGTTTCAGAAGCTGTTTCAATAGTTCAAAGTTTTAAATGAGCACGCGAAATAGCTGAAATTGATGGATAAACACTAAAAGTAATGAATAAATGGCAAAGTAGACACCTAAAGTAAATGGATATGTAGTTGAAATAGCTCATAATGAAATACAAGATAGTGGAAGGAATGAATGGTTGTCCAAGACAGCTGAAATTAATGGAGTGAAGAAAGTTAGCTGAAAGACCAATGGCTGGTAAGTGTGGATGTCAGTGAAGGGGGATTTCATGTGACCGGCTTGTGGCGGATTGAGAACCAGTGACACCAGAAAGCAGGAAACGCCACACGGCACCTGACCAGGACTGATACAAAGTGGTCGGGTGTTAACGTGATTCAGCATCTACGAGAGCCCGTTTGTGCGGGCGTGCTGCTGCAGGGGGCTGATGAGAAGATGAAAGACCCGTCAGATGCAAAGACGTGAGGCGGCAGTTGCTTCTCCTTCAAGGAGGGATTGCACGCGGCTTGTTAGCGGAGCAGACAGGCCGATCATACCCGATGTGACGACCTAAAAGTCGAGCTGAAGGAAATACGCGCTCCTGCTGGCGAGCCAAGACTCGCCCTGTGGAGGATCGGCTGACGCTACAGGATGACTGGCTCGCCCCGGTGACTTGACCCGCAAAAAGATGAGCGGAACCACAAGGACAAAGAACAATGAGGCGATAAGACTCGCTTCTGGTGGTTACGTCTAGGTCAAGCAACGAAGCTGTCGACATCCTCAAAGAACGGACCCTGATACACACACTGTAATGGGACAAAGCTGAGAGTGTACACACATCAAGACAAACCACACACAACCCCATCTGATCCTGTAAAAGAAAGTCCCCTCGACCCTCCCACGCACTTCACTGGAAATACAGTGTAAACCGTTTCTAATGTTGGAAGCTTGTGTTTTCGAGGTGGCACTGAGACTGTATCATCATCATCACAGAAACACACACAATACAAACCGGGCCACGCTTGGCCCCCAAACATTTACAACTCAACAACACCGCTTCTTGAAGGAAAAGTCAAGATTCAGTAAAACAAAGTTACTGCTGTTTTCAGTAAACATGGTATACACTACTTCACCTTTAACTGAAATGAGCTTGTAAAACAAACCATCAGATCCTTGATGGGCTGAAAACTGTATTGTTAATATAATAAGTGATTCAATTCCAGAATCAAACAAGGCGATGTTATAGTAATGCAGACAAAATTTGACATTGCTTCTGGGACGTGGCATTAAGCTCAGCGCTTCCATATGAATGCAAACCTCAACATCACTGTCGCTGGTGTACTTCCAGTGTGTCCCTCGTACTCTTCACTGGTTACAGTTGAACTCACTCACTGCTCTGCCCCTCAGCAGGTTCTCAATCAACAGAGTCTGTGTCGCAACCGTCAACAGACTTACATGGGTCAAGTGAAGTCGGTGTGTCTGTATTTGCAGCTGTTTTAAGAGACTCAAGGTCTGAAATGTAAATCCTGATTCCATCCACACAGACAGCATCACCATTGCATTCCTTAGTCTTTGTTGTGTTGGTGTGTTTACTTGGTGCAGGAAGAGATATCCCTGGAATTTGATGGAACGGGTGAAGGAGGAAGAGTATAAGATTCCCATTCACCTTGTGGAGGCCTGTCATCCTGGTTGGATCACATTCCTTTAGCTTCCTTTGATAAGCTCTTTACTTCTGATATACTGCAACAGATGAGGAAGGTGATGTGTCGGAGCCTCTGAGCGAACCCAGCCACTCTCAACAGACTTTGTAGAAACTCTTTACTACTCATGATCACAGGATGAGACAGGATGGTGGCCGGTCAGCAGCTACAACCAAAACATAGCGGGAGACGAGTGGCAGCAGATGCTCATTAGATGTTCATTTTGGACATGGGATGCCACAGCAAAAGCAAAACATTGCCATACAGTCATCTGTCATGTTACAAGAACAAAACCTCAAATCAGAAGCCTGCGTTGCAGCGTCATGAGTGAATAAATGTCTTGGTTCTTTTTGATGCTACATGGATAGCGTTCCATCCCTGACAAACACAGAAACCATGAGGTAGAGAAACGTTTTCGCCCTTTTTTTCCTCTTTTTAATTCACGTTTTTCCTCCTGTGATCACTGCAGAGGGAAACGCTGAAAAATGAACCTTCATAACAAAACACAAACAATTCCGACCGTATCCGACCGGCCTCAAATCCACAAACAAGGGACTCATCTCAGCGCCTGGTCACAGCTCATCCCAATCGGACGGTGTTAACAGAGCACAATTAAAGGCCACATAATTACAGTAGGCACTTCAACACAGCCAAACCAGTAATGTTCTCTTCCAGGAATTCCAGGGATGGGTGTGACTGTTCACTAAAAGTAGTCATGGATGTGCCTGGTTTACAAAGCAGCCCCTATAATTACCGGCCCTGACAGCCTCCGGGCTCTGGGTCAGGGTGAGGGGTGCATGACGCGCTGTGCATCATCATGTTGGGATTTTAGTTGTGATGATCAATAACAGCTTTAAGAAGCCCTGCTGTAGGTATGAAGCCATTATTACATTTCCCAAAGGACAAGATCAGCATATTTAATAACAAAAAGAGCGGGGGCGTCCGGGATCTCACAGATCATCCAAACAAATACCGCTCAGATCAGTGGCCTGATTAGCCGTTCCAAAAGTGCGAGCCCAGACAAAGGGCTGGCTGCACCAACCTCACGTACCGACAGTGTGGCAAACATAGCGACCTATATATATGTTGCTGTTGATCCTTCTAATAATAGAATGCGACAGCACAGCCACGTCATGCATGAGTAATGCATGTTTATTTTGATTAATTCTCCTGCAATGAAGGTTATCATGCAGGACAAGTACCAAGTAGGTTTAAGCTCTCAGAGTTGATCGCTTTACGAGAAGACCTTTTTTTTTTGTTATCGGTCACATTTTGTTATTACTTCAGTTTCATTCACAGAGGCTGGATCTACAAGAATAGATATGTATCAACCTTATTAAAGTTATTTATTTTCTATTTGCATCAAGATCCAGGTTGCTGTTATGAAATCGATGAAGCACGGCACCTGTTGCGTTGAGAGGTGGGGGCTCAACATCACCCCCCGACACACCGGATGTCGCCGTAACCACGCACAACTGTCATGCACCTAAGAAAATCTGACTGAAATGCTTTTTTAGCTTCATTAGCCTTTAGCGTGCTATCATAGGCCTCTATCACTTCACTGGCAGCAGACCCACAGTACGACCGGGCCTGACACTGTGTTACTGTCGGTTAAACGTATGTGGATTTACATGCCCACAGAGATTGGCAGGTGCTGTATCTGATAGGTAGACAACTGGCATTCAAAAGATCTGCTTAAATGAGTAACAACACACCCACAGGTGGAGTCATCTAGTGAAAATGAAGGTGGGTACGTGTTTAATAAATCTGTCACATTTTAAGGTGATTCATCAAAAGCACAAAATGAATTGTCTCGGACACTGGGACATGTTTGCATAAGCTGTAAAGGCAAGGAAGAACGTTTCTCTTCCGCTTTCAGGCCAGATACCAAACAGGCAACCGCATTATCCAAAGCCAGCTTCACCAAAGTCCAGACAGGTGAGTGCTTCCAGCGAGGGAGTGGGTGTCTGCGCTCGGTACAGTAGGGTATGGAGCTAATCATAGCAGAGCTTAGACAGACATCGGCGGGAACGAGTGGTCACTGGGATTCCTTAAGCCCTGAGCGCTGGGCCACATGAATCCGGCCGTCTGTGCGACACCACCTCTCTGCTGGAGCCGGCCCGTCCACATCATGCCTGTAGCGGAATGTGAAACCTCCGCTTCGCATCCGATCGCTCTGCAACGAGGCGGCCACTCGGTTCCACTGGTTTAATGGTGTGAATGACCTTGCAGCGCACTGTGCAGTGCTGGTTAATGTGTCATGTGATACATGTACCAGACAGCGAGCGTGCCTGCAAGGTGCTCTCTCACGATCCGCTGTAGTTATTTGCAGATGTCAAAATGATAAAAGCTTGATACGTATTGATTTGCAAAATGTTAAACAACACCAGAACAAACTGATGTGACGCTGTGGAAAGGCACTTGCACTTTCTGTCTTCTTTTTTTTAATCTAATGTTGGAGTTACTGTGGGCTAGAGGACTTCACCGATCCAACATTTCGGACACAATCCAAAACCTTCCTGAACTCCACATTCATAATTTTAAAAAACCCCAAAACTGTCTGAGCGCAGCAAGACCCCACCCGAATAGACCCCATCCAAAAATGTGCTTAACCCGAGCAGACCTGAACAGAGAGAGCTCAGACACCAGCGGCAACGTGATGCACCATGAATTAAAGGGCCAGTGTGTGGGTTTCAGTGGCATCTAGAGGTGAGGATGCATACTACATCAACTCAATACCCTCCCTCCCTTTCCAAGCATATAGGAGAACCTGCAGTGGTCGTCAGGTAACATGAAAACAGGAAGAGCCTTCACAGGAGCCTGTGAGTGTTTGTCCCTACTGGTCTGTTGTAGAAACATGGAGGTGAGACACGGTGGCTGTGAGGATGGGTGGACAGACAACACCTGTCACCAGGATGGAAGCTTTGTTTATTTGGATTGTCTGTCTGTGCGTCGACAGAGCCCGTGCGTCTGTGAGGTTCAGTTCTCGTTCTCTGTTTCGCCCTGAAACTCACCTGATGCTGTGTCCACTCTCATCCACTGCAGGTCTCCTGACACAACAAAACAAGACCCTACCTGACCCACTCAGTCTCAGTGTGGAGTGAACTTGAGAAGACCTGAAGCTGATATCTGACACACACACACACACACACACACACACACACGACAGCTGACTCAGAAAAATGATGAGCTGACTTTTGGTTGTGGCTCAGTGAAGCCAGTGGGTTCCTCTAACCGGTTCACACCGCTTTACATCAGCACCTTAACATCGCTCGTCCCAGCTCTCTCGCCCGCTAAATGCGAGACGCGGGTCACGACCGAAAACCCGCTCCTTCGTGTTTGGAAAAAAAGACCTCACGGGAGACGCAGCGACTGAAACGCTGGATATACCACATCCAAGATGGGGGCGGGAGGTCGTCACACACACAGAGTCAGCTGACAGTGTTTACTTACATGTCAGCCAACACGCGCAGTTTCACTGATGCTGCAGTCACGTGTTCAACGCTCGACACCGCAGGAGTCACAACAGCAGCCCTGTGCCGAAGTTACATTTTAGGCAGAAAAATGGTTGGTAGGGTGATGGGGGGGTCTGTCTGTCTTTTTCAACTCTACCACTGGAAGTCGCCAAAGCGGGACACATTAAAACCCGACAAACAGGGGCGGTTGTTTCCGATTCCGAGTCTTTTCTCCATCTGTAGAAATACCTTCCCATAAAAAACAACCACCTCTTCAGCTCAGTTAAACCACTGGTGTCAACTTAAAAGGAGACAAAAATAGATCAAACGTGAAACACACACGCGGCCTCACATGCACATTACTTTTGTGTACTGAGATTGTTAATGAACGAGGTGCATTGTCTCATCAGGACAGCATGTCAGCTATACGGCTGTTAATCTAAATGACGCGTCAGTGTATGGTAAATGAATTGAGCGGCAGGCTAAACAACAACACTGAAGACAATCCTTCTGCTTTCATGTGTATGCCCTTCAGCCAAGGGTTAACAAAAGACAAAAAAATTCCTTCCAGTAAATCCCAGAAGACCTACTTTGTACTTTAATGATGTGCTTTCATCTCCTCAGACCATACAAAGTACGGGAAAAACATCCCCCATGCTGTTCAATGTGTGAGCGTGTGTGCGGGTTTGTGTGTTCCAAAGAGAGAGAGAGAGAGAGAGAGAGAGAGGCGTGTTTGCGTCCCAGCATGCACGGACATGGCTTTCCTCTGGAAGAAGCCCGTGAGTTATGAACGAGACAAAACACCCAAACCAGATTCCAAAAAACAAACGAGGGAAGTAAACATGGGAGAATGCAGCCCCCACCGCCACCACTAAGAAAAAAGAAAAGAGAAACTTTCCCAGAGAAGGAAGCAGGCTTTGAAGCCTGTTTACCCCGCAACAGTTTTCTCAATGTGTTGGGGCTGAGAGCACGTCCTTTATCTTAGCTGCAGGAAACCAGGGCCAGCACCCTTCACTCCTGTCATGTACCCATCTGATGAATGACCGGCCTGAGAGCAAAACGCCTCCGGACACGGACACACACACACACACACACACACACACTCTCAGGTGTGTGCAGCATGAGAGCTATGAGGAAGGCACGCAGTCGAACCACAGATCCCAGATAAGGAGACTGCATCCTGACACGGTGCGTTATCACCAGTGTTATCTCTATCGTCACAGTTTTTGCTGCGGCTAATACAAGATCAAATAAACACACGTGGTCGCCACACAGTGCTAACACGCGGGACTGTGTGGCGCACGTGTGGGTGACCTCTGACCTGTGGGCGCCGGAGCTGCCAGACAACGGCTTCTGCGCCGTTTGGTCAGCCCGCGCGGCCGCCCTGCCGTCGGCCCTCCTCACTTTAATGCGGCCCGGCTTCACCAGCACCAGGCCTCCCCAGTAAACTGCCTAATAAACAGCACGACACGCAGCCAGAGCTCTGCGCTCTGAGATCAACTCTGCTTTTTCAGGCAGCGGAGAACTGATGGCCCGTTTGCCCCGGCTGACACACTCCCTCTGGAGCTGGGCAGACTGCTTATGCATCTTCACGGGGTCAGTCTCCTTCTTCATCTATATTTAGTCCCTTTAAAGTGACTTAACAAAAACATGTCAACCCCCTCGAACACGACGACCCTGAGGGAACACAAACACTTCAGCCATACCTGGAAGTATTCACTCTATCCAGGTATGTCTTCTTAGTTTCGTTTGCCGTCTAAATAAAGAATACAATTTCTTAAATGACAAGAAAAGCGTATGGTGGAGCGGAGCTGGACTCAAACAGCTGTGAAAGAATGGGGGGGGGCAGCACTAAAGCATGCAGTGGTGTTAACAGTGCTTTTATTAGCAGCTACTGTTGTAGTCTTAGTGCGAAAAGTTGTAGAAGTATGGCTCAGTAGACGAGGCAGTAGTAAGAGAAACAGCAGTAGCACTGGCAATAGCAGTACTACCATCTAAGGGATTTAGTATTAGTATTATTAGTATTATCTAAAATAATATGAAAATAATATGAAAATCTATTTCCGCCCACCGGCGCCCCCGCCCTCTGAAAGACAACATGTTTTGACAGACAGATGGCCTCTTGCCTCTGTTACACTTGACCTCCATACCACTGAGTGCTTCTGCAACTGCTGCGCACGCAGACGAGACGCCGTCATGTCGACGCTTTTATCTGCCGGGTTTTGTTGTGGCCTCCGGTCCAGGAAGTGACGACCTTCAAGCGCCGACATCAGTACATCCAAAAATTTCCAGCCAACACATTTCGTTGGCTGTAGGCTGTTTTGGGGATTTTGGGGAACTCCAGGTTCCAGCTGCTTGTGATGTATTTGGTATAAGAAATGCAGCTCATTAGATGGTGAAAGAAAACACCATTGGTCATATAAAGGACCAGAAATGTAAATGTAATACACCTTGTTTCTAAATGCATTGATGGTATGTTTGCACAAAGAGGAAAAAGAGGGGAGGAGAGGTCTCCATTTCATTGTGGACTCAGCATAGAGCTCTGTTCCTCCCTGGATCCTCCTCCCACACGTCCATCCATCCTGCACATCTTCCTTCCTTACTTTTCCAGTGTGCCCACACTCCCACGCTCCAGCGACCCACAAATGCTGGCCAGGCGCACGCGTGTATGTGATGGTAATTTGCCTGTTTGCGTGTGTGGCTGCCTGCATCCCCGTCTGTGCTTGCAGGGCGTTTGGTGATGAGGACTGTGTGCGTGTGTGTACACGCATGCGGTCCAGGCCAGTCCTGCGACAGTTTCATGTCACAAGACTGAAAACATCAACATGCTGAGTCTGCAGCAAGGCGCCAGTCGCCAGGGAAACAATTGAGCCAGACGCACACACACTAAGTCAGCCAAAACACATTGTCTGAAACGCACCAGCAAAGCGAGTCATCTAAAATGCTGCAGTCGTAAATGCTAAATTAAAGGGAGACTTTGTAGTCATTGTGCTGGGGTTTAAACTCTGAAGCATTTACTCCTGTAAACCAGCTTGTTAAGGAAGGTGAGCGCATTTGATCTGAACCCAAATGGCACAAAACTGCCACAAGACCCCTGAGTACATAACCTGCTGCCTCTTTTTGAGGGAAATGCAGCACAGTGTGTGTGTTAGTGTGATGTTCATGGTGTGGTTCACTGTCTCAAGTGTTTCACTCATTACTATCAGTTCCAAATGGAGAAAGCATTCACATAATTTAATTACAAACAACTTACTATTAGATTATTACTCATGCATTAATGTAAAAGCAGGGTTTTACTGTTTTGACCTATTACAGGGCTCGACATGAGCCCTGTGCTTTGTATCCAGCTACAACTACTGATTCTTTTCAGCGTGGATTCATCTGCTGATTATTTTCTCCATGAATTGATTCGTTTGGTTTGTAAAGGAATCTGAGTGAGGAACAGCATCATAAGCCTGCTCAACGGTTATGAAAACAGTTTGTGGTTGAGTGTAGGTGTGCGACAGTGCAGCCAGATTCACTTGCTTATATGTCAGTGCCTGAGCCAGGAATGTTTGTGTGTGCATTTCTTTGTGGGGTCAGATCAGGGTCGGTGTGTGTCTGTCAGAAGTTAATGAACGCACAGACAATGCAGATGTTGCTGGGGATTAACGTTATAAATGGCACACACACTTCAGTCTGCATGGACGGATGGTGATCTCAAAGATGGGCAAACATGTCTGATGTGTTTCCTCCTTCGGTAGCTGCATTTTTTGCAAACTGCATGTCTGTACTTGAGCACAAAGTCAAAGTAATTCACTCTTTACTTTTTCTCTACGTGTGTTCTTAACTTGGATAAACACCTGAGATAAATGGCAGCAAAAATTTGCTAAGTCAATCATGCAAAACAACATCCCTCCGCTTTCCTCCCCCCTTGCAGCCCACACAAAACAGCTTATGTGACAGGTAGCAGACCACAGCTTTAGGCACTGGGTCGCTCATTACCCTGCCAAATTCATATCTACACAAAATCAGGCCAAAGGCCAGACTGTCTGCACGGTCTATTTGCAAGTCAAATCCGTGCTGGGCTTTCATGTGTGAGTCTGCTTACCTTTCTGGCAGTGATTGGAATTCCAGCAGCGGTAGTTGTAGTCGTTGTTGAACATGGTCTTTCTGCACTGAGGGTTGTTCTCCATGATGCCCGGACAGACATCGCTGCACTCCTTGGACTGCTTGTTCCCGGCAATGTAATTGTTGAACTCGGCGTCCATGATGAGGGACCAGTCTATGGAGTCCAGGTAGCAGAGCTCAGGGTTCTTCTCAATGCGGATGGAGCCGCGGGTGATGTTCCTCAGGTTGTACAGGCCGATGTCCTTCAGGCTGGTCATCTCAAAGACGACCAGGGCGTAGTTGTAGAAGAGGTTACGCCCGCGGATGACGGCCAGGTTGGGGAAGAGCGTACTCAGACTGTCCAGGCCGGACACCCGGAACAGCAGCAGGTAGTCGGTGATCATGGTTAACTTGGGGAAGCTGAGGGCGCGGAAGACTTCCTGGTTGATGTTGTTGTTGTTTTTGTCGCCGATGAGGAGGATCTGCAAGTAGCCCTCCACCACCGTGCAGTTCTCTAAACGCTTGAACTCACTGATATCGTTGCCGATGTCGATGCTGGGACCACAGACTGCGGGGGGAAACAAAGGAGAGGGTGAGATGACTGTGCCCCTCACAGGAATCATAACAGCTTCATCATCACAATATGATGCCTTGGCTGACTCAAACCACACTGCCTGTTCTTTCTTAAACGAAGCAGCAAAACAACAATATGAGAACACATTCTTACGAATGATCTGGATATTTCATCATTTACTGACCCACTCTCTGCAATAAATAGTAGTCTGGAAAGCAGACTAGACCAGCAAGCTCATGTTTATTACCCCCTCCAGCTTAGACAGATTTCCATCCGCCCGGAGACAGGTCAGGCCAATCACAGATTTTTATCTACAGTAGGGGTGATGACTGACAGAGGAGCGCCGCTGAAGCATTTTCATTTAAGATGTGGAGAGGTCTGTTGAATCCGCCATCGCCACAGTATTAAACACGGGACAGTATATTTTCTCTAAAAGAAGAACAAACAACCGCAGGTACAGGGCTTCCACACACGCTTGTCGCTTTGATGCGTCACTTGCATCCAAAGGCATTTTAACCTGCGACCATTTCTAACGCCCCTTGAGAATCTAAAATGAAGTGAGAGGTTCCAAACCCATTCGCAAACACATTGTTTTTGTGACCTAGTCCATCATGCAATGAGATGCCAGGCTAAATAAATAGATATTAAAGATAACAATGAACAAAACAATCCCAGTTCCTCATTCCTGAGATAGTGAAATTTACTAAGAAGTGTTTATCCAATACATTTAAATATTGACAGCACACTTGAGCTGTGCTGTTGTTGACAGAGCGTGTTTGCCTTACTGTTCTCATCGTCAATGCAAAGTAAATACTGGGGTCAGGTTCTATTCAATCTTAAGTTAACATTGCCATAAGGTTTAGATTGCTCTGCTTTCAGGCTATTGTTGCTTTTGTGTCTATCTAACATGACCCCATTTTTTTGTTTCACTGCCTGCTTTTATGAATCTTTCATAATACAGTTAAATGGAAGGCCTGTAAACTATTCTGCTGTAGAAGACATCACCAATGACATATGTACACACTGTCATGTCATTAAATACAGTATATGGATCAAACAGCTTGAGAATCAAAGGGCAAAAAGAATCATGAGGGAGTTTCAAAACAATGGCATTCTTCATGAAACAAGAGCAGGAGATGCTACATGATGTTTATCAGGTGTGATGGTTTGTATTTTATTTTAACTTCCTGTCCAACCAAAGTACTGGACAAGTCAAACTTTTGACCTGGTGTTAGAGCAAGTTGACACGTTACGAAATCCCCATTATTACAAACCAAAAGTCAATAAAAGCTGGATCTGGGAAACAGAACGGCACATTGTGTTCCCTTCCATCAAGTAGATGAGGTGAGATATTTCCCAGATCAAGTAAAAACTTTTAACAACTGCTGGGGCTAAATGAAAAGGGGGTTCATCCTCTGGGAACCATGACTGCTTGGTAATCCATCTAATCACGAGCGTGGTCAGCTGTTCACTCATTTATATACATTTATTTAATCTTTACTGAACATTTCCTCAGAGTTGAGTTCAAATGAGTTAACGTGCTGCAAATACTTGCTTTTTATGTTTTTTTATACATTAATATGCAACCTGTGACCTCAGTGCACTGTGGCCGATTTAGTTCATCTAAAGATAACCTCGATAAAAGCATAAACGACAACAAAGAAAAGACAAGGCATTGAGGCCTTTGAATAATCCTGACCCACATCAGGAAAAGTTTGGTAAGGAATGATGGTGCTGATCAATGTTGATAGCTGGAGTGTTTGCCTTTCCAGCTTTTACTCCCACCTGTGTGAGGCACTCTAAACAATACTTAGCCCCAAGCCCCGGCAGCACCCACAGAAACATGGAGGCCATTATCGCACATCACTGTGAGGATGATTTACACTTGAAAAGCTGCAGGGCAGTGAGTCATGGAAAACTCACACCGACCAGCTAACACTGGTTGTCACACTACCACTTTAGCGCTGGTCTTTAAAGTTTTACTGTATAAATGCGATGCCCAGAGGATTGGGAATAACGACGCACTCTCAGCAGACAATGAATTACCTTCTTGATTACAACCTTTTAGAATTAAAAATATGGCTGGTGTTGCAGGTTTAATGAGTGTAAATAAATGTCAGGCCTTTTTTCCTTTATGAGAGGAATGTGCTGTTGGCTATATTGTGCATATTCCAACACTAGATGTCACGTCCCTGAGCTGCACACATCACTGTATAATTCTAAAAGTAAGTAAAAAAGTAACAATGTAGAAGAAAGCCTACTCTACAAAGTGATGTTGAATGCGGATATATAAAATTAGTAAGTCAAATATTATGAAATCAGCATATCAGACTCTGTCGCTCTTTTAGTTTAATTCCTAAAAGAACACGCCGCACCTTTCTGCTGGCAATGAAAAGTTTTCCTACCGAGCTTTGATTGCACAGCACAACATGGCACATTACAATAGTGGGAAGGTTTCTGTAACTTATCAGCCACACTAAAATATCACAAAACAACAACTGATTTGAGCTTAAACACTCAGAGATCAAGCAATCACTGCTGGATTGGGAACATTCTAAAACATTTTAAAAATTTGGTAGGCAAAAACAGTCAATAAACTCACATTATGCACCCTCAAATAAGAAAAACTGCTAACGGTGCCTGCTGTTCACCAACAAGACACCCAACAAATCAGGATCTTTTCATCATGCATCTCAGTGGCGCCAAACTTATCCACGAGACAACAGCTCTGGAGTCATACGCACAAAGAAAGAGGCCACTGTAACTGCACGACACTGCCCCAATGCAAGCCTCAATTTGGGCAATGAAAGGAAATGTTGAGCTGTTTTTCAGAAATATGTTCTTTGACAAATCACATGTTTCTGTGCACGGCGAGCAGGTGAGCAACTCTTTAACGTGACACCTGGAAGCACAAATTAAAACTAATCTCGTCTGTGGTAAGGTTCACCCTAACACAGCATGAAATGGGTATAAAATATTTCCGATGTCGCAGTGGATCTAAATGCAGAGAGAAATGGAAGCACACTAACACCTAATTTTTAATCTTTTAATATTGTGATGATGATTTAAGGCTTTTACAAATAAGCTCACACAACCAAGTGGAAGTGACTGCAGCACAGGCCAATCAGGTCATCACCATGGAAGCCATCAAGTGTCTGCTGGGTCTTCAGCTAATGGCTGCAAGTGAGCGGCAACAAAATACTAAACAAGCAGATTTTATATTTGATTTGCGTTAACCAGAATTGGGGGGACTGTGTACAAAAAATAAACTGTTTATATATCTCAAGTAGATGTATATTCTCACATGCAGACAAATCCAATGTCACACTTTAGCCCACTTGTGCTGTCACCTATTCAGTTCACTTCTCTACCACTTAACAACTGGTGCACTCCTTGATCCCTTACCAACAACATGAGGAGTAGAAATACCTACAGAAAGCAGCAACAGACAGTAGGGGGAAAAGGAAACGAGAGATAAATCTCTCCACTAGTAACACAAAAGAAACTCAGGCCCATTTGTAAAAGTTAAATTAGTAAACTGAGTGAAAGAAATGTAAAATTGTTCAAAATCTTTCCATATAAAAGTAGTCGTAGCATAGTTTTGGAGTCATAGAGTTTCTCATATCTACAGCAATTGTAAAAACTTTTCCAAAGATGACCTCTTTCAAACTTACAGGACTTAAGTTGCTTGCAGTGTACCAGTGTCCCACTGAGATGTGTTTCAACTGTACTGCTTTTATTTGTATTTGCCATCTTAACTGGGGATCATTTGTTTCTCACATTAAAACGTGTGTTCAGAGCCCTATCTCTTTTCGACCAGGACTGCGGCGTGTTTAAATCTTCTGGAGGCGAGACGGAAGAGCCTTTGGTGTGCCATTACAAAATGCCTTCGGAGTGATTTAATGCAGGCCGTGTGCTGGTATGGCGGTTATGTCTTTCTCTGTAATCTACTAGTCAGTGCACACTGTCAACGGCCCTCGGCGAGCTGCATACCTGTTAATACAAACCCAACACCCGCGCCTGTAAAAAGACACACTGCCTGGCGATGTTACATCACCGCAGCCGCGGCGCTTCACCCTCTGTGGCCTCACTGCAGCGCCAGCATGGCCATCTTTCATGGGAACTGCTCCTGACCACGCTCGTGAAAATCCTAAACAAAAGTTTCTGAGCAGAATTTACATCTTGTGCACCGGCTAAATGAAAATACTATATACTAATACTAATACTACTATCACTAGCAGGTGGAGCAGCTTAATACCCCCCCCCCTCCCCTCGCAATGACACATTTTAAAGCAGCTGAGTACACACGCCTATCTCTGCAGCTTTGATGAGCCTCCAGATCACATATTTGCTTTTGATAACCTTTCCTAGCTGGCTGTGGAACCCATGTCCGCAGACAATAAGAGGAAATCCACTGGAAGCCCCGTACAACAAGTCATAGGAAGCAATACGCCCTCGAAGCTGGTGCTTCATTCACTGTCACTAGACTGCACCAATTCTGTTTACTCCTCATTTCCATCCTGTTAGTGACAGACTGCCCGAGGGGGGAAGGTATTCATAAATACTTTTCCACATGAGAGGCAAGGTGAGAAGAAATGCACCGGGGAGCAATGGCAAAAGATTACGCTTGACAGATAAAACTTGTTTAGTTCATCTGAAAAGCTGCATCTGCAGCAGCAGAGCTGAACCTGGTTAACCCAGACCCGCCAGCTGCCCTTTAGTCCAGGCTGATACAGTAAACCAGCAGGAATGCTCAGCGTTCAGCCACACAAGGAACCTTTAGACGGCTCCACATGGCAGTGAGAATAAATGTAGGATTTCGATGGGAGCACCTCTCTGCTTTCCCAGGTTTGTCCTGTAACCACTGGGGCTAACAGTAAACCCCATAACACACAGTTCACAAGCTCCTCACTCTTTCCAATCAACAGAACTTAGTCTGTTTTGCTTGTGAATGTACTTTGGCTTTTTCTATTTTAAAACCTAGACCCTGGTTCAACCCCCTGACCCACCCCTCTCCAACATGTCATGATGAATGGGATGAATCGGGAAGTCTAGTTTACAGTATAGCTGGAAACATGGAAAAATTTCAGATGGCAACACATAAAGTCTCTCCAGGCTGCCACCGTTAATCACTACTAAGTGCTAAGTCATCTGTCTGGCATCAACTGATTCCTCAAAGTTGTGTGAAAGTTTCAAAGCAGTATATTTTACTTAAATGGAATATCATAGGGTGACAGTCTCTAACCTCCCATCTTTTGCATGATGGGAGGACGTTGCTGTGCCTGGTCAACGCAACTAAAGCAAAGCGGGATTCATGAAAACATTTCCAAGGTCAAGGTATCCTCAGGTTTGTTTAGCAAAGGAGAATAAATGACAGTGTGCTGCCAGGAAAAGGCATAGTGACGCCGCTGGACAAACAGTGCCCATTGCCGTGGTTTCAGTAAATCTTGAGGGAGTGACTAAAATGGACAGCCTTCTGCAAAGAATACCTACACACAAAAATAATGCCTACAATTTTCAGCCAATGTTGTGTTTTTCCACTCAGATGAGATCTATGTTGTCTGATCAGAAACCCTGGAAAGCTACTGACATATGATCATAAAACTCCAGACTCTACCACAGTACTAAATTAAGTCTTAACCTGTACCTGTATATAGTATGCTGCCCTTCTATGATCCCAAATAGACTGGAGAGGACTCCCAAAGCACCAGAAGCACCACAGTGGGCTTCCCTGTCCTTCTCTAACAAGTTCTGACCCACAACAATGAAGAAATATATGCCGCTACATTACTGTGTGTGTAAGGAGTGGAATCTGTCGGGTTTGTTGGTACGAACAAACCTGGCGACACCAGATATGTGTTTTCTGGTATTTTTGAAGTCATCTTCAATGAGAAAATGAAATATCACATTTTGGTTGTGGGGGGAGAAGCCCAACTAAACCAAACTACCCTGTTTTTTATTTGTCAGATCATATTCCTGTCTGGGGATTTTGGGAGACTTTCCCCCCATTTCAGTTTGTTTGTTGAGATGACAGATCACCTTGCACATTTTGTTGATTCTGATTCACCGCGCTGTGACTCAGAGTTGTGTATATATAGCTTGACGGACTTTCTGCGTCGGCTGAGTCATGGTAATGTATTTACCAAAGCATTTAAGCGGACTAATTTTTCGAGGTGTGTTCAACAACCAGATTACAACACTGCAAATATACTCTTCTGTGGCACACAGTATTCACTGACAACCAAGTCACTCGCATGTATCTTCACAACCAAAAATAAAGAATAACATATAAGATGCTTTTCCCATGAACTTCTAATGATTTTCCCTCTGCATACGCAATATTAGTAGTAAGTATTGTACTGAGTAATGCTTCATGTAAATTCAATATTTGAATTTGTGTGTGATCCCCTGACCACTTTCTTATGCAGTGATAAAGCATATTTATTCTTCTCTCTTGCTAATTCACTCATCTTTCTGATAGAAGTGGGTGTAAATTGTCAAAAGGATCTTTTTGTTTACAGAGAGTTGTAAGACACTGTGTACGGCGTGTACTGTTAAACGAGGTGTTGTCGCTGTAACGAGCGCTAACTTTATACCTCATATGTGAACAGCGTTGGACCACGGAGCGTGAAAAAACCCCATTTACCCGTGTGTAGTAGCGTGGAGCGGCATTACTTACTCTCTGCGGTGGCGGGCCGGAGGCAGGACGACAGACCCAGCATCAGACCCCAAAACAAGGTCAAGCGGTTGCTTTCTGTTCGAGACCTCATTCCTGGATAAGTAAATCCTCCCCAATCCTGTGAATATAAATGCTGAGGGGAGAGAACGTCGGCAAAACCTGGTTAGAACGACCAAAATTATTTTTTTAATCTCCAGCCAGCACCTTTTAGCTGTTAGCCGGCTAAAGGAGCTAACGGCTAGCCTTACTACAAACAGGCTAGCAGGATAGCTCTCTCACGTTTCCTAATGGGAGTCCAACCGTGCTCCAAAATCCCCGGTGTATTCCTCTGGTCAGAAAATGTGCATTCATAGTTCTGTTTACTCCTGCCCAAAGCGACGCCGCGTTGATGTGTATAATGAAACCAATGCGGCTAAACCAGCGGTGGGGATTCCTCTGTAATCCGCATCTTCACACTCCATATCTGGAGGAAAAAACGTTCAACGTCCCGCTGCTGGAGGATCCTCAGGAGGAAGAAAACGGGTCAGACCCCCTTGGAAATTGGGTTGGAAAGAGGCTGTCTGGGGCATACAATAACATATTAAATTGATACACAGCCCCCCTTGTTTGAGCGACACGACGTTTGATTCGAAATATCCAGGATAAAATCTGATTTCAGACCGCAGCCTCCTCCTCCTCCTCCTCCTCCTCCTCCTCAGCCGCTCATCATGCACACACGCACCGCGTTGTTGTGGTGGCTGCAATTTACCTTCATACCAACGGAAAACTGACTATTTCACCTTGTTGCTCCGGGTCGGTCAAGTGCTGTTGGTTATCTAAAGCCCTCCGTCGATAGATAGCTGAACACGACGCGTAGTTCCACAGATTAATGTGCAGGTACATAGACAGTCTCTGTCGGTCGGTCTGCAGTCTGCCGTGTTCGCTGTAAACACGGCGCCGTGCGCAGAGATCGTCTCTGTTTCCGATGAATCACTCGCGCGTCTGCCCCGCCTTCCAGTCTGTGTAAGTAGGCGTCGCTCTTACTGCAGTTTAGCCAACACTGAAGTGCGGTTACCATAGTGACTGGTCTGGTACTCATCAGAAGAAGGCCCGATTTATCTTCGCATGTTTACGTTGTCCTGGACCGAACAGACCGTAAATGATGTCCGGACCACCACCTCTCATTACTCTCTCCTTATTATTTGCAACAGATGACACTTTCACGGCGCAATTTTTTCCTTATACACTCGCAACAGACCAAATGACCAACATTCGTTAATGAGGAGGACAGATCAAACAACAGCCCATACACAAAGGCACTCTCCAAATTGGCGAACTGGTTCGTTTGTTCATTTATTCGTGAAAGTCCCCATCATCGCCTCGAGAGATCAAAATGTAGACAAAGTGAGACCTCGTGCTTGCTTCTCCTCTTTGGTCACCGCCGTAGCGGCTCCGTTTACGACGCGGTGTGAAGAAAATCCGGGGTGCTGATCCAGGATCAGGGTTGTTTTGCTTCTGAAGAGATACACAGCGGAGGGCTGCCTGTACTAACATTGCGCCTGTCTACGCCACCTGTAATTAAACTCCTAATCAGTCCACGCAGTCACAGAGGTGTCTTTATGAACAGTATATCGTTTTATGGGCCCGCCATTTATATCATTCGCTGCACTTACTGATTAACCAAACTGCCTGTCTTATTGTTGTCTAGACATAAACAATATGTGACCATAATATTAAATGGAGGTTTTCTCTTTTAAATATAATGAAATGGAATTCATATTATATTTTCTCTGACTCATAGAATCACAAAGAGATATAGAATGTATGGGGGATTTCCCCTCAACAAACGTTTAACATTTTGGAAAATTAGCCCCTCATAGTCGTCTCATCACATGAAGACACCGAAGTGCTGCCATCTTCAGGCGATAGAACCCAACTGCAACCTTATCTCAAGGAAATTTGAATCGATATCAACTGGACTTGCTTTGAAGGTCTTAGCTCCAGTTGATTTTGATTAAAATTTCCTTGAGATAACCATGACCTGGGCAAACGAGAATATTCACAGCCAACTGCAAGCTTCTAATCTGTAAAATAAAAGTATATTGGGGTAACCTGTGTACTAATTTTCGAAAGAATGTTTGAATAAATTAATGAATTCCTTTTAAAGACATATGATAAAATATGTTTTTTCATGACATATGTAGTTACTGTGGGTCACAGTGGCCACCAAGACTGGACGTGGCACTGCTTTGTCCTGCTATTGAGTTCAACTGCTAACCTTGGGCTTGCATGACCTAAAAAAAAAAAAAAAATCAAGCTCCAAAACTGAGACATGCTGTATCCTTGTGAATTGAATATGAGAGCGGGTGGCAGAAATGTTCCAGCTGTGCCCCTCATATGTGGGGATTTTATGACAGCTCATCAAAAGTCAGTGTGACTTTAATTTGCTAGAGACGCAGACAGGTATAGCTGCAATGTCTGAGGTCCAGCCAGAAGAAGTGAAGGACCACCAGCTTGTGATGCTGTGAGAGAAGTAGACGGTAAACAGAACGGTCCATAGAAGAGCCCCTGACAGTTTTGATTATCCCTGTAATTACAGGCTGCTTTCATCACTTCACAGAGCAGAGCACAGAGGCATTATTTGAACGCCACACATTACCTCAGCTCTGGCAGACAGCACTCAGCATCCGTCACAATTCAACAATTAGCACGGAGAGGGGAAAAAATGCACATTAAAAATGAAGTGAATATCAGCGGCCACCCAAGAGTCCAAATACAGTGAGTCACCCTCTAACAAGTGCTCACTGTACCAACATGACCCCCCCATGCCAGAGAATGTTGTGCCTGTCCACTTGCATTTGTTAAGTGCCTATTAAAGTCCCCATGAAGGCAGCCGGCGGGCCCACCTACCTCGACTGTCCTGGTGGAATCCATTCTCGCACTGCACTCATGTGGAAATAAGCCTGTTTACCACCAACGGGTCACACATGCTAATGAGCGTCTGTTTGTTTTCCACTGTGCTCATGCAGGAGGAAGGGAATTTGGGGGGAAATAATAGATGATATGCAGACAACAGTCCGGTGGCTTTGCAGCACTAATGATGAAAAACATACAACAGAGAATTAATGGATATGAAATCAGAACAGGAAATGTGGCCTGACACTTTGAAGTTGCCGATGCTGATCACACAAAAATACAGAATGCTGTCTGGCCTGGTTTGAAAGCAGTGGAGTTGTGGGTCAAGCATTCCCAGATAGAGTGGTATTATCACAATAATAACAACAACATCAATAATAATATTAATACTATTAATTTCTGTGGTCTTGAGCAAAGCACTCAACCTGCAATTTATTTTTGAATTAGTCTTTTTCACATACTGTATGTGGCAAAAAAGTAAGTGAACCTTTTGGAATCGCTGGCATTATTGTAAAATCTCATCTTCATATATTTTAAAATTATGAACAAACACAACCTTTTTTAATGAATATAATACAAATCATTGTACTTTTCTTGTTCATATTCACTTGGGCTGATGTTTTCATGCCTGACTCTCAGGCGCAAAAACATCGGCGAGCTCCCGCATGAACCCCATGACCCTGATTAAGCCTGACAGATTTTGAAATTCATATTCCGTGAACTACAGTATCATAACTGCAATTTTTAAATATACAAATGAAAATATCTGTTTCTCAATCAATATTATATATACACACACACATATATATATATTACTTTAAGCAATTAAATCATATATAATTCATACATTCAATTCAATCCAATCGCTTCCGAGGCCTTTGTTTGTAACGTGGTTTGAGTGTTGGTGAGGGTCTACTTTTGAACATTTTTCCATTTCTCTATGTTTAACATTTGTATCTTAATATTTTAGATGTTTTACTGCTATATTACATAATTATGATTTCCCCCCCAATCTAGTCAGCAACTGCTGACAAATCACAAAAAAGGTACAGCTGGTGTGACATCACCACTTTGAGACTTCAAGGCAGTGTGAAGCAGCTCACAAAGGTACAAAGGGTTCAGTAATTATGTGGTGCCTCAGTTGCTGGTGCATTAGTCACAAAGACTACAAAATTATGTAATGTGGCAGTGAAAAGGTCTCAGAACTTGTGATGACACATGGCAAACAGAAAAAACAGAAATAGTGTAAACCAACAGTTTCAACAAAAACTGAATGACTACGAACTTGCCACATTAAATGTCCCCTGTATTGTAATTTGTGGTGTAAGTAATAATTGAAAGTGCAAGATCCAAATTGTGATATCTCGACAACTGGATCATAGAATCTCTTACACAGCGGGTCTTGTGGGGTGTTCCCAGTATGCAGGGGTAAGTACCTACCAAAAGTGACACAAGTAGGGACAACCAGTGAGCCGGCAACAGGGTAATGGGTGCTAAAGGCTCAGTGATGCATGTGGGGAGTAAAGGCTGGTCTGTGTGGTCTAGTCCCACAGAAGAGCTGCTATAACACAAATGGCTGTAAACTTTGATACGGGTGATAATAGATAGTTATCGGGACACACAGTTCATTGCAGCATGCTGCATATGGGGCAACGCGGCAGCGTTCCTGCACTGTCTCACTGCAAATGGTTTGGGAATGGTTTGAGGAACATGGCAAAGTTCAAGGAGTTGAAACGGCCTCCATATTATTCCCATCAGTCTAATCTAGGTTCTGTGGGATCTGCAGAAAATACAGCCCTGATCCACAAAAGGCAGCACCTCGCAATTTACAGGAATTACACAATATTAGGCATTTTTTGTCCCACACACACAACCTTCCCCACTGCACTCATAACCCTCCCCTGCCTCCCTCTAGACATTTGACACTCCCAGCCCCACAGACTGTCCACCTCTGCACCAGCCACCCCCCACACACACACACACGCACAATCAGAGACCTCACCACCCTCTTTTGCCCATTTGCACTGTTGACTGGCTTTAACTGCCTAAACTGTCATGATTCATTGCACTATTACTCACTTAATCGTGATCTATTACAGTGATCTATTAATCACTGTATCGTTGCATGATCATGGCACTGTCTTTTGTTTACATTATATTTTTATAGTTCTTATACTTTTACTTGCACCGTGGGTCCGAGAGGACCATAATTTCAATTGTTCTGTATGTCCTGTATGTGTAGCATAATTGACAATAAAGCTGACTTTGACTTTGACTTAATGTTGCTGCTGATCTGGGAATCCTGGATTACATTGTCTGTTGTGTTAGATTATGATATTTTGAGAGAATTTAAGACATAGCATGTGATGTATATTGAGTTAGGTCGTGAATATATTTAAGATGTATAAAATACATTTTTAATATTGGCTACAAAAGAGATATTTTAATGAAGAGAACGAGGATCACGTTTCAATACATTTTTCGGAACGAATCATTTCAGGTTTTTGTTCATGGCCGGCTGCTGAATGTGGAGACGCCAACCGGATGTTACCAATTAAGTCGTCCGGGCAGTTGATAGGCCGTTTAGCACTCTAGCTATCAACACCTAAATGGTCCAAATCTTAATATATTTTTGAAAAAAAATCATATTGTGGTTTTATAATTCCAAAGAATAGCAATGATTAAAGCAATCTTGATATTTAACAACCACGGGAAGCCGCGGCTGATCAGATTCTATCAGTATTTTGTAAGTAATCTTGGGGTTGCTGTTCGAAACATTAGCATGTTTTGTAATCTGAAGCTGTTTTCACTATCAATTGATGAGCTGTCAGTTATGATTTAGGTTTTTGTCAGGTTGTGTTGACAAATGTGACCAAAAATCTTGATCGATGTCTGCTGTCAACAGCCAACTTCGAACTTAATACAAACGTTAGCTGATGCTATCTTGCGGTGGTGAAGTAGAGCAAACCCAGACTTGAGTAAGATAGCTTTTTTAGTTTCAGTTCCCTCCAGTTCTAACATATGTCCCTAAACGGCATTAACGTGTGTAATTTATTACATTATTTCGCTTTGGAGAAATGCGTTGTAACTACATGCGTATTGGCATGGTTGGCTTGTAATCACTGATCATTGATTTTTTTTTTCGTCGTAGCTTGTAACTGCAGGTAGGAAACACGTCTTTCAGTCAGAAAAAGTGAAACATTAGGACTCATTAACAATAACTCGTCTTCTAATGTTTTCTTTGGTGCCACAAGGTCCCCGTGCAACATGTTGTACTTGATCAGCAAACTAGATGGTTGCATTTCTGCAGGTGGATTTTTAAACCAGTTACTAATCTAACATTTACTGGACTGGTTAGCATTCAGCAGAGTTTGTGACATGTTTCCCTGCAGGCGGAGGACATGCAGCAGCAGATCATTCGGGAGACTTTCCATTTGGTGTCCAAGAGAGATGACAATGTCTGCAACTTCTTGGAGGGCGGAAGGCAAGTAGTGTTTGGCTTGCTAGGTTCTTTCTTTTAATGGGAATCACATTTCAACGTGTGAAGAACGGAGCAGATATTTATAGCTCATGTACATCTAAAACAACCCTCAGATGCATTTGTGAGCAATGCAAAGAAGAGCTGCTGAAGCTGAACTTGGCTTCTTAATGTTGTGATTTTTTTTTGTTTTTCATGGAAAGACTGAGGTAATATAGCAATTGACTGTAAGATTATGTACATTTGGAGACTTAAAAGTTTATATTGGCAGAGACTGAAAAACAGACCTGTAATTTAAGTTATGATGTGTTATGACATTTTGATGAAACTTTAAACACTAACTACTGTAATGCCAGGGCCAGTCTTTGGGTTTTCCGCACTTACTTTGATGTCACTACAGACGCTTACATCACTTGGCAGCAAAGAGGAGATGGCAGCAAACTGCAGATGCAGTGGCACTTGTTTAACCATTAGATGGAGGCAAACACACGTTGTCACTTTATTTCACTTTTCTTAGCAGCTGTTTTACTTAGACGTAAATAGTAATTTAATTATAGCATAGCTTTTGTTTGACCAAAAAGATCAGTGGGATTTTCTTGGAATATGGTATTTTTCTGTTTTCAGTCTCATTGGAGGCTCCGACTACAAGCTGATCTACCGGCATTACGCAACCCTCTATTTTGTCTTCTGTGTGGACTCATCTGAGAGCGAGCTGGGCATTCTGGACCTGATCCAGGTCAGCTTCAACTTTAACTTCGTGCTTCATGTGCAGTTAGTAGTAGTAGTAGTTTTTAGGCAAAATCACATCTCCCTTCTTCCACGTCACCCTCTGTTTGCTCAAGCGCAAGCTTTCAGCCCTTGTACAAGCTGGTTTTCATTACACGATGCTCTGTTTTTTTCATTTAGGTAAACATGATGGAACTTTATCTCTGTGCTTGTCCTGCTTGTGGGAATAAACTTTATTGTACTGCTCTCCTTCGTGAGAATCTCCCTGGATAAGACAGTTATGTGCTAACAAAACGTAAATCAGTAAACCCTGATATCACATGCTGGTCACACGGCTCCACTAAGTTATCATGTGAAATGCTGACAGACTCTTTCTTTTCTAACATTTAATAAATGAGATGATTGACTGATGAAATCCTCTCTGTTGCAGGTGTTTGTGGAAACGCTGGATAAATGCTTTGAAAACGTCTGTGAGCTGGACCTCATATTTCACATGGACAAGGTGAGTGGGGCAGCCTTTTCTATAGTGTCCCACTATACTAATAGCCCATCGACTGATATTTAATCATCTACTAGTCTGATAGTCGTTTAATGGGCTCCAATATGTTTCAAGCAAAAAAGTTTTCTCGTTTCACCTTCTCAGACGAGAGGCTGCGCCCCTCTTCTTTGTCACAAATGACTGGATCTTTGAGAAATTGTGTGTGACATTCTTTTTTGAAAAAAAAAGATAAATGTTGAATCCTCATCAGTAGCAGTATTGTGCATGTGCCGTGGTGTTAAGCTCGGAAGTTTACAAACAGCTGCGGCTTAGACATGTTTTAGCAGCACAACATGACCTGCTGAGCAATGGGCCCTTTCCAGTGTGAGAACAACATTCACTGTTGTTTGTAATCTGTGGGACAGCAACTCCAAAAGTATTTGCATGTGATGTTTATTTGCTGTCAACGCAGACCCAGCACTTCTTGTTGTTGCTTCATAGTAAAAGAACAGACATTTCTGTCTTTTGTTGTGCAGCAGCTGCAGAAAGTGTAATAGTGGTAAACTAAGGCCTGTGTATGTTTCCAGTTCCACTTGTATTTGATTTCCTTAGCCACTGTTTTAGTGAACTGTTTTGCACATTATCTCATTCTCCTGGTGTTGGCCATATTCAGAAAAATCCATCAGTGTTCAAGGTTTCTTTCTTTTTTCAGATGATGACTTTAAGAAGATGCATTTAAACTCTGCACAGGATTTTTTTTTAGAATGCAGCTCTGCACTGCATGGGCCACAACAAGGCCTCCTTTCTCTCCCTGGAACTGCATTAGAAGTGTTGCTGGTGACTAATCGGATACATCTTTGGCCATCTTGATTGAATTTTCCCAGCAGGAAATTGGAGTCATGTGGTGCGGCAGGGTTTGGCCTGAGGAATGTTCCCAAGATGGAACTTGGAAATATTTCTGCTTGAATGAAAATCGGTTGGTTTCTCCTAGCTGGGCATCACCAACCTGCATGGCATCATACAATTTGAACTTATGCATATGTGCAGGGTTTAAAAACAGACGTAATATTATTAGCCTGCCGTGTGCAGGCGCAGGTGAAGAGATCACAGAATTGTGCTGCTTCACCAGTTTGCATCTCTTTGCCTCCTGTCACTTCATGCAGCTGTCACAGATATAGTCCAACTCCTTTTCTCTAAGGAGGAAGTTTAGGAATGCAGCTTTATGGAACACTGTAACTTACTGATTTTAAAGCTGCTGCAGGCATGTCTTTCTCGTTTGTCATCCTCAGCCTCCAATTAACTGCAGTGAAAGTCCGTCTCATGTTCCCCCAAAATCCAAAATTTTCCACCCGCAGGAATTCACAAATCTAACCTCAAGAGGGAAGTTGAGACTCTCCCCAAATGAGCCGAGGGTGACGGCTTTCCCGGAGAGAAGTGGACTCTCTTATACCTCGGCCATCTTTTGGCATGAAGACACGCGGAAGAGCCGAGTCGCTAAACAAAACACAATCGCAAACTGCAATTTTAAACGGCTACATCTGGCTGCCAGTTGGAGCAGCCAATGCATCAGTCTGGCTAATCCATGTTTTATTATCGAATCTTCTATTCCGTTGTGTTTGGCAGTGTCGTCCCACATGTCAAGTCACAGCAAGCCTGCCAGGAGGCCCGTTTTTAATGGCTGCAGTTCAAATGGTGCGCACGCTTTAACCAAGCATGACCTCTGCCGTATCTGTCTGCAGGTCCATTACATTTTGCAGGAAGTGGTGATGGGAGGCATGGTGCTGGAGACCAACATGAATGAGATCGTAGCTCAGGTGGAGGTGCAGAACCGCATGGAGAAGTCAGAGGTCAGTCGGTCACTTTAAAGGACAGTGCCAGTGTATTTTTAACTCATAAATTGTAAGTTGTGTCATCTTCCCACTAGTACTAACTCCAATTCTAAGGGAATGTGTTTATTTTGCTTCTCATACACCCACGTTGTTTTGCGTTCACATTGCCGTTCAAATCAACTTGCAGACTTGAAACATAACATCACATTTACCATAGCCCTCATTGTTTGGTTCCATTGCCTGGTTCCAGACAGCTGAATTGTCGCCCACATCTCAGAGTTGTTCAGCAATTCAAACACATCTGGTGTTTTATCTATTACCACCAGTTTCCTGTGGTTAAATATATGCAGGAGTTCTCCCTGAGACCTCTTTGCGAGACTTGGAGTTCCACCAAAGCAAGTTTGTTTTCTCATATAGCAGAACGACAACAAGTGCAGCCAGACCATTCTCCAGTGCTGACCCAGTGCTGTGGAGATGCTGTGGCTCTGTCAGTGTGAGCCTACTGTTAAATTTATGTCATTAAAAGTAATGCAGGTTCGAGCAGGGAGTGTTCTTCCTGTTTTCATGGGAGGCTGCTGCAGTGGATAGAATTTTTATAATATAGAGTTAGAGGTGCAGGTTAATACCTCTCTCTTGTTCATAATGTTGCACGTGATGATTAGCTCAGCTTACCAAAGAGACTTTAAACAAGCAGAAACAGCTCACCTGGCTCTTTCCAAGGGGAATATTCCACCAGCAAATCCACTCACTTAGCAGAAGTTGCAGTTTTACAGTGAGTCATGCACAGTGACTTCCTGTAATGCCAGGCTGGGGTTAGTGGAGGTTGTTTTCCCTAGTCTCCCATGACTTGGAAGGTAGAAAATAGTGCTTTCTAAAAAAAATCTATTGGTATGCTTTCCTAAAGTATGCTAAAGTATGCACAATATGTAGTAAATTGGCAAAAACACATTGTCTACTTTCATGAGTTTACTGCAGGATTTTTTTTCTACAGTCAAAAAACTTGGTGTCATGCTCTAATGACCTAAGAATTCCCCTCGCTGTGACTTTAAAGCTGTGATTTGTGTTGTGTCGTTTGGGCAGGGAGGTCTGTCAGCGGCCCCCGCTCGCGCCGTCTCTGCCGTGAAGAACATGAACCTGCCCGAGATTCCCCGCAACATCAACATCGGAGACATCAATATCAAAGTGCCGAGCCTCTCCCCATTCTGAGAAGCATCCCAGCTGGGCTCTGCAGGGCTGATGTACTACTGACGTCTCAGATTCTCCACTGTTCCCCTCCACCCAGCTCTGTGGCTTAGACATAGAAAGCTGCGTTTATATATGTACTACGGAACCACAGTCGCTTACTCTCCCACTCATTCCAATCTTCTCTCGTGTGCAGGAGATTCGCTATGGATTATTTTTGAGTTCTACTGTATACGAGTTACAGATTGCTCCAGTTGAAGGATTTGCACAATAATGTAAAGTTTGATTCTATGGGGCATCAACAGTAATATTAATATCTATCCATTTTCTGCAATTCTTTTTGTCTTTTCTAGTTCTCCTGTTGATTTCCTGCTCTTTCTAGAAGAATAATGGTTGTTGACCTAGTGTGTTAATCCTGCACAACTCTTCCAATTCTCTGACATTCAGCACCAGTTATTCTGCTTTAGTTTTGAAAATGTTCCCTCCTGACTGAAGGGTGAATGTGGATGTTTTAGACAGAGCGCAGTTCACTGTAATATGATCCTTTGTCCTTCTGCATTGGCCCATAATTACGGAAGCATATCCCTACCTCCTATTCCAAGTGTGTTCTCACTGACTGGGATTAGACTCCTCTGCTTGGCTCTTGTCACAGTTTATTTCCCCCTCTCTGTAATATATCATGTCTTCGACCTCCTCGTGATTTGTGAATAATATTATTATTCTCCTGGGTGCAGATTGTGCTCAGTATGGCAAATGTAAATGCTTTGTATTTCGAGCCAAGTTTTAATGTGTTGCGATGGGAGCTTGCCAAGAGAGGCAACAGACTAATGTTGACTTTTTTGGGATCTTTTCTTTGAATAAGTGTTTCTATAAAGTGTGTTTGTGTCTCAATTGCTGTATTTAGTGGTCTGAGAGATTCAGAGTCAGTTCAACAACAAAGCCATACTCTGTTGGTAGAGTTTACTCACAATGGGCAGAACAGTCTGTACCTCAGATGAGTGCAGGTATTGACTTCCCTCTGTTCAACCACAATGAGTTTGCAGTTGATACAGCCACATTCTTTCACTCCCTCACAAGTTAAGGTTTTTTTTTTCCTTGGGAAATGTTCCTCTCCCGCACATCCCCAGAAAATCCTTAGGTAGCCATTGCCACCTCCCACCTCTACCACTCCACCCTCACAGATGCAGACTGTGAGTGTTTAACATCAGGCAGGATCACTCCAGCTCAACTTTGTGTCCCATGCAGACTTCTATCGTAGTTTGCATTGGACGTCCAGCTACACAGGGTTTGGTATGTACTCTCTTTCTCCTTTTCGACATGTTAATTTATCCAACTTGCTGCATGCCAACTCACGCTTTGCTGCAAGTTGTGTTTTCCTCCAACAGCAAAGGTTCTTTCTTTGCCTGTGCATAAGCTTCACAGCTTTTGGCACCATGTTGCAGGGTTGTGCTGCTGCTTTTGCACTGAAGAGGGCTTCTCAGAGCTGCTCTGCAACTAAAAGGTTATCCTTGATTGTTCACAGATGGCACATGAATGCAGAATAGACTGCACATATCCACTGTGAAATGTAGTTTACTTTATTCCGTTTATGAAATATGAATAATAAGCGGGATCACTGGCCTCTTAACGCAAAGCAAGCAGCTTTTGCCACTTTTTCTCCATTATTCCCCTAATTTCAATTCCATCAAATTTGTTTATGATGAAAAGCCTACATACAACAAGACTACTAACCACTCTTCCAGTGCAACTGGTACTTGTGCAATGCAGTTGTGAAAATAGTTAATGTATTTACTCAGAAAATGTATTCAAGTGCTGGTCTGACTTCTTGGCTCTGGTTTGGATTTATTGCTTGTCTGTCAGCATCCGGCGTGGGCTGCACTGGATGCAAACCCTGCAGCTCCTACAGCTGGCCGAAGTTTATCTGTACAGTGTGGAGCTGTTAAGTTACAGATTTATGTGCAGGAAGAATGATTATGCAAGAGCATATGTGTACAAGTGTGAGAGTGTTTAAAGGGACTTTATCGTCACATTCTTGAGACAAATTATTTTTAACTTCATTGATCCCGTGTAGGAAGTATGGTTTAAAAAAAGGAAAAATTGTGGGGGGATAGATAGATGATGCAAACAAATTGAGGCATTTTTATGTGCGTGATCTATTTCTTTACACATGCCAGACCAAGATTTACAGTAAAAAAAAAACCTGGCCAGACATCCTGTGCAAAAAAGAGAAACAATAGACAACAAAAGAACAAGTTGCATGCATGTATGTAAAGTATTTAATAATTTCTAATCACAACTCCTTAGTAATATCATTAGTACATAGTACTTGGAGGGAACTGGAGAAGAGAGTGTGTTAA
The DNA here is from genome assembly GCA_016785225.1 of Psettodes erumei. Classification (NCBI taxonomy): domain Eukaryota; kingdom Metazoa; phylum Chordata; class Actinopteri; order Pleuronectiformes; family Psettodidae; genus Psettodes; species Psettodes erumei. The sequence continues at coordinate 676,303 of JAFBJZ010000601.1, read as the reverse complement.
AATCACATGATGAAACAGGCGTGATCACATGGTTCCTTTGCTGTCATTTTTTACTCCATGAAAATATGCAACTTTGGGCCCCAGTATAAACATTCTCACTCACAATATTATCCCCTTCCCCTCTTTGCAAGCAGGGAAAAATGCTCCTGATTTGTTTGGCTTATATTGCTTATTAACTTGGCCCGAGTAGACATTTGGAACAATAGGAGCATTTATCATACGGACAGCTTATTCATTTCTGCTACTGTCTTATTAACTCCTACTCACCCATTTCACAAGCTGATTGTGGTTCACACTGAAAAACAGTGACTCTGATTTTAAACATATGCTGTATGTTGTTATGCTATGTTAAAATGCACAGATGCTACATATTTGGACAAAATGAAATGAAGACTTTAGACAAACAAAATTGTTACACCATAGAAATGAGTCTTTTCTGTGCAAACTGCTCTTAAATTTGCAGTGACTACAACAGAGAGAAAACAGAGCTGAAAACCAAAACAAAGCATGGTACCTGCACTCTGTCTTGGTAATCACTGGACTTGTGTACTTACTATGCTGTCTGCTGCACAGAGACAGACACTAGTCACCAGACTAAAGTAAAGTAAGAGGACAAGCTAGCTTGTGACATCGCATGTGGAAAAACATGATTTTTCCCCAGCTATTATCTGTAAATGAATAATATCCTTATGCTGGTGTCTATCAATGACAAGTACCCATTTCCATAAACTGGACTTCCAGTGCTTATGATTCAGTGTGTTGTTCCATATAAACTAAAGGAGTTGGTTTCCTCACCCTTTGAGTCAGTGAATTTCATGTAATTTGGTGTGGTTAAGATACCTTTAAATCACATCCTTAATGTATTATTGGTTAATTAATTATACTGATTTGAATAGAGTCACATTCCTCTCCTTAGAAAATTTTAAAATGGGCAAGAAATCTGAAAGTAAACGCACTTTGCTGTCTAGCGTGAAAATTTGAAACCTTTTTTTCTCAATGACATTGCTTCTATAATTCTTGCACCCTGCCTTTTGTAGGACTGAGTAGCATATGTTGTGTTGGTGTGTAAGTGTACACAGAGCATTATCTCTTCCTAACCATGAACCGCAGAGGTTTTCATCTTTCAGGCACTGCATGGCAGAAGCACAGACGGATGAGAATATGTTTTGTATTATGGAACATTCCTAGACAGTCTACATTTGTGTGTGGTCTTGGTCTACAGAGTGTTTAATCAGATTTAGATATATCATTTCCAGATGTGCTGTACCTGTGGGGTGCTGAGTTCACACGAAAATGACAGTGGAAGATCTTTTCTTTCATGTGTGTGCCTGTAGGACTTATTGATCCACAGCCTTGGAGTCTTTCTTCAAATACATAAATCAATAAAATGGTAGATAACCCTGATAAAGTATGCCTTTCAACAGTGTTGCACTTTATTTGGTCTGTTCAAGAAGTTGTAAATAGATTTTGTTGTTTGAACATCTTGTTTTGTAGTACCTGACCTTAGTAAGTAACAGGCTCAAATACCATGATCTGTTGAAGTAGAAATTCAAATTTCTATCTTCAAAATCTTTTTCCGCATTCAAATTTGTATCTGTATCTCAAGGACAAGTATCTCTATGCAAGTTAAGAAGAAGTCAAGAAAATGTCTAGACAAAAGATTCCTTTAGACTGGATAAAAAAAATTGCTGTTCACAAGAATCATCTGCTGATGTGAACCATGCCTCTCAAAAACAGATCTCTCAACATTTAGGATCAAGACTTGTTGAACTGCATGAAGCTGGAAAGGGTTACAAAGAGTTCAGATAATCACTGGCCCACAGTTAGACAAAATGTACTATATATACTGATATACTGTTGCTGATGATATAATACTGTAACCACTCCCAACAAGTGGGCTCCCAGGTAAGATGACTCCAAAGGTACCACACAGAGCGCTCAATGAAGTAAAAAAAGAAGTTCAGAGTAACAGCCGAAGGCTTACAGGAATCACTGGAGCTGTTCATGACCAAATCATGGCGCATGGTTGCATGGAACACAGTATCCATGACAGAAAAACCAGGGAGGAATCCCATTTTTTTGACAATGAATGCAAAGCAATTAATGAAGACCAAGTCATCTGGAAGCATTCACATACTTTTCCCTTGCCACTGTAGCCATTACGTGTGTGAAGGGAGGATAGACTTGTATTTGTTGTTCTCCAAGAAAAAGCTTCCATTTTGCAACATGGTATACTTAATAAGGACTTTGTAAGTCATAGCTAAAGGTAGCTAAATCATAAAAAGTCATGACTTTCAGACATTAGCAGTTGTAAATGCTACTAAATCATTAATAGAACAGTGAGTTGTGGACTTTCAACCTTCAAAAGAAGTGAAGTGTGCCCACCAGTCATGGAGATGGCTTACTTGTCATTACATAAAGAGTATGTAATTTCATTTGAGGCCCAAGGTCATGCATACATTTTGAGACTCAACATTAATATTGTTTTTCCTCTACAAAATTAATATGTTTCAACTTAATATATAAAACCATATGTAAGGAACGTCCTATTAAAATATACAGTGTTTTCTTGCACTGTGAGAATATCCTTATAAAACTATGTTATAAAGGATGTCATAAAAGTTAATACCGCTGTGACAAATAGAGACTCAGACCCAGACAAGGAAGGCAAGCTTAAGAAGAGCTGACAAATTACTAAATCAACTGACAAGTCCGCATGTACAGTATAGTGATTAGATGGTGAGGTTGTAGAGGAAACATCTGTACATGCCATCAGATAGGAAGGAAAGAGCAAAAACAGTTATAGTCAGCATTTTGTACAACAAATGGTCAGATCACATCCTGTGTCTTGTCCTGAGTTATCTTCTGTCATGGGTGTCAGTATGCAGTGTACCACTAGATACTGTAGTACCAGAGTGCAGCTACTGATAATGGTCAGTAATTCTGATATAGGCTACAGTTTTGTTTATTAAGAATAAATACAAGCCTATTGACTTTGTTTTACAACCCTGCATCATCATTAGCAGGTATGGTCTATTGTCTATGACTTAGGAAAACATACGACTGTGGAATATATCAGTTGTAAATGTTGCTTATCAATAAGACAATTTACTAGATTGTGTTTTATAATGCCGCACTATGATAACTTTGATCTCTAATCAAACTGTTCTTGCCTGTGCATAGGTGATAGCTAACGTGGCCATAACAATTGTCCATGCCCCTGCTTATTATTAAAAAATAAAGGGCACACAGAGAAGGGTTAATGACTAAGTGCTCCTGGGAAACAAACTATAAGACATCAGAATCATTAATACCTTAATGATAACCACAAGCAAGTTTTTGACTTCATATTCCAGATCCATATTTGATCCCTCAATAGGGGTCACATTATGCCTAGTCCAAAGGATTCCACCCAGCATCATATGCAGTAGCTGTTGTGGTTACTCACACAAGTCTATTGTTACCACTTACTAAAGCAATAGCTCTACAGTTTGAGAAGTATATGTATTTATGCCACTATCATGTCTACAGGCTACGCTTAGCTTAGCTTATCTTATCTTATCTTATAAAACATAAGAGAAGGGAAAACAGCTACAGTAGCCTGGCTCTGTCTCACTGCTAAGTTGGAGTCATCACCATGAGGCTGTCAGAAGGACAGTGGAGACTCCAAGAAGTGACGTTGTACAACCAAGAAAAGTTTTGTCATATGTATACCCCAGTGAGACCACAAGTGGACGTTTTCACACTTACTCGTGACACGGGTTAAACAAAAGAGACATTGACATTCTGGCAGGTGGATTTTGTAACCTTGAGACAAAGCCAGGCTAGCTGATTCCCCCTGTTTATAGTCTTTGTGATAGGATATGCTTACAGAAATACAGAGCAGCACTGACTCAGTTCAATTGTTCAGTTGTGTTTAGCAGTTACAGCCTTAGGATAAGAAAATGGATATAAAAATGTAAATTTATTTTATGTATTCAAAATGTGACGCGGTTAACCTCTGACCTCTTGGACCCCAGGCCTTGTGCCTGACAGACCCGTTTGGTCTGTCCCTGCAGTTTATGGTGACTAAAATTAGAAAACTTGAGATCGATATTGTTCAGGGTCTATCAACATATATAAACAGCAGTAATAGCTGTATAATATCGGTGACTTTGTTACCATATTTGTTCACCAACTCTTCAGATTACTTACTACTTTCTGACTGTTTGCACTGACTGTTTCAGCTGATGATTTTTTCTGAAAGTTACCCCTCCAAAGTACTGATCATGACAACACTTTCTGTTTCTCACATATTGGTTCCATTTATTTTTATTGATTTGTTGTTAGAAGTTATTTTTGTTACCTTTGCCTTACCTTTATTTGTCTTTTAACCAACCAAGATTGCTTGCATTATGTAACTGGCATAATTGACTGTCCACTGTATAGCCATTCTATTTTTGTAATTCAGTCTCCTTCCACCAGAAATTGCAGTAATAATGACTACAATCTTGCTTTACACTACTGACCACCGAGATCTTTCCCATGTAATGAATTATTGATTTTAATTGATACTGTACCTGTAGCACATAGTAATAGTGAAACTAAAATGCCATTTGTGCGCAACATAGATTGTGCACCATAGCTTGACATTTATTAACCTGAGTTGCACACTAAATGACCAAGGTCTTCCCATGTTTCCATTTCTCCTTAGGTGTTATGAAAGTGTCTTTTTTGCCATGTTAGTAGCTCATCCATTAACTGTGGAGGGAAGAGACCTGCTGTGCTGGACAAACACAAACACAGACTGAAACCCCTCAGAGTCCTGCTCTGATCTACTGAATCGGACATGGGGAAAGTCTACTATGTCAGTAAAAATGTGGGCCTTGGGATGCTTGTCCTGGCAGTCATTGCTTTGGCTACCATTATAGCGCTGTCCATTGCCTACCACAAAGAAAGGGCCAAGAATCAACACAGGCCTGGAGATGGAGCCACAGACAGCACCAGCATGCCTACACCACCTATTACCCCCTTCACCCCAAAGGAGCCCTGGGACCACTACAGACTTCCAGACTCCCTTGTTCCTGTTTCTTACAATGTGACCCTGTGGCCCCGACTGGAGCCCAATGCAGATGGCCTGTACATCTTCACTGGATATTCAGCGGTGGTCTTCAGATGTGTGAAGGAAACAGACCTCATCATCATTCACTCTAATAAGCTGAACCTCACCACATTTCATGGGCACCATGCTAAACTGAGAGGCCTGGGAGAAGCCACTGCACCCGTTATACAAAAGTCTTGGCTTGTAGTGAAGACAGAGTATCTGGTTCTTCAGCTGCGCAGCAGATTAGCTGTGGGAGCGACATATGTACTTAACACTGAGTTTCAGGGAGAGCTGGCAGATGACCTGGAAGGATTCTACAGGAGTGAATACATGGAGGACGGTGTGAAGAAGTAAGCAATGACATAGCATAGCATGATGGGGAACCTTTTTGTGCTCTTGACAGTGAAATTAATTTTCTTGGTTCCAATGTTCCTTTTGGTGGGTGTTTCACTTGGTTGATGTCTGCCCTTTGTTAACCAGGCTTTATGTAAACACTTAATTGAAACATTTTGCAGAGTTGTTGCTACCTCACAGATGCAAGCAACGTATGCCAGGAAAACCTTCCCTTGCTTTGACGAGCCAGCAATGAAAGCCATCTTCAGTGTAGTCATCATTCACAACCGAGGCACCGTGGCTCTGTCCAACGGCAGGGAAATTGGTTCGTCTTAGAAGGGTTTTTTTTTTACATCACTCTTACATCTTAATTTTCTGGGGATACTAGTTCAGCATGACAGAATATTGTAAAATCAAGTGAGAAGTGAAAAAAATACAATTAAAAAATATATATATTAAGTAATTGCAATGCAAAGACCACAAATGGCAACAGAAAAGTGATTTTCAGTGCCAGGTCAATGTCAGGAACAAGCGTTAATTAATGTGTGACACAGTTCCATCGTAAATGATTAATTACTTGGTGAACATGTTGCAACTTCATAGTTTTAATGCTAACAGAGTGTCAAGGTCTGACTGTTTCTCTCCCTGTGCAGATGTTGTCGACTCTGTCATTGATGGCATTCCTGTCAAAGTGACTACATTTGAGCGCACGGAGAGAATGTCCACATATCTGTTGGCATTCATCGTCAGTGACTTTGTCAACATTCTGTCACATCAAAACAACAATTTGTTGGTATGAAATTTTGTGTTACAGTGTTAAAGAGGACAAGGGTCAGAGGTCATCCATATGACTGTATAGTACAGGAAAATTAACAGCTGTTGGATAATCTCTCAGATTGGATTACAAACTTTCAAAAATCTTTGCAGGTCCGAATCTGGGCTCGCAAAAAAGCCATAGATGATGGACAGGGTGACTATGCTCTCAACGTTACAGGGCCGATCCTTCAGTTCTATGAGCGCTACTACAATGCAACATATCCCCTCTCCAAGTCAGGTGGGCCAACTCAGACACATGCTGCGGCAAACATTTTCCTGTGAGGATGGAAATATTCATCCCATTTCCTTTATGACACATTGCCAAACATTCAGTCTTTGCAAATGGAAAGAAACACATGTTGTTATGTTCAGTGGTCCCCTTTCCCCGTTCATGACATTAGTTGTCATGCCTCTACAAATGCATATACAACACATATATTAAATAATTATGACATGACAACTCACTTTTTCATGCCTCAACATACTTTGATTACTCTGAGGTTTTACAGCATTATAAGACATTATTTCTGCCACAGTATTCAGGTACTACAGTACATTGTACTATTGGCATAAGACATAATTGTAAAGTCATACTCCTCTGGCCCCTACACTAAGAGAGGATTGTATATTATTATTGAAGTATTTCAACCTCATATTTCTTCCTCTGTCAATTACATTTGGTGAATATTGAAGATCGAAGCAAATCGAATCAAACAAAGATTGATGGATCAGATGTACATGTGTGCAAAATTTATTGCTGTATCATTATAAGGAAATGTCTTGATGATATTTGATGTTCAAAATAGCACTGAAATTGTGTTACTTGTGTGTTTATGGCTTGGCAAGCTCTCCTCATTTAAAGGGAAATGGATCATATTGGGGTGTGGACCAATATGGCTTTTGTGGTCCAATACTAATGCTCACAATTTATCTTTGAATTTCTGATGTCCTCATTCTCTCTAGATCAGATCGCCCTACCTGACTTCAATGCCGGTGCAATGGAGAACTGGGGTCTGGTTACATACAGGGAGACGGCCCTGCTCTATGACCCCCTTGTATCCTCCACTGGAAACAAAGAGAGAGTTACGACTGTCATCTCCCATGAACTTGCACACATGGTAGGCCATTATATTTCTGCCAAATGGCTGTCATCGCTTCAGTCCCAGTTCTATCAAGGAGAAGAAAGAAAAACATTGTAGTGAGATTATAATCAGGACATCGATTAGGTGCAATCACACTCCCTAATTTTACTGAAGAACACAGTATTGTTATAAAAATGTATTTAGCAAGACCCACTCAGCTTTCCTTTGAAAGGCATAGGATGGCAGATCATCACCTGGGGACAAATTCACAAGGGATGGAAAATTCTGTGGTTGGGAATTTCCTTAAACCCCTGCTGAATCATTCTTTATATTTCTTGGAATGGAGCTTCAGTGGTGATGTTGGCCAATAGCTTGTTGGTGTTTGTACAAACACCCTGAACCCTAGTACCCTGACAATGTGCTGAGATTAACTGAGGCACAACCCTTGATTTTCACACTCTGATTATTCTTCTTGTGATGTGTTTGCTTTAGTGGTTTGGCAACCTGGTGACTCTGAGATGGTGGAATGACCTGTGGTTGAACGAGGGCTTTGCATCATATGTGGAATACCTGGGAGCTAACCACGCTGAGCCAACCTGGGACATGGTAAGAGCCATGCTTGTATCCTCAAAGACAAGGGGCCATGTGACCACCTCACAAGAGAGGTGCAGTTAGGTTTGACAGATTACCAACAACAGTTCATGGACATGGTTTCCTGTGCTTACTTACCTGTCTGCTTGTCTGCAGAAAGACCAGATCATTCTTTATGACGTGCACAAGGTGTTTGCTGTGGATGCCCTGGCCTCGTCTCATCCACTGTCCCGCCGGGAAGAGGAGGTCAATGAGCCTGCTCAGATCAGCGAGATGTTTAACACAATCTCCTACAGCAAGGTCTGCCCCTGCAACAAAATGTTACACAGTATCTGATGCAGGATCTTATACAGTTATAAGGGATTTTATTATTACATTTGTATTATAGACAATGTAGCTAAATCTGTTCTCTCTAAAAGAAATTCCCAGAAAAAAAACACTTTAGTAACACCTTTGTATCAGAAAATCTTTTCATTTTCCAGCCTGGATCTTACCATTTCTGTCTGAGCCAGGTTTCGCCATCAGGGCAACATCTTGTTTTAATATTTGCTTTGGATTAGATGTAAAATATTTTGCTGTTATGAGAAAAGTCAAACCACCAAATTCTGGTGGTTTCTGTGTTTTTTTTCAGGGAGCAGCTGTGCTCAGGATGCTGTCAGAGTTTCTCACTGAGCCTGTGTTTGCCCGAGGACTCAGTGTGAGTATGTCATAAGACCTCATCACTTAATTACCACTGCCAAAGCGCATGTGTGTGTGTTTGTGTGTGTGACTTAGAACACTGTGGTGACAATCTGTGGGTATGACAAATTAAAGCAATTTTTTTCTGACTGGGTGAATGAGTGACACACAAAATTACTCAGGATGATTGACTTTAAGTTCCTGATTCTTCATTTCCAGTGTGAATAACCAACTACCTAATCCTCCCTGCTTTGTCTCCCCAGTCTTACTTGAACACATTTGCCTTTGGTAACACAGTGTATACAGACCTGTGGGACCATCTCCAACAGGTTGGTTCTTCTAAAAAAAACTTTACTGATCACAGATGTGCAGTGCCTGATTTACCTGACAATATGTTCACAAGTGTTTCCTCTAACTTCCTGCTGCCCTTGCTGTTTGTTTCCAGGCAGTTAAAAACACACCAGGTATTCATATTCCACATACTGTCCATGACATCATGAATCGCTGGACTCTCCAGATGGGTTTCCCAGTGGTCACTATTGACACCCGGACAGGAAGTATCAGTCAGACACACTTCCTGTTGGATCCAGACTCTGTAGTGGACAGGCCTTCTCAGTTCAAGTAGGAATCAGTTTTACCTTATCCTGTAAGTTTCATATAGATGATAAATGATGTGATTTGTTTGTTAAAGCAATATCTTCCATTTGGATAAATGTCTTCTTTAATAAAACAATCACTACTGGCTGAAGCGCATAAAAATGCTATACAGTATGTTTGGGAATCATATTATAAATACTGTAGTTCTTAGCAAATGTTTGTTCAGAGTTTACAACCATGCTGGAAGCTTTGTGAGACTGTACTTTGGCATAGTGGTGTGAGCTAAATGCTACAATGAGCATCCTAACATGCATAAAATGACAATGTCAGGGTTTACCCTCTTAATTTAGCACACTGTGTGTCTATAATCACCAAAGTCATTAGGATTCTTTGTCTGGGAACGACGATTGTCTGTACCAAATTTCAAGACAATCCATCAAGAGGTGGTGGGATATGTGTGGCCCAAAATCACACAGAAAGTCTGACCAACAGACTAACACTGACATCCCTGTGCCCATGCAACAAGCATGGCTGAAACCCATAATTTTTCTACCTTTGTCACTATCTCTTTGTCTTTATATATGTTTCTGTCTAGTTACACATGGTTTGTTCCTATTAAATGGATGAAGACAGGTGTGGAGCAGCAACAGTACTGGCTCCTTCAGAAGACAGGTACAATACATGCACTGCTCCTCTAAATTCAACCCGCAATACATAGTGTCCTACCAGACAGGAGGACTCAGTCAGTGGCTCCAATGTCAAGTGAATATTTTGCAGCTTTGGCTTCTCTTCTTTTTATATTTCTTGCCAAGACACCAACCATCTGATGGCAGTGTCAGGAAGGGACTGGGTGCTGGCGAACACCAATGTATCTGGATACTTCAGGGTGAACTATGATCTTGACAACTGGGATCGTCTCCTCTCCGTGCTCAGCACCAACCACCAGGTGAGTCACATTCTACATTCTCCCCGTTAAATGTTTTTGATACAATGATGCCATGACAGTGCAGTGATAGCTTAGTTTGTGTGTTTGATACAACAAGTACAGAAAAAGGTAAGATTAAATTCAATTCAAGAGCTACACAAGAATTCTCGATATTGCATTTCTGGTTGGTCACAGCTGTTTTATTTGTTTCACCACATGGTTGTTTATACTTGTGAATTTAACATGTACAGTAATTGTTTGTGTGTCATTTCTTTCAGACTTTATCAATCATAAACAGAGCACAGATTATAGATGATGCTTTCAACCTTGCAAGGTAAAGAATAATAAGTATTTGAATTATTAAACAATTCAGTCTTTGTGTGTGTGAAAAGCATGTGCAGGATTTACTTCCTTTTTGCAGAGCCAAAATAATCAGTACAACATTAGCCCTGACAACGACCAAATACCTGTCCAAGGAGAGAGACTACATCCCCTGGGAGTCAGCTCTGAGAAATCTCGACTACTACATCCTCATGTTTGACCGCATGGAGGTCTACGGAGCTTTACAGGTTATTACTGCTTAATTATGAATAGTAACACTGATAGTAATTTTGATATCAATAAGAGAAGCACATGAAAGGAAAATATAAATGATGGGGTATAAAAGAACAAATGTTGATTTATTTTTAGGCATACCTCAAGAAAAAAATCCAACCACTTTTTGAGCACTTCACAGAAATTACAGCTAACTGGACCAAAGAACCAACAGGGCACACAGACCAGTAAGAGTTGTGATAATAGCAGATGTATATATTTAAAATAAAATGCTTAACATTATATTGGATGCAATTTTTCAATACTTCAGTTTTCCCCACTTTTCACAATCATCTTCCCTTTCAGGTATAATCAAATCAATGCTATCGGGACAGCCTGCAGTATGGGTGTGACGGGCTGCCGGGAGCTGATCAAAAGCTGGTACAAACAGTGGATGAAAAATCCAAGTCACAACCTGTGAGTACAGAGCAGTTTCAGTTCATTCTTTCATATTCATATAAATTTGACTGCTGGACTATAGATGTTATTAATTCACCCCAAACAGAAAAAAACTGTACAAACATGAGTTGTAGGCAGCTAGTAATGTACACACCAACTCTGAGTGTGAGGAGTGAGCCTATGCGCTTAGTATTTTGTATTCATTTTCTGATCTGCTTTATCTTAAACTTGACATTTACCAGGATCCGTTCCAACTTGAAAAGCACAGTTTACTGCAGTGCCATAGCTTTTGGGGGTGTGGAAGAGTGGGACTTTGCATGGACAATGTTCAAGAATGCCACTCTGGCTTCTGAAGCTTCCAAGCTCAGGGCAGCTATGGCCTGCACCAAAATACCTTGGCTTTTGAACAGGTATGTGTCAGGGACCAAACATGTGGAACATCCTAGTCCCTCGTGTTTTGTGGATGAGACACTTGTCAGTGTCAGATTATGCTAATTTAACTGCTGGACTGTTTGTGTTTATGTGCCCACAACTTTCTGTTCAAATGTTGTTGTAGCTACAGCTAGCAACATTCACAGCAACTCAGTGAGTGTTTGTGTGTTTGTATGACACTCAGACTTGGCAGATGCCAGAACTCTTCAGTTAACATATTTTTTTGAGTCTTCAAATCGATCCATGCTGCCGAGAGCCAATTTGCTTCTGTTCACAACCACTTGTGTCTTTCTGTTGAGTTAAATGCATTTGTGCATTTGTCTGCACACACATTTAAAGCTCTCTTACAAATATGTCACTCCTCTTCACATGCTAAAAGTATTAAAAGTGTGTTTGGGAAATGATATCTTTGTCTATTTGAAAATGTTTTGGTTGAGTTAGGTATCTGGAGTACACCCTAGACCCGACTAAGATCCGCAAACAAGATGCAACCTCTACCATCCAGTACATTGCACAAAATGTTGTGGGAATGCCCCTGGTGTGGAACTTCGTTAGAGCAAAATGGACCTACATTTTCAACCAGTAAGAACGCACTTGAAAAACAGTCATCATTCTCGAGAAATCAACTACAAATAGAAGAGTATTTTAAACACAGCATCTGTAGCAGCTCAAGACTGAGTGCTGTGAAGTTAAAACTGCTGAGAATTTCAAATTAGTGACGTAACCTCTCCACAGTGCACATAATGCTGCTTTCCCCTCACCACATTTGCCGAACATTTCTTCAGTGCAGCCCAACAGGTTTAGTTAACAAATCACAAATAACAAAATGTAACCGTCAAAGTAACTGCTTTTGATTTGAATAGTGAATTAATAACCATGTATCAAGAGTTTCCTATATGTTGCAACTATTCTTGAGGCTTCACACTCGTCCAACATCACCAGACTTGCTTTGCCTTTACTTGCAGATTTTCCCCTTTTCAAGGACACCTCTTTTTCTGATCTGATCTGTTGAAGGTCAACAGCATGATATGAACACTTTCCTTCTGCTCATTTCTGTCATCACATTGCTACATCTTTAAAATGAACTTCATCTGTTTTTGTGTGTTAGGTACGGAAGAGGATCATTTTCCTTCTCCAGTCTCATCAGTGGAATCACAAAGAGATTCTCTACGGAGTTTGAGTTGCAGGAGGTATGCAGCCCACACAGCCACAGCCACACTGAAATACATACTGCATTTCCCTGAGGTTATTTTGAAGTAAACAAAGACAACACATGTAGTAATTCAGTTCTTGTGTCTTGTTTTTGTTTTTGTTTCTCTCCCTCTCCAGCTGAAGAAATTTAAAGAAGACAACCTTCATGCTGGTTTTGGCTCAGCCACCTTAGCCCTGGAGCAGGCCATAGAAAAGACCACAGCCAACATTAAATGGGTGACAGATAATAAAGCTCATGTGCTGAAGTGGTTTACTGAAGAGTCCACATGAGAACACAAAAGTGGCATGTCCAAAATTATTCATACCCTTTGTAAACTGCCATGGTCTATGGGAAAATCCAAAGTTCTATACCATTCCAAATAGTCCAAGCTGTTCTAAAATATCTAATTACCCTGATTCGTTGGGAACAGCTGTTTTAATCAACTCAACAGGTGAAAAACAGCAGCTCTCTGCAGTTGGCCTGTGGACAGACATGGCTAAGACAAAGGAGCTCACTGAGGACCTGTGCGTTGTGGCTACTCACAAGTCAGGAAAAGGCTATAAGGCCACATCTAAATGTTTTCAAGTTCCGGTGGCTACAGTGCAAAGTATTATTAAAAAAGACAAGACTGTCTGTGGAAAATTTCAGAGGATGTGGTTGGAAGCCAAAAGTGACACCTGTGTGGGCCAGGAGGATAGTGAGAGAGGTGAAAAAGAATCCAAGGATCACCACTAAGGCCATCCTGGTGAATCTGTGCTCTGCTGGTGGCAATGTCTCAAGGCAGACAGTCTATCAGACACTCCACACTGCTGGGTTTCACTGACGCAGATGAAGGAGGATGTCACTTCTCCAGATAAGACACACAAAAAGTCTGCTTGGCCTTTGCAAATGCTCATCTGGACAAAGAAGAAGATGTATGGTCAGATGAAACAAAAATTGAATTGTTTGGTCACAATGATGTATCCTTCATTTGGATATTCATTCATTTATTCATTCCTTCATTTGGATTTGGAGAAGCCTTCAACCCTAAGAACACCATCCACTCTGTCAAACATGGTGGTGGGAATGCTTTGGGGGTGTTTTTCAGCCAATGGACCAGGGAACCTAATCACATTAAATGGCACCATGAAAAAAGAGCAATACATCAAGATTCTCAACAACAATGTCAAGCAGTCTGCAGAGAAACTTGTGGACTCGTGGACATTTCAGCACGACAGCGACCCAAAACACACAGCAAAAGTGGTGAAGAAATGGTTAGCAGACAAAAATATTAATGTTTTGCGGTGGCCCAGCCAGAGTCCTGACTTGAATCTAATTGAGAATCTGTGGCAGGAGCTAAAGATCAGGATGGTGGCAAGGAGAACCTCCAACCTGAAAGAGTTGGAGCTCATTGCTAAAGATGAATGGGCAAAAATACGAGTGGGGACATGCGAAAAGCTGGTCGGCAATTATAGGAAGCATTTGATTGCTAATTGTAATATCCAATAAAATCTTTTATATTGATTATTGAGAAGGTTATGAATAAATTTGGACATGCCACTTTTTGTTTAAATGTAAATAAAAGCTGAAAAAGTGGGAAAATATTTTTTTACCACAATGACGCCTCTTGTACATTGTCTTATTATCTTCTGGGAGACGGCTGTGTCATTTCCAAACAAAAAAAAACTTGCTGGTTGAATAAAAGTAACTTTAAGTCAAAATTTACCAAGGATTATGAATAATTTCAGGCTTGACTGTATATTCAGACCCAGCTAAATACTTAATAATGCAAGGTAAGAAAAAGTGGTTTTCTGCATCTTACTGTAATTTGGTGCATTGTCTGCCTGCATTTGATGTGGCTCTTTAGAGTGGTGAAAATTTTTTTTTTTTTTTTTTTTGGCTCCTACCAGGCATTCAGGCCTAAAACAGCCTTGTGTTTAAAAAACATAAGGGGCAGCTTTGGTGAGGTTAGATTCATGAAGGTACCAGTGGGACAATTACATATGAGTGATGGATGCCAGTTTGAGTGACAGATCCATGAAACTGAACTTAGTAAAACATCAAAAGTCTTGCACCGAGTTAAATTTTTTAATGACACAGGATTTTACAACTACACTCTACAACATCATTTACTATGGTTTCTGGCTCATTTAAACAATAAAGCAATAAAATTCTCAATAAGTTACCTGACTCTTTAAATGTGTGATTTAGTTGTCTTTAGTTGCCTCTGGATGATTGCACACAGAGGGTTTCATACTTTGTTATTATAAGAGGTGTCAGACTGTCAGATCCATCATTATTCATTCAGCTCAGCTGAATGCTGATACTTCTCTTCGCTTCCCATTATTGGGAAAAGGTTTAGAGATAAGCACCACATGCAGAAAATATGTGTGATCAGTTCAAGCACTAGAAGGTCTCCATCTCTTAAAGCCTCAACTCTTTTGGTCAAACAAAGCAAATTTGTATATTTCAAAACATGCGAGGGTAAATAAAAGTTTATCCCATTTCGTAAGCCATCGTTAAAGCCCATTTTCATCATGTTACACTTTACTTTACGCAACTATCAGAATGCCAGATCTGTATACACTTGACATTTGAAAATTGTACACACACACCCATGCATGCACACACACACACACACGAGAACATACACTGACTTACATTCATTTCCTGGAGACTTACTCTTACCGTCACCAAAACTACTACTTCCCTAAACCTACAGTCCCCACAATCTGACTGTGTAAACAGGCAACATGACAACATGATTAATACACAAACACACACACACACACACAAGCACAGAAATCTACTGTATTTCTACCACCACACAATTTACAGTACTGAATAAACAGAGACAACACAGGCTGGCTTTTAAAGAAGGTCTTTATTAAGAGTCATTTTGCAGGTATAAAGTTCACCGATGAGGTAGAAATCATTCTTATCTCAAGGACTTTTTACAACTTAGTGTTTTGGACTTTCAGCTGTCCCCGCCCAGGAGGTCATCCTTTAACTTTGGCCTGAATGACTAGGACATAAATAGGAATCAGTTTCACCCTTCTGTCTTCTTCCTCTCTGGTGGAGACATGGCGAAAGGCTTGTACATCAGCAAAGCTGTGGCAGTGACCTGCGTGGTTGTAGCCATTGGCACCGTGGCCACCATCATTGCCTTGTCTGTGGTTTACGCTCAGGAGAAGTCAAAGAATGAAGTGATATCTCCATCCACTGCCAGCCCTGACACCACCTCTACTGTCACCACCGCCTCGATCACCTCCACAACCTCCATCACCCTCACCCCCCCATCCTCCACAACTGCATCCACCCCGAAGGAGCCCTGGCAGCGCTACAGACTTCCAGACAACCTTGTTCCCATCTCCTACAATGTGACCCTAAGGCCCCGACTGGATCCCAATGCAGATGATCTGTTCATCTTCACTGGAAACTCCACAGTGGTCTTCAGATGTGTGAGGGAGACCGACCTCATACTCATCCATTCCAACAAGCTGAATCTCACCATCTTTGAGGGACACTATGCCAAATTGAGTGGCCTGAATGGAGGCAGCGCACCAAGCCTGAAAAAATCTTGGTTGGAGGTTCCTACCCAGTACCTGGTGGTCCAGCTTAACAGCCCTCTGCAGGCTGGCAGCGTGTACGAGCTCTTCACTGACTTTGTTGGAGAGCTGTCCGATGACCTGGGAGGATTCTACAGGAGTAAATACATAGAAGATAATGTGGAAAAGTATGATCTTCTTGATCTCTTAATTTGATATTTTAGAAACCATTTAAAATTATTTTTGCAAAATTCTTTGAAATTTGATGTAATTTGTTTTAGAGATTGTAGTTTAGTATCAAGTTATGTCACTGTCAGTGTCTAACGAAAAAAGACCTACTGACATAGTAAAGTAGGGTGTAAACACTTTCACAACTTAAACACCCTAAAGGGTGTTGCGCTGACATTTTTCTTCTTGATGTGGGTGTGGGGTATTGTCAGAATTGTGGCCACAACTCAAATGCAGCCAACTGATGCCAGGAAAGCCTTCCCCTGCTTCGATGAGCCGGCTATGAAAGCTGTCTTCCACATGACTCTCATTCACCCCCAAGAAACTGTGGCTCTGTCCAATGCCATGAACTACGGCAAGTTCTTGTTTCATTGTTCAGTGCAACATTTTACCAGGTTTACCCCTTCATAATACACTTTTAATTTTTAAATTTTTAAATTTAGTTTAACAATTTTTTTTAATTGTAAAAAATCCTCTGCTGTCTTTTTTGTACAACAGACACAATAAGCTCATTACATGTTTTTATATTAAAATTATGGATGTCTTTGTCCCCCCCACAGACCCTGTTAGAATCACGGTGGATGGCCAGAATTTAACCCTGACAAGATTTGAACCAACAGAGATTATGTCAACCTACTTGCTGGCTTTTGTTGTATGTGAATTTGACCACATTCAGAAAAGCCGTGGCGCAGAAATTCTGGTAAATATTTATTACATCTTACAGCTATTGTGGTAAAATATCTATATTATTTACATTTATATCCATTTTAGTATCCAGTAGTTTAGTACTACTATTCAGTAAACTTCTAGTTTAGTATTCTGCTATCATTGTTGTTATTTTACAGTTTTTGAGTCCCAGTCATTTTTCAGTGTATGTCTTATATGATCATTTATGTTTATATTAACTTTTCTAATAGTTGATTACCACTGTAGCACTGAGAGTGCTGAAACCTCCCTATTGAGTAGAACAAGGGGTTTTGTTCAAGTGAACAATAAACTCTAACATTAATAATCAGCATTGAGAACCACACTGTGCCCCAATACAACTTCTACTACTAATACTGGATCCTTTCGCTACTACCGCTGCTATCTGCTATTCCTGCTACAGCTTTGATTAGGGGCAATAATTTAAGATGACCTAAGCCCAAAAGAGTCTTAACTTTACTGACAAAAACCCAGAATTTGGATTAACCCAGTAACCAATGATTTATGCAATGACAGGAAACCAGCTGTATAACAGCAAGTTTAGATTATTGCTCAAATGTCTTCATCCTACTGTGGTTTGTATCTGTGCAACTGATTTAACAGTTTTTTGCAGTTAGCTGTATTGTGCATTACTGATTGCAATCAACTGTATTTGTAGTCATAGTTATTGTTATTTTGTTATTATAATGCATTAATTATAATTTTATAAAGCCGTGCAACTATTACTATCATTATCCACCACTGCTCCTACAATCAACTATGAATCCAAATTTATTTTTTCAAATTTAAATATCTGAAACAATTCAAACAACTAGTCTCCTAATGAAATCCTTCTGCTTTGACACATCTGTTGTATGCCCCTTTGGTTGGTTGGTTCTGTGCTGCCCTCTGCTGGACTCAAAGCTCAGCCCAGATCTCTTGTCGACCACAATTTTTTCTCTCCAGTTAATAAACAACTATTTTTGTCCAGATCCGGATCTGGGCTCGCAGACAGGCCATAGAGGGGGGCCAAGGAAGCTATGCCCTTGAGAAGACTGGACCCATACTGTCATTCTTTGAGGGCTATTACAACTCTCCGTACCCCCTAAGCAAATCAGGTAGGAACCACATGTACACTCACACATGGACAGAGGAGGTTTATAACCACTGTTTGAACCAGATAGATTTGAAAATGTGCTGTAGCTCTCATAAAATGACTTGGTTTTACCCCTGTAATGGTTTTTAGATCAGATCGCTCTTCCTGACTTCAGTGCTGGAGCCATGGAGAACTGGGGTCTGATCACCTACAGAGAGACTGCCCTCTTATATAATCCTGCCGTGTCATCCAATGGAGACAAGGAATGGGTGGCAACAGTCATCTCCCATGAGCTTGCTCACATGGTATCATGCTGAACAACACCAAGTGGTTCCAACCAAACCTTTGATCATGAATGTGCTTAGCTTTGAGATGTGTTTGAAATCCTTCCAGTAAAATGAAGGTGTGTCCTCTTAGTGGTTTGGGAACTTGGTGACCATGAAGTGGTGGAATGACTTGTGGCTAAACGAGGGATTTGCCACCTATGTGTCTTATCTTGGAGCCAACTATGCTGAGCCAAAGTGGCATATGGTGGGTTTGGTTCTCTGTTGAGTATGAATCTGCCGCATGCTATGTTTTGAATGGATCCCCTTCCAAGTTACTCCAATGTGAGCCAAGTCCTGGCAAAGTAGATGTAGAGTTCAATATAACTTCTTGTTACATTTTGTGATCTGATATGGACATAGCATTTGATAATGCCACAGTGCAAAATGCCAACATTTTATTCTCCACATTTTGCAGAGGGATTTGATAGTTCTGAATGAGATCATTGGTGTGATGGCTGTGGATGCCTTGGCCACCTCTCATCCCCTTTCATCCAAAGAGGAGGACATCCTGAAGCCAGAGCAAATCAGTGAATTGTTTGACTCCATCACATACAGCAAGGTGCAGTGTAAATGTGTGTAACATCACAACAACCATACCCCAATTGTTCTCTGTTGTTCTCTGCAAGCACCACGAAGAAAGACTGACCTCAGATAAACAAAATAAGAATGAGAATATTTATTTGCACAATATATTTATTTTTTGACGATTGACTCCCATCAAGGACTCCATCTTTGGACACATCAGACAAAATTACTGTCATATTGGATATGTCACCCACTAATACTGTTCATATCTCTGTGGCACAGGGTGCTGCAGTCCTCAGGATGCTCTCAGAGTTTATCACTGAGACCGTCTTTTCCGAAGGACTCCATGTGAGTACATTTCATTAAGCTGATGAGATTCATAATCTGTATGTGTAGTGGAACTGACCTGCACCTCAATTATTTTTTTTTATCACAACAGTACAACTGCAGTATAACCAGTGGTTTATTATCTGTCTGCAGACATACTTAGAGGAGTTCAAGTATAAAAACACAGTCTACACAGACCTCTGGAAGCACCTGGAAATGGTAAGACAGTACCACCATCCTGGCTGCTTTCTTTCCACATGCCTTTAAAACTTTTGTGAAAATTTTTTTTTACTGCATAAATATTAAGATGTTTCCTCATAAAAATCCCTGGATAAATAACAAAATTGGCCTGAACCCACTGACGAATAAGCAAAAAGAATTTGCAAACCTTACAACAAATCCATCATATTCATTATTTCATTATATCCTTCTGTAAATATGGCCATGTCTCACAAACTCCATAATGTTATTAATATAGATATATTATAAACAGGGGTGACCTGTAAATCCCACAAAACCTAAAATTCTCAGAATCTGTGATAGTTGTGTCTCCAACCATGGTTAATGTTCTGTTTATTAGTGTAAAATTGATCTCCTACATACACCCATGATCAATGTGCTTTATATAAATAGCTTTGTATAGAAATATATTTTTTATATTTATTTTATATTATATTTTTTATACTGTAGTGAAGCAGTAGCCATGAATTCTTTTGCCACTTAGGGGCACTGAAACAACTTGTGAACACAGCACTGACATATCACCTCATGCTTAGCAGCTTTGCTTAGCTAATGGCTGTCTACTGAAACCTCTCAGGAGCAGACACAGTAGTATTAGACAGTTCTCAGAATAGGTAAATTGTAAGAAGTCTTGGCACTTCATATAAAATAGAAATATTGAAATACTGAAGAAATATCATTAGTATGAAAAATGTGTCAAATGTGCATCGTGTGTAATGAGTGAAGGTGAATACATTATCAGGGAGCAACAAAGAAACATACTATTGCTAACATTTGAATGTTCCCCTTACCAGGCGGTGAATAAGTCTGGCATACATTTGCCCGCATCTGTGGAGGATATCATGAACCGATGGATCCTACAGATGGGATTTCCTGTGGTCACCATCAATACCAACACCGGGCACATCACCCAGAAACACTTCCTGCTGGATCCAGACTCTGTGGTGGACAGACCTTCAGAGTTCAAGTAGGAGCCACTCTTCACTGTTTCAGAGTATATGCTGAATTTATGTGGTTATACACAGCATGACTGTGTCATTCTTAACTTGCTTTCTCTCTCTGTATACTGTGCATTTACGTGTATTTGAATGGCTGGATGGATGTGACTCCAGTTACGAGTGGATCGTTCCTATAACATGGATTAAGAATGGTACAGAGGGAAAACAGTACTGGCTTGTCAACAAAGAAGGTGAGATTCATTTTAGGTGTAGGTTTAGAGCATTGTAAAGGTGAGGAACACAATGTAAAAAGATGGTCCATCCAAACAGGTTCAGACACGGACATGATCCTTAATGTTAATGACTGGATGGTGGCCAACATAAATATGAGGGGCTTCTACAGAGTCAACTACGACTCTGACAACTGGGAGCGTCTCCTCGCCAAGCTGAGTTCCCAACATGAGGTATAACACCTGCAATGATTTGCAAATGACCACCCATACCGCCAAACCCAATTTCTTGATTTCATTGTTCATTGTTCATATTTTAGGATATTCCAGTGATCAACCGGGCTCAAATTATAGATGATGCTTTTAATCTTGCAAGGTGAGATACTTCTGTTTTTTTAAGCAAAGCACTGTGGTTAATATAGAAACAGAGAGCTCAGCAATTGTGACTTTTTCAGGGCAAAAATGGTGAACACCACTCTGGCTCTGAGGACAACCAAATTCCTCAGTAAAGAAGTAGAATACATGCCCTGGCAGACAGCCAGGAGCAACTTAGACTACTTCTTCCTCATGTTTGACCGCAGTGAAGTGTATGGACCCATGCAGGTTTGTAAAGAATAGTCCACAGTATTCTTAAATAAATAAATGTTTTTTTATGAAAATTCAACCAAGAAAAACTGTTTGGTAGCACTTGTACTGTATTTTAATTATCCAGTATGCAATGCAGTTTGAACATCACTTTAGTCCATTAATTCTGGATGACACATTACTCTCTTTCTAAAAGAAATGCAAATTAACAAAAGTGTGTACATGTTCCTTTCTCAGGCTTACATTAAGAAACAGGTCACTCCCCTGTTTGACTACTTCAAACATCTCACTCTCAACTGGACAAAGACCCCAGATAATCACACTGACCAGTAAGGATGTTAACATGCTGTGTCTTTAAATGTCTTTTTCACTCTTTGGATCACATATGTCCCATAGTAGATTGTCTTTGGGCAATCACTGTAGCAGGACTGTGTATGTAATGTTACAGGGATCATATATAATAGTATAATGACTAGTCTGTTGCTATTTCTTTTGTTGCAGCTGAATTTAGCATTTAAAGGCTTTCCTGACACTCTGATGAGCAAAATCTCTTTTTGATGAAAATGTCATTTTTTGTGAATGACAATTCACATTTTCACAAAGCCATCACAATGCTGCAGATTATTACAATGTAGATTAGTCCTTACATGAGTTCTTACATGACCCTTTTCTCTTAAATGTGTTAACATCTGTTAGCTCTTATCCTAATATACTACTTCAATGTGTGACTGCTCACTGTTGACGCTTGTATAATCTCATATTCCTATCCAGATACAATCAGGTGAATGCAATCTCCTTGGCCTGCCGCACTGGAGTGGAAGGCTGTAAGACTCTTACGACAGGCTGGTTCAGTGAATGGATGGAAAACCCTGCCATCAACAAGTAAACCCGTACCTCAGACTTCACTTCCTCTCATTGTTTCCCTTACTTTTCCACACACTCTTAATTTTCTTATATTTCCCTTTTCCTGCCCTCCTCATTTTCACAGTGTGCTAATTGAATTCAAATATTTTCTTTGCCTTCACAATTTCCCTTCCCTTATTCTGCTCTCAGATACTGCTGTCACCACCTTAACTCTCTCCCATCTTTTTCAAACCCTTCAGGATTAGTCCCAACTTGAAGTCCACAGTTTATTGCAATGCAATCGCAGCAGGAGGAGTGAAGGAGTGGAACTTTGCATGGTCCATGTACAAGAATGCTACAATCGCTTCAGAAGCTGATAAACTCATGTATGCTCTGTCGTGCACCCGGGAGTCCTGGCTGCTGAACAGGTCAGTAGCACTGACATCATGCTGGATAATGTATCTTTACTCAGTATTTACGTTCACTCTTCTTAAAGCGTTTTTTCACTCTGAAGTATGCTCTAAATGAAAAGACCTTCTGTACTTACTTATTTTTTAATAACTCAATCTTTTAACATTATGCTGACAAAGAGTGGTCCATGCAGGGTTTTGATGGTGCATTTTTGGCTTTTGTCTTCACTGTGAATGGGTTCAGGTATCTGGAGTACTGTCTGGACCCAGAGAAGATCCGCAAGCAGGACGCCACTTCCACCATTGTTTACATTGCTAGTAACCCCATTGGTCAGCCTCTGGCTTGGGACTTTATCAGATCTAGATGGAACCACATTTTCAATGAGTGAGTTTTCCCTCCATATACACAAATTTGTTCCATCTATTAAAAGGTAAAAGTGGAAAGCAGAGGCAGGGCTGGCATGTAGCCACAGAGGTGACACAAATTAGATGTGTACAACAAAACAGCTTCTGTGACAGTCTGCAGTTCTTTGCAAAATAATCAAAGCCTTATTTTTGTCCTTTTCAGCTATGGTGGTGGATCATTATCATTTGGAAGACTAATTGATGGAGTGACCAAACGTTTCTCCTCTGAGTTTGAGTACAAGCAGGTACAGTTTCACTTATATTTGGTCTTATTTGCAGGACCTAATGATCCAGTTGTCTGACGGAATTAACATTGATAACATTGATTCTAATGTTTGTAACAGGTGTAGTACAAGAAATAGTCATGCACTGAAAGTGTTGTTTAATTAAAAATATTTAAGTATTATAAGCAATAAATACTAAAAATGGTTTTAAAAAGCATTTCTGTCCAAACTGTAGTGACATAAAAGTATAGAGTATGATGAAGTAGAGACACTAAAAAAGTAAAATAACACAAATAACTCAAATTTATACTTTAGTACTCGAGTAAATGTATTTTGTTACATTGTACTATTGCCAGGTACATCAGAACCAGGATAAGCATGAACTCTATATCCAAATGTTGTTCTGTGGTGTTAGATATTCTGTATAGTACCAGTTCATGCTGACATACTGCACTGTACTCTATGTACATACTATGTCCACATTTAAATCTCAATCATTTCACCATGTTCCTTTCTAGTTACTTCAGTTTAAAGAAGACAATGCGGGGCAGCTTGGCTCGGCCACCACGTCTCTTGAGCAGGCGCTGGAGAGAACCAAGGCCAACATAAACTGGGTGGCCATGAACAAGAAACAGGTGTATGATTGGTTAACCAATGAAGTCTCCTCCCCAGTTTAGTTACCCAAACACACTTTCCAGTACACAATTTTCAGATTGTTCTAGAAGCTGAATTTTAATGTATTAAATATTGAATATTATGTATATTCTGACTTTATATGGAAAGTTTTTTTTAATGTAAAGTTTTGATAAAGCCTTTTTATGGATAAATATTATTTGATACAGGTGTCTGGTTTATGTAGAAAATGTGTTTTTGCTTTGCTGCATGTAGTGTCAAACCCTGACAACATTTTCAACATCGCAGAATTTTGCAACACACACATAATATGTGACCCTCTTGGCACAAAAAATGTTTGCATCTCCTGTAGATGCCAGTCTATGAAATAAAAATATCATTTTAAATTTTGATGGTTTCCTCCACATTAAAAAAAAAAATCACTGAATAAACAAATGCCTCTGAGAACCAGTAGATGAGACGGAGACATCCTCTGAGACCAGGCTGGAATTTTACAGACGTTGTGAAGCAGCCCCAGACATTTGGACAATATTGCACGCTGTTAACATAAGAACAGTATGAAACATCATTTCCCAAAGTGGGACAGCCATCCTCCATCTTAGACTGGTTTAGTTTATGCCCATATTAAGTTTTAGGTCGCGTATGGATCCAACACAACAGATGTGGAACAGTCAGAACCAGGAGAGAAATAAAACCTATTTGACAGCATTAGTGGTCAAGTCTTTGAACTCAGCTCAGGCCCAGTTATTTATTTTGGGTTTTTTCAGGGTCTCAAGCACCAGACATGTTTACACAGGAGGAGATGCCAATTAACTGGCCCTAGTCCTGCTGCCACCTCTCCCAGTGGGGGTCTTTCCTTAAACCCTTTAGAGAGGATGTGCTTGCTGTTTAACACCTCATTGTCCTACTGACAGCTTCAGTGTTTGTGTAAGGAAGTGGAGTCAAGCACCAAATCAGTATGATTTCATTGTGAATTTTGTCAAAATTGAGATGACAGAAGTGAATACAAACAACAAGCACAGGGGTTATCATGAATAATAATATTTATTCTATTCACATTGTGAAAGCTCAATAAATACACAGTTCTATATACAAAACACAAAGGACAGAAATACTTTTTGTTCAAAGTAACAATAAAAAAGTTTTGTCCATAAATTTTCTTAGAGGTCATTGTTGCAATGAAAGTAGTTGAGTGGAGTGATGTCTCTCAGGACTGTCCAGAGAAAGGAACATTATGTAGTTGCTGCTGTGGCATCCAGTGCTGCTCGATGGGGAAGCAAACCTGGCGACAGAAAGCAAATTTTGGTTAGGAGCTCATTCAGCTGTAACACTGGTGAACCACTGTATATGATATAAAATACTTTATTGTAAAACATATCTTCTATTTAAAAGTTTTTTGAAAATTATGTGAACATACCTCATATGCATGCTGAAGAGAGGACAAGTGAGCTGCGCTCGTGGTGTTGCAGATTGATTCCTGTGGACTGTAGCTGGCTGGTGGCTGACCCAGGAACTGGCTGAGGGTTTGGGGCTGCTCCATGAATCCTGAGGATCTCCTCTGCTCCAGCACCTCCTCGCTGAGGCCCAGCTGGGCTGATAAGTAGGAGATGTAGCGGATGGTGAGGCGCAGCGTCTCGATCTTGGTCAAGGTCTGTCCTGCAGGTGCCACTGAAGGTGGGAGGTATGTCCTGAGGTGATTTAGGGCCTTGGTCAGATCCCTCATCCTCAGCTTCTCCCTCTCACTGGCTGTCTGGCGTTTCTTGCCTGGATACCTGGACCTCGATTTTCTTGCAGTGGAGGTGGCTGTGGAGGATCTGGAGCAGGGCGGAGTCTGTGTCTTGTGGGCTAGATGAGGTTCCTTAGGGCTGCTGAAGAAGAAACAGTCCATGACGTCTTGATTATTTCTGGCAACCTGGATGGAGGTGGGTGAGAAGCAAAAGGAGTCCACAGACGAGGTGGGAGATAGGCTGCTGGCTGCACTGAAGTAACCAGGGTCTGAGGTGGGATCATAGGCCACAGGATCATAAGATTTCTCCAGCAGGGACTCGCAGTCAAAGAGGAAGGAGGTCTCCTGAAGCTGGTGAGCAGAGCAGTAGGACGGCTCCATGGCTGCTGATGTAATTTTTATCGTAATCGCGGGTTATAGGCTCTTCCTTAAGCAGTGAGCTGTCAGTGTCTTGCTGGTGAGACAGTCAGAGGACAGTGAGGAGGATTCAGGAAGCTGCTCTATATATGTGGTGGGAGGTGCGAGGTTGCACCTCCGGCAGCCACCTCTGGTCCTGAGAAGCTCTGGGAGCAGGGCTGACACCTAGGCCAGGGGGTCCCATGGGAAACAGGCCAGCTCCAGGAGAAGGTGTGACCTGGCAGCTCGCAGGAGCATCATAAAGTAGACAGATTCACACTATACGCTCCTGCAGCCTGGGAATGTGGCCCTGATCACAGGGGCGATACCTGGGTCACAGATCTGTCTCTGAATCTCACAGGTTTTTATTAGAAATGTAGTGAGTCATTGGTGTTGACTGAAATCAACTTAATCATCTGAAACATATCCAATAATATCCCAACACTTTCAAACACCAGCCACTCACACATACTATCACTTTTTTATGAATGGCTGATTGAATGAAACAAAGAACCATATCTTGAAGGTTTAGTCACACAACATACTCAATGCTGTGTCCTATCAGCATCCATATATACATGTTGGTTAGCGTTACAATGAAGATAACTTAACAGTGATGTCATCAATGCAGGTCTGCCCTGGTATCTGACTCCCTGCAAGGTCAGGCTGCAGAAGTGTGCCAGGGCAGCTGTAAAGTGTGAGGAGTTTGCACCTCATCCTGTTTGGACAGTAGTCAGCTTTGTTGCTCTGGGAACCTGGATACTCACAGAAAGAATGCACAGCATCATTAACAACTGTAAGGCACATTATAGATTTTAGAGACTGATGGGCTGAACTGTTTCTCTTATCCCATTAGACTTTTAGTGAGGTCATTTTCCTGTCATCACTCAATTCCATATTTACTATTGATATTTGCAATTTTATATTTTTATTATTCAATGTTTACTTTATGAGATGCTTTCCCAATTGGTTTCCCCAGAATGTCACTTGAAATTTTTTTTTATTGTCTTCTATGTTGTCTGTCCCTCATCCCATACATTTACAACACACATACAAAACCAAAAGAAAACAAAAACTTGTGTTCTGTTTATACCCATCCAGTTCATATCTTTAACATATCTATGTTTAGCAGAGTGGGATTTTATTTTCTGTCTGTAGATTTAAAGGTCACGTGTGGGCTGTGGATCCTAGTCGTTGGCTGTGTTCCCACAATCCACCGCGTCACATTTGACTCCTGTTGAAACCCATGATTGAGACGTGTGAATCTGTCTCACACAGCTCTCTACCAACTCACTTATGCATAATATATCACCAAAAAAGACATCTGAATGATCAAAAATACCCAAAAGCAAGGGTAAAGGTCTTCTGAGGAGAACATTTTTAAAACTACCAGTAAAAATGGTTTTGCTGAAGCAGTGGTTCAGTTTTCTATTTTTCTGAAGCTGGAAAGTGTGTGAGGTCACACCAGACTTGACAGCTGACCTGAGGACTAGTTCCCACAGTGACCTTTGAACCTTTTTGTGATATAACATTAGATTAGTCACTGGAAACTCTTCCTGTCATTCCTGATATTAATCTATACTGACCTTTTGCTCTGTAACATGCAGGTTAATTCAATAAAAGTTTTCAAAAATAAAGTATTTATCCCATGATAAAAAAGTGACTGATAAATCTTGTTGCAACTAATTTTGATCAAAGTTTGAAGCTTTTATTTAGTTTTTGATTTGGTTTCTGTTTTTGGAAGAGAGCTTTCCTAACTCTACGTCTGTGTCAAATTATAAACTGTTATCAGTTAATTATTTTTGCATCATGAATTTCCCCGGCTGTCAACTTTCCTTTTCCCTCCCAGGCTGATGATAGAGAGTATCTTGCTTCTCTTAATCCACATTAGCTCTGATGGTGTTTACTCACATGTAATGAGGGAATAATCAGCACTGCAGTGCTAACTCTTTCATCCCAAACCCTTTTAACCCACAGAGTTTATTAGCTTTACTATGATGAAAGACCTAAGCGAGTGTATTAGGCTTTGTGTTAGGTTTGCTGCTTGCATATCAAATGCACTGCATGTATGTGGCAAACTAAACACTCATGCCTAATTCTCGAGCCTGATATGCAGAGCCACACATCTCTATGAATATTAAAGGCCTCTCCGTTGGCTTTAGAAGGTAATTAGGGTTGTAGGTGAGAGAAAGGGGGAAAGAGTAGGGAGGATCTTTGGTCTTAGTCTAGACTTAGCGGTGCCAAGGACCTTTCTGTGTTTGCTGAGCCACATTAACAAAGATACACTAAATAAACTAGATAACCTGTGGGAGAGGCTGATCTCTGGTCTGCTCACTATGTCACATTCTTCAGGCCATGAGACAAAATTACTACAAGGGCCCTGAAAGACTTATGAATCTGATTCCCACTTAGTAATGTTACTCAATGTAATGTTTAAGGTATTTATATCACATACTGTATGTCATTACAGTAATATTCACATAGGTTCACATGTAGCTTCTGTACTCCACATTTTGTGTGGTGACACTTATAGAACTCATACAATATAAACTGCTTTAAAGATTATTGTTTCTCATTACATAATCTGATTTACATGACTTATACACTACACAATGTGTATTACAATGTTTTATGGAATTTATTTCAAGTACTTATTGTCTTTACATGTTGCAACAAAATATATTTTCTTGTTAAGTATCATTTTCATCCATTAACTGTTGTATTGTCTCTATGAGCACCCACAAATTGCTTGCAGACAGAAAAACTATAAGCGTATCCTTCATTAAGGAGAAACAAAAGGGGAGAAACTATATGTTAATGCATTTTAAGCTCCACCTGACAGCTTCTGTGACATACAGTTATGCAGCTATTAGTTGAGATGGCTTTTGTCAATAGGATATATAAACTCAAGAAATTAATAACCACAAATGATAACGCCCTCTCGCTGATATGGTCAGCAAGTACATAAGATTTAATCAAGCTTTTAATCTCATCCTCTTTTACAAAGGACACATATGCACCTCATATTGTACATTTCCAAGAACTGACTGGGAGCCCTGCCAGTTGGTTTTAATTGTGCAATTTTGTGCTAGCACCATCAAGATATAGATGTTTTCATCCAGATGCCACTGCTGAGTTTGTGTGTGGTGCCTCTGCGCCTGTGTGACCAGGAGAGGGTTCTCTGTACCATTTTCCCATGTGTACCAGCTTCATCCTGTCACACGTAACTAGGTAGGTACACAACTGGATTTGAACCAGCAACCTCTCTTTAACAAGCTCCTGAATGAAATAGAGAAACTGAACTGCAAGATGTTGACAAATGGGACCAAATGATGACAAAACCTGATGATATTTGAATATTTTATTATAAATAGTGGTATAAAGAAATATAAAAATAGTTGTTAGACATATATATTTACAAGGAACATTTCACAGGACAAAATAAATAAAATGTAGAATAGCAAATATATTTCAAATAAATTACTTGATTCACAGTGAGGCAGTAAAACAGTGATGTAGTTTGTGTCTGTTGTTGGATGATGATCATACAGTGTCGGCGTGTTCAACCCCAGTACTCTCTTGGAACCAATGGGATGCAGAAGTCTTTGCCACACATCTGTATTTTTAAAAAAAAACAACAGAAAAACACATAAGCACTTTGTACAAACTAAAACAAAATGTGCAATTGTACATCTACAATCTCATAAATAATGTGAATGAGTAAATGTTCACATACCTGACAGGAGGGCTGTGTTGCTGGAGGTGACTGCAGGATGGTATCCATGCTGATATCTCCCTGAGGAGCATTACTGTATGGTTTATTGTACTGATCCACTTCAAAACTACAGCTCCCAGAGTGCAACATGGTGTTCTGGCTTTGACACTGGGCTGGATACAGGCTTTGGTTCTGGTTCTGGACCTGGGCCTCCTGACCTCCCATGGAGCTGTGCTGGAAGTAGCTGAGGATGTCAGGTGAGGAGGTGTCACTAGCCGAGGGGTCCCCTTGCTCCCTTCTCTGAAACAGCACCTCCTCGCTGAGGCCCAGCTGGGCCGACAGGAAGGAGATGTAGCGGATGGTGAGACGCAGAGTCTCAATCTTTGTTAGAGTCTGTCCAGCAGGGGCCACAGAGGGTGGGAGGTAGGACCTGAGGTGATGCAGAGCCTTGGTCAGATCCCTCATCCTCAGCTTCTCCTTCTCGCTGGCGCTCTCCCTCTGTTTGCTGCGGATCCGGGTCGATCGGCCTGACTTCCGGCCACGTCCAGACAGGGAGCAGGGGGAGGACTTGAGGCCCTGGGAATATCCACTTTTAGCTGCCTTAGGGGTGGACTGTGGAGGCTGCCTGTAGGAAGGAGACAGGCTGGAGTCCATAGAGTGGACAGGAGAGAGGGTTTCTGGAGAGGAGATGCTGGAGAGGTCCGAGTCGGAGCACCACTGGTACTGCAGGCCGTAGTCGAGCAGTGGGACCGAGGAGGTATCCATGTTGTATGGTGTAGACTCAGTGGTCTGACTGGAGAGACTAGGAGGCTGTGAGTGCTGCTCAGCTCCTTCGCACCACTTTATAAGTCCAGGCCAGGCCACAGAGGTGTAAAGTGACACCTCCGCAGATTCTCACAAACCATCAGTGTCTAAAGCGGAGGCCACTGCCCCTGAAAACACACACACACACACACACACACACACACACACACACACTCCCTCACTGGGACCCTGTCTCTTAGCCTCTCCCTCTACCCCTGTCTTTCCCTCTCCTCTGTGTCTGGGAAAGTTCAGCTGCAGGAGTGGAAGTGTGAATTTTGACTCCTGCTCAAAACAATAAACAATTTTGCTTTTTTGTTTTTTTCCCCCTGCAGCAACTCAGATGCATTTTGCACATGTTGAAGGAATAGGTTTTGTTTCGAATGGTCTTGCATTCACTTTTTTACACAAAAGTCTAAAAAAACTGGTCAGCAAACTAAATAATATAACAGCAAAGTTTGAAGAAGCTATATACTGCAGAAATAAACCAGTGATAGAGACCAGTGACTCACAGGAAAAGTGACTGTATACTGAGCCTGAAATCTTTATTAACATATGACCTGGAAAAGGTAATACAGTAAATAAAGACTATAGTTGAAGAGTTCTGAATTCATATTTTACATAGAAAGATAGGATCAACTTATAAAATATGATACTAATGATCTAACATTATGTTAACATAACACTGAAAAGGGATTTCACATCATGACTGCATAATATATTATGGTGATCATACTTTATAGTTTTACTGATTATAACTTTCATAGCAGGACTTGTACGGTACGTGACAGTACTTGAATAGAGAGTCTCATCTTTCATCAGTATTTTGCAAATAAGCTATACAAACAAATAGCAGATATGTTGACAAATGGATATCTATTTCATTAAAATAAAAGAAAATCCAAATCAAGAAAATTACCTTTACAGAAATGTTGTAAAATGAACTTTTAAAACTTTGTCTATGTGGAGACACAGAATCAAGACTGCAGTATAATGTAGTATATAGTGTAGTGAGTAGGGGGTACACACTTTGCACCCGTGAGACATTGGATTCTTACATTAAGATAATTGTGGTGTGTGTGTAAATCACATTGCTCTGTTTGTTCTGTTCTGGGCTAAACAACTCCTGCCCTCATGTCAGTGGCTTTTTGAGTCAGGAGATTTATGTTGATTAAGAGCAGAGATGATCTTGTCCCAACTCTTTTCTCATTTCTCCTGGCCTCACTCCAACCTTGAACCTGGCAGCAGTATCCCCTGCCCTTCTCTTGATCTTCTCCACTTTATGTCCCACCATTTCTCACCAGCATGATCATTTTATAGTCACAGCAAGTCAGGCATGAGCTGTCATCTCTGACCCTTCGCTTTCTTCTCCTTGATTGAGGAAGTGGAACTTATTGTACTGCTGCTGCTGCTCCTCTTCTCTGGTGCTCCGGAGATAAAAACATCTGTCCTACATGGCTAAAATGTAAATCTAAATACATTGAGGCTTAATGAAGCATGATGACATGTATTATCCAGGTAAAGCTGAGGTGTGATGGTTTCACGCTGATGAGAACTGATGAGTCTGGAGGCGTCACTTCACACCTCAGCTGTGAGAACCAGGAATGCTGGGATACTGTCACTGCGAACCTTCTAACCCTTTTCCCCATCTCTCCCTGCTTTTCTCTGCTTTCATAAACCCTATTTTTATTTCCCGTTCAGTGTGGAAGAAGATGAAATTTCTCTCACATCCAATCCAGTGAGAAAAAAGAATACATTTTAGGATTTTTACATTCACATATGATTTTAAAAAATAACTGAAGAGCAAAGTGCTTTTCATTGACTGTTCCTAAAAAAATCACCACTTTTTGCTGAATTCTGAGTGTATTCATGCTGTTCTCTTTATTTTCCCCATCAAGTCTGATGGGAGGCAGTCCCTTTTTTACACCACGAGCCACTTTGCCTGCTGTGTTATTCTTTCTAGAGTCTCTGTTGTTTATTAAATCATCCTAATGTCAAACCCGTCATAAATCTTAACTCCATCCAGTACAGGGGACCATTCTGTTTTTTTCTTAGCTCTGTTTCCATGAAGCATCAGCACTTTGTGGTTGGCTGAGTGTCAAGGTATTATCCTCCCTGATGGAGAACTGGCTTGCAGCAATGCAGAAAAAGACTCAATGAAACAGATAAAACACAAAAAGTGGATTTTGTCTGGTTTTCATGTGTCCTTCAATTTGGAACCTTGGGTTCTTTTGACCAGAACAGTCCTGCCTTATATCATGAAAAATTAGCTGAATAGTGAGAGGTGGTAAAATGAAAAACATGTATAACATTACAGAATCATCTGAGGATAGAATACATGATAAAAGTAAAACTCTGAATAAATGAACATGAAAGAGTGTGCTGTGTCAGGCAGAGGGCATGGTGAACTAGGGTTGAACCCACTGTGCGACCCTGCCAGTCACCCTGGCTGAGGTGAAGCTGTGGGAGCCTGGCTGCGAGTTTGGCACCTCTGGGTGGATGCCCACCCACAGCAGGTTCTGAGGCTGGGCTGCCTGCCACCTGTCTGGATCTCCTGTTTCCATCAACCCTACCACGACCTACAGTGTGCTCCCACTGCTTGGAATAAAATCAAATTACACATAATTTAAATGATTCCTGGGGAAATTGGGCTGGCAACAAAGCAAATAGTGATACAACGATTTTAAAAAAGTAGAGGAAAGAAATGAAATAGTTGACCAGATAAAGTAAAAAATTTTGAATGTAACTTAAACATTAAAGGTGTCTGATTTAATCAAAGTGTTAGTAGGGTAGAGACAGTTTGAGTGAAAATGAAAAACATGAGAATATATAAAATGTTATATGAATATGTCAGGTGTTGTATGCAACAAATCACTATATTTCCACATTACACAGTATTGTGTTATTTGAGAAACACAATGCAGCTGGTTTCTGTCTTTTGTGTCTTAAATTGGGAAAGCATTTCAACAAAAGTAGTAACAGAAAATCTGTTGTTTGTACTGTATCTCTCAGCGTGGCCTGTTAGCAATTAAATGCTGTAGTTCCAGTGAATTTCACGAGTTGCTGTTGGTACCAACTATTTTTGGCTCTAAAGTAAGAGGGGGGGAAAGAAGTTTTTTCCTATTGTTACCTAACACAGTGAAATAACTCACAGCTTATAGACAAAAAACCATTAAAACAGCACAGATACAGTATTGTAATTTTTGTACTTATATAACAGTGTCAGACTCACAATAGACAGTTAAAAACAAGGATCAAAATCGATGCAGCAGAACAGTCCTTTTTATTCCACACATTCCTCATCTATTTCAAAGCCCATTGATTACATTACCCACAATGCAGCTTGTCCGCCAGCCATTTGGATGTGTTATGCCAATAACCTTGAGCAGCTTGCCTTAAGCAGAGATGTGTAGCAGCTACAGAGACAACTGCAGGTTTTTTAAAATACATTTTCAAACATGGTCTTTCAGTCTCAATCATACTTCACTCGGAGCCCTCATGGAGGATGTATGAACAGTTGGGGCACTTGTAGTGTTGTGACCATGTTGGAATTGGAAGCACAAACCCTCA
Organism: Psettodes erumei; assembly: GCA_016785225.1. Classification (NCBI taxonomy): domain Eukaryota; kingdom Metazoa; phylum Chordata; class Actinopteri; order Pleuronectiformes; family Psettodidae; genus Psettodes; species Psettodes erumei. Next base: position 642,152 of record JAFBJZ010000601.1, on the reverse strand, counting down.
CATACAGTAAACCAGACTTCTCGTAGCTGCGTCTTGAATCACAGATGGCTATGTACAATGTGTTTTTTACATATCCATTAAGAAACAGTCTTTGCTATGTCAGATTAGCAGAGTTCCCCTTTAAAATAGTTCCTGATTTTCTTCTAGGATTAAATGTCAAGAGAGTGTCCCTGGAGTTCTGACAGTGACTTAAATAAGACTTAGAAACATCTCCCTGATCTCTGACCCCTAAGCAAATCAGAGAGATGTTTTTCTACACTGAAGCTGCAGCTTCAAAATATATAGTCATAATCTATTAGTAGTCTGTTGCTTTGGTTAATATTTTGGACAGACCTCAACATCATAACAGTTCCACAACATTATTAGAAGAACAATATTGATGAAGATATAGAATCAGCAAGATTTCTTTCACTCCTTTCTTGTATCTGCATACTAATGTTGACTAATAACAGTATGTTAGCGGTAAGCAAGTAAATATCTTCTGATACCTCTGCTGAGTGGGCACTGAGGGTGGCAGCACTTTTTTTTATTGAGACCACTGCAAGATTTGATTCTTGGTGGGTCTTGGATCACTTCACAGTCAACACAGTCCACGGCAAATAAAAATAAAATCTGAATTGTAAATGCTTTCACTTTATTCTGAATTAATCTTATTTATTTCAGAAGCATGGGGTGATGTTAGTTACTTTTAAAGTTTCACTGTGTTTCTGTGTGTGTGTGTGTGTGTGTGTGTGTGTGTGTTATTCATGTCAGCCAGTAAGATGGCAGGTGAGGGGGATACATTCTGCACCCTAGGTGTGAAACATAGCTGGTACTGGAGGGGTCAGCCAGAGGTGGATAGTAAATTTCATCTAATTGTAAGAGAGTGACATTCACAGAGTGACAGTAACAGAGTTTAACAGAACAAAAGAACAGAATAGACTAAAATAAATGGAATTATCTTGTCCAAACAGAAGAGTTAACGGCTGACTTGGCAGGAATGTTAATAATATTCCATTAATGTGCCTCTCCTTGGTAAAAAAAAAGGACTTTATTATGGACAACATATTGACTGGTGAAATAATTTGTCAAATAAAATGGAATTTCAGTATAAATTCCCATGAAAACATGAATGTCATTTTTGCTGACCTCCACAGTCTAACATCTAAACCTGGTGGACAGATCAGTGGAGTCTCTTTCACACCTCTGCCAGAGTAAACACATCCTCCTACTACTGACACTTGCTCACACTTGTATGCTGCCATGTTTTTACAAGCACTCCTTACTTAACCCAAGCAGCCCCCTGGCATGCAGCTGCTGCTGACATGGGAACAGTTAGTGAGCTCCCACTCACTGCTTTTATGCCTGAAATATAAAGTGAGGTCAAGAGTGATTAGTGAGAATAATGCATAATTATTTTCATTATTATTATTATTATTATTATTATTATTATTATTATTATTATTATTATTATGAGTAGTAGTAGTAGTAGTATTTTAACATCACAGAACAAAAGACAAACCCAAAAGTTCTCCTGTCTCTGTGTTAGAGACACTGCAGAGCTAATACTTTACTCTGTTCACTAATTTCATATATTTTACAACTTCTCACCAGTGATTGTGACCTTTTCCTCTGAAATATTCCCAGTGTTGTTTCCTTTGAGAGCATGTTTTCCTCTGTTAAATTAAGAGGACAGCATTCAGTGTTTTCTGCTTAACCTGCTTTGACATCTTTACACTTTTTTAAGGACTCTAGCGAAAAATAATCATCACATCTGTGGCGATTTTATTTAATCCCAATTCACACAGATAGCTGGACATTGCTTATTCATCTAAAAATGTGCCCTTAGCTGTAAGCAACAGATGCGCAGACCGACATCCATGTGTTTGCATTCAGCTCAGCCTCTGTTCAATATCAGACCTCACTAGAAACTCAAATCCTTTCTGTTATTTTCTTCCAGTTGCTCTCCTTTTATCGCTTGTCACTGTACATTCATGCAGTAGATTCAGAAAGCCTTCAAACACCCGTACATTTTGCAAGACCACAAGCTCACTCAAGCTGAAACATTTGAACTTTGCATCAATGTTGTTATTTTATCATCAAATGTTCTCATTTCATTCTTGTATTTTCCAAAATGTGAAAGTATTTCTTACAGTGAAATCTTAAACTCTCTAACATTCACAGTATTCACACCAGCTTTTAAGTTGTTTCAAAAGTTCAGTTCGCATTCTGCATCTACTATTAACAGAGAAAAACTGGATCACGAGCCCTCAGCTTTATTCAAGTCATGATGGAGCTACTATTTTACAACTAATATACACAGGTCTACAATATGTACAACAACAAACATAGTATTGGTAGTCAGACTAGTGTGTTTCATTAAATTCACAGACATGTGGATGACAACCACACACGCACACACAGCTCAGTCATACCAAAAAAGGTAACATGCTCCTTAGAAATCTTGACACATGTTGTCAGAAATGCAGCAGGTTCTGTAAAACAGTTTTTCGTCAGAACATTAAAATGAGAGCATCATATCAAAACATCTAATCTCACAGTGTTGTATCAATCTTTTCTTTTTTAGAAAAAGAGACGAAAAAATAAATCAAACAAACAGAACAATTCCTTACACGTTGTCATGGCAAGATGTAACAGATAAGAATCTGACTCTACATTTTCACCACTGACAGAACACAGCTCTACAGTTAAGGACAGACACGACGTTGCAGATTTGAGGAGAAGATGACAAAACAGGAGGGAAATCCAGTCAGCTGTTCAGGCTGGATTTTGATCAAGTGGGGGAAATGAACAGAAGTGGACATGATAAAGTAGAATTACCTCCTAGATATAATAAACTGGTCTATCCAGGTTTATTTCTAAAGAGACAAACCAAGCAATAACATGTTAATTTACGAAAATGATAGACACCACAGGGCATTGCAGAATAAATAAAGACTGGGTGAATGGAAGAGGTGTTTTATCGGAACATCAAGAGCAACAGTGATATTGCTGCTGAGCCTCTGCAGTGAAGACAACAGGCTCCCAATCCAGTTAAAGTTATGACTAAAACTTACTTACTGATCTTTCCTTTTTTTCAGAAGGGAATGAAATCAAAGCACAACATGGTAACATGAACTAAATCACCTTTCAAGTACAGACACATTTTCATCTCATATTAATCTTTCTTTTACACAAACTTCAAACAAAATAAACATTGCTACACTGTGTGTATGTGTGGAGGGTTGGGCAACACATGATAAAAAGGAAATGACAAACACTAGTTTCATATGATGCGTCAGAAAAGCTGGGCAGCCTGAGGAGCTTACACAGGGAACAGGAAGCAACCACAGGTCCATGTAGGCAACCAAACTGGTTTTCAACATTTTTAATCATACAAGCAGGACAGACTCAAACACAGCTATCACACCATGGTCTTTCTCCTTCGTCTGTCTATTTCAGTTTAAGCTGACACATTTCCTAAAAGCTTTCCCCATAGCTGTACTGTGTTTGGGGCCTGGAGGCTGCAGGAGTTTGGCTTTTCAAGACAGGATTTTCTCTCTTGTTTCAGGCAGCTTGAGAGCCACCAGACCTCCGCAGACAAGAGCAGAGAAGGCCAGGAATATGGGGATGATCTTAGTGATGCCGATGAAGGCAGCAAAGATGAAGCTGGCGATGATGGCTGCAAACTTACAGATTCCATTCAGGATACCGAACGCTGTCCCTCTGTAGAGTCAGGGAAGACAAAGACAGATCAGATGAATAGTCCTGTCCTAACATAGCATAACAGCAAAAGTGTAAAGACTCAATCAACCAGTATTTTTTTATCTGCTCTATTGTAACCTGCAAATTTCAGCATATCCAGCTAATTCCTTTACTATTTAAAGTAGTAATGATGACATTGTGTCACTTTTGTAGACATTTATTGTATTCATATAATTATAAATCTTGTTGTTTATTTTAAAAATTAAGAATTTCTTGAAAGCAATTCAAAAACCTGATTTCTCATCTTCTTATCATTGTAAACTGCTATTATGGAGAAACAAAATACAGAAAACTGGACAGACATAGCAACAAAAGGTTGTAGTGAACAGTCATTTAAATATGTTTTGACCATAACCAATTATGTCTTGCTTGATAATATCCAAGAATAAGTACAGTTACATATACCAAAATGTACATATTACCAAAGGTTTTTTTTTAAAAATTGTAAGCAGGAAGTGTATTGGTAACCAACTGTATGTACAGTATTGCACTCTGCCTGCAGTAAAAGTGGGGTTGGATGTTTTAACAGAGCAACAGAGTTGGACCGTACCTTTTAGAGGAGGGATAGAGTTCCACAGAAATGACCTGGAGTCCGTTCCAGGCCGCCACACTCATACCATAGAAGAGACACTGCCAACATATTACTGCTCCTTGACTGAAACTCAACAGCAGCAGGAAAGTACAGGCAGATGATGCGAGCATCGAACCCCCTAGATTGATAGATAGGCAGACAGACAGGTAGTGATTGATCATTGATAAATAAATGAAATACTGAAACAGAGCAAGAACAACAGAGTGACTGCACTGACACTTTCTCACCTATTATTCTGATCCTTCCTATCTTGTCCATGAATAATGCTGAGATGATGTTGCCAGGCAACACAGCCAAACTGCCCAGGAAGCTGACCATATAAATGACAATATCATTCTCCTCCTGGAAGTTCAGATGGCAGCCTTTCTTTGGGTGGAGGAAGGTGGTGTTCTCCATCCGACAGTCTTTGAACTTCTCCTGCCAGAGGTCTGAGAGAAGAGACACATGAAGACAGAAGCGATGCTTACAGAACACTGGTTTAAGGTTCTCTTAGTGCTGGAAGATAAGCATACAAATGTGTAGGTGCTTTGACTAAGTTGACTGTTTTAGAGCAGTGTTAAAGTTTTTGATATTCATTTCATACTACAAGTAGGTTTTTGTGAGTTGAAACGTTTAAAATAATTTTATCTAATGCATGTGAGCAACCTGTGTTATAGAAGACAGTGTTTTTAATGGTGCAGTTCTCAAAGAAGGTGTTAGTTGACTTGACATCCTCAAAGTAGCAGTTCTCAAACAGAGAATCTTCAAACTTCACAGACTTAATCTCAATGTTTGCAAACCTAAAGAAAAAGAAAGAAAAGAAATTAAGTGCTAAACTGTGAATTGCCACTTTAAATAGCGTGAAATAATAGAGGGGCAGTGTTGAAGGAACCTACTTGTCATGGATATACTCTCCCTCCCGGTGGATCTGGTTGACCAGAGAGAAGTTGAAGTGGAAACGTTCAACCTTTTCCCGGTGGAACACTCGGACCTTGGACTCATATTCCTCATACTGCATATACTTGATCATATCAGGGAACCATACTCCCAGCCCATGATAGCTGATACACACAGAAAAAAGAGACCGGCTTATTTTAGCTAAAACATAAACACAGACAAACAAAAATGACCTGTATATACAAACAATACGAGAGTAAAAATGTGTAAAATGTGCTTTTTTATATGGGTGAACTGACCCTTTAATTTTATTCTTGCTTATTCTTTCCATTGATTTGTTTTATTTTCAGATAAGGCTTTCAACCCCAAATCTCACTGTGGGTCTCTATGTTTTACCTGAAGGCCAAACAGAACCAGACAATAACCAGGAAGAGGCCTTGCAGTCTGAGCTCCGGTGCTGATAATGACATGATGTTAGCCATCACCTGAAAAATAGAAAGACAGACCTGTAATCTCTGCATGAAAATGGGGGAGGAGCTTGTGAACTGCAGGGGCAGGAGAGATGTTGGGACCTGTTGCAGCATCGTCATGTGTCTGACGGTCCAGCGCTGGAAAGCAGTGCCGGTGTCGCTCTGGATCTCAATGAACTCGTCCTCCTGAGTCTGTGGGGTCTTAATGGTGGTTACCTGCACAAAGAGACAGGGGTGGGAGCATGTTCATTATTTCATTCATTATTTTTTAATGAATTAATTCCATTATTTCTCAAAATATCAATAAATTCCATCATTAATAGACATTGTTACATTTCTCATTTGCATTTGGCTCCTTTTGTTTTTGAAGTGTAAAAAGAAATTCAAAGCATATTGATTCTTCTGAAGAATTTAATCAGGTTAATGAAAACTTATATAAGAATAATGGGAGACCTTAAAGAGCCATTATCCTCTTTTATTCACTTTTAAATTGCAAGTTGTCTTCATCCGCTGGCTTTCTTCTATTTTTCATTACATAACCTACTGTTCTTATATGAAGTGTTAGGATTGCTTTTATGCATTTTGTGACATTTATACAATAAGAAATTCATGTACAGAGCTGCAATTTTATGTAGCCTTGGAAGGGTGCAGACATACAGTACCACATTTAAGTCTTTGACTTTGAAATTCTTCTGTCTAATTTCAAATTAAATTAAAACTTATATAAAGCATAGCTTTTTATTTAATGCTCATTGTTTTCACTGCAGACATGATGGCTGCATTTACAATAAGTTGTGACAGAGAGGCTGCATGCACAGTGAAAACTGTCATTAGTGTAATTAATTACATTTATGCTATTGTTGCTACAGCATGTCAAAATCACTCACATAACAAAGGTCTCTTGTGGCTGCTCTCTTGCCATCATGGCTTACACTGGAATGTAATTCAGCCATTGTTAATGTTATTAGCAACACCCTTGCATTTCCTGCCATCATGAGTCAGAATGTGAGGTGTGTATTGTCCATCACAACCACAAACCACCGCTCTGCATGCTGGCATTTTCAGTATTCCTTAAGTGTAACGACATACAGTGAAAACTCTCTCTGGCTCCCCCTTGGCCTTCCAGTTGGTGTCATGAACTTGTCGCAGGATCATCCAGGCCTCATCATGTCGGGCATTCTGAAAAAAATGAGAGAAAAACATCACAAAAACTTTCCTTTGAATGATGATAAATGATTGCATAGTCAGAGTGTATGTTTAGTAGAAATTATACAGTATAATATATAATGTATAAACAACCATTTTAATCATAGTTTCAGTTGTTTGATGACTGAAACTTTCCCACATTAACTGTACCCAGATAAGCAGCTAACAATGTTCCCATGAGGTCTGCCTCTTATCAGAAGGGGCAATGTGTGATAATTTGGGGGGGTGTGATATGAACATGTTGGAGCAGTAACATACAAATACAATACCACATGTGGTTAAAGGTCTGACAATGTCCTGGATGAGAAATGGGGGTGGGTGGTGTTCTTAGCAGCCTTAGCGACCCTTTGCTACCTTTGCACAGCAGTGGGATGTTGCTGTGGTGGCTAGTGACTCAACGTTTTTTAACCAATCACAGCTTGACGTTTAATACTGTATACTGACATTGTGAATATTAGGATGCAGTGCTTGTATCAAGTAGCTCAATCTAAGAGGCTCCGGTATCTGACCTCCAGAAGGAAACGTGGGCTCTCAGGCATGAAGATGATGCCGACAAGTGCAGCCAGCGCAGGGAAGAGACACACCAGAATAAACAGTCTCCAACTGTGGATCTGGAACTCTGTACCGATGGCAAAGCCCCAGCCTGGAAAGCAATCCAGCAAAGAACAATTAAATTTGTCAAGAACACATCTTTCTGGCATACCCTTCACGTAAACATCACAATTATTATTATACAACACCACAAAACACAAAAAGCATCTTCATATTTTCTGTACAAAACTTTTGTTTTCCATTTTTGCATGAGTCATTTGCATTTGAAAGACTGACTAAATAGTTGTTAGTAAACCCACAGACAACTGTGGGTCAGTGTTGGAGACTAATAAAATTACTTCTCTAGTCCTGATGCTATCAGGATGTTCAATTGTTTCAATGTGAATTATTCATGTTTACTAAGTAATTGATGAGATAACTTCTTAAGATGAGGCACATTAGCAATCATAAGGATGAGCTCATAAATTAATTTTGCCACATCCTGCTGTTCATGTGGACTGAAGAAAAAGAACTTACATTACTGAGTGCTCCTGCGGTTATTTAACTTTCAAATAAATGTCAAATAAATACTTTATTACCTCTGTCTTCTCAGTTTACAACAGTAAACTTGAATGTCTGTGTGCCTTCATGTGAATCTCACTCTCCATGTCTGCGTATGTGTTCCTGTTGGTTAATCACTGTATTTATGTGTGTTACCATAGTGAGGGATGATTCCCCAGGCAGTGAAGGAGGCGTACAGGCCTCCCAGCATCCAGAACATGCAGAGCCAGCTCAGATGTTCTCCACGTTTATCCATCTGCAGGAACTCGGTGAAGTAGGTATACACTATTGGGATGGAGCCACCAATTCTAAAGGAGGAATTAGACATCGGACTATAACTCTTCCATTAGTTACTTTTAATGTTGCGATCTAGGATTTAACAATATTGTCCTTTTGTCCTCACTGCAAACATCTTCCCTTGAATAACAGAATTTTGTCACTCACCACTATTGGTATCAGCCATGCAGATGTCTTGTTTAGATGTTTAGTTTAAACAGGCCTCACCATTAATTTCAATAGAGATGCATAAAGCTTCTCCAAGTATTCAAAAGATTAATGAAATTTTTAAATTAAATTAGCCACCAAAACAATGGCATAAGTGACAACTCTGAATAGTCCATAGCACAGTTCATAGCACATTTTGCGTTAAATGGAGTAAACTATTTACTACTATTTAATAAGTAGCAAAGCAATTACGGTAGAGCTATGACAAAGTCTTTACAATCACCTTTTTTATGTTGTGATTGTAAGAAAGTAAAGCAGAGATTAAGCCTACATGTTAATACTCTGATACTGGGAAATATACCCATTTATTTTATAGATATAAAACCTAAAGCAAGCCAATTTTAGAATATTTTGTGATATAATGAAGTATTTATTATGGCAGCTGAATATTTTGTGGTTTGCTTTGGGGGTCAGTGTGCTCAGAGAGCTCTCACTGCTTAATGAAAATTAAGTTGAGGATATGATTAAAACTGGGGAAATCATTCAGAAATTGTTCATATGAGATTGGAATTTTAATGGCCTGCTGACAGGGAAGTGTAGACTGCTGGCTCCTTGTGTTTTGTGGGCACACTTCTTCTGCAGACGCAAGCGTTAATGACTAACGTGGGGCTCATTATCACAGTGAATCAGCAACAGCTGAACATTTCATTTTGTTGACCTTGCTAACTTGGCTTCACAAAAAACTTAAACGTCAATATTGCAGGTCTGGGTACACTCAATCGTTGTCAAAAGAAATGTGTCTGTGAAAGTTGCCCAAGCAACCTGTGCACAGCAAAAGCTTCACCCCAAGGTGCTGGCGACAGCAGGAATCCAGCAATAAAAGTCAAATTAAAAACAAGCAAAGATCATTGTTCTCTTGTTTTAATTAAAGTAATAAAGAAATGCTCCATTAAAGTAAATAAACATGTTTCTCATAGTGTGCAGTGTCCACTTAATGTGTCTGTGAGTTGGTATTAACAGCATGTGAGGGCGTTGTGCTGTGCGCCAACATGCAGCACGTGACAGCATGTTGAATAGATGGAGGCTTGAAAACCCTCTGGTGTTATTATCATGCGTCTATTCTTCACCATAGTGATGGCTAGAACAATATTTTCCTACATTTTCTATGTGTAGATGGAGGCCATGAAGTGGCATTGTTTTGACTGCCAATCAAGGCCTTTGAGGGTAAATCAGACAATGACCTTGTTTTTTACAGAAAACAATTTGATTAAATGAATAACCCAATATAGTCCACTAAAAGATTGTAGTGAAGAACCAAGCAACATGAATACTTAATATGATCTAGGCTATAGGCGTGAGTTGTTTAGGCACTGCACATTTGTAACAGTAAAGAAAAAATAACAATCTTTTGTTGGACAAAATGCCATGTAGCATCTGTTATTAATCTTATATAAATGTCTGGAAGTATCACATACAAATAAAGGGATGTTACAGATGAAATTAACATGCATTTCCACTAAAAAGATGACAGTATTTATGCAAAAAGGTTAGTTGGTATAAAAAGCCTGGAGAGCTGTCATTTGTTCAAACAAGGACTACAAATGTATATGTAAAAGTGCCTCACCCAAAGCCTGAGCAGAACCTGAAGAAGAGGAAGAAGCCGTAGCCCTGCGCGAAGCAGGACAAGAAGGAGAAGACCAGGTCGATGGTCAGGACGTAGATCAGACACTTCCTCCTCCCCATCTTATCACAAAGACCCCCCCACACCAATGCTCCCACCATCATGGCCACATACACCAGCAGACCTGCAAATACACACATGCACACACAAACAGTGACACACTTGGAGGCATTTGACCTTGTACACTTTCTGTGCAATCCAGTTCTGTGTTTTACACTCAAAATACACACTTGATCTCACTGAAACAAACAGTGCAGGCTCTACAGATTCACATATATTGCATGCGCATGAGCAAGTGTCGCTGAAATGAAGGCCATGACACCTGATGTCCACAAGGGGGCTCCCTTTACCCTTTTATGAACACAAAGGAGTTGAGAAATCGTCACTCGTCCTACTGTAATTCATTGTGATTCATTGTGTGCTCTGAATAACATTTCTGAGGCTGAAAATAGCAGCAGTTCTGAAATCTGACTGACAATTAAAGATCATAATGATTTGGAGGCACCTATGGATTGCTCAGAGTGCTTCACATAGGCCACAGTCAACATCCATACTGTTAAAAATCTGCTTTCAGCATGTCATTCACTGTTGCTCCGGCTTTCTTCACTGTTACCAGAATTGCTTCTTTTATCCAGTGTTTACTGCAAAACTAATTTTCTTCTTCATTTTACCCACTGAACTAGTCTGCCATTTCTTTTTGTTGTAAGGCAAGAGACCGTAACAGTGACTGACTGCGCTGCTCATTACTGCGCTACGGAGATAATAAATACAGATTGTGTGCTTCCTTTTTATGTCTCTGGGGAGAGTAATGTGCTCTCCCCTGCAGTATCCACAACCTACAACCTCAGCCAACCTCTCCACCGTGTTGTTCAAACCTACAGGTCCGCACCTCCTGTCTCCGCTGTGTTTTTACTACACACAGCCCTAATTACAGTGGGACTAAGCAGCTTAACGGCACGTGGAGCCATAGTGTGCACCTTCCCCCGTGGATTACTAGACTATCCAAATACTCTGGCACTCCACACAGGAAGCTACACATCCGCAAGTCATTCAACAAGTGACTACTCAGCTGCTCATATCGTGGTCAAGTTGTTGCTTGAGGCAATGTGTACACTTTAAATATGTACATGAGCAGGTCGACGGGATGGCCTTGTAATTTGAAAGCCTGTCCTTGAGCTGGAGGCCCAGGATATACCCCTACAGGAAAAGCTCCTGTCTGCTTGCTAAAGCGTCCTTGAGCACAGTGAAGACACTCAATCCCTTGAGGGGAAAGACAAATTTTCATTTTCCTTGCAGTACAGAAAGTGAAAGCACCATATGTGTATTTAACACATCTCGATGAAGAGACAATGAATCTACTTGAAACAAGTGTAAATAATTGCACAGCATATATTCTGTAAGTATGAAATATGTACTGTCTTAATTATTTTAAACCCTATGTCCATAATTAAAACATGACTAGGGTTTTTCAGTATGCATAAATGAAACTTTTTTAAAATTCAATTTTATGCCACAAGAGATTAAGCTCACTATCCACTGCTACATGTCTTTACTTAAATAACAGGGTGACATTTTAGCAGCATTTTTCCAAAATGGCCTGATATGGCCTTAATGCAGCAATCTACATTTTCCTGTTTTGTCAGTTCTGCTATTCTCGACCATAGATTGATTTATACAGTACTGCTCTCATCTGTAGCCAGTTAAAAAAAGTCATTACAACTGCTGTTCTGGAGCACCAGCAGTGAGTGAGTTCACATCACTAAAATAAAACATGTTGCAGTGCACAAACTATGGAAAGTTGCAAAAAATGTTTATATTGATGGTCAGGATGCATAGCTTTTTGAACTAACTGACAAAACAGTTCAACATACAAATACATCTTAGAAATATGTGACTTATGAAGAAAGGAGAATAAGGGAGGTAACCCAGTGGGATGCAGTTAACATGTCTGACCTGAGACCTGGTCAAAAATCTCTTTCATTATGTTGCTAACGTAATGACAATGAAAACATTTTAATGCTGAAATCTGATGTAGTAAATTGAAACTAAAAGGTAGTAACAACGAATTTCGGTAGGCTTTCTTACACAAGCTGGATTTACAAAAGTGATGTATTTCACATGTCATGCAACAGAAACAACTGTCCATTTGGAATAAACAGAAACTAGATCATTTGCAGTCAAGCAATTATTGCTTAACAGACAACACAAAATGTCTCCACAAACATGTAAAAAGTCAAATTCCATCAAAAGGAAAAATACATCACAGGCCTGCACATCTGACGTGATGTCTGAGAGCTGCAGTAGAAAAAACACGATAGAAGTGAATGCAAAGCACCAAAGATATTCTGAATTTACATTTTCATAGCAGGAAGCAGGCATCATAAAAGTACCTCATAATTCATGCACAACCTCTTTTAATTGCAGTCTGGGTTTTATTCCCGAAATCAAGGGGCTTCATTGCACATTTAACAATTTCCTTGAGATACTTGGTGCTTAAATCTCAGCAACCACATCAAGCCTGGGATGTAAAACCTGTTAGAACTTTCTCTTCTTTGTGTCCAGCCTTGTGTCCCCCACTATAACCCTCTTTCTTCTTCACTCCATCAGTTAAACAATAAAACAACTTTTAAAGGTAAGTGCAACAACCCTCTTCCTCCTCTTAACAAAAGGTTTGGAAGTCTATCTGCTCTCCAAGACTAAGGGTAAGATTAAAAACATTTCTGTTCCCTCGTGTCTGGGAGAACAGAGCCTGAGTGTGAATCAAACAGCATCATTGTGCAGATCTACTTCACATTCTCAGCCAACGATCTGTGCTCCCCTCCTGCTCTGCCCAAACAGACGCTGTGATATCATTTTCGCCAGGCCTTCCTCCTGCTACCGCAGCCTGTCAGAGGCCTGAAGCGTATCTGACAGCTCTGCACTAGGCACTGCAGGCCGCCGGGCTTGCTGACTGCTGCAACATGCTCCATATTAGCCTGGGAACACACACTGAATACAATCACCTACAGGTTCCCCATCAATCTCTTGCCATGCTCGATCCCAGGAGCCTGTTGTTAAGATGAAATGAGCGATGTGCAATCTGCCTCATCGTCTGGCTACACACGCAGCCTGGGAAATAAGGTGAGAGACTTTAATTTGCAGTTTAGATGTAGGCACAGAAAGTGAAGAACAGATGTTTTAAAGGTACATTTCCTCCTTTTTTTTTTTGGGGGGGTAGCGTATCTGCATTTGTGGTCCATATTTGGGAGGTCAAGCTAACAGGTGACTGAAACAAAGGTGATACTCCCCATAATGTGCAAAAGCTAAGCAGGTGCTTTTTTTCCCTGTATCTAGCAACACTTAACATGTCGTGTAGTGCCCTGCCCTACATAGCTTCCAGTAGTACCTATGCCAAGGCTCAGTGAAGCTAATCTGGTGGCTGATAGTGGACTGGATACTCTATTCAGACACACACTCTTGCTAATGTTCTTTCTTTGTGTGTTTGCTTAACAGGATCCAAGCTTTTTTTTCCTAATCTCTCCCAGTGGGTGGGGAATATTTCTGCTTGAGGCACTGGCCTGCAACCATCATGAGCCAAACATATGCAGGACTTTGTTACAGCCAGACACAACAGCAGTTCATTTCACTGATGAGTTCCTCCTCTCTGGGTGGAGAGGGGAAGTCTTTCACAGATCATTGTAACTAGCAAGTCTCGCTGGTTTCCACAAGGCTGTATATCTGTCCTGGAGAAATGTGTGTGGTAAATTGTTTTTTAGGCATGCTAGCTACATGGCTCCAGGGATGACAAAGTCTGTCGGTTCACCTTTGATCTACACTGAAGCATCTCAGCAACTGTGGGACAAGTTGCAATGAAATGTGGTACACATATTCTCTTTCCTCTCAGTATGAATTGTGCAAACTGACAATCGTCTGTCTTTTCCTCAAGCGCCATCATCAGATCAAGATTTAAATTTTTCCAGTATTAATGACTTTCTCATCAGCATCTGCTGCAACTTCCCTTCTTGGTGTGTTCCTGGAAATGATTTTGCAATTACTAAATTCTTTTCAAATTATGGTTATTTCATTTTGTAATGAAAAATCATGAAAGATTTTGCAACAATACTCAGCAGAGACCTCTCCTCACATCAGTGATCTCAGTTTTTCCACCGTTCCCTTGTTCGCAGTCACTTACCTAGCAATCCTTTGTCAGCGTTGGATATGCACATGTCCTTCTCAGCGCTGGGTAGGACGAACCCCACCACAAAACCGTCCACTCCATCAGCCATGAGCGCCAGGCCCAGCACAAAGAACAGCATCCACTGGAAGCGCCCGTGGCCGCAGTCCTCCATGATGGTCTCGTATTGCTCTGGCAGGTTTTCCTCCTCTTCTTCCTGCTGGGTGGCCAGACGGGCTTTCCTCCTGGCCTCCATCCGAGCTGCACGTCGTGCCTCCTTGATCTCGTCGGGGTGGGGGATGCCCTGGTACTCCCCTTCATACATCTGTTCATCGTCATCTGCCCCCTCAGTGGCATCACTGGCAGCATCCTCGTCCTGTGGGGGGTAGTCCGTCTGATAAGGGTAGCCATCATGACCTCCTCCATCCTGGGTATAGGTGTACTCTCCACCCTCCGTCACCTGCTGGTTCACATTATTGTGATAGGGGTCATCCATGGTTCCTGCTGCGTGTAAGGGGAGTAGGACTAATTTTGCCTTGTAGCCGCTGTTTGCTGAGGAAGTCTCCAGCTATAATGGCATAATCCTCCCGAGGAGCTATGAGTTGCTCTCAGTGTTCCAGGGGTCAAAAGAGAACTGCAGGTTTTCAGTGAGTAAGAGTCTCAGGTTTAAGGCCTCACCAAATGAGTTGAATTATCTTCCTTAGTCTGCACACTGCTGCATGCTGAACCTAAAACACAATTAATACCACATGTTATAAATCACAATTACAGCCTCAAAGGGTTCCACAGCATTCACATTATAAAAAATTGAAGGCCACATCATGAATACAAAAATTTATTAATTTGTTTTAATTTGATTCCTTCAGGTTACACGGATTCTTTTTGCCTAACTTTTACTGACCCTTACACTTTAATTTCTTATTTTTGGTAATTTATTACTACTTCTAAAGCAGTAAAGTAAAAGCAAAATAAGCCCAAGAAATGATTCCAGTCAAAAATGAAAAGTGTTTTTAATCAGGAAGAAGCAGTTTAGTACTCCCAGTCTCGCCCGTAGGCTGCTTGTCCCTCCACACAACTCCATAATCTCTTCGTCTCCCTGCTCAAATGCTCTGACGCCATTTTGATCCATCACACAGCACCACTGCAACAGTGACAACTTCAGATCTGTCTTAATTTTTAGTGACCAAAGGCCAGAACCAGCAACAGGAACACAGTAACACACATTACTATGCATTTTAAGAATCTTGCTGGCTGTCAGAAGCATTGCTGGCATGTTAAATGAAGCACATTGAAGCAAAAAAGTGCATATTCTTAACAAATCCAGCAATTAGCCTGAAGCTGGATCCTCTGTAATACAGAGATAACAAATGATGTTGTATTGTAGAAATAATTTGTGTCAGACAACCAAGCTGCATAGCTGAATGCTAAATACAGCACACAATTCATGACAGATGGACCAATTTCAAAGTCACACAACTGTAAGATAACACAAACCATCATTTAACCTTCATGCCAACCTTCAGTCCAACTGTGGAGGTGGTTTTTGAGTCTCTATTTCTCAGTTGCTACAGCTTTACATTCACAATGGGAGGTTGCAGGGCAACTGTGTTCTCAATGCCTTGTTCAAGGGCACACTGACAATATTACCATGTAACCTCTACAGCAGAATATAAAATATAGAATAATAGTAAATACTAAAATGTGCTAGCTGTAACAATTTAATGGAACAGTGTGTTTCTTTAACAAAAAAGGCCGGAGCTTTTTGCATGTCTCGCATATTTTGAAACCAACAACAACAACATACGTATTTTAAAACATACAGTTAACATTTTGAGAAGTGCCAATGCTACTAATGGTATAACCACTGCTGAAGGAATTATTTTTCAGTATTTCTTTCTCTTTTTTTGGAAACATGTAACACAGGTGGCTTTGCTGGAAGCAAAGGACTGGTTTAACCTCCATTCAGTGTGGGATTCTTGGTCCAGACAGATTGTCTATATAAGTGCTAACAATTTTTCCTCAAAATTAATTGTTACATGTGTATGGCTTGCTCATCCCAGACACAGATGAAGCCTTATTATCTGGTTGCCTTGGTTTGGGCTGGTCTGCTCTTGTTTGGAGCCAGGATGACGAACACTGTAATTTAATCCAGATTAAGACTGCAGTTTTGGGTTTTTCATTTTGCCCTTGTTGCCTTGCATTATTGTTTCATCACGAAACTCACAGAGGTAGCTGGTAGCAGCAGTGGATTATGGAGCCTAGATTGAAGCACTGAAATGTGCTTGCTGCTCCTGGATACGTAGTTTTGAAATCCCATCGTCATTTTTCAAATGCATGCATGATTCTGCTTTGTCGCCAGGAGTAATGAAAGGAAATGCATCGCCACGATGTGATGTGATTTTTTTTTTCATTTGTTGCTTCCTTCAGTAATGTGAATAATAGATGAACAATTCGGGAGAAGAAGTGAGAGGAAGGATGCTCAGTCTGGTTGAGGGGAGTGGTGTTGCTTTCATCACTCTGCTGCAGCTCCTTTACTCACACAGCTGGCAGTTACATAACGGTTAGACTGCCTGCCTCACTCTTTCCCTCTCTGTCCCCCTCCCTCTCCCCTCTCCTCTGACTTATTGATCCATGTACCTGTTTAAGAATGTATCAACTTGATCCCCCCTACACCTAACACACAACCATTAATCCAGATGTCAGATCAGCATTTATGCCCATGCACAGTTCGAATGGGTTATTATCTGCCTTCCTCTGTGGGTGTCGCAGTGTTGAAAAGCCAAGGAGCTCCTTTGAATCATGAAAATCAATGTGAGTCTGAGGTTTAACAGGAAGCAGAGAGGTCACCATGTAATTTACTGGAAGCTGTTTCTGTCTCACAAGTGACCTTTTACTGTTCAGATCATTTATTAGTTGAACTGAGCCAAACTCTGTTGTCTACGCTTCATCAGTTTTCTGGAGCTTGTTCTGCAGAGAGCAACAGGACCACACACTTGTGTGGAGTCACATATTAATGTTGCGATAATGGACTTTGGAAGAATAGCTGTACACACATACATACAATAAATACACCAGTAAAGCTGCTCTGTGGGCCACAGCTTAAAACTTTTTGCAGCCCACATTAAATTCAAGCTACCCAGTACAACCACAGTCCTCTGTTTCCTCCTCCTTAAGTGTGTAGGTTGTTATTTGAGGTATACAAATGGATAAAATAATGAATCAACTCTAAAACCCACAACTTGTTTCAGAATATTTTATGAATTATTTGCCTTGTCAGGGTGGTTATATTAGTTGTTATCTATGTATATTGTTCATTTTGCATTTTGTCATCTTGATCCTTTCTCTCTTTATTTTGTGGATGAGATGTGTTTATCAGCCCTTATTTTTCACTGTAGTAAACCTAGAACCTAAGATATATATGACAGGCGTTAGAAGTCATGAATCATATGCACTAACCTAAACAATGTTTTGGGAAATGAAGACATTCCAAGCAACAGGGTGAGGGGTTTGACTCTCACTCAGGACACAGATATTACAAAATAGATACACTTTTATTGGATTAAAGTGTCAGATGCCATCTTCTACATGCATTGAATCTAAGAAATAACTCAACCATCAGTGCAGTGAGTTCAGTTTAATCTCAGCTGTGACCTCGGGAGGTCAAAGAACAATCCTTTGTGATTTCTGGGGACGACCTGTCTGCTAACCTGTCAAACAAATTTATTAGCGACAAGTTCCTTTGTACAACTGGGTTTGTTAAGGTGTGAATGTTTCCATTCCATGTCACTTATGATAATTTCATGGCAATGCTTTAAAAATGCTTGACATTGAATAGATCCTGATAACAGAGACTCCATTGCATGCAAGATATTCAACTTGGTGTAATCTTTTTACACATTATTTTTTATCAAATGCTTAAGAATTTGACAAATTTGCAGCAATGTATCTGAACAAAATTTTAAAGAATAGCAGGGTTTATTTAAAGTGGCTCAAATGAGACATCTCTATGGATTTTTCAATTTTCATGGTAATATTGGCAGATGTAAAGGGACTGTTGCTACATGTTGATGTTGTTGCTGCAAATAAAACTTGAAAAGAGCAATTATGGCACTGCAGGTATTTTGTCAGTCTAAATGATCTCTCATGTCCTCATGAATTTGTCTGACAAAACAACAAATTAAATAGCACAATACACCAAAGATTAAAAAAACTATCTTACCAGAGTTGGCATTCCTGCAATATAAAAAGGTCTTCTGAAAAAAACCAAAACAAAATGTATTTTTAAAAAAACTGCTATGGTACAAGTGGCATTTTCAAATGTCCAAAGCCTACATGTCAGTTTATCCTAAGGCCGTGCTGCAGCCAAGCCTGAGGGATTAGGATCCAACCTCACGAACCCCCCCCCTCATCCCTCCTGAAACTCCCTTGAACGAAACCCCCCACAACTGGGACCCAATGGTACAGTCCTAAAGCAACAGGCTGCAGCGCAAACTGTGTAGATACTGCAGATTTGTTTGAGATAGCGTTGATCTCTGAAAAGGGTCCTCCACTGAGAGGTCAGTGTCAGATGCCAGAGCAGCAACCCTGATTGAGATTCAGTTTTGTTTTGTTTTTTTGGCTCAAGGACATTTAGGCAGGGCAGATGCTTGTTGTCATGGAGACTTGAATCTGTGCATTTAATGGTCTGCAATCATTAGAAGGAGATTTCCAAGAGTGTGCACGTTTTAGATGCATTTAAACTGTAACACACCAGATGGCTTTAACTATCCCAGTAGTGGACTATAATGGCATATTTGGATAATGGTTGTCTCAACTTACACCAGTCATAAGCAGAAGAGGACATTGCTTCAATAGCTGTATGTCCTGTCAAAATGCCCTTGAATGAGACACTGACTCGCTACAGTAGCTGCTCATTCATCCTGAGCTGCTCCGGATAAGCATCAGCAAAAATGGCTCTTCCCTCGAAGCAGGAAGGAAGTGCTGGTGGTTTTATTTCTCTGGGTGTGGATGAGTGCAGAGGTGATTATGGATGTGTCTAAGTGGCACTTACAGCTGGAGATGGATAATCATAGCTCTCCTTCACCACATATCATTCCAGTGGTTTACATATAGAGAAAATATAGGGAAAGAAGGAGTGATGCCATAGAGGGAAAAGGAGTCAGAGTTGTACGATATGTTAGATTGATGCCAGGTGTCTCCCAAAATATACTATATTTTTATAATAGAAAAAAAACAGTACAATTTGTGTACCTTAATAGAATATTTGAGGGCTGTTCACACTTGCAGTCACACTTAGAGCCAACTTAGATTCGCTAATCAAACTAACCTGCATGTCTTTAGTGGAGGGGGAGGAAGCTGAAGAAAACCCATAACCTTCTTGCTGTGAGGCATAAGTGCTAAGTACTAACTGCACCATGCACCATGAATTTGGCAACATAATAATATAAAAATAATATTAGTCACTATTCATTCTATTCTATTCATTTTAGTCCATTACACAGTAAACACTTACTGAACAATTGCCAGTAAATGGACAGCACTAAAATAGTACCGACACTATACATACAGTGTATAGAAAATA
The DNA here is from genome assembly GCA_016785225.1 of Psettodes erumei. Classification (NCBI taxonomy): domain Eukaryota; kingdom Metazoa; phylum Chordata; class Actinopteri; order Pleuronectiformes; family Psettodidae; genus Psettodes; species Psettodes erumei. The sequence continues at coordinate 622,313 of JAFBJZ010000601.1, read as the reverse complement.
GTGAATGATTTTGTCCCTTTAAACAAATTCTTCATTCATTACAACATCCGGTCTGCCATTTCACCTACCCCCACCAGGAGACATGGTATGGCCTGCAATGGGACATCATTATAGAGAGTAGATGTCTTGCATAGTGGCAAAGCTCTCTAATCCAAAGGCCAGATAATTCGAGTGCAAAGAGGATTAACTCCACCCCAGAAGAGCCATTGGCTAAATTTAGCCGCCATACTCTCTGTCTTCACCAGTCTCCATTTGACCCCTCCTCCAAGCCCCGCCTATGACACCCTTTACCCATCCAATCATGAAGGCACGCTCTCCACCAATTCCATGCTGCAGTTCATTATTATGCAATCACGACATTTTTGGACCACTCCAGCCCAACAATCCAGTATTTAGGCCCAACAGTCCTTCCCTGCATTCCTTCAATAGAAATGATATGGTGTGAAATCACATCACTGGGAGACCATCATTATGTGATAATGTAGATGTGAATTTTTCTGAGAAGGAAAGTTAGAGATGTGGTTGCAAGCACACCAGTCTCCCTTACGTCTCTGCCCTTCATTTGCAGAGCATCGTCCTCTGGCGAACACATTAGGATTACTAGTTGATGGTGCCGCTTTGCACAATCCCCACGATGGCAAGCAAACTGCATCACAGAGACGTCTCATGCAAACATCCAGGAAATTAATAGCTTCCAGGGGGAGGATTCTGGGAAAGAGTGATAAACCCGCTCCCTATGCCCCTTTTGTTCCTGGTTTAACATGAAACCACTGTCTGCTACTTAGCTGTATTATTTTCCTCCAGTGTATTCAGTGATGACTCCAGGGTCATATGAATGTCTGTCTCTGACACTCGACATCCTCACTAGTAGCTGCTTGTTGATGATCAGGCATTTAAAACTTATTCTACAGAGTCAGTGAAATGCATTATTCGGAATATATTGTGGATTGTATTGACTTGAGCTACTTTCACTTTTTGGTAATACGTGAATTGAATGATTTTTCTCTCCCACGCTGAATAAAAATTCTTGTATATCGTATATATATAAAACCGCTAGATTGACATCTTCATATGAAAATATTCAGAGGTGAAATATGCATCAGCAACAATGCATCAGGCCCTTTCTGTTTATTTCCCAAAATTTTGAATTGTGTGTGTGGAGTCACAGTTCCTTTACTCCTACTGTTTGCTCCTGATTAAAGAGGAGAGCTCTGCCTGAGGTAATCTGCTGGGCTTTAGTGAATGGAAGTGGGATGCTGAAGTGGGTGGGAGGCAGTGTGGGTTCGACCTCCACAAATCCCTCTCGTCGGATTGGATGCGCCAGCCTGTCTTAAATCACCTGACCTGCTTGCTGGCACGCATTCAGGTCCTAATGCATGAACCCATAAAGTGCGTGCACGGATACATGTAGAATTAGAATTAGATGCACACATTGTTAAACCTTGACCTAAAATCAGGCATTACGAGGCAAACAGTCAACGAATTCAAATCATAGTGTTAGTAATGAAAATAATTTTTAGAAGCAAATCTTTGGTCTGAATGCTCTGAATGCAATTTTACCATTCAAACACACGCACACGCAAGGATTGTGTGACAGTGATTTGTTTTGTGGTGTGTTGAGACAAATCCCAGCTGATGGGATCAACTGGACTTACTGACCTGTAGTGTCACAGATACTGACATCTTGTGGACATGAGAGGGATTGAATTTATGACTGTCAAGTTGGAGCATGACATGTGATGATGTCATCAGTGACATCACAACAGGGCTACCATGGAAATAGCAAGCACGAGTGATTCATCTCATAGAGATTTGAAGAACAGTGAAAGGTTTTGTTTTCTCTCTTTGTCTCTTCCTGGAAATATTTTACTTCATATGCAAGTTATAACTGTCACAGAAAATAGCTGGGTAATAAAAGCTGAAAGCTGCACCAGTCAGTGCCAGCAATGGTTTGATCCCAATGACATTCCAATACTCAGCCACTTAATGGTTTATAGACCTGGATGTATGCATTTTATGAGATTACACAATAGCCAGTTACTCTTAAGTATAAGGCTCAACCTGTTTCAATATCCTTCTCATTCTCAGTCAATCCCATCAAAAGACAAAACCAACAATGTCTCCAGATACTTTCTGGTTTCTTCACACTGTCTATGGCACACAAGATACAGAAGATACAGGCACAGCAGTTTCTTTTTTAGAGAAAGCAAAGTCGTCTCCTAAAATACTGTAGCTTTTAGCAAACACTGCTTAAAGGTAAGTAAGGCTCGAAGCTGTAGATTATTTTCAGGTGTGGAGGAATGCAGATTTGTTGCTCTTCTTCAGTGTCCATTTTAGTCTTTGTAATGAAGAAACATGTCATCCTTTAACAAGAGAGCACACATACACACACAGGCTGTGGGATGGAAATGTTGGATATTACTCAATCCACCCTTGTGAATGACAGCAGCATGACTGGTATATTGTTATCTGTGCAATTACACCACACGGTATCAAGATAATTCTATGGTACATTTTGACGCTCCAAGATATTTTTACAGACTGAGATGAAAAAAAGAGGAACTGATGGAAAAATCACACATCCAAAGACAATTTAAAGTTGGCAGTTGCTGAGAATTGGTTTGAAATATCCCGAGAATTGTTGCACCTGTAGGGTTAGCATGCACAAAGCTCTGCTAAAAACAAATGGTGGGTGGCAGTTGAATGAACTGTTTTGCCGAAATATCTGACAGCTTCAGCCCAAAAGGAGGCTTTCAGAGATGTTCTTGATCTTTACGGTGTCAGAACTTTATATACTGAAAGTAGATCAACTTTGCCAAAAATAACAGAAACTTTAAAAGCAAAAAAGCCAGGGCATCTTCAGATCATTTTCTGAGAGAAGATTTTTTTTTTTTTTGCATAAGCCTTACATTTCTCATTTCTCATGTCGAGATAAACAGTTAGCTTAAAGCTGCACTAATCACTATTTTATATCAACAGTTGCTCAAATGACTGTGTGTAATGTGAGAGGGGTCAATCATAGTGATGAATCCACAGAGAATTATCACCTGACTTTGACTTTTTTTTTTAACAGTTTATTAAAAAATAAATGTTTGGGTATCGAAGTGCAAAGAGATCAAGGATTTCTCTCTTTTGGGCTACAAAAGATTCTCAGTGCAGTTTTAACTGAAGAAAAACAACAAAATCCTCATGGCCCAGAATGAGTGAGAGAAAATGCGGACAGTACTGCTGAGTGTAAGAAGCTTTCCGCTGAACAGTGTATGTACCACTCCTAGAGCACTTCAGCCAAATGATATGCCTCTCGCTCCTTTCCTCTCTTTCCTGCCTCCTTCCTCTTGCCACTAGTGTGTTTTTGTCTCTATCCAAGTGTTTACTCTGGCTGGGTTTTTTTTCAGAGCTATCTCTTCCATCCAAGTCCTCCAACTTACAAAACCTCCTTTTATTGCTGCACAAAGGCAGCAATGTACTTCATTGTGTCATGCTTGTTTCCCCGTCTCACTTATGTCCTGGCAGTCTGCAGACTGCCCTGCTTCCACATTCCCCCCACGTTCCTCTACTTCTCCTCCAAACTGCAATAATGTGTCTAAGGGCAGCTCACCATGGTGGTGGATGGGGACTCTTTTCAATACCACCTGCCATTCATCTAATCCTTGGCTGGTTACAGGTGGAGGAGAGAGACAAAGCTCTGAGCTCAGATACTTGTGATGGGAGCAAGGACCGGATTCCTGCTGGGCCCCTGAAACAACCTTTCTGTGGTTCAATTTCATATCACAGTGATGGAACCCATACACCTGGGGTGTTTAAAACTGTGTGTATGTGTTTGATGAGTAGCACATACCACCAGCTTGTTTTGCAGAAAGTTGAGCTGTAGATACAGTTTATAGTATATAGTATCTAGTATAGTATATATTTCTGTTCCAATTTGTATATGTATAATTTAGTCAACCAAAAACATAACAATTTGTGTCCTTTTCAAAGTCATCAGCATTTTTATTTTTGTATGAAGACTGGAATGGAATAATACCCACCTTTCCACAAATGTGCAGAAATTTCATTTTAGTCTCAAAATACTCTAAGATTTATTTTATGCCACTCTATCTGTCAGGTTTAAATGTCAGTTCTGCCAGCTGCAGCTGAAGACACTGCAGAATACAGGGTATTTATTGTGCTTTTCTCTTTCTGGCAACAGGAATTTATTTGGAAAAGCCAGGAGACAGTAGCGTGATTCATCAGTAATGCTTTTGTCACAGTTATGATCCATAACAACAGATAAACTATGCTGAGAGTGGAGTGCAGACAGACACAAACCCAGATTTGGTCGTTCTGCTCTTACAGTGACAAGCCATCAATCTGGACTAGTTGGCTCATAAAATTATCCATATATGGTACTTAAATTTTTTTAGGATGAGTGGCTCCATTCATCTGCTTCATACAAAACTTCTTCTTTCCTGTCCCAGGGACCACTCTGACATAATTAGCAGTGATTTCACCCAGATGTGTGGAGTCACATGCTAGCAAGGCTTGACTGAAAGTCACTGATTTTTTTTACATAGCCACAAAATAAAAACTCTTCAATTCATGTCACACAAAAAAACCCCAGAATATCTTGCCACAATATAGAGTCATGATTTTAAACACATCCTTTTCTTATGTTTTATCCATTCTGAATATGTGATGTTTCTTAACAATGAATATGATTGATTTCTGAAGGAAAATAATTGAAGTTATAAAACATTACTTTGGTCAACTAAAGCTGGGGAATGAATGATACTTTTGAGCAATGCCCTACTCTGTACTCATACATACCCCTATGCATAAAAACCTGATGAAAAGCATCAGGTTATTCTAACCCTGAATCTTTTATAAGTGTGTGCACAACAAAGTTGAGGAGAAGATACTGTGGGCTTCTGAGGAATGGAGGCATTTGAATGCTAAACAGTGCTCAATGGAAGTAGGAAATCATCCCTGAATACAAGGAAACCATTTCAGTCAAGTACAGATGTCAACTCTATGAATTGTTTTGCTGAGAGATAAAACAGTAATGTGCTTGGATCTTGTTTTGAAATGTTTTGTGTATCTGTATGATAAATAATGGACCCTGGACCTTTATACATTAGCTCCTGATCATTGCATGAGGCTTTTGTACAACCAGCAGAGGGCAGTTCAAACCGCAAGAGTTTGTTTTTTTTCCCCCTGTGGCTGAAAGGTGATACACTATGTAGTCACGATGAGACAGCAATGAAATCTACCAACAGGGCATTACTGACACATACCCACTGTTTACACCATGTTCCAATCCAAGCGTATGTGAGTCATATTTTAATGACAGTTGGCAGCACTACATTATAGTTTTCTAATCTTGCAAAAAAGCAAGATTGAAATGTCAAGTCCTGCTGCCAATTCTATACAGGAATGATAATTATACTTTACGTGTATATGATAATAGATGAGAGACAGTGGTATGATAAGTGGAGCCATTGCTTGCCCTGTGTAAATTTTTTACTTTTACTTTTATTATTCTATTCATCTGTATTGTATTGATTTATTTCCACTCTTGTATTCTATTTATTTTTATTTGGTTATTGTGGTTGTTCTGTTGTTTTGTGTTGTTTGTATGTCATCTTTTTGTAACATTTTTTTAAATGTATAATTTTGGAAAACAATAAAAAAGTGAATTACAGAAAAGGAAAGTTATCCTTCTCCTGCAGCTTCATGTAACATGTGTGTTGTCATGAGTAATCTTTACCAGAATGTATAGCATGCAGTCACTGTGGAAAGTCATGTGAAATTGTTCCAGACACAGTTGGTGTCCTTCCAAGTTAATGCATTTTAACCCTTGAGCAGTGATACTGAAGTCTGACATGACCGCAAGATGCGATTTATAGTTGCTCTCTCACAATGGTATAAAGCAGCTATCAGTTGCAATGGAGGGGAAATGTGCAGAGCTGGAGGAAATTGCTCTGTGGTGAGTGAGTCTGAACAGCACATCAAGTAGACTGTTGTTTAGAGGTTTTAGCTCATAGCTAGTTCAGTAACAACTAAAATTGTACATATTGCACAATAACACAATTTCCCCATCTGTCTTCCTTTTTTGAAAACTGGAGACGTGACAACATCTTTGTCAATGGCAGATGGCAGGCAGATGTTTTGTGGGTTCCAGTTTACCTTCACAATAAAAGTACATTAACGCTGAAACTGTTTTTCTACAGCTGGTAAAAGTGTGCTGGATGGACTACTGCAGGTCTTGTGTGCCCCGCAGGTAGTGTTTTCCTCCTGTGACAATTGTGCTTCCCGTAGCATTAGGGTTAGGGTAAAGGTGAGGGTAGGTTCAAGTTGAATACATTGTGAAACAGCACTTACTAACACTTACTAACATTGTAGTCTAACAGATTTCAACACAGAAGAAAAGTGAATGAATTGTCCTCAAAAACACCAAATTGGAATTTGAAGAATATCAAATGTTATTTATGGTGATATGAAGTAATTGCAGAACATATGCACAACTATAAAACAGAAGCAGAAGCAAGTGAAAACTCCTTTTATAGTAAATCTGAGTCAGTGAAATTGCAATATACATAATTTAACTCAACCACGTCAGTGAACCTTAAAATCAGGGCAATAGTAAATCAGTATATAATATACAATGCATTATTATTTACAAATAAACTCTACATTTTCTATATAGCTGTATTCAAACTTTAGTAATTTCTTATTCATATTGTATTATTGTATTGTCCAATATAGCCTTGAATTGTACATATTGTTTATTTTTTTGTTTAATTTTGAGTAGAGGGTGTATTTTATATCAGAGAGACTAATAAAGTTAATCTTTGATAGCCAATTTTTGTGCTGTTATTTCTTTTATTATGAAAAATAGAAACAGGAAGCATGATTTCGCAAGCTTCATGCTGCCGTTGAGGTGCGACCACGACACTGTATCCTTCTCCAGAAAAGTAACAACATATAATACTAAAAATATACGGCCTATATAAAAGTCTTCACCAAAGTTCATTTGGCGTACCTCGCGACTGTGTGCACTTCCTGCCGTGTGAAACCGAACTCCTCATTGGGCTTATAATAGCCCTGCTGCAGACTCCGCCCACGGAGTTGTCCTGGGAAACACTAACAACTGTAAGAAAGTGCACTCAGTCCTGTTTGTGAACCGGGAGACGCTGGTGGGACAAGCACGCCGCCGCGCACCCACTTCACTGCGCAGTACAACGCTTTTAAAAAAGAAACCCTCCAAACACAGCCGCTCCGACAATTAACGGGGATTATTATGCGTCCAAAAGCTGCGACTTCTTCACACTGAGCTTCATCTGCTGAAGGTAAGAGGAGTTACTTAGCCGCTGTTAACTGTGGGCTACTATGAATGGGATCTGGTGTTACTTTGTATCTTTCCCTGGTGCGCGTTGATTGTTTTTTTGGACGTGGAGAGAAGTTGTTCGATGGCTGCGGGGTTTGGTTTTAACTTGGTGGCCATGACATCCTCATTCACAGCCTGCAGGGCCAATGTGGGAACTTCTCACGTTTCCCTGAACTCAGCGGCAGCGAGGAGGAACCCGGTCGTCCCATACAAATGTAAAATGATACTTAACAAAAGCGCCGAAAGTACAACAGGCCATGCGCCATAGATTCAAAGTATGGGAGTTGTTAGCGATCTGAGCATTATAAGCCCACTAAAACCACGTTAAAGCCACAAGGGAGTAATGGGTTGTTAAATCACTCAGCAGACTTAAATGAGATACGGAAAATATAGACATATACGGGAAAATAATTATGACATGAAGGATGCGTTTAGATTGATATATATACATGTTTGGAAATATATGTGGTTTTAACTTAACTTTACATAGTGTTAAAGTAAAGTCAAACTGAAAAAATGCGTTTAGTATGTTGTTATGTGTTATACACCAAGAAAAAAGAATTCATAAAGTGTTTAAGTACTTTTTTCATAACTATCATGATACATATTGTGCTAACTACTGCCCTGCCTTAACTGTCTTTATAGGAAGACTTACACTGACAGTGTCCCAAATAAAACCTCCATTTAACACAATGAGACCATTGTAAAGACACTGTTGGGAAGCACTTCAGATCCCTGCAGGGCTTTTTTTTTCATCACGGAAGTCTGGTTACACAAGCTGATTTCACTTCATGCTTCATTCTGTATGCCTGTTAACTTCAACAAAACATGTTTGAAGCCACAGGCGCATAGGCATGGCCGCCCTCTGGTTTGGCATGTTGTATAGCGCTCAGAGGTGTCATGGACCTCATCTCCCTCACTGTCGTGGTTGCTGGGACCATCACGTTGTCAGATTCGGACTACAAACTGCCCCAGTGAAGATGCCCAGTAGCCAAGCTCTACTAAAAAACACTTCAGGCTGACTGTCAGAAACTAGAGGGGAATTTTAGTTTTGAAGGTAAAACCCAACACATTACAGTTTTCCGTTGTCTTTCAAAATTATCTTTTGCCCCAAGACTGACACTAATCTCATAAATGATCATATGCCTTAAGCTGTTTTCTACCCACCCTAACCCCACCATTATAATACTGCATCTTTGGATCCTCCACTGATGTGTCATTGTAAATGATCCTCAGTTTTCACTTGTGCCCTGAGAAAAAATAACAGAATGTGAAGGAGCAGCTGTGAAGGCAGGTTTTACATAATTTGTTTTAATACCTCCTGCCTCACAGAGACATTTCTTTATGTGCTGTCAGAGAGGATGGATGACAGAGGCTGGACACAGTTGTTATCACTCCTCTAATACAGTGGCATGGGCCTCATAATCACTGGTTTTGACTCCTCAGACAGTTTGTGACAAACATCTGTTTGTCTTGCTGTCAATGCAGGGACTTCTTACACTCACTGGTAACTCAATAGAAAACGCTCTGGTGTCTGTTTTGGCAGCCTGATCCTCTACCGCTTCTGTGTCTCTGTGCTTTTCACTGTGGGGTGGCCTGTAAATCGGAGTCAGTGCCTCATACTATGTTCAGCAGAGAGGCTGACACTAAAAAAAGAAGGAAATACACCTGCTCTAACTCCTTCCTGAAACATCTTCAGGGTGTGTCAGATTTACTGTGTCCCTTCAAGCAGTCGGATAATTTTTAACTTTTGTGTGTCAATGTTTCAATGTGTCAAATTTGCCTGAGCTTCTCAGAAACGCATAGGCACTGTAGTAATCTTCTACAGAGCAGTCTCCACTGGAGATAGTTGGCTTTTAGGGCCTCGCTTATTTGCATTTTGGTGTCCAGGAAGCCCTACGATTTAACCCTCAGACCTACTTGATCATTAACTTTCCTGTTGCACTGTGACATTAGTCTTCACAGCTACAATAATATCCCAGTGGGTTTGCATAATTTGACACAGTGGGGTCTCAAAATGTCAACCTTTTTAGACTTTTACAAAAAGAAAATCTTTATTATTTTGAATGATGGCAATGGCACCGTGATGTGCATTTTGAAAATGTAGCTTTCTCAGCCCACAGAAAGGTGAAATCGATAAAATTCCCACTATTTAATACTGTGTTAAATATGTGTTAATGCAGTGTTTTGAATGCATGGGTAATGGGTTTATTTTCAAATGCTAAATATCAAACTAAATGTTGCCATCTCTTCTAAGTAATCCATACTTTCTTAAAGGAGTAGTCCTACCACTGCAGATATACATTCATTCACTTTCTGACCGGGAGTTACATCTATAACCTCCTCGTGTCTGTTTGTTATCTATAACAGTTAAATGGCATTTCCCCCATTTCCAGTCTTTATGCTTACATAAGCTAATGGATTTCTGTTTGATATTTAATGGACAGCTTAGACTTAGACTGACTTTATTGTCATTCAGTATACTCGGTATACAGAATGAAATTTTGCGACAGTGGTATCAGTCCTCTCATCTAACTTTCCTCCAGACAGGGAATAACTCTTCTATTCTTTAAGTATCAGGGTCATCATTTTGTCAGAAAAGTTGCAGTTTTACTTCAATCACTGGATATGTAATTTGTAACAAGTGACAGAAAGTAAGCTCAGTGCAGTTGTGTTGTTAGATTGCCACCACTCCACACACAGCCACATTTTTATTCACAAGGCTATCAGGAGAGAACGTCAGCACTATACTTCCACTAAACAAAAGCTTATTAGTCTGCTCTCTGCGTGTCTCCCTGCAAACGTTCGGCTCACTGCTGAGTCCGTCCCACTCAGAAATATGTATTTAGCTCCAGTACAACAGACAAATGAAAGAGGAGTTGGTCTCCCTTTCACAGTAGTGTAAATTACCATGAGGATTCTGCTGGCTCCAAGCTGAACCCAGCCAATTTCTCATCTTCACAAACCCCCTAATTTAATGATGATGGAGGATATGCACAGTGTCAGCCTTGTAATTACACTGTATTTACTGTTGAATGGAAGCATTAGAGGAAGTCTTACAGGTACTAGTTCATGATGTAGTGCTGTCTCAGGGATGGGTTTTTCTATGCCTGGGAGGGCGACTACTGAATTCCCTGGTGATATTCACAATAAAGCCTTGACTTAGTTTTTGTTAAGACTGGAATTGCTGGAATCCTCTCAGCATGCCAAACAGCAGCCGCACTCCCTGTTCCAAAACAGCAGCCATCTCCGCAGCTTGTCCAAACTCTGTGCCCTGGAATCGTGTTTCTTTTCTCCTGGAAGTTTTCTCAAACATACTCTGCTGCAAAGGTTTGCCATAATGTGCCAGCCCTGAGTCTCCACAAACAACAGGCAACTGAACCAGCCCGTTTGGCTGGTTAGGGTTAGGCTTCAAGTTAAGTGCACAAATTAGCCATAGCTCTGTGCAATGAATATTTGCTGGATGGTTATAACATGGTGGCATGGTTGTACCCCGCACAACCAACAGAAGGGCATATCAAGTTTTTTTTAGCTTAGTTTAGTTTTTTAGTTTTCACCTGAGATTCGATACAAGACTGCCTGCAGAAACTTTGCTGCATTAGTCTACATCTGACAAAACATTTAGTCAAACTTACACTTCATTATAATAAGAGCAACATGTGAGTGCTTGGGGTCTTCATATGGACTGAAGTAGACTTTTGTCTGGCCACCCACCAGGAAGCCAATACAAAACAAACAAAAGACAAGGGATGCTCCATTACTCTGGATGGATGGGATACAAGCCAGCGGGGTTAGTTTCTGATGGACTGCATCTGGTTGAAGCCTTCTCCCATATACATACTCAAATCCAGTTTAAGTACATATACAGGCAATATTTGTAATTCCTACCTGTAAATGTAATCCAGCCGCACACAATATGGATGCAAGGCACATGTAATTCAGGGCGTACACAAGAGTGTGTTCACTCTTGGTTTTTTGTGCTGCAGAAAAGTGTGACAGAGCTCAGACTTGTCCTTCTTTTTTTGCACACTATGTGTGTCACTCTCAAAATGTGACATGATGAGAGCAGATATGCGACCCTGATATAGATTTGCGTTCATGAGATTTGCATTTGCAAAATGCAGCAGTTTTCTGTCCTGCGCACAGTAGATTTCTTTAAAAAAATGTTTTTGAGACATTTTATGTATATCCTTTTAGATAACAGTGGTGAAGAGCTGACGGCAAATTAGATAGAGAGAGAAATGAAATTAAGGTCCCCAGCCAAACAGGATTTTACAATTCAGTCTGTAGCTAAACCCTAAAGTCCCAATACAGTAATGTTTTAATCTTTTCAAAAAGGTGCGACCAAAACAGACAAGAAGTTCTAGTATGTACATTTACTTAAGTACTGTACTTCAGTACAGTTATGAGGTAGTTATCCTGCTTACTACATTTCTGAGTGAACTGGTTTCACTCCACTACATTTATTTAGTTTGTTACAGTTACTGGATTAGATTCTACGTACACAGTATGATCACATTATGAAATATGAGACATTGTCATAGGTTAAAATGCTTGATCTATTAATCAGTTCACATTAGCTCCACCTCAGGCACATTACACAATTAAACACCGACACCATTAAAGTACCACCTACATTTGTCATAATGAGTATTTACTTTTGATGCTTTAAAGTACATTAAGATGCGGGTAACAGTTGTTTCCAGTGCCGATTCATCTGCTACATTTTTTTGTAACGTGATTGTTTAATCTATAAAATATGCTCATCAAATTGTCCTAGAATTTGAGGCAACTTAATCAAATTTCTTGTTTTGTCGAAACAACAGTCAAAACCTCAAAACATTTAATTTGCTATTATGTAAGAATAAATTTAGCATCAAAGTCCTAATGTCCGAGAACAATCACATTTTTGACATTATTGCTTGATGACTTAATTTACTGAATTACCTGATTATCAGAATTGTTGCACATTCATTTTCCCATCCATGGATATCATGGCCATGCTTTCAATAATTTTTTACTTGAATAAAATTTTTAATTCAGGGCTTGGAATGTTAAGTATGATATTGCTACTTTCATGTACATTAAGAAAATGATCTTGTAAATGATTGGAATAGCTTTTCTTCCCTTGGCAGTTGGAATCAGTGTAAACATTTGGTATATCCTTTGCATGTCTGGCACTCTATCAGAAGGAAAGTGGAAAATATGACAATCATTACTCAATATACCAGAGCTTCTCTGTAATTGACTGGTTGAGGTTGAGCAGCTGGTGACCATGCTGTGTCAAAGGCTTTCCCATCAACTCCAACTCCTTGTCATTGGCCTGGAGAGATCGTGTGAATCTTCCCATGTTCTGAACTACAGCACGACTTCGAGGGCAGAGGAAAAACAGTTGGAGTTGCACCACTGCGGTTGCAGCGGACACCTGAGCTGTGGCCTGTAGGCTCCTCCTCTCCCCTCTGACATCAGGGCTTTGATCTGCCTACTGTCTGTGTTAGCACAAAGCCATATTTAGCTCAGTGTAATCAGTGTGGTGAGAGCTCGCATGCCCGCTGCGGAGGATACCTGCCTAGTATAAACACACCTGCTCTCTCTGATGGGCTTAAAATGAATTTAATGTGCACCTGAAGGAGCCTGCTCGCAGCCATCGTCATCAAATAGACTGTGGGTAAGGTTTCTGTTAATGCCTTCATGTGTGGTTTGTTAGCCAAGATAAGTGCTTTTAAAGTTGATCTTTAGTTGGAGGAGATGGAGTTAGTAGAACAAATAAATAATTGCTGCTTTTAGGTTGCAGGTGGAGATGTCAAATAAACAAAAGTATATTATGTATGAAGTTACACACAGAATTTAAACATTTTCTTCTTTGTTTTTGTTGAGGTAATATCCCTTGGGGCAAAGTCTGAAAGGGATGCACCTACTTTGCTTAGCAACATGTGCCTCAGTGATAACACGTATTGGTTCAATAACAACATGCGTGACCAAAGAGTCTACTTTTACATGTAGCTCTTTCTCAGCTCTGTTTATGGGAAATAACAAATTTTATCTCTGCGTGTAACTGATGTACTTGATAAAAGATAGAGTGGCTTGAAAGTAGGAAGTGAATGTAGACCTTGAAATATTTTTACATTTTATGTAAATACAAAATCACAATCTGTTTAATGGATTGTGACGGACCACATGATTCTTGATTTTAAAGGGGTACTACAGTAAAATAAGTATTCCACGCCATGGAATCTGTCACTTGTGACACAAAAAATGGCAAAATCAAAGCAGCAGGGGTGAGCTGCTCTGAGTTTCAAACACCAAACATGCTGGGTCCTACATTTCCCTATAATGCAACTTGGTCAATACAATCTTCTGTTCAAGATGTGTATTTCCAATACTTATATTGATGTTCTTATCTAACATCAGTTAGTTTCAGAGGTGCACTGCTTGAGAATATATTTAGATAATATATTTAGAAAAGTATTAATCTCATCTGGGAATTCATTCATTCATTTCCTATTTGGGACATAGAGCATTCTTGTGGGCTGAGTTGCCTGTTACGTAGACTGGGAATGCATGGAGGAAGTGAGCAATCACTTGAAGTTCTGCTTCCAAAACTAGTTACTTTCGCATGTCTCTGAATGCTAACCTTTCTCGAAGGTTTCTATAGAAACCGGGGGGACTGACACATGTCATCTGGTTGAAGTGTAACTCATTGGAAAGACCTGGGAAATGTCACCATTGTATCATAGCCGTGGGCACACAAACATGCTTGTTCTTGAGCAGTCAGAGTTTCTGATTGACCAACTCGCACGTCTCACCTTCACCAGGAATCAGTGCCGTGACTTTGGACCTTCTTGCCATATAGTAATCGAAACAACCACGAAGCCACTATGTGCTCACCATCAAGCTCTTGACATACCTTTTTATACATCTACCTTTATTGCTTTCGTTGCATTACTACCTCCGAGATGTGTTTCCGGTAAAGATGGTTTCTTAATTGAATCGATGTAACCTAACACCACACATCAGCCTTTACTGCAGTGGAGGGTAATAGTAATCTGATCAGGCCTGCTGTTAGATTGAGGTTAGCATTGCTCAGGATTCTCCGGCCTAAACCTCTTACCTTCCAGATGGGACTAACAGCCACTTTCCTTTTCTGAAACTCTGCTGTCTTCCCTGTCTCTCTAGCTTCTTTGCTCCTGAGCTATTTTGTCTTCTTGTTAGTGTCAATTTGGGTTTTCACAGCAGTGTGGCCAATAGAATAAGTGCAGTAAGTGGACAGTGAGATGCTCTGTTGATCTGTTTGAGAGCATTTGTACTCATGCTTCCTCTGTAAATAAGGTGAAATCTACAGTGCTCATTGAAACAACTGAAATCACCCTGTTAAACACAGGCCAAGGCGTACAGACTATACTTTATCCTACTGCAGGTGGGTAGTTCCTGGGCCTGATCGCTTAGCTTAGCATAAACACTGTCAAACCGCAATTGACTGGTTTTACACATAGGTGGCTGTATGATCTAGTTCGCCTGTTTCCCCCTGGTGTTCAAATCTTAGTGATAACCAGACTTATTGTGATACGATACAAATATTGGAAAATTGCCTAAAATATTGCACTTGGTTTTAGCCTAGTAGCCGAGCTATGCTACCAACCACTGTGCTACCAAAATGTAGCAGACTGGGGGGAAATGAGCGTGAGAGAATCACATACAGGTACTTTCACTTTCGATCACAATTCAGTTTGAGAGAGAAAGTGTGGGGAGATGAATGAACTGCATGATACGCTGCGTTTTTAAATGCCATTGAAAGAAAACAAACAAATCTCAGCTCGTCATTTTTTAGCGGCCAGTGTTGATATGGTGGGTGGCTCAATATGTTGGAAACCCTCTGTTAGTCTCACTTGTGGCATCGATAATACTCAGTACTAAGTGTTAGCTGATTTGTATTTGGAAGGAAAAAAGGGTATTAGCAAATCTCTTGTGATAACCTAAGTTAGCTGGTTGCTGGTATAGCTTCATATCTAATGTACAGATGTCAGGGTGGTTTCCATCATCTCATCTAATGTTCTGCAAAAAAATATACCAAACAGTTTCTTTAAAATGTCTACAGAGCATCTCGTGGCCTCATGGTGGTGGAGGGGGGGGGGGTGGCATCAAACCTGGGGAGGAGCACTGATCAAGGCTCAGGCCCTGATTACAGGCCAGCCCCCAGTGTGCCTCACAATAAGATAATGCTATCTGGGCCCACAGGTATTTGGTTTCAGTGGAGAGGGTAATAACTGTCACCAAACACTGAGGAGACCTTTCATCCCCCGGCCTCGTGTTGTCAGCCAGCGTTTGTGTGCAGTCGCTGCACAGAGGCAGCCTTTGTGTGGCTGGGCGAGGTCGCGTCACCACGAAGGTCTCATATCTGTCCAGAGAGACAATAGCTAGGTTTGATTAAATCAAACAGCCGTGACTATCTAAATGGTACTCAACATGGTGTGTCCAAGTTACTGTGGTGGCGTTGTTAAGAATGTGACGTTGCCCTGACTAATTTAGCTCTGCTCCAGAAGAGCATAGCTGATAGTGAACCATAAAAAGAATCTGCCAAGGGTTCAACACAAAGCAGGAGCACTTTTTTTCCCTCTGGAGTTCTGTGCTTCGGGTGAGTGCAGTCACTGCCCGTCATGTAGAAGTGGCAGGCCTGTAACTAGTGGTTGACCAGGGGGGAGAAAACATTAAAGGTTAAACAAATGTCTTGGTTAAAGATCAAACCTCTCGAGCCCAAGTCCTTCCTCATTGTCCCACTTTTGAAGACTGATTGTGTGACTGTGTGATGTGTCATTGTGTGAAGACTGGTTATGTGTTCAGCGAGGAAATGTGCTGTTTGAGTCTGAGTGATACGGTCATCATGAGCTTAAGAAGTCTTAAATTATGAATCAGATGTTCATGTTTGGAATGCAGCCTTATCTTGGACAGAAAAGGCAAAACACATGCAGCCATTTGGCCTAAAATGTCGACTGTCGTTTTTTTTTTTTGAGCAATTTTGTAAAGATGAAACATTTCATTTAACATACCACTCCAAATGCTGACACATTCAATTCTAACAAAAAGTATAAAAAGACAGGGTGTATAGTAAATGAGATGAGGATGAAATTGCGTGAACTGTGGGACAGTTCATACGAACTCTCTCTGTCACCAGGCTTTAAAGCGGCCTCAAAGCTCTCCCTGGCACTCCTCTCTGGCATGTGGTGGTACAGGTTTTTTTTCCCAAAGCTCCTTACTGCACCATTAGGCCATGCATCTAAAACAAGAGGGATGCAGTGTGTGTGGACGGTTCCTCAACAAACCACCAGAATCTCATGTGGAGGTGATGTCAAGACAGTGATGTTTGGCATCTAAAGGTAGAACACAAAAATAGACCAAAAACAGTCAGAAAGAGTAAGACATCCAGGCCAGGTTGTCCATGTCTAGTTCATGTAAAGGGGAAGGAGCCTCTGTAGGTGGGGTACAAACTCACTCCTGCTCCTCCCAGAGACTTAAGTCCCCTGTGTGTTGTCATCATGGAGCTCTGGTATTGGATGACACTTCAGCTCTATATTGGGCTTCTGTCCCTCTTTACAGGTGTCTCCATGTCCTTGACTGCAGCTCCCTGTGCACTGCTACGTTCAAAAAGCTCGGCCAAGAAGCAGCCGTAGGTAACTGTCGTCCCCATAACACAGATCTACGCTGACATTCCTCCAGTTAACTAATGGGCAATGGAAGATCTTTGACCCAGCTGAAGCTTTGCGGTACAAAACGCCATGTGTGATGACGCTTTGTACCGCTAATGTGCGTTGCCTGTTATGTTCACGTTTCATATGATGTGTCCTGTTTTATTGCAAATATCTACACTGGTGTCTGCAGCCTGGACATTTGAGCAGGTGCTGTTTTTTGGCATTATTTGTCCAGGAAAGGTTGAATGAGCCCTGCGGTCTTTTTCAGCAGCAGATACGAATAAAACCTTGGAGGTTTCTGGTGAAATTACATTATATGCCTCGCTGAATGGCAGTTGTTGAGATAAAGTGTTATTTGATCATTTTTCATACCTAAAAACTGGGGCATCAGGCTGCCGACTATCATTTGCAACACAGATGATACCTGGATTGGTTGAAAATGTTTGTTGTTCTGTGAAGGACAAACTCATGGGCATGAGTTATGAAGTGCAGTGACCTTATGAAGTGCCCATTGCATAAAGTACGAAGCAGATGCAAGTATAAATATTCAGTAATGGTAGAAACATGTTAACATAATGCTCTGTGGAACAGATTTCTAAACAGCATCAACAAATACTAGGAGATGTGCTGAACATGGTGATTCTTTACTTCCCACTATTGATGTCAGTTTGTTGATTAGATTACTAGGTAAATCACCAAATTACAGTGCGACAATGACCCAGCAAGTGAGTAAAAAGGCATTGCTGCACTAGGAAAGGGCATGGAGTTCATGGCTGTAGGGTGGAGTTAGGTTCTCACATTTGAATCATGCATGAAACCATAATGCCTTTCCTACCTTTAGCAATTAAAAAAAAAATAGTCTCCATGCACCTGCTTGAACCTTGACCTGCACCTAATGCATGCATCTGCTTGAACAGTTGAAAGAGTTGTGGTCTGAAAACAGTGGTGCTGACAGAGGAGATAATGTTGATGCCATCACCTCCAGTCACTTCTGATATACCGACTGCTGTCCACGGGCTCAGTGGGTTACTTACTTAATTTTTAATGTGATCAGATTTATAGTAAATTCTCTTTGGTGTGAAGGGTTTTAAAAATGTTGACCGAGAGATGCCAAGTTGATTACATGCCCCAAAGTGAATAATTGCTTAATTTTGGTTCACGTTCACATTAGAGATTAACAGATGATTGGTGTTGTTGAGTCTAGATTGTTTTTTGTATTTTGGTTCCATTTATTTTGTTTTGCTTTTGTCATGTTTTATGAGGAGGCAAATACATCAAACACATTTGTTGAATGTCAAAGATTCACACAGAGTATTTTGGTCAGTGACACCAAATATAAAATATATATATATAAACACATTTTGCTTGCAGAAAAACTCCACAGGGCAGATTTAAGTTGTGCCATAGTACAGTCAAGTAGGTCAAGAAGGCACCTCATTCAGTGAGTGACGCTCTTCCTGTGGCTCGTATTGGACCCAGACTGTGACATTTATACCTTTTGATGGATGCATCTCTCTCCACAGGGGATTATTGAATCATGTGTGATGGCAGGCTGGTTAGTCCTACTAAGAAAAGGGTCTCTCTCCCCAGGAGATAATTTTTTTATAAACAGAGCTACAAGAAAAGTGTTTGATATTAGCTGAGGTACTGTAGCACTAGTCTGTCTGCTGCATGTGGTTGTGTTGGGGAATCCTCAGCCTCAGCTGATTACTGGGAAGGGTGTAGGAGACAGTTCGATTAATGAGTTGTGAAGCTAATCCTATTCATCCCCCCATTCACGCTGCAGTCACATGGCCATTATGGCTTATTTTGATAGCCAGGGGACCTGTGGAAGCCATAACAGGTCCATTCACATCCCTGACTCGGCACATTACCACTCCTATCCCAGCATTGAGAGGCTTTTGTCTCTTGATTTAGTGGTCCATTTGTGACGGCTTTGCACTTGAACGCGGCTGATGCGCCGCTTCTTTGTGGCCTTCCTGCAGCAGAGGAAGAAAATTCTGTTTTAACAGAAGCAGCTCAAAGGCAGTTTCTGCCATAACGAAGACTCGAAGGAGCTTGGCTGTGACTGGCTGCACCCAGTGTTTTAGGTGGAGTTAATGGGTTGTGCAATCTGCATAAGCAGGTGTCAGGTGCCTGTAGGTTGAGCTTAGGGAATGTCATTTCTCAAGGTTCTTCTGTTACCAGAGAAGGAAACTGAATTTGGCTTTGACACAAGGTTCTTTCCTGTTTCATGTTGTTATTTACCCATCTTGTTTGAAGAATTACAAAGATAAGAATTGTTTGATTGTATTGGTTGTTGCAGAATTTGAGGCAATTATTGCCTGTTTCTAATGGCTTTAACTAAAGATATCAATTTGACCCAGGCTCATGCCTATCTAACATAATATTGACAACCTGGGCTTTGCAAAAAAACATCAGTTTATTTGTAGGATTACTGTTTTTCACTGCAGAAAATGTAGACTGAAGAATAATCTTCTCATTATTTCCACTTTTTACCATTATTCTACACTCTAACTTGACCCACAAGCACAAGCATTTTCCACAGCACAAAAATATCTTGTTGCAATCAGTTCCCTGCAACTTGTTTACCTCTGAGAAACTACTACAGCCTTTTGTGATACAGGCATCAGTGTATTCAGTGTAACCATTTCTGACTGCTTATCAAGACTGCAGTTTTAAATATCTCACAGATGTGGTTATTTTACAAATTCCCCTGTGACCCAACAGATCAAACCTGTATATTGATATCAAGAAAGAAT
The DNA here is from genome assembly GCA_016785225.1 of Psettodes erumei. Taxonomy (NCBI): domain Eukaryota; kingdom Metazoa; phylum Chordata; class Actinopteri; order Pleuronectiformes; family Psettodidae; genus Psettodes; species Psettodes erumei. The sequence continues at coordinate 602,502 of JAFBJZ010000601.1, read as the reverse complement.
CAAGCGACTCCTGGTCTTGTGAAAGAGTCTCTTGTGGTCAGGAACGCACAAAGAATTAACACTAATCTCTGCGGCTTGGAACAACTTGTAGCCTTTTTTTAGTTTCATTGTTCTAGAATGGTTTGATTTACTGCTGGGTTGAACCCCACGTCATTGACTACAGCATTCAGGCTGTACAACACTAGCCTGAGTAATTAATTTTAACTAATCAATTAAAAACTCACTTTTTTCAGTTTTATGTCAGTACCCAATCCAGTTGTACATATAAGTCTCTGTCATGTTATTTATTTATTTTTACCATTTTCCCTTTTATACTCACAACTTGTTTATTTTGTGTATATATCACTGAACATTGTGCATATATTGTTTTTTTTTTTATAGTTTCGACATATATATTTTTCCATTCTTTATACTTTGACAAGTAAATGTCACACAACTGGGATCAATAAACATGCCTTATATCTCATGTCTTAACATGATAAACATAGTTTAGTTATTATCTTAGGAGCTGCTTGATATCAAAGTAAAGATTTTGATATACTGGATATATTTCATATTCATTCAACAGAGAAGCCTCTGAAAACACATTTGTTCCCCAGCTGCTACTCTACATGTATTTGCTTTATTTCTAGATTACACAGGTCCACTCAGGTGGCAGGGTGGGTGGGGTTGCCTCTTTAAACTGGTTAGCTAGCTTAGCTTTACAGCCGCACCAAAGATTGCTGAAGTTTTGGAAGTAGTTGGCAATGTTACAGGCCCCTCCATGAATCTAAAGCAACTAGTGGAAGAATTTCATTCATGAATCAGTTTCTTTAACTCAGAAAATAAAATGACCCTGTGAAAGCAAGGAAAGAGTGAGAGTCGATGAAGAGTGGGTGGAGTGCTTTGAAAAGGCTGATGGTTGAAGTTGTGTTTCTTTGCTGAAGGATATTTAACTAAAAAAAAAAGAAAAGTTATTGTCATTATATGAACAGTCACATTCCTCCTGCTCTACAATCCATTTGCCTACTGTCAATGATATTTATTTTTGATTTTAAATAAATACAGCATGAATACATCAGATACTGAAACATGCAACCATCAGCATTGACCAAAACAGTGATGTGACATGCACAAGACTGCTGTGGGGGATTGAATGAGAGGCATTAAGTTAAGGCACTTGGGAGTGAGCATAACTCTCACATGCTTTGTCTTTTCCAGAGAAATGTGTTCCGAGTCCTTTACAAAGAAATCCGTCCACAGGCAGTCGAGAAATTTTTTAAATTAAGTTGTAGTCTGTTCACGAACAGGCATTAAAAAAGAAATAAATATATAAAATAACTTGCTACATATTGTACACTTAACAAGTGCTGGGGTGCTCTTCAGCTGAGAGAGTGTCCATTACATTTGTAGATCGAGCTCTTGTGTGAAGTTGCCTGGTAAGAATATGCAGAGAATGTAAAGCAGGGTGGAGCTGATTAAAGGCATGGAGTTCAACAAACCTTCCCTAGATGAATAAATGTTATCATTTTTTTTACCTCAGCAGTGAAAGCTGTGAATGTAGCAATGCACCTACCAAATATTTTTTTTCATTGTGCAATGAGTTAGGTCACCTAGTGGCCAATAAGATATCACATAGTGAAACATGCATCCTTGAGTAAGTCTCCTGTCAGTGTGCTCACATGCTGTGGATTGGTCATAAAGAGAGCATCAGCAGATGACAAATACCTCAAATATCAAAATATAAAAGAACCAGTGAGCTTATTGGAGACATTATGTGAGAGTCTTATCAGTCAAAGTTGTACATGTGGTGAGGAAGCTGGTCCCTGGCCCAGTGCACTTAAGGCAAGAGGATTAGAGTCCAGAGTATTATTAGAGCTACTGATTATCCCCTTACCTGATCCGCCTAATTCTAGCTCGAGCCTATTTATTTAGCTGAAAAGTGGAAAAATGTTTGGATTGGGCTGCGTAATGTGAATCGGCCTTGCCGCGCTTCAGCGCTCTGTCGAGTCCAACATTGACTCTTTTGGTGTACTTCGCTGAACTCATTAGGCCCTGGCCTTTTGTTGCCGCCTCCTCCGCTGTGGGGTGCATGTGATTAATGCACTGCTGACCACTGAGGCCAGCAGCAAGGACTTGTTTTAGTGCCAGGGAACAGCAAACAAAAGAAAATTGTCTCTCCAAAATAGCTGAGGAGACTACAGGCTCTCAAAGCTGACCAGTCCCTTGACTCATTGACAAATGCAAGTGGGCCAATTTCTCTTGAAGAAAGTTCAACAAGAAGGTTTCCAATCCATTTGTCCTGAAGTCTATAGCTGTAATAGTTCTGTTTGGATGTAATTACACACCCACTGCTTCTGACCTTGTGCCCAGAAAACAGCTTTGAGGCTTGTGTCCCAGACTGGGAGTAGGGAATCAAATGTGAACATGAGCCGTAAAATCCTGCTAACTGATCTTCCCGGCACAAACCCACATGGAAGAGGCATAGTGTGTTTTTGGTGGTTTACCTTCGTTATTTATTTGCTTGATGAAGAGTTAATGAGTGATTGAAAGAGGCAGGAAACTTACAGCTCTCAAAAAGATTAATTGAAGCAGCATCTTTGCGTAACCAAGCACAGATGGAGACCTGAGAGCTTTGGTTGGATGATGAGCATGTGTGCTCACATGTGTGAGTCAGTGTTTGTATGTTCTGTACCCATGCACTGTTAACATCCCACAGAGTGTTGGGACTACTGCCAGGGTCAAGCTTAATCATCACCTTGTCAACAACAGTATTCTGACTGCATGCATTTTGTTGGACCATTTTGTTATCTCTTGCTATCAAAAGCAATTCATTGGCAGAGTTTTATTTTTGTTAAACTCTGTAGAAGCTCATTGAACTGAGAAAAAACAAAACTGGAATTTTAGACATTTGACCTAACTTAATATCTTATCACACAACCAGTACCACATCTCTGTAATTGTGAGCTACCTGTAGCATTATCCAGTGCATGAAGCTATAATATGTAGTAGTCTGTTGTGTTGCTTGACATTATTACATTGCTACTAACCAAGGCTACAACTGTTAGTATAAAGAGTGGAAACAACAGATATATGGTGTTATTAATGGTGGATTTTGTTACATTCAGACAGAGTCAGGCTAACTGTTTTCACCTTTGAGAATTTCTGCTAAGCTAAGCTAATGTTTTAAAGCTACCTGTTTTGAGCTTTGTTTTCAATCTGCCAACTCTGCCAGTCTGCTGATATCATTTTGGTGATGGAGACCCAAGCTTCAGTCCAATTTAGTTCATCATAGTGATGAACCCACAGAGAATTATTACCAGCCCCAGCAGTTTTCTAATTTACTGTACACCAACTGGCTAGCACAAAGCAATAGTGACTGGTGGGTGAGCACAGTGAAGCATTAAGCATTTAGAGTTAGTAGAGAGCGAAACGGAGCTGAAACAAGAGTGTTTCATATGAAGTTATACTCTAACCACTAATTTATAACCTCTTCATTTGTTCTTCCCTTCACAGTGTCCAGGGACATGAAACTCAATCCACAGCAAGCTCCACTGTATGTAAGTATCACCATGCATAAGACAGAAGCTGTTTCTCCAGCTTACACTGCTCTGTGTTTTCTCTGACCTCCACTATATGCCGCCATCCGCCCACAGACATGTTTTCACTTTGCCCCCACCTGTTCTCAGGACTGTGGGGGTGGTGCCGAGTGTGCCCGTGTGTTTGTTAGCTGCACCTGATAGGGTGGGACAGCTTCCACCTTTATCATTATTATAAGTATAGAGTTTAATGACCTTGTGTATTTCTTGGAGTAGCTCCATCTGACTTCAATCTGGAAACAGGTCTATTTAACTGGAGTAGCTAAAAGCCACCCTGTGGGCGTACAGGGGCAGATAGTGGCAAACACATTATCGGACTGCATGCAAATCAATTTCATGTTTGCTGACTGACAAACATGCATAACAGTAAGCGCTCTGCTTACTGTCCTCTGCTGTGTATTTTTGTGGTCATGTTTTACATGGTAACAATTAAATGAAATAAGAAACACTTGATGGTCTGGTGATTCTACAAAAATAGACCCAGATAATTTATGAAGAAATGACTAACATGCGACAAAAACAAGACTATATGACAACAGGACATTTTGGTGTATTTTTAGCACGGTCACTCCATCCATTCATATGATTTTTTTTTCTCCTATCAAAGGAAAAAAAAGAAGATGCACAGTTTTAATTGCTTTGTCGTGATTCAGTTTTTGGTTGAAAAACAGCAAATAGCAATGCTCACAGTCACTAATAATTATTCAGAAAAGAAGAAATCCTTAAATCCTTAAACTCTCCCTGGTCTGCAGGGAGCTCTAGTTTTTCCAGAATGATGAGTTTAATTCAGGTTGCCCTCTTAGTCACTTGTGCTGGGAATGCCTTCAGAGGGTGGCACCTGGGTGGTCTCCTTGCCAGTGGAGGTGGTTTAGGTGGAGGAGGTGCAGTCTGTTGCTGAGGCCCTCTCAGATTCCTGAAGTACCCACTGTGTCATGCAGAATGTGGCAGCCACCCTGCAGAGGTTATCTCAGCAGCTTTACATCTCGAGCCTCACTCTTTGGCTTCACCCAAATGATGTTCCCATAGGGTCAACTTATAAACTGAAAGCTTTTCTTCTCATGTACCTGGTTGCCATCACGTCTTTATACAACAATCAGCCACAACATTAAAACTGGTAACTGCATTGTAGCAGATTGGTGTATTTTTAAAAAAGCAATTGGCAAAAATGAAATAACAAAAGGAGATGTTAATCACATTACTGATGGTTAAGAGTGAACAGGCCACAAATATACAGTAGTTTGCTGCAACATTAAAACCAGTCACTGTATTTAATGTTGTGGCTGATTGGGGTACAGTGTAGCTATCCAGTGCCCCTAAATGCTAAAACACAATGGCATGCAGGAAAACAGCCGACCCTATTATTTTCTATGTACCATCCCCACATTGGCGAGCACAAGGTCACGTCGGCATGTGTCGACACACCACTGTCCATTACCAGTCTTGCCATCCTTGGAAAAAACACATTTGTTGTTGTTGACCTGCTCTGTGTGTGTGGTTCTGTTCATTTTGGTAAACTGCAGCACGATGCTTCCTATTGGTGCCAGTGGCTGTATTTGAAGTGTGTCATATGACTGCTGCGGCAGGGTTTTTCAGCTTCTCAGCTGGTCCTCTTTATGATCCTTCTTACCCTCACTTGTGAATAAAAGCCCTGAGATGCCTGATGTCCCCCTCAAGAACATGGTATTTTATTTCCGGGAAAACACATGGCCCTATTTTTCTGTTGTCCTTTTTTTATAATGACAATTTATAGCTCATTTACAACTCGTGAGTTGAATCATAAACAGGCTGGCTTTTCCCTTAATTCTTTGTGGTTTTGAATCAGTTTTAAATAAATTTCCAGGTCACATTAAACTTATCATGAAATGTCTTCACTTGCATGGCATTGTAGAACCTGCATTCACTGACACATGTGTACTGGGGTGTCTGTGTGTGTGCTTGTGCATGCACAAGTGCGTGAGTGGGTTAGGAACATGTCTGAATGTGTCTGTCAAACTATCACTAGCAGGTAAGCAGGACACACACACGAAATGAGATAAGTCAGGGGGCGTGTGCGTGTGTGTGTGTGTGTTTGTGTGTCTTCAACGACTCGGCTGCCTCACACATTTGCCACCCAGACAGCCTTATCTGTGATTTACAGTCAGACTCTTCAGCGGAACCAGGCGAGTCGTCAGGCCTCATTACACATCAGATTTTACTTACACTTATCACAGCAGTTCACAGTAAGATAGCTCATAGGGGTTAAGTAGTCGCCCTGTAATTGTATCTTTTAAATGTTGTAGGTCACTAAACAACTCATTGTAAGGAGGCCAAAGGTAATGGCTGTAGTGTTCTTGCAAAATTACTTATAATGAAGAGGTAAAGTGTAAAGAAATTAAGTAAAGGTTGATTCTCTGTCTGTTCATCGAGGGGGTTCTTTTGAAAAAATGAGCTTTCTTTCAATAAAAGAAGGTGACTCTGCATGCTAAACATGTGATTTACATTCTTGGCATTTAGCACACAGTGTTTTTCAGAGTGGCTCACAGTTAAATGAGCAGGTACAGGTTCAGGCTAACACAGCAGACATGGAAACCTGTAACTGCACTGCTGCAGGGATGAAGGATGCTCTGGATGTCAGAAGCCCTCAAGCTTTGTAAATCAGAGAATGCGTGTGATTTATTCCAAAAATTCCCTGGCAATTTCACATGTCAATGTTGTATGTGAACAGGAGCTGATTGAATGTGTCTCTGCCCTCATCTGCTTGCATCAATGTGCTGCTGAGATCAGTCTCAAGGAAACAAATGCAGCAATGTTTGCGAATAACCTTGTAAAAAGGTAATATTCTTCTTCCAGGAAAAGCCTTTCCTCACCAGTAAAAATCATACAGCGTGTGAAAGCCTGCAGGGATGACTCATACTGTTGGGCAAGTGTAGCCATAAACCTTTAACTTAATATCAGGCCAGCTCTTTGCAGAACATCACCTTTGATGTGCTTTCAATAGCGTGTTTTTCATTGTTATCATAACAGCTCCTATGCAACAGGAGTGAGTAAAAGGTAGTAATGTCTATCACCTTTTAGTAACTGATGAGTAAAAATCTTGGCCATGGCATGGGAATGTCTTGACAAATAGTTTGGGTGCTGAAGTGAAGCAGATCACATTGTGCTGCTTTCAATAAGTATGAATATTACTTTAAGCTGCAAATGAGTTCCAAAATCATCATTAAAAGCAGGCCTTGGTGAGAATTCATAAAAATTATGTCTGAATCCCTCGAGCAACTGCTGCCTTACCTGGGTAGCTGAACCCGGTACAGTTGCAGGATGTGTGGAAACGGCTACGCTCACACATGCATATTTAAAAAGAGGGGGTTGGGTTCATAGCCTCCAGCTGTTCTTTTGATGTTGCTTAAAAGCTGCCTGTTCCCCGTTGAAGTTCCACGATTAGCAGGTCAATACCCCAGCAGGTCACTTTGTTAAGTACTTATTACCAGCAGAGAGCACGGTCATACGGTGCGGCTGAAAGAAATCCATTCATACAAGCCACACTGCTTTAAAATCAACCTTTTTCACCTTTTTGAGTTAAGGTGGACAAATGAGATTCGCTCCAAGTTTTCCTGTTTTGCATTTTGTTTCTTGTCATTATTAGTCAGTCAGTAGTTGCAGATTGCTTGTGTGCTTGTTGTGCATGGTTTGCACGGCTCACTACGTGCAGCTGTGTTTCCTGCTGGACCTGGCAGATGTTTCACATCTTGGTTTCTCTACCTCCAACCCCTGCCTCCACATGTGCCTCCAACAGGGCCCACAGTGATCTTATTCAGTTGATTTTCTGTTTTACTCTTTAACTCCTGTCGCAGTAAGTCTCAATTCATATATCGCAGATTGATTATGAGCAGCCGCCACTGAGGAGGTAAGAAGTAACAGGAGCAGAATGAAAATGTTTTTAAATCAGTCACTTGTAATGGTTTTTCTGCTCTGTGGATATTAATTTGGACAAAATAAGAGGCCACTGTATTGCTGTCAGAAATCATTTGAGCAGCAGTTTTGTCAAAATGCAGCAGGTTGGTATTGTGACTGAGGCAATTTGCCACCTGCCTTCAGCAGGAGAACGAAAACCATTTCTGCTTTTGCTTCTCCTTTGTTCGCAGCGATGATGTGGAACTTATTTCACACTAATATGTTACCATTTTCACATGAGCACAAACTCACAAACCCAGCGAAGTAGCAGTCAGTTCAGTCGCACCAAACTCAAAGGCCTGACCGATTCTAGATTTTTGGAGTTGATGGAGATACACATCTTTCTAAATGACCTCCAAGCATATTTTTCCTGCTTCATGTTCTGCAAAATGTGTTTTAAAATCAGTGAATACTGAACAACATATACACCGACACCAGTATATCTGTGATAGGCCAGTGTCAGTATAAAATCGGCTGACTGATACATCGGTCGGGCTCAACTAATTTCCAATCTGCCCTTGGGGGAAGAGATGAGTTTTTAATGGACAGAGTGTCATGCCTGCTGGCTTCCGCCCATCTAACTCATTTATGCCAGTGCCTCTGCTCTGCTTGTTAGGGCTGAGACTCTCGGCGCATAGCAAAGCCTGCATCCTTCATGCTGCATTTTAATATACTCAGTCCTGGCTTTAAGATGGTGACTGCAGGCTGTCTCTCCACCTGTGGCCTCTGGGCACTGTGGTCGTCTTTGAAGACATTTTTCCCCCCTCACATTGTTCAGTGCAGCAAAGGCTTGCCAAACAGACCTGTCAATCCCAAGGCTGCTGGTTTGCTTCATTGCTGTCAACTTGCTGATGCCCCCTGTATGAAACAACGCCTTTAGGCGACCACTTTGTGAGAGAAGGAAGAAGCACCTTTAGCCCTGGCTGTTGAGCTCTCCTCGACACCAGCCCTCACTGACGAGGATGGTGAAAGGACTGCAACACTGCTCAGATTAAGTGGGATGAAATGTCCCATTATCCCTCCTCGGTGTCAACAAGCTGCAGTCCCCCAGTGGAAAACAGCTAATTTTGAACAATATCCCTATTTTTTGGTGCTTCTCCTCCTCCTCAGTCTGTCCTCAGATCACACCACTTCATATCCCACGACGCTCGGCCACAACACAGCCAATTGTCACGATGGAAGAAAAGCAGACTGCACAATAAACTGTGCATAATTGTATTTTCACATTTGAATATTACCACTTTGACAAGACATTTCAGTTTATCTAGTAACAAAAACTATACAGTAGCTAAGAAAAGAGTGAACAGAAATTGATTATAAGAGGAGTTTTGTTCTAAAAATAATTTTTAAAAAAAATAATTGACTATTTGCTGAGTCCTGGTTACTGTTGCCACACTTGTGGAGTTTTCTGTTCATGTATGACACATGCAGTGCAGATTACAATGAGCAGCAGATCACCCACTCAGAATTCTTTGCAAATATTGAAACAATATGATCTTGGCTTCAGGCAGCCATAGACAAAAGTACACTTCTCCTTTCTAGCCAGTGACCATTGCTCCTTTCCAGCGGAAATAATTTCAATTGCAGCTAGATTCTATCAGGTGTAATTATAATTAAGCTAACATTAGCCTTTTGAATAGGTTGAAGACATTGTTTCCAGCTGACTTTTCAATATTCCCCACAGACTTGATATAAAATGAGAATCCTGTAATTGGGGTCTTAAGTACACATCCATTATATTGTGCATAAAGACCCACCCTAAAGTGGCACCCAGCAAAAAAACCCAGTCAGCACTCACATTCGGTGATGGTTGTGGCTAGATGAATGAAGGAATGAAAAAAACATAAGCGCTATCAAGTTCTGCACAGTATTGTATGTACGTAACAAGTAACAAGTATTGTGTGGAGAGATTTTGACCTTTAATGTGACGAGAGAAAAAAGGCTTGTTGGATGAGGACTAAGCAGTGTAAATTTAAGTTAACATGTTTGGCTGCAGTAAACAATCCACCCTTATACACCCAACCCATTCAGAAGGCATGGGGTTGTGAATGGCTTGTCTTAAGCATAACCTGTGACCGCTTGTAACTAATGCAGTTAATGATAATGCATTAGAAATGTGGAAAAAAGCGTTGATTAAGTTTCCATGGATACATGAAGGTAAAAAAGCAGCAATAAAGAAGAGTTGCTCTTAATCACGTTGCCTCCTCCTTTTGTAAAACGCTTTTATGGTCGTCCTCCTCCTCTGAGATCTGAAGCTGGCTGAGCTCTCTCGCTGTGTCTTTAAAAAGCCAAGCTCCTCCTCCATGATTCATTGCTGTCTGGTGCCTCCGTGTTTGTTCGTTAATGATGTGATGTGCTGCATTTTAAAATCAATAAATCATTACCATATTAACTTTGAGGCATTAACGCAATTACTGTAAACAAGTGTGGTTGTGTGAACACTAGCAGCCTCCCCACAGCATTTTACCCTGTGGCCCTGTTAAGATCTGGTATCCAGATATCCAGTTTATAACTAGATCCAGTTGTACGGAACACCTGGCATCAACATCTGAGGAATCAGTTATATTAGGTGTGGTAATTCTTGCCTTGTTTGTGGACTCCAAACCTAGATTGTCACTGACTGTTCGGCGTTTGTCATGTTATACACACACACTAACTTGTCTAACTAGTCTTTTAACGATGTCAGGGATGTATTCGTAACCTGGAGCACTTTTGTTTACGCAGAGCCTTGTGAGTAGATGCATGCGTCGCTAACCACCTCCTGATGTGACTTCATACCAGTGAATCACGTCCAAATACATTCTTAGTTCGTTTTCTGCTATTTAGAGCTTTCTTCTTATTATTGGATCAGCCACGTTGTCTTTAAGCAAGTGTGAATAGGCTCTTTGTTTCTCTTCATTCAGCCTTGAGATTTGACAAATGTTTACAGAAATCTTTTACAGAAGCAGGTACAGTGCTTCTCAAAATGTATTCCAGTTTCACTCTTCTGATGGCGGAAGTTAAATATTACATCTACACATACACACACACCAGTCATGACCTGCATTTACTGTAAATATAATGCAAATTTAGTTTTGATATCTCTAAATAGCTGTCTTTTTTTCTTATTTTTTGTCAATCTCTTTTCTTTTCTTCTATCTAATTTCCTCTTGCTGTGTGCCTATCTCTGCAGGGGCAGTGTGTTATCACGGTGCAGCTCACTGATGAAGAGCTGGCTGCTGATGAAGAGGGCGTGGACTACTTCCTGCTGTTTGCTGGCAGCACGCAAAGACACCTGACAAGCACCCTGAGGAGCAGTCATGACACCTTGCAGGCAGTGTGTCCTGGTAAGCCACCCCACCCACAATGCCTCACAGCTTCCCTGTCACATCTAATGGACCTGTGGGCAGGCAGCTCCACCTACAGAATCTAATACATGCTAAATCTCTTTTTAATTGTGCCCTCCTGTTTGTCTGTGTTAGGTTATAGGAGATTTCTTTGGTGCAAGTATCTTTAATTTTTGCTTAATACAAACAGGTAATGAAAGTGCTGAATGCAGCATCGTGGGGCATTCAAGAGTTGTTGTTGCCCAGGAAGAAATCAGAGTAATAAATGATGAATCATCCCACGCCGCTGTCCTCGTTTTTAAACTAATGTTGTGTTTTTGCAGAGAGAGAAATCCCCTCACTTTAGCTTTTATAGAGCCTGGCTCATTCATCACTCCTCTTGGAGCACATCCCACTTGTGGTACTTACTAAACTGAAGGCGCTTAGCTGGCGCTGTTACTCAGAGATACTTCCTCTGAGGTGAATGAGCAACGACAGGCAGCCCAGAGATCAAGGGTCACTGTACACAGAAAGTAGGTGGTAAAAATAAAAAAAAATACAAATGATCCCTGAGTAAACAAGGGTGGGAGCCAATTATTGGGAAAGACATAAAACAGGAGGTGAATGTACAAATTAAAAAGCCATTCAAGTGTCTGCCTTCCAGACAGGAAAAAGAAGACAGAACATGATAAACTGTGTTATCTTGTTAAGAGCTTGACTGAATTACAGCGGTCTGTGGGGGCGGATGGGAGGAGGTGTTACTCTGCTAACAGATTAGCTCTGCTTCACTGCTTCCTCCATCAGGACGTGCAGACCTCCGAAGGGCCGGTCCTGTGACTGACCAGAAGGTCGCAGGATAGAATTCCCAGGTGGCCTGGGAAAAAAATGGTGCAGATACCCTGAGTTAGTACTTGAGCCTGGATTTGAACCTGTATATTGAATGAGTGGACTGTTTGTAGATGCGCTGACACACAGTGTCAGGGATAGAAGAATGATTGAAGGTGTGGTAAATAAATGGATCTGATGTGGTAGGAGGACAAGGAGTCCTTCATCCATCAGCGTTTGACTCATCATTTGCGAAGGAGATAGATTAAATAAGGAGCAGGAAATTTGTCTACTCCCTGTCAGCTGTGTTGTCATGTATGTGTCTATGTATACCATGTAGAACATGTCAGCGCGCTGGGGGCTCATAGGTGCATTCCTTCAGCCGGTCTTGTTGAGCTGGTTGATGCAGTACGGAGGATTTCTTGAAGGGAGTAATGCAGTCCAGTAGTCTTTTTGTAGCTTATTGATTTTGCCATCATTGTTTTCACAATTTACAGTTTCAAACACACGCTCCTGAACTGTACAAAAAACAGACTGATAATATTGACTATAACCTGTTTATTCGCTGTTTCTTCCTCATTCCTTTCTCCTATTTCCCCCCTCCCTCTTCTCCTGCCCCCCCCATCTCCTTCCCTTGCCTTGTAGCTCATGATTGCTGCGAGGTGGTGCAGGTCACCTTGTGTTCTGTTAGCCGAAGTGGCCCTGAGTCCCGTGAGGACCTAAAGCTCTGTCTGGTTCGTGTGGCTTCGCTGTTCGAGCATCGATTCGGCTTTGTCCAGGATTTGGCTTTTGACATGGCCCAGTTTCTGGTGAGCAACAAGACGAGTCATTACCATTTCTACATCAGCTGTAAAATAACCACCGAGACTGAGGCTTATCACTGAGCAGGAGTAAAGTTGATATCAGTGGTTGCCACTGATTTAGCAGTGTAGGCAGAGTAAAACCCAAGATTACCATGAGTTTTTCTTTCCTGACAAGACCTGATGTTTCATAGCCCTTGGTGCTCATTGAATGAATTTTTAAAAATAAATTTAAATATTGTATTGTTTTGCTGGGGAGGTGGGAACAGATAAAATGTGTCTTGAGCACTCAAACTCAAAGCTTGTAATGCAGCTTTTTTCATTGTTTAAAATCTGAATATGATTTGTTTTTGTCACAGTTCCACAGCGCATGTGATTGTGCATCTTACATTTTAGGCATTTGGCTAATGCTCTTATGCTGAGCGTCTTAAAATGAGTGCTTCCAGTAGACTAAGCCTCAGCTCCTCCTCTGTAAAACTTGACTCATCTTTGTAATCACCCTCCACACAGGTAAGCACGGCAGGCCGGGCCGATGGCCTGGATGGGGCGCTGCTGCTGGATGAGTGTCAGATTCCTCTGCAGGAGTGTGAACGTCTGGATGAGAGCCTGGCGCTGGCTCTCCACCATATTGTGCTGCCTCCAGGATGGAGCTTACTGGGAAGCAAACTAACCAACAGCGCTGGTGAGACAGGGGGCCAATGGGCTGACTGTAACATGTCATTTCCTCGCACAGTAAAATGTCCACAGTGGAGAGATACTGTGAAATTATAGTTGTACAACACGTAATGGTACACAGGGCCTCTGTTTGACTGTGTGCCACATAGCAACTTTCACAGTCCTTATTAGGTATCAGTGAAAGCAGGGAGACTAATTACTCTGAGCATCATTTTGTAGAATTATCAAAACAGTGCTACAATTATTGATCAAAACAAGGAGAAATTGTTAATGACTGGTGCAGGTTAGTGCATTTTGGCACACGGCGTACAGTTTTCATGGTCTGTCTGCCTGTGTGTGCATGTCTGCTAATTAGTGGAAGTGACTCCTGTTCAACTTCCACCTTTGTAGGTGGTGCAGACAACTCAAGTGCTGCCTCCATTACCGTTACAGTGACAAAGTAGAGCTCAACACCTTTTACACTGGCAGTATGAGCTCTGACATTTAAGTTAATCATGTTGTTCGGGGTTAAGGTTAATAATGGTCAGCCGTTGCCCCTTCCATCACACGAAGGCACTCTGAATGGGGAAGTCACTCGAAACACTCGTCTGAAGTGACTTCTGACACAGCCTTTGTCTGACCCCCACAGTTTGGATGTAAAAGTGCTGTGGGAAGTGAGTTAGCTGACTAAACCCAACAAGAATTAATTGCTAGCTTTTCATTCAAGTCAGTCAGTGCTGTGGATTCTACCTTGTAATTAGAGGAACAGCATTAAAAATAAAAATAAAAAATGAAAATACATGATACTAACTGGAGCTACAGAAGAATTAGACTTTGTTGAAAAATCATATATATCATATTCTTCACTTTAATGGCATTTGATAACTATATTTTGAAAGTACAGTCATTTCTATGTATCCTCTGGACATATTTCTTAGCAAATGTGCTTTAATATAAAATCCATTACACATTACTGTGTCACACACAGGTTTGCAAATGAGCTGCCAACACAGTAATGGCACAGTAAAGACTTACAGCGTCAACCTTTACATCTTCAAACAACCAGAGATGACTCAAGTCAACACACAGTTGACAGTATGTGTCCAATTCATGACATACGGACTTCAGCTGTGCTCATTTTCTGCAGTATTTTTCTGACCAATCACGTATTAAGGGGACCATAATTGCTTGTTACCAGAAGCCAAAATAATGTCTTAATTTTTTTACTTGATGGGAATTTATAGTTAACAATACATATAGTTTAATATTATATATGATACAATTATCTAATAATAGCAACTTTTATCCGAGGGTTACAGCGTTTCTGCCATTGGCTCAGCCACGTCTGACATATGTCACCTTAGAAAATGTAACTGCAAGACACGGTTACACCTGTGACCGAGATAACACAAGGATACCACAAGAGCTGTGATTGCTGTGGCTGATTGTGTTTTCTCCCACAAGTTTCTGATGCCAGTGAAGATTATCTGCTCCCTTTCAGCAACACTATCTCCACTGCAAAATGACTGCTCACTGTGATCACCTCTCTGTATCACACTGAGTGAAACAAGGCAATTGCACGGAAAAGGTCTCCTATTCAGATACCAATCAAAAGTTCGAAGGTTCAATCCCTGTCTCCTCCGGTCCATATTTCGATGTGTCCTTGGGCAAGATGCTGAACCCCAAATTGCCCCTGTAGCACTGTATGTATTGGATTTCACCACTGCAGAAGCTGTAGATATCTGTAGCAGGACGTCTGTGAACCCCCCTCGAGCAGTAGCCAAAAAGAGACATTTTTTCCAATATCAGAGAAACATAAGAAAATCACAGCATTTCAGAAGTTGGAACCAGATTTTAATTGCACTTTGCTTAATAACTGACTGAATGATAAGCTGTAATCCTCTGCTAAGAACTGCTTGACACCCAAGGGAAATAATGGAGGTCATATACATCGCTCTGCAATTAGAAATGTGGTCAGTGCAGCTTGCACAGTATCTACAGAAGGACGTGAAAGTGAAAACTTTGATCTAAGTCTGAAAAGGTATGAGCAGAGCCGTGTATCGTTGTGCTGCAGCTCAGCCAGCACAGCCGTTTGGGCTGTGAGAAATGGCTATTTCAGTCCAAACAAACATACATGTTTATTAAAATGAAAGTGCCAATTTTCTCCAGCCATTGACTCTGATGACTTTAATCAGTTAAAGGAAGCCAAACGAGCTGATGCGGATGATAAACTCTGTGAGGTAATTGCTCTCTGTGAAGCAGCATAAACAAGACTTTTGGGAATAGTTAGAGCACTGCTGCTGCCTCTGGCTATTGTTCAGATAATAGCTTATGGTTTAACTGGGATTTGGATATTAGACCAAACCAGTAGGATTTTAGACATAATGGACAAAAAATTAGGTAAGAAAATTCCATGAGTATATAGTGGAGTTTGAAAGTCTGCACACACACACACACACACACACACACACACACACACACACACACACACAGAATGTTTTATTCATTATTGCTTTGGAGCCTGGAAAGAAAACTAATCAAATCAAATTTTCAGTAATGAACTCCCTCCTGATTAGATAAGATCCACTTGTTACTGTTGTGAAGAGTGTTATGGCTTTTTAGAGATGGGTGCGCACACACACACACACACACAAACACACAGACAGACACACAGACACCTTTCCATTGAAGTCTGTTGACATGTTGATGTGGAAGGCGGCTTCCAGCTGCAGTGAGTGATGTGTGCTCTAATAGGCTCTGCTTCACAATATGTCAGTGCTTCAATACGAGACGCTTGGCTGCAGTGAACTGTGGGGAGGAAGAGGAGTGCAATTCTGCTCGCCATTTATCAGATCTGTCAGAAGACGGATAGCAGTGGGCTATAGGTGGAGGTGACGGTGGTTTATCTCATTCATCCTTTACGCTGTGGGCATGCAGCAGTCAGTGATCTCCCTGTAGCCAGCCATTTATTGTCCTCTAGGAAATTCACTTGTCTTGGAAGAACTGTGCATGTCATTGAAGATGTTGATGTTAGCACAGGAACACACTAATCTTAAAATACAGCAAAATACAAAATACAGCTAATTCGAATGCCATTCATTTTTGCAGGTATTTGCTGTTGGCAAACCACAGTATTAGACAAATTAAACTTTGATGATGACGCTATTGATGAAAAGTGAGGTTATCACTAAAATTATACATTTCATAGTGGTATTATGTATGAATTTCAATATAAAATTTCATGGCAGTCCGTTGGTTTCAGTTGAGTAATTTGACCAGAAGCAGGCCTCGACGTTATAACTGGCCTGGAATCCCTATTTAAAGACTGCAGCACAGCTGATTGCACATCCCACTGGCCTGCTCTGGCCAGTTAAAATACTCCCATAAAATAAAATTTAAAAAACCAAAACAAACTACTACTGAATTTCAAATAACTTTCCCGTGATATTGTCGTTTTGTTATCATCTCTGTTATTTACCGTTGCAAAATCAACTTTTCGTAAGCGCCTGTGTGTTATGGCTGAAAGACAAGACATTCTGACCTGCCGATCAGACCACCAAGCTTCCTCTTTTCTTTCGGAGATGTTAAAATGGGTTTTTTTTTTTGTTTTTTTTGTTTTTTTTAGACTGTCGGTTCTCGGACACAGAGAAACATCTTTTCTGATGTGTACATTTGTTTACCAACCACACCATCTGCTGACATTGGCGGGCAAGCAGAAAGTACATAATTAAGATTATTTTCCAAATTAAACGGAATGATCCAGGGCCAGTGGTTACGATGTTGGGCCCAGTGATGCTGAAAAGTCACAGATATAACTCTGAGAAGTAGTAAAAACATGTCACCGTTGTGTAGCTTGCGAAGCTAACTAGCAGCCAGCTTGTTAGGAGCGCAGCCAATGAGGAGTGAAGCAGTTGAGGTGACTCGTGTCGCTCCGACATACTGTTAAGCCTCCTCATGATGGCGATTCCCGCGCTGTAGCAAATAGCTGTAATTACATGTATATCCCAGCTGAGCCTCCCAGATGCCATTGTATGAAAATATCATGGCTGTTACGGCAGCCGGTTTGCGAGGAGCCGCCATCCAACTCAGCAGTAAAGCATTTCCTGCTGCTGTTCGGCACCTCGCATTCTGGTCCAGAGTAGCTCGGCCAAGTGGGGCGTTAAATTTGAGCAATTAGCTTGAGGTTCATCAGGGCAGGCTGGTTCAGACTGGCCCGCGGTAAATGGAGTGAAACCTCTCATCAGCATTGTAAAAGGCGCCTAATGATTATTGTGGTGCTGATAACAGAAACTAAAATGTGTTTTCTGCCCCTTTCCCTGCTATGTTGCACATTTCATTTCATTTTGGTTTATTTTTGTTTTGTTTTTATACTACTTAATTCCTGATTATATCATACTGACCATATCAGCACAAGGCACAGTTAAAAAAGTCTTACTCTCATAAGTGAAAAAAACTTGCTTGTTACTTGTTTGAAATAAATGTGTTTATTTATTATGGACACTGAGGGAAGAAAAAGCCTCTGCTCAGTGTAAAGACAGACGAAAAGCTAAAGTGTAGAGAAGGGATGAGAAGATTTCTGGAATAACAGCCATTCAGCCTGGCTTTAATGCTAAAGGGAGCTTTGTTGGCAACCTGTCGCTTTGGCAGACAGATGGAGACCCGTGTGTGTGTGTGCGTGTGTATGTGTGCGTGCATGCATGCGTGCTCACGCTTGTTTATATATCCCAGTGGGGTCTTAAATCTGAATACATACAAACCCATGGGGGAAAAAAATGAGTCTCTGTAGGTCCAGACTGTCTTTTGAGGGCTAAGATGTGGTCTGAGGGTTGGTTTAGTTTAGGTGTTCAGTAGTGATGGTAAGGGGTAGGTATGTCAGTGAGCATTCTCCCAAAGATAAAAAGTTTAGATGTGTGTGTGTGTGTGTGTCCATGAATCTCCATTATTGTCTCTGTGGAAGTGTAAAGGGAGCATCTCAGTGTTTGATGGTGTTATTAGGAGTTTGGCTGATATATGGGGCCAATAATGGACTTTAATTAAAAATGGGAGTCCGGTGCACCCGAGTGTGGCTCACCTCTGTTAAAATGAAATGGCATAGTTTGATTTTTGTCACATGCATCATCCTTGTTGTTGTTGTTGCTAGGATTTGTTTGTTTTATTATCACACACTGTATTGAATGCTGCTTCAGAGGCTTTTTACTGACTGCAGCTGTGGAACACAAAAGCTTGACTTGTTCTGTAGTGTTGTGCACAAAAATGGCCAGTTTTAAAACGTATTCACTTTAATCCAAAAGTGACAGTACTGGCCTGTAAATAAATGCATTGATCAGTTGTTTAAAGCAGAAGACAGAGGCAAGCTGTGGTTTTTATCAGTCTGTATGTGTAAAGGTCTGTTATGTGCCGGGTAACTGTGGATCCTGTACTGGTTTAATTAGGCAGCACTCTGGTGTTGCCAAGCTGCCGCAAGTGATGGTATTTTGGCTGCTGCACCACAAACTGGCTGTATGGACCTCTGTCTCTCTCTGCTTCTTTCTTTGTTATTGGTTTTTTAACTTTCTGTGTTGCTGCACTTGTCATCTTGTGTCTCTTCCTCAGACCTGAACCCTCAGGAGACGCTGCTGCACTTCTGCGCTCGTCGAGGTCTGTTTCGGGTCACGCTCTTCTTGCTGCGGCAGTCCGGAGCGAACGAAGCCCTGCGATTGGCCAACAGACAAGGCCACACCCCATCCGCCATCGCAGCTTTACGAGGACATGAACGTCTCCACAAGCTCCTCACAAAGTAAGCACTGCACTGATTTGGTAATGACAATAAGAGGCTGTTCTACCACAAAAAATACAATAGTTCAATTTCGCATTGCAGGTCTTATCAGTTGTTTCAAAAACAATGACAAAGTGGTAGAAAAAATGCAAATGAATTAACGTTTTGATGATAATGTTAAAATCGATAATTGTAAATCATCGTTGAAAAACACTGATGCCTGTTATTTGGATGCGTGCTGTTGATTGGATTTATCATGTAGGGTGGTAAGTTTCCAGTGAAAAGACTCAGCACCACAACACCTGTCCAAACTGTGTCCACAGTGTTTGACAGTGATACCGGCTCAGAGTTTCAGCGAACATTGCCCTCTTCTCTGTACAAACAGTCTCGCGTTCGCATATCAGAGGGTAGATGGCGTGGTTCTTCTAGGCACCATTGTTTGTCTGTTTTCTTCATGGAACAATGGAAGTATCCAAAGAACATCACCACAAAACCACACTGCAGCCCAGCTTAGCACTGTGAGCTGCAGATGGATAGCTGAGGGCAAATTGAAAAGTTGTGGGCTGCCAGTGTTGCTCCAAGGGAATCCAGAGGGATGGGAAACTATTCTGCAACACAAAAGCCTCGGTTACGACTCCTGTGTCTACTGACCTGTCGTAGTACCTCTGCACAACATCTCACTGTGTGTATCTGTAACCAGCATACTGCGGCATTGTCTCTGTAGAGTTTAATGGCAAGGGGATGTATGTTTTTTGTTTGCAGTTGTCAGGTATTATCCTGAATAATGCCTTCTTCCTGAGTGACTGGTGAGGTCAAATTCTTCTCATCCTTTTGTAGTCAAACATTAAACTGCAGTGGAAAAAAGAAGCTTTTTGGTAAACGAACTGAGCAAAAGCTTAAAGTGGAAACGGGCCTCTTATCTCTTTTAAGCTCTCCACTTATCTCCCATAGAATGGTCGTTCACTCAACTCTAAATGAAGATGCCACACGCTGAAAGACAGCTACCACTCGCCGAGTTTGCTCATTGCCAACCATGCGCTGGTGTTGTTTTACAACTTTCAGCTCTCTCTTTATGTGTTGGTAATTACGTTTCCCTCATGAAAAGTGAAGTCACTCGCAGCCCGGCCGGTGACCTCAGCTGCCGGGCCTCGCAGCTAAAGCAATCCACCCAGGATTACGCAAACATATCTGCCTGACTGGGAGGTGTCTCGCCTTTACAGCACTATCTTTATGAACAAAAACACTGCACATACTTTTACCTTCAGCGCTTAGAGGAAAAGCAGCAGGGGGAGTGAGGTTTTCTCAGAAAGCTTATCAACTAGGAGTGGTCTTTATGCAGGCTATCATGGGGTGTATTTTACGGGAAAGGAAGTAACTTTTTTTTTTGACTGGCTACAACGTCTGGAACTTTTTAACATTTACTAGCTACTTTATTACCTGACAGCATCTCTGTAGGTTTGGTGATTACCTGCTAAAATGCTAGAATAGACTGAAAAAAACTACCACAATATTTGACTTCTGGCCATTCCCACTGTGAAAATAATAAAAAAAAAAAGAGGCAGCACGTGGATTATCAAAGAAAAAGTGTGAGTGTGGATCGGCTGACGTCACTGAGCACTTCTGTCTTGTGTTAGCGGTGTTGTCACGGTATAGACCACGTTGAATGATCTAAGTGTTTATTTCACGACAGGGCTGACACGGACACAGAGACGGACAAAGGGACTGAGGGTGTCCACCTGGCCTCTGCAGAGGCCCGGGTAATTTGCCACCTCCCCAGGCTGAACACACACACTCTGACACTGAGAATCCACCCTGGTCACGAACCTCCCACCCTTCAGAGGAGTGTGGAGCAGCTGTTGCACTTGATATGTCATCTCCATGCCAAGGTGAGTCACACCACCCTGCCCTTTTAGCATGCTATCGCTGCTCACGTTGGCTTCATCCAGGAGCTCTGCTGCCACTGAACATTGTTGGATTGTTTGCCTTTTCACTGCCCTCATTTTTTTAACCTTCAGACTTCGTTTGTATAACCAGTGGAACACCTTATGCAATCACAGAGCTGGCGATTGATAAGAAAGAGAGGGCAGCTCTGTTGGTTTCTCTGAGGGAAAAGCTTTATTTATCCTTCTTCTTTTCTATATTCTGCAGGGAGTTTCTGTACTCGAGCTGCAGTTTGACTGCCTGCACACAGCTGCTGAATGTTGCGATGGTATAGAAACAGAGATAACCTGTGTGGATCAACTACAGCAGCCTCCTACAGGACTGGATACAACAGCTGAAGACAGCTTGGCAGAAAGCTGCCCAGTGGAATGCAGCAGTACCAACTGTGAACATGGTGCGACCTGGAATGCGGAGAAAGACTGGAGTTTGTCTGTGAGTACTCTAACAGCAGAAATACATCCCCAGGGGCATGGCCTCGCCCCCCAAGAGGACCGGGCGTGTCTTAGTCCAAACACCGGGAGAGATTGCTGCCAAATGGAGGAGGAGGAGGAGGAGAGAAGGGAACAGCCTGTCGTTTCCACCCAGAGTTTGAATTTGTGTGACAGAAGTGAAGGAGCACAGAGGGAGGCAGAAAGGGCAAACCTCACTGTGGGAATCCTACAACCAGCAGGCTGTGGTAAACAGGCAGAGGAAACTGATAGAGGAGTGCCTGTGATCTGGGAAGGACAGGAGGCCACAAAGGGAGAGGACAGATCTGACCAGGAAGAAGAGGACAGCACAGCCGGGAGGAGGGAGGAGGAATCCAACTCAGAGTCAACAGATCTAATAACGCCCAGTGGAGACACAAAAGTTTTAGTCATGGGCCAGTCGCCGTCGTCAGAGGGCTCTGATTCTGAAATTAAGGAGTGCTGTCATGAAGGGAAGGCAGCCGGGGAAGACGAGATGAAACTTGGTGAGGACCTCTGTGACGGACTCTCTTTAGATGAAGAGAAGGCAGAGGATCAAGGGTTAACAGACACTGCATCAACTCCAGGGCACCTCCCAAACCTGTCACTGATAGACTGCAGTGATGTAGTCGAGGAGCCTGAATCTGCTTCCATACATCTCTTGACAGAAGGCCTCCACAAGGGGGAACCTCCACCAGCCATAAACAGCCTGGAACAGAACCAGGAAACAGCTGTTAGGGATTACGCTGCGGAGCAGCAGTGGGGTTTGGCTCCAGAAACTGGTTGTCATTCTGGGAATTGTACTGGAACAGCGAGTGGCAAAGAGCTAAATGTTGAAGACGTAGCTGAACCTCCTGGATACAGTACAGAAAGTACTATTTTGCCTGTGGGAGAACATGACAATACAACTGCTAGTAACTCCATGGGAGACACAGGGATTAATCGAGCCGACTGTGAGCATTCACCTGAAATTATGCCCAGCTCTGCTGTTGGACTTGCTCATCTAGGTTCATACACGGTCCAAGGCCTCTCCAGCGATGATGATGGCAGTTTCCAATCAGTTGGAAGCTCCACAACAGAAATATTCCACCATACCAAGATAACAGAACTTTCCTCAGCAGGATCCATGGTGGAGGAACCGATTGACATGAAAACTGGTGAAAGCGATGAACATTCACTCACTGTGGACGCAGGACTCCCCTTGGAGCCGGGCACCGTCAGTGCACTGACAGTTACAGACTGCAACCAGGATGGCATTGAGCCTGAATCACAACCGCCACACAGTCTTCAGACAATGGAGGGGCCAGGAGAGAAATGTGTCTCAGAACTTTCCAAAGAGGATCTGTCGGAGAACGAGGACTCTCCCACATTGAATGTCGATGAAAGTGAAGCTGGAGAGGCAGACAGCTCTGACATGAATGCAGAGACTGAGCATTCAGCATCAGAGGTCGCCAGACCCGGTCAGTCTGTTGCAGAAGAGACTGAAGTAAATAGCCCAGTTGGCGGTGCAGATCAGTCAGCAGAGATCAGTGATAAATCTGCGATGGCCTCAGGAGAGGAGAGTGGTCATGTGCAATTTGTGCTACAGCAACAGAAGGAGGATAATTCAGAGATGTCAGCGGAGGGATGGTCACCTGACGAGGGATTAGGACACTCGGAAAACCAGAACAATGCATTTTCATCACAGAATATGAATCTGCTTTCAGAGGTAGAACCGTCTTCTCCAAATGGTGAAGCATCCACTGAACCATTAGTTGAGAATGAGACGTCTGAGACTCAAAGACTCTTGATGCAGCAGATGGAGCAGCAGAAAGACAGAGCAATGCAATCCAAGGTGGGCAAACAGATTTATTTCAGTGCGAGTTCAGGTTTATTCTAGTGACGCACACTGAAATTCGTCATAGGGCCCTCTGTTAATCAAAGTCTTATTTCTAAACAAATATGCTAAATCAGATTCCATCCTCCTCTGGTGATTAATGGCAATATCTCCGCAAAGTGAAATGCAATGTAGCCCTCCATAAATGTGCTCACAGAGGTTTTTGTGTGACATCCTGTTGCAATATATTGCTGTTGTGGACACACATTTGTCTTTGTGCTTGTTTTGGTGCTGATCATTTTTCTGATGAGGATTTAGCTCTTAGTTATCATTGATTCAGTTTTTTAATTTAAAAAGACAAGGTTGTTTTAAAACACTTTCCCTAAAATGTGACAGGAGCAACTTAATTTGGCCATAGCAGATCATGCTGGGACAACAAGATGCATGGTGACATGTTACATAACAGGAAATACTGATTTGGTTTATATCTTCTGTACCTTAGGCCATGTGTAGTGTGACAGCACTTCAATTCATATTCATATGTTCTCTGTTAGGTTCTGCTTCATGCACACGTGCACACACAACCGTACATGTCAGCAGGCACAGTCACATTACCAGTGCATGTGACCAAGTCTTAGATGCACAGCCAGAAGGCTGCGTTCGCCAGAACAAACATTCACAAGCCAGCTGATGGGAGTATAGAGCAGGAAGTGAGGCCTGCAGTGTTCTCCTCTCCAAGTCAACTTCCAGCACTCCTCTGTCGGCAATTTTCACTCATCAGGAATAATTGTACTGGACCCAAGTCCAATAAAGGGAGGTCGAGGTCGAGGCTGGTGCTGTGCGTCACAGAGAGAGTGTGGTGTCATCTTGAACAAGGGGATATATTTACAGCCAAGCACTGAGTTACATCATGCTCCATCAGAGACAGGCTTTCTGTTGTCTGGTAGTTTGGGTGTAAAAATGTGAATATTCACTTTTTACAAAGAAAACAAAAAAAAAAAACTTTTTATGGAAAGTCATTCCCAAGGAAATGCATCAAGTCATGTTCACTTACATAAACATACCAAAATTCCTTTAATCCATCTCAGATAATTATACATTACCACCACTGAAACCATTAGGTTTCTGTTTCTTGGATCAAAGAATAATAATAAAGTCATTTACATTCAAATGGTTATTTTCCCTATGAGTTGCAAATAAAAACAATGGACACAGGCTACTACATCATTATTGTACACCGCCTAACTCATCAGTGTTCCCACAGTGAAGACAGACAAGTCTCAGTTCCTTTCACTCTAAACACTTGTTATTGATTCCTGTATTTTGAGGATCTGCCTTTGGACTGATTGCATTGTGTTGTGTGCATTACTCCAGAGATAGATGCCATCAAGTGTGAAGATGCCGTAATTGCTGCAGGGGAGGAAGAAAATGACACAGCAGAAGAAACCGATTTCTCCATGGTAAGCTTTAATGTCTCCACTGTGGTTGTCCGCTATCAAGCTCTGCTTTGTTGTCGATGCAGGATGGATTAACACAAGGCTGAGATGAGTCATTGTTTGCCAAAGATTTGAAACACCCCAAATAACCTTTGGCATGAAGAATTGAACCAAGAGACAACTGGTAACCAGGCTCCTCAGCTATTATGTGACCTGGGGTTAAACGTGGCATGAATTACAAGATGAACAGGCGTTTTTCACAGCAGATATTTTGACTTGTCAGACACAGGTTTAATTAATTGCTGCACAGCGCTGTTATTAGGACGGAGGCAGCATGAATTTAATCGGTTCCACCAGTGCTTTTCTTGGTATCACCAGTCAAAACATCTGCTGTGCAAAAGCTCCACGCATCTGACTCATGTAGGAACTGCAAAGCAACATGAGTGCTCTGATGCTAAGAGGGCTATCAAGCCTCACGTTAGCAAGATTCGCTCAGAGCAAAAAAGCCAATATGCAGTACAAGATGGACCGAATTTTGACTACAAGGAATAGAAAAACAGTTGATGCCCATCAAGCAAACACATCAGTCAGTGTACATTTATTTTTAAGTTCACTTTTAATATACTGGGAAAAACTGGTGTGGCAGTGATAGCAGCGCCAGACTTAAAAATATATTCATATCCAAATCCTTCACAGCAGTAGCACAAACATTTCTTAGAGAATTTTAAACTTCTAAACATCACCCACAAACTGTACCAACCTCATATATCACAATTAATCAACAAATAATATAAACAGTAATAATAAGATGGGGTGAAATACAGATACATATGAATCCTATGAATCCTAACAACATCCCTGTACATTTTACCATGAATTACAATAAGTAATTTTCCATCATTGTCAGGTACACAATGAGCGTGATACGAGTCAAGTGAGTCACCATCTTAATGTGGTCCATCCTTACAGTCTGAGTAGCACTCCTTTTAAAACTTGGACTGTTGGACACAAGTTCAACCCAGTGCTCAATTTATGAGGGTGTGACTGATGCCCTTGTTAACAATTTCATTATTCTACATCCTGTTCGACCAGATGGCATCACATTTTGTAACAGCCACGCTGTAGATTTAAGGCAAGTTAAATGAGTTAAACGTGCAACTTTTCATGTGCACAACAGAACTTAATGAAAAATATGCACGATGTATGCATGCCTTTGTTTCCTTTGTCTCAAGTTTTTACAGAATTTCTGCACTACATTTCCAAGAGCAGAAATTTGGTTTTATTCTGTTTTTAGGATTGAGAGTGTAGATACTTTAGTATGTGAAATGTACCTACAGTATGCACAGGTCACTACTGCAGCCACTCCCCCTCCACTCACTTACACATTGGCAACATTTAGCATCTCATTAGAAATTTAATTCTTTTGTATTTAGAGTTTGGCAGGAGTAGCCTTGAATTACAAAAAAAATATTTCCAGTGAAGAAACGCACATCAGAAATTTTTTTGGTGGGGACAGGAAACAGGATTTGCTTACGAGAAGCTTGATGTGCCAACTAGAGATTTGCAGGAAGTTCAGGAAGAAAGCTGTCTGGAACATTTTTCCCTCTGAGTAAAAGCTTTCAATTTAAGACTTGCAGCTTAGTCAGCTTTTTTTTGTACTTTTGGTGAGTGCAGTCATTCAATGAAGAGTATATTACCTGCTGGAGTGTCCTCAAGGGTAACCTCCACATTTGCTTTACTATTAAATCCAACAGAATCTCCCTGCCTTATCCTATGGGAGCCGTGTCATGCAGTTGGTTTTCTGCCTCAGCCAGTGAGCACATGGAGGCGATCTGCAGTAGACAGGATTCTACTCTGAAATGTTGCTGACTGACAGATTCCTCAGCGCTCATAGACTGGAGTGGCTTTGCTTATTCCTGGGTTGTGGTCTGGGTCAGTGGCTTGTTCTGAATGCCAGATGTTTGACTGCGGGAGGACGCGTGCACTGAGTGCAGGATGGTGGGGTCGCCAGCAGAGGGCAATGTAGCATCAGTGGCATGCTCTCGTCTCGAGCGAGAATTCAGTTACGTGCATTTTGATCCTGTTGAATTCTCCCATCATTTCTCCGATGAGCAGGCCATTTGGAGGCAGTTGGTGTTGAACGCACTG
The DNA here is from genome assembly GCA_016785225.1 of Psettodes erumei. Lineage (NCBI taxonomy): Eukaryota > Metazoa > Chordata > Actinopteri > Pleuronectiformes > Psettodidae > Psettodes > Psettodes erumei. The sequence goes on along the minus strand of JAFBJZ010000601.1, from coordinate 575,871 downwards.
CAGCTTGGAGTTGAGTTGAAGAATGGCTTGGTCACATTGCATTTTATTTTATTTTACCATATTAGTTTAAATTTTGGCTTTTCATTTTCACACTGTTAGATAGAATAAGTAATTATTGATAGAACAATCACACTGTTTAACTCCGATGATGATATGTGACAGAATTTGTAAAATAAAATGAAATGAAATTGAGGAAGCAGTGCACATAGTGGATTATGAAATTCCAGAAAAGAGCAGAGACTAAAAACTGACTGACTGGATAACAGAATCTAAATGACAGCAACAACAACTCACTGTCTGAAATAAAATGTAAGGTTAATGAAGTAATTAAAATCACAAAGAGTGTGTTGATGTTTTGACAAGATAATTTTGTCCTTGATGATTCTGCACGCGCGATGTCTGCGTGTCGTGTTGTAGAATACTGGGACTTATCTCGTGAGTTTGCACACAAGCACTCTGCCTCGTGTGTCGTAGCACTCTTCAGAGTTCTTTAAATCGCACATCAGTGGAACTACATGGTTTTTATCTGCAGCTGTGAGTCCTGCCAAAGAGTGTAAAACACTCGAGGCGTGAGCAGGAGATAATTTTAGATTATTCTGAGATTTGTTTTTTTGCAAAAGGGATTGGTACAAACATGCAGGGAAGTCAGAGTAAACCTCCAAGTTTGTAAGAGAAGAAAGTAGTGGAGAAGTTAAACGTGCTGCAGTCAAGGCCTGTTCAGTCAACACATTTGCCCACTGATGTTGCCTTTATTTATGTGGGGAGTGGCTGCATTTGTGGTCTTGTTGCATAACTAGGCTGCGGGAAGCAGTCGCTTTGGAGATGCTAGTTACATTTTAGCTGCCATCCTGCTGTTTAGGTAAACAGCTTCTCAGATGAGTGAACTCCACAGGGGCAGGAAAGGAAGCACCAACAATATGCTTCCTTCAAGATGAACAGTTTGAGGTACCGCCATATTTTTCATAATATGTGACGTGGTATCTGAAGCCTATGTGCCAGAGATGCATCAACCAGGCTGGCCAGGCTTAACTGATCAGCTACAGACCGAACCTGTAGGTATCACTTCTCTCTTTATACAAAACACAGCATTGTATTCGAGATATAGGCAGTATATTAACTTATATTGTTACATTGTCACAATGCCCCACAAGATGGATCCCATCCCTCCCATTTGTATGCTTGCCTATCATTCATTCACTCTTCCCAAGATAAATATAATGAGGAATTGTGGGCAAGATTTTCTGTGAACACAAAGCCATTTTTCTTAAAGCACAATGCTGAGGTGGCATCAATTACTAGTGAAAAATGTCTGGTGAGACTTGGTGAGAACCAACTCATCAGATTTAAAAAAAAGTGAAGAAATTTTATTATTGTTCAGTTTCTGGTCAAGGTGTGACGGAACAGCGTTTTCCTCTTAATATGTTTGTGTGTGTGTGTGTGCATGTGTGTGCGTGTACACGCTCACAGGCTGTTTCCTCTATTCATAATGTAATGGAATGGGGTGTTGTTTGTGGAGTCAATGGGCGCCACTTAACTGTCTGCCTGTGCACTCTGAACTCCAACAGAGTGATGTAGAGAGTCAGATTTTCATCCCACCAAACAGCAGTTTCTAATCAAAGGTTATATTTTCTGTGCAAACACTGTGGCTCAGCTGATTGATCACAGTGCTTCTGTGAACTGTGGAAAACCTGGTACTCTGTGAAGGTCAGAGTTTTGATTAGAGGAGGGTTTGATTCATCTGTGGCTGCTGGGATTCATACCATCGTGTCCAGCTGTGGCCAGGACCTGGGGTCAGAGCAGATCATCATGTTAGGGACAACGCACTAACTACAGGGGGCGCTACACCTTTACATGGATCTAAATATCATCTGGGAGGTGCCCAGTCACGGAGTGCACGCTCTCTCTGCTTCGTTGAGCACTGTTTCTGTGATTGATCTAGTTTGTTGTCATAATTTATGATGAGTGTGACTAAAACTATTGCCATGATATGTTTATCAGTAACATAAGGTCAATCTAATACAAGAGATCTGATGGATGGGGGCAGCCAGGGGGTTGAATATTCATAGAGGCTTATGCAAACACTTGTGCATCTGCTGAGTGGTAGAGAGGGGCATTTCTGGGCTCTTTAATATTCTTTCTGAGAATAGAAGGCCTTACTTACAATAAACCATTCATTTCTTTTTCTTCTTAAACCCAAATGATTTCTTCATGTCTGATCCGAATGAATTTAAACATCTATAAGTGTGTAGAACGTGCCTGCGTGCGCACACAAAGTGTTGACTGACAGCCTGGTGGATGAAGCTGTCCTTTAGCCTGCTGGTTCTGGCCTGGAGACTCCGCAGTCGCCTTCCTGATGGAAGCAGGCTGAAGAGGCAGTGGGATGGGTGGGTGGGGTCATCTGCAATCCGGAGTGCTTTGCGGGTGAGGTGGGTGTTATAAATGTTCAGAATGGAGGGGAGAGGGGCACCGATGATCTTCTCAGCTGCTCTCACTATGTGCTGCAGTGACTTGAGGCAGGACATGGTGCAGGCACCGTGCCACACAGTGATGCAGCTGGTCAGGATGGACTCGATGGTGCCTCTGTAAAAGGTGTGCATGATGGGGGCTGGGGCACTGGATCTTTTCAGTTAGCGTAAGAACAGTACAGACGCTGTTGGGCTTTTTTGGCCAGTGATGTGGTGTTCTTGCTCCAAGTCAGATCTTCGGAGATGTGCACAACCAGGAACTTGGTGCCGCTCACTCTCTCCACCGCAGCACCATTAATAGTCAGGAGAGTGTTTACTCTCCTGAAGACCACAACAATCTCCTTCATCTTCTCCATGATTAGACAGAGGTTGTTGTCTTGTGGCCAATCGCCAATCGCCTCACCTCGTTCCTGTAGGTGGTCTCATCATCGTTGATGATGAGACCTACCACAGTCATCATCCTCAAACTTGATGAAGATGTTGGAGGTGTCCTTTGGTCTGCAGTCGTTGTTGAGCAGGGTGAAGAGCAGAGGGCTCAGCACACATCCTTGAGGGGCCCCCGCATTCAAAGTTATTGTGCTGGAGGTGTTGCTACGCTCGGCCACTATCCACCTTGCTACTGGTGTCTCAGTATGTTGTTTGGGCCCTCACTGTTCCCTGTGTGGATGTGCAGAAAACATTTCCCCTTAAAGCTGTTTTGGAGAGAAGACAACAGATTAAAAATAACTTTCAGTATACAGTGAGAAATAATTAATGCAAGGGCAATTCAGTCTCTATATTTCCAGCAGAAACTGATCATAATAATATTATGATATGCACATTTTGTTTAAAATGAATGAAGAGTTTTGTCTGAGATGTGGAAAACCATTTACATTTATACAGGTTGTATTCTAACAAAATCAATTTAAAAAAGCAACAACTGAAAAATGAGAGGAGAAACAGGATGACAATGCCTCCATTCAGAGGGCACGAAGGTCCACTGAATGGTCTGAGGAGCACGAAAATGATGTGAATCATCATCATCATAGTCAACGGATCTCAACCCTGTTGAACATATCTGAGAGATTTTGGACAGCTCTCTCCAACACCATCATCAAAATAGCAAATGAGGGGATATCAGACTCGCAGAATCCATGCTGTTCTGACGGCTCGCATTGGCCCAGCATTTGACCAAGACACATCCCTCTGTATCACGTGTGCATCTGCACTGGTGAGTGACCACTGCCCCTAGTGGGTCAATCTGCAAGTGAGACTTTTTTTTGCATCACTCCCAGCTTTTTACAACACGACCGCAGGATATATTCAGTAAGAGGGACGTCATCTGAAAGGTGCAATCACAGCCTGAAGGCACCTCAGTGATGGCCTTAAGTATATCCTCATCCAGCAGGGGGTGTTGACTCTCAACAGCATAAATTCTGAAGCTTGAATGAATCACATTCACTGAGGTAATAATGCCCCTCTGTCATCTGTCACCCTGTAACAATGAAGTACTTTGGAAGGCTGATTCACAGGATGAGAGAGCGACATTCACATAACAGAGAGCGACAGCAAAGGCATGAGTCAGGCAGTGTCAGGAGAGAAGTTAGGAGGCGACAGAGGGAAGGAAGAGAGAGGGAGGAGGAGAGGGAGGGAGGGAAGAAGAGAAGGAGGGAGGGTGTAGAGCTGGAGCCTGGGAGAGGGCTGCCTCTGTGGCCAGATGTGGAGCTTAGCAGGCAGCTTCAACTCTCGTCAACAGTGTTTCTCCTGGATTTTAACCTTCTGTTCCCCAAATCTGCTCTGGATATTTAAAGGAAAATGTACGAACGGCACAAGCGGAGGTACAGTCTCTGTGCCAAAGGAGAGAGAGCTGTAGACGTGGTTTTGATAAAGGTAGGCTACCTATCTGCACTTTCAAACAAAGTTGTTGGGCATTCTAATACTGCGGCTGCGGCAGTAATAACAGTCATTTGAAACAGAAGCTTGGAAAACTGTTGTTAAGTGCTTCAAACAAATAAAAACTAATGGCAAAAGAAAAAGAGAAAAAGCAAGGTGAGAAATATAAAAGCGGGACTGAAAAGGGAGGTCAAAGAGATTTACTGACAGTGTTACATGAAGTTAAGTCCAGTAAAGACAATTTCATGAAGGGAATCGGCAGCTTCAGCTCCTCAGACAGGTTGTTTTGAAAGGCCACATCACACTTTTTTCTTAAAGCTGTAAAGAAAAAAAGTCTTTCTTAAGTAGAACATGGTCATAAAGTGCTTCAGTGTGCTTTGGCGGCGCTGTAGCCGTCCACCGGGGATGTTGTGACTGGTTTTTGCTGTGTGCCACTGGTTTTGCTGTGTTGCACCCTGGGAGATGATTGCATGGTTGTTGATAGTGGCCCTCCAGACACAGAGTGCTGATTATTTTCGGGTGGAGTGTGGGTTTGTGGATGTGCGCTGCATGGGAATGCTGTAAGTGACATCAAGACAGATGCCCGCACTCTATCTGTCTCCCTGGAATAACTGTGTATGAAACTTAATGAGGCTCAGACAGTTTAAGGTCTTTCCGGGGTTACTTGGTCAGGATGGTGAGTACTTGTCTGACAAGCCATAAAGCTAAAACAGAATATAAAGTCCACTGATGGTCTTAAAATGACTCGTCACACTGCAAAGTTAGCACCTCTCTCTCTCTCCATCTTGCTCTCTCTTATAGGTCCTGTTACTGTACCATAAAGTTTCTGTGTCAATCCATTTGAACTGGACATTCGATGGAATCTTTCTAAATGGGATCTTTACAGCACTCAAACGCTCTGCTATTTAAAGCCCAAATGGCAGTTTCCCTGCACTAAATATATGGAAGCCATTTTTTTACGACATTCTTTGCACTGCCGGAGTTTCATTTCGGTTTTACAGTAGGACAGCAGTTACCTCTGTTGATTGTCGGTATTGTTAAGAATTAATCATAAAATTAAAAAAAAAAGTTTTATTCATTCAGTAAAGACTTGCTTCAAGCCAGATGTTCACTCTGACAGGTCGTTTCATGCTCTATAAAAGGCCACAGGAGAATGTAGGCTACACTTAGTATTAGCTGAACAGGACTGAACAGATTTTGTTTAAAGCTAAGCTAATGACTCAAAAATGAAGTATTTCCTATTGCTTGATGACTCCTTGCTGTAACTTAAAAAGCAGACTGACAGCTGGACTCTTCATTCGAATGCATAAACTAAACTATGAGCAACACCACAGTGGGCATTTGACTGTTGCATAGTCTGCTGAATTTGACATGTACAAGCAGAGCAGAGCAGACTGGGAGGTACTGAGGGGGAAATCTCTCTGAAGTGGATCGCCCTGGTGTATGTAACACCTCTCTTTAGTCTATTGTCACTTTCTAAACTTGTTTCTGATGTCAGCTCCTCTTTTCACCCGAGGGGTGAAATAGCAACGATGAAAGTGTGTGCGAATGTGAATGTGTGTGTGAGAGAGAGAGAGAGGGAAAGTGAGGGAGATATGATGGTGTGGGAAAAAAGGCAGGGCCGGCCTAACGGTTTCCTCTGGCCTCAGATGGAAAGAGGCATTTGGCCAAATGACTTCATTCCAGCCAGCGGTTCACATCCCAGCGTCTCCTCTGGCCTGCAGTCGCAAAACACATCATTGCTCCACTTACCAAGTACAGTAATTGTAAATAGGCTTTTACGCTAACTAGCATAGTACTAAAATATATACAAACGCATGTGGTTTGGCAGATAGACGGCAAACAGGCAGAAAAATAACATATCTCCAAATCACCCTGTCCATTTTTGGATGTTTGTTTTCAAACATTCCAACAAATTTTAAACGTTCCCTCTCAGTGTTACAGCCGCTCACTCTTAACCCCTTCACTTGTAATGCCGGTCATCCACAACTTGAAGGTTATTCTACTCTTGATCTGAAAGGAAATCATTCTGAACCAAACCCATTTGCGTGTTGTGGTAGTGTGATGCTGAAATGTTCCTCTGCAATAACTCTGTGGCTGTCTGTTCCACTTCTCCACAGCAAATCCTGTGCAACAGCTAGGTCATTGTCTGACAGGTGCAGTGTTTGCTTGTACCCTGTTAAGGTGTTTAGTATGTTGAATGCAGCACACTTCCAAGATGCAACTGCCTTGGCCTCAGGTCTGCCACCAGCCACCCTCAGGGATCAAACAGGGTATACATACCTGGCTGGAAACAGTCATTCAGTCAGCCATGGCATCCTTCAACGCTGCAGAGCCTCTCTGGCCGCCTGCCGGTTCAGGAACAAGGCCTGCCTGACCCTGCACACACACACACACACACACACACTAACCTGCCTTTTTATTTTTAAACCAGATGTGTTTTTACTGGGTACAGTTTAGATTCCCCCGACACTCCAAATATGCACTGGGCTGTTCTGAATCCAGGATACCAGCTTTCAGAGGGGGGATCGGTTCCTCGCTCGCTGGCCGACAGACTCGCTTGCGCGCCTGCTAACTGGCTGGAACGCTTGTTTGATGAATGTGCGGCTGGCTGACTGGTTGAATGGGTGGCTGCCCAACTGGCTGACACCTTGTAACTCTTGGTTTGTATTAGACAAAAAATATTTACCACCTCGTTGTACATTACTAGATGTCCAAGCCTACTTTTTTCTTTTTAGCCATGGTGCTTCTTTTTAGGTAAATTCTACTTTGTTTTTAATGTCCACAGTCCTCTGACTTAGTAATGCAGTGTACTGCTGAAACATGTCCTTTGGCAAATCACAGACTTTTGTGGCAGCGTCAGTTGGAGTGAGTTGTGATGTGACGAAAGGAGGAGTTGATGCTGCGATTGAAATGGAAGTGGACTGAGCCGTATTCTTTCATTCTGCACTCAAGTGGTCCCCATTCATCCTTTCACCAAATAACATGAGCTGCAGCACATAGGGGTACATGTGTTATGTACAAATGTATAATTAATAGCAGGTATTTCTGCATACATCCACTACACTGGAGAAGTAGCCCCTCCACATCCCGCCATACCAAAGAGTTGGGTCCATTGCATAGTCAGTGCCAAAGCACACCGGACCAGTCCTGGTGGTTCACGGTGGGAAAACAGTCCAAGAAAATACTTAATGCTGCTGTTTCCTTTATTTTGGCTTTGGTCTGTGATTTATTCAGGATCCCTTGTTTCTGTTTGAACCGTTGCAGTCGCTGCTCTCCTCCTCGGGTCAAGCCTTGTAGCCTTTTCTAATTTGTTGCAATCACTGGCAATCATTTCGCTTTTGAGCAGAACCAGTGCATGCATTTATGTTTGTGTGTGTATGAGCGCCCTCTGTGACCAGCTAATCTTTCCTCGTCAGCGTGTTTGTTCTCTCTCAGTGGGCTCTGTTTGATATCTGAACACAGCTGTGAGAGGAGAAAAAGCCTGTGTGGATATGTGTGTGTGTGCGTCAGGCTTGATGAGTGAAATAAAGGAGCATAAGTGAGTATTTGCGATGTGTTTGCATGCATGCAACAGCGTTGGCAGATGGAGGCGCATGTACATGGTGGTGTGTAAGGACTTGTCAGTGTGCTTGTTGCAATGTAAAAGTGTATGATCTCAGTGGGTGCTGCGAGACACACACTCCCAGGCCGGGACAACACAGTTCAGTGTTTCTATGGTTATCAGCAGGCTTGTCAGTAACGTGGACCAGGACAGTTGAGGGTTAGTTGTTTGGAAACTGTGCTCAGCCTCCTCACCCCAAAGCATCCTGGGAGGGTCGACCTTGCTCGTTGTTTGGAACTCGCTCATCCTCCTCTGTCTCGGGTCCCTGATTTTTTTTGTTTTTAACCTCCTGACTTATCTCTTCTTGTTTCTTGTTCTTTCATTTTGCCAGTGCCTGCAGTGTATGTGGTGCACTTGATTTTTGACTTCTTTTCCTCTTTTGGTTTGTAGCAGCCTCCATTTCTGTGTCATTGTGCTCATAGTGCGGAGGTCAGCATCTTGAATCAAACACAGGAATGGAATGAAGCCACTGCTGAAAGGTTGCCGACCATGAACCTGAATGGAGGGCTTGGTTTGATAAAAAATCTTAATTATAACTTCAGAAGCATAAATACATTTTTCTGGTTCCAGCCTCCTAAATTTGAGGATTTGCTGCTTTTATCTGCTTTTATAGAAGTGAAAATAATTTGATTTGGACTTTTGGATGAGTAAGTACGTAATTTGAAGTACCTGTGCTCTGGGGGTATTGTGATGGACATGTTCAATTTTTTTTGTAATTTCTTAGACTATACAATGAATTGATCAGTCAAAAAAATAATGAAAGAGTCTCCACTGGTTCCCTGGCAACCTTATTGTGGTGACAAAACTGCTTAGAGATGAAGCTACTGGTCTTGGCTAAGAAATGATGTGTAACCCCATGTAAAACCACACATTTAGATGGCTGATCCTCCTTGATTCAACTTGCTCCAGGTTTTTTTTGAACTGTCATGAACTGAAGATTGTTCACAACCAACGACCTGATAAATGCCATGGGATCTGTATGCTATCTGAAGCTCAGGAGCTGATATGGTGGCCCATGGTGGCCCATGATCCCGCTACACCTTTGTTTTGTTGCCCTGATTCCTCAATCAGATGAAAGGTTGTGGCCTTTAGATTAGTGACCTGTTTATACTCTGTGTGGAGGTTTCTTTGTACAAGTCATATGCACCCAAGTTTAAAGGGCCGTGCTAAAGCCTGTTGATCTGAACCAGGCTTAACCTGGGTTTACTGGGGTTGGGAGTTAAACGGGAAGCATTAAGGAAGCTGCAGTAGTAAGAAAGGAAGGAACAAGCCAATGGAGGACAGAGGAGAAACATCCTAAAGGAAGTAATTCCCATTATCCTTACAGTTGCTGTTCAGAAATCACTTGACCCCTGATAAACAAGGCAGTGTTTTCCTCTAAACAGCCTTTTGTAAGAGGATTCTCTGGTGAAGAGCTGGGTTTTGGCAACCTGTCTTTGTTAATAGAATATTAATCTGTTTTGAGTCCACTCGGTTTGTGTGAGAGATGCATTCAAAGTCCAAGCTCATCATCTTTATCTGCGTCTCGTTGATGGAGTTCATTAAAACACAATGAGCTTCTCTGAGTCTGCGTTAGCGTCACATTCAGGGCTGTCAGTCAAGTCTGCACAGCTCTCCCAAACTGTCGAAGCTTTTGTGTTCCCTGCGAGGGGGGGTGTCTTAAACCAGCTCTCTCTCACACACACACACACACACACAGCTGTTTTATAGACATTCAGACCACAGAGGAAGCGGAGCCCTGCCGTTGTGTGTTTACAGCCAACCACAGATCTCTGACAGGCTGTGTGTGTGTGTGTGTGAGTGTGTGTCGGCATTGGTGTCAGCATGACTGTTAGCTCTGAAGGCTGAAAACAGACCAAAGTTAGAGCCTAACAAACAGTTCCTCGAGGAGACGGAGTCCGAGAGGAGCTACTAAATCTGATGAATATTCTTTAGCCTGCTTTTCTGAAGACCATCTCGTCATTGCCTATTATCCTGTGTGCCGAACAACACTTCCTAACAGACACGACAGTCTGCATCATTATTTCTTTGTGGGTGACAATCACATGTCGCTGAGGCTGATTCAGTGTCTTCCTGTTTCTCTGTAGATCCACCGAGATAGAGAGGCGTCGTTCCATCAGCCCTGCAACACTCTGCACTCAGGTAAGAGTCTTCTGGAGCCCCTACAAATCCAAACCCATCGGCCAGAAGGGGTTATGAATTCAAATAGCTTCTTTTGTCCGAGTTTCTGTGCTTCATCATTAAAAGTAAGTGATTCATGTATGTTGCTGTGAGCTGCACTGCAAGGGTACTTTCCCCTCAGTGGCAAATGTGTTGCACTGGGTCATTTATGTGTTAATGTTTATGCTGGAAGATGTTTTATCCCTTGTCTCTTGAAGCCCATTTGTTTGAAGTGATAGCAAATAGTTGCTTAGCCTGGTGACTTTTGAATGTCACTGACACAAAGCAAAGACACTTGTCGTTTGAGCCTCAGGATTTGGACTTTTTTGTGGCTCTAGCTGCACAGCTGCAGATTCTGTCTGCCGGTTTGCTTTATATTCAAAAGGGAAAAGTAAGACCATCAGACATCATGTCCTTGGTGTGAAATCAAGATTTTAACCACTATGAAATTTTGTTTTCAGACTGTTTCACCCAACTTCTCAAAGGTGACAAAGACAAATAACCAGCTTTGGTTCTGTCTGTGCAACTGTCAGCCCTTTTGTCACCTGACTTTTTAGCTGTGGGCTAGATGGTAGAGCTGCTGATAGATTTGTCACCAATGACACGAGGCTGGCCTGTCGCATTGCTGTAACGTTGATCAGAGCTGGACATATGTTGAAGCTGATTATCTGACAAAATATAATATGTACAATGCGCATTTAGAGGCCCTCGGCGTAACTTTGGGTCAATTTAGTTTTGCTTTTTTAAAAGTAGTTAGCACATATGTGCCCAGTACTGAATCATTAAAAAAAGGTGATCTCAGAACACATGGTGAAAGAGAACATGAGTCTGAGCATGAGCTTTTTGTGTTTTGTGCTCAAACAGCATTCACACAAGGATGTGGATGTGTGCCACAAGCCTGTCAATAATGTATATTTGGATATTTTTGTCAACCGCACAGGGTGGCCACAGTTGTTAGTATTCCAGTTGACCCTTTTTGTATTCCACTTGACCCTCCAGAGGTTTTGGAAGTGACCCAGTACACGTAACAGAGCTAATTAATGCTTGTGTCAGTGGTGTCACGGAAAAAAGGATGGACAGTGGAAACCTAGTCTACACACTACAACATGCTAACTTGTTTTTTCCAGCCATGTAATCTTCACCTCAATTTATTTTCAGTTTTACTTCATTCTTTTGTTTTTGTCTCTGTTCCTGTTTTGCTTTTTATAGATATCTCTCAGTGGTCCACAAGACAAAAACAACAATGAGCAAGCTAGCCACTCTTTAAGGCAGCAAAACTGTGCTATGAGCTAAATTCTAACATTCTTATAATGAAAATGTTAGCATGAGGAAGTTTGTTCACCATGGTATGGTAGCTAATTGCTAGTTACCCGAGTCTGGTGGAAATGTTATAACTTTGGAAGTATTGGACAAATGAATAGTTTGACCTCATGGTGGTGCTGGGTGAGCAATCAGGGAGTCGCCAAAGTTATAAGGCTTTATCCTTTGGAGACCATGAATGTCTGTACCACATCTCATGGCTATCCATCCAACCACATTTCACCAAAGTAATGGAGCGACTGACCAACTGACAGACACTGCCATCCCAAGAGCCTCGCAGCTTGTGCAGCTAAAAACAACATGAGCTTTCTTGTCATTAATGCAAACAGCTGATTGTTTCCACTGCAGCTGTGGATACATTTCAGTCATTATATTGGCAATGACTGCAGGAGAAACCTTAATCTGAAGAATTATAGATGTTGACATGTACAGTCTATGTCTGAGCAACAGCCACAGCAAGATGAGGAGGATTCTTTGACCTGCACTAGATGAGACTGTCAGCAGAGACCAGTCTCAATAAAAAAAAAAAAAAAAAAAGACCAGCAGATCGATGGACTGGATCAGGCTGAGAACAAACTGCCTTTTATCTGTGTGGAAAACAGATAGAACATCAATCTATTAGATGGAGAGCAAGAGAAACAAAAAGTTTGGAATGGATGAAATGAAGAAATACAAGGGAACAAAGGAAACACGAAGGTGGGAAGAGAAAGATAAAGAAAAAAAACAGGAGTGTCAAGGGAAGTAAAATGCAAGGGGGGTAAGGGTGGGATTTCCTTTGCAGCAGCTGGAACAAGTCAACATCACTTCCTTTTTTGTAGAAATATACATCTCTCACGAAACACATTCAACTGTTTCAGCCTCACTCTCTCTAACCTCTTGTCACTCATTCACTCATATCAGCAGAATATAATTGTATAATGAACACTAAGTTTTCTTTTGCTCAAATATTTTTTTTTTATTGAATGTCTACATTACAATTAGGGTATGAAAACCTAACATGCTTAACTAAGATGTTGATCATGGTATGTACCATCTGCTAAAAAGCTCATTTTTATCTATGCATAGCCTCACAGAGCTGCCAGCATGTTTGCCGTCTCTGTAGATTTATAATGTAAGGAATCGTGTATCAGTGAATGGGGGACTGATTTCAGACATGGCTCAAAAGTCAGAAGACCTCTCATGACGCTTAGTTACAGAATAGTAAACTATACTAGTAAAGCAGGATGTTGGGGTGGGTTGACCTTGTTTTGTCAAAGGTCATTACAAATGGGCTGATTCAGGAAAGTGACTTGCCATATCTTGCAGGTCGAAGTCAGGCCAGAAACCTCAGTGATGCTCTGATCAAGGGTTATTGGTCAGTGTTAAACCATATTGTGTAACCAATCTTGAATGTTTTCTGTGTATGTCAATATCAAAAGTAAATACTATTATTGAACAATACATTGCAGGCACAGTTGATTTAAAAAAAAAAAAAAAAAGCAACTTGAACTCAAGAGCAACTGACAATTGTGTACAAAACCTCTGGTGAGTATTTCATTTGACATGCTCACAAAAAAGAAAAAAGAAAACAGAACAGAGAGTTGTTTGGGGTAAAGGATGGACCTGGACCAGCATCCCATGATGTGTGTGGTTAATGTGTTGTTGCTAGGCCGCAGCTTGCCTGGCTGCCTGCGGTTTGCTAGGCTACGTTCCGAGTCATGCTGCTGCTTCACACTGCTGTTTGTTATGCTGCATATTACATTTATCATGGGTGAAGCCGTGTCCTGTTTGGCTTGACTCAATTCAGTAACCCTTATTTATATGGAAGGAGACATGCTGGGCGTGCCTTGGGTTCATGGCAGAAATAATACAGTGGGAAAACAAAGATATAGGAGTAAATGGTGGTTACACGTGTATTAAAGTGAAGGTTTCAATTATGGTTGGTTACATACTCTCTAAAAGGTGTGTAAAGAGAACAGCAGAGGACAGATTTTTATTGCAGTGAAAAGGAGAGGCTGTGTGTGGACAGCCTGTTGAATTGTTAGGACTTGTCGTCGGGCATTTCATATTTGTCACCACTTTTTAAAAGTGAAGGTTTTGTTTTGTGATCGCGTGTGGCTGAAGCAAACGCAGCACGTGGAAACATGACAGCCGATTATGAGCCGATTCAGTTCCCCGACTGTAGGACTCGCTGTGCTTCTTCAGGCTTCAACAAACAACATGAGGAGAAGTTGGTGCAGCACAACTTGTTTTGTCAGACCTCAAAGTGTATCCAGTGTGGTCAGCCCCCAGTGGTTTCTCAGCTTTGTAGAATGACAGCCTGCCCGCTGTCGCACAGCAAAAACCTCCTATCTGCAACGAGTCAGCCCAGTTGCACAAAGAAGCTTGAACAAATTGAACATGGCATGTTGTAAGAGAATACAGGACAAGGAAATATTAGGATAAAAAGGAAAAAATAGAGACAGTTTTATCTGTAAGTGCTGATATTATCTGCACTTAGGGAAAACACTTAAGGTAGCCTCAGTGTCTACTTATCTCACCTAACAGTATGAAAATGCGCAGAGTGCAGCATTATGAGACAAGGAGGTCTGATGGATGCGTTATCTCTTGTTATTTCTTACCACGTTCAGTTGCTTCAGACTCTCTGCCTAGCTTCCTTTTTCTTTTCCAATCATTTTAACCACTTCGAAAACACCAACAACATGAACTTTTTAAATTGCAAGCCATATTTGATTGACCAGTGTAGGTACGGCGATAGCATGGCAACTTCTGCTGACCTGTGAAAACTGCCTATGTGTTTTAGTGTGAGCATATAGTCTTCAGGTTCTTCTGTAACTCCTCTATGTTGGTGAGGCTTTTTTGCCATTGGTTGCTTGCACCTGTTATTAAGAACTCCAGACTATTTCTTCTCTTCTTCTGACCCCACTGGTCTCCCTGAATAAGTCAAGTCAAACGAATGGTAAAGAAATATGTTGGACGTAAGTTCATGTATTGTGTACAGTTGTGTGACTCACATTAACTAGCAAACTCAACCACCCACTGACTCATCAGAGAGCTGTACACCTGTTCTGTGTGTGTGTGTGTCTGGTGATGTGGGGGTTCTGTTTGAAAGGGAGGGAGGGAGACAGCTGTCAAAGCTCACAGTCCCCCGCTAGTTTTGTTGGACAGGTGTGAGGGGGTGGAGTCTGAGGGAAAAACTCCCATCATCCACTTCGGTCACCAACACCACCACTTATCACTCCCCCAACACACACTCACACACATCTCACATTTTGGCATTCTCCCTCCACTGAGGAACAAAGAACAAATGAAGAACAAAGGGGTGAAATGTTTTTGCATGAACTTTCTCCACAACCAGTCAAAGGTCAGTGTGGTTTTCATGTTTGGACTTTTCCACCATATTGTAAAGGAAACCTGCCCTTGATGAAGTCATGAGATGACAGCCTATATAATGCATACACAGTAATACACACAGCCCTGTGTGTAATGTGTTCAGTGATTATTTGATAGGAAGGACTGCAGCAATTAAACGTATGACCTTTCCACTGCAAATTTTTTTATATACTTTTCTTTAGAGACCAAAACAAAAGTAATCCTCTGCCTGTCATGTTGTGGCCCATAAAGCTCTACAGTGTTGCATGCAGATTCATTCTTATTTCCTAAATAAGATGACACCTCTGATCACAAAATTCTGATTCACAGTTGAATACTGTGTCATGTCTTGGCTCTGTAATTACAAATGTTTGATATGTCATCGTGTCACTTCTCAGATCTGTGCCACGCTGTGCAATTGAGATGCAAATTTGAATTCCAGTTGAATATTAAAACAGCTGATTAGTTCTTATTTCTCAGGTTGACAACGTGTCTGCTGGTAATGTTAACTGGAAGTATATGGAAATAAACAGTTTTTTTTGTTGCAGGAAGTATTGTTGATTGTGCCCCCTATTTGCTTCCCTACTAGTGCAGCCTAACAACTTGCTGCAATGTATGACTGAGGGACCAACCACTCCCACTGCAGCCCCTCACCCCACCTCCCGACCCCCTGATGGCACCTTCCTCAGAACAGCTGAGTTTTGTAGCGTCTACCAGCCTCAGGGTTACAAGAGCCCCTCTTTGCTGTAGCCCACGCACATGGTAACGTGATACAGCTGATTATGTGCCGATCCGGCTCACCTGCCGTAGGACCTGCCCCGAAGGCTTAGACAAAAAAAAGCAATTGGTGCGGTGCTGCACGTCTTTGGTTAGCCCCCAGTGTCTTCTCAGCTCTGGCTGCTGACATGCAACAAAACCTCCTACCTGCAAAGAATCAGCCCAGATGCACAAAGAAGTGTGTGCAAATGTAACAGGGCATGTTTTCAGAGAATACAGGACATGAATGAGAGTAAAAATAAAAAACACCAAGGTTTTATCTGTAATTGCTGATATTATCTGCACTTAGGGAAAACACAGGTAGCCTCAGTGTCGACTTATCTCACCTAACAGTATGAAAATGCGCAGAGAGCAGTGTTTTGAGTCAAGGAGTGCTGATGGATGTGTTATCTCCTCTGTTTTTCTTTTTAACCATTGCTTCAGATTGGATCTTACTTTTTTTGGATCATATCTACTTTACAACTTTTCTTCAGTGCACATTTCTCTTCCTGAGATCTGCTCGGCTTCCTTTTATTCCCCAAATACTTAAACCACATTGAAAACAGCACCAACAATAGTAACTGTTAGGATTGAAAGTAGTGTTTTTGACCTGAGTAGGGACGTTGTTAGCATGGCAACATCTGCTGCTGTCTTTCTTGATCTTATGAGATTAGTCGGATTTAGTTTGACGTTCACTCCTTAATGTATCAATAAATATGCATATTTCCAAGTATTACTGAAGTATGTTATCAGTGGGAATGAAAACTTCCACCGAAGTGTGAAGTTTTCATGCCTCATTCCACCCAGCCATGAGCCCTCATACTTTATGTACATATATACAGTACGAGCATGCAAGCACAAATGGAACTTCCTCTTGCTCACATGAGTGCAGGGAATTAAAATGTTCCTGAGGGATAAAGAATAACTTCCGCTTTTCAGGCAGAAAATAGACATGAGAAATAATGCAAAATAACAAACTCAGCGAATGATCTCATCCAGCTGTTCTTGGCGGCAGGCTAAAGTAAGCCTGCTGGTATACAGTACATTCGTGGCTGGGTACAATCTTCCTCTTTTAGTTTGGTCTGGGATATTATCTGTACATGTCCATACATGTACATAAAATTGTAGCTGCAAAACCTCGTTGCATAAGACCTGTTGTACTGTGTGCAGACATTTGGGCGGATTGCTTATTATTGAGTAAAGGGGCTTGAAAAAGCATCTGAAGTAGTGTGTGTGTGTGTGTGTGTGTGTATACTCAAAAATGGCTCATGGCAGGTTGCTGTGGATCTGAAGTGTCGGGGCTCAATGAGAAGCACTGACCTGCAATTTCAGACCAAGGGTCTGCCACAAGAGAGAGTGTTTAAGAGCTGTTTTTGTGTCTTCAAAATATTAAATGTAATTCAACACTGGCTGTGATTCAGGTAGGAGAGTGGCTAACTCGTCAGGTGCACGTCACTATGGCTGATGTTTGCAGACACTGGGCTTTAAACTGTCTGCATGATAATTGCTACTCACCGAACAACTGCTAACTGAAGTGAAAACTACTTCTGACTTAAAAGCTAATACAAAATACTGCAGAAAGGCATTTTGAACATCAGTGCTCACTTGGCCCCACAGTGACTAATGCTATATGTGATGCTGCTCTTTCATAAAAGCTGTTTTGATGTACTCTCTGTCAGTTGTCATTTTCTCTGAGATCTTTACTCTGAGCTCTGCCCTCGGACCTTTTTAAAAACACACAAACAATAATTGAATAATGTCTTCTCAGCTCAGGACAGTCAGCCATTGATCCGCCATGCTTTTCACACCTCCTCAGATTTCCATAAGTCTTCACCTTGATGTCCAACAGACCTGCTTGTGTTTCAGAGGAGGGAATGAAAACATTGTTTTGGAAACACTGTGTTAGTCAGTCTAACATCTGAGTGCTGTCATTGAGAACATATCAGCGTGTAGTGTAACTTTAATCACACAACCAGAATGTTTATCCTGTTATCTTTGTTATTCTTTTCTCATAGTTGAAGTTAAATTGTTTCCCAGATGATGTAGTGCTGTATCTTTATGCTTTAAACCTGCAGTTTTTCTGTTCATATTTAACAGTTAAGACATTATTCTTGTGTCTTTCAGGATCCTCACAGTCTTCAGCGTATCCCAGTTTGCCCAGTAGGACCAGCAGTTGTCCCTCCACAGCTCACAGAGATTCTGGCAGTGATATAGAAAGCTTCCTGAATGCAGAGCCGGGATATGACAGCGTCTTCAGAAAGGTCTGAACCACTGCTGGTGGATTCTGTTTTTGTACACGGAGTTGGGTGGGAAAGTGTCCCCTGCAGGACAGACAAACTCCCATTTTCCTTAACAGCTGGGAAAAATGGCACAGACCAAACAAAAACATACAAAAACATGCAACAAAACATAACTTTATGCAGTTAAGTGTGGTATGAGTTTGAACCAGCACTTACAGAACCTAATTCCAAAATGAAAAAAATAAAAGCAGGTATATCAACTTTGCAGCAATGACTTCATTGTTCACTAAAGCTTCTTCGAGCTGCAGTCCACACATGCAGTGCACTCACATTGAGCGGCAAGAAAATATTTTATGTTTGCCTCTGCAGCTTGTCCTATAGGTGTTATATATTCTATATGTGCTATTTTGTCAGTCTGTGCACGGCTTTTTATTTATCACCACCCAAACCTGAGATGCCAAACATCTACTAAGCATCTTTTTAAGCCAGCAGCTGCACACTGCTGCTGGGGAAGTGCAAGCTGTGGTCCCTGCTGTCAATCTGCTGCTATTGATAGTCTGTTTGAAGCCTGGCGCCCTTTGGTTAAATTTGGGACCGCTTGTATTTCTCACTTTCTGCTTTGATGAGCACTTGCACGCTCATGGTAATGTGATCTGTATCATACGTCCTTTTTGTTGTAAACAACAATGGGATACTATCAGCTGCCTGGGAATATACGAGAGTATGATGCTGTGAGTCGATAGACAGTGATGAGCAAAATGTGCCATGAAGTCTCCAGGCTTTGGTTCCAAACAAAGACCACAGCCAATAAATTCTCTTTTAGTACGAGAGGAGTCATGTCTTCACTGCTCTCTGTAGGGTGTAGAGATGTAAAGATGACATTTTACTAGAACCTCTTCTATAACTCGAATGGAAGGTTGTGGCGCTGATCCCAGTGACATATCAGCTGAGCATGTCCATGTGCCCTTGAGCAAGGCATTACAATGTTAAATGCAAATTATAGTGTGTAGGGATATAAGCATCATTTTAAAAAAAGGCTCTGCCAAATGCTTCTACTGGAGTTAAAGCTAAAGTCATGTGACTCACAAACATGCACTGCAGTCACATGCACTATGAGCCTACACACACACACACACACACACACACACACACACCATGCGTTCTCACACTCCCAGAGGAAGTGGTGTGCGCAGCATAAAGCAGATCTTTCATTCCCAGCTCTTTGAACAGAAGCAGCTCTATGCTCAGCTCTCACACTGCAGCTGGCTGCACAATAGGCCCAGTTAAAGCTCACACCTACAAATGAGCTCGAACCAGACTCTCCCCAACCTACGTGTGTGCAGGCAGGAGCTCTTTCCCACCAGACCCAGGCCAAAGCACATTCACCACTACTACTATTTGTTTCTGTAGTTTAATTCACTGCTTATATTACACAGCTTTCAGATAGACTGGTCAAGGGCAATGCAATGGCTCTGAGCAAGGTCGTGCACATTTTTTCTTGGCCTTGTCCACCATAAATTGAGCATTTTTCTCATTTGCAAAGATGTGCATTAGCTGACAAATACTGCATATCACCGCTAAACCTTTAAAAGATTGTATTTACAGTAACCAAAAACATTTTCCTGGGAAAGGATTGTTTTCACAAGGTAGCCATCATCTATTGGCCCTTGTTTTAATGTCAGTGATAACGTGGCTCTGGCTCATTATCCCGAAGCATTGCCATTTGGTCTTCATTATATTCCATTCCTGTGGCTTTAGTAGCTCTACCAACATTCTCTTAATTCAGCTCATGCTTCAGTGAAGAAATGCAGATGGATATACAGCGTGATAGACGTAGGTAATTAACAATAATTTGAAGGACATCTATTCTGTACTATTCTGTTCTGCCCTGGTTCATTCTAGTCATTTTTCATTTAATGAAGCTGTTCTTGTGGCTCATGACAAAACCATTACTCTCAGGTCATGTTTCTTTTACTTTGAATATTCCCTGATGCTTGGCAGTGGGGTTTTGAATAATAATATATACTGTATGTGTTAATAATATATATTTTTGTGTCTGCAGAACGATGAACCAGTGACTGGAGGAGACAGTGCCAGTGAGGTTTCTGTCTCCTGCTCCTCCACAGACGACACCGCTAGCGTCGGCCCATCCAGCTCCAGTCCTGAGGGCAGCCAGGGCCTGAGCTGCAGCTGGAGCCCAGAGGAGGGCGTCCAGATTGGAACCACTACTTCTGCAGGACTAGACGGTGGAGGAGGAGGAGGAGAGGCTGAAGAAGAGGCCAAAGACAGGGTGACGGAGGTGCTGCGACGCTCTTGTCTCCTCCGGAACAGCATCCGTTCCCTGTCGCCGCTTCGCCGCCACAGCTGGGGTCCTGGAAAGAACAACGGAGGGGAAGCAGATATGAACCAGAGGAGGTGAGATTGCGAAGAGGATGAGATTATACTCCATTCTTTTAATAGAAGGATTTCTAATGATGCTGTGGATGAAGTTGAATTCATTTTGAGACAGGCGTGTACCCTCTTTGTCCTCGATATTAGCTGCTGGTGTTAGTACTCAGTAGATGTCAAAAGACCTGATGTGTGCAGTATTATTAGAGCTCGGTGATGTCAGTCCCTCTGTGCCATGTTGAGTTGTTCCTCCTCCTGCTGTGACCAGCTGTGCTGCCATTTGTCTGGGCTTGGTAGGGAGCTCCCAAAATTGTATACGCACAGATGCATATGCACGAACACAGAGATACACACTGCAACTTCAACACATGCGCGCACACACTTAAAGCTGCATGCTTGTTCACACTCACAGCGTCATGTACAGTCGTCATCAGTTAACACATACTGCTTCGCACTCGTGTTGACACACCAGCCACACTAGAGCAGCGGCCTGTCATGGAATGTGTGCAGAGCAGTTGCCTGGCAATGGGAGGTCTGCGCCGCGATGTTGGAGTGAAAACAGAAAAGTGGTTTCCTTAGGCTCTTATCAGCTGCTATTTTTATGATATTCAGGTTTGGCAGAAACAGCCATTACCACCAGGCGTTCACCTGTAGTCTTTCTTTTAACACTGACAGAAAGAACAATCATTTTTTTGACCTGAGGTGTCCTAAAAGATGAGATGAAATGATCTGGATACTCATGCACCTGGAGCACATGAAAAATAGGCAGAGAGATGAAGTCAAAACTTTCAGTAAAAGGTTCTTGCTGCTACTGAAAGTGCATGCTGGGTAAAGAACAAGGGCTGTCATTTCTGTGACTATAATTTGCATGCAAATTGATAGAAAAATAAAGGCAGTTAATCAGTTAAACACAAGACATGACCACTTGTTCTTGATTTGCTCCCTTCTACTGTTTAGTCACAGTTTAAGGCAATAATTTGACAATTTGGGAAATACTCCTATTTTCTTTCTTGCCAAGAGATTGATGAAAAGATTCATATTTATCTGTATGATAAATATGAAGCTGCAGTGGACAGACAGTCTTTGCTTAGCTCAGCATAAAGACTGGACACAGAAGGAAACAGCTAGACTGGCCTTCATAAATTCATACAAAAATTGTGAAAATGGTTATTGGATTTTTTTTCTTCACTGTTCCAACGATAAAATAGTTCAGCACATTACCCACCCACCCCCTTTTTAAAAAAAAGTCATTTAATGCTTTGGTTTTCTTCAGAGACCTTTACAGGAGCTGGTAGGTGTATTTTGGAGCCTACAGACAGAGCCAGGCTAACTGTAGCTGTAGCCTTTATGCTAAGCTAAGATAGCGGTCGCCTGGCTCCAACTCCATGCGAGTGAAGCAAACAAGTGTACTGTATTTCCCAAAATGCTGATCATTTTCTTTAAGATCATTGCTCTGAATGGATATTAGCCTTATCACTCCTCCAGCAAAGCGGTGTATGCCTTTAGATATCAGCCAACTAAAAACATTATTGACCTGTCATTAAGTAGCATTGGTGATTTATTCATTGATTATGCTCTTATTGACCTGCCATCCCCTCACATCCCAGCTCATCTCACCCATCATTCACCACCTCTGTCTCTGTCTCATCCATCACCTCCAGCTCCATCCGTAGCCCTGGTGAGGGGAAGCCGACCTTTCACAGGAGAAGGTACTAATACATCACATTCATGAGTTAATGTATTTTTAAGACTGACTTGTTGCTAGGTGACGTGTAATGACAAAATGCATGTAGGTTTGGCCTTTGTGTATCTCCCACTTTTTTTATGTATGCTTGCTGAACCACTGCTGCATTGTGCTCCAGCCCCTGCAGGCTTCTGCACTGAAAAATGTAGCTCTCTTCTCACCCATTGGAATGTGCACGAAATACTTTGGCAAATAGATGGTTGAGACACGCTGGTGGTTTGTATTGCAGTGGTAATAACAAGCAGCCACACAAAAACAGCGGAGTTTAGCTCTGGAGGCTCAAAGGACTATATTGGCCATCGCCTGAGAACAGGACTTTTTTTTCTTTTCTTTTTTGGTGTAGTAAGCTCCTGTAGGGAATTTTTCAAGACTGTGAAGACATCAGTGGAGTAAACGCAGTGAAAGCAGGATGGAAGTTTCTCTGATGTTGTGCAGAATTATTCTTCATGCAAGAATAGCTCTGTTGACTGTGGGAAAAATTGTGGCACAAAAGAAGCAGTGAAGAGGGAGGAGGTAGCACTGACGAAGGCGTCTGTGTCATTGACCACTGAGTGATCTTGATGCGATGACCCAGGTTTGTTTAACATCTATAAATGTTCCAAACTCTCATTCTCGACTGTTGAATAGGAAGTTGGTCTCGTAGTGTATTTGCAAAAGCATCCGCAGTTCAGGCTAATCATATTAGGTCATATAGTGAGTGTAGATCAGTCTACATAGAGTATTGTTGTTTGGGATGCGAAGCAAAGCAAAGTATCATTTCCAGGTTTTCGTTAAACCCTGGAGAGGTTGGAGGATCCGATACTGTAAGAGCAGGAGCTGAACGTTACTGAAGACAGCATTAATCTTTTCAAAGCACTATACCAGTAGATTCATTTGGTCCTGGGATGTGAGAGAGGAGGTCAGGTGTGGTTTTTGACATCAGATATGCCAGTCACACATTTCTTAAATACTTTCACTTTGTTCTATTTTAAAATTTTAATGTCCCACTAATTCTTACCCAGCAATTTTGAGCACTGGTCTGGCTACATTGCATTTGTGGGAAACAACTTGGGTTCAAGTTTGTTTCCTGCTTGCCATTGTTATTATCACAACACAGGTGGACAGGAAATAAATGCATAGGATGCATTTACAGTGTTCATGTTAGAGGGTGTGAGGTGGTGTACATTCTGTACAGACTCTGAGCAATGGTCCAGTTAAGCCAGAACATTGTCACCCTCCACGGTGTGGAAGTAGTTAGTTCCCTCAGTTATAGTACATTTGTGTGTGTGTGTGCGTGTATGACTTTCCTTTTTCATGCAAAGAGCACATGACCTACTTTCAATCAGGCATATTTACATGCTGCTTGATTTGCATTTGCTGTTGTTGTTGTGTGTGTACGAATGCCCTGCCCAGACAGTCAGTCAGTCAGTCAGCAGCTTCCTCAGCAGAGAGCTGCCACAGCTCCTGGTGTTATTCATGTTTGAGTGCTGGGGACCCTCTGGCTCTACAGAACAGTGTGTAATAATGCTGGCAGGATGGAGGCCTTAATATGACAAATATAGTCATCTACATTCACAGCCCTGAGGATAGGTGAGTACTGCTCAATGGCTGGTCACCGATAATCACCGTCATGATTCTTTTGGTCCAGTTTAGGTTACAGATGTTTGATTGTGTTGGACTGATGATTTGCTGGATAATGGAGTGCCATATAGACCCAAGGGCTGGAGATAGGAGAGATTTACTGCTGGAGCTTTAACTATCACCAAGCCTGTCCCGAAGCGAATAGAGCTGCAGTCGCGCAGCATAGCTCATCCTGAAATGTAGCTGTAGTTTTCTTCTCCATAATCGTTGTATTGGATTTTTCAAGGCCTCTTATTTCCAGTCATAGATCGATGTAATTGGGTTTGTAAATCACAGCTGCAGAGCTCTCTATGCTGATGCTGATGCTGGAAATCATTTGCTGCTGCTCCAGCTGTAAATCTGCTCCGGTGCCCGGTGATAACTCAGTTGGCTAAACACTGTGCAGAACCAGCTGGGTGTACGAGCGTCTGCCAACAGGTGCATGAGTGCATCTCTGTGTTTGATGCAACGCTGGTGGTGTGTAACCTGAAAACTGTGTGCGTGTGGGGTGCACAGTGCAGTCAATCCACCTTCGGTGAGGTGACCTCTGCCTTTTGTTTTTCCACACAGCTACAGCCTGGAGGGCCTCAATGGGGGACAGGAGGAGCTGAGGGGCCCCACCATCCAGGGGCCCCGAATTCTGGAGCCTTTACGGCTGCCCCGACATGACAGCGAGGACAGGGGCTCGCTGGTTTCTCTGACAGAGGAGCAGGAGGAGCTGGGGGAACATAGCAGAAAACAAGATCCGGTCAGCTAACACACACAAACAACCTCAGCCTAGTTCACATGACAGGAGAGATGAATTTCTAAAGCTTGTACATAAACAAAACTCATAAACAGTCAGGGCAAGTTTGAGAATTTTCAGTGTGGGGATTAATAAGATATAATAAACACTACTTTCCTCTGGCGAATTCACTCAGCTCTCATTGAATTTAAAAGAAACTGTAAACTTTCAATTTCGGACTTTCAATTAATTTGTCTAACTTCCCCCATAACTTGATCATTCCTGCTTCCTGTTAAATGATTAGTGATGTTTTAGTTCCATGTTGGTTCTTCCTGGTTTAGTGACCTTTTTACACTCGCATGCAACCTCACATTCAACCATGTGTTTCTTCCCGCAGAAACTCAGGCGGTATCGTCCACTGCGAAACAGCTGTGCTCCCCTGACCCAGCCCCTCACCAAGTCTGTATCAATGCTCGCCATCAGCCAGAGAGACATCGATGGTAAGTGAAGTGTTGGGAGACTGCTTTGCTGTTTTGCTGTCAAGTGATCACATTACAGTTAATAATCCAAATCATGACAAATACTTGTAATATTCAGCCTCACTGATCTCTTTTTCAACAGGTTCCTTTCTATGTAAGTGCTTTGATGTCATAATATGATCAAAATTACAAGCAGCACACCCTAAATGAGTCAGAAAAGTGATGAATATCTAAGAGGCGCCAGTTTAGGTCAGAAATTTGCAGAAATAGTACAATTTTGAGATGTATTAAGTTTTCCCAGTGTCAGTCCAAACACTAGCAGAAAAAAGCTAGATTTATGAATGGGAAGGTTTATGTAGGAAAAGATAGGGAAATCAATAAATTCAACCCCTTTCCTAACTCCTTCATTAAGC
This sequence comes from Psettodes erumei, assembly GCA_016785225.1. Taxonomy (NCBI): domain Eukaryota; kingdom Metazoa; phylum Chordata; class Actinopteri; order Pleuronectiformes; family Psettodidae; genus Psettodes; species Psettodes erumei. Next base: position 550,756 of record JAFBJZ010000601.1, on the reverse strand, counting down.
AATCTGTTCCAATTCTGGTTCTTTCCTCCCTGCCTCCCTCCCCCTCAGCGGTGGGATGCCTGAGACGTAAGAGGCGAATTTCCTTCTCTTTCAACCTGTCCCCAATCCTCACCAAATCTAAGTCTCAGTTCATTTATGGGGATTCTTCATCTAGTGATGACGAAGATACTTTCAGTGAGTACTGTAAATGTGCAGTAGCTGCAGTAGTAAATAGCTGTGATCCTGAGCTTTGAATCCAAACATTAGTTGTGCATATGAGAGGTAGATCTTTCCTTCATTGTGCAAAGGACTGCAACCTGGAGTCATGAGTGCCATTAATGTTCACTGTAAGAATATCAAAGTGATGATGGCTCATCCTGCTGAAAAGAGTCCAGTTCTCAAAGGGGCAAGCAGAGCAAACCAAAGTTATCTATTGATCAAGGCATACAGTATCAAACACACTCAAACCTTCACAAACAAGTAGATCGATGAGTACCCAGATTCATGTAAAAATGTACACACATGACAGGAAGTAGGGAAGAGTCTTTATGCACCCTCTGGAGGTGCAAAAATATTACTAAGAACCGCTCAGGTAGATGTAGACGGGGTCAGCTGAAGGAAATATATTATATGTGATAACATTCAATCACAATATAATCGCCTATATTGGTATATACCGAATATTCTAAGAAACTGTGCATTAACATGCAGCCTAAACTTTGGTGCAATCTTACACTTTGTAAATTATACACTGGTTGAGCGCTCTCTGTATTATTTATACGTTTGCAGTGACAGGACATACACTTAAGCCAGAACACAAATAGATTCTGAAGGCATATGAAGCCCAAAAGTTCAGATACAACAAACCTTTACCAAAAGTAAATGACTAATTTAGGCACATAGTAAGATGATATGATGACCTGCTTGCTGTGTGAATGTGAAATTAGAATAAGCTTGTGCTGGTGTAGAAGGCCACCTTTCACGTAGGCAGCAGGCTTTGTGCTAATAATTTCCGTTGACAACATCGAAGAAGTCCTTGGCTTCTCCTATTCCCTTACCAGCCCAGTATTTTGCTGACCTTTACTTAGATTAGTCTTTGGTTTGTCTCTTTGCAAGAAAAAAACATGAAATGCAATCAGCAGAGAGAGAGGAAAAGAATGATCATAAACACTGCAGGTGAACTGAAGGAACCCTTTCTTCCCTTCAGATAAATGTGAGACTGTCACCTTTAGTCAAAGACACTGAGCCATTCCTTCCCTTTTTCTTATCGGTGAGATATTTCCATTAGTGTTCTCTGTCTCCTTGACTGTGTTGCTAGCAACAGAGGCAGGCCAAAACTTTGCCCTCATTATCCTGTTTGGGGTTTGACTTTCTGAGGCAGAGCAGGCAAGCCATGCTTTGCATATTTCTGTTTGTCAGAGGGATATTTGGTAGAAATGATTGTTGAGAAAGAGGCAGATTGGTTAGAAAGTTTGCATGTCTACGTTCAACTAATATCAAAAGCTGATACCAAATACCAAAATCACCACAGTCGAGTCGAGTAATTTTTGGGGGGGTGAGGGGCTGCAATGTAGGAACTCATTTACATGTTTTAATTATTATTTTTTAAATTTATGTTTTGTGTGAACAGATTAAAAATACAACCAGTCAGCAATTATTGGAATATGTCAACATTTTGGCAATTACCAGAGGCAGGAAATCTAAATTTAAATAATGGGGGAGTCTGGGTGGAGCTTGGGTAGAACAATTTAGCTAGAACAAACAACATGGCTTTGTGTGATAGACTAATGAGCCAAGCCACAGAATAAATAATATCTAATTAAGTACTGAGGCCATCATCTCTTGCCGGGAGGGGGGCAAAAAGGCTAAAGGACTAAAGGCAGAACCGGCTACAGCTTTTGGCCTTTTTGCCTGCCACCCTCATCAACACCAGCCATTTGATTGTCGGCCTCCATTCAGCTCTACGAGGTCACCTGAAAATGAAATACCTTGCTCAAGGGCAAGGGCATTTTCCCTCTGGAGAAAAGATTGTTGAACAGTTGAGTCAGTCAGGTCAATCATTCATCCCTTCAGCGAAACCAGGATGGCCCAGTGGCTGTTGTACTCAACCTCTAAACATAGATTATCACTGCCCTAAACAACGGGAGGAAGCAGGGTTTCCAACTTGGATGACAAATATAGCCAATTAAAAAAACAACCACTCCTGTCCTCTTTATACCATTTTCTTTTTTTTTTTCTTTCCAGGTATGAGGTCGTTTTCCAGCACCTCTGGGTCACTAGCATACAGGTCAGTACTCTCCTCCAACTTCACACATGCACATTACAAGACACCGTTCTTTTTTTTTTCTTTTTTACTGCAGCTGGCATGTTTATAGTCCCATTTTCTTTGAAGCAGAGCCATTTTCAGAACATGTGAACAGGTATGCACTGTGAGTGAAGTTGGTCAAGGATAAAGTTAAACGTGTGTATGTGTTTCCAGTATATCAGAGGAGGAACCTGGGCCTCTGCGGAGTGACACTGATGGAAAGAGCACGACGAAAGTCAGCCGGACCTTCAGCTACCTCAAGAACAAGATGTACAAAAAGAACAGGGTGAGGGAATGTCGACTTTTTAATTCTCCCCCTAAAAAACCCTGTGGCAAGACTTTAAAGGTGTACTGTACCTACCGTATTATACATTAGGTTACTTTACTATACTATACTATACCACAGTACCATTCATTGCACTGTTTCTAAGAGCAGTGCCTTTATATCTGCAGTACTCCTTTCATAGCCTTCTCGAGTATGACTGAACACCAGGTTGCGTTCAGCCTCACACTGTTTCACATTCACACTGAAAGCTACCCTGCCCATCTTCTTCTGTTGGTCTGTGAGCAGCTCCAATCAGACAGCCGGGGGTTACGTGTCTTGCTTGAGGGCAAGTCAGTATTTCGTGTAACTTGCCCCATTCCCTGGATTTACCTAGTAGATTTGGTCTTGAGCCAAAAACATTTTCTGGTCACAGACCTGAATCTCTGGTGTAAGATGCGCTCAAATTCATCTTTCTTTTTCACCTAAAATGGTGTTTTCCTTTGAGAATATAATAGTTCTTTCTACCTCGTAAGTGATGATTCCCTTTTAATTTGTAATGATTACAGAATATCTGCAGGTCTTTCATTTTTTTCATCAAAAAAGACCTTAGAAGATATTTAAAAGACTTCACCTGAATTTCCAAATATCTTAAAATGTTTTATCTTGCCTGCCATTTGAAGTAATACCAGGCTGTCAGGAGACACTACACGACAAAGTATAAGTGGGATCATTCTCACAATAGATTGTGAAGGCTTTTGTTGGGAGGTTGTTTGGGTTTTTTTGTCATTACTGAATTAACTTGTCATGTTTACTTATTGAATCCATCTGCTCCAGGTCACATTATTAAATTATTATTACATCATTAGGAGCCTTTTTTTTTTTTTTTTATATTTCAGTAAGTACTGAAAAAAATCATCCATATATATCAATAATAAATAATTCAAGGCCATATTTTCCCCACTGGATTTTCTGTTATCCGTGGCAGTGGTATTGAAAAGCATTTCATGTGGCATGAATAAAGATTTTCATTCATTTAACATGGTAAACCCTGGGGTGTGGGCACAGTGAAATTTGTGCGTGCTTTCTGTAATTGTGCAGCCCTTGCAAAGAGACACTGAGGGGTGAACAGGATGTGCAACAGGAAGTTGGAGTTTGCTGTGGTTTGATAATCTCTTCTCTAACCTCAGTCATTGCTTCGTTTTAAAGTGACAGGGTTCTGAAGGTGCTGGCCAAGACCTATTTGCCCCATATCAAAGGACAGAATCATCAATCACTGTCTTGTAGAGTCCAAGATAGTTAGCAAAACTTTGAGTTTCAAATTGGAATCATTTTGGCGGCAGTAGTCCTTTTTAGGGTTATGGGATCCATAACTGATAAATGTATTCATCGTCAATTAAAGTAGCAACCATAGTCACGCACCACATTAAAACTTATTTCTTTGTTGAATTAATCTGAACAGTGCTGATCTGCTGTTTTTGGACATAGTGTCTATATACAGTTCTGTTTCACAGTACCAAAAGTCTGACTGTTCTGGAAGAGGATCTGGTTTGCGCGGTGTTGTCATAGCGTCTGTACTAGACCGGAGGGTCATTGCAGAAATAACATCTCCTGTAGCAACCCAGTCACTTCCTCATTGCAGCTTTGCTGATGTGGCCTCAGTGTTTAGTAGAAGCTTCAGCCCCTCGGTCACAGCCAAGGGATGTTGTACAGGAGATTCACAGGGAGCCATGGCTTCTCAGTGAGATGGAAAAGTTGGCTGCAGGTAGGCAAACAAAGATCTCTGGTTTCCTAGTCAAACTGTAGAGAGAGAGAGACTGTCACAATATCATGTTAAAACTGACCAGTGTTCCCCTCTGGGCTCATGTCTCTTTCCAGTGCAGATGCTGCCTGTTACATTGTGTCTGAATCGAACGTCTGTTTGTTAGAACCTCTGGTTTAGATGTCACAAGTGATTATTTCTCCCTTTGCGAACACTTGTAGCCAAAAGATATGCGCTGTTCTGTGTTTCTCTAAAGAACTGGGCTGTTTTTGAATTTTTGGGATATTAACAGGCATCATATCTTCAACTGATTGTTACAGCAGTGAATAATACTTTATTAGGCTTCAAGATTTGCAAGTTTTTCAGTGTGTTTCACCACTGGTGAGGCAGCTCTTGTTGCAGGAACTGAGAACGAATGCTAAGTGTTGCAGTTGCTGTAAAACATTCAGGCTCACCGTGGTCCAGTCAGCCTTTGGGTATCTTGATTCGTATGAACCAAATGAGCTCTAGTATGTCAGAGCTTTGTGGTCCCCTCAAACCCAGAGGCCCAGGGCTGGTCATTAAAAGGAGCTGGAAACTCCATTTTCCCATTTCCTCTGGGTTTGGGTGGAGGCTCTGTGATGTAAATCCAAGAGAATAAGAGCTCTGTTCTTCTCGGCATCACTTTCTGGGATTGGGATTCATCTTGGTCTACAGAGATGACCAGCAGCTGAGGATGACCTCGTCCATTAATGCAAAGACAGCAGAAAGACCGCCCTGTTATGGAAAGGTCAGAGATTTGAATCCCAGACAGTCTGTCTCCATGAGTAGTCATGCATCCTGCAGTATTGTCTCTCCCTGCTCATTCATCATAAGATGGTTTGAATATAAGCTTAGGTAATATGCAATATGATATGGAATACCAAAAATTTACTATAAATGGTTACTGTTTGTCCTGCTCAACATCTCAACATCTCCAACATTTATAAACATCCACCAATAACCCTGTAAAAGTGATCAAATTATCAGTCCTGGAAGGAAAATCCCAGTGTATTTAACTGAGAAAAAAGTGCCTGAAACAAAAACACACTACATTTAAAACAGTCGCTTAATGAGACAGTTAGCTGTCAGCATAAATAATGCATCACTTAATATGCAAAGCCGCCTGCTGTGTAGTACATCAGAGTAATAATGTTGCTCTGCTGGATTCAGATTGGAATTTAACATAAGCTGCTGGCCAAATGCTGAGACATTTTGTCGATGTCTGGTAAATTAGTCTAATCTAGGCACTGTGTTATTTTATTTCCAAACATCTAATTGGCTGGTATAGAAGTTGAAGTAATTATTGAGGTAAAGTTCATAGTTACTTTTTCTGTTCTTAACTGTGATAATTCCATCTGTGCAGGAAAAGGAGCGCGAGAAAAGGGAGAAAGACAAGGAGGGCAAGGAGAAGGACAAGAAGGCCGTGAATGGTCACCTTTTCACACCAGTCAGCTCTGGCCAGGCAGCCCACTGTTCCCAGTGCAATAAGGCTCTCAACAGCAAAGAGACTTTCCACTGCACAAGTGAGTACCTGACTGGTTGTTCATTTTTTTTTCTTTTTTGTTTCCACTGTTCTTTCACTCCGGTTTCTGTTTTTTTGTTGTTTGTCATTAATCCTGTTGCTTGAAGTCTAATCAAAGCCCATTAAGTGCTGGGATCCTTTAATTAACAGAATTCATGTGATCATGAATGAATTTCTGATCTGATTCTGAAAAATACACTACAAGACACTACTTACAAGTTATCTGAACTGTACCTGTACAGTGAGGGGAAAAATAAGCTGTCTTGGAAAGAAAAGATCCTCAGCAGACATACTGTAAATTGTCAGACATGAATCATGCTGGGAGGTCACATCAACTGACTGTAAAGGCTCAGTCAGTCCTTTTGAACCATACAGTAATTACAAATCATTATTTTGTTCTGCAGTTGAGCAGAATAAGGCATGCCGTCCTGTTAATGCCATTGCATTTATGTTATATCATGAGTGTTACCACGTCAAAAAAGATCTTTCAATCCAGCCTTGTGGACTGTGTATTGGCTGTTAGCTGTTAATGGCTCACACTTATCTGAACCATCCTCATGATCTTTATGAAGTAGTGAAACCCCACAAAGGGCTACTTCTAAATGTCCCAGTCAGGCTCTCAGTGCAGACTACAAAACAGATTTTGCATTGTTTTCCAGTGAAGCAGCAGCATTAGCTCTAAAGAGGATGTAGTTTATTGCACAAGCCTTTGGCGCAACCCAAGAAAGGACCTAAAAAGGAGAAACCAGCTCTGCAATAGATCACAGCGACACAACGACCCTCTCAGTGTTCACATTCTGCCTCAGATTCTTCAGACTGGCAAAAAACAGCTCTTGTTGTGTTCAGTTGCTCTGGTTCGAATTGTTGGAGCCACAGAGCTCTGAGAGTGTTTAGTGGAGGTTTGCACTCGCAGATGTCTGGCTGGTCTCCATTTAACAGACAAATACAGTGATCCTTTGTCTGAGATTAGCTGGAAGTAGTTGGGCATCCACAAAGCACAGTAAAATACCCAATGAGACCATCTAAGAGGAGGCAATCACCGCACACAAGATACATACTTTTATCCAGATCTTTTTTTACAGTAACACAGGAAAATATTGTGAGAGATGAAAACAAAACCTTTCACACTGACTATGTCACTGCCATTTTTATATTTGTCAAGCAACACAAAATTACTTCCTCAACCTGACTGTACGGGACGGGTATTGATGTAATTCCAAGAGCGGAAATGTCATATGCATTTTAGCATGGGTGACTAGGTCTGATAGTGAGCTTGTGGGTTTCTCTTATGCAACATGTCTGCTTAAAGGACTTCTGTCTGTAGGAAAAATACCTCTGAAGTTACTGGAAACTTGGTCAAGCCCTGCGAAGATTTTGACAAACCCAAAATAGTTGTTGCTCTTGCTGGCACTTCCTAATGGACCACTGAACTTGTTCACTTGTATGTACAACAGACAGATTTCTGCTTCAAAATAAGCCCTTTTAACAACGACTCCCGTCATACGGTTGTTCCTAAAGGGAAACGGGGGAATTTGAGGCCTTGATTGACCAAACGGGATCAGATTACAGTGCAGATCTTGTTTTAGCAGTCTTACATGATGACCTTTGTTCCAAAATGGTCATTTGGGAATGTTTACATAATTGAAACTTTCCCATGCAATCCGATTTTTATGCCTCTGTGTCATTCTTCAGCCTATCTCTTTTTTTCTCCCTTCCTCCATGAGAAGTATTACCTCGCGATTGCATCACATGCTCTGCTCGTCTGGCTTTCATTAGTGGGCTGGTGGAGTTTCCTGGCTGGCTATGAAAACCAGTCAGAATTTCTAGCCCCCACCTTTCCACAAACCCTCAACACCCCCACCTCCGTCACCAGGCTCATAGTATTCACTGAGCGTTCTCTTGCTTTTCTTTCCAGACTGTAATGCATCCGTCCACAAGGGCTGCAGGGACAGTCTGCCTCACTGTGCCAAGGTGAAGATGAAGGTAAACGTCTCCTCACAGTTACTTCAACACTGACTCTATAGTACTCTGTTGTCTGGCAGCCAGTATTGATTTGAACTTGTCATTTATGCTTTTATGCTCTGTCTCTCTGGCCAGATGCCCAAACAGCAGTTTGCTGTACCAGACTCAAGCTCTTTTCCTACAGTCACAATGAGGAACAAATGTGAGTGTCAAGCCAAACTGGGATTCCATATGTAATCACCAAGACCTGAAATCATTTACAGATTCGTTGCTGGAATGGTTTTAGCATTAATTGCACCAACTTTAGTAAAAAGTGAAGATTTGCATCTACTCTCTGAAAGCAAGTTGTTTCTGTGGGGCTCCTTTGACATCCAGGGATCAGAATTAGGGTTCCCATCAGTGCACAGGACATGAAGTTACTATTTGTTGTGCTGTAATTCAAAGTAAACAGGAAAAACCTCTGTTGGGTAAAAACAGGAGCATCTCAGTTTTAGTAACATCTTTGTTTTTAGATCAGTGAAAGGTTTATAAAATTCTCCAACATATCAACAAATCCTCTAGCCTAGACTTACAAAGCTGACAAAACTCAACAACAACAGATTTTTCAAGACGCTAAACAAGAGGTGCTCTTCTCTTTGACTGGAAAACTCATTAAATTGGATATGCAGGATTAAACTCTGTGGCTAGATGAAATTCTAGTATAAAAAACTGAGGCAGTTTGGGTTTAGATACTATCGCTATATGTACTGTTTGTCTGTCTCTGGTCCAGCTGGTGGGACAAGGGAGCGCCCCTGGTCGGCCATCTTGTCCCCTGAAGACCATTCTTCTCTGATGATCCCATCATCACGGAGACACACCAGCATCATGACTTTCCATGGCAACAACCTCTCCAAGAGTTTGTCCATAAGCAATATCGCTGGGTGAGCTTGTGTGTGTGTGTGTGTTTGTGTTTGTGTGAGTGCCTGTATATTAAGTGAGATGAGGAGCCTCAGGGATTCATATTTCCATTTAAATGAAATGAAATGTTTCTGTTGCTTTGTATTGAAGTCATTTTTAATTATTTAGTCTGGTGTGTCAGCTTGCCTTCTTGTTAACACTTTCTTTGATGACTGAATCCAGAGTGGATATCGTGTGTTTAAGCATCTCAGTGGGTATCTGTGGTCCTTTCCAAACAACGTAACTCTTATCGTTATTATCTGTCCATTCAGGCCTGTGTTTGATGAGATGCCGATTAAAGGCCTGCGGTATCTCTCCCAGTCTACTGACTCCCTCAACAGAACCAATCAGGTCACAGAGTCCATGGAATCACTCACTGATGAAGGTCATTCCCCACACACACACACACACCTTCAGTCACAGACATTCAGCACAGTATCAAAATGGATTTAGTGTGAGAATAATGACTTCATCTGTTAAATAAAGAATAATGGTGGAAATATAGAAAACAGCAACCTAAATATTTAAAGTGAGACCACGAATAACAAGCCACCAGTTTAAATGAAGGTAATGTTATTCAAATGAATACATCAAACCTGTATAGTACATATGAAAATACACAGAAAACATAACAGGAGCTTCACATTGTAAGTACAAGCTGTGTGGCTCGTTCAGGGACGGAAATGATGGACGGGCAGCTGATGGGGGAGTTTGAGGTGGAGGCAAAGGAGCTGGAAGCTGATTCGTGGAGTTTAGGTGTGGAGCAGCAGTACCTGCAGCAGCTGGACAAAGAGCTGGTCAAGAGACAAGACGTCATCTACGGTATATCCGAACACCCACACAAGACACTCATGGAAGTGATTTTTATTTAAACAAAACACTCTCTCAAAATTCATCTGAAGACATTAAGGAAAATATCATTAAGTTATAAAGTATAATTTTTAATACTTTTAAGCAAGCTTGTCCCTCATTTTTGGAAAATAGAATTGGAGTAATCTTTAAAAAAAAAAATAACTCAAGAGATGCATTAACGCCTTTTATCATAAGGTCAGCAGCATAAAAAAATTCTCTCACTCTTATACCACCTGACATAGCACATTTCAGATGCTATGTCAGGTGACAAAGGGGTGTTGTAATTTGGGGTTTTGGACAAGCCACTTTCCCCTCAGCATGCTGTGATGACTTTCACTTCAGCTTCTTTCAGTTGAATCTTTGCCTCAATGGTCTTTTGAGGCTACAGACTTACCTAATTTAAATTATAATTTGGGATACATCCTGTTTGCTTTGAAAGTCCCTGAGATGTTTCCCACTTCTGATTAAAATCTACTCGCAGTAAATAAATGTGGATGAAATGATCATGGAATGGTTCTCAGTCCTGTCTATATGAAATGTGCATGACATGCAAAATTGTGCCATGAATTCAGTGGAAAAAAATTAGGTACAAGGATATAGAACTGCTCCTTATGCTGATGTGTGACTAAGTATCGCTTCTTGGTATGTCCCTCAGAGTTGATGCAGACGGAGATGCACCACATCCGGACATTGCGCATAATGTCAGAAGTCTACAGTAAAGGCCTTCAGAAGGAGGTGCAGCTGGAGCTCCAGACGGTGGAGAAGCTGTTCCCCGCTCTTGACGAGCTCTTGGAGCTCCACACGCAGCACCTCCTGCGCCTCCTGGAGAGGAAGAGGGAGTGCCAGCTGGAGGGGGGGAGCTTTGAGGGTGGATTTATCATCAACAGGATAGGAGACATCCTGGTCAGCCAGGTCAGAGGAATGATGGGCCCGGGGGATGGGGGTACCAGTCCTAAAATCAAATTAGTTTCTTGACTCGTGATTTTACATGAGCTCTCTCATGTGCGTGCATGCATTAGAAACATTCCATTACTGACTCAACGTTTTACAAGTTTCAGAACGGCTGTAAAAGGTAGCAGTCAGCTCTCGGATAAAATAATGTCAACAGTTTTTATCCTTAACATATGCTAATGTTTTTATATGCCACATGCATGTACACGTTCATCGAATAAATTTAGTTTTAGTATCCAATGCTACTATAAATTGTTAAAGGTTTGAAACTAAACAACTGAGCTGAAATTAGAAAAAATAAGATTGAGCTTTACTGCATAAATTGTTAGCTTTCTGGCTTAGCTATTTTTTTTCCTGTTGTACAAGTGCTCATTTTATGTAGTTGTAGCTTATTGTATGAACACCTGTTGAATTTTGCTCCAGTTCTCAGGATCCAATGGTGAAAGTATGAGGAGGATTTACGGACGATTCTGCAGCCGCCACAACGAAGCAGTCAACTTGTACAAAGACCTGCTGACCAAAGACAAACGCTTCAAAGCCTATATCAAAGTAAGGCCTTCATCCCAGCCCTTAATGCATTTATCATACATCGATCCTACAGTGGTGCTGTTACTGCAGAAGTCTCTTCTCATGCATGTATTATTCTGCCATTTTGCTACTTTGCATTGAAATTTGCATTGTCTTAAAGATGTCAGATGTGTTAATAGAGTGCTAACAAACATGCACACATTTCTGCTGTATGAAGTACTTGCTATTGTGTTAACACGTAAGATAGTTCTTGATTTTCTTTTGTTTTTATTTTTTGCATTCGTACATCACTTCAATCAGTGCATGTATTGGAAACATTTGTATAAAAGCCATATTACCCTTGAGACAGTTTTATCTTCTGATTAGAGGCTTTATTGCATCCAGTCTTGTGTGACTGTCATATCCATAATCACAGTAAACATCTCCTCAAGTGTTATGACAGTATTGTTCTGCAGCAAATGAGTTTTACAGGTTCTCATTGCTTGCTTCAAACCCTGTTTTGCTGTGGACACGTCGTATTGAGGGACTTTTGTTGATTTCTTTCAGAAAAAGATGAGCAGCAGCATTGTGCGGAGGCTTGGTATCCCAGAATGCATCTTGCTGGTGACACAGAGGATAACAAAGTACCCAGTGTTGATTCAAAGAATGCTACAGCACACCAAAGGTAAGCTTCATGTCAGCGTCTGCTCCGTGGTCATCCATGCTTCCACTGTGTGCGCTCAGCTAATTTAGTTGGAAAGATCTGGTTCCAGGCTAACAAAGTGTCTAGTTAGCTTTTGGCTAGTTAAAGGCGTTAACTTTAAAAAGTTAACGGTGGATGTAAAGTAATAGATTTGAAGGCAGTAAAGAAAATGATCATAACCGTCATAAGTTCTAGTTTTTTTCCTTTAAATTGAAACCCTGTGCTAGTGGGACACATTAATTATATGCTCATCTAAAGGATTTTTTCCATAAACAAGTTACAGAAAACAAGACAGAATAAGGCCAGTCGCTGCATTAAGACCTAGAAAATGCTGCTGGTTTGTAGGTCATTTTAGAACATCTAAAAATTTTCGATTGGGGTTTGAACACACGAAATACAGCACTGCACACCAAAGTGCTGTGTTTGGAAACTTCCTGAAAAGTTGAATTTCTCGGGCACAGTTTTGTATATTCTGAGAAAAATGAGACACATTTTTTGATTGGTGTTTTTAGAATAATGGATCAAACATACATACATTGAGGAGCTGAAACGTTTCACACCATATTTATATCTGATCTGAAGCAGCTCTCGTCAGTTGGCCTCCCACTGTGTACATTCTTTCTAATCCTTCCCCAAAGCCTGTTTATAGTTTCATGTGGGATGGGGGAGCTCTGACTTAATCCCCAAGGTGCTTTAAGAGAACTCTCTCCTGCCAACTCTGATATATACTGAGTGGAAATAACACAGTACACTACCAGTTAAAGATGGTGTTTTGATGCTTAGGAAGACTGAAGTAGCACAGACACGCGAGGAAAATATTCCATCGTCGGGTGGGGGGCTGGGTGTTACACGTTGTATCCAAGACCCAACATGTAAGTAATAATATTGTTAATGGGAACCTTACATGGCACTCTTGTCCTTTTCTCAGGGGGGAGGAATGTGGGCAAAGCAAACAAATATTCAAAATCTGGTGAGCACAGAGTAGTATTTAGGTGTTTGTTCCAAACCATACAAGTGGGAGAAACAAATATGCCGTCATAAAAGAGGCCAAACTCAACACGCATGAAAGTGGTTTAGGTGACATTATCGAGGTTTGTGTATCCAGCTCTGCCAACTAAAACCATAAAAAGGCTTTCATTAGCCAGTGGAATTACAGGCACAGTTAAATGCCAAAATGGGCACCAAAATTTCACTGAACCTTCTGCTGTGCATAAACCCCTCCACTCTGCCCATCTGGTTCCAGTGTGTTGTGTCTAGAGCCACTAAATTGCCAAATGGATTTGCTTAACAGCGATGGCATTTGCCTGCATCTCTGCCTCTGCTGGTTTTGTACCTGCAAAATAGCCTTTAAACTTTTCACTTTGCGCATAAAACAAGTGAATCAAATTGATAGCCAGCTTTGATTTTGGTACTGAGGTATGGGGAGGGGTGATTTTGACGCCAGACCGCTGTGCATGTGCCTCTCTTAATTTCTCTTGTCACATGTCGAACACAGAGAGTGAAGAAGACTTCGATGACCTGACGGAGGCCGTCCGGCTGGTGAAGGAGGTGATCGCGGCGGTTGACAGCAAGGTGAACGAGCACGAGAAACGGCGCCGGCTCAAGGAATTCCACAGCCGCATGGACAGCAAGTCCATCATGATGATGAAGAGCGGTCAGATTTTCGCAAGGGAGGATCTGCTGAGGAGGAGGCTGATCCATGAAGGAGCACTGCAGCTCAAGAACAGCCAGGGAAGACTAAAGGGTTAGGACGCTTACTGATGTTTTTTACTGACTGGGGAAATATGGGAATGCATTCATGCATTGTAACTTTTCTCTCATCTGACCGCAACTTCTTTCCTCTTGTTGTTCCTCCAGATGTCCATGCTCTGCTGCTGTCAGACGTCTTTGTCTTCCTTCAAGAGAAAGACCAGAAATATGTCTTCGCCATGCTGGTATGACCCTGCTGTCATCTCTCTCTCCTTCCATCTCTTTATGTCTCTCTTTGCTCTCTCTCCTCTGTCCTTCCTTCATCGTTTCCCTCCACGTTCCCTCCCTCTCTCCCTGCATCCCCCCGGTAATAAAAATCTTATGAGCGCTGCCAGAGATGTTGTTGTCATATTTTCCTATCCCACTGCTGTTGCTGTTAGCATTAGCTGCTCTCCTTGAGTTTCCCATTGTGGTAACATTGCCTGCCTCTAGCTAGCTTGCTAGCTGCACCTAATAAAGCTGATCTGGCCCTCTGCACATAACTCAACTGTGATAAATCATATAGGTTTGAGTCATTTTTTCCATGTTTACAGGACTTACAGTTTCATAGCATGGCACGCTCCCCCTGTCCCCCTCTCTGTCTATCGCGCTCTCTCTCTCTCTCTCACAAACATGCACACACACACACATTGGGGGAATGAAAACAGAGGCAGGCTTGTGGCATAATAATCACATCCATCATAAAAAAAAAGGCTTGGCATGTTTGAGTTGAAGCTGTTGACGTCAAAAATAGGAATAACATGGGGCTCTCGATGGATGACAGCCATGTGACATGGGTTGAGCTTTTGGGAAGGTTAGCTTCGGTTCTCAGGATCACCAACAGTGCACACAGCTTAGGGGCAACAGGACAGTAGGTAAAATATGTTTCTGTAAAGCTGTGGCTCATATGATGAGTTTTAGTCGTTTTACTCCAAAGCCCATTTAGCCACAGTCAGTGTTTCTTTGCCAAGCTGTGGTGAAAAGATAGTAAAACAAAGAAGGGATTTTGTACAAAAAATGAAAATTTACTTCAACTTTTAACTGAAGAAAGCATCTCTGCACAGAAGGGCTGCGTATTTTCTTCCTATTTTTTCACAGCATAATCACAGTATGGAGACATTTGTAAAGAAATAAAATTAAAAACCTATTCTTTCTTTCTATAAACCTCAGACAAGAGATTGCAGGAAAATGTTGGGATGTGGTTACGTTCTCAGCCCTTTACCGAACAGAGAAGGAATGAAACAGTGGTTTGTGGTGTTACTGTACTAAAATGTGCTTTTCTGTGTTTTCAACCTTGAGGATGCAAGGACTGCTGATGCTCTGAAAGTCAGCTGACTCTAATGTGGATGATAACCTGAATCTTATTTTGTCTTCTTTTTCCTTTATTCCACATCTTTTTCATTCTTCTACAATCCTCCTTTCTTTCTGACTGACCTTTCTTTTAACTCTCCGTCTGTCTTTGCTGCCCTTGTTTCTGTCTTGCATCCCCCTGCTTTCCTTCTCTCCTCCCATAATTATCCATCCCCTCTCCCTCTCCTCCTCCTTTGCTTTTGTGCTTCAACCCACCCTTCTCCCCTTCCTCGCCATTTGTCCTCCCTCCTCCCCCTCTCTTTGTCGACCCTCCCGCTGTCATCTTTCCTTTCCTTTTCATTTTCGCCTTGTCGCCTCCATCAACATCTGCCCTCCCCTCCCTGCAGGACCAACGCTCCACAGTCATCTCCCTCCAGAAGCTGATCGTCAGAGAGGTTGCCAATGAAGAGCGGGGCCTCTTCCTCATAACGGCAGGCATCGAGAAGCCGGAGATGATGGAGGTCCTGGCCAGCTCAAAGGACGAACGTAACACCTTGATGCAGCTCATCCAGGAAGCCATGCAGTCAATGTAAGTAGACAATATGTATGTGTTTGTTTAAAGGTTTTTACTTAAAATATTCTGTGTAATAAATGAGCAAACACAAAATCCTTAAAGGCACTTTCTGTTGCAGGAAGAAGTTTTTACTGAGCATGCACATCAAACACTTAGACCCTGACCTGACAGACCCCTTTTACTCTAACCCATAACCTCGACAGAAAAACAAACTCTTTACATTCAGTGCTGGTCTCCTAGAGTTCACCTGCAGCACATTTGTGTTGTAGCCCAGGAGTTAGACATAGCCCAGGTCTCTAGATAGTAATATAAGCTAAGCTGCGACAGAGCACTGTGCTGTCAGGAGGATTAGCACTACTCTACCTGGGGATGGGATATACTCAGGGACAGTCTAATGCTGGATTGGCTTCAAGGGCAGCTCGCTATAAGCAGAGGATTACTCCAATACAGCCAGCGGGAAGGAGAAAGATTTAATACTCTGTGTTTCTCTCTCTCTGCCTGTCTGACTTGCATCAAAATACAAAACTGAGATCAAGTTATTGCCAGGAATGAGGGAAAAAAGTTTTCTGTCAATGCTCTGATGGTCTTTTCCTCCAAAAAATCATTTGTGTCAATTTGTTTGGAGCTCTCAGGATCTAATCCCTGTATAGCGATGTGTTGCCCTATGATATCAATGTTGTACTGATTGATTGGTCAATGGGGCTCAAGCTAATGATTATGTGTATTGGTCCTGTTTTTAAAGTGTTGTTCATTTTGTAAAATGCGACTGGTGAATAGTGCATCTTTGCCTGACAAATGACTTAAGTGGTTAATTAATTTTCATATCCTGGCCATTTCATGCTTTTGCTTATTTTGCTTTTGCTAATTTGTGATATTGTAAATAAAACTGATATGACAGCTGATTGATAAAAGCTACCGGTCGCAGATGTTGTCACCAATGCTTGTAGACATAAATATTGATGATGCAGGTTTACAGACAATTCCCCAGATGTATTATACCATGTTTTTTTTTCTTTGTTGGACAGGGAGAAGGATGAGGATGAAGGAATTCCCAGTGAGACGGAAGATGACAAGAGACAACTGGAGACTAAAGCGAAGGAGATGAGAGGTGAGAGAAAGAACACTGCGATCCGTTTGCTCCTAATATCGCACAATGTTTTCCTCATTGTCTTCAACCTTTCTTCCTGTCTGTGTGTCTCTGCTGATCAGATTTGTTGAAGCAGAAAGATACAGAGATCATGTCTCTGTTGGAGGAGAAGGTGCGGCTCTTCAGGGGGATGTGGGAGGGCTTGAATCCAGGTGAGGAGGCCTGCCAGCAGGTCGAGCCTTTCTTCAGGTCAGCCTGCAGCCTGGAGCCGCCCAGGGGGGCGTCCATCATGAAAGATGCCCTCCAGGAAGGTAAGAGAGAGACAGAGAGTGTTTATAATATATGTGCTCTTGATGCACTGTTCATTGAGCATTCTCAGCAGTGAGGCTGAAGACAAAGAATCTAATAGAGAAAAAGTGCAGCATTACCTTATCTCAGTTTCCATCCACATATTTAATGGTAAATTCCCAAAGCAGAAAATTGAGCCTTCCTGGTAATCATAAGTCACATCAACACGTGGTTTGCATCAATTATATAAATGACACTCGTGCTCCCCCATGTTCTGCTTCAAGTACCTGTTGTGGTTTTGGACACAGTGCTGGCACATTATTACATGACACAGTTTTGTTTTCACACTCGCACGGAAGCCTGTAAAATACAAAAACAGTTTAACAGTAACAGTGTGTTTCGATGACACCAAGGCTGATTGTCCTCCATATTACCCTGGATCAGGGGCTCTCAAACACCAGCACGCACCTGCACCTTTCACCTCATGCAGCATATTCGCCTCACGTCTCCCCCTCGTCCTAAACTCTGAAAACCTCTGACCTAGGCAGGGAGAATGTCTTACCATGATAAGAAAACCTAGTTATTGACTAAAATCCATGAGCGATGATGCCTAATAATTCACCATTCCTGAGACTTGTGAAAAGCAACTGGTTTGATGGTGGAGGCTGAGAGAGCAGATGTATTGAGGGAGATGGTGTATGTGTTCTGGGATGATTTAAAGGGAGTATAGGAAACATTAAAGAAGTCAGAGTGTGTTTTAGGGTTTTATTCCAGCTCTGTGTGGTGCTGTGTCAGCCCTGTTCATCAAATGTGTATGAGAAGAAAGCAGCATGAGCTGAGAAGTGAACTGAGAGAGATACTGTATATTGTGACAAAGAGAGAATCAAGTGTAGAGAAAGCACACTGCATTCTCTGCGCATCCAGCTGTATTTGAACATAAATAACTGGGTCTGTAAACTAAAACTGCTGCAAAAATACCAATGTAACAAGTGTTTCAAGCCAAATACCTACAGTATATAACAAGTATCAAAACCTAATTTCACTTGTTTTCAGGGCAGTTTGACTACTTCAGTTTATGGAGGAATTACGAGATGCTCAAAAAGACCCTTTTTTTGTCAGAAGGTTAACTTGCTTTCTAACAGTTGTTGAAAAATATGATTGACTTAAAAATATGTAACACAAACTGTGTTTTAATTCATTTTATGTGTAATTATAAAGCTTAAATAAGTCTTAAATAATACATACCCACAAAATATGAACAAACCGAGTCACTGCATTAGTCAGAAGTGTGAGCTACGCGGGGAAGACTCAGAAAGTGAACCCAGATGCAACTAGCATCTCACTGATTTGCAGGAAAAGAGTGTTCCAAGAAAACATGTAGTAAGTTAAAACTGCTAACTGTAAGTAGTATTTTTAACTTAGTACATGTAGTGTACTAACTAGTAACTGTGTGAAAGTTAGAGGAGAAGAATTGTCTGCAGCTCTGAAGATGGAGAGATGTATTAAGGAGAACTCTAATGGCTTTCACTTCAAACTGCTGTAGTAGGAAATGTTTAGCTACACTATTACAGAATGTTTTTCACCCCCTCCCTCTAAAGCCGAGGGCAGTAACTTTCTCATCTCTTTATTTGATATGTGATTTGGCTGAAGTCATGTATTTTCTTCTGCCTCCTCTAGGTATTGTGTTGTACTTTGAATTCACCTCTATCAGCAAAAGCTCTGCTTCTCCTTATTTTCAATGGGAAGGTCACAGTATTGCATTCTCTCCACATATGGGCACAGTACTGTATATGTGTAGCCAGGGTTTATATAATCTTAGATGGTGAAGATATTTAAACTTTTAGTAATAGAGCTCTGTGGTTCAGATTGTCTTTAGTTGCTTAGCAACTGGAGTCTGTACCAGGTTGAGTGCCTGGTAGGATTCATGAGTGCAGAGCTGAGCTGTAACGCAGTTAGCTGGGATAATTCACTTACTGACTTGCGCATTGATGTTTGTGTGTGTGTGTTTGCGTGTGCGCGTGACAGTGGAGACGTTACAGGCGCTGGTGAACGGCAGCCTGGGCGGGGCGATGGCCAGTGTGCAGGAGGGAGGAGGCGCAGGCCCGGTGTGTTTGCCCCGTCGGGCCGAGACCTTTGGAGGCTTCGACAGTCACCAGATGCACAGCAGCAAGAGTAAGTCTGCTGCTCTGGGTGCCAGCTGATGTCATTTTATTTACACTGCGTTCAGTCCAACGATACATTTGATACATTTACACATACTGAGCCCCCACTTGCTTGTCCAGATAACTGCATCAACCCCATGACTGGACAGATGAAATCCCAGCATGGTTTGAAAAGTAAAATATTTCACTTTTCATCCAGAAACTGAAGCAGCCACATAATGCAGACACATAATGGCAGTCACCGCACCCACACGTTGTGGGCACTTCCCACAATGCCCCTGTTCAGAGCAGTTAGATAAATTTAACACATAAATTTTAACACAGGGGCATGGATGGAAGGACTGAAGTTCCCTAAGGGAGACATGGCCTGGGGCGATACCTCTGAACTGGTGGCTTGCAAGCTGAGAGTCGGACTCCTCTGACAGAGCAGCAGATATTGAGCCATAAGAGGTCCACAATTCTACAGCAGTAGAACTGATATGAAACAATTTAGAGCTTTTTCTTTTCTTTTCTTTTCTTTTTTACCAGTGTGACATTTTTTCAAGCCTTCACAGACCACAGATGACAACAACTCATGAACAAACAGCATCAGTGGGTTAATGACCGCAATATCTGTTGTTGCAGACATGAAAACTCTGACTTTATGAGTTCAGTTCATACTAAAGCCCACAGTCTGTCTCCTGATTGGAGGAAAATGTTGTGATAGCCAAATAGCTTGCCCATGTTATCTGTAAGTCTGATTTTCTTCCTGCCGCGCCATAGAACCACCAAATGTTGTTGAATGTCAAGACATTCTCCATAAACAGGATCATTTTAAACCGCTGAATGCTTTTTCAGCACCTGAAGAATGATATGAAGGAGCCATACTGGGGTTTTTTTTGTTTGTTTTTTAAAAACCATATCAGCTCAATTTCAAGCATGATTTTTGGTGGTACCTAAAACCATGATGGCAAGTGGGTGTTGACCTGGGAGTGACCAGCTTGATGCTGCAGTTCATTTACCTCTATTACTCACTGTGATACTGACACTTGATATTGACCTTACATGATCTTAGACATGGTTTAAGTTGGTAAGATCATGACACATTTATTGTGCCCCTGTTCTCACAGTAAACCTGTTTCTGAATGTGGACTGATTGCTGCCTGGCTCATCTGTTCTCCTGTGGTTTCCTCTTATGCCAGGTGGAGATAGAGACGAGGGCGAGGATACGGCGGGAGATCTGCGCAGGACGGAGTCTGACAGTGTTTTAAAGAAGGTCAGCATCTCAGCACCCAATTACTCTTGAATGTGAAGCCGTTTCGCCCCCCACGCTACACCCCCACATGAGAACTTAAGGCCATGCGTGGGGGTGCGTTTGTCCTCCAACATTAACAATACCATTAAGATAAATATAGCCTCTTCTCTTCCTCCAGTGAATTAGCCTCTTGACTTATCCTTCCAGGTCCCATTGCTAATGGAGACCATCAGTTGTATAAAAATTCAATTGTAGATGGAAATGAATGGGCCACCTTCAGCTGCTGCTGTTGCAGTTTTGCAGTGGAGGCCAGCCTTTGTAGTCATTTATACTGCATACATCCAGCAGCTGGACTACACACAAATGTTTCTTCTTCTTCTGAATGTTTTAGTGAAGTCAAGCTACTGGAGAATGTGGTTTAACAAAAACATTTCTCTTGTCTCTGAACCCAGACATCAGGCCATTTCTTGTAAACCCTGCTGTCTGAACAACGTGATTTTTCTTAACATTTCTTCAAAAAGAGCTCTGCAGTTTAAGAAGGTTGTGGGTGCAGAAGTCAGACTCATCGTTAAAAATACAGTGCAGAGCTAATTCAAGCAATTCACTTTCTAAGATGTTCACATTGGACTGCCGTATTACTGAATCGGTCGTACATAATCATAACTTGAGACAGGTTTTTACAGCACACCCACATGTGCAGCTATAATCACATTCATATTCATACTGCACAGCAGACATTTTCACGCACACTTACTGTACACACAAAATAATGCGCACAAGCAGATGTGTGCATACATAGGGCGTTATTGTGTTCTGGATGTACTCATTACATGTTTGTGTTCATGTGCAGGGAGGAAACGCCAACCTGCTGCTGCTGCTGAAGAAGAACAGTGAGGTAACACTGACTTCCTGTCCCTGATTAAATTAGAGCTGCTGTTCACATGGAAACTGTCCAAACACCATGTCAACATCATTCTTATCAGCATCAATAAATGTATTAGCTGAAACTGTTGTAACAGCCGTTGTGGTCGCAGTCGTTGTACTGTCGATGTTTGCAGTGTGTGAGGATTTGTAGCATTATGCAAAACACACACGGGGGATAAAAACCAAAATGACTCAAACCGATAGCAAACGCACGTGGGAAGCAAACAGTAAAAGGGAGAAGTCATTTAATAAAAGCATGTCCATAAGAGCAAGCTTTGAGAAGAATTTAATGAAAAATAAGATGAATTATGCATGAGAACAGAGTTAACTTCCCAAGCAGTGCAAGGCAGGTAGCAGTAGAACTTAGCGAGAGGGAAATGTAAAGTAGACAAACCACATTAATGCCACAGACTTATTCTGAAAGCCCATCCATAACACTAGGTGTAATAATATATTAAATATGTGCTTTACGTTCAGTTCTAAGGAAGTAAAATTGGAAAACTGATCACGTGAACTAGGTCTCCTAAGATTTGTCAACATTTAATTTTCATACTGTACAGTATATGTTTGGCAGCAGATCCAATAAATCAAATTTTGGAAATGGTTTGGAAAAAATGCATAAGACCTACTGTAGTTCAAGTACCTGCATGGCATTCATAGCCTTTCAACCTAAATAAAAAAAAAGGTCAAGGACAGTTCCAGTAAATAGAAAAT
This sequence comes from Psettodes erumei, assembly GCA_016785225.1. Lineage (NCBI taxonomy): Eukaryota > Metazoa > Chordata > Actinopteri > Pleuronectiformes > Psettodidae > Psettodes > Psettodes erumei. The sequence goes on along the minus strand of JAFBJZ010000601.1, from coordinate 528,993 downwards.
ACAAAGCGTGAGTGTAAAATATTACCTTGCGAATGATGCTGGAACTGTATCTAGTGATTTATTTCCCTCTGTTTGTTATAGAGATCCCAATGTTGTATTTCTGCAGATGTGCTTTTTTGTAAATGATATTTTTATGTGCAGTTCCAAGTGAACATTAACTGCAACACTTTGTGTCCTAGAAAACACCAGTGGCACTGAAAAGTGAAAAAGTCAGATGTTTAAAGAGAAGCCGCGAGCATTCATGGGGTATTTTGACAAGCAAAGTCAAGTGCAGCAGAAACAAGGCGACATCAAACAGACCCTTTTCTCCATGCAGCTGAACAGCAGTTTTCTCCCACATAACAACAAGCAGAGATGATATTTTGAGGTTATATGTTACTCAGTGGCCTCTTCTTTTCCAACAGCAGGTCCTTCACAGTGTCTCCAATCTTCATCTCCTGCTCAGCACTCTACAGGTAGGATACTTTGCTTATGATGCATCAAATGTGCTCTGGCTCAGACCCGAAATGATTCTGTGAAGCTCTTTGCTGAAAATGTGAATTTGAAAACCTCACTTCTGGTCTGAAGGGAAGAGGGGAGAAAAATTTGAATTTAGAATTTAGCAGAGAGGCTAATAATATAGAAGACTTTGCCAAATATCACACAATAGCAGAAGGGATGTGTCTGACCTAATCTCTGTGGGGTGGGAATCTGGTCCTGTCCTATGAAGGCGGTGGTGATCCAGCAGGACAGTTTCATAGAGGACCAGCGACACGCCCTGAGCGAGCGCTCCTCCTCCTGTACGTCTTTATCGCGGCCGTCCTCGCGGCCCAGCTCCCTGATCGAGCAGGAGAAGCAGCGCAGCCTGGAGAAGCAGCGGCAGGAGTTGGCATCCCTGCAGAGGCAGCAGGCAGCTCACGCTGAGGAGAAGAGGAGGAGGGAGAAGAACTGGGAGCTCAGGGAACAGCAGCTGACTGAAAGGGAGGTGCTGCTGCACATACAGGTGACTATACATCATTTCCATTTGTTTTAAGCAGGATGCTTTTGCAATAATTTACCTTGCACTGTGTTTTATCTGATTAGTCAATGAAGCCTTGTGATGTAGGCTACCTTCAAAAATCTACTGAAATTCCACAAATGTAAGTTTAGTTTCACTGAGATCAAACATACATGATCATATCAAGAATTAGAACATATTACAACATATTATGAAGAAGATAAGATAAGATATGCCTTTATTAGTCCCACAGTGGGGAAATTTCCAGCAATACAGCAGCAAGGTGATAACAATAGAAGCATTAGGAAAGTAAGTAATAATTATTAACAATATATACACAGTAAATACAGTGGACACAGTTGGTGTGCAATATTGCAGACCTTACAGTCTAGTCAAGATACAAAGACACTGGAGTAGTGGTAGAAAGCTTTAGTGTAACACCTAACATTTAGTTTAGCAGTAGCACACTGATTCAGATGCTTGACTTCAGAAGATACTGATGACTTGTGACTGACTGAATAACAAATAGCATGGTCTTACTATGAATAACTGCAGTTTCTTGCCAATTTGAAGCCTTTCATAGCATAAGCATGAGGATGTTTTATAATTGCGTTGGCTCAGTTTTCGGCTCAAAGTTTCAGTTCGCCAACGTGCAAAAGAGCCCAAGTGATTTGCTAAATTCTAACCTTGAAGAACAAAATGCTGTAGTGCAGGAAGCAGTGGAGAGAGAACATTGGAGGAAAAAGACTGTGTTGACATCTTTGATGCACTGAGATGTTTCAGCTACAACTGTTTCACAGTATGGTATGCTGTCTAGCCCCACAGTGTTACTGTAATTTACTCTACACTTTAGATAATTAAGTGAAGTACAATCACAATTACTAGTGTATCTAACAAATCACAATATTTCAAAGATTTCAATATTTACCATCACTTATTAAAGAATTGTTGATGCAGTAATTCATGGTAAAGGAGCCCCAACCAGTGTATAAATGTGTGAGTGTATAAATGAACATACTTTTCAGAAGTGAGAGATTACTGTAATTTAAAACCTTTTTTGAAATTGATCTGAGGAAATAACTGAGAAACAGTATTACTGATTTCCACGAGCTATAAGCCATAGTCATCAAAATTAACATTTCAACCAACGTTTTCCTATTTAAAGAACCTGCTTTCACATTTTTTGAGATGCACTCGTATATTGTGCATTGTATAAAAGTAGAATTGGTGTAGTCTTTAGATTTCATCAACATTCTCAATAATACAGCAACGTTCAACAAATGAAATGAAAGTCAATTTTACTCTTCGTCATTTCAAATACTGACTTCTGCAGAAATGGCTGTTGACGGCTGTGGCATTATGTTTCCGGGTTGTCTGTCCATCCATCTGTCAACCCACTCTCAAGAGCGTGACATCTCAGCAACACATTGATTGAATTTCTTCAAATATGGATTCAAGGATGAACTGAGTAGAATTGGGTGGCAACTTAAGTTATTCCACTTTGCTGTTTATCTTGAGGAAATCACCACTGCAGACTTTTTTGATGGGAACCCATTCTAGTTGATATTGTTATTTAAAATGATCATTTTATTTTGAAATGCAGCAGGGATTCAAAGACCTACACATTTGTTCTATCAGTGAAGTAACTTCCTTTACATGATCTGAAATCAAGCTGTATTTTTACATTGTATAATTTCAATAAATCCCTCAATGCAACTTTAAAACACTGCAGGAGGAGGAGGTGCTGAAGCAGCACAAGGAGCTGGAGGAGGAGAAGCAGGAGCTGCAGCGTAAGAAGGAGGAGTACCAGAAAGACCTGGAGAGGCTGCGAGACGCCCAGAGGAAGCTGGAGAGGGACAGGGAGGCTGTGCACCGGCAGCTTGACAAGATGCAGGAGCTCCGTCTGACTGAGGTAAGCAGGGGCACTTTAAAAATCACAAGAATAATCACAACATGATCTGTGGCTCCCCGCAGGAAAGCTGCCTCTTCTGTTACCCCCTCGGTTGCAGGGGGAGCACTTAGTGAGCTGGGAGGGATTCAGTGTCTCACTCAGTGACACTTCAGCAGGGCTGATGTTTATAGATGGGTTAGAAGGTTTGAATTTGGGAAAATTCAAAAGTGCTCTTGGCATAGCAAACAGCAGGGTTATACTGCCATGTGTTCATGCCAAAGCTTTTAACTGTAAAGAAACATTTTCCCTTTTTCCGCCATTAAACTATTTTCTGGAAATATCCATGCTCATGTTTTATTCAGGTCAAACTTGCAAAAACATTCAAATCTTCACCTACATATTCATTTACAGGCATAGACAACAGCTGTTCATCTGTCTAACCTCCTTTCTTTATTCCAGAGGACTCCCTCTACAACTTCTGATGAATCCCAGTTCCCCGGCGGCTCTCTGGAGCTGGACTCACTGGAGTTCTCCTCCTCCTCCTCTTCTTCCCTGCTCAGGATGCAACCCCAGCAGTCCAAGCCCAAAGGGAAAGGCCTCAATCCCTTTACCTTATCATCCACTAACACCAACCTCAAGGGCAGTGAAGCCAACAACCAGATCTCAAAGAGCCTGCTGCAGCTGGCCAAGAGCAAGAGCAAAGAGGGGAAGGAGAAAAAGAAGAAGAAGGGCAAAGGGGGAAGTGCACAGACAGCAGGTAGAGAATGGATTTACATTTGCATGGGTGACTTTACATTTAGTTTAATTATTCAGTGTCTTACACCCAGTCAGCAGGTTGGGGTTCAGTGTTTTTGTGAAGGACATTTCAGATCAGACTCAGGACGTTATGATGTTATCAGAGCAAGAGGAAATGACCAGCCAGAAAATTGGTCATGGCTTTCAATGTGTTATGAAGATATTGCCTATAAAAGTGTGAGAATGTGGTAGTTGTAGCCTATGTTCTTTTTGAAAAAAGTACATGAATATTCCAATACATCTATGTTTTACATCTTGATTCACTTATAAATACAGATGTATGGAGCTGTGGGTAAAAATCCTGAGGAAGTTTAATGTGATTTAACAATTAGGTGACAACTAGTAAAGAGAGATAGGTGTTCTACAGGTCGGAATAATTTTGCTCTTCCAAACTTTCCCGGTGACCACTCTGGTTGAAAACAGAATTTACCACTGTGCATCATATATATAATAGTTTGTTAATCTCCTTGGCAGTTTTCATCACAGAGAGCATACTGTGCATCAACAGCATGCCAAAAAATGGGGGATTTTTTATCATGAATATGTTTGGAGTAAACTAAGTATAGATACACATGAATGTACAAATACATTCTCGATTTGAAGTGATTGCTCTCATATGAACAGTGACTACAGCACATTAAGCTGCTCACTGAGGCAGCTTTGTCCATCCTTTAATGGATCTCAGCGACGGCACAGTGCACTGTGCGAAGGGTGTGATCAATATGAAGCAGGTTGACGATGCTCGGTAAACGTCCCGGGAAAAGAAATGCTCCAACATCAGCGTTCAAAACCCTCCTATGGGAAGAATCGTGTCTCGTGATGGTGACAATGACTGCTCTCTTCTTCTTCTTCCAGACCCCCAGCACCGCCCTGAGCCCCCCCTGGATGGAGAGATCTTCTTCTGCTGAGATGCATGGTTCTCCCCCATCATCATCATCATCATCATCATCATCATCATCATCAACATCATCATCGCCCCATTAGGTTGTTCTGACACCCAGAGGAATGTGTTATGGCTAAGTAGTAGCACATATTACTGCAGTGTACTACCAGGCTTTTTGGCACCACTGAATTCATCTTGAAAAGACTTGTGGTTCACTTTCTGTATCACGACACACACAAGAGCAATTTATCATCACATGCTTGAAAAAGAGAAAACATGTATTTCCTTGCATTTTCAAGTCAAACTCCACTTCTCTTAGTATCCAGAAAGTAGAATATTATAGGAAGCCTGCATAATGTGCAAGTCGGCTTGCATAGAATTACAGTACATTCAGATACATACATTCATAGATTAGCTGTTCACTTTTGGGTAGTTTCCATCCAGAAACATTTCATTTTCCCAAAAACTCATTATGATTTCTTCTTTCAAAGAAAAATAGACATTGACAGTGGATTGCCTCAAAAGTTCTTCCAAATATATTATGGGCCTTCCTTTTTTCATATCTCTTATGGCTCCAACCAGCTCCCTTTTCCAACAGGCTGTCCTGGCATTAAGCTCCTCATCCAGCTTCTGTTGTATTTATTAACAGAAGCAGGGCCACGTACATGTGGCTTTAACCTTGGAAAGAGATATGAATATCAATAAGATCACTACTAATCATCTACATTGATAACAGAGGACTGAAACCACAGAGCAAAATCTGCCTAAATCTTTGAGCCTGAGCAGCATTTCTCATTCAGTGTTTTCTTGTTTGCTCCAGTGTTTCTTTCCAAAATGCTTCTGTAGAAATCCATACTGAAAGGAAATTGGAGCTTGACATTCTTTTCCTTGCAGTTTGAAAAGCAGATATGATTACATGCTCTAATTTTGTCTCCAGTTTGCATGGCATGATAACTTCAGTAATCCTCCATAATGATTTTATGCCATCAATCATGTTCCTTGGTGAGGTTTTAATTTATTTGAATTATGGATATCTCCATTTTGGAGTGAAACCCTTCGGATATGTGTGTCTACTTTTCCAGACTCAACAGTAATGAAAAGATTGAGACATATCTCCCTGTGTCTAATGACTCAATTCATATCCTTTACTGTGTTTTAGAGCCCTGGATGGATATTAGCTTGATCCTCGCTTTATCTGCCCATCAATGGGCTTTTATGCAGCACTCATCTTTCATCCGAGCACAGACAAGCAGGGCTTTCCTTCGTTTTTTAATTGCGTGTGTCGCTGCTGGTAGCATGCTAATGGATTCTGTCTGTTCAACCAGTTCAACTTTCTTTTTCAACCTCCCTCTTTTGCTCCTGATAATAGACTCAGTAGACACGCACGCCTGATGGTTTTAGGAAATGAAGGCTGTTAATTTAGGGACAAAGCAGCTGGTTAGAGCAAATGAGAGAGGACATTAACTAAAAAACAGGAGATGATGTTATGTGTTCCTGTTTAATGACTAAACCTCAGCAGGTGTCACCTGAGTCTCTAATCATTTCAAATTAATCAACACACATCATTGTTCTTTAGCACTTTGGTCCTCATATGTTGATGCTTTTTTATGTGTCATTATCAGTATGCAAGATCAGTAAAGGAGATCTTTGTATTGTGTGGAATTTTGTAATTGAGGGCACTGATGCTCGTTAAAAGCGACAATGATCCAAAGCAAGATAAAGTACGTAAAGGATGCTGCGATACCATTTTGTTAGAGTGTAAAAAGCTGAAAAAGGGGCAGCGGGTAGCTTTTATGTAATGTTTCCAAGGTGACCTGATTAAAATTTTTTTTTGCCCTACTAAGCCCATAGAGGGCCACACAACCACCTGCTGGTCAGGTAGGAAATAAGAAAACAACAAAAAGCCCTTTTCCAGTGAAATACAGAGCAGCATCACTGATCTGCTTCCTTGCTGCCTCTTATGTTTAATGTTTAAGTGCTTGATTGTTAACTCGCTGTCTGTGTTGAGGATTTGACTTCATGTCCAAGCTGGTTTATTATAGTGTGTCTTCTAAGAGGCTTACAGAACCAGCCAATTAGTTGCTTCATGTCTTTTGTTTATGGCTTTGGTGTAATCCTGTCAAAGAAATGGAGAGGAATGGGCTTCTGTTGTCTCTGTTGCCTCAGGTGTGTTTTGACCACTAGGGAGCACTGCATCTATGACTAAATGAATTCCATCCTTTACACAACAAAACAACCAAAAGTGTGAAACTGTTTTTTTTTCTTCTTTTTTTATATATTCTCCCTGCTGTGCAAAATTGACATATTTTTCTCAGCAGGTCATTGCCGTACAGAGATAATGTGATGAGCATGGGCTCTCACACTCTGACATTTTCCCCACAGCATTTATAATTGACTGCAGAAACAAATAAGTTGTCAGAGATTGTAATTGGTTATTCAGTGGAACCAGTCAGCAGCAGCTTTAATATCGGTTGGAGGGAGCGACCGGGCAGAACCACAAACCTCTTTGTGTTAGGGACAATCAGCAGACGCGAGTCGGGAAAATGAACTCCCTCCCCGATGATGATAGGCCTGTCCATGAGACGAGTGTGTCCATCAGGTGAACCCTGCATAGCCTTAAATCTTAACAATAAAATGCACTAGAGTAGAACCCTGCGTCTTCTCAGGAGAGAAAGGAGAGCTTTTATACCTCTGCTTTGAAACGAAGGAAATGTTTGTACTATAAAAATGGTACACAACTATTTTATTCTCAACAATGTAAAAAAAAAAAAAAGGGCAAATGTGTAAATATGATTTCTGTATAAAACAAATCAAATGTAAAAAATGAATTGTTCCTTTGTGATTTAATGCAGCATTTTCTAAGAAAGTTTTATTTATGTTTTATTGTCACCCTTGGGGTGATGAACAATGTAAAGTCACATTTCTCTCATAATAAAAAAAAATAATAATGGACATTGTGAATGTTGGTTGGTTTACTGTATTAAATATATATAGTAATGTAGAAATTGTAAGATGCACATACTGTATTTTTTTCTTTTTTTAAAGAATGACCTAAATTGTTGCCCAACACCTGCAAAGTACTTCTGGGTGTGTTTGGACCAACCTCGTGAAGGCAAGGTAGTCGAAAAGATTTGGTGAATGGAATCTGTGTTTTAATACTGATGTTCAGTTACATTTTGGAAACAGCACCTGACTCAGTGCTGTTGTTACATGTAGGTGTTTGGCCTGCTCGGAGGTTTTCTCTGCACTGTGTACAGTGTTCCTCTCCTTGAACAGTAAATGGCTTAATGTGTAGTGATTTTAATTACCCATAAATTAGATCGCCTTTAAAAAAGTCTTCACTCCCGTAGGTGTAAAAGAAATGATTAGATTAGAATGACTTTTATCAACATCTATCTATTTAAAACAAAAGATTTTATCTAAAAACCCCAATATTAAATCAAGAAAATTGTCAACTGATTTATCAGTATTTATTAAGTATCAATTTATTATTTAAGGAAAATGCATAGCTTTTTTGAATGAAAAGACACTTTATTGTCAATAAGAAACATCTCTAGAAATTGATGTAAATTACTTATGCTAAAATTTTTTTTTTTTAATATGTTGTACGTGGAAGTACTTAAACTCGGAAACTCAGATGCATCTTTGGCATTACTGCTGTGTGTAAATCCTGGCATCCCCATTCCGATTAATAATCCTGCTGAAGCTTTTTATGGTTTCATGGTGCAGACACGGATTCTTGGTTGCTTTCAATGCTCTGACGTGGCCTCTGCCAGATGTTAGTGGTGTTTGTTAGGAATATGTACCATATACAGTAAGTAAAATATCAACTGATTAACTGACTGCTCTTAAAACTAAAGTTTGACAAGCCTCATCTCAAGCCTGGGAACTGGGGCCCCCAGATAGTTGCCCACTTTGCCCAGTTGGTAATTTCATCTCTGTAACTTTAGTTTGAGCTCCTCTTCTTCCCTCTGCTCTGAGCTCATATTCTATACTTAATACCTAAACATCTTTCTTGTGTCTATATTGTTTTGGACCCCTTATTATAATAGAAAACAATTCTTCCCATTAATACTTTTTTGGTTTTAGAAGCAATTACATTCTCACTAAATTCTGTTAATGGTTTGATTTCCTGTTCCCATTAGCAGCTGCACTGCTGTTTGAGCCCCACTGCCAGAGGTAAAAGCTGACAACAATCTTGATGGATTGACAGCAGTGAAGGCACACAGCAGCGTTTGTACCTGCTGATAAATAAAGAACCAGCTGCTTTAATCTCTATGCTCTATGCTGCAGACGGTGTTGTGCCTGCTCAACCCAGCAGTGTTTTGCCTTAGGAAACCTTGACAAGAGGATTTTTTTTCCCTTAACTGTAGTATGTAGTATGTCACGCCAGGTTCATCCCCATCCCATCTCTCTTCATTGCTGCCCAGCTCCAACTTATCATTTGAAACATGAGATTTCTTTTCGAAATATTTCTCCATTTGGCTCATTCAACTTACAAACCCCACAGACAAAGCATCACCTGATAAGACCAAACAAAGAGCCAGTAGCTTGATAGAGTGTAGTGTAAATTGTGTCTGTCAGAGCAAAACACTGTAAAAGTTGTCTTATCTCTTTTTAGATGATTCCCACGAAATAGAAGTTGTATAGCAGTAAGTTTGTGAGTGAGATACAATGGCAGAAGCCTGATAGCCGCATCTGCTTCTGGTTGTCATGGTGATATGGATACTGAGACACTTGGGGCAAGCTGTCATTGCAAAACGATGAAAAGAGAGTGAGAGAGAGGGAATGAGGGGCAGAGGAAATAAAATCCAAACCATTATATAATTATTGCAAATCAAAAATTCCAACATGTCCTGGAAGAGTATAAGACAAAATTCTATGTGCTACACTTGCTGATAAGTCTGTCATGCTTGATTGAATAATGCTTAGAATTCATGGTAAATTCTAAGATTTATTAATTATCTGCCATAGATAAGATAAATTTGATGTTGTTGAACTAATTATTGTCTCAATAATTGCAATTGACTAAATCTGTGTAATTTATCTTCAGCTTTGAACTAAATGCGGCCAGAAATAGGGAAACAGGGAAACAGGGACTGACAACGCTAAAGCAGCCAACTTCATCAAAGCATCAACTCTAAGCTTCAACTTGACTTAGAGATGGTCTCTCAGCAGCTCTCTGCACTCACAGGGGTCAGAGCTTAGCAGGTTGAGGACATACAGTAGAAATAAAAGCTATTGGGAAATAAAAACAGTGTTGGAAGAGGGACTCAGAATTCAGAAAAACTCAAAAAAACTAGAAATGCTACAATTAAATAATACTTAACACTAAAACTAGTCTTGCATTCAATTGTTTTTTAAGGTCATTCACTTTTTGGTGAATGACCTTCTCAGCAGAATTGAGGATCAGCAGTAGAGCTTGTATACAGTAACTGTGGCACAGCTGTAATGAACTACAGTACATTCTCGCACTGGATATTTACAGAATGCTGAGGCGATATTATTCCAGTCCTCCTCTGGGTTTCAGGGAAATCACGGCTGTGAACAGTTACAGTACCACAGTGGGGAGGGCAGTTATAGCTTCTGCAGGGATGGAGGGTGGGGAGAGACTCTGCCAGGTACTCCATCTTGCTCAGAGATGTGAGGATGATTTAGGAGGCCTGTCTTTGTTTGGGTGTCAAGAGAGGGAGCAGGGTCGAGCAATCCTATTACTCCTCAATGACCCAGCCTTAATACACGCACGCACACACTTTTCTAGCTAGGAGGCTCCTACAATGGTCCAGACGCCCCCACCACACGTAGAGACCACACTGTAGTCACAAACCAGCAAAGTACAGTCCAGATCACATGGACTCACTTTTCACAGTGAACAACAGTTGTGTTACTGATTAGTTTCATTCACTCTCACAATACTTGCTCAAGTTAATCACAGTTACCTCAACAGTGTTTTTGTGTATGGACATGTAGTAGAGGGGTCCCACAGTCCCATATAGGATCAGCTGACCTCTCCCAAAATGGCCACCAGGGCAAACACAACACCTCCCAGAAGGCCTCATCCCTCTGACAGCTGTTGGTGCTTAAGCCACCTGTTTGAAGCTGGGGTGGAGGATCCGGAGAAAGAAGGATTCCTACAAGGGAGTTGAAAGGATCCTGCTAAAGAGAAGTAGTCAAAAACAGAAACCTGACATTTTAAATTGTGGACTTTGTTAACTGTTGTGTTCATTTTAAGAACCCTGGCTTCTCTCTAGACTTGATGTTGGGTTGTGGGACTTTGTTGTGATTAAGGAACACATTGTACGTAGAAAACCTATTGAACTTATTGCCATGGTGCACACACTCAGGTTAGACTGATGATTCTGAACTTTTATCATATAGTATCACCTCCCCATCAAAATTTGTCCAGCACTTTGATTTATGGTCTGCCAAGCTGACATTTCCATCAGCCACCGCTGTACTTCGTAATTAGAGCTAATTATCAAATGTTGGCAGACTAATGTGTTTAACTAAGATGATGAACATGATAAAGATAATGCCCTGCTAAATGTCAGCATGCTAGAATTTAGTTCATCTTTTAATATGAAATTTAGAACCAATAGCAGTAAATGTCTACATTCTAAATCTGATACTGACTAAAGCTTTGCAGCTTTCAGCCTCATCTATCTATCTATTCCTCCATTCACAAGAAAAACACACACTTGTTTAGCCGTAGATTTTACAGTAACAACCGGAACAACAACAACAATAATTATAATAATAACTATTTTTATATCACTTTTCATATGAGAAAGGCAACTCAAAGTGCTTTACAACAGAAAAATTACATGCACCAAGTGCTTCACATGAAAATACATGAAAACCAACCTGATTATCTTGTGTATGTGTGTGTGTGTGTGTGTGTGTGTGTGTGTGTGTGTGTGTGTGTGACTGTCACTGTCACAGGCTCATAGGGACCACCCCAGACCCAGACATTCAGCAGAAACACACTCACAAAGTAGGCTACACTACAGTATAGACACCAGAGCCAGATATAATCATGAAGACGCACAGACACACACTGGCTTATGCACATTCACGTTGTCTGGGGAGCTCTTATTTGCTAGCTGGTGTAGCCTGTTGCCCTGGAAACGGTCAGCCTCTCTCATTTGAAGAAGCTCTTGATGACCTCAGTGCTGCTTATTGAGCTGTGATCAACATGTTTGCCTGTGTCACCAAGACTCCCTACAGGTTTCACCAGACAAGTCAGGGATGGAGGTAGGAAATAAAACCTTTATTGCTCTTTTCACTAAAAGCTTACCAAGAGATAGACAATAGTATGTGTGTATTTATACTCGTTCTTGGGAGAAAATGAGACAAATGTTGTGGTAAATAAAGGCCATAAAGATCTTAATCTTTAAGACTAGTGAATACCCAGTATCAAAAATGTGAAAGTGTACATAGCAGTGATTTGACAATTGGGTATTCAAATTTAAGTCAGGCCATTATTTGCCTCTAAACAAGTGCACCATGCCCTGTTTTGTCCTATATTTACATAGAACTAGGAGCTTCCTAGCAAAGTCAGTGTATAGCATCCACCGTGAAGCAACATTGGAGTAAATGGTAGTTGCATGCCTTGCTCAAGGACTCATCAACAACAGGTGCTAAGAGAGGTGGGAGATAAGAGAGGATGATTTTAATTCAAGCCTATAAGACGTAATACTACGATTTTTGAAAGAAATTGCTTGATCAGACATTTTGAAAAACAAACAAACATCCACTTAAAGCTAAAGCAGACAAAAGTGCAGAAGCCCCCACCCCCAGGACAAGATTTATGCTGATCTGATTGGGAAGATGGAGGAAATGTCAGACAGTCTCTCAAAGGGCAGCAATCAATTGTCTTTCTTAGATATTCAACATATCTCCGCTATAAACAACTTTGTTTTAACAACAGGTGTAGATAGATAATAGCTATATAGATCAAGGGTCCTTAAAGCTGTTGTGATACAGACAAACAATGACATAAATTATGATCTTGTTATACTGTAAAACATGTAATTAAATCATCAATTTAACAAAAACCTAATGCCGCCAATGTCATTGTTTTTTTTTCCAGTGGCAGAGTGTGCCGTGGAAAATAATGACTCATCATCCTTACAGTCAGGCCAGAAAGAGGTGCAGTGCAACTACTATATATCAATGAATATATTTACTACATATTTGATGAATTCATTATTAATTAAACATAGCCTTGCTCAGTTCAATACACTTTGGGATGGTTTGGGAAGTTTTAGGTAGATGGTGGAACTGGTGGTGGAACTCATGTTACTGAGCCAGTTTGATTCCTCTGTTGTTGTGCTGCTATTAGACTTTGTTTTAGCTAATTCAGACCATCTAATTATGCCACTAGTGCCCACGGTGACCGCTGTTAATTAAAATTTATATAAAGTAATACAGTACGCTATAAAACCTGGCATTGCATAACAATGCACCAAATTGCTTTCCTCGACCACTAAGAGGTCAGGGGTCTGAAGTTGTCATTTAGACAGTCAATGTAAAAAAACACCATAGATCAGAATAATTATGGGCATTACATGCTCAAATGATGCCAGATGCCACTTATATCTTTGTAATGCAATAGCTATATGCAAATGTCTTCCTTTGACTGCCAGGATAAACTGGCTCCATGCGCTAACAAATGTACAAATGTTTAGCCTTCCCAAACCTATGTCCCTTCAGTAATTAGTGTGATAACTTTGTGCATTCACCACGTAATACAACAGTACAGCCAGGACCCGCAGCTCCCAGTGCCAGAGCAGGACTTAGAAGTTGGCTCATTTTGCCATTAAATGGAGCTAACAAGGTCCGCAGGGATCAACCGGCACAGCAATTGATGTCAGTTTAGAATAGTTAAGGACTGCTGATAATGCTTGCAGGAATGTCCCAGTGGCCCAGTGCTCTTGTTTTTCTAGACTGGAGCTGATAGGAGCAGAACTGGACTCCACAGACCCATGAGCTTTCTCTTCAACTCTTAAAAGAAAATGGCTTTTAATGGACTTGTGTCCTAAAATCGTTACCACTTCATCTACTAATATATTCTCTTTGAAGCTCCCGACTTATTCTGCAAGGAGACATTCCATTGTTTTGTTATTGCCTTTACATTTAGCATTCATACTGAGTGTTTGATTTAACCAACTCATTTAAGTAGTGATTAGCCTGTAATTTTTAATGAAATCACTGTAGTATATTGTAGAAAAAATAAAAGGATGTTAAAACTGTTTCTCTCTGTCTTCTATCTTGATGAATGGCACAAATATGCAAGAGATTATCTTTACTTCAGGGTTTTGATCTCAGAGTTTTCCTGAAGCCACAGTCCTCTGGGCACATGCAGGCATGAACTTACATTTGTCAGATACTTTTCTGAGCTCATAGCAAAGGAAATGGGTCAGCAGCAGAGTTTAATTGAGTTCAGTGCATAGAGGGCCTGCCTAGCAGGAGGTGGTGGGAATATAGAAAGATTTTTTTATTTTTTTATTTTTTTTTTAAAGGCTCTTTGAAACTTCTTTGCATCCTGTCCGCACAGTTAAATATTGAAATTATCCTGCTCTGAAGCTAACATACAGTACATTCTAGGCAGAATGGAGCAATGCGCAACAGTGTACTATACCAACACTATTAATGTTGACACTTTTAATTATATATTATTATTGCATATTGCGTACAATATTATTGATTGGTACAACAATTGTTTAATACTAAGGCTTTGGTCAGTTTGGTCAAGTTTGCCATCCTAATACCACCACTTAGAGGAGCAGAAACTAAATATTTTACACATTTACCCCCTAACTGTAGTTTACTATTTTAAACTGCTGTACAAAAAAAAAATCCCAATTATTTTATCTAACTAAAACTGATCTATTACAGTCAATTACCTAATTAAACTGTTTATTTACTTTTAGCTATTGATTTAAACTGTTGAGCTATTACTTTAAGCTATTTTCAGACTTCAAGCACTTGCTTGCTTTTCTGTAACTTGACCTTCAGGTGGTTCTGCTCATTCAATATGTTGATATATTTTGCAACCCATGTACTATCTACTAAAATTAGTTAAGATTTTAGAGTAGCTCAACCCCCCCAGCAACTGCATATTTACCCCTGGCTGGGCTACAAGAACCTCTAGTTAGGAATCATTGCTGTCAAGATAAGAGAAGCAAATTTGTGACTAGGTATAGTAACTGGTGCAAATCCCAGATAAATTAGAGAATCCTTTTAAGCCTGGGAAGTAAACAGCCTGCTCATAAGCAAAACACATGAACTCCTATTCCTCCAGTAAGGCTTCTCTATGGCTGACTGGTGCAGCCCTTGGATATCTACCAGCGTGAATGTGTGGAAGTGTATGAAGGGTGATGCTGACAAACAGCATGGAGCTCAGCTGACTCCCCCAGCATAATTACAGTCTGCTCTAAAGAAGAATCTGAAAGCAAGGCTGCTGCAATGGCTTGTCTGTGTCCCTCTGTCTACTCCTAAGTGCACCATCTGTTTTTACATTTTTTGAGTCTGTGGCACTGAGTCTGACAAAATGTGTGTGCTTCTGCTACTACTCAGCAGGTCATGCTGCTTGGACATACCTTTTTCCAGCCTCTAGTTTATCACACTATAGCAACTCTTAGGATTCTAAACCCATGCAAAATACTTCAGTTCTATGAATATATGTATTCATTGCTACATTGTATTGTTATTGCCGAAGAGACCATTAAACTTCAATTACATGTCATTTGAATCCCCATGGGGGCCTGTGTGTTTTTTTCAACACAACGAAAATCACTTCCTATTTAGATTACACTGAGAAAAATCTTTGTTTTGTCACCAGGTGAAGTTAATTGCTGTGTTCTAAAAGCAGTGGCAACCGATTATTGCAGAGACCTTCTTTTCCCCTGCGGACTGCAGGGAAGTTGGATGGCATCCCCGTGAACCTGCTGACTAGAGCAAACACACAGAGGAGAAGCAAACTCCTCTTTCATCCAAGGAAGAGGAGGTGAAGAAGTTATCTGTTATATACTGGTAGCTTTGTTTATTTCAGGAGAACAAGTCCTGTTGTCAGGAATTTGAAAATCCATTGTGTAGTACAATGTGCATAGAAATCCACTCCATCTTTTCCTTTGGTTCCATCCAGTTTGTTTTCAGGACATAAGATATACTTGGTTATTTCACAAGTGTTACTGTAAAAACACCAAGACTGAAAACCTCAGTGATTTAAGATGATATTAAAAAACAGAACAGTGGTAACATACATGGCTAAATTGAACACCAATTCAGCTGAAATGTGTGAAGCAGGTTACCTATGTAAAGTATGGGCTATAAACTGAAGGAACATATAAACTTCCATGACACTGATGAATACTATGTTGTAAAAAAACAGAAGCAATAGTCCCTTTACAAAACCTAATTAAGTAATACCTTCCATTAGCACTACATTTCCCTGACTGCAGGACACATTCTGTATTAACTGAAGATCAGCTCTGTAAACCTGCAACAAAACTGTACTCTGTCACCAAAACCCTTCATGGAATAGTGTTTCATCTTATGGCTTAAAATGCAAACCTATGTCATAGTATAGCATGCCATAAAAAATGTTAAAAAATTAGATAGGATAATATGTCGTAAAAATACAAAAAACACACCAAAAATAGCGTTTCAGAAACACTTTCTTGTATAAAATGTCTTAAAAATGCAAAAGGTCATCATTTAGCATTTCATGAAAACATGAAAAAATGCTGAGTATAATAATAATGTAATAATAGTAGTAATAATGCTGAGTATTGTATGAAGTAAAGATTCAATTAATGTAAAAAAAATATGTCATAAAAAGCCCCAAAACATTCAAACACCATAGTATAATATGTGTTTCATGAAAACTTCGCAGCATTAAATGTGTTAAAATTGCAAAATAAGTTCAGAGTATAGTGTGTCATATAAATGCGAAAAAGAGCCATACAAAGAATATGTCTACTATTTTGTAAAAGTAGGGAAAAAATGACCTTGTATAGTAAGTCGAAAGACATGAAAAATGGCATAGTAACATATGTTGAAAAATGATTTTTTTTAAAAATCAAAGAATACATTTTATTAATTTTATTTTTTTAATTTTATTTTAAGCACTTCATAGTATAATATGTGTTTAAAATGCAAAATAAGATAAAAGTATAGTATGTTGTAAAGCATGAAAAATAAAAAAAAATGTTAAAATGCAAAAAATAAACAAAGAGTAGTGTTTCATAAACATTGCAGAGCATAAAAGGTGTTAATAATATGTCAGAAAACCCCCCCAAAAAATCAAACAATAATGTTTATGCATACATAACAGCAATACATGTGTTAAATTTGCAAAATGAGGTCATTGCATAATATGCATTATTAATGCAAAAAAAGTTACATAGTTATAGTATGTCATAAAAACTTGACAAAATTACTTGGTATAGTATGCCACAAACATGGAAAAATGTCATGGTATTATACATCATAAAAGTTAAAGTAGTAAAAAGTAGTAAAGTATAGCATGTTATAAAACATGAAAAATGTAAAGATTTAATATGTTTTAAAAATGCAAAAGATAAACAATGAACAGTGTTTCATAAACACATCATAGCACAAAGGCGTTAAAAATGCGAAAAAGGTTACAGAATAGTATGTCATGAAACACAAGACATAGTATTGTATGTTGTAAAATGTGAAAAATGTGAATGCAAAGAAAACGCCATACTATAGCATGTTGTGAGTATGTCTTTAAAAAATGTTTTTAAAAAAACACACACACAAAAGTGTGTTATTTTGTAAAAATATGAAAAAATTACCTTCTATAGTATGTTGAAAGTACCATATGTTCAAAACACTTCATAGTATAGTATGTGTTTTAAATGCAAAATAAGATCAAAGTATACTATGTTGTAAAATATGAAAAATCTAAACAAAAATACTGTTTCGTAAACACTTCATAGCATAAAAGGTGTTAAAAATACCAAAAAGTCACAGAAAAGTATGTTATGAAATGACGAAAACAACGACATAGTATACTATAGCTTACATCTTAAAAGTTAATAAAACATCAAAGGATAATGTTTTATAAATACTTCATAGTAAAAGATGTGTTAAAAATGCAAAAAATGCCATAGTATAGTATGTCGTAAAAATTGGAAAAATGTCAGAGTACCATATGTCAACAATACAAAAAAAATTCAAGAATACTATTTTATACACATCATAGTATTATATTATTTAAAATACAAATTAAAGTCAAAGTATATGTTGTAGAAACATCAAAAACTTACTCTGTATTTTATGTCATATGAACTTGAAAACAACATAAAAATGCAAGAAAACATCAATGAACAGTGTTTAACAAACCCTTCATAGTGCAATATATCTTACAAATACAAGCAAAAGTCTGAGTATAGTCATAAAAATCTGAAAAACCACCATACAATGGTATGTTGTAAAAATCTGAATGTCAAAAAATACAGTAATGTACAATGTATGTATAATGTATATTTATAGTAAAATACAAATAATGTACGAAAAACACAAAAAACCATCAAAGAATTCTGTTTCTTATACACTTCATGGCATAAAACCTGTAAAAATGCAAGAGTATAATAGTGCCATAGTATAATATGTCATAAAATAGCAAAAAAATTATGTAATATATGTATGTATGTATAATATAAGTATCTAATGTATGTAATGTATGTAAAAAACATTTTTTAAGTCATCAAATAGTAGTAGTAGTAGTAGTAGTTTTTCATAAACATTTCATAGAATGTGATGAAAATGCAAAAAAGATCAGAGTGTAGAATATCATAAAAATAGAAAAAAATTACATAATACTGGATGTCACAAAAACATAAAAAATGGCACTGTATAATATCTCATAAAAGCACAAAAATGTCAAAGAATAATGTTAATAAATATTAATAAATACTTAATACTGTAAGATGTAGTAAAAATGCAAAAAAATTACATAGTATAGGTAAAACACACCATACTATAGTATGTTGTAAAAATATAAAAAAAAAATAGTATACTAAATTGTAAAAATTGAAAAAATGTCATAGTATAATATGTCAAAAAGGCAAGGAAACATCAAAAGTTATTGTTTTGTATACACTACATACTACTACTCAACTGTGTTAAAGATGTGAAAAGGTCATAGCACAGCATTTCATAAAAATGCAAAAAAAAATGCCATAGTTTAGTATGTCAATAAAATGCAAAAAAGGTAAAAATAAATAAATAAATAAAATAAAATAAAAATTACATGTCCTGCAATAAAAAAATCAAAGAATAATGTTTCATAAACTATCCATGCATAAAATCTTTTAAAAGTGCAAAAAATGGCCATAGCATAGTAAGTCATAAGCTCACAAAAAATATTACCAAAAAATAATGGAAAATATCAGACAAACAAAAATAATATTATAAAAATAAAAATAAATAAGTAGCCTTTCTTAAACACTTCACATCATAAAACCCAAAGAAATGTCATAGCCATAACGACACAAAAAACTCATCATAGTATAGCATTTTATAAAACACCATTGTATAAGATGTCATAAAAAACACAAAAAAGCCATATAGCTCAAAAATTGTAAAAACTGGCGCAGTATAGTATGTCACAAAATAGAAAAATAGAGAAATATGCCTTTTTGTGATGTAAAAAAACATCACAGTAATCAAGGCATGACTACCTTATGAAACACCACACAGAGAAATCAGGGTTCTTTTTTTAAACACTAAAAACAGTTACACCTATTTCACTAAAGATCATCTTAATTTTGTTTCCTATTGTCAGTGTTAAGGTAAAAACTGTATATGCCTTCATATCTATACCTGCCAAAAATACAGAATCCCATGCTGCTACCGCTTTCAAGACATGAAAGGGAATTAAGACAGACTATACAAGAAAAACAAGAATATACCATATAAACAGACATATAAATGAGATTTCAAAGAAACGCAAAAGAACAGAAGACATGACAAATAGGATTCCTACCTCAACTGACTCTTAACATGTTATTTTTGTCACAGTTAGAGCCATAATACATTATTTAATATTACTCTAAATAAATGTATTCTCAGCAGTAAGTAGGAGGGGCATATGGACATATGGAGTCATTTTGTTCTGATTTTAAATTTAAGGTGTTTAGCTTAACTCACCATAAGCCATATGTTTCTAGCATTCACACTCTCCAATAGCACTAAAGGCTCTTATAGCCTGGGTATGTCATGTTTGTAGAAACAGACTCAAGCATTGAACACTGGGAACATATGCTGTGCCCAGTTCAACCATATGCCCATTCTGCTGCTGTCATTTCTGAATAAACACTCATTGCTTTAGCACAACAAGTCTGTGTCTAATATGCTTGTTTGGAGAAGTATTAATTCTGGACAGTCGCTATGTTGGAAACAGAACTTGGGAGGCACAAGTGTAAGGAGAAAATCACCTTAAATCAGAATTTTGTGTAACTGTGGCGATTCTACAGTAATGAAGTTATGACATGCCAAAGGTGATGGCAGAACATTGAGACATTTAGTCACCTGGTGAGCTTATGCTCTATAATTGACACAGAATTTCAAACAGACTTCATCTCAACAAATACAAGTACAAGAAAAGGTCCAAGTATAGTCATAATGGTACGTATGTTGTAAAAATGTCAACACAAAAAAAATGCCATGGTATAGTATGGCATAAATGTTTAAAAAAAAAAGCCCATCAAATATTTGTTTTTCATAAACATTTCATAGAATGTGTTAAAATGCAAAATAAGATCATAGTTTTGCATATCATAGAAATAGAGCTTATGCTCTATAATTGACACTGAATTCCTAACAGACTTCCCTTCTCATCTCCATCCATGTTTTATAAAAGAGTAGCTTCCAGCTGTGAATCACAAAATCTCTTGACATCCCAGTAAAGTCTCACCACAGCTGCTAGCACTTCCATTATTCAGTGTCTATGGATCAGCTGCAGCTTTTGACTCCAGATGAAAATCTGTAAATCATTTTTTGATATTTGAGATATAGGGAAGGTAGAAATACATACATTTACATATGTATATTCAGTCTGAAAACACTTTATACCCATATCAATCGATGTTTTGAAAGCCTAAACCCTTTGTAATGCCAACATGGATACACTCTCACTCGATTTCTGGGCTTCCCTCTGGCAGCCTAGAAATGCTTTACATTGGAGGCTGAATATTTTCCATCTCAAATGTACATGTTCACGTCACGCTATCGTGTAAAGTTGTTTTCTATCAACTGGAACCCTGAAATTGAGTATGCATGAGCACTACACAGACTGCCAAACATTAGGCAGAAAACCCTTTTCATAGTCTGAAGGGAATGCCATTCTGAGTGTTCCATGGCTGTGTGCACAAATGCCCTCCCCTTGCCATTTTGCTGCTGGATGAACTACAATACCAAGGGTAATGCTCTCTGAGGGTGTCGAGCTTGTGTTAATCAGTAGGTGGCACTGTGACTATGTGGCAACCTTGCGCCTGTTGATTTCTTCTGCAGTGGCTGAGTGGTTTGTGGCCTCAGCCACATTATATCTGTCTTCTCTCAGGAGCTTTCACGGCTGGGAGAAAATCACTGTGTTTGCGGATGATAATGCAATTAATTAAAGAGCCAATCATTTTAGCCCAGCACATCTAAATTTGAATGGAACTAGTGACATACTGTTATGTGTTTTACATGCTGACGCTGAGCTGTGTCTCCACTCATCATCAACAAACTTATTTTGTTTTTTTCGGTGACTGACCACCATAATGCAAATCATGTTTTCTTATTAATTTTGATATTCAAGGTGTTGCATAACAAGGCAGAGGGAAAAACAAACAAAGGCACAATCAAACCCTCCCCTGTTCTATTTGTGTGAGCTACTTTTAAATTTAATTCTATCTTCCTTCCTCTGAGTGTGTTGTTGAAGCTTAATGTATGTCTCTGTGTGTACTGCAGCCTGGGGGAGCTCTGTAGATGAGATCTTGTTCCCCAGCCAGATAAAGGCCTCTGCCATTAATGTTGTGGTGGAGTTTGGGGGTTGGTCAGTCAACGCACCAGCTTGCCAGAAAGGGAGACAGACAAGCAAGTAGACATACAGAGTGGAAGTCAGGGATTCTCACCAGCATCTGGGTTTTTACTGCCATGCTGAGTGAAAGAATAAAGACAGTTCGGTCCCAGATCTCCTGTAAATCCCCTTTCACTGCACTCTGTGTGCTCCTGGGGTAAAAGGGAGGGGGTGTAAAGCATGTGTATACATCACAAGGAGCCTGTGTGTGGTTGTGTGTGTGTTGACAGGGTGTTTTCGACTCATGAGGGCAATGGCGTGAGATCCAGTCAGTGAACATTACGCATAACTTTATAGTGGAGCTGCAATGCTTCTCTGATGTCTATAGAGACTGAGAAGATGAGAGGGAGGGAGTGCAAGAGATAATTGTTCTTTTTCTTTTTATCTATTAATCTATTTTTTATTTTACCTAGTGAACTATATTCTTTTTCTCCTTTTTTCTCATCTCATTATTGGATTGTGTCATCCTTGATGCTTTAGCAATGTTGTTCACCTGACACTCATGCCAAGAAATTATTATTAATCGGACGGCGGGGCGGGTGGGGTGGGTGGGAGGCTGGGGTGGGGGGTAATACCGTTAGCAGGAAATGCTGCTGGGTTTTTTCTTGCCTTCCAGCTCCCGGAAAAGAAAAAGAAATCATGTAAGGCACTCTTACACAGCCTACAATATCAACTGGGTGTTTGCGTGATTTTTTTTTCTTTCCGTCTAGAGGGATCTGTTTCACACTCCAGTGAAGCAAAGTGCAGGCTGTTTGTAAACCATGCACAGTCAAATCTCCAGACAGACTGTGCTGCAGTGTAAAAATGTATAATGTATCTCTGATTGGCTGATTATCTATATCAGCTAAAAATGCACACTATTGCTCACTGTATTTACTTACCATTTGCTCCAACATAATTTGAATGTTTGGGATATGCAGCAGCTGTAGGCAGATAAGAGGAGGTGCGTGGATTCTTTGCAGATGTGTATGCGACACCAGCTACTTCCTGATGTTTGGGTTGCGATTGTGGTTAGTCAATCAGGGATCATGGTGCTTGTTGCCCTGGCAACTCTACCGTCAGCTCATTTGTACCAAGCCTGTGAGAAACATTTCTGAGAGGCACTTTCCATCAGCTGTGAATATCGACAGCTTGAACAAAAATAGGCTTTAAGAGAGATCATGCAAGTCCCTTTTGCAAAATAAATAAATAAATAACCCTGTCTTGTCACAGAACTCAGGCTCATGAAACAGGAAGGCCAACTAAACCTGGGAGCATCTTACCCAGAGTGACTTCCATGGAGCCTTCCCTAAGCCCCTTACCCTCGGTTACTGTTGCTATGCCTGTCATGCTTTCCGTCTTGGTCCTTGCACAAGGCATATGAAGTTAACAGTGATAAAAATGACAGATTTAACATTCAAAATGCTAGCCTAACCTTAACCCTATGAAAATGTAGTTAAACAAGCTTTCAATTTCCAGCAAGCATTGTGGATGTAGCTCAAATTTCCAAGTCCAATATGTCATAAAAGTGCAAGGAGTTGGAGCCCAGCCCAAGGCAGGCAGGCAAGGGGGTGCAGTGCAGGGAATTTCAATTTAATAAGACAACTGTGTCCAAATCACAAAAGGAAGCAAAGCAAAAAAAAACAACCAAACTTTAAATGTGTAATGGTAATGAGAAATTAAAAAAAAAAACTCAGGGAAAAGCTGGGGAAAAATCTACAAGACAGAAACAAAATGGCAGCACAGAAAAGCAGCAGGCAAAAACAGGAATGACCAAGACAAACTAACAAAAAGACCAAGACTAGGTATACACACCATGAAGGTAGGGATAAAGAAACATAGGTGGAACACATTAGGGAAGGGCAGACAATCAACCACAGGAGGTAAAACAACACAAGACACAATAATAATCATTTCATCCCAAGTGAAGAAATTGTCAGAAGAGTGAATGATAAAGCAAATCATGTCCTAGTCCCTTTTTTGTAAATGTAGATTAAAAAAATTATTTCATTCACGGTGCCACTCAAAGCCTACTAGCACTTACTGACAATTTTTAAGGTGAAATGTTTTCTTGCAATCTACTTGATGCATGAGTTGACTTTGCAAATCAATCAATGCACTTAAATGTCAATTTGACACTTTTACCAGTCCATTTGCTTGAAATATTGTTGATTGATGATTGGATCTTCAAGCGCTTAAAAAACGAATATATATGAATTTCAACCAGATTATGTAAACTGCAAATATTCTGTTTCGACACTTGGATAAAGACAGTGGTGGAGCGTTGTTGGAGCATGCTCCATCATGCTCTTCTATCTCTGATTAAACAACAAGAGAAATATAATATAATCCTTTTTTGAACATCAGGTGAATTTCTATTTGTAAATGTGTTCCTACTGTGATTTTTTATAGCACTTGCAGGTAAATTTAGCTCTAGTTCCAGATGTGTCTCAGTTCAAATCTGACTACTTCAACAATAACAATATATCATAAATGCAATGTAATTTTGTTTAAGAGGAGAATCAGACAGAAATATAAATTGATGTTCATTTCTTATTTCCTCTGACAGTGTTGGTAATATGCTTGCTGTCTTGGCACATCACTCCTCAAGGAATTCAGGTAGAAAAATGTAGTGGTGCTTTTTATGGTAGAGAAAGCTAATGGAAAATCAAAAGTTTCAAGGCTCAACTTCTATTGGCAATAAGCATTATAATGTACAGATGTTGCAATTGTCGTAATCAAACTGTATTTGTGCTCTGTTCTCTAGTAAAATGGATTGGACGAAATTAGTTTAGCTCTGTTGTCTCAGCTCAAATAGCTGTGCAGTAGTGAATAATAAAACAGAGCTTTGTAAGACCTTTCAAGACATATTTGTGAGTATTATCAAGAAAACAATCCCTTAAATGGACTAGTAGATCATGTGAAGAAATCAGTCATGCAATCATTTCCCCCACTGAGCAAAGGTGCATTCACGCATGTACAGTAACATGTCTTTTCACTCTGATATAAGAGACGTGTTTTGTTGTGCAAATTTAAGCTGTGAAGCCTAAAATACTTTCAGTGTGCTGGATTTAGCTGTGTATGTCACCTTACAGGGCAGCAAACAGGTAGAGTAGATGCCCTCCACTCCTTCCTTAATGCAGTAAAACTGAATAATCCTCAACCAAACAAATCCCTTGTATTGTATCTCTAAGGCATTTGTTCTCAGGCTAAAGCCAGAGAGGTGAGCTTCAGTTTTGTTTTTGTTTTGTCTTGTGTAACTCCTCTGGAGAAACACAGCATAGCCTGCGTTCAACGAAATACTGTAGGAGTCTTGGGCAATCAGCACAATTGTATGTTTTTCTGAACCACTCTGGCAGTGTTGTGTTGTTTCCATTTAACATCCATGCCAATAAAGTAATTGAATTTGAAAAAATAAATTTTAAATTTTAAATTACAGCCAAGATGCAGGCACAGCCAAGGACACAATTAACATTCACCTTGTTTTGACTAAACCCAGTGTCCCTCGGGGCAGATTTCCTATTTACATTTGGTTGTTGTATTGTTAATGGGTGACCTTCACCTATTTCTCCCCATTTCCAGGGCTGCTGGCTCCTCTGCAGCCAGTAGCCCTAAGGTTATGCTCGCTTACATTCATCACTTGCATCAGTTGTAAGCTCTGAAACAGTTAACCATCAGGCATGCACAAATATGTGCTTCGCTCTTGATTAAATGGCTCTCATTTACCCATTTGTTTACACTTCACAGTAACTCAAACAGAAAGTGCTCCGCTCCAACATTTTTGCTTTTCTAACAGCCTACATAACTGTTTTTTCCATGAATAGAAGATAATGTCCAATAACTGACAGAACAGTTCTTTCATCAGCTTCACATTTACTCTATGCATTGCTGTTCCTGTACCTTATTCTCAACAAGTTAACACTTAGCCAAAGGCTTGTCTATGGTTTTCCACTCATGCAACATCATGCCTTAGTAAAGAGCTGTTCTCACTAAAAGTTGTAGATACTGTATACTGTCACTCTCCTGAATCATTATGTAACTATATGACATCACAGCTGGATTTACTTAAGATTTCAGGTATGGTTGCCATGCTAAGAAAAGCTTAGGGAAATGGCACTATGCTACACTTTACAGAAGGAGACACTACACTTTGGAGAAGGAGAAGCTAACCACAAACAAACAAAGGGAACAGCTTTCTTCTGTGCTTCTGAAAGAGTAGAACGATTATATACAATCCTGGAGTACTTATTTAACGAAGCCTTGTTTTTCTAGTGGGTGAAATCATCAGAAGAAGTTGCAGTCCACTACAGTCCTCCTGAAAATCTCAACAGAATTTATTTAGTGTGAGTGCAGCTGCTTGACTTTTTCACACTACAGAAATTGCTGTTGAAATGTTCAACTTGGCAGCTCCGGTTTGTATTTTTTACCTTTGCAAAGCTGGTGTCAGAAATGGCATGTAATTTTCCCCATGAAAACGGCCAGAGTGACTTCAAGTCTCCTTTGGACAAAACAATTTTCTATAATGAAGAAAATTGGGCACCTTGCTAATTTAGTACCTCTCCAAAGAGACTGCACTGGTGGGATAGTAGAAGTGGGAAGGTGTGATGCCTTATGTAGAGCCCTCTAAATGACTTAAGTGGCTCCATTATAGATCTATACGTCAATGCAACCCCAGCTCAGCCTTTTGACAAACACAAATTGGCAAGCCATTTGGCGGCCCCTTTTCCCTCATTACATATGTATTTATTTCAGCAGCTTCTCTTTTCATGCTGTCTGCTCCTGTCAGAGGCTGTGCATTGGTGTGCATCAATAACAGGAACATTTCAGACTTGGTGCTGATAGCAATATAGCAACCGGGGGGAGAGAGACAGAGGTAGGGAAAGGCGGAAAGGGAGACGTAGAAGAAAGAACCGAGGTACAGGCAGAGACGGGCATAGACACTGTCACAGACAGAGGGACATAAATGAAGCGCAGTAATAATGATTTAATTCGGCAGTATATAACAGTTCTGTCATAACAAAAATTCTGTTCAAATGTTCAATGTCAGCGTGTTCGGAACCGATTTGAGAAGAAAAGTCAAGCATATTTCGCTCATTACAGGGAAAAACATGGCTAGTATCCTGGATATAAAGTGCAAAATTCAAGCTAACTGCATTAAATCTTTCTCACTGTCTAACATATTGTGAGAAAACAATACCAATGTTTACCCATGTTTCTGAATAGATTAGCATGTTTATAGCTTCCATGCTCTGTAGCCAGGCCCATGTTGTGATCATGACTGAAAAGCCCATTTCAGGCAGACAGAGGGGTTTAGACATGAATGGAACACAGTTGGAGACACAATCATACAAAATGAATGACAATGACAATATATACAGTACGCTATACTATACAAATAAAACCATCCTTTCCAGATTAAAGCGCACAGCGTACAGCTATAATTTGAAAGTTTTCACACCCATTAACGAACAGCGTAGGAATTATTGTTGTTATTACTGCAACTAATATTATATAACTATTACTGTATTACTGTTGTTATTCTTTTGAAATAGTGGAGGATATAAAAAACAGCTGCTACTATCGTATGTACTGAATCTGATTTGAGAAGTCACATTTGTTTAAATTCACTCTCTTAAGATACCTGCATATATCAAGCATTTGGTAAGTAGATGGGTGTGTTTTACCAGTCAGTTCCAGGCTGCAAGCAAAAGCACTATCAAAGTTACAAATAGTCACCATCAGGCAAAGGACTTGGAGAGAGTTTGGTCGACAGGAAAGCAGGTATTTGTATGCAAGGTAATGAAGCTGTGAGACTACCTGCATCATTGATGTTTCATTTCTGTAAGTAAGTAAGAAGCAGCTTGAATTAGCTGGACAGGTGACTAATACACTGCAGCACAATGTGTGTGTATGTGTGGTTCATTGAGGACATTCTTAAATCAACCAAACCAACCAAAAGGCTTCAGATTTCTTCTATTTTTACAAGGTTTTGTATGTCTGGGTTTTCAATGTTGAATCAAATGACTGACTTTACTTTCTTAGCCAAACATATTAGCTACACACCTCACTCTGGGTCTGGCTGTCGGCTAAATGCATAAAAGGCAGTGGCAAAATGTGACAACTTTCAGGCTTATGAGACCCAAAATGCAGACAAGAGGCAGGTGGGGAGGATCAGGGCTGGGATTTATTAACAAAAGCTACAGTACAAAATGCAAAAAGAACTGAAGGCAGAAGTAGAAGGTAGAAACCAAAAACTTAATGAACTTGGAAAACTCTTGGGGATCAATGAAGGAAAGCAGGAGACAGAGGGTATAACACAACAATGCAATAAAAACAAAGGCGTGGACAAGACTTATTTACACAAGGCAGGGATAATGAGACACAGGTAGACCATTAGGGCAGGGCAGACAATCACAAAGACAGGGAGTGAAGACAACTATAGACACTTGAGGAGATAATTAACTAAATGAAATAAAGCAAATTAAGGTAAAAAGAAAGTCCCAAAAAACTAAGAGTCCAGTCAAGTTGGGGGTTACTCTGTGGGCAGATTGTGTCAGAATGTGCAGGAGAGTCATGGAGTGTGCAACTAATCTCAACTTTTAATTGACCACAAGATATGATAAATCACTCCAACAAGTTAAGGGTTTACGCATGGCTTTCCTTTTATTCAGATTTTTGACATACTGATAATGTTTTTTTAAATCCTGCTTATGCAGAAGAGATAGGGACACACCATTCATTAAAAATCTCAACGCTGAAATGGAACTTTCCTGTGAAGTTTCCAGCTTGATTTAACTACACAAAAGTAAAGATCTTTTCAGATGTTTTCCATTATCTGATTGTCTTTGTGATTGTCTTTTTAATAATGTAACAGGTGATTTATTTATTTACCTATCAGGGACCAGTATAGAGGACGAAGGAATGAAACAACTAATTCAAAATGTTATGCTATATTGCACTTGTAGAGGATAATCAAAATACATATAATAGTGTCAGTTTGCTTCATTTCCATCAAAAAGTAAAACCAACAATTTTAAAGTGGGATTCCCATGATTCTTCAGCAAAAAATCACACTATCATTTAATCAATTTGTGATAATCCCAATAAAAGACTTCTTAATCTCTCTGTACAAAATCACTCTTTGAATCAGTTGTACATAACTGCTAAATGTGTTCAACTGAATAAATACATGTTTCAAAGTAATTGCTGGGTCATTATTTTTCTTGGTAATAGATCAGCAGTAATTGTGGCTACACCAGTCTTGGCCTTGGGTTTGTGAGCTTTTGAATGACACCATCCTTTTATCTTCATTCCTGTACAACTCTGTGAGAATACAGTGACTTTCAGCCACATATCAAAGAAAAAGCTTTTCTCTAAGTAATCACTTGCAAGACAAATGGTTGGCATTGAGACATTTTACATCCTTGTCGAATTAATGTCTCCTGTATTCCCCCCCTATAATAATTCAGAATGAAGGACAATAAATAAATTGTGCTGCTGTGGCATAGGTTTTTGTCTAAAGAAGGAGGAATGATTGAATTTAATGTAATGCTTTGAGCCTATATTCACCTGAAGTTCTTACATCTTCTTTAGTCGCAGTTCAGTTTTCATCTCTTTTTAAATAACACAAAAACATGAGAGACCACCTGGGGGGGGTGGACGGACGTAACTTAAACTGAATCTAACAGGTTGACAAACCTGCCCAAGTTAAAATACATATGAATATTTCAAACAAAAAGGAAAAAAGAAATCAACCAAATCAAACATATTAAAAGTCAACACATAGGAGAGCAGTACAAAAAATAAATTTGAATGCAACACAAGGAATGAAAAAAAAAGGAACTGAGTGTAAGTAAGCAGATGCATTTTTTTTTCTCAGAGTATGGTTATGGGTGGGTTTGTGTTCAGTGTGAGACAGAAAAGGTTGGAGAGTGAGAGGTATGGTGTTCTCCAACTATTTGACTTAGAATAAATATTTATGCCTGACAGAATAAAAAAACAGGACCTTTGATAGAACAGCCTGCTGCCTGCCATGCATAATTTTTCATAATATCATTATATAACAATACATTTACTGTTGTTATTGTCTCGTCACAGTATATTTCTATAGCTTAGCAGGCCTAGGCCCTAACAGAAGATGAGTTACAGACAGCAAGTTTACTGAAATATCTGCAGCTGCCTGATGAATGAAGAATGAGAACTGCTAGAGAACATAAAATTTCATTAAATGCGACCTCTCGTATTCCCACACTAAGCATACTGTATGCCCTCCCTCTGAGCTGATGAGGAATGTTGCTTGCTATTTTCTTTCTTACTGTGTTCAAAGTGCTTTCTCAAGCTCACCTCTCACCTTCTCAGAAGCTTCAGCCAATTATGACAGAAAACAAGGTTAATATTTCATATCTCGTTCCCTGAGAAGAATCCTAACCATGTCCGGACACCTGGCAATATGCTCCTCTTGGATTCCTTCACAGCCACGTGCCACCTTTAGAAGATGACATTCATGGAGTTGATTTGGCTTCAAATACATGTGAACTGCTTGTGTGGTTGCTTAAAATTTGTTTCAAGGGCAAACACAAGCAGGTAACAAAAGATCTACATATCAGGTATTTAAATGTGCCAAAAAGCCAGGTACAGTTCAAACAGCAAGTACAGTATGTGGGAATCTGTTGGTCAGTCAATCGTGCAAAGGGGTGACAAATAAGGCCAATGAAAAGAAGTGAAGAAGAATGAAAATAAAGAAAAGAAGAATGAACAGAGGCCATGACTTGTACAGCTGCCCCTCTCTGGATTTGACAGGTCAGGCTTGAAATGTATGGAGAGAGGAGAAGGCTGAGACACTGGAGAAAAGCAGTTCCCGTGAGTTTTAAGATCACTTGGAGGCTGAACTCTCTTACAGCAGAAACGCAGAAGCATCGGGCATACTCCTACCACACATGCACAGCATACACTCTGTACAGTGGTTATTTGGGGTGAATAAACAAATTTGGGATTATAATGTGAAGTCAAAATATGCTTTGCCTTGTTTCTGAACGACCTTAAGACACTTCATTGTAAGTACTATTGAGGAGCTTCTGAGCAATCTAAAACTTCTAGTGGGTAACAGTGAAAATACAAAGAAGGGCGATTATGGGAATGCATTAAAATGTCCTGAAAACTTTAAGGCTTTAAGTATTAGTATTTTTCTATAACATTCAATATTAATTCATAAACAAGCGCCAAATCTAAAAAATATAACTGGTTTCTTTATTAAGAGTTTAATGCTCAAAAGCTACTTCAGTAGGACTGCATGGCTGAGGTTCGATCAGATATGATTGACATTTGCCATCAGATTCAAATGTTGCTCAGTTCTGACTGGTACATGGAAATATGTCCCATCACCTTTTTCAAAGTAGAGAGAAATACACAGAAATCTGTAATATAAAATTACCACACCTGTTTTAACTTAAGCAAAAAGCTAAATGTTTTCATTGGAGCTCATCATCTATAGTAAGATGCTGACTTAGAAACTAAATTTGTAAATGTAAGACACAACAATCAACAGCATAAAGAATATGGGGAAAGATTTGAAAAAAAACAAAACAGTGCAGCACACTGTAAGCATTTAACACTGTGTTCCTGACACCTTCTCTGCAGAACCCCTATCATCTCCTCTGATCATATTCCATTACAGCTATGATATCTCAACAACAACAACCAACATACAAATCACAGTGGACCATCTGCCTGTCATCACACTGTACCCCGAGGCTCATGCTTGGTGCTCCTGTAAAAAGCCAGCTTCTCAAAGCATATGTTTCCCAAGGTAAAACACTGGGGAGCTTTTCTAAAAGCTTGTGTAATACATCCAAAAGCACTGTCCTTCTGTCCTTCTGTCCTGCATCTCTTTCAGTCTGTCTGAACAAAGTGAAGTGAAGAGTTAGCCAAATCCATTTTGATGCATTGCTGTCAGCTGTAGACTGAAGCGGAGGCCAATGCAATGAGCCATGACCCTCATGTGGATTTACAGCAGCTAAATTAAACAAAACAAAAAAAACAGTGAGGGACTTTAATGTAATTTTCTGTTAAATTTCAATCATTTTGAAACTAAGCCTCTCATACACTAATCAAACTGTTGTTCTGATTTTTTTCTTTCATTCATATACAGGCTGTGCAGCTGCTTTATAGCTACCCAGCCTATTCATGGGTGGCCTCTGGAGGACTGAATATATACAGATAGTCAGACATAACAAGATGACAAGCTTGTTGTGATGACTGACAACACTGATGCTCGGAGACTAGGTTAAACGTGTCCATAATACGTTATCAAGCCAGGTGACGTTAAGCCAGTTTTCACAATCTGATTTTGACCAATATCACCTGTAAATAGTATACATGAGACATTAATCCTGAGTTGCAGACATTACGAATTTCTCATAGTGTTGCTATCCCACTTTATGAAAAAAACAAGAACCATCAAGCCACTGGTAAAACTGCTGCAAAACCTCACCAACTGTTTTGTTGATGTAGTTGTGAGAAGTACCTAGGCCTAAGAATATCCTCCATCTCTGACTCAGTGTTGCAAATAGGACATACACATAGGTCGGAACATACTTCCCCCCCACCTATGTGTAATTATGGTTTTTACAATGTGTTAGCACTCAGACACAGGAGTTACTGATGGCAAACATCACTGCCAAACGGCACTGTGTTGAGAGAGAGTACTATTGTAGCTCATCATCATGCAACACTCTCGTTAATCAGTGTGTGTTGTTGGAAAGTAAACTTATTTTTGTAATATGTAGAGCAGTTTAGGTATATATCACACCACTCTGTTTATATTTACTTTATGCTTTTTATGCTTTTCCTCTGTATTTACTGGTTCTGTTCTTATTGCCTGATATGCCTGAGTCATCTCCGCACAATCCATATCTCAGTTTCCTCAAGGTTTATACCACTCTCTTTAGACTGTCTAGTCTCCTTCATCTCCATGCCTCCTTCGTGACTGAAGTGGATTTAACAGGTAAATCAATCTGGGATCAGAGCTTTCACCTGGATTCACCTGAGCAGGCTGATTGATGGAGACAGTGGCGGCTTCTGATATCCTCATATTTTGTCCACTCCGTAGATTCGCCCTGCTGGGCCCTCACCACTGCTCTTGGTGCTGAGTGTATTTGGGCTGAGGGGTGATGGATGTTAGAGGATTTCAAATGGAAGAAGAAAGGAGGTGAGGACAGATGAGCAAGAGAAGAGGAGGAGAACGCAAGGATCAAAGGAGGTGCATATGATGGAAGAATGGTGAGGAAGGAAAAGAGGAGAATGCTGAACTGGCTCTTTTCACACATGTAGAAGCTGTGTGTGTGTGTGTGTGTGTGTGTGTGTGTAATGAAACATTGGCCAGCACCTTACTGCAGCTAGTATCTCCCCATCCCAACACCACCATCCACAACCAACCACCACCCTCCACCTCCCGCATCAGGCTGATTAATAGTGAGAAGAGCCAGCTGCATTCCTCTCCCTGCAGAGAGGTCGGGCATATGGCAGAGTGGAGAGCTGAGCTGCAGAATTATCATATCAAACCTGGTTTCCCTTGAACACTCAGGGGAGCAAGTGTCGTGGCCGCTGATTCTGGAAAAAAGATTTATGAAGATCAAGGTGCTCAAGCCGTCTCTGACAACCACTGTTAGCTTTGAGATTATGGATATTTTTTTGAGCCAGGCTGTTTGAGAGCTGTCGGACCTTGTCGTCTTCCTTACCATATCTGTCCTCTCTGGTGCTGATGTAAATTATGCATGGAGCAGCAAGGCCAATTTCCCAAATGTTTAAGCCTGTAACCTCCGAGGCATTTTCCTGACCTCCGTTCTACATGGAAACAGTTGGTGGCTGCAAAAAAAGTGTACCAACATGGCAGGAGGATGACCTAGTCATTAGGGAGACCATGGAAGTGTCACCCTTTTGATCTTTGTAGCAGCTTGTCTTGTAAAAGATTTGCTCTGTTTTACTCTGCACAATAGGCACTCCAACCCAAAGTCAAAAATAGACCGCTTGTCAGTACCTTCCAAAAGGAGCCATACTTTATGACTATACCAAAAACAAGTCATATGAGCATTTACACATCTGTGCACATGTATGGTTAAAGCTAGTTTACATTTATATGAGTACAATGTTTTGTTCATTGTTAGGGGCCGATCATGATAAAGCTGCATTAATGTATTTAATATATTACATATAAACCACATTATAATATATGCAAAAATTGTCACTCGAAATGAACTCTATATGCTGCTCCACTGTGCGGAGTGTTTTGGTTTCCTTTAGCTTTTTGTGGCCCACTAACTGCTTTTGCCACCACAGGTAGCTACAGTATTTTCAGCAAAATTTAACTGACCATACACTACCTTCCGAGCAGACAGACAACAGACAGACAAAGTGAGCAGCTCGGTAGTCAACATGGCGGAGCTGCTAAAGAGCCTGATCTCAAGAGATAGTGGAGACCAGAAGGGGTGGATTTATGGTGGCAAGAGTCACACTTACAAATGAATGCTGATGATGCTTCGTCTGCCTGGGAATCTAACCACCAACTGTACAACAAAAGGACAACCTACTCTACCTGCTGAGCTCCAGATGCAACAATACAGGAACTGATGTCTGCATCAGCCTGCAGTGTTTTGCAACATCATACTACTTTCTTCCATCTGCCTTGATCCTCAAGAAAGCGCATATTTTTGCACTTTCAATGCAAATCAAGTTTACACTGGTACAAGGAAACAGGCCTCAAGGAAATACCCTACTCAGCTTTTTTATACCAAACTAACTCTCAACCACATAAATGGAAGCATGCCTATTATCACAAATGCTTCTGAGTACTGGAAACTCAAGTGAGTTTACCACTGCTGAGACCATTCAGTACTACAAACCTGTACAAATCCACACACTCAAATAGTCTTGACCTGGCTGGGCTCAGCTGGAATCAGATGCTGCAGATACCAGCTCTCGCACAGACTTACTGCCCTTGGCACTTCCTGACATGTTGAACTACAGCTGCATGCCAAAGAATGCCAAAGAGACTGTCAGTTTATCAACTTGATGTAGTCTGCTGCTTGATAAAAAATAAAATTTTTAGAGAATAATGAGACAAATTTGAATTTCATATTGTTCTTGTGCCCTGTACTCTTAAAGGTTGGTGTGCCCACCACTGGAAAATAACACCCTCACATCCTGGCACCAGACTGTAGTTAAATCAACAGATTTAAATTAAGTTATGTAGATTATATATCATTTATTTATGTTAGATAACACAACTCATGAGCTTGCCTTGTCAGTTTATTCTTTATTTGCAGGCCCTTTGCATTGCAGGGGCCCTCATCTGTACATCTCATTGAAATGACATGTTGTCCAAAATCCCTTGTGATAAGCATAGCAAAGATACTTAGCAAAATTGTGCAGATAATACAACAAGTAAGTTTCCATCATTAATATAGGGATTACAACAGCAAGTCTCCTCTTTAATATATAAGCCCTTTATGGGGGCAAAAAATTCACACATAATTAGAAACACGATCCTGCAATTTGTAGTGGCTCAACCTTTTTGACTGAGTGCAGATGGTTAGATAGCAGAGCTGCTGGCTCCCTCTGTGCTTAGTGGCAGCAAGGAAAGCTGACTTCTCTGTTAGTATCAGCTGCAGATTGACAGACAGCTGATTGGAGAGTCTACTGTTGTCACTGGACCTCCGGAGCTGTGGGAGCCTGCTGCTGCTTGTGCCTGACAAGGCAGACTGTGTTTTAAGGAGTGGGTTACAGTGGGACAAAAATGTACTGAAAACACTTCCAGGACAAGATAAGACAGAACCGAGCTGGGGATGAGGTAGTTCAATCATAGCAGCACTTTGGGGGGAATCTTCCTTCTCCTTCGCTTGTTGGGAGAAATACACTTAATGTTTCAGCTTGTTTGGGCATCTTATTCCCTGGAGGTCTAATTTAGAATGAAGCGATCTGATTAGCCCAGCTCCCCGGGTGCCTCTCTCATGGGAACTACCGCCGAGGGCATCACTTGAATTGCAATCAGAGGATGCAGAGACGAATTATGCCTCTTAAAAAAAGGAGATGTTTTTCTAATCTTTTTCCTCCAAACCCAGATGAGGGCTGCTCCTCTTTTCTCTGGCCCATGCTGGTCAAAAAGGCATTTCCTCTGAACATACAGTATGCTTCCTGATTCCATTAATATGTTAGGATCATCATACACATGTCCATGCACCGCAGACAGTTATGATAATATGATAATATGATATATGAATGCAGATATCCAACTTAATTTCTGTACACATTTTCTAATGCTGTAAAGTGACAAAAAATATATGGGGATGTAAATTATGTTTTAAACTATATAACTACACTGAGACTTGCAAACATATTTCTGCATTTGCATTATTTCTGCGTATGCATTTTGCATACGCTATAGCACACTATAACTTTTGCTTTAATTATATATTGTATATTATTTATAAAACCTTCATAAAGCATATATCAATATTCAATGGTATCTCCAAGTAGCATACACATTTTCCTTTTAAGGTTTCATCTTAGTGAGTCATTTTTTTACACTGTTAGCTAGCTTTTTATTTTTGCCAATTGCACGTGTTTGCAGATATTCCAGTCTTCCACTGTGATGCATCTATTTGCTGCTCTACTTACTGTTCAGCAGTAGAGCAATCACATATAAAAGAACAAAAGGCCACTTCTGCTAATGTTGCAGTGCCAATTTTTTTCAAGTGCAGTTACAAGTATTTTAACAAAATGGGAATTATTTTCTAACCATTGCAGTGAAACTGTTTTCATCCATAGTATAAACAAGGTCATTATCTCAAACCTGCATTGAGTACTTCTGCCTCCCAGCAGGGCCCTAAAGCTTGCAAAGGTATTACAACTGAGTAGTCAAGTCAATGCAAATGTGTTTTCATGTTCTGCCTCGTGGGAGTGTTTGTGTGTTGTTGTCAAGTGATCTTAATGTCAGCATGCATGGCTTGTTTTCTACAGCACCATACACAGAGCCCACCAAGAACGTGTGTCTATTTATAAGCAACAAACTGACGAGGACATGATTGAACGTGTTGTATGAGTGTGTGTTTCTATAATATTGTACATAAAAGCCACATGATGTTTTGCGGACAAACAGAAGCAAGTCACAACTGGATATAGTGTAATGAAACACATAAAGCAGCTGGAGTGATTGCATATGTGTGTGGATGCATGATAGAGATGTCAGCTAGCAGAGTGGCAAGTATCAGTATCCATGATTAATATGACCGTGCAATTTTTGGGGGCTAAACAGCCTGTGGGACAGTATTAGTCTCCTGTCAGTTTCTGTTGGTTTTCCCCTGGCAATGACACCAACTGTCAGTTTGATGTTTGGTTTGTGTTTCTGTTTATTCTGTTACTGCTGATTCATTTAACTGAGTAACAATTGTACTGCCACCGTGAATTGTTGTTCTGGGCTTGGTGTTGTTAGTTATGCTCTCATGCATTCTCTCTCTCTCTCTCTCTCTCTCTCTCTATGACACTGAATTTTACACGCACACACATGCACACCCAAGAACACACACACACACACACACACACACACACACACACACACACACACACCACACATGCACAAACACTGCCATGCACGTAAGCCCTTCCACTTTTTCCACCAGGTATGGGAATATAAATGATCAATTTCCCAAGCTGAAGTAGAAATGCTCATAGAGGAAAATTAAATCCCATGCCTTGGGCTGATGGGATATTTATCTCTCCTATTTTATCTACTGCTCTCTTCCTTCAGCAGTTGGCACATTTTCCATCAGTGGCATTCTCCTTCAATCAGTTGCACTGTGTGTGTACACCAAGGCACAGTGCCCCCTCTCATAGCCGGTCAGTTTTTTTTTTTTTTTATTTAATAGGTGCACCTCAGAACCAAGATGAATTTAAAGGAAGGCACAACACTGCAATCATCGAACCTCACTTTTATACCAATGTGGCACCCAAAGTGAAAGGAAAGAAAAACTGAAATATTTTCTTAAATTTGTCAAAAAGAGGTGTGCTGAAAGTTTGGAGGTTAAGATAATGCTGTCTTAATTGGCTGAGATTGTTTCTGGCACATAAACAGTTGCTCATCTTGCAGGAGATGCTTTCCTCTGCTGTTAGACTGCAAGATCAGTGATGATCAATTGCTGATTCGATCCCCATCAATGGCCAGTAACCTGTGAATAATTATGCTCCTGGCTAATGGAAAACCTGACCGCCAGATGCCTTTGTGGGCTGTTGTCTGTTGTTTTCAGTATAGTCTGTTATTATTATTTTTATTGTCATTTTGATTTTATGTTTGACAAAGCTGACAGCTGTCAGTACCAGCAGGTAGTTCAGGAGATGAAAACCCATTCCTCTCTCCTCAGTGTCCTATCGATAGAAAGTGGTATTGACAGGTGCGCTGATGTGGAGGGAATTGAACTGCAGGAGGCTGGTGAAGTCG
Source organism: Psettodes erumei (assembly GCA_016785225.1). Lineage (NCBI taxonomy): Eukaryota > Metazoa > Chordata > Actinopteri > Pleuronectiformes > Psettodidae > Psettodes > Psettodes erumei. Next base: position 490,885 of record JAFBJZ010000601.1, on the reverse strand, counting down.
TTGGATGCCCATGGCCCTGTGGATTCATCTGCCTGGCTGACTGTCAGAAGCCTAGTGATTCTGCAGGCAATCAATGAGCCCTTTAAGTAATGCATGGTACCGCAGAGACACTTGCAGATGACATGTTTAAGACAGGGTCACAACTGGGTTTCTAATGAGAGCTGTGGATGACTCCCACAGGCCTGAAAACCACTTACTGACACCTGGGAAATGGAGAAAAAGGTGATGTCTCACATAATGGAAGAATTTGTAAGACATCATATATTTCATTAGTTTCCTGCCAGTACTTGGGAAAAAATCCATCACCGCTCTCATGTACCACACACTCACTACAGATGGGAGTTGATTTAATCTTGCATTTTTTAAATCATTATTAGCATTACCCTAACGTTCCTCTCCAGGGATTGATTAAACCCCTAAAAACTCATCTCCGTTCCTCAACATGACATTTTTAGGAGATTTTGTTCCACAAAATTCCTTCATGGCTTTAAAATAACATAGATATAACTCTATACCTTTGCCTCACTTAGTTTTTGCAGTTCTTAAAATATGCAAATTGGCCACACCTGTCTTGTCCCATCCCTCAGCCTCTTACCTGCATCCTCTGCTTGTTTTCTGTTTTACTAGCTACTGTACACTACACATTGGCAAGTGATAACATAAGAGTAATTCATGCAGAAATGTTTGAACTAGGAACCAACTCTGAAAACAAAAAAGAAACTTCACCTACACATCAATGTATCAGAATGGTAATGTATTTTATCTATCTTTCTACAATGTCAGAAAATGTAAAAGTAGGATAACATTAGCCCTCAGCACGACTATATTATCCTATGTAATATATTATCAATAATAATATAATGTGTTACTAATAAGATAGATAGACAGATAAACATTGGTGCCAAATGGTGCTGACAACCCTGTCTTAGCTTAAACCTTACCTTAAATTACCTAAACCTAGTTTCTCCTCTGATTCCCCCATGTTATGATATGATGAAATTATTCACAGATCTCAGAAATGACTCTCCTCACACAAACTGTCTCATCCCATACACATCTCCCTGCTGTAAATGATGGACATGTTCACAAATTCTCATCATGTAACATTTCTTAATGAGACCATGCTGAGTCAGTGCAGCACTTATTGGCTCTAAGTTTTTAGTGACACACGCTGCTAGAAATGGCACTTCTGATTTGTTTACCTGTCCTGGGAGTTTTCATCATTATCACTAATAGCACTACCTACCTCCTAGTGGTAGGAGGTAAGAGAATGAAGATAGTAATCTGCCTCAATGCAATTTTGTTTCAGCACATCAACAGTGAGCTGTGAGAAACTTGTAGGACAAAAGTGCTATTTGATGCTAATCATGGATTATAACTCTGAGAAAACACCACAGTGATGTTTGCTCAGGGCAAAAATCTTTACGGGATATTGTAAGAAGAGTCACCTGTTTGATACTGAAGACATTCTCATATATTGTTAAAGCTTTTATACTGATAAATAGATAACATTTTGAAGGATATTACAGGGGCTTTCATGAGATAGCTATACCCTGAAATATACATTTAGTCAGGAAAATAAAGGAAATCTAAATCTTCAAAGCTGAAGGTATGATCAGGTCAAAAAATTCATAATTAGTGTTTCTGATTATCAGAATATTTCCTAAATATCTAACGGAATTACTTTCCTCATTATCTAACTTTCCACACTGAATTATTTTTTTTAAATGTCCAATGTCAAGTTAAATAACTTTTTTGATTTTTCTTTTTTTCCCACTTGTCTAATCTGAAAGAAAATATATCTACTTTTTTCTTTTTGCATTTACCCATATTGAGTTTTCAGTGGTGGTGGATGCTTACCTTATTAACATTTTGTCTGCATACTGTTGCTGAATTGAATGCCTTTAGAATTTGGCGTATAGGCAGTTTTGAATGGATTTGTTTAATTCAATGGTTTATTCACTTCATATATATGATCTCATACCTCTGCTTGCCACAGAAGCTGAAAATATGATGTTTAGCTTTTCTTTAAGCTCTGAGGAAGGGAACCTATTGCTGAAACATCAGCTCACAGAATCAAGTCCTGCTTTCTGTGCAAGTTACTACACCTGTACATGCAAATAATAAAAATCAAGTGGTTGATCAAATAAATATAGAGGTAATATTGACAGAATGGCATAAACCAAGGAAACAAAATACCCCCAATGCAGTGATGTTGACTGTGTAATCATAATGTGTTAAAGTGAGATGTGTGTTTTGTGTGCTAATTCTTCATGCGCTGGGTGTATTATTTTTTTTACTCACACGTGTGTTTCTCTCCGTCTTCACACACACAGCTCTCTTTCCAGAAATATTTTAATCCCATGAAGGCATGTCATCAACATGCAATTACTCTATATGCTCTAACAGGTAATGCTCACATTAAAGAACAAACAGCTTCTAATTCCCAACCTCATTTAAATGCAAATTCTGTTTAGAGGGTCCCTCACCATGCTCACAGTCAGACTTGGGTGAGGATATGTTTTCTGACTTCACTTTTTTCAGGATAGGAGGGACCACAGGGATTTACATGCAGGTTTGTGTTTGGTTTTATGATCATGATGATTGATGCAGCAGTCATCCTTCTTGTCCTGTGATTTTAATAGAGGAAGTCTCACCAAGAACTCAGCGATTTTAGCTGAACCTAGTTTATTATTATGATTAGATAATGATTGTTGTTGTTGCTTTTCCAATTTTGCCTCGCAATTTTTTTTAGGATTAGATAAAACTGTAACTGGCTTTTATCCTGCCTGTTCCTCTTAATTGGCCAAACAAGCCAAGAACAGCCTACCTTAAACTTTGTGCATTATTTTCCCAAAGTTGAAAATAATGATGGCTTCAGTTTCACCTCCTGACCTCTGCCTTGTAATGGCTTCCCTCATCTTTGTCTCTTCAGTCTGGTCAGCCATGCAGGGAACTTGTTCACATGATTTTGCATCTCTCAGACGGCAACAACTTTTTCTGCATCACAGATGAGGTGCACAAGCATGGTGCCATGGTGAAGCTGCTGTGTTGTTCCCGGCTTCTCTATAGGCTGTGCAGGGAGAAAAGTTCACTTTCTTAGAGGAGGCCATGTGACCTAGACTAACTATGAAAGATAAGCAGAGGCAAATGCAAGTGATTCAATGCTACGACACATAATAATTAACACAATGCAGAGGCTGAGCACTGATTAAATTAAATGGAGTACTACAACACAAAGAAAAATTAGATTTAACAAGAGTGAAAGCGATTCAGCATGCCAAATTGGGCTCTGAGGATTCATATAAATTGAATTTGCTTAATCAGTAACAACAATTTTAAAAATGTGGGCACTAACAATGACTTCAGTTTTACTCTCTCTGAAAACAGGCAAAGTGCTAATAGATAGTAACCTTGTCAACTATGATCCCATTCAGGTTTCTTCAACCTTCAAATTAACCACATCAATATAGGGGGTGTGGACAGAATTACAAGAATATTTGTGTATATAATATTTGATTCCATAGTTTAGATTATTGGAATGTAATGCTTGTGTTCGTGTTAACTTGTCTACCACCTTGACATATGTCTACCACTCTTTCACCAAGTATGAGCTTCTACCAACAGCTGGCTAAACAGTAGTAAACATTTAGCCTGGCTCTCTCCAAAGGTAAAAAAAAAAAAATAATAATAAAAATAAAATCATCCAACAGCACCTTCAAGGCTCTGTTATCACCATGTTGCATCTGGTATGTTTAGTGTAAAAATTAAATTGATCTGTTTTACATCCTGGATTCACCATTAGGTGTCTCGTAAATGGTCCAAGCCAAGCATGGCCCTTGATGAAACTTGTTGTTTTTACTCTTATTTTTTTTTAACAGATACAATTTTATTCCCATTCAGATTCAAAAAGAAGATATAACAAGATAATGAGTGAGCTGTATGTGGTGTGGTTAGATGGCTTTTGGCAGTTCTAGTGGTTCTACTCTGGAGTTAGTTGTAATCCTCTGATCTAATTGCTGCCTGCATTGCTTGTATTTCTTAATTTTCCATGGTTTTTCCCAAGCCATGACATATTTACAGTATGCTGTTGGTCGTTGTGTTAATTTGTGATATAAAAAGAAAATAGTAGCCCTTCTCTCAGCTCTTATTCTAATGACCATTTCTTGCAGAAATTTGACAAATTTAATAAAAGGAAATTCGGAGGCTTCAGAAAACATCTTCAAAGATTTTTCTCTGTCTGAAAGCCTCAGGAAGAGACCAATTCCCATCTGTGATGTAATGCTGAAGTCTGTCTCTCCCTCTCGTTTTCCCCCTCCCATTAAATTTCTTTTTAACTCTCTCTCGCTCCTATTTATTGTACCTCATTCCTGCTATCCTCTATTCATTGTATAATAGAATCAGATCAATGCCCAAACTGTCTTTCACCCCTCCACTTCTTTACATTACGCAGTACGTTAGAACTGTATCCAATCTGTTCTGTAATTAATTTCTATTAATATCCTTTTGGCAGCTGCCTGTGAAGTGATAATATTGTCAATTTCTACTTTTTGTTGGGTTGTGAGGTTTCATGAGTTTTGTACCTGAAGGTAGCTGTGGTTACATATAGCAGCTGGAGGCATTTGACTGATGCAGTGCTTTGCGTGGCTACAGGGCTGTCCGTCTCACAGGGATACGGCTGTTTGCATCATGGCTCCTCTGGCGTGATGTGTCGTTGCTTTTTCTCCACTGGGGATTTTGTCACAGTTATTCACAGGCAGCTTTGTGACGGCAACATGAAATAACATGCAATCATCCTGTGAGGAGGGGATGAGGGCAGAGGACAAAAAAAGTAGTAAACCGCATCTGACTGTGGTTGCACAAAACAACAACTTGGATTTTGTGCAAGTGGATATGGTGACCTTGGGATGAGTTCTGGAAGAAATGGCTGAGCTGGGCCCCCAGAGCGTTGAGGTGAATATGGAATCCTGTCAACATGAGGGATGTCGTCATGCTGTTGTCTGGTAATAAAAGAAGCCATCATTCTTGCAGAACATCAAAAACAATGCCACTGTTGAGCCTGTACCCTAACAACCTGAAGAAATGAACCTCCCACAGATTTATGCACAACTCTAGTGTTTGCTTTTTTGACATTTATAAAAATAAAGCCAAGAAACGGACCCATATATAGTTCATCATGAAACAACGGAGCTTTTTATTATAGCTGACTATTAATGGTCAATTTGGCATTTGCTGTTGTTCTAAACTACCTCCAGGCCGTGTAATTGTTTATCAGAGGTGGGAGTTGGGTAAGAACTGAACATAATGCTGTTTAATTCAACTGGATATGCATTTCATGCCAGTAAAATATCAGAATTTAAATTTATGATTCCATTTCAACTACTTAAACTGATGTGGTCTGGAGATCAGTGTTGGGAAAGCAACTGCTTGAAAACATGGTAAAATCTGTGCAGTTAAAATCAGCATCAGCCATCATCAGTCACAAAAAGTAACAGAAATTTGAAGGATTGAAAAACCATCAGAACTAATCAGAAATGTATCAAGATTACTGACAGTGGCATTATTCAAAACAATCCAGTAATGGCGAGAAAGAATAGTGTAGCAGTCAGATTTTTCAGTACAGAAACAGGCAGAAATTGGACAGTAGAGAAAAAAGGGAATCTCAACCATTAGACTGGAATGTCTCCAATGTAACAAATGCTCAGCATTTATTGACCACCAGAGGTACAAGACATCTGGCGTGTATCAGGACCATTGAGGAAGAGTGAGCATCTGCAGCATTAGGTTGGGGGCTGCAGAGCAAACACACAGCAGGCCATGGCGTCGGCCGTTAGAGGCACAATGGGGTACAAAGCCGAGAGGGGTTAAACAGTATTGAAATGTTTGGATCCCTTTATTGCCATCCAAGCCTGTGACATTGACTTATGGTGGCACCCTCAAGCCTGTTTTGCTTAGACAGTTAAATGACAAATGGTCCTGCCTGTCAGCCAACATCTGTTATTCATCCACAGCCTGGACTGGCACTGCCAGGCCAGCAGGCTGCATGGTGATGGCCTGGCAGCCAACTTTAAGCCAACCTCCTACAGCTCACCCACACAATTGCAGCCAATCAGCAACCAAAACATCTCAGCTCTTTCAACCAAAATCACACCCAGTCCTCACCATGAGTTGTTGAAGATGAATAAAGTGAACCAAGAAACAAGTGGATGAAGATGAATCTGTAATAATTCAAAGTGGGGGGGGTTGTAGAGCCAGGTATAATGATAAAACAATTTAATCTAATAAAATAAAATAAAACATGCATCTCACAATTTCATCTTAAAGAGCTGTTTTTATGGGGTTTTTACATAACATCACAATCACCAGCCAATTTATAAAGCAAAACATTCCATCTGGCCATTGAGACCTTGTAGAGATGCCTTAATTACGCAAATGCTCAAATGAGTTGCCTATAATGCAGCTTCACTCTGAATATAAATGTATGAGAAATGATTGTACCATTGTGATGGTGTTAAAATTCCATCAGTGCAGAAAAAGAAGAAACCATACCAAGAATATGATACAGGATAGGATGATGAAGATAGATTGTAGTGGTAGAAATTAGCGAGACAAACACAAATTAGCAAGGAGTGGAGAATATGTATATGTGAGATGAAACAGAGTGAGGCTAACTTGCTGTTGGATGTGATCTTTAGCTTTCTCCTCAGGAAAAGAGGAATATTTTTCATCTTAAAAGGGAGAGCACATTCTGTTTTCCTCACTGCTGAATGACACAGCTAACATCTATCCCTTGTTGCCAGAATTGCATGTTAATTCAAGGTTAGATGACCAAGTGTTTGTTATGTATTGTGTTTGGATGCGCTGTAATGCACAGTTTTTCTTCAATGATTATGGATAGTAGGAGAGCAGCGGCAGTGTTTAGGGACTGTTATCTGCAGCCTCTTTTCATTTATGGTGGTTTTATAATGCTCTCCCCTTCATGGATCACACTCTCATGGCATGATGCTGCACAATGCTATACACTATATTCAACAGAGGTTAAACACACAGTACACACTGCTGTCCTTGAAGAGCCCAAATAAGTAGCAGTGGCTGTGGTATTGAACATGTCTGTTCTGCTTGAGGCTGCATTAGACACTATTGGGTCTGTAAAATAGGAACATGTAAAATGTGTATAACACCGTAGGTTCACCTCAAGATCATTTGAACAGATTGGATTCAGGTGTTGGATAGTTCTCTGTCTTTGCAGAGCTGGCCTATGACTTCATAATTCATGCTTTGCAGTGGTGTTCTGAGAAGGTTCTTCATGTTCTGAGGGTGAAGTTTGTCTTTTACAGTTATACTACTCCCACAGAAGATGAACCTGAACTTGAAATTTGCATACAAGTGCCTGGGCAAATGTGCTGCCAATCTCAGTTTCAGTAGCTTTATGTAGTGGCTCAAGGATATGTCAACTTTCATCAATCATCCATGAAATAAGGCAGGATTTCAGACTGGAAACAGGCCGAGAGGTTGTAGAATTAGACTTCAATTAAGAACAATGTAAAGCATTTTTGCACACAGTGCAGTGTCGCAGAAGCATTGGCTATAGACAGAGCAACCAAATGTCCCTCTTATAGCTCTGGTCTATAGCTCTTCTTGAGGGATGCCAAAGTCAAGTCAAGCAAGATAGAATATGCAACTCCTCCAGCGTAAACTGTGTTTACCCCAGGGCCTTCTCCAAGTTGGACGTGTCTGGAATATCTCCAGCAGAAGGCCTATGGGAGGCATCCTGATCAGATCCCTGAAGAACCACAAAGGACTACTTACATAAAAGAAGAAGCTCTGTTTCAATTTCTTTGGTCATCCACTGTCTCAAACACCAGCAAGAGAAGTTCATTTAAGTCATTTGGAGATCTTTTTCCCCTACCCACCCACCTCCTGAAAAATATACTTAAAGGACAGACAATGTAGACAATGTAATCCTAATGATTTTCATTTTTAACCCATTTTATCAACCCATCTGCACATTGATTAAACTATCATCTGTACTGTAAATTAACCAAATTGAAGTTGTAGGAAAGACTTTTCTGTATCTTTACAACTGTATTTGCTGACATGATGTTACATTATTAATGCACAGTGAAATGTTTTACACTTTGAACTTGTCTCTTGTTGGCACTTTTGGCAGCAAATGTGACAACTTGTGAAGTACAGTTCTTATCTTCTCTTGTGTTGGAAGTGGAACTTTGGCTTGCAACATAGTGGATAATCCATAGTTAGCACAGTTCATATTTTTTTTAATATATCTTAAATATGAATTTGAGCTTGCAGTTTTTAAAACAAGCTGCAGAAATAAAGCAGATGGTGTCATTGGGATACTGTGAGATCTCATATCCATTGGGTTGGTTATAATCGGCTTTGTTTTGAGACATCATGAATCCCTATTCTGTACTTTTCCACTGAACCGATGTTCTAATTTTGGACTTTTCACATGTATGTCCTTGTAAGGTCTAGAACTATAAGATAACATGACCGGTTAGAAATATTTCTTATACCAGAAGGCAAATGACACTTCACTATTCTATCAGTAAGGTCTGTTGCATTAGCTACACACAAAAACAACACTAACACATGATGTTCAACACATTCCGAGAACAAGGCGAGGACAGCGGATGTCCTCCCCACATCCCTGGGAATTGGCCTGTTACATGTGGTCGTGGGTACATCACCCAGCCCAAGAGGATAAATGTGAACCCTTTCCAACGATCAGGGCTCACTCTGAGCGAGATCCTGAGATCTCTGCCACTTTGAGCCCAGTGCTGCTACACTTTACCTGTGACTGGCTAACAATCTACTGTGGTGACTCGGATCAATGATGGCTAACAATTTGTGACCATAATAAATTATGCTGTTTCTGAACTGTAGGTTTCTCCAGTCTGTTCTTGGGCTTCCAACAAAAGAATCAGGCAAGTTGGTGCAATGACCCGGATTGGTTGACTCTGAAATTGCGTCCAAATTGAGGACCGCTGGAGTCGATCGGAGGAGAATTTTTTCAGGCAATTCAAGGCGCACCTAAAACAAAGGTTAGCAGAAAACCTCTTGCCTTTTTGAAATTTCTGCACTTTGGACATATCAAAAGAAATGTCTGAATAGGGTTATTCTCTGATTGCATAACTTTTAATAAATTTCTTCATAAAAATAACAATAAAAAGATTAGCTGATTGTTTGTTTAACTAAATGGTCATATGTAAAGTATAATCACATTGTCTCATGTAATTAAAATAAATAAATGTTCTAGTTTGAATCAGCTGGAAGAAAAGACATATTGTCTTCTAAATTATTAAAGGAAATTTTTGATTCTGGGGTTAGCCCGATGCCGGGAGAAGTTTGATTGTCCCGATGCCATGAAAGGCAATGCCGCAATGATGTGAAGACTCCCTTTGAGCGGTTGAGTAATAATAAAAAAATTCTGGTATACGCGTCCAGATACAATCTTTATGAGCACACAGGGATAAGTTTGTTATTTTTATACAAATGTGGGGTGGGGGGTAATTGATTGATATTTTCACTGTGCATGTGTCACAGTATTGGACAGTACAGACTGCTCGAGAATTCCTGCACGAACACAGATCTCAAATAGCTGTGTTTACGGGGGGTTGGAATAGCTTAAAAAGGGGATATTTTAGATAAGGTGTTACAGAATTTGGTGAATTAAAATGAGTGAATAGACTGGGAAAACCCCCAGCGATCAGGGGCACAGCGTGATAGACTCCATGTAGAAGCTTCTTGATTGGGTCCTCACTCGGGCATTGTGCCATTCACCGAACCTCTGAATCACACGTGTAATAGTGTTCAAAAATGTTGTTGAAAATTGAACATTGAAGAAAAGGACATTGACTGAGGTTCAGACTAACTTAGCAACCTCAGTGACTGACTGACAATGACCACAACTCTGAAGATGAAACCCTACCAGAGACTGGACAGACCTCAACTGACGAAACCCTCCAAAAAGAATCTACTCTGGAGACTAGGTTGTAGTACCCGGGTGGTTGTAACTGTATTGGTTACATTAAGACTGATCATCGTAATACCAATTTCGTGGTGGGAGAGCTGAACATCAAAAGCATGATCAATCCAAAATAATGTCAATAACTCAGTACCACTTCCTCCCCCCACTACTGCTTACGATCCAGTTAAATGGTGCTTGAGCTCTGATAATGGCATGTATACATTACAATTTAATGAAACTCATGATGGTGTGGTAAAATTTCGTGTTTGTGATGTCATGAATTGTAAATCTTTATAACAACCAATTTTAACAGCATGCAGGTGAAACTGTTCCACTGGTCTCCCTCTCTGAGCCCGGAGAGGATGAGACTGAAGCTTACAAGGATGTTGATAAAGAAGACTGCTGTTTGTACTCCTGAACCCCTGTAGATATACAGATTTGGTTAAAGTTACCACATACCCATATGATTATTGTGCGGAAGGTTGCATTCTCCTGGGAAAGAGGTTCTGTTCCTGGTACCATGATGGCTACACCTGATGTGAATTGTTTAGCTTATGCTTTTAACATTATAATTGTTTTGTTTAATCAACATTGCTCTGTTTACTATTTCCACATGCGTGTGCAATGAAGAACAGCTTACACATACTGGCATACATATAGGGTGCTCAACACAATGAAGAAATGCTTTTATAATGACTATATGATTAAGAGATTTTTATTTGTGTTGATATAATAGAATTATATCAAAGGGGGATATCAAAAATCTCCTGTCTGGTTGTATTGTACCTTAAAGTAGGTGGTCACTTGCAGTTTGGGGGCCTGTTGAGTAGGCACTAACAGTTGTAACACAATACAGAGATAACGTTCCTACCTGATCATCATCATGAATCCTTGTTCTGTCCTTTTCCACTGAAACTATGTTCCAATTTTGGACTTTCCACACAATGTATGTCCTTGTAAGGTCTGGAACTATAAGATAACATGACCGGTTAGATAGGTTTTGCATACCAGGAGGCAGATGAAACTTCACAATTCTATGACTGTAAGGTCTGTTGCATTAGCTACCTGTCAAAACAACACTCACACATGATGTTCAACACATTCTGAGAACAAGGCGAGGACAGCGGAGGTCCTCCCCACATCCCTGGGAACTGGCCCATTACATTCGGTTGTGGGTAAATCACCCAGCCCAAGAGGATAAATGTGAACCATTTCCAATGATCAGGGCTCACTCTGACTGAGATCCTGTGAGATCTCTGCCACTTTGAGCCCAGTGCTGCTACACTTTACCTGTGACCAGCTAACAATCTAGTGCGGCCTCTAGTGACCTGGATCAATGATGGCTAACAATTTGTGAACATAATAAATTATGCTGTTTCTGAACTGTATGTTTCCCCAGTCTGTTCTTGGGCTTCCAACAAAAGAATCAGGCTAACAGGCTACATGCCTGAGATACACGCAGCAGATCCCGCACTATGTCTTGACACATAATAAGCTGTAGAGAGATTTACATTGGAAAAGAAGCTGCGTAAATTCCAATTTCATCAACATAACAAGCATCCATTAAGAGGCTTAGCTATCACAGTGATTATTTAATGTCTAAGTTGATTCTCTGATATGAATATAAGATGGACAAACTGTAAAATAAAAGAAATAGAAACATAGTTATCTTAATTGCTTAATTTGCAAAGTGAATTTCGAACAGAGAAAAGAGAAAATGAACTACAATAAAGACCCTTTGGCTTTGTACTATTAGCCCAAATGAAATTCTGGTGCCAGGTCTGGACACTGGTAGGAAATCTTCTCCAATACAAAGACCATTTGTCGTAGTGGCAAAAGGCGAATGAAAAAAATTGGGGAGTGAAAACAAACAGAAGCCTTGATGCCTTCAAAGTGTTACAGAGGTGTTGGAGGGAGTCACGGTCACAAAGCCTTGAAAATAGAATCTGAGGAGGAAGTCAGACTCTTATTGTAGGAGAAATAGGGGCCAGGGGGAGGAAAATAGAATATTTCTGTCACATTTTTTTCATCAGTGCTGGGTTTCATGTCTCAGTCCGTTTGAGGCTACTGCAGTTTTTCGCCTCGTTGACTCGCTAATGATGTGGTAAAGACATGTATGAAACAGGCTAGATGAACTCTGCTAGGCAGAAATGGCATCATCTGCAGCAAGAAACATCACCATCATGTTTGGCATGTTATGAAGCTGGATAGGAAGCTCACGTGAATAGTAATAGTACTTACAGTATAATTGCTGTTGTATCCACAGTATTAAGAGCTGTACCAGTTAAATGATCAAATCAACTGTTATTTGCTATTCTATGTTAGCTAACAAGACTGATATTCAGTATGCATATGATAAACAAAACAGGCAAACCACACTGATTGAGACAAACCCCAACAAATATAAAGTGGCACAGTATTTATGAATTTATTTTTTCTGATATTTAACATGTATTGTACCTTATCTAACAACTGAGTGAGTCCGTTGAAATTAAAGCTGTTTCACCAGGGAGACCTGACTGAGAAAGCAGTGTAACAGCCAGCATACAGATGCAGAAATGCAGAAGGCACTTAGGAGAAACAGGAGCCATCCATCCATTTGTTATACTGCTTATCCTTTGGGTGGGGGTGGGGTGGGAGGGGGCTGTGGCCAATCCCAGTTGACATTGGGTACTGGACTAGATGCCAGTCGATCACAGGACTAGCAGGACTACATATGTATGGAAGTTGACCATACTCTAAGACATCCACATACTCCATATGGCCATGTGCAGACATATTACACATGAGCAATTACATTTTTATATTCTGAAAATTTACTAATCTACTTTACTTTATAGAGCTGATAGCTGTGAGAAATAGCTGAAACTGGTACACAAAGACACATTAATTTTTTGTGTGGATGTGTGCGGATGCAACTTTAACATGATTTCTAGCTTCGGTGTTGTGTCTGGCCATGCCTGTGTGCCTTTTTTATACCTTTCAGCCAGTAAAACTGGACATTTTTTAAACAAATACTCGAAGTGAAATTGGGAAAAAAGTAAGTGCCATAATATTAATCCGACCCTAAATCCCCATGTTTCTGGTAGCCCAGTGGATGAATGGATTGCATATTAATCATTCCGTGTCATCCACCAATGATATTTGATCAGGAAAGCAATATCCTCATTTGAGGATATTTACAGTATGTAGACTGTGATATCTCAGCTCAGATGTTTCTTTCAGAAAACATCTCAAGTAATTTCCAGCAATTCATTTTCATGTGAGAAAGAAGATTGTATCAAATAGTCTTGTGTCTTTACCTAAACACCATCATGGGTAAAAACATCCGGTAAATCACACAGTAAGAATACATAAAAGCAGGGAAATAAATACACTAAAGCAATTAAAAAACATAACCTAATTTTACACTCATACCCTTCTTTTTTCTCTGAAATGTGGTTACCTCATTTGCAGTCAAGTATGTAAATGCTACTGGAAGTGGGTTTAAATTACTGCATGTTTTTCAGGATTTGGCTCTATTCAGAATCTGTCCATCCAATGAAAGAGCTTGATCAGAATGGGGTGTGAAGGTGTCAAGCCTGACACACACTTTTCTCTCCAGGACTATCCCCTGTGTTTTGCTGACACCTTGTCTCCTTAAATCCAAGTCTGACAAAAATTATTTAACAGTCCTTCATTTTCAGTGCCTTGGGCTTTCTGTCTCAACTCCTCCTGTTAAGCAAAGCCTAAATGTCAAGGGAGTTGAGACTGAAATTCACTTTTCTGCAGGGATATAGAGAAGGATAAACCCATCCAAACTCAGTTTACTCACCTTTTGATATGTGGAGTTGGGCTTTCCATCTTTTTGTTCTGACACAATTCATTTTATTAACAATTCCAGGTATCAGACCAATAAAAATATATATTTAAATCTGCTACTTATCCAGAGAAAGTCAAATGAGCCCCATATGTTCACAGAGACCTTCCAAGTAGAACCACTATCATTTCCCGTTTCTCAACCAGCAACAGGCAGGACAGGTAGGGGTCAAATACCAAGCTTAAAAGCACTTTAACAGTATTTGTTAAAGGGTGGTGGAGTGACAGTAAGTCAGTCTCATCACCACAGCCAGCTCAATGTCTTTGGTCACAGTTCCCTCATGTTTTTGCACTGTTCTATTACTGTTTTTCTGGAATGGTGCAACTGTGCCAAGCAGAAAATTTGCCATTTAAAGATCTGACAAGTCAAATAAATTAAATCCCAGTTCCTTCACAGGAATCACAGGAAGAAAATTAACAAAAATACATCATAGTCCGCTGTCATCTTCACATGTAATGCATGAGAATGTTGCAAACAGTGACACAATGAGTTTTCCTGTGAACAATTCTATATATTAGAAAATATTTTGCTTCCGTTTGGTCCATAATACCTACTAAAGTACCACCATCCTTATCAGGTGTTTTGCATACATATGAAATACTTGCAGCAGTTTAGTTAGCAGTAACATAAAAATGAGTAATGGAATTATTAATATAACATCAGCAAGATGGGAATTGCTTCATTTCAATTTTTCATCTCACCTCTCTCTTTCTCCAGATATTAAATGATTCTACCCCCTCTTGCAGGTCATTTTGATCCTCGTCGATGCCAGGCCTTATTTTTTAACTTGAACCTGTGGCAGAAAACCCATTAAAAGCACCACTTAACATTGCTGGAGTGTGGCGCTGTGACACCAGGTGTGACCTAAAAAAAAGGAAGAAGGCATAATTAGACACGGCAGATTCAGGTCAGAGAGGGCATCGGTCTCCGTTTCACTCTCCTACAAATTAGCGACCGAGCGGATGTATTCAAATAATGAATCCTTTCTTCCTGACAAAGTTGAAAGGAATGAGCTAGAGAAGACCAGAGCAGAAAGTGGGAGAGAATCAGAGTGTTACAATGGGCCTGCAAATCAGAATGTCTACGCTGACAGTGTAACATGGCTGGTTTTTCAATATCAAGTGAAGGCTTTCTTCTGCTGATGAATACATATGGCTGTGGAGAAATTATGTATACCACATTTCCTGACTGCAATGATGATGCCCAAAGAATTTGAAAGAGAAGCAGATGGCAGCCCACACACAAACAGGCCACTACTGTCGTTATTACATATGATGGAGAAGGATGAATCAGTACTCACAACAGCCCAACTTATCCTTTTGAGAGTGCATACTTTTTTTCAGAATTTCATACTTATATATGGAGATTTTATGGTTACAGCCTTTGATTTTGTTATAGTTTAACACAATAAGAGGAACTGAAAACATATTTTTTCAGTAAGTGACTTATGAGTGAAAAAGTCCTAGATAACAATTTTCTGACTAAGTTTTAACAGAGATTTCTGTATTTGTGTTTTTGTCAATGGTCTTCTCACTAGTTTGAGGTAGTGGAGGCTCAGCTGGAAAAAAGCTGATGTCACATATTTTTATGCACTATTGGTAGATAATACTTCAAATTTTTGTTGCTGTTCATTTAGTCCTAAGTATCAAATGAAGTTGTCAGAAGCTGCAAGGATAGCTTGGTGCACCTTATATACACCATTTTCTTGAAATGAGTCATTTGATTCTGTATTGAGTTTGAAAATTTTTATTTCTTCATAACAGGTTAAAACTAAAAGCTGAAAATCAAAGACATGTTTAAAGCAATGTTTAACTACCATCTTAATTTTTTTTACTAGAAACAAGACAGCATAAAGTATTTAATTTCACCATTTAAAAAAGCAATATCAAAATTAAAGAATTTTCTGCATGATTGATTCATAATTATAGACCCTTGACTTTCAAAATTCGAATCAAATCAAAATTGTTCCAGTGGAAGTAGTTCTCAGGTTGGTGGACATGATTTTCTTGTCTGTATTTAACAGGCATTAGTGTACCTTTTACTTGCTATTTGTTTTAAAGTCTTTGACATTGTTACTGCCAGTGTACAGCTTAAGTAAGTCAGGTTTAATCATTCATATTGCCATCTCTGTCAACATGGTGGATCTACAACTGCCAGGCTGACCCATGTCAGGAATCCTTTTGGTCTTTATCTGAGGCCTGTAACGATACAGAGAAGAGATGGAAGTTATAAGCTCTACTGGCATTGTTCCAATACATCAGCAAGGAGATTGGAGAGGCCTTCTTGTATCACTTCAGAACACCAGTGCTGACATTCAGATCTGCTTGAAAGACCAATGGACTATATCAGAGGGACAGGCTGTGCTTCCAGGCCTATGAGATATAAAATTCAAGAGATGCAGGCAGTTTGGTGGTTTAGCCCACTTTAATATTTCTGCTTAGAGACTGTTGTTGAGTTGTGCAATTTTATTAAATCCCGATGACAAGGGGGGGAGACTACAGCATGCATATTCAGAGCCAGAAGCGCTTCTCTGTCCTCTCCTGCAACTAATTGTTACGGTGCCCATCCAACCACTACTGCCATGATTACCCGTGTATTCACGTAGAAAAGTGGGCCCTGCTGACAGGCTAAACTCTGCTACTTAGAAAATGCTTGTATAGAGGTATGACTCTGTTGCCTCCATGTTGAGGGGGATTGTGTCATGGAAACTGTAGATAAACAGCAAGGTTGGAGGGCATGGAGCACAAAGAGATTCATAAGCTGACTAGAATAGAGAGAGAGAGCGAGAGAGAGAGTGTGGCAGCTGATTGGGAGGATGTGGAGGGAGCAGATGCTGTTCTGTAGGGACCCTGAACAGCATACAAAACACCTGCCTGCTATGACAGATCACCTGTGATCCCAGAGAGATACAGCAGCCGTTCAGCCCCAGTTTGAGATGTCGCAATAGTGGCTTTGGCTGACTTTTTCACTGATAGATTTTTTTTTACAAAGAGATGAAAGATTGAGCATGACCTGTGCTTTTAAAATAGCCCTCTGCTTTACAATGAATACAAAGGATTGTGGTTTAAAAAAAAAAAAAAAAATCAGGTTTAGTACCATTCCCTGTATTCCATACAATTACTCTGAGTATTTGTGCTGACTTCTATATATTTATAAGGTTATTGACTGTTTGCTAAGCCCCCCATACCCTTAATTACCCATTGCTACACCTGTCAAGCTTTCCATTCTTGCATGGCACATATGCAGTTTGCAGATTTACAGCTACACTGGCAATAACACAAAATTCACAGTAAAATCTGACAAAATGGGTCCTAGATTTCTGACAAGGGTAGACAAAAACTCATTTCTAGTCAGCCACTGTCAGTATTAACACTGAAATGACGGCTGTTGCTGGAAGATTTGATCAACGTAGCTTAGCTAATTAAGCTACCATTGAGCTCCATACTGGAGCTGAAAATGCTGTCTTCAGCTGACTCTTTAATGACAGGATATTTAAAAATAAGGATCTTTAATGTGCAAATGAGGGCTACATAATTCATGTTCTAAAAGTTTGAGGGTTAATATACTGTACAGCTCCTTATCAAAAAATCAGCAGGTGACAATTAAGTTATGAAATTAAAGAAACTTTGTTCTTGCATTACAAGAGCAGTTTGTGCTTTTAAGTTGTTTGGTTGCTTAGCTGGCATACTTCAATGTTACACGTTTTTGCATAACATTGACTGGGATTGCTGAAGAATAAGACATAACCACAAAAACTAATGAAACCTGTGTAGTTAATGATACGTCTAGGACTTTCTCCTTAAAGTCTATGAGACAATTCATTGATCAAGAAGACACTAAGTTGACTCATACTTCGTGTTGACTCATTGCATGTCTCCCTTTTCTTTCAGATGCCTCACAGCACAGAGAGCTTACTTTTACTTTCTTTACGTGGAACCCTGATGTTTCCACATGCACGTGTCACAAGAGTCAAGTGCAGGAGTATGGTGTAGGGCAGCTAGGCGGAACTGACACTAGAGGTGCAGGGGAGAGAATGATGTACAGTTCTTCTATTTGTACATACGATGTAATGACAAAAAGAGAATAGAAGAGAATAATGTTTAGTGGACTTGGAAACAACAGAGTGAGAGCTGCCCCCCTCACTGTCTTGAAGGTTATCCACCAAGGTAAGTGTCACAGTCAATCAGATCTACACCATGCTCTCAGCATAGGTGACAGATGATTACAGTCCCTTACAATGACACCTCACCATCCTTGAGCATGCTATTTAATTGGGTAAAAACAAATTGTGCACCGAGAGCTGCTCGCTGAGCAAGACAAAAACAAGGTGAAACGTTGTGCTCTTGCTTTCCTTCTATCTACTGTGTCTGCTTCACTTTGTTTCTGTCAAGCATGTCTGAGTTGCTTATATCCCAAGCAAAACATGAACCACTGCAACATGTGTATACACTGAGTACAATCTTAGTATGTGAAATCTTGGAGACATAACTTCTGCAACAAGCTGAATCACTGTCCATTTCAGCTCAGTCAAATGACACAGCTGCTGTTTTTTGTTTTTTGGCAGCAGATTCGGGCCATGAACATCCTGTTCCACCTGATCCCAAAGGAGCTCTGTTGGGTTTAGATGTGGGAACTGAAGAGAAGTTACTTCTACTTTTCTGAAATATCTTTATCCTGCAGGAAATCTCCATTTGAGAATATATTGATACCAGCTCTATTGGTACCAATACCATATAATGTTGTCCCTTTTCCTGTACTCATAAGTAATTGTCTACAGGAGCTGGCTGCTTCTGCAAATTAGAAGTTAGGGCAATTTCAAGTGTATATACAGAGAGAAGGAAGGACAGACAGAGGCTCTGCTGGGTGAGGCAGTGGCTGTGTGGCTTATTGAATTGAAAAGTAACAGTGTACAGCAATTGCGCAGGCCCCTAGGGGTGATCAGGCCACTCACATTATTGATTAACACTCCCCACCTCCCCCTCTCCCACCAAATCTCTTCAAAGCAGATTACTAACGATCAAGATTTATCACATGGTATCCAATAATATTATCTCTACAAGGAAGCTATCACAAGACTTGCTGTGTGGATTAGCCAAGGTTGAGTTCATAAGAACCTGCACTCAAGTGGGTAAAATGATTGCAGCTGACAATTTCAAGAGTAGAGGGATTGAGCCACGGGGTGTGAGTGAAACCAGCACCTCAGCTGCACCACATCCAAGAAAAGAGACATTTTTAGATAGCAGAGCCTACAGTTTATGACAGATTCTTCAAGCGTTTATTCAGGCCAGGCATTCAGCAGGCTGGCATGGATGAGCTGAGAGGTAGGAAGACATAAAAGAGAGGTTGAGAGCAACGCTGCTTGTGATGTCTATGTGTAGAGCCATGCAGCTGTTGAGATAAGTATCTTGAATGCCAGTTTCATTATGGTAAGAGTCTACTCTGAGAGACCCCAAGCAGCATGTATGGAGATTTTCTCTGCGTCACTCCATCTAAATTTACCAAGATTGTGTTTCCATTCTAAATGGTGGCCATTTCCGCCACCCACAAGTGTGCCAGAGATTTCTTGAGCTCGACAGCTTGAGGCCAAATTTAAAAGATGGCACGTGGCCTGATTGGGCTGTAGTTTGGACAGCTGCCCCAACAGACACTCTGCAGCCTAGGTTTTGAACAGGAATTGAGCCAAATGCTACGCAGGCTTCCCGATAGGCCTGTCTGACAAAATTCTCCATATATGAATGTCTGTCTTGATATTTACCATATTTATTGTTTAGTTTGTGGCTCCAGAGCCATAGACTGTACCCTTCCACTTGTGAGATGTTTTTGAATAATGCTTGAAAGAGAATACTATATTGAATTTTGCAAAGTATTATTGGGTGCTCCATCGTCATCAGTCTTGCAATTGATCTCAACATTGATAAGGACATGGGTCTGTAATTATGTTACCGCCCTACCTGCTCATTTATAATATCCTTACTAATGGTGGCACAACATTACCAAGAGGTATCATTTATTCCTCACGACATTCCCAATGTGTCATACATCCTTTTGAAAGGTAATCGTGTGCAGAAGTTTCATTTAGATCTACAGAGGCAATCATCCTGGTCACCTTCTGCAATCAAGGCTGTGTCATTTTTCTGCTCTGAAGGGAAGTGAAGGATGTACTGTGCAGCCATTGGAGCCTTTAGCCTTTCTGCTCTGCATTATAGTGGCAGATATTAACAGGCCACTGGTACTGGTACAATAACCCAGAGTATGAACTGTCAGTGGCATGTTAAAAAGAGCAAATGAGACAGTGATCAGTGTTACCTGAGGCTGTGGTGTAAGCACAAATACCCTGCGCATTGACTACATTTTTTAAGTTTATTTTTTAAATGCTTACCGAGCAAGGTAAAGGACAAATAGCAAAGTTCTACCAGGTGAGATGAATCAAAGAGCTAAGAGCTAAGGTGCTGCCAGATGTTCTCAAAGAACATTAAGGAGCCAATTGGATTAGGGAAAAGAGCAGCTGGTCAACCAGATGTTTCAAGCATGTGTGTTAAGGTGGAGCATAAGCCTAGGTGTCTTTGATTAAAAAGTCAGTAGTTATTTACTCAAACCTCTTCAGATGGCTGGCAGTGCATTTGACCATCAGACTCTATAAGGGGAAAAAATTCAGTCAAGAAATGCCTCTAGAAAGAAGAATGAGTATGATCAGTACAGAAGCAAAATAATAAAAAAAGAGATTAAATAAACAAAACAGAAAATACACAAATAGAGACAGTGTCATAGCCGAACAGTGTGTGTGTGTGTGTGTTTGTTATATTAATCCAAAGACAGCCATTACACTGTGATATCTAACATGGACAGATTAACCTTTATCACAGCTATGCAGCTGAATGGGCAAACTCAGACAGCTCACCAATACAGAACAAGGAGAAAGGGCATTGAAAGTGCCATTTCAAATACCACCATCCTTGTGATTAAGCCCTTGCCTGTTGAGCCTTGCGGCTAGCTTTTTCAAATCAAGGCGATGTTAGTTAAATATTTTGCAGTCCTTTTCTTTCTACTTCTGTTGGTCTAAGTGCCTTCATAAGCCTATAGGACTTGACAATACTTCAAACACAGTAGCAAAGCAGCTATGAAGGTCAGTCTCTTTGCAAGCAGGTTCTTTTTCATACAATATTCATCAAAGCTTAATTTCAAATGAAAGAGGCATGACATGTAGAGCTTAAAATAGGGAATGTCAAATGTAAAAGGATGAACAAAGACTGTTTCATAGATGGGATGGTGGAGAATTTCAGTAAATGACATTGTCTTGTCTCACTGTACAATGGGCTATTCACACACTTTCATATTAACAGAGATTTACACATGGTTTGACTCCAATAAAATGCTCTGTAGCTAATGTCCTGTTTGTCCTTCAGGGACAACAAGGTTATTCTAGCGTTTTACTCCCTGGATGCAAAACATTTCACTTGATTATATTTCTTGTAAATTTTAAAAAGAGCCACACACTCCTTTCTAATGACTTCCTGGTGATAAGAGAAATGAAGCTTATTTTACTGTGCACACTCTGTAAGTCTCCCTGGATAAGACAGCTAAATGTGTAAACAGTCAAGCCATATTTGGACTGGATTAACTACACCTGTATTTGTAGTCCCATCCATATGTAGCATGCCAGTGATTTTTACAGTCAAACCAGTAAAACGTCAGTCCCTTTCTCTAACCTCTCTTAAATAGGCCACCCAGTAAAAATAACCTCAAATGAAACTAGACCTGTATAAACTGATGTCCCTGAGGTTGTTGGCAAACTTCTTCCCTCCCAAAGCATATGGTTGAGAGCCATCTGCTCAAACTGCACCTGAAAGTGCAAAAACATTCCATTCACCCCAAACTGAGATCAGATACACAGCCTTTGCTTTAGTTAACTCATGTGCTTTTGTATCTGTGCCCCCCCCACAGCTGTCCTGGTTTGTTATTGTTCAACCATCTCAACATTAATCCTAAAAGTAATGTAGTGTATACTATATTTCTGTTGTGATATTGAAGCTTCAGTTAAGTAACACTGCCATCTCTTTTATTTTGTGTCACAGTAACCACACATTTATACACCATAGTGTATTTAGTGAACTAGGGTGTAAAGCAAAACCACTATCTGTGGCTATATCTGTTCATATCTGAAAAATGTATTCATATTCTGTTACATCCCTAATTTATATCCGTTGTAGGAACATTAAAGCCTATTACCCTAATCCCATCTGAGCTGGGTTTGAGTTTAGACATTAATGTCAAGACATGTTTAAAACTAATGTTGTCAAAAGTGGCAACTTGGCAGTTTTCTGTTTATGTCACTGGGCACAAACATTCAGCTGATTAAGTCTGTAGCTGACATAGATGCTCACCAAAGCTGTCATTACTGACAAATGAAAATAGCCCTGTTGTATGTCCACTCTTGACTACGGTCACTCTGCTGCAGGCTGAATTGAAGCCCTCATCACCTTTACAGATGACTTGCTCCATGACATCAAGGTCAGCAAGTTTGCATCCATTAACAAGGAGGGTAAAGTGTTTGCTGTTGAGATTATGATGACTGAAATGTTTAGCAGCTCTAAATGGATATAGGTAAGTGAGTATTGAATTTCAGCCCATTGTGTTTTATTCTCTGTCTTTCTTCTGCAGAATAAATATCAATAGCTAATAAATTAGCTGTAAATCCCATTAAAAAACCTTTAATAAGACAGCAAATGAACAGTAGCACAATCAATATCAAACACAATGAAGGGTGTTAGAGGGGAAAATAAGGGATAAATTTAGTTTGAATTGACATATATATATATAAGTATATACATTATATATATATTTTATATATATATGTATATATATATATATATATATATATATATATATATATATATATATATATATATATATATATATATATATATATATATATATATATATATATATATATATATATATATATATATATATATATATATATATATATATATATATATATATATATATATATATATATATATATATATATATATATATATATATATATATATATATATATATATATATATATATATATATATATATATATATATATATATATATATATATATATATATATATATATATATATATATATATATATATATATATATATATATATATATATATATATATATATATATATATATATATATATATATATATATATATATATATATATATATATATATATATATATATATATATATATATATATATATATATATATATATATATATATATATATATATATATATATATATATATATATATATATATATATATATATATATATATATATATATATGTGTGTGTAAACAGACAGTCTAATAAATCCACAGTCACAAACTTGTCAGAGCCATAAAAGTTGGAATTTGCAGTTTACAGTGAATGAAGTCTGTAAAAAATATGAGCAGTGGTTGAATGTTTCTCAGTAATTCTCTGAGTTGATGTTGGTCAAACATTATTATCCTGAAGGATGCTAGCTCTCCATACATAATATCACATTCAGTTCATACTCTATGCCAACCAAAGACTGAGCATAGCAATATCTGCCTCAGATTCCTCAGGATATATGAGAAAACATGACTGTTGCTGTGACCTTTATGCTTAAGTGCTTTTATATTGCATTTCCACTGCACTCTTTTTCACATTTTCTTCTTACATCAACACTAGGATCTCATATATTCATGACACAATGTCCATAAACTTGCTCAACACAGCTTGTAAAACTTTTAAGTAAAATCTTGCAAAACCTGGACATGAAAAAAATAACTACCAGTATTCAAAAATCTCCCTCAACCCCGAAATGTCATAGACCTTATATGACCTTTTCAGTGATAATGTTGCTTTTTCATTTGCACTTCTAGTGTATTAAACTGCACTTAAAATCATGCAAACCTGATTTAAAATATACAAATATGTATTTATACAAAATAACAGATCAAAACATGATCTATCAAAGCACAAACTGAAGATGAACCCACAAAGCAGAATCACAGATAAGGATAGAGTTTGAGGATTTAATCTGTCTTGGGTGGATGCACAGTCTCACACACTCTGACAAACATATCCAAATCAGCAGGCAAAATTGAAATCCAAATCCAAAACTGGTCTAACAAAAAGGGAAAACTGAGAAACATGGACACACACAAACAAGGCAAAGACAGTCTATATCATAATAAAATGTAGTCACTACTGGTGTAACATCATAGCTGTGAAAAGTTCAAAAGGAAAAATGACCATTGGATGGAACTAAGTAATAAATAACACACAGTGAGACCTCAGAAGCTAAAAAGGTTGGAAATCATTGGTTTAACAGTGTGTTATATTTGTAATATTATAACTCATGTTAAAGCTTCATCTTATAAGTACAAACTAAAAAAAATGCAGGTTAGAAGTACAACATTTTATGAAAATATGAAAATCTATAGCTCATATCCCAGCAGAAATCATCTCATGTCCATATAATAACATATATTACTCGTTACTCATACCTTTTTTAACCATGTAAATTTGAGAAGCTGTTATTCCCTTCCAGCGTTGTGATTCATTCTATTCCATGTTTTTGTGTTGCCGTCATGCAAATTTTGTGCTTGCATCTGTGCTGAGGGGAAGAATGCAAAGTATTGCCCAAATTATGAAAAAATATTTTCATAAAGAATGATGTGTGACAAAATGATTTTAGACAAATTAATTCTTTTAAAGGTCTTTCATTAGCAAATGTGTATCAAAGACTTTTTAAGAACCCACCCAGCTGCATACTTTAACCCTTTATTCTGCAATAGATGTCTGAGAAAGGAAAAACACATATAAATCACATCAAAAATGCAGACATTAACAGAGGAATGACCACCTGCATAACAATAACATCACATGCCGAAGGCAATTTGTATAATTGAGGCTTGGATGATTCAGCACACAGACTCAGTGCCAATAGGAAATGGGGCCCAGAGGCTGTGTACTGTTGGTTCAGGTCTCTGGCTTTAAGCAGAGCGGAAGAGCAGACAAGCTGAGTTTATGTGCTTGTGACTCTATGTAGAGCATTGCTCATTGATAAACATGATCTGCATTCACTGCCTTAGAAAATGTCAGAAATCGACCAGAGAGCTGACTCAGGAGCCCTGGCCGCACAAAAACTCAGGTAGTGAAAGGACACATAATCCATTTTAACACAGGGATTCAGAACCTCTCTATTTGGAATATAGAGAACCTCAGCTTCTTTGGTTCCCATTTCATTTCTCATCACATTTCATTACTTTTCAGAGTTTGCTGATTCAAGAATTCACATTGAGCAATGCTTAGTGGGGACAATAAAGGAGAGAACAAAGAGGGAATGGATGAATTCTTTTTAAAGTCATATTACAATGGCAGTTTTAGCTTTTGGAAGTTTTGTGAAACTGTTGTGCAGAAGTTCAGACACTTAATTTTCTCTTAATTGGACACAGTGGAGGTGATGGTGAAGTAATGGCAGTATATTACTCTTACCACAAGTAATAGTAATGGTAACAACCAGTAAGGAAGTAATTATGTAAGTAAGGAAATAGTCATCATTGTGAACTGAGTTCAGCTGTGTTGAAAACACAGCCTGGAACATCAGAGTTCATCCCCAAGCTATGGAATTTTATTTTTCGATAAAAATTACCTATACCCTTTACCCCAAAAGCTCATATTTTACAGTTCAGATTTTTTTTTTCCAGAAGTTTGAACGTAGGGTGAATCATGCTGTTTTCAGCAGTGCTAAACTGCTTTTACACAAGATTTGCAGTTAAAAGTCTTTCTGTTTCCTTTCTTTGGTAGCAATGTTCAGCATTAGCTATGTGGTTATCACAGTGACTCTGCAGAGTTCATTAAGTGTTCCACACCAGAGGCCTTTGAGTCACGTTGTCATTTTCTAATTTGGTTTAGCCTGTGTCACTGCTTTTAGCCACACTTCCCCACTTTGTTTTCAAAATCCAATTAGAGAATGCAAAATGAGCAAATGTAATGAATCACTCATTCATAATGAAACAGTTGACAAAGTGAAAGTTCCGGCACATTCAGCAAAACACTTATGAGGTTTTAACTACTAACTGGCAGCTGCAAAGATGCAAAATTATCAGGATCAAAACACATACATATGCAAAAATATATTAAAGGGATGTCAACCACATTTATTAATTTCACTAAAAGCAAATGTTAAAGATCATTCATAATGCTTGTACTGTGTGTTATAATGCTAATGTATTAGTTTGTCAAAATACCACTGTGATACAGTATATTAATGTTACCTATATAAGCAAACAGTCAAATGCATCTGAACACTATCTTCACAATAATGAATTCTTTGCGCTTATAGACCTCTTATTTATATTAACAGTGATTGTGGTTCCAATTGTGTGTTCTAATTTGTGATACAGGGGTGGTATTTTCCCTTACTCTAGGATCACTTGTTATCATCACACTTGCAAAACATTCCCATCCACCACCCTGACCTTTACGACCATATCGTGCATGTTATTTCCTGCTTCTGTTCTAAATGTTGGTACTGGATGTAAATCACGCAGTGCAAAATCATCTAACATGGACATTATTCCAGGGATACAGGCTTGCTGTCTGACTTGGTATTCCTGCACATACTTTGGGGTTATGAAATAATATGGCATAATAAAATCTGTCATTATATCCAGTGAGCTGTTATCTCTATCTTTGTGTTTGGCATTTGAGTGGCTCTAAAGAGGGATGGAGAAGCCCAAGTATAATATGTAATAACATAGCATTATGCCATTTGGTGCTTTTAGCCATAATGACTTACAGTACAGTGATATTCAACCATTTTTTAGCCTTGCTGTGTAAACGCCTGGCTCTACAGCGCTGCAGTGGTTTTAACACATTGCTCAGTAAGAGTTTCTGTCACCATTAAGTGAACCAGGTGAAATGTGCCAAGGATGGAGCTGATGTTTTCTCTATGCACTTAAATCCCTTTTTAAAGAAGAGCCGCTTGGTGTAACAGTTTCTACTTGAGCACTTTAGGGTTAACTGCCTGCCTTCAGTATCTTGCTCAAGGGCACTTTGATGCTAAGAATTGAGATTGCTCTTTGTTGACTTTCCTTGCCTAGATTTCCTGTTTGGTATTCCTTATTCAAACCTTTGATCACCCAGTCATACACCTGCTTTTCTAACCTATATTGCCCGGCTGCCCAAATTTAGATAAAACATATTGTCCAAAATTGTTCGCTGCTCGGAGATAATCTCCTAAAAAAGTAAATTAACACTATCATCATCAGTCTTAAGGTGGTTTCATCCACACTTCTGAGTGATTTTATAGCTGTTGTTAAATGTTACAGTCATTAATGACATGCTGTAACTCTCATCGTGCTGCTTTAGAACCACACTGATCGAACTGGATCATTTGTTACGCTCAGCATTTCATCAATCACTCCCTTCCTAGAGTCACACAACATTAGTGCAAGCTTTCTCAGCCTCTGAATAGCCACTATAATGCAAGACAAGGAGACGACTGACTGATACATCTTTGATAAATCACCCTTCTACTGACTGACTGACATGTAGAACGACTCTATGGCTGGAGAGCTTTCTGACTTACTGACTTATTTGCTCGATAACTCGTTGATTAACTTTTTGAACTCCTTCTTTAGCAGCTGGTTTACTGTCTGACAGATAGTACCGCACTACTAGCTGACTTGTGGTTTGGTTGCCCAACTGACTGACCAATTGGTTTACTGACTGAGGCTGCTCGTTGACTTGCTCGCTTGACGTCAAGCAAATCAATTTGCAGCAGCAGTTGCTCCGGCAGAGAACTGAGCCCAATTGGCAGAAGGAACACTAATTACCATCAGGAGCCTCGGATACATGTTTTGGTTGGATGTCTCGATTTCTTGTCTTCCTCTGAATGCTGATTACATTCCAGTGCGGGAGAAGGCCTTCTCGCCAGCCTACAGATGAGACTCATGCCTGTTCTTGTTTTTGTACCAGCATCACAATCCTAAGAGAGCATGGGGATGAAATATACATAGGAGGGGAAGTAATGGAGCTGTTGACTTTGTTGTAATTAAAGAAGACAATGACTGAAATTGTTAATTGCACAGATGAATGTCTCTCAGTCTTTCCTTTGTGTATGGATAGGAATTCTGTGTAGACTAAGCTGATGAGAGAATTACAGGTCTCACTCTTTTAAATACGATCATAGAATGTGTATGTTTTATCAGGATCACACTCCTGTTTAAAAAAGGAAAAATACCTAGCATAAGCATTTTTTTTACAAATGATAAATGTTGACATATGTTTATCAAGGCCTCTCCATATATTATCTGAAAAGTTAACATATGCTGTTTGCTCATTTGACATTTTTCTCTGGTCTGTAATCAATCCATAGGAGCATGGTGGTTAACTGTCAGGCATATGCATTGTGTCCTTTCAGTCTATCCCTCCAAAGAGAGCAGGGTCTGAAGCCTTGTTAACAGGCGATGTCTTAATTAGAAATCAGGAACAGGGAGTGAGTGAGAAGATTATGCATTTCAGCTCTTTCTAAATGGTTTTGTTTTGAGGGTTACCTCTGTCTCTCTCCCGACTATGTAATTGATGCTTCTGCCCTTTCTGGTGCCAGCATGGCTGTTCTGCCCAGACAGGAGTCTGAGCTTCACTTCCACATGTACTTGGGCTCCAGTCATCAGAACCTCCTTGCTGGTTTGACCAATATAAAAAATACAACAGTCAAGGTATTTGTGGGGCTTAAGTAAACTACCTTTAAGGTTAATGCTCCTGGTATTATTCTTATCCATTAAAAAACAGACCACATACCAATGACTCTACCCTGGTAGGCCTACTGCTCTGAAGCGTAACCCTAATGTTATGGAGGCCAAAACTGTTTGTATCAACTAGATGAATAAAAAAAGATATTAAATAAATAAACACATAAAAAGATTGTGTTAAATATCTGTGAACCACTTTCTAAAAACATTTAAGGTCAACTTTTTATTATGAAAAGACAATAATACAGTTTCCGTAATTACACTTTTTATTTGATATCACTCCTAATAATTTCACTTTTCAAGACAGTGTTGTCACCCTCACTACCCCCTCACCTTTGAGTAAATCACATGTAAGATGCTGCTCTTACCAAGTTTAAAAACAAAGTTATTCACATTTATTCAACTGGCTACTACTTTAAATAAACTCAGTACACACACAATCAGTAACGTCTCCTTTTGTTTAAGAGCAGAGTTTATAAGAGTTTATGGCAGCAGCTGACTGGCAAATTCCACTACAGTTATTTCACTGCTGGTTTTAGTAGTGTTAGCTAGCTCCTGGTAGCTAAGGTGACTGCAGAGAGCCTGTACATTGTTTTGCTGTCTAAGGTAACTCTAAATTAACAAGCCAGCTGGAATCCAAATAAAGTATCCTGCTAATTATTTACTATTGTCCATACTTTATCTGTTTTGATCTGCAACTCTAAAGAGTGCCCAAAAATGTACTATTTACTTCTGTTTGAGTAAAATTTGCTAAAAACTGTTGTGACCAGATTTTTAGGGAAATTACTCAACTTTTTAAACATGAACTATATAGTTAGTTTTTGTCTAGGGGCTTGAGTCTGAGGGGGTAACAGAGACTGAGACTAAGGTATTTTTGGTTTCGGGTTCTTCATGGGATTTGTTTACAATCAAAAAGAATAACACAACTTCATACTCTTTGATAAAATTATGTGTACAAGGTACCTTACGACAAAATTAAAAGCGATGTTTTACTGCTATCTCTGTTTGAGTAATACAAGTTTGTTTCATCTTTAACTACACCCAACAGTGATGTCACCGTGTACTGACACACCAAGCAGTACACCTCAACATCACTGCAGAAAGGACTGTTTGGGTAAGTAAAACCACCAGAGGTCAGATAAAACAAGATTTTAAGAGGATGTGAAATAACTCTTTAAAATATGTGTGTGTGTATTTACTGTAACACTGTCTGTAGAAGAGATAAAAAATACTTGTCAATATTCTGATATAACAAGAAATATATATTCCAAAACAGCTTCAGTCTTAACAGAGGAGAAATATAAAATAGATTTAGCTGAGATATACAGCTCAAAGAAATTGATAAAACAAGGCATGTGGTGAGAGGGGGTAGGGTGGGGGCATGGAAATTGTGGAGGTGTGGTGAATCAATGTGCTTGTCACATCTCCATCCCTTGGGATCCATGTTTTTTAATCTAATTAGCCAGACGGGTCTTTGTGTTGCCTGTCTATCAGCAGTAGCGTCTCAAGGTCAGATCCTCCTTCAGAGGTTTGGGTAGAAACACCACTCCTGTTGGTATTCAATTACAGCTTAGCTTCAAACTCCCACCCTCCACATCAGACCTCTCTGGTCAAAGCATCCAGTGGAAGCTTTAAGTGTGTATTCAATGCATTTCAACTCCAAACACACACACACACACAAACCGATGACACTCTGATTACAATAATGAACACTCGTTAAAGTTTAGAGGATTATATCAGTGCTGCACACGGGTCTTGTCATAAATTTCAATCGGTCAGTGAGGAAATACTGTATCTACACTGGGTTCCAAAGGGACCACATGAACTGCACTTTAACCATTTTCAAAAATCTGTCCTGTACGTCTCTCTGTCATTGAACAAATGGATGAACTAATTAACACTCTGTATTTAAAATACAATAATCAATCACTGAGTTAATTTGTGAGATCATAAGTTAGTTAGTTAGTTTATCTGCGGCTACCTTGCCCTGATTTTTATATGTAAATGAACCACTTTAGCAACATTAATCTACAGTAACTTCTGTTGACAGTGTTAAGATGGCATGGTTTGATCTCCATTGTGGCACACATGTAGTGGACCTGAGACTGCTTACTGTATTTAAAGCCACATTAGATGAACCAAAGCATGGCTAAATGAAATATATCCTATTCTATTGATCTCAAAGGGCCAAGGAGATCAGCCAAACATCAGCTCTGGCTCCAGTCTGGTCTGGTACTTTGATTTTACAAGCACCTAATACAATGCCCCCCCACCACCACCATCACTGCCAAGCTTGAAATGCATCATAAAACAGTTGCATTGTGGAGGCATTTTCTGCTTCATAAAATACCCAAACAGAGAGAAGCCCTGCTAAGCCAGATGTCTGCCAGTACTGGATACGTTAGGTCTGTTGCTGAAAAAGCTGATGCCCTCAATGGTGACCGGGTCAGTAAAGATCTGCAAAACCCCTGGGGACCAATGGATCAAACATCCACTAAAATACTTATGATGCAATCGAAAATAGCTTGGTAGAACACCTTGGTGCCCCTTGCTCATAAAGTGAGATGAAACAATAATCCCTGCTGGGAGACTGAGTTGGTACAATATCAGACATGAGTAGCATTCTGTATACAGGCAGTTTTAAACCTAAGGAACGTTAATGTTCATCTCAACCTTGAATCTATAATTAAGTGGTAATAGCATGCAAATAATAAAATTGCATTTGAATAACTAAAATACTGACGCAACAAGATGCAACTATTTCTCTTATCTAGGCCTTGTTCTTGCACTATGTAACTTAGTTGAGCAGGTATGATCTCTGACGAGTGGACAACGCACACTGAACACCACCAACTACTTCAGATAGCTGATAAGAAGTTAGCTCAAAATTCAGATTAACTGAACGCTGACTTGAGAAGATGATGATTTTGTGTTTGATTGTCTTTGTTTTCTGCACGAGGTATAAGTTTCTGGGGGTTATGCTGCTTCCGGTGGACAAAAACACAGCATCCTGCAATTATCACTTGCAAATGTTACATCTCAATCCCACTTTAAGGCAGACCTTAATATGGAAAATATGGAATATACAAAAAGGTGTTACACATTGGACCATATTTTTATGAACAAATAATAACAATAAATTGAGTTCACTTGACTTGGTCTAATGACCCATTGTGTCATGTAGGCTTGTGTTGTTTTTCCAACCCAGTTTATATGAAATTCGCCGACCTCTGAAATGGGTTATGTTAGGGTCATCTAAACTGGGTTGGGAAAACAATGGATGCTTCCTGAACACTCACTGTACAGCTCTGTCAGCTGCATTATTTCTCACTGGATTTTTTTTTTTCAATATATATATTTCAAATCCTTTGTATGATAATTTTTCTTCTTTTTAGCAGCTGTAGAATAGCATCAGTCTTCACAACCAGTCCACTTAAAAATGCTAGAAAATGCACATGCACTTGAAATGCTTTATCTGATTGATGGGGGGCGGCCAGGTAACGGTGAAACCATAACTTCGTCTGAATGCTACAAGCATGGCCACATTTACACATGACTGAATTTCTTAATTAGTGTCTCATTTAGAAGCCTGTGCCTCTTTTCTCCACAGGATCAAATCACTGCTTTATTACGAGCCTAACTGTGGCAAGTAAGGAGGGCTGGGATTTAAAGCTGGTCTCTGAGCTGTCCAAAAGTTAGCAACACATGATTGTTTGTGGAAGTTTCTAAAACAATTGATGTTAGTCGACAAAAATTTGTGAATAACTATAGGTCGAAGCATTCTTTCCTATAGTCTTATGTCTATATATGCTGACTGTATGAATGATTGGAAGAAAGTGTAATTACTGTGTTTTGAAATAGAGAGTTAAAGAGAGGAATGCTTCTGTGTATTGGGGGGAAGATAATGTCTCTGCAGAGCTTCATAATCTTTCTCTTGAACTGACTGGCTGACAGGTGTGACAATGCAAGCTTGGATACATATTAATTTTCTCAGCATTTGTGCTGAAACTCTGAGTTTAGAAACAATACTTTTCTTGTGTCCTCATTAATTTCTCATGGTTTACTGAATATACCACGAGCACGTATCTGTTCCTATTTGAAGAGTGCACTCTGCCTCACCCATTTTACAGATGACAACTTCCATTTTAAAAACCATACTTGTTTAAAATGGGCATGTAAAATAAATTTGGTGAACCCACAGATAATGTGTGCATTGCCACCAATGAAATATTGAAAGCCTTTTTAGGCATAAAATCGGTTGGTTTACCTGTGGGCTTTTATGGCCACAGTGATCCTGGCTGGCTGTTGGAGCAGTGCAGCTAATGGAGATCACACACGCAACTCCCTCTCTCCCTCCCTCCCTCCCTCCATCTCTCAACAATCTTAAGCTCTTTCTATTCTGTTGCTGTTTCAGTTCTGGCAAGAGGTCTTTTGTTAAATTCAGGGTTAGCAAAATTTAAAATAGACCCTTGGTATAACATTGAAATATGTGAAATAACATTCTGTGTCCTGCTGGTGGCGCTAGAGGACTAGAAGAAGATCAGATCATTTCCAAAGTCATTAGGTCATTTGGATCCATCATCTGGGAACCACGAATGACTAAAATTTTAATCTAGTGCTAGTATGGCTAAAATTACAGAAAAAAAGATCCATAATCTATGTCCAGGGCACATTTCTCTGACACAAAGTACATGAACATGTGTTCTCTCATCATGTTTGAGAGAACTTTCTCTAAAATTCTAAAATGGGTGAGCCTTTGTTGGCCTATGCTACTGCACATTATTGGAGTGCATGGAGTGCACAATGGAGATAACAACCTGATGAAAGACAGGCTGACATCTATCAATCTATCAGTCCTGCCTGTGAGTATCACAACAGGGGAGGAGACAAAGTACATCCTTGTCAAAGACTTGTACCCACTTTGAACAGCATGCAGGAGACACAGCTGTCACAACACCTCCTATGGGAGACCTGCACAAACAGTGTGAATCCCACAGAACACATGTAGACAGGACTGGCAAAGTCCTGCGACCTTGATGATGAAAGAGCAGGTAAAAAGCTGGTCCACTGTAAGGCGCAAGACAGTCAGTTCTCCTGAATACAGCCCTTCGAGCACCTGTGTGTATTATGAATATGAAGAGGGCTGAGCCATGTGCTTCTTCAGCAGTTATGTAGTGGTTAAAGATCCAGAATAAGTATTTATGAGCGCTGATAAATTTAGATAAACTGAAACAGCAGAATAATGACTATGTTACTATGAAAAGAAAAAGAGTATAGAACATAGACGTGGGTATATGAACACAAGGGGAAACAAAGCCAGACATAAAATAAATGAAATTTCTCCTACATAACTTCATAACATAGAGATTTAAGTATTTATTTCTGAGAAACTAGGTGGGATTTTGTCTCTTGTTTTTTAAAGTGTAACATTACTGGTTTCGCTGACTGTACCATACATGTTGTTTGTTGATGCCAAATATTGTCATTTTATCAGTGGTCAGCTATTATCACACCAGAAATGAATGATGCAGTTGTTTAGGTGACCTAGTGTGTCTATTTCTACACACAAGGGACTGTGTTTTTCCAAAAGTCAGGCACAAGTGGGTACAAAGACAAACAGAAACAAGCAAAACAAAGACACTGTACATCACTTATAATTTTAGGATTCATTCTGTGTATTAAATAAATGCAAAAATAAATCAGAACAGTTACATGAATATGAAATGAAATACTGATAGCTGCTATTTAGCCTACAGCCATGGAGAGACTATGACACAACAGACATGTAAGAATGTATGGAACATGGACATCCAGATAGAAAGAGACATGAAAAGACTACAAATGAAGTAGCTGTACTGTTTTTGCATTTCTTTGTGGTCAATACGGAACCTAAATAGTGACATTAATGTCATCACATCACACCAGTCCTTGCTGCCCCTCACTGGTTACCTGAGAGTTTTAGAATTGATTTTGAGATTTTATTGCTTGGTTCTAAAGCCTCAGATCATCAGGTTCCTGCCTATCTGTGATCTGATAACTCCCTGTGAGCCTGCTCTCTGCCTGATCCTCCAGCAGGGCCCTTCTTATGTTTCCAAAATTTTGACTTGTCACTGAAGGTGGCTGAACTTTGCTGTTTGGGCCCCTAATGTGGACCATCTTTTTCAGTTTTATTTCTTGGATTTTATTTACTGGTATCATCTGGTTTTATTACAAAGAACTTAGTACCTTTGCATGTGTATTTGAATTATTACTCACATTGTTATTTATGAATTAATCAAAACATTTAATTGATTTGTAATGGTACTGATTCAATTCCATTCCCTTCCTGAAGAAGTTCTGTATGTAATATTTAATATTTTCTCATGGAAAAATTCATTTTTCCTATCCTCTTAAATTATCTTTCGAGGATAGTTAACGTATGTACTGTTACATTGCTTGCATAAAATGAGTAGATGCTACAAACAGGGGACAGTTCAGCTTTACAAAAAGAATGAGTGAGCAATGTTGATTATAAAGTTGCAATAAAGGTAATGTAATTTCAAATGGAACACTGTGTACTTAATGCATTGAATGAATAATTTGATGAAAAAACTCACCAAAGCCACATAGGTTCAACAAATGGTTTCATAAAAACCTATGTTTCATGGAGAAAATTTATGTAAATGCATATGTGCACACAGTTTACATGCGTAATTGTTCACCTCTGTGTCATGCTTGCAGCATTTTGTGTTTTCAGCCATCTACATTAAGGCTAGGAATAAACAAGTACGGCAAACTGAAGGACGCATGTGTTCCCATCATCATGAATAATGTGCTGTACCTGCTACATGAACAAGCAAAGAAATCAAGGTGCACAGGGTTGGGATTTTGTAGCTGGAATAGGAGCCTCTTGTGTCTGAGCTAAGATCATGTGTCTGATCCCTGACCTCTACAGAGAGAAAATGAGAATTCAGAAAGAACTAAGATCACTCTTCTTCTTCCACAACCTGTTTTGTTTAGTTTTTTGTTTTTTGTGTGTTGTTTCCGTAATTTTTTTTTTTGGTTATGTGTGGTTATGTGTTGTATGTCTATTGTGCAAACTTCCATATTGGGGGGAATAACATGGTGAGCTTGACAGCCTTCAGAATCAGTCAGCTGCTCCAGTTCACCTGGGATTGGAGAAATGATGAGCGACAACAAGCGATACATCTGCAGAGGAGCGTGCTGATGTAGACTGTATACAATGCAACAGGAGGAAAGGATAGGACTCTCATACAGGAGTCACACTCGGGCAAATTTACCTTACACTGGTAAGGGGTTAGAAGGAAAATGTAGGGATAGGACGAAATGTTGATGTAATTTTGTTCTTTCTGGTAAATATGGAAAATATGGAAAATAAAGAAGAATTGA
This sequence comes from Psettodes erumei, assembly GCA_016785225.1. Classification (NCBI taxonomy): domain Eukaryota; kingdom Metazoa; phylum Chordata; class Actinopteri; order Pleuronectiformes; family Psettodidae; genus Psettodes; species Psettodes erumei. The sequence goes on along the minus strand of JAFBJZ010000601.1, from coordinate 454,857 downwards.
GTGAATTAACAAATACAGCATGCCTGGTCTGTAACACTGATGTCTACCCAGTGTTTGTCTTTGCTTTGCGTGACTGGTGTGAACATTCATCACACACTTCTGATGTCAGTTGGTACACCTGCTGACAACAGGCCAGTGTTGTGAGCATGCTCACTTATTCATATTCAACTAAAAGTGTTTAGGTTATTTTGGGAGAAGACAGTTTAACTCTGGCTTTTATTGCTGATATAATGAATATTATCCATAATAAAAATGGATGAAAATGACTAGCCTATTTGTAATAAGCAGAAATTCACTTGTGGTGAGTAACGCAACCTACAGCTTTAATATTTTGGTTCAGGTCCCATTAGTTCCACAGCAGGCAGGCCGTTTTCTTCAAAACACACAAACACACACACACACACACACACACACACACACACACACACACACACACACACACACACACACACACACAGTGCACTGATCCCTAGCACCAAACAGACAGACAAAGTTAGCAAGTAGTTGGTGAACAGAGTGGAGCATTAAGCAGCTGAAGAGCCAGATATTTCCCTCAGGAGTTAGTGGATATTAGCCTTAAATTTATGAGGTACCCACATACAAAACTCCAAATGAATGCTAACGTTGCTAGGTGTATGCCAAAAGAGTAAAAAAGAAGCCTGTTGCTAAGAGGCTTTCTATAGCATTTTTATGAGGTGATAATATATTTGTGTTGTGTTTACAGTTTGTTTCATTTGCTTCCTGGTTGGCAAAAATCACTTAAGATTTTAATGTGGCCTATATGGAGGATTGAACACAAGCTAAGATTCATGATAATGTATTCCAATGGAAAATCTTTTAACTTCATTTGAATGCCACAATAGGTGATTGATGTAAAATTTGTTTCAGTGATTCACCTGACACTCTGTAAAAGAATGATTTTCCATTTCCAGATTACTAATATTACAAGCATCCAATAGCAAGAGGAGTTGATACACCCTAAAACCGAATTCTCTGATTTGACGCGCTCACTGCTGATCGTTGTGAGTTTTGTTTCTTACATTCAAGGACATAATTGTTCAGTGGAGCAAAGGAATAAGTCAGACAATATTTTCCTAATAAGGCTCTCTATCAGCCAGAGGGAGCTGAATCTGTAGTGGAAGAGAGTTTGCGTTTTTATCTAAGAAGCACATCTAATGACTCTTGGTATTTTCCCTGCAGCGTCAAAGCAAAAGTATGCTTCCCAATTCAATTTCAAGCACACTAAGCACATTTCACTCAATAATAATACACATCAATAATTATTAGGGTGTGATACACAGCTAAATTATTATCCAAAATTGTAGAAAGCTTTCTGCACAAGAAAAAACTTAAGCCCACCTCCACCACCTTGACAGCCATTGTAATCATGCCCATCCAAACTAAGAGTAAGCTTCATAAGGTTTGGAACATCATTTACACAAATATGTGCTCGAGAGGAAAAGCTAGCGTTAGCAGCATGAGATAGATGATTGCAAAACATGGCTGAATCACACACCCCATGCCAGCTGTAAGGCCGTACATAACCCTGAGCCAGAGGAAAAGGTATTTAAATTCATGATGAGGAGAACTTGGGTATTTGCATTAAACTTCATGAAATTATCTCAACACCACATCGAGTATACTCTCATTAAAAGTTAAAGGTCAGCCTCCCCAAACATTACAGCAAGTGGTGTGTTCTTCTGCCATCCAGGGGTAAAACAGGATATGCATCTCACTTAACACTAATGCCCATTTCCACTCAGACAAAACAAGCTTCAATGTCTTGGTTGGTCATATTATAAGAAACCAATAGTAAGGATCCCATACATCAGAGGTCATGGCATACACTGTAGGACAATATTTTCTTGGTTAACAAGACAGGATTGTGATGACATTCAAGGAAGAGAATTGTAAAAGAAGCTTAATTTAAGCGAGAGTGGGAAATAACACTGATTTTCCAGGTTTCCATATGAAGAGAGGGGTTCATTGTTTTCCTTGAGGACACATTGCAAGAGCACATCGCTGTTGATGTACATGGTGACTGCCATGGGGAAAGACACAAAAGGCAGCGAGGATAGAAGAAAAAAGCATGCACCAAGCCGAGCATTATCTGAGACTATTAGCTAGTATCCTAATGTGTCACTTATTCCTCTTTGAGTTAATTTCACTGCAAATGACATCCTAATTAATAGCAGACAAAATGATAATAATAATTTGTCTCTTTCAAGCTTGCCATTGTTTGAAATGTCTCTGGACAAACGTTTTGTTGCCTTATCAAGATCTGGGCTTTAAGGCTGAATATAATCTATTGTGTGGTGATGAAAGAGCAGCTAAATGTGGGGACTAATAAATGGTGAGAAAGTGGCATTAAAAGGACTGGGGTCTTTAACTGAGGGAATTCATACTGAAATAATTTTAATTGCATTGGGTGAAAATAATAATTACTTTAAGTTGAACTTGGTACTTTCTTTCTTTTGCGTACCTTAAAGGAGCTGATTATCAGCTCTTTGCAAACATCAAATCCTACCTTGGTTGTGTAAAACCACATGAACCTTGTCCTCCTCTCCCTGCCGAATCATATCTTTTCATCTTCTTCTTTTACTCTCTCTGCTCTTATCTGGGATGAAAAACTCCCTTACTTATCTCAGTGCTTCAGTGTTCTTTTTTCATTATTTTTTCCTGGAACTTCCCCCTCACATGATCATTCATAGGCTCCAGTGCTCTGCAATAATGGAATATGTTATGACATCAGCTCCCTGGTTATTACAGTAATGTTCTTGATGTAGAAAGGAAGCATGCTCCACTCTCCCTCTCAAACACTTAAGATAAGAGTGAGATATGCAGTATGTCGACCAAAGAGGAGCTCTTCAGTTACGCACAGATAAGACATGTTTTTGATTTATTTAAGGCTTGATTGTCATTGATAACAATTACCAAAAATTAGGAGTCTTTCAAAGATTGATATGGCACAGTATGGCATTTGGATTTTGACAAAACCCTTGTCCTAAAACACCTTGTACTTCTATCAGCCACAGACATGTGTGACCCTGATTTAACAGACACTACAAGCTGAGCTGGTCTTGCTTCAGTGAGTTTCAAACCACTGAGCTGAGGTGAACAGAATGACTGAATTATATACAGAGTTTGGAAAAAGTACTAAGTGATTTGTGATGTGCAGTACCAGTCAAAAATCTTGACATACTTGAATATGATGAGTTTTTGATTGATAACTTAATCAAATGAATATATCATATATAAATAAGATCTTTTGAGCTAAGCTGTCATTGACAGCTGTGGTCTGTGTCTTTAGAAAATAACAACAAGCAGCTATCGTTAATTACTTGCTATGTCCAGATGTTTGCTTATTGCCCTGGAGTATGTTTTATCATATTTCTGGCATAAAATAATTGTAAATATATGCTGCAATGACTTTGCTATCCTTGTCCTAAGTAAGCGAGTTCTACGATGTTACACCGAAAGATCACCACAAGACAAAGAGTAGACAAATGACCTTTGTTCAGCTCTACTGTAACAAGCGTTGCCATGATTTGTTTTTGCACACATTTCCATTTCTTTGCTTAAAAATTACAAAATTTACATCAAAGGAAGCCATGATGAAAAGTTAGTATGAGAAAAGGCATGACTACAGAGACATTAACTGTCCTGGCCCTGAGCTACTGGTGTAACATTGCATGTAGCAAACAGAAAAGATATTGGCATCATAAGTGTTTCCCAAAACTGTTCTGTTCACATAAGCTCATTTAGGAAGTTTAAAAGCTGCTACTCTTTATTACAAGATCCACTGGTTCAGTTATTTTTAGTCATTAGTTTGGTCTGAATGGATTCACTGCCTAAATCATTTAAATGAAGATTCCATGTTTTCAGATAGTTTGAAGAATTTTTTTATAAATCAGCACTTAAGAATACAGTTTTATAACACTGTGTTTTTTGCCTTATTTTGAGAGCAATATAAAGTCATGAAATATTGAAATTAAATCAAGAGACCCTCATTAATTAATAAATGATCATGTAACCCTTTAAATCTAACCCATTTCGAAGACATGGCCTGATATTAACTCAACCAACTCAAAGTCTTGACATTTGATGTACAAAGACTAGAAGTTGCCAAAAACCTTGACATACAGTAAATGGTAAGAAATGGTAACATTTATTGTTTTTTTCATCTGCTTCTTGCTTGTAGTAGTGAGAGCATTAATTAAATTTTAACATTGTAAATGAAATCAATCTGACGGGGTTTCTCAAACAATATCCTGTAGCAAAAATAAATTAATTAAATACATTTTCATAATTTCAGAATTATTTCACTTCCAAGATGACAGATAAGTGATACACTCTGCTGAAAAAAAGTGAAACTCATTATTTTACTGACATCATTGTTGGTCATGTCAAAAAACAACAAATGGGTTGGCTTTAGCGGTCACAACAGTACATTTATGAATGAAGCATGGCAGGGTTAGCGACCCTCATTTCCATGACTACTGTTCCTAATGGCAACAGTTGCCCTCACTGGGTGGTGAAGTTGGAAGAGTGTGTGTGTGTGTGTGTGCGTGCCTGTGTGCATTTATGACAGAGTCATTGATCTCACTGCCACCTGTCAGAGCCCAGCTGACCCACACCCATACAAAGGTTTTAATGAGTGAATCCATAATGTGGCCAAGCTCTGCCAGGGGCTGCTGAATACACATCACTGATTGGATGACCTCTCAAACCTTTTGTCATGTGACTTGCAGCTTGTGGCCATAATAGTCAGGATGTAATCAGAAAAGCCTACACAACCAAAGTAACTTTAGCTGACTAACTAAGTAACTAACTCTTTGTCCTTATTACTCCAGCTAAATGTTGAGATAAGGACAACTTCCACTTTTCGAAACAGCATCCCTGTCCTTCTAGATAGTCTGTCTTTATCAAACAGTAAACTACAGTATACAGAAAAGTAACACTTGTGTTCAGCCAGCCTGCAATAAAAAATGACTGTATGTGTGGCAACATAAAAGCAGGAATCAATGACTGTAAAGTCTCAGTGTCAGAGAGCCAGCAGTAAGTCACAATTCCACCTCATTTTGTGTGTTTGTCACCGATATTCTCACATCTCTCTTGCTCCTGCTCTCCTTTTTTGTTCCTATCATGATGAAATCTTTGGGATGTGTGGAGCTTCAGTCAACTATTTCAGCCAAGTCAGAAAGGTTCTGGGGACTTAACGACATGCTGCTGCTTTGAGCTTTGGGTTGAAGTCATTTCAGATCGGTAATTTCGCCCTTTCTCTGTGAGCAGGTTACCTATAACCACTCTTTCAGCTTTCTGAAAAATCCTCGGCGGGGGATTGCCAGCTATAAAGTGTGCATTAAACAGATCTATCATGAAGCCAGATCATTGGCTGGAACTGGCTCTGGTGTCCAATAATACAGTCTGCTCTCTCCAATTTCAAATGACAGACAGGGAGATGGGGACAATAAACACATTTTACCTCCTCACACAAACACTTTCTCTCTGCCTCTCTGAGACCAAGGCTTTCTCTTGTTACGCTGTGATCATCAGATCTATCTCTTTCACACTGAACACTGAAGGTTTTCAATTTAGCTCAGCTATGATTATGTTTCCTATTTCTATTGTCATGTGAAGAATAAAAATCATAGGTGTTGATGGCCTGTTTTGTTCTTTCATTGTGTTGCTGCACTCTCTCTAACCTCACCACCGGGACTGATTTGCGTATGAATGTGCTTTTCTGTTTCACCATTTCTATTTTGAAGAAGGAAAACCTTGGACTCTCTGAAATGGGTCCATGGGACATTCGTATGTATGCTTCTTCAACAAAATAATGGATTTGCACAGGTGAGGGAAAGAAAGGCCTCTTGGTTTCAGGTGAAAGAAGGTAGGCTGTTGACAGGGTGCTTGGGAGCTGTGGGATTATTCCACTGTTTCATGTTGAACGTTATCATGGGCAGGCAGACTGATGTGGGCTAAAACCAGCAATGCATCACAACACCTAACCAAGGTCAAGCACTTTCTCTCTGTCTCTCTGCCATTCTCTCAGCCTGTCTCCTCCAGTAGAAGGGAGATTTGTTCAGGAAAAAGTGAGATGAAATGTCAAGAGCAGAGTGATTGCCTGGGAAAGCGAGATCCTAATTAACTCTCTCTGGTGGAGATCTCCCTCTACCTCTCTCACAGCGCGTGTGCCTGTATGAATCTTTCATCTTGCCTTGCCTCCGAGGACACGGCTCTGCTCGCAAAGCCAACTAAAGGACAGATGGATACACCGAATCCAAAGGTCAAAAAATAAACAGTTCAGCTATGAATGACAGACTCTCTCTCAGGGACAGAGGCAGACAGCAAACCAATCTCTGTGGGACTAAATCCAAAACACAAGTGAGAAGCACAGAAGTGATATCAACAAGTGGTCCATAATTGAAAAAAATATATTGACCAATCAGTGACTTCCATGGTCAATACCCGGGAAATTGTGTATTGTGAAAAAGAAGCAACTTCTCAGTGATGATTATATCTGAATGTCATTGACTTGTTATGAGATATAATGTTAATGTGATATCTTATGGCATGGGAAATACATTGGTCAATTCCTTTAACAGGACACCAATCAAACTTACTTAGAAGTAAACTTTTTTTCTTTTGAAATGATGATGAATAGATTAACTGTGGGAGGAGATGAAACAAAACAACTGCAGTATTATTTTCTTCTTTTGATGTAGAAACAATAATTTTGTTCCTATACCTGGTACAAATGTATCTCATTTACACCTATGTAGAACCCAAACAATGGAGACTATTTGATTGTATCGAATTCTAATATGAATTGCAGTCATGTTAAAAAAAAAATCCTGAATATGTTTAGTCCTTGCTCAGATCCTAAACTGAAAACATCATTTGGGGAAAAAAAGCATTTGATGAAACTTTCCTGTCCAAGCAGGGAAGTCCCACTTAGGGTAGAGAGAAATTTGAAATACCAAGGCAATACATAAGATACTGGAAGCTTTAGGCGAAAAACAGTCACTGACCTTCAAATATCAGTGAAATCCTTACATCACAATTAGCTGCTGGGTTTGTTGTCCTCAATTGTGGAAAACAATGAGAAGCAGGAGGTTTTGGTTCTGTCAGAGGCCCATGGAGTGGGTTTCTCTGGGGAAGGATCATAGCAAAGATCAAAGCCAACCAATTATATCAGAACTTACACCTCTCTGACTGTAACTCCACCATTGGTACTAACTGTGTCCCTGTTTTTTTGTTTTGTTTTGTTTTTTGTTTTTTGTTTTTTTTTTTTTTTTTTTTTGGGGGTACAGAGACCTTCCCATTTAGATGTACCAGTGAGATTGCCTAATAGTGAAAACAAGCATTTTTCTAAATAATAGCATGGGTTAAAGTCATTGACCTGCATTTATTGTGGGCGTACACACTAATCTTTTATTCATCTTCTGCTGTTTAACATTCCATTCATCTTAAGAGTTCATTTAATTTCATTCATTTAAGAACATGCTAGCCACATAAATCTAAACAGATCTTCACTCATGCCCAGCGCAGGCTTTTTCACAAAACCAATCATGTATTAAATTGAAGGAGCCCTTCATTGCTCAGTATATTGAAGGGGGCCGTATCGATAAAGGTCAAGTGCTTCACTGAAATGTACTGAGGTGCCAGGAAGTTATCCATCAAACAAGACATGGATGTGCCATGCATGGTTAATGAAGACAGGCCAGCCGTCACATGTATCATCTGGGCTTTGTGTATTGATGGATGGGAACAGCACAGATTCCTGTAAAATGTATATGTTGTTGTAATTATTACATCTTATTAAATTAAACACAGTGGAGCTTATTGCATTTCAGACAATAGACTGGAATAAAAGGATCATATTGATATAAAGGATTCAATTTGGTTTCCTTATCTTCATAGACTTTAGAAGGGTTTATTATATTGACTGTACATGTTTACATGGCTTGGCAAGGCATTTTCTAAAAAAAATGCATAGATGAGTCATGATGAACGAGTCATTTTTTCCTTGTGCATGTTACTTGATGCACATTAAGACAAAATAAACAGTAAAAACCCAGTAAATTACTGCCCAGCTTCTGGTCTGAGGTAGCACTTGATTGAATGAGATGCTGTCTGCAAAGCGAAGAATCTTCCAGTGATGTTTATCGAGAAGGATATTGAAATGGGAATGGGTTCTGTATTATTTGATTTTCTGACTCTGCCATATTTTTCCCCCTCATGGTAAAATTGTATTTCCTGCAACTGTGTATACTTTATCGAAATCTTGGCTTTCAATTTGTGTCAATGCGCATTTTTAAAATCAGGCCAATCAAATCTGTACATTTACAATAACTGAAATGAAATGTTGCATTTCCATTTTCCTTGACATCTGTAAATTCAGTTTGGTTATGAATGCCTCACAAAATTATTCAGAAAAAAAGCACAGAAAACATGTACAGAGCAAGATGATATATAATGTGATATATAATAGTAGAGGCTACTTCAATAACAATAATAATGTTGTTGTTGTCCCAATACTAATAATGGTTTGCTTATATTGTCTTTTGGCATCAAATTGCATGTCTCCAGCTATCAACCAACAACATTCATGTACCTCTTGCTATAGTGCCTCCCATTGCAAACAGTGGTTATCACAATAAACCCTGTTTTTTCACACTTGTGGTGAGGGGCGCTGTGTGTGAGAGCAGCACAGTCTTGTAATGTGTTGATAATTAAATGACAGGAGTTACAGCTTCTGCAGTTGATGTTAAGGTGACTTTGACTTTTATGTCCTGTCACTTGTGTGGAACTGTTCCCATACCTTTGCAGCACTTCAGGAGCTGCCACTATCAGCATCTACCTTCCAGAGGTTCTGCTATTGCTTGTGTATTTTTGAGAAATCAACCCTAACAAAAGTATTACACAAAAGCAACTAATAACAAGAAAAGGAGAATAAATTGTAATTTTGGCTTGTCTTGTAGTCTGTGTTTACCACTATATACCTATACCCTTTAAGATTAGAGATTGAATATACTTGTTGCACTTAAATGGAGAACTGGATCCAAACGCAGACTCAAATCAAAGCAGAAAGTTGTAATGAGGATACCTAATCACCCAAAGGCTCACAAAAAACAAAACAAAAAAACCCCAAAAAAGACAAGGCACTCTGCAACAGTGGCGAAAAAACAGAAAGTTCAAAACTCACAAAAAAATCTCAAAGTAAAGCAAAAACCAAAACTTACAGAATACATAGGTATGGAGCAGGAACAGGAGGGAGAACCAGGGAGCTGAATAAATCCACAGAGAGACAGATGACAAACTGCAAAGAACAAAGGCATGGCCCAAGACCATGTACAGAAAGGAGGTAGGGATGACAAGGCACAGGTGGAACACATTAAGACAGGCCAGACAATCAAAGAAAGATGTGAAGTAAACCTAAAAAAAGATATAAAACTGGGAATAAATCCAAAACTGAGTCCAAAAGAGGTTACAAAAGAGTCTCTGGGCCATGCTGTGACAATACTAAAATACATAAAAGAAACATATTCTTATTTGCTAATACAATGCACAGCACTTTTATTATTAAGGAAACATCTTCTTTTATACCTGGGAAAAAGGCTCAATCGAGGCCCATCCTAATTGTGGTTAGCTTTTTATTTCAGAGTTCCCCATTCTCTGAGCGTCTCTTGTTGGGACCTGAACCTGGTGGTGAGCAATGGAAGCTCACCACGCATAACCAAGTTTCGACCACATGGCTTTCTTTGTCTTGGAGACAAAGGAAAGCACTGAACCTTAAAGTCCCACAACCTTCCAGGTGTGAAATCCGATCCAGCAGCCACCACTGGATGACTGTGGCATGTGACCTCTGAGGTCATCAAGTCATATAAAGGCTGTGCTCAGCCTTTATCCGCTCTCTTATCTTGAAGCTCTTCTCTTCTTCTTCTCTTCTCCAAGCCCTGGAACCACTCTCCAGGGACCCCCAGCTGTGCAGCTGCAGCTGGCTGTCTGAGGTAGCTTGCTGACCAAAGCAGATCCTCAGACCTTTCCTCACAGCAGCGACGCGAGAGCCTGCTGAGGAACAATCAAGATCCGCAAACAAACTCCATTGGCCAACAAACACAAGGTTTGTAGGTTAATCCTCCATACAACAGGAGCCACACAGCGAGTTAGCACCGAGCTGCTAACCAACTACGTCAAAGGAGCGGCCAGTTTCCCTCCAGCATCTGCCATCAGGACCACACAGCAAAGACTGCCTTCCAACATTGGAATTCTAACTCTCTCAGCTTGGCCCTTCCATCAGGAACCACCAGCCAAAGGAGCAACACACCAGAGAGAGTTTCTCTCACACCAGAACTGGTAACACCAACTGGGCCTAGTCAAGCTAAGATAAGCTAAGCTAAAGATAAATCAAGGACTGTGATTTGATGTATTTGTGTTTACTGAGTGTTGTGATCAGTTTGGTAGACCGGTTATTGTATTGTTGGCTCTGCCACATTGTTAAGTAGATGTAGTTAGGTTACGCTTGCATGCTAACTAACCATCCTTCCTCTAACCTGGCACCTCATGAAACACACACACACACACACACACACACACACACACACACACACACACTCACCCAGCACATGGTCTGAGTGCCTCCACAGATCTTCTTTGTTCAGGGCCTCCCTCAGCCTCAGCAGCACATTTTGACACACCACACACACACACACACACACACACACCTGTAGAAAGTACACTGTAGCTAGATTGTATGTTTCCTTTTCTCTTATTCTTGTTAATAAATGATTATTTAACATACCTGTTGTCTGTTTAATGTTGCACAAGAGTGAATTCCGCCAACCTCTACACGGTCAAGAACTCCAAATTCCTTCTACCTAAACTAGTTGTTAATCTGGTAATTTTGGTTCTAGTTATTAAATTAATTATTAATCAGAGTTCCAAATTGACAATTTAGTACTAGTTATGAGATTGATTTAATAAATTGGCTATCTTTCCCTTGTAACAAGGGTGGTGCCCCGAGGTGATCTAATGTATTAGATCCAATTATTTAATAATTAATAATTATTATTCTAATAATTATTAACTATTTTGGATAGCCAAACCCCAATAATTAGTGCCCTTAGTAGGCAACACTCAACAAAGGTGCCCCAGCAAATGGTGCCCCGTGAGGTAAAGAACAATTGGTGAGTTCTAAGGCTTGCTGAAGGAGAGACAAGGTTCTTAGGGTCCCAGCAGAGCTGAGATCTTTCTGAGGACACCCCTTAACAAAATAAACCCTTATTTGAAGCACCACATGAAGTGAGATACTGATGTCTGCAGGAAGAAATGGCAGGATTTTTCTCCATGAACTTTTGGTCAAAGTTTTGTGTGTTTTGTGTGTTTTGTATTAGATACAGTCAAGACAAAGGATATTTCAAAACTGGCCACCAGTAAATTGTGCATAATATAAAAGTCTCTGTGGACCTTAGCCCTTGGTTATAATTTCTTGGATTGGATTAAAAAAAAAAAAAAAAAAGCATCTATAAATGTGTTTTGGTGTCATCACATATGGGTTGTTTAATTTCCTTGGAATGAAATTTCTGTAAACTTGTAGAAGAGCCACTTGTACAGTCGGTTAAGAGCATTTCAATCACAAATATTGGATTAAGCACAGAAACATGTTGGATATCTGTCCTACCCAGTAGCCCATTGCTTTCCTTTATAAGATAGGAAGTCTTACATTAATGAGGCCTGTGTACCCATGGTGCTTCAGGCCAGCATTGACTTTTAGATGTTTACTTGATCATCTTCCATGGAAAGCTGTCAGGCTAGAAAAGACTTTATGATGTCATTAAAGAATAGCATTGGACCACTGAAGGACGTAGTCACTGTAACCAAAGGCAAATAAGCAGCAAAGCAGACAATGAAAACACTGCAGGGCTTACAGCAGCAACAGAAGTTGAGGGAACAGGCGATACTTCTTTGGTTCCATGTTTTTCAGTGTTACTTTGATATAAAAAAGAAAAGAACGATCAGAGAGAAGATCATTCAGGTGACTTAGGCACTGGCCAGAGTAAAGATTAATGCTCTTCGGTATAGTGTCCTCAATACAAAAAAGTTTACTTGATGTTATTTTTTGTCCCAGGAAATGGCATCTAGAAAAAACATTAGGATCCAGCATAGCAAGAAGATTGAATTAGACAAAACCTACCTGATATTGGAGGTAAATATTGGGAATTTAACATAAAAGAAATACATCAATAACGTTTCAGCTATTGCACCTGGTGGTCATACAATGGTACACTTTTTATGAACAGAAAGTTACCTAAGTGAGTGAAAAACCAAGCGCTGTTCATAAATACACTTATGTTTAAAAAGTAGGGTACATCAATAAACAAACAGAGAATACTCATTGTGGTGAACATTAATGACAATAGTTCACAGTTGTCTTCATTCGGTCAAGGTCCTTTTTTCCCTTGTTCTCATGTTGTGTGGCAGTCCTGCAGGTTTACAAGATAAGAAAAAACAGCCCATTGTGCCTTGAAATTACATCCATATGAAGAGATTTCGCATCTCATAATTTTCATCCAGTTTAAGCATTCAGTGCTAATGCAGGACATAGTGTTCACAGATGGAAAATAAGGGTGTGGAGGTCAGGATGGTGGATGGGCTTTCATGCAGGAGACTGCAGTTTTTGTGTCTCTTTGTGTTTCTTGCTGTGTGTGTGTGTGTGTGTGTGTGTGTGTGTGTGTGTCAAGGCATGTTGATTTCCTCTCACATTCTAAGAGTAACAGTTAACTGTACTTTTAAAAAAAGAATATGTGTTTGCCTGTGATAGCCTTCTGACCTTTCTGGGATTCTATCCTGCCCCTTGGCCTCACACCCAGTGCCTACTGAGATAGACTTCTGACCACTTTCATCCCACACATGAAGATTAATGGTGCACAGAAGTTTGACTTCAGTACCCAGAAAGAATGTGAGGCGATGTCTTTAAAGTGCTCACATATTCCTCACCACCCCAGCCAATGGGTGAAAGAATAGCTCCGCTGTTACATTTATAAACAGAGCTTTCTGTGAGTAGGCAACTCACTCACTGCTGATTGGAATGCTGTTTGCATTTCATTCTTGATTACTGAATGGCACTTCTTGTGGGGAGCACATTTCCAGCTGTATCAGTGTCCATACCTGAATTTACTTAAGCATCGATGGCATCTCAATCAGATGTATTGGAAGGCTTTTCTCTGTTACAGCCCAAACTTTTGATTGAATAAAGATAGGTGCTTCAACACATACAAATTTGACTTGGTGCAGCTTCAAATGCCACACATTAGAAAATCAATAGTAAAATATGACTTTGATGTCACAATGACAACGTAGTCTGTATTCGACCATGGTTGGACAGCATGTCATTGAGAACATGTTTTCCTGGTTGATCTGTTAGCGGACAATCCCTCAGGCCTCCTCTGATGTCCCTCTGACACTATCTGCTATACAGCAGTTAGACAAGCAGACTACATGACTAGGAAATCAAGCAGGGGAGACTATTTTTCCCCCACTGATAACATCTCCCTGCTGCTTTGCGAGCCTCCATACCATTCAGCAGCTGTTATTCAGGACTCCATCCTATTCATTCACAACCCACAGAGGATAGGAGACAGACAGAGTGTGTGCCACATGCATGTGAAAGCAGCTGAATGTGAGACTCATCTGATAATCTGCTCCAAATGGTGAGGAAGAGGCCGTGTTTGGTAATACTATACCAGCTAATACCACGGTTTATCATAGGCACAAGTGAATAAAGGGAGACAGCAAAGCTGACATGAAGTGGCAATAAAATGAATAGTAATAATACGTAATTAGCCGTCTGCAGATTTACCACTTGAAATTCTTTTTAATGTTTGAAACAAAGGTTCCCAGTTTTCTCATTTGTAACAAAAAACCTTTGACTTTGCCATCTGGAATGACAGTATTGCTGGCAGAATTCATAGTGGAAATTCATATTTAGTGGAAAGCAAGCTAATGAAGCTAACATGAGCGTCATTGTCCCAGACAGAACATAACCATCATTACTGGCAGATACATGCAGAAGATGTTGAAGTAAGGATACAGAATAAGTTAGTCTCAGTAATATGTGAAATGTTAGATCAGAATGTTATTTCATTAGGACACAATGCTGTGTGGCCGGTTGCCTCACATTCTTAGACAAGATATAAATGGTTAGATTTATGCTTTATTAATTGTAATTCCAAACAGTATGTTTCACTTTTACAGGACAAAGCTAAGGGTAACGGCAGGGTCCCAGGGAAATAGCTGGCAAGACAGTGAATCATCTGTTAAGACAATGCTTTATAGAATTGCAACCTATAAATCCACAAACTATAGTTAGCTAATGAAAGGCTTCTTGGCCTTCGAAGTAATACTCTCTTAGGCTTTTTTATGTAGGTAGTGAGCTAGTTAGCTGGGCATGCTTAAGTTTCTGGCCTCTGTTTGTATATTACCATTTTATTCTTATGTTAAATCTGAAACAAAACTCCACCATCCAAACTCACAGTGCTGCATGTGAAGAAAGAGAGACAAGATTTGAGTCTTATCAGTTGGGTGGTGTTTTAGGTCAGTGGTGCGTGGCCACATCAACACACCAGCACATGGCTAAACTCTTAATTTTGTGTATTATCAAACTGGCCATTGTCCAGATGACTTCATGCACAGAGGAGACAGTAAAACCAGCAGTCTGACATTGGATGAGTTAGTGTTTTCCTTTTTTTTGACAAGCAGCACAGGCCTCCAAAATTGTCAGAGCAGCCTCGCCATCGAAAGTCCCAACTTATTTTCCAACTTGAGAGGGTACTGTTTTTTTGCGCCTGACAATGCTGAGAGCTCAGTATGTCTTTACCACTCAGGGAGCTAAGTTCCAAAAGTTAAGATTATTTTAACTTTTAGAAAATGAGTGCTACAAACAGGATTTCAGTCATCGCAGAGCAGCAGCAGGAGCCACAGCCAGCCTCGTTCATGCATGCCTCAACCATGGCTAGATATTCAAACAAAAAACAGATCTTGGTGGATGCAGCATGCTTTTTTTATTTGGGCTCCATGACCCTGTCAATTCCCTCTTTGCAGACCCTCCCTTTCAAACACATGTAAACTGTCTATCTCATCTCTAACCAACACTCATCCCTTTGTACATCAGCATGTTTATTCATGACATGACTCTCGCTGTGGCATATCAAGAGGTTGCTGGAGGAAGAGTGGCAGGGTGCTGTGAATTTCCACGCTGACAACATGTCAAAGGCAGACAGACACAAAGGAATAAAAAAATACCCAAATTCAACTGCTGTACAATGCTTGAGATCATGATATGAAATGAACACTCAAGGCAATGTACTTTATATGTGCAGGGGAGGTACATACAAATTACCTCATCCAGGTGACAGCGAGAGCACCTCACGTCTCAGAGAAATAAACACGCTCTGTTCTCCATCGCTGATTCACAGAGACAAGCCAACATGAAAAGACAAGCCAGATCAAAGTCGTGCAGAGCAACAATGTCACATCCTGTAGACAAATATGGCGAATCCTGGGACTCTACTGCCTGTGGCAGCACAAGCTGTCTGTAGCTTAAAACTATGAAATCTCGCCTTAATTTGGTAACAGAGGGCAGAACAGCAGACAGAACAATGAGAGTCGGTGGCAATATGACTCACAGTGGGTTTCCACCTCCTGCCTCCATGTTGGTCCTGTGCTTGAACATGAAGAACTAAGGCAATATTTCTACTTCTCCAACGTTAATGGGGCCTGAGGTTAGACTAACTGAATAAGTGATATGGGAAAAGTAACACCACCATAGCCATGGAGTGTCTTCTTAGCCACTATACATAATTCAGTCCAAAAAGGGAAAGAGGCTCTTTCTGCCACAGAAGGTGCTGTCAGGTTGCTGTTATTCAGCTAACTTTGGCAGTGGCAGGAAACAGTTTTCTCTTTCTAACAAAGGGAAAGTTGGACTGTGAGTTTCAATCTCTGAAAGAAGAGGGCAGTTGAGGATAAATGATAAAGAAGCTTCCTGTATGCATATGTGTGTATGTTTGTGTTTGAGTGAGTGGCGCGGTTGTTTTGGATACGAGAGGGAGTGGGGAAACGCGTCTGATGTAGTGCTACTGTATCACTGCTTAGGGATTTACAATAAAGTCACAAATCAGTTGCAGGAGAAAGGGACATTCCTAGTTAATGCAGTATCTTATTATTATACTGACATAAACTTATGTGCACATGCACAGCCCCTAACTCACACACACACACACAGACAAACAAAAGTGGGTAAAATGCTGGAATTACTGAGTTGTGAAGCTGTTTGAATTTAGATCTAATCTGTATATCACCCAAAATAAAAATAAAACACACACACACACACACACACACACACACACACACACACACACACAGCAGGCAGGGTGGAATATCTAACAAATGCCAGTGGGTTGTCTGAGAAATGATTTGTTGAAAATCCTACTGTTAATGGACTGCAGAGCTTTAAAATATTTGCACAAAGGCATCGGTGCTCCACTCCAAAGTGCGTGAAAGATAAGAAAAGTCTTCAAACATCATCATAACTCACAGCCCTCAAGTTAATTGGGTCTTAATCCTTCCATCACACATCCATAATCCCAGATCAAAATGCCTTTACAGGTTGAAGGCCTGGATTTCTGCACACCCATATATTTGAGTGGACATTTAAGACCAGTGTGATTGGACTCCAAACTTTCAGGTCTGGTGCAGGTACATATATTAGATGGCCAAAATAAAGAAAATAGTCTCTTGACATGACCCTCGAGGCCAGGACTGTATGGGGGCTGCAAGAGTGATATTCAGTCCACAGAATGTCCCTGAACTGAAGCCTGATATTCACAGTCAACCTTTCTCTTTAGTCACCACAAGAGAATATCCTCAACACTGTTTGATCTTCAGTTCCCCATGATCCAACAGAGAAACACACACTCCATCAAACTATGAGTATTTTTAACATAAAATGGGTCCAGTGTTGCTGGGGGGATTTAGTGTGAAACTTCCGCTTCATATCATTCACAGCGTGTGAGCAGCCAGTCAGCAGGTTTACAGCTGAGTAAATTCAACACTTTGTTGCAAGATACCAAATTTGAATTTGAATAGCAGTGCACTGATACAGAAATGTAAAAAAAGGTAAGAGGAATACAGAGTGGGACACAAACAGTTCTCAGACAGTGTCTTTATCTATGCTGGAAAACCGAGCTTTACACATCAAATTGACTGATATGTCAGTTTTCAATTCAACCAGTTACAATCCCTGCAAATCATCACCCCGCGTCTCTGCTATAAACTCACCCATGCCATTTTCAGCACCTCTTGTAGGGCAGGCTGAGGATCCAGTCACTGTCTCTGTGGTATTTTGGCATAATATGATTTACATTGAGCTGACTAATCAGGGTTTAGTCAGCATAGCTTCAGAGTGCTTGCTGCTCACACACCTCAGTGGGTGCACTATTACAATAAACAGTGCAACACACACTTTAAATTAGCATTAACTAATGTTGGTTGACCTGACACTGTTGCTACCAACAAGGATATGGATAAATGTTCCTTGAGTATGTATTTAACTATATGATATGGAGTTTTTTGTTTTGTTTTGTTTTGGTTTTTTTAATTATAGGTATATATAGATATAGATATTCAAAACAACAGTATAGTTTTCAAAGGTTTTTTCCCCTTTCCCTTCACACATAACACCCCCAAACAACTCAACCTGACACTGCTGGCTGTTTCCGCATTGACACTTAAAAGAGTTTATTGAATTACCAGTCGGGGAAAGCTTTGTTGTTTGTTGTTCTACAAATGCTACTACATTTTAAAAAAAACTAGAATCACCTGCTTGATCTGGATTGTACACAACATTGGTAAAATGACAGATACAAGGATTTTTTTAGACATATCAACACTGAAACTGGACCTAAATCAAACAAGGTTTGGAGTAATGTGATCTGAGGCCTTGGGGTGTACTGGTCGATACACAGAATATCTGATATTGTGAGGGTTATTTTAGATTAAATCTGAGCCCTTTCAAACTGCTTACATAATCCATCAGAGCTATGTGAAAAATTCCAAAATATGGAGAGTAAATTCAATGCTTTCTGAGCAAACCCACCATAACAACAATGATAAATATGGATATCCTTGGATTTTACATTACTTGTCACATCACACTAACAAGTTTCTGAAACCACAAAATGTTAATGCAACAGTTATATTAAAATGACCACCAAGACATACAGCACATTTAAAGACATTAAAGGTACCCTGTGAAATGTCATTAAAAACTACAAAAAAACATAAATGTTTTGAGTGCTGAGTCAAATTTTTATGTGCATGTTTGCTTTCTAGCTCTCTCTCCCTCTTTTACTGCCTTTTTTGGTATATTGCTATGTTTGTTGGTGCAATACCACACCAAGCTCTTGAGTGACAAAAAGCTAACAGCATGAAACCAAAGGCAGAATTTTTTTGGTTTCACATCCTATTGCTTGCATGTGTGTGGAGACAAACATCAACACAAGCACAATCTTTTGTCAAAAGTGTCACAAGGTAGCTTTAACTTAAATAAAAATGAAATGTTATAAAAGACATTCCTCAACACTGCGTGAAGAGCTGGGACTTTTTGAATCCAAAGCAGTGTTTACTGGCTAGCCCAGTAATTCATTACTGCACTCCATCAAGGACTGGGGACTCACAGGAGACAGATAAAAATAACAATGGTCCAGATCAAAGCAATAGTGGATGATATATCCTTTCCAACCATGGATCAAGTTCCAAGAACACTGGCTCCGAAATTCCCCATATTACAACCAGTAATGTCATTGTTTGACCCTCCCTATCTTGTAAATGCCAGTTTATAACACATGTAAAGAGAGGACTTTTGGTGGTCGTAAAGTTGGTGAGTTCTACAGATTCAATGGACAGCTTAGACTGTAAGGGTGCCAGTTAAATGTGTCCAGAGCTAATCAAAGCATGTGTTCAATGTGTTGGGATTTTGAAACTCCTGTAATCTTGGATTTTACCCAGGAATTCCTGTGCTTGCATTGACTCTCTCTCTCTCTCTGTTATAACTCTATTCTTTCCCTTATTTAAGATGACAGTGCTTTCATAAGGTACAAGAGGACAAAACATGGTTATCATTCTCCCCTCATGTAGGACAGAATAGATTGTTGTCCATACTTATCGGGGATGATCATCATCCCCATTGAAAATGCCATTTTCTCAGAGTTGCTATGGCAACAGGTTGTGCAACATCCACTGTGGGACTTCTGAGTACCACAGAATATTAATTCAGTTGTGTCATCAGCTGTAAGAAAATGGTATTAGGTTTATGGTGTATGGGCTAATGAACAGACATATGGTTGTACTATGGGGAAAAACAAAGCTGATCATCTCCATGGAAATGTCAGACATGTTGCTCAACAAGCCAAACACAGCTGTGGATGAGAGATGCAGAGAGGTGAGAGATGCAGAAAAACACACTGTGCTTGTTTACAGTAAAACAGCAGTCAGGTGTACACTTAGTGTTCATCCACAGTTTTCTGTCATGTATTTCTGCTCAAATGGCTGCTGAGAGTTAACACAACAGGTTTGACTTACTGCATGTAAGCAATTTCAGTTTCACTTTACTGTGCAGTTTTTTGCAGGCCTGGCAATCAGCCCCCAGGAATGCACATTTTGAATCTCTGTCTGTCTGTCTTTCAATTTTCTAGAGAACTGCTCATCCCATCAACATCAACCTTTGTAATTGTGTTACTGAGGACCCAGCAAAGATCTGTGTGGACTGGGAAGTTTTCTGGATGAGCAGTAGTATTGCTATTATATAATTTGCAGTTGGTGAAAACGGCTAACATTAATTACATAACATTTACTTATCCTCAATATGTTAGCACATGGTTCAAAGGACCACAGTGCCTAAGTTTGGAGCCAGAGAGTTGCAGGGTAGCAGTAGACTACAATACTGGCCTTTATATTCATTAACAAAAAAATTCAGGTGCAAATACAGGTGATAAAGTATCTTTCTGTCACTCTTACTTTGAAATTGGAAAATGGTGTCTGAAGCAACTAAAATTACACTTACTAATTATGTTACAGCAGCCTGCATAACACAGTTCTGTTAAATATAATAAGCTGCACTGAAAAGGTGTTGTTGTTTTTCATTATGAATTTTCTCAAAATATACAGGCAATATAATAATAGTAGTATAATAGTAATAGATTGTAGCTAAATCTGTGTGATTAAAGTGATGTAGTGAGGAGGTACAGCACGTAGGGACTATTGCTGCAGCAGGGGCTTATCAAGTTCTTTCATATGAGAGCAACAGCATAAAGAAAACCAAATATGAAGTATGTATGAGTATTGTGCCTTTTGCCATTGCTCTCTCATGAATGAAGCTGATAAGTCCCTGTTGTAGTAAAGGTAATATGAAAGAGGAGAGACTCGGTCGTTGTAGGGTTAAAGGTCCCAGCCAGCAACCATGCTTCCCAAGTCCCACAGCAATGCTCTGTTGACCCTTTGATTGACAGACCAGCTGATGAGGGGCAGTACCTGGGAGCATTAGAAGCCAGGGATTGGATATGAGCTCTCGGTATGCATTCTAATAAGACACTGCCTCACAGAGGAACTGGTCGCGCAGCAGTCCAAGGTTAATCTAGATGTCAACACCTGCTGAGTGCACTGTAGATTGCTGTGGGGTGACCCATCTTTCCATCCACTGTGAAAACTTAATGCAGCAGCTGATTCCTCCCTCCCTCCAGGAGGAAGAGTACAGGTTGGTATTTCGGCACTGCTGTGCATGATTGTTGTCCCTGCAACTGGCGGCTAACCTGCTAACCCACTTGCTTGATTGCTTCCTCTACTCTATGACCACACTGACAACCTCTTCCATGACATGCCCAAAAGAACTTGAGGAGTTCATTTTTTAGGACAGTGTAATCATGATAATAATGATAATGATAATATATTTTGGGGGTAAAAGCAACATCATTGCCAACTATTGTTATTATCATTCTCTCTTATTCTTATTCTCTCTGTCATTTCTCACCTTTGAATATAAATCAAATAAACAGATGCATGGCAAGTTAATGTTGTTTAATTGACATACAGCTCTTGATAATACACTTATCTGACCCTTTTAGTGAAGTGGTTCCACCCAATATGATGAACATATTTTGTGGTTGAAACAAAAAAGTATTAAAGACAGGGAAAAAAGGGAAATTACTGCACATTTATTTACTACAGACTATGCTATAGATATTTACCATATCTTCATTGCTTCTTTCTTCCTTGTAGGATTTATCATTTAAAGAGCTTCTGAATACTTTGAAATGATATCAAGAAAGAACTAAATATAGCAAATGATCAATTATCCTCGTTATTTGCCCAATGGTGTTATTTTGCTGTTTTTAAAGCTAGTTTTGTTTTATAATGACACCAACACTTGCCCTGTACACTACTGCCTTCCTTTAGTTTCCAGTTATAATGAGGGAACTCTTTGGGATAATACACTAGCATGAGAAAAAGTGGCAGATACGATTTTAATACTGTATACATCATAGCCATCCCAGCCATCAGAGCAATTGCAGGGACTTATCAAGAGATGCAAAACTATACAAAGAGTCATCAGCGTATCACCCACTTGAACCTGAACAATTACCGTGACCAAACACCATATTTAAGAGGCACCTAAAGTCACAAAGTCTCATTTTAGTGGTAATTGTCACCCAGTTTCTAACAGTAAAGTCACTTAACCCCCAGGATCTCACCCCCTACTACTATCACACTCATGGCTAATCCTCCCAGCACACCACCTCTTTTGCATTTTGTCAAAATTCATTTATTTTCTCTGCAGATCAACCTAATTAGAAGGAAGGCTTGTGGTGAAAATATGTCTTTATTGCTGTCATCATCAATATCACACTCCTTATCTGGGTCACTGCTCACTGATTGGCTGCATGGCAAATGGAGTGGAAATTTTCCATTTTGTTCAGAGCCTTTCATGTTTCAAACGCCCGCCCACTGGGGAAAGGATGTGCATATTGGAGGGGGTAAACAGTTAACAGGTCTCTTTTTCCCGCAAACACCTTGTTGTGGAGAGAAAAGAAAGAGATGCAGAAATAGAAAATAGGCAAGATAAAGGTTAGCCTGTCTTCTGGGGAGTGAAGGCTCTATTCAATCACACTTGATAAGAAAGCCTTGGGGATTAGTCAAAGGCATTCTCCCTGGGTGGTGTGAAAGCAGCTCTGGGTTCAGGTACTCAACAAAAACACTGTTTACAGTGCGATAGCACTAGAGACTGCTTTGAGGCAGAACAGAAGATTATGATTTCTCAACTTATCATACAGAAGGAACCATTTTTGATCAAATAGCGACCGGCAATTTTGCATTCAAGGTCACGCCATTTGCTTCCATGTATGCAGGTAGGAAAACAGCAAGTATTGGATTATACATATAATGAGCTGCAGTGGAGCTTCTCTTTGTGTTCGTACAACCTCTCCCTCACAAATGAGCTCGCCTCCTCATCTTTGCACCAAAGAGCAGATGCAGAGAATCCTCAGCCCCCATTTCCTCTGCTTGTGTTTTCTATAAAGCCACCGCAGTTATCGATGAAGTTCAGTACCTGCTTATCCAAGGCCAGGTGACACAGCTGAATGCAGTTTGGGATTATTTTCATGAAAGAAGACAGACCATCTCTGGTGTAGAGAGTGAATTATTTCCTTGAATGCATTTTGTGTTTTTAATAGAATCAGATGAGCGTGAATCAGATATTTACTTAATTTTTATATTCACTAAATGAAGTAAATGCACTCATAAAAGCAGTTCAGAAATGATAGCTTTTCTGTATATTTAGGACAATGTATTGATTCAGATCAGTACATGGGCATATACATAAATTCACAATGCAGTTGCCCCAATTACAGAGGTGTGTACCTGATGAAATTTGGGATGAATTCCAGATACATTGTTTCTCACATCTTTTCATCAGTTAAATCCAATTTATCTATATATAATCATTTGTAGAGGCCCTATGGCTATCAGTATTCAGAAATGTTACCATTAATTATAGTTTCGGATTGATTCCTTCTCTCTAAACTGTTTCCCAAGCATGCGCTCATCTGCACTGCTGACAGTGGCCAATTCTAATCAAAACTCTCGTGGGAGTCACAGGCATGTCCGGGCGAATCACAGATTATCAGGAGAGCTACACCTTCCACCAAATCACTATGTCTGTCATTTATATTGCATTGTATTATGTTATCTCACATGGTGTTGAATCAAATCATGTTGGATCACACAACATTGCAGTTGGGGCGAATCACATTACATCACATTAGTAGTTGCCTCATGACTATCTTTAATCTATCAGGTTATTGTATGTTATTTATGCATTTAGATGTGTATCACATCAGCAATTCTCACTCTTCCCTAGTGTATATATTTTGGATTGTCACGCAAATGACTTGGGTGTGTTGAAGCACTTGAATACCAAGAGACAATCCATCTTAAAAAGACAATATACAGTATTCCCTTCGAACACATTCTCAGCAGGAGCTTTCATGTCAAAGCACGAGAGAGGCTGTTCACTGCAGCAGCCAGCTGCTATGTATGAGAGGGAAATACTAATCCCCACTAAATTCAGCAAATAAATAGGCTACTGTTTGGCAACTGAAGAACCAGCTGGGGCTGCATAGGTTAATCTATTAAATGTCACAGCAGGATACATGGAATTGGAAGTTGTTTTTGTGGTCATCATCAGGGGTTTCCCACCCCACCCCAACAACCTCTGTTCAAACATGGATTAGCCACGAAAGTTAGCTGTGGGCTACATCGTGACCCATGTCCTTTTTTAAAATCTATATTATATTATATTTTTAAACTATTAAAATATGCTGAATTAGCTATTAGTTGTCCCTTTTGCAATTTACCCATGGATTTATAATATTGACAAAAAATTAATGTGATGATTCATAGGCAAGTTCTGGAGTTGTACTGACCATCTATTTTGTGTAATTTCTAAACAGGTTTTCTATGTAAATTCATGATGGACATTATATATAATACTATTTTCAGAAAGTCACACAGAGTCTGAGAATAGGTGTATAATGTCAGTGTGATCTGAGTGGACTGAGTAACTAATTCCAAGAGAGAATAGGATTTTTGATGCAAACTGCAGCAATCAGGGGCTAATGGCTTTGAAGTACCTTATTTGCCTCCAAGAGTTGTGTTGCAGCTGCTTCAGCTCCAACTTCTCTCCATGTGAATAGGTGGGCAAAATATGCCAGCAAAGCAACAATAACTAACTTCCTCTTTGTCTTTACCTCCCACATCATGCCCCTCCTTGCAATATTTGAAAATAACACTTTCTTTTAGTGTTATTTCAGTGACCTCATTCAGTATGTGGAAAGAGGACTGGATAGTCTCCAACAGATAGCTGAGTATGTTTTAAAAATGGGGGAATTTTCCAAACACTCTCCACTTGAAAGTATTAAACTTCAATAATAATGGCACACAGGAAAAAGTTAAGTAAACAGTCACTGTAATGGCTCTTGTATCTCAAGCTAATTGTAAAACTTAGTAGTGAAAGAAATGGAAGCCAATGGCTGCAATGGGCTTCAGATAATTATCAGCTGTTCAATAGAGCTTATGAAGTATCACTTGCATTCAGTGGCCTAAAACTGCCTAAAGCTGCACCACATTTCCTAAAAATTGGGAGCTTTGCAGCTGACATATGCATATGAACCAGCTATAACCAAACACCCATTAAAAACAGACAAAAATCATCAGTGTTATGAAATCTTTTCCTCTTAGACTTTGAGGCTCACTTTACACCAGTGACAGTAGATAGAAGTTTGACAGAAAACGGAGAGATTAACATTAATCAGTATAAAATTAAATCAAGAACAAATTTTTGGATTAGCTAAAAGTTCTGTTTTGAACAGTTATGTCTTTCAATATGTCTTTCAATCTACAAGTCATACAGTATGGTGCCTCCAATACTTTAACATACTAGTTTATGAATCTGAACTGTATATATTATATGTCTCTGTGTGTTAACTGGCAATAAAGTTTAAATCTGCAATTTCTGACAAATGCACCTACAGTTTTGGAACAGATAATTTTGTGTTTTTGGAACTTGGTTAGATGCCTAATACTGAATGTTCAAGATATTGCTTGAGTAACATTACATTTTTTCTAATCCCTTCTGCATCCGTCAGACTAATATTACAGGCCACAGTCAGAGCGCACAGATGTTGAAACTTGACACTTGAGGCATTCAAGACTAAACCACACACACAACCTAAACACACAAAACACAGTGTAATTGTAAATCAATAAACAATTACAGTACCACCATCATAACACGCTGCTTACTGACCTCAAATCCCTCAGCACCAACTGTGTCTCCATTTTCCCATTCTTTGCAACAGGGAAGCTAAAACAATAAAGGGATGGCTGTCGTCTAGTATGTGGACACTCGCCAATGAAGCCTCAAGGTATCTGGCAGAAATAAAGCTAAAGAGGTTTATTTTTGTGCAACAACAGACTGTGGACTTGTTTACATTCCATGTTTACTTTAGAACGCACAGTATGTGCATTCTTATGGGCATGAATTTTGCATGTTTCTCACCTGATGGGGGATTTCACATGGAGTTCATCTTTCAGCGTTCATCACGTATGCACCTTGTTCAGCAGTGCACACCATTCATCCATCCATCCATCCATTTTTAACACCGTTTACCCATGCAGGGCCGTGGGGGGGGGGCCTGAAGCCAATCCCAGTTGACAGTGGGTGAGGGCGGGGTACACCCTGGACAGATCGCCAGTCTATCGCAGGGCCGACACATAGAGACAAACAACCATTCACACTCACAGTCCCACCTTCGGGCACTTTAGAATGACTAATCAACCTAACCTGCATATATTTGGAGAGTAGGAGGAAGCCCAAGTACCTGGAAACTAGGAGAACAGAGAGGAACAGAGAACATGTAGAAATCAAGAACCTTCTAGCTGTGAAGCAACACAGGTGAACACAAGAGAGTAAAAAAAACCCACAAATGCACACTGAACACACACTATTCAGCTTTCTAAGAGATTTAGATGAAGACAAGATTTAGTCAAATTCACACATCTTTATAAGACAGGACAAAATGGAAAAGGAGATCGTCTGATTGTTTGAAGACATTTTCTTAAGAGAGTCACATTAATACAAAGATCTATCATGGATTACCAGTATTTTATATACTGCAGTTGTTATACCACATTTTTATATTCTGTAACATGTGTACATGGTAATATGCCAACTTTGCTTCAAAAAGTGTTCAGTTAGTTCATCCAAGAAAAGAAAAAAAGAAAGTAAACTTCTTAAACAATATTCAACTCACCATGAAAGGATTACAATACCCTGCAAATGCTCACAGTCTGTGTCATAATGTCTTTAAGCATTTATCTTTACCACAAGAGAATACACAAAAACTCAATGCTTTGGGTAACTCATTGGATTTGATCCTGCCTTTCATATAAAACACTTAAAATAACTGAATGCTCATTAATGTTTTACATAGTCCCAAGGGGAACAGAGACAACACTGTGATTCTGTGAGAATTCATGTCACGATAATAAGGAAGAGATGTGAAGAGTTCTGATCCAAAATTTTATATATCCAGATACAACAAAAATAAAATCGTTGCCTGAGGTTTTTCATTCATGTCGAAGAAATGTACAGGATCCCCTCTGTAAAAACTCATTTTGTCGACTGAGCACTTAATTACAAATTATTCTTCAAAGAAATATCATTTGGTTTTAGTTTCTTCTTTTTGCTGTTAAGCTTTTTGAGGGTCATGCTTTTCTAGCACATTTTGGAACAAAACTCTTCATGTTTTCCAGTTCAGTAAATACTGTAATTATCAAAAATATGGAACACATACCACACAATTAGCTGATCCACTTCAGTGATTATTATTTTGGATGTTTGATGTCCATGAATTTACACAAGTATCTACCTGTGCCAGTGGCTGCTCTCTGGTTGTAACAGAAGAGGTTTTTATCAAAGCAGTAGATAGGTGTCAAACCTCATCAATGCTGAACATGCAAAGGCCATGAATCTGAGAATGAGTGTGAGTCATGCACAGTTGATGAAAAAGCAACCAGAATAATGAAAAAAAAAAAATATTTTAATTCTGTTGTTCCAAAAAATGAAATGTGAGAGAGGGAACCATTGCATTACTTTTAATGGCTTGTGAAGTGGCAGGATGCTGATGGTATACACCTAAAATACTTTAAAGCAATTTTGGATGCATGATGGAAAATACAATTATCTGCGTTCTCGCCAACAGTCAGATGAGAGGAAAGATATAGCTCTCCTGCCTGTAGGATAAAGATGAAGCTTCAGCAGCCGCTTAGCTTAGCTTATTTAGTTTAGGACACAGACTGGAAAATAAGCTAATGTAGTTCTGTCCAAAGATGAATAACTGCATCCACCTGCCAGTACTTTTACAACTCACTAATTAATATGCTATTTGTTAAGGGAGACAGATGGGGCTAGCCAGCCCATCATGTCTGGGCTAGCCTCTGTTATGTTAGCATCTGTAACTCAGTCCAGTCTCTCACGAGTCAGTCTCACAGGATGTAGACTACATCTGACCGCAGGCATCGCATTCCCATTCACTTCCTACCCAGTACTTTTTTCAAAATCCCCTTCATCATGAGAAACATCAAAATACTCAAAGCTAACAACCAAAACATTGAAAGCAGAAAATTTTGACAAAGATTCTGATCTTGAATGTGTCTTTTACTGTTTTTGGTGCATTCATTTTGCAGGGAATTAGCCGTTTTAATAATTGCTTTCCCACGTGCAAATGTTCCACCAAAACAAATTCCCCCCAAAAAGTAAGGCTCTGTTCAAAGGTTGTTATCTTATTTTTCTGATCAGAAATGCCAGTATGAATTTGAAAGACTGGAAAAGTGTAATTTCAATCTAGATCTCTGAAACATTATTGAAGAAGCATTATAGGTGTCGGGTAGGTAGAGTTTATTCCCTTTGGACAGAGCCTGGCAATCTGTTTCCTGTTCTCACTCTTTAATGCAAAGATAGGCTAAGTGTCACCTGGCTGTAGCTTCATATAGAGCCAGCAGATTGAGAGAGCGATATCTAATGCTCAGCAAAGAAAGTAAACACAGTAAGTGCATTTTCTCAAAAAGTTAAGACATTTCCTTATGTTACAGATTTTCTTAGCCTGTGTAGGCTAGGCACACACCTATGCCTAACGAATGATTTGTACTCTCAGTTACAAAAATGTTTTCTTTAGACTGGAAAAGCAGTTTTACACCAACAAGCCTGAAAATGACAGAACAGTTTCTCAAAGCGTGTGTATGTGTTTGAGGGGTGTGGTGTAATACATTACTTATCAACGCATTATTCTCACCATAAAAAGCAAATGAACTGGAAAGTGAATATGAGGCTTTATAACCCCTTTGGAAAAGTGTCGTGTTGAACCATGGCTCAGAGTCATCCCCCATTCCCCAAAGTCCATGATTCAGTGTCAGCGGGCTTTTCGAACTGTATCCACTGCTATTCACCTTCAACACACAAGAGACAACTTACCGGCACTGACACAGGTAATTGTCAAGAGAAATCTCCTCTAGATTAGGATGAAAACAAATACCATAGCTTTAACTTTAGCCACCCAGATTACAGTCAAACAAAGAACCAAAATAACATCCAAAAAAATAAGTTAACATAATTTTGACACGTAAAATTTTACAATATGTACATTATTTTTAAATTAAAATAGATTTGTCAGTTGTCTGATTGGGTAGGTCCTCTATAGAGTGCTCCTTTTTATCAACCATCCAGTGTTATTCCACAGAAGCAGAGTTCCCATTAAAAGCTCAATGCCAGCCAATCAGAGTGCAAGTAAGGCTTCCATCATCAAGTCCCTGCCGATTGGTCCAGTTGGTTGGTAACGTCTTCAGACAGGACCAAGCCCTTAGCAAAGCACATGGCAGACCCTCCAACACCTTGACAAAAAGAAATAAATATAAAATATATGTAATATTTCTATATATATTCAGAAAACCAAACCCAGGATAGATTTTAACTCTGATGTGTTCTCTCTACAATATAATCAAACTGTGGCCATTTTCCTATTGCCAGTCCACATTACTTCCCTTTGTCTCCATTTTTTTGTATTTTTGCAGTTTTTTTGAGGGGAAAAAGTCTTCTTCAAACCTGTACATCTTATACGCAAGTAAACAAAATGTAAAAGTGCGTGGTTTTTTTGAATACGTTTTATCCACTATATCCAAAAGTGTTGCAGGCACTTAAGTCCTTCCCAAACATTGTTGATGTTTTTCGACAGTGGAGCAGGTTGGTTTGGTTATTCCTGGATTTGTGTATGTCGGTCTATCTGTATGTCTCTGTCGATCTGTCTGTCTGGCGAGGAACGGGCCATCCAGGGCTGCTGCTAGCCCAGGATGTCCAGGTAGACCGGCGTGGCTTTTCCCATGGCAAACAGGACCTTCTGAATGTCCTTAATGTTCAGTCGCTGCTGCGGTTCCCTCTGCCAGCAGCCCAGCATGATGTCATACACCTCCTTAGGACAAATCCGTGGCCTCTCCAGAACCCGGCCCTGGGTTATGCACTCAATAACCTGCAGAGGAGAAAGGGCAATGGAGTGAGACAGATGATTTTCCCTGACTGATTGCTTTGCTTTGCTCATAATGAGAAACTAGTGACACTGAGCAGACTGTCCTTTGAGCTTTGAACTAATGAAACTAAGATTAAAGAAATTCACAGAATGCATTCAGTCTCAAATTTCTGCAGTATTAAGGGGGAAACCAGATTTTGTTTTCTGTCTCATAACATGGAATAACAATAACACTGATTATCTGAGTGGGTGGAGGTTTGAGATCTTGCTAATAGGATGAATGATCATTTCTGTGTTGGACTTGTGCTCTAATTACTATTAAATGATTGCTGTTTTGACAGTATGACTTTATTATTGTGTCAATTTCAGGCCCCTGTAGCTTAAGAGAATGGTTATGGGTCTTTTATTGTGAAATGACTATGGCTGCAAACAAAATTCCACTGAAAACTTGTTGTTTTGAGGGATTTTTTGTTTCCTTTTAGCAATGTTATTTACACCTCAAATATGTATTTTTCTGTTTTAGGTTCTTCATTGTTTAAATGTGTAGAATAATTACCAGCCACACTGAAAAGGAGAATCGTAAACAAAGTGCAGTGCCATGCAATTTCATGCTTTAACAAGCTAGCAGCACAGCACCAGGGTGTCAGAACAAAGAATTTCATAATCTACTACTATCTGAAGCCTAATTTTGTGGAAATGTACGACAAACTTAATCTGTCTTTAAATAAATAGGTTTACACTCAAGAGTGTCAAAAATACTGAAAATATACACACTGCTCTGATGCTCCACTTTTTACATGTGTTCACCAAGGTAATGTCTACTTTTTTTGTTCTATTGTACCACTCAGTTTGTCACATCTTAACAAACCTGGCAGACAGGCTGCCTGGAGACTGAGCTGATGCAAGATTGACACCTGCAAAGACATATAGTGAGTCTTTGTATAATTCCTAGATCACATTCCTAGATCACAATTATCCGACAGTAAAGGCTGCGGTGGATGTGGCAACAACATTGGATCAAACAGATGAGAGAAAATAGTAACGTGATCATGAATGGCAGTGAATACAGCTGTGTAATGCAGTAGTGGTTTTGTGACTTGTGGAAACTTTTTGATATTTTCACAACTTGTCACCTAGTGCAAGGTTGTGGGTATAGATAATGGTGGCAATTTATTTTCCTGCACTTCCTATTACAGACTTACCAGACCGCAATATTGCAATTACATCCGTTGACATTAGCTAGCATTTCCAGTCAGTCATCAAATTAAAACATGGCTACAAAGGTTTAGGGTTGCAATTAACACGAATAATAAATATGGTATTTCCAATGATTAAACTGGTAACAGATTCAGCATGTAATGTTGTTGCCCAAAATGTTCTATACATCCTGATCCATCAATTTTTTTTTCTCTATCTTCTATCCTCTAACTTCTTTTTTCATTTCTTTTGAACAATTGAACAAAATTTCAATAATCAGAGAGATACTGAAGTGTGTCAGTTTATATCACTTTGATACAAACTGAGCTTGCACATTTGATGAAGGTCACAAAATACTGAAATGACAACAAATTACACCGGAATGGGAAATGTATCCTGTAAAATATGCTATGCAAGCTATGAATGAACACATTTGTGTTTCTTTTTTTGCCAAAGGTCATTCACAACACCATTGTTCAATATATGGCAATGTGGTAAATGGTGACTGCAGGATAAACTTTGTGATGTTTGTGTAAATATAAATCTAAGACTCTGACTGTTAAGGTTTCACCATCCAGCAGATTATTTTTAGATTTGGCCATCAAGGATAATTTTAAGACTCAAAGTGCTGGTGCATGAGGGCATAATAAAGAGCTCCAGTTGTTATGTGTATTCTTTGCAGAAACAATATGTAACTACAAATATCATTACATACACTGTCATTACTTTTGATACATAAGGGAAAGGTTGTGATTTTTGAACCCTTACTTGATTATCCTACAATCACAGCAAAAGGCTTGACTCCAATCCCTTCACTTAACAAGGAACACAAATGAATAGATAAGCAGTGGGATTCTCAGCTGCAGGCAGATGTCACAGACTAGACAGGGATTTTCTGTGACCAAGAAGCCCAGGTGGTATTGCATTATCTCCAAATATAGTTTTCACTACTTTTTTCTTTTGAATAGCTGTAGGATTATTTAATATCAGCTTGTACCAGCTGTTTTACAGTGACTCATATTCTGCATGCATATTCTTTTTTTGTAGCTGCGCTGTTATGTTGTCCGTGTCTAGCACATCATTTTATACACATTTCCCCATTATTCACATTCATATTTTATATCTGGAAACTCCACTAAAATTTCATCAAGTTTTGCTGGTTTGAAGAGTGTTTGGCAGCACAGCAGTTTGCTTGTAAAAGTCAATTATTATTACTATATAGCCTTGGTGGAGAACCCTGCCTGCTTGAAAAACATTCCTACAGTATCCAGGTAACAATTTATCAGCGTCACTGATGCCCATTTATAATTGTTGGAGTAATGTATCGCTGTGTAATGGGTTAGACAAATATGATTGGTAAGTACAATATTCCAATCAAACACCACCTGGAGACAAAATTACATTGCAAAAACAGATAGTATATTTTCCCTTTTTCAGCTATGACAATATTGCTTAAATAGTTTTCGGAAGATTAAATCTTCTGAGCGCTTCATTTAGTGTCTCAAAACTCCTTGTTGTCAGGATACACAGAAATGTGCAAATCCCAATTTTCTGTCAAGCCCAAGAAGATCCGGATGTTTCAACTGAAATGTGTAAAAGTGCTGTGTGTGCCACATGCCAAGTTATTCTTTGAGGTCAATTTAATTTTCTCAATATGCCCGCTTTACAAGAGTAACCCTAATTGAATTTTATTGATTCAAAGCAGAGCCTCCAATGAAAAAATAAACCAATCATGGCTGTTATGTAATGCAGCATCTTGTCTGGTGGCAAAGCAGCATCAATTTATCACCTCGTTGGGCCAGCATGAGTCTCAGAGAGAGAAAAGAAACAACACAAGGCAGTAGATTAAGATCCACGCTGGCAATGTTCCTTTAAATCTATTAGAATGTTCATGCTTTCACTTTAACTGAAGCAAAAACCCTAGATGCTCAGTGAGGGAGCGCCTATCTATGCAATGCCACCCTACTCCCTCCCTCTTTAACAACACAGATCAAGTGAACATACTGCTTTTACTAAAACAGTAATAAACACTTTAAGTAGATTTCACCTTTTACCACTGGATAACCTTAAGGTATAATTTTCAATGTACCAATGGAGGCCTGCAGCACATGCGTTGATAATACAGTATGTATGTACTGTATCTTGTGGAGGTTTGTGTACATGCTTCAGGCATTTTGTACCTCATTGTTACCCAGCTGAAACCAAGGCTGCTTCCCATAAGTAAAGATCTCCCACAGGATGACTCCAAAGCTCCAGACGTCGCTTTCCGTGGAGAATTTCCTGTACATGATGCTCTCGGGCGGCATCCAGCGAATAGGTAGCATGGTATGTCCTCCAACCTGAGGAGAAGACATTAGACAAGAAGCAATGTTTATTTATGTTGTACCTAAAACACAGATTAGTGTTTTCAGTCATCAACAGAACTCCCAGGTGCCTGGGGATTTCCTGTCTTTGTATGTAACTGATACAACGGGCTTAACATCTCATGAATGTATACTGTGCTGCTGGATGCTGACACTGATGCTATACAGGAAAATGCTGACTTATCTGCTACCGGCTCTGTATGTATTGAATCTTTGGATGTGAAATTCTGGAGGTTATAGTATTGAAATGCCCCTTTGTTCTTCATCAAAAATAGCAATCTTTAGTCCCGTCTTTGCAGGGGTACCAGTATTAAGTATAGGATAAAAAGCTCTCAAAGCGTGGAACAAAATATATTCTAATCAGTTTTAATATAAGACGATTTCAATCAATGGGTTAAGAAAGCCGCTGAATATACTATATGCTCATTTGAAGTCTCATGGTAAAGAAGTTAATGTGGCTGCTCATGTGAGTGTTTAAATTCCCTTTTTGTGTGATCACAGTAAATGCTACATATCAACATGCAAACACTCTGCATTCATAAGACGGTTTGCAGGAGATATGAGCTGTAACAGCTTAAATGTCTGCAGACCAACAGAACATGAAATGAAGTCCCCCTTACTGTAAATCCTCTGAGGCTGGATATTAATCAATTAAACAATCATCCATTAATCATCCTTGCTCTCAGCTTCCATTAGCAGGCATTGTTTTAAAATCAATTTCCCATTCTTGTCAGTGCATGTGCTTTAATCATGGCGGTGATGAGCTGGACAAGAGTGATCTAGGAATGAGCAGCAAAGTATTGCAAGTTTCAGCTCCAAATCCTTGGACAGTGTTAATTACAACGATAATTGTAAAGCTCACGAGTCAAAGCACAATATTGACAGATAATGTTATTAGCATGCTGCTGGGATCTGGGATCTGAACTGTTGCTGTACTTTATTTCCCGTCATAAGTGGATCACAGTCATGATGCTAAATCGTAATTTATGAGCCACTTACAAATTTTCCAGAACTTTCAACCAGGTATCTGTGTAACTATTATAACCATATACAGCCACCTATTATTGCAAGACCAATGTTCCATACTTAGGTCATGTGATAACCATTTGAACTGACCGAACATTGAAAAAACTTCTTAGCGAACCTGTTGAGGAAGACTGAGATGTAGTTGAAAGCCCAGGGAAAAACACCCCCAAAAACTAATAAATGGACCTGAATTTCAAGGTTACCCTCAAAATCAAATGAGTTTTACTTTGCATATATGATAAGGCTCATGGATGAAAACAGAACATATACTGCATATATATATGTGTATATATATAAAATACAACAAAAAATAGACAAAATGAATCAAATAATGACAATTGAATACTATACTTTACAATATATTAGTATAGTGATAGTAAATGTTTTGCCATATAGAACCTAACATAGCAAGTGAGATAAAGTTAACATAATAGTGGATACAAGTGCTTATTAATTGTCACTACCATAACACACTAATTGATCTAACTAACTAACTAACTGATCATGCACACAAATTTAATATTGATATATTTTTACTTCCAAATGGGAACATGTTACTTATCAACTCAGTAGATACAAAGCAACACTTGCACTATTTATTGTATGGAATTTGTTGTCCTATCACTTCTTGGTTTCCCTTTTTTTAAAATCTAGATCAGTTTTGGCCTTCGCTGTTGTTATCTTGACAATTTTGTCAAGATAACAAGGTGGATTTTCCTATCCTGTTGAGGTTTTTATCTCTAAGTCGGGGCAAGTACTTCTACAGAGTATCAGACACCTGTCTATCATCCATCCATCCAGCTAACCATTTAGGTACTTCTCTATGAATAGGAAGGAATAAATGAAATCAAATGCAGAGCCAGACACACAGCATAAACTCTAAAGTCACCATTAGGACAACCTATTATCTTGTGGCTGCACTCATCCTCACATGGTTCCTCTACTCTATACTTCTGGGTTACAGGACAATCATTTCATTCATTCAGTCATAATAAGCTCTTCTCCCAACCAGCTTCAACAACTGTGTGCATTCAGCTGTGAGGCATATGGAATATAGAAAAAATAACAAAAAAAATTGTTCTCTTTGAAAGTCAAACATAATCTCCTTCTGTCAGCCAGATACAGCACATGAATCTTCTGGACGTTTTAAAGAAACATGAGATTTGTCAATCTGTCAAAAGGCTGCTCCTTACTGGGCATTTATTCAGAATGTCCTCTAGTTTGTGCATTTCATCAAATTTAGATGTTGAGTACGAGGCCTCTGTTTGTTTGGCTTTGCTTGTCCTTCATCTGTAACTCTCTGTTAAAGCCCTGGATTGAGTTGCATCAGCTATTTGTAAATCTATTACCAAGTTTATGTGTGTGTGTGTGTGTGTGTGTGTGTGTGTGTGTTTATGTATGTTCTCCTAGCTAGTTTCAAAGTAGTTATTTATTAAATCAGCCAGCACCATTGAAGCTTTAAAGAACTGCTTAACATTTTGAGAATAATGTTAATTTCTTGTCAAGATTTAAAGAAGAAGATTGATATCACTCTCATGTCTGTAGGGTAAATACAAAGATTGTGCTTCTGCTGAAAGACTGGAAATGACAATCCAGCCTCATGCTGTCTGAAGATAGACTTCTTCTCGAAGATAGATTTAGCATATATTCTTTCCAGTCTTTGCTAAGCAAAGTGATTACAGGCCATAGCCTTGTATTTACTGTAAAGACATGAGAGGATTCACCAGCATCTGTTTTTCCATATCACTCTCTGAAACATGGCTTTACCTTTTCCTGAGTAAATCAGTTTCCAGGAAACACCAATGATGCAATACAACAAAGATGGACAACACATATCCACTTCCTCCCACTGTACAACTGGCCAGGCACTTTTTCCAAAAATCTGTTTGAGCAAGGTTGGAATGGCGTGCAATTCTTTTGAATCAGATTGAATGAGGTATACTTGTTTCTGAATATTTTGCACCAGTTTCGACTGTAGAACACCACAATGAAAAATTGCTGTTACAGTGTCTTGAATAAGTCGAAATCTGGTATACAGTGCAGAGTGCTTACTGACCAGTGATATCATGAGGCTGTGTGCCTCCCTTACATTAAACACAAATCGATATTTGTACACATGGCCTGGAGGTCAACAAGACCATTAGAGATGGTTTTCTACAACACCTACACCTACATGCTGACTGTGAATCAAAATCACACTCCATTAACCTCCAGAATGTCCAACTTTTGGTCTTAGTGGTGTTTCAGCAAAACAAATGGAGGGCATCCTTTCACTTCCAGCTCTCCCTCACTGAAAAAAAGTAATTTCAAACTGTAAACAGCCTTTTACTCTTTCACCTCTTTGAACAAGTGATTGGATGTAAGCAGAACTAAAAAATAAAGTCTTAAAACATATCAAAATAACTTTGCATCACAGATAATTTACACTTTGAATCCCTATTTGTTATGACAGAAATGCAACATTTTGTTGAAGGTAGTAAGTAACACCGAGTGCTATGTTCTGGACCCCCCGCATCATTTATCTCAAAGTCCAGAGAGGGTTTGCTGAGCACACACTTATTTTCAGCCCCATCCTGTTTCACATTAATACATTTACACACATTTACACCACAGAGCTGCCCAGTACAACCATATTTTTTTTCTTATCCCACCAGGGGTTAACTGGTTTTCTCAACTGCAATTCAGTGCTGAGCTGTTAAGTGAGGAGAGAACACTTCTGTGCCATTTTCCCCAGACCCTCCGGTCACAATTCTGCTTGTCTATAACTTGCCCCAGGGCATCTGAGGTATTAGCAGAATCGTTAAAGACGGAAACATCCTTTACCTCCTAATTTTTTTCAACTCCTCCCTGCAAGCTCACTCTCAGGATGAGTTACAGCTTAAACAAGCATTATCCATCATCACACTGGAAGACAAACAAAACCATTGTTTTTCTTCAGTGGTAGGCCAGATAAAGTAGTAACTATGGTTAACATAAATTTGAAAGGTGTTTCAAATTAGATGCCCTTTTACTACATCTTGAACATCCACAATATTTGAGAGTCCCAGAATGAATTTTGTGCCATTGAGGTTGGTTGGCAGTAGTTTTCTCTTTTGCGTTCACCCCCAACCTCATTTGCCAGGGTTCTACTGCAAGCTAATGGCCAAATGAAGGCTGACTTATACAGTACCTGGTCTCATTAGACATGACACGTTTTAGTACTGTACACAACATTAAGCCAATATTGATGCCGAGACTAGTTGCCCTTGTTGTGTAAAGCCTCTGGGCTGAGCCAAGCTAGGTGGGCTGAAAGTGAGGTGAAGGAGTTGGCGAGGGGCTGTATACCAATCTGTCCCCTTGTGGAGCTTTATAAAGATTAAACAGAATTAATTAAGTTCCTGTTAGCCTAAATGACTTATCTGAGGTCCACCCTGCCCATTGCATGCAAGGCTAAACCTCATCAGATGCATGCTAATGATTCCACCGCCATCGCCGTGGCGAGGGGCATTAAAACTGGCTGACTCTGTGCTTCCCAAATGACTGCATGCTATCACCTTGGGTTTTTGTGACAAGGCCATGGCAATTAGCTTGGAACATGAGGGAAAAGGAAAAAAATGGCTGAACACATAATAAAAATAAAATAATTGCCCCTGTAATTATCCTCATCTTTCTCACTCAATGTCACATCGAGAAGCTGGCAATGCTCTGCGGGGAGTGAGGAATGAGTCTGGGCTTTTTTTTGTTGCTGTGTAAACTGGATTAGTGATCTGCCTGTCCCTCCGTGGCAGGGGAGTGATTGGATTAACGGCGTGGAGAGCACAGCAGCGTGGCACAGGGATAGATTACTGGCCCAGTTGGGCTCTTCGTTGGGCGCTCTGCGGCCTGCAGGGAGCCCTGGGAGGCCCCAGACATCTTAAAGGGCCCTGATAACCATCTAGACACACTCTCCCTACTCTAACCACGCTGCTATCTCTGCTCTCCCAGCTCAAACAGCAGCGAACACAAGTTCACTTTTAGAGGCTATGATGTCCATTAGGTTTCTACCTGCTGCGCTGCTGCCAAGTGGAGATAAAGTGGTATCTACTCTGGTTGCTGCATGCCGGTGGGTGGTGAAAGTTTCTGAAGGTTTTCAAAGCACACTCACACTGCACTGCTGCAATCTTGCAGGTTTACATTCACTTTTTCAGTATTTAACTCTCAAGACCAACTCATACAATATCATGTATGGATGGGTAGCTCCTTGTGTTGTGCTTCTGCTGACTTTGTAACTGCAGTCTGAGTATGCAATTATTTGTGGTAGAAGTCTGTATCATGCACATTTCTACATGGG
The DNA here is from genome assembly GCA_016785225.1 of Psettodes erumei. Lineage (NCBI taxonomy): Eukaryota > Metazoa > Chordata > Actinopteri > Pleuronectiformes > Psettodidae > Psettodes > Psettodes erumei. The sequence goes on along the minus strand of JAFBJZ010000601.1, from coordinate 416,278 downwards.
TCATATTTTGTTTCATATATATACTGTGCATGTGTTCATCTATATATATATAAACAGGAACAAAATTAGAGCAGTGGTTTGTGGTAATTAAAACCATTGATTGGTTTTCTTGCCAAGATTTAGATAAGAAGATTGATACATTCATATCTGTTCATTAAATATAGGGCTAAATCCAGAAGCCAATTAGCTTAGTTTAGCATAAAGCTAGGCTTTGTATGAAGATGAATAGGTTTCTTGGCAGAAAGAGTGGTTTTAGAAACCATGTTCATTTAAATGGGTGTAATTTAGATTGAAGGTAAAGAGAGAAATAAAGCAATTGCAATTTTAATACCTTAAAATAATCAGCATTTTTGAATGGTGACTATTACAGATTTTGCTGCTGGCTACCTTGCAGTTACAAGACTTTAAGAAGTTATTGCTATTGTCCAAGAAAAGGTCTGATACAGTCACAAAGTCCAACCTGTCAATTTTCCACTTTGGTCTTTGTGTGGATTAAACAAACAAGATATAATGTGTAAATTACTGACTTTTAGAAGTGCTGGCAGGCAGGTTTTGTTGCCTTTGGAAAGACACAGGCTCACAGCTTTTTCACTCTGCATCAAGTCTCAATGCTAAACTAATCTAACCAGCCACAGGTGGTAAATTTAAACACATAAAACCAAGCACGTTTCCCAAAATGTTGAAATAGCTCTAAAAACACAGAAGCTGTATTTCTTGGGCTGTCTGAAGCCATGAGACATCCTCTAAGGTCAAAAGTAGTATCTCCTCAATTTCTTACAGTTTATTACTCCATAAAGTGTAGAGTGATCATGTAAGACAGGGATGCCAGGCTAGGACAAAAAAAGACCCAAGGGGGAGAGGCAAAACAGACTTTTTTCATCCCTTTCTGCAGCAGTAATAAATATGGCCTGTGTACTCATTAGCACCAAGCTGTATACAGTGTTGAGGAGCTTGTGGTTGATAAATAATGCAGCAGAGGAGCGTCTGTTTGATCCTTGAAACAGTACAAACCTGGGGACCATTTTTCTTCAAAGCAAAGCAGTGCAGGTAAGCACAGGCCTCCTGGCAGAGTCACAAAGAACACAAAGTCCTTGAAACTGAGTCATTAGATTATAACATTATTACAGTGTTTGATAGTCATTAGTCCATGATTCAAAAGTGCAGGTGCTGGCTTCCAAACGAGTTCTATTGTTGTTGCTCTCTTTTAGATATGGTTAACAGGACATATGCTTTTTCTCAATGCAGTCCTGCTTTACATTCAGACATGGTTGCACTCATTGAAATGAAGAACAGGACCCCGCCATTGCTAAATGAAAACAGTCAATCTGCAAGCCAACCTCAAGAGAAAAGTCTGAAGAATGTTTAATATTCCTGAGCAAAACAGCAGAAACTGTAAGCTTCTACATCTTATCCTTTGACAAGAACCTTTATGTCACTGTTCATAATTTGGCTGCAATGAGCAGTTTTGAAGTAATTTCTCTCCCTGTCTTAAAGGATTGATGCTGAACATCACAGAGTACTTTCAGCTTTCAGAAAGCCAAAGAGCAAACCTTTCTGGAATGTTTCTCATGTCACCAGATATTGTATTCAACTCAAATCACAAAAATACAGTTAATTATTATAACAAATCAGGGAGCACATTTCACTGACTCCTGCTTCAACATAACCTGTTGAAAATTGTACAAATGTAACTGGTTATTATGAGAAAAATGACAGAGGGAAATTAGCTGTCAAGGGCCATCAAATTTGCTGCAATGTATGTTGTACTAGGAACACTCATTTCTGTTTTGAAGAGGGCATGCAATACAAAGAAACCTGTTATTACACTGTGAGAAAATAATCTAATAATGGTCTAAAAATGATGTTTGAGACTTGCAGGTTGACAGAGCCCATGAATGAGCTCCTCCATCTGTGCTGTTCCTGCAACATGTCTTTCACTCTGTCTGCCTTATTTCACCTTTAATGCATTGGCACCTTTAGATCATTCACTGTCATTTATACCTACCTACACATGCATAATTCAGAGCTTCCCTCTCTGAACTCAGGAAAACATTACCCGATATATCGTGAGGCAGTGGTATAACACACCTGCATAGAAGGCACCGGTGCTGCTGTCGGCCTCTGCAGGTTCTGCACTTGTCTCTTTTGAAAAAACACAAAAGCATATTCAGAGCAGGCGGAGCAGGATGTGACAGAGAGATGTTATTTAGGACAATATTCATCTCTTTTTTGAAGTTGTTCCCTCCTTCTGCAAAGTGTCTCGGGAGTCCCAGAGGGCAACAAGCGTCAATACGACTAGTCAGCGATGAGAGGATTGTGTTCTTGGCAGGGTGCTACTATTTATAATCACTCAACACAGGGAAAGTGTCCAATACTGTTAGGAGCTCCTTATCTCTGGGCTCTGTCAATATTCCTCTATGGAGGCGGGCAGCGATGCTATCACAATGCTGCACAGCAGCTTCACACAGGCATACACACACACAATAAACACAACACAACACAAAATTTGAATTTACAGTGGTCTCCATTCATGAACCATTTTTCTAGTTTATTCTCACTTTCTCACTGCAGTGTTTGTGTGTGTCTGTATCTGTGCTGAATCAGTAAATTATTCAATAAATTATTCAACCATGTGAAATTTCCTCAATAAATTCAGCACTGAGTTTCATAGGAAGGAACCAACATTTGACTGAAAATGATGGCTCAGACTAGCACACTTTTCTTCACATGTTTATCAAGTTGTAATCACAGAATGTGTTGTGATTGGAGGACACATGCACACACACAGGCACCAGTTGTAGTAAATAAAGCTAACTTTATGTAAATTTTTACACAGTTTTACTAGTCTGTACTTTTATCTTTCCTTGCAAGTTGGACTGGCCACTTCCTGTCACACTGTGGCTCTTGCAACATCATTGTTAGCTGGGGCAGTGTGAAGTCGCCAGCTGTTATTTTTTTCACCTTTCAGTAAGGTGTATAGTATAAATCTCCACAATAATGTCAAGGATATCATCCCTCACTGACTTCCCACTTACCAATATTGCTTGTGTGGGGCACTGCAGCAGTAGGTAAGTTTTTTTTTTTTACCATATATCCCCCCCTCTTTTATTATGATACCATATCTTGCTCACACATGTGCATAATCTCAGAGGGTAGACAAAGGAGAACACCCACGTTGCACTGCCCCAAGGCACTCTGTTAGGTTTTAAAACCAAAGCGTAGCTCTCTCTGTCCTTTGACCGAAGAGTTAAATCTCAGCATGTACTGTATATATTATGGTGGTTGTTACTGGTTGTTACTGAGCAACTCTACTGGAATAGTTAAGGGAAGGGAATTTGAACTTGAGTTGAATGTGAGTTGTTATTGGGTTCTATAGTATAAAGCTTATTGACATTAGAAACATTTATACCACTGCCTAACAATGCAAAACACAGACATCCTGAGGCACAGGACCTATATTTTATGATGTTTAAAACAGGAGAATGACATTAAAAGTAATTGTGTGTGCAATTTAATGACTGATGTTCTTTGTCATACGACATTTTGTTAGCAAGTGACCATAGCATAAGCAGGTATAATACCCTGCAAATTCCATTCTGTAGCATCATCCATCGTGGAATGTACAACTTCTTATTATTGTTACGTGATGTGTCATGAGTAAATTTGTGTCAAGGCATCATTGACAGCTCCCTGGGGGGATCTCAGACTGGCTGCTATTCCAGAGCTCTATATAAAAATCTTCATCATCAACAAGGTCAACACCTACATATCATTAATTAATGTTTTTGCATTCATGTTAATTTGTTCCTTTTTCCGACTTGAATTAAATAACAGAAAATGGTGCTGCACAAACCCTGTCTTCAGATAGGTAAGCACCCACCTGCTTGTGCCTGAGGCTGTGTGAACTATCCTGGTGACATGTATGCAGTTATCTAACAGTAACAGTTATCTTTCCTCAGTTTTCACTAGCATGAAGTTTGACAGCTGACTGTACTTTTCCAAAGCAAACATGTCATAGAAAAGACAAGCACACATGTGAAGAAGGACAGCAATGCTAATATGTAATTGGTATTAGAGATACTGTTGCCCAAACCCAAATATGTTCCTTGGACCAACTTTCTCTTGGCAAAAGTAAACCTTTTTTTGTTTAACCGTTTTTGTTGTTGGAATTCTGTTCTGTTTCTTAACACTTTCCTTGTTCCACAGAATTTTTGTAATTCTGTATTGTAATTCTGTAATTTATAATATTTACAACATAAAGACTCACTCAATGTCACTTGATGAAGTCAGTTTATAATGTAAAGACCAAAATCTACCATTCAAGTCACATCCAAGTGAAAACAGTGAGCACAACAACAACGATTCATAGGCAGCACACACTCAAAATAAAAATGTCTCACACAAAATCAATGCATGTGTTCTCCCTTTAGGGAGGCCTGCTGCAAAATTTGTTTAACTTATATGGAAGATCTGCAGAGTATGATATGATACCATGAAACTGGCCTACTTGAAGCCACCAGTGTCACCATGATAATACCACAGTAAGCCCTGAATAATATATTTCTGAAGTGTGGCTGGAATATGAGTAGGTCATTAAGCTATGTCACAGGGCAAGAGAAACACCTTTGACATTCTATAATTTAACTATATTTTCACATGCACAACACAAATGTAAATGTTAGTTGTTTGAAGTGTTATGTTGGTCTTAACTGCATGCAAACGCAGCTGCTCTGCTCAGATCAGGGATCTTTTAGGAGAATTATGCATGACTGTTTTTAATAAAGTCAGAGTAATGATTTTCTGTTCCCCATGAAACATCTTGAGCTCATTGCCAACCTGACACTTCTATATCCACTGAGGGCCACGAGAGTTCGTGAGCATGATTATACGAGGCGCAGTCAACCACTCCACCAACCTGCCTTGAATAATATACAGTATATTCAGGTTTAAATAAAATACACACCAAACAGGTGGTGTACATGGAGGAGCCATGTACCAAACACTAAAAGCATCTCACTCAAATATTCTTACTAATTATTTTATATGTGCAGGGATGTTCACCCAGCAGGCAAGTACTTCTTAACTGCCGGCATTGCCCCCAGCTAAGTCCAGACTGGGCCAGCTGTCACTCTGGGGAAACAGAATCAAGCACACCTAAAGTCCTTTCACATGACCAGCCTGTGTGAAGGAGACAGATCTATAGCAGTGATGACTTCATAATATCCACTTATTTATTCAACAAAATGCTAAATTCTTCAGCCCAGCATTTACAGCCTGGTTTGAAGCATTCAGAGTTTCTAATCGTGTTAAACAGTAGAGAGGACATGAATAGAAAACTATATAAACAAGCCTCTAAGCATCTGGCAGGAAGCTAAGCAGGCTCATCTCCTACCACAGTGCTAAACCTCTCCATCCTTGCCTGAATGTATAAGGGCCGGTGTGGGGGCTTGGGGCTGCACTGTAAGCGAGAACTCCTAAGTCTCCTTAAGAAATCAAATATGGGAACAAAAATAACAAAAAAAACAAAATGACTCAGGAGAAAGCAGCAGTCTTCTCCCCTCAGAAATGGCTTGTTTGGTTAGCAGCCCTAGAGGATTTATTTAGGGTTGTTTTCAGGAACCAACCAAGTCAAAAGCATTGTGAATACCCACAATTAAAACTGACTTTTTTGTGATTAAAGCTTGTCTGTCTGTTGCACAATATAGTCTCCAGTCTGAGGTACAGCCAGCAGCAAGTACCACAAAGTTGATGTGAAATTAAGAGTTTTTACTTTTAAACATAGTATGGGAGCAAGGTTACAATGGAAGCATCATTTGAGGTGTGGCAAAAGCTCTGAGCACTGAGAAACAATTCAGGTCACATATAACAAAAATATAAGAAAAATAAAGATCCTGAAGTCTTACCCTGTAGTAGTCGCTGCTGTAGATGTCCCTGGACATGCCAAAGTCTCCAATCTTAACCAGAAGGCCATTTCCCACCAAGCAGTTGCGGGTTGCCAAATCTCTGTGGACAAAGTGCTGGGAAGCCAGGTAGACCATGCCTGAGGCAATCTGGGTGGCAATATGCAGCATCTGGGAAAGACCCAGCTCTCCGTTGGACTGCAGTGGCTGGCCGTCAACCAGGATCATAGCGTCTGGGCCGTGGGCTCTGGGTTACAAAGAATAATACTGAGTGAATTGATGAACTGTTGACAACATAGTTCACTAGTTTAAAAAAATTACACTGTGTACCTCTGGCTGACCAGCAGCCAAGAACTAATTACAGGGTTTATATTGGTTTATCTGTAACAGGACAGAGTGACTGTCACACAAGTAAGAAAGAGTAAAAAAAACCCTCCATGTCAGAAATGACAGTGATGCAAATATATCTATATATCTCTCTACATATATAAGTACACAAGGCTTAAATTCTGATTCATAAGCTTGTAGTCATACAAGACGAAGTAAGACTGTAGTAAAAAATTTGAATGGACTGAATTAAGCAAGTGTGTGTTTTATTGCTCATGAATTAAACTCTTAATTCACAAGAAGAATATTGTAGAAGAATATTCTCCTTTTAAAAATTTCATAGTCATGTTTTAAGAACTGACAGTAGGAACCTTTAATATTTTTTTTCAGCATGGCAAAATATAACCTGACTACCAATTCAATAAGCAACCCAAAGCTCCTTACAGTACTAATAAACCCTTATCCTAGCTTTACTCGGAGCTCATTCTACCCATTCAGAATAATTAGCATAATAAAGAGAGACTGTTAGAAATATTAACAAATTAACTATAACCTGCAAGCACTTAAGCAGCTTTAATTGCAATGATAAACCGTTAAGTGTCTGGGCAGTTGTTTTTTTTTTTTTTAATTCTGTGACTGTTATGTGAGACTGGTGGTTTTAAAACAGCTTTTTGCAACATTTTCATTTAGTCCAGTCTGTCAGGAGTTGTAACCAAAGTTCAGGAATTTCATCTAGGTACTGTAAGTCGTACATTTACCAAAACAAGCTGACTATGGGTAGAGAGCTCTTTCCCCGCTCAGTGGAGAACTCATTTCCAAGGAGTAGTTCCTGCTGTTCTTATCGTCCTCCCGTCAGTTATTACAGACCAGGCAGTATGCAGGAAGACTGCAGTTCCCTCACTCTCTTGTGGGCTGCATTTCTTTATCCATCTCTCAATTTTAGTGCAATTCAGTGTTCTTTGCTTTAAGTCTGTGTGTAATAATTTAGTTCCACTGTAGGATTAGCAGTACTTTTCTTAGAGTGGGTCTTTTTGTCTCTCTACCTCTATTTGACTTCACACACAACCAGTGATGTCTGACTGAATGCAGGCCGCCCTCCCTTTGTCTCAAGGTTGAGCTGGGCCTGCACATCAAGTACTCTATTCAACCCTGTTGACTCTCCACACATCTCATCTGTTAAATGTGACCAACACGACCAACAGACCAAAAATCAGCCACGTCTTGCACCTTGCATGAAAGAATTTCATCATTCGCAACATTGCCTTTCATTTCAGGAATGATTTCCCAACAGAAAGTCTTCACGCGCTTTTGGATCCACACACACACACACACACACACACACACACACACACACACACACACACACGCACACACAATCAACCGTAACATGTCATCTTTTCAAATACTTCTGCGACTTAAAAAATAAGATAGACCACACTGCTGCTGTCAACGTGCTTGAAATAGCACACTTCTATTCTCGACTCTTCCTGTGAACGATGACACCAGCTCCACCGGAGCTTCCCATTACCAAAGCGCTTGCTGTACCGCTATTGTGTCTCTTTTGTTGAGGATTATCTGAGGTCACTTCCCCTGGCACTGTCTTGACACACGGGACAAAAGCACTAAAGCGCTCATGTTTGCTAACCCAGAAAGTTGTGAAGATGGCTGAATATTGTATCTGCAGCAGCAATTTATGAAAGAAATTACTTTTCTTAGTGTTTTCAGAGGTGTTACATTTACATAGTGTCGGTGGACATTTCCATCTAAAGGTCCAGGTAGTACCCTAAATACTCGTAGCTAGCACACACACATACATATTCATCCTGTAATTAGTGTTTCACCCACTGTACTTTTCTTGCCTCTGTTCATATTATCAGTTTGTAATTTGCTCAGCCAGCACTAAGCAGGTGCATTAAGATTAAACTGACTTAACCTTCAGTTAAGAACTGACCTTAGGAATTTGTTGAGGTCTCCATGCTTCATGTATTCGAACACCATGATGAGTGGGTCTCCGTCCACACACACGCCATAGAATTTAACAATGTGGTCGTGCTGGAGGTTGGTCAGCAGCTCTGCCTCCCTCTGAAAGTCCTTCCTTGCTGACAGGTTTGGATCTTTCAGTGTCTGTATGGGGAAATATTTAGTCAGTTTTACACGTTACTTCATATTCATTTGTCGATGCAACAGTTTCCTACTTTGGTGATCATACAGTTTGAGGGCAGTACATTTGACATACCCTTGCAAAATGTTTGACTTCACACATTGACAAAGAGCTCCTGAACACAACCCCCCCCATTCAGGTTAGACTTCCCCTCCTCCAGAGGAGACACCTTCAGAGGATGCATCTCTCAAAGTGCCCAGCTCCTGAATTGCACTTCACTGTCTCACATCTTCTACTTTTTCCATTTACCACTCCCTCTTACATATGCAAATTTACATCCTTCGTTTTTCTTCTTTCTCCTGCTTTCCTCTATAATCCAATTAGTAATGTCCCTTTTGGTTTGAAGCATCCACTCAGTACTCCCATTTGTCCTTTGGTTTCTAACAATGCTAGTCTCCAGGGATGGTAATGCTGTTTGGTCAATCCACCACTTTCATCCAGACTAAAATATCTTGATAAGCACTGATAGGATTGCCATTAATTTTTTCACAGGCATTCATGGTCCCCAGAAGATGACTGGGGATTTGTTCATTGCCTCTAGCTCCAACATGACCTTGACCTTTGAGTGACATGGTTCAACATCTGTTGATTCTCCTCTCAGCTGTAGTGATGGATGACAAAACTCTACCAAATGTTTTATGAGCAACAGAAATGAAGAAATAACATGGAGACAATATATGTATTAAACAATTATTTACTTTAACAAACACTAAAAGATCAGTAACTTGACTTGTTTTAATGTTTAAATTTATATAGCTGGCAGTTAGTTTGGCAAGTAGGTGGGTCAAGCGAAAGCTTTTGACTTACAGTGCAGGCATACGGCTACTGCCTGGAAACACTGCATAAGAGCGCTAAACTTGATCACTTGTATGGCACTTGCAGAAATACCAGCAGAAAAGATTTGTTCATTCATTTTGTGCAAGCAACACTCAGGTGTCACTGAGGGAGGGTGCAATGAGAAGATGGAGTTCAAAGAGTTCAAATATAATGTAGAATATGTGAAGAAAAATAAAGCATTTATATAATTAATAATAATATTATTGTAATATTATTTTTCCACAAACGTTTTCATCAGGTGAAAATTCCCACAGAATTGGATGGATGGAAACACACTTAGTCTTGTTGTCCTTAGTGTGGAGGATCCAAACACATTCCTTTGACTCTCTGTGTTTTTTATCACGGCTTACATCGTTAAAGCACATGCAGCACCAAGACTCCGTAGGAAAAGAAAATCATTTTTTCGTTCATCGTTTCCTTTATTTTTATCAATAACACTTAGAAACTGTAAGCTAGTCTGTCTTGATTCACCAGCTTTTTCTAGTAATACAGTATGCAGCAGCTGGCTCTGTATTATATCCACGTAATAATCCTGTACATTGGATTCGGCTGTAATGCTTAGGCAGTACAGGTGCAGCTGGCTGGAACAACTATACACAAAACAAATTGATCTGATTGGTAATAGGATCAAGCAGGGAGTCCGGTGAAATCTTTTGAAGTGAGGGACACATGAAATATCAAATCTTGATGGGATGTCAGTTGAAGCTGCCAGTATTAGAAAAAAGATGGACAAAAATCCAATAAGAGCAATAACATGCCTTATTGCAGCCTCTACTGGAGGAAAAAAAAGACTCTTGACACTTCATCAGCAACAGGAAAATACAGCAAGTATCTTCTCTTGATCTCTTTGGCCTTGAGTCCCGCTTTCAAAGTCTGCTGCTGACATTATTACAGATGGAAAGACCTTGAGATAGAAATACATTTTCTCGTATGTCCTCTTTTTGAAGTGAAGTGCTGGAGGTGGTTGAGATGTACGGCAGAGTAGGTAAAACGGCCATAAAATTCTATTACCAAATCAAACCGCACTCCTAAGGAAATGTTTCTTGTCTGGGCATTCCTCCAAAACAATACCTTCAAGTGCTCGACTACAATAAATTGAGGCAAAGCGCTGCAGTGAATTTTCCCTTTTGTTGACCTTTAAGTGTATTCAGAGAGCCTGTTTCTGTTTTATTACAGAAAGGAACATGTTCCAATGAAAATGTACAATGCATTGTGTTTTAAAAATAAAGAGGTGACTGTAGCGGGGGGTCAGTATGAAGAAGGCTCATTTTTATCCTGTTAATACAAAGAAAAGGTAATGACATCCAGACAGTCCATCATCTGCATCTTAACTCTTCTACCACATTCTCCAATTGTCAAGACCAGGGTGCTTATTTTGAGATGTAATCATTTTTTTTCCTGGCTAGGTTTGCTGAGTCTGCAACCTTATACAGTATCACCCCTGCTTCACATTAATGCAGTTTCTCATATTCACATTGGGAGCTGCCAAGCACAACTTAATGTTAGGGCAGCCACACAAGGGCAATTGCTTTAGTGCTTCAGGCTCTTTAAAGCAAAGCAGCAAGTTCACTTAGGTATTAACTTTGCTTGACAATAAATGTCAGTTCTCTGGCTGATACATCAACAGGTTTTGGGTGGGGTACATAGACAAGTACAGCTTGGAGCAGCCAGTGCCTATTCGTAAATCTACATTAGTGGACCCAAATATACAGTGATGGTGGTTGGGCACCTGAGCAGGCTGTGGTATTCAAGTGAAACTTCCTAGGAAGCCAGCTGGTCCAGCCACTGTAGTTGAGCCTAAGCAGTTACAGTGTAGTTAAAAAGGCAGAGTATCTACTTCTTTGCTTAGTTGAGGATAGATAGTTTTATGACTATGACAGTGAGTTTAGTGTACTTGTCTTTCCTTCCCAAATCAGCAATATCAATGTGCTGCTGACAAATCTCCATAATAAGAAGAGAAGTGATCATATCAACATGGAACAGGATCTCAAAGGAAAGTTTCCAAAACCCTGTGGAATCCATGCCACAAAGAACTGGGGCTTAGAAAGTGTTTAAACACCAAAGGGAGGCCTTACCCAGTATTAGTATTGTGTTCCTAATAAATTGCTCTGTGCATGTATAAGGCAAGGCCGAGCCACAGAGTACTCTTTGCTTTGCTTTGCTTGGGTGGGAGTAGGATTTAATGTTAGCTCAAAGATGCATTAGCTCTGGGCTAGAGACTGGTCTCAACTGTCAGAAAGATCAATAGTTTCTATGATACTCACTGTGGGGCATTGTAATCGTCTTTATGCTAAGCTAAGCTAACTGGCTGCTGGCTGTAGCTTCATACTTGGCACAGATATGAGAGCAGTATCAGTCAACTCTCTGCAGGCAAAAAGCATATCAGCTCAGTTCCCAAAATGCAGAACTATTCCTTTATACACACACACACACACACACACACACACACACACACACACACACAACGACAAAGTGTAGATGTACCTTGACAGCCACCAGCATCTTGTCCTTGGTGGGGCTCAGGTTGTAACACTCTGCCAAGAAGACTTTACCGAACGCTCCCTCACCCAACTCCCTCTTCAGGATGATGTCTCTCCGCTTTATATGCTGGACAACTAAAACACAGACAGACAAGGAGAGAAAGGAAGGAGGAAGAGAAACACTGAGTCATCTTTTAAAACATTACACCATAGTACGTTTTATAAAACAGGAAACAGAGAGAGAGAGAATATGAAGTTGAAAAAGACTGACAGAGACAGAATAGAGGTACATGCACATGCTGGACTGTGTAGCTACCTCCTTGTATTTTAAATTCTAGTCAAAATCTCAAAGTTTCTAAAGATACAGCACCAAATATATCATGGTAAATATAAGTGTGCATAAAATGATGCACAACACATTTAGAATTCTGTCTGATGTAATGGTGGTCCCATAAAATAAAATTTGTTTGACAATTTGAATATTTCTCTCAATTTTAGTGTGATACAAGTGAAGTGCTTAAAAAAGCTGTCACAGAATATGTGCCGTTGTCAGTATTAAAAAATGTTTTATCTAACTTTGAAGCTACTTCAGAGAGAATAATGGGAACATTAAGGTTCATGCGGTTTTAAATCTCTGAAGCATAAGTAAACTTTCAGATGACACTGGACCTGCCAAGCTGCAAATCTTTTATCTGGAGGTATCTGTTGGCAGTGAAACAACACAAGTTTTCTAATGAGAGCAGAACTGTAAAGGGTCTATGAGGAAAATAAAACAGCTGATCAGAGAGAGAAAAACACTCCCTCTGTCTCTCTCTATACTACTAATTGTATTTTTTTTGCCCTAACTCCCTCTAACAAGATCATTTACAGGGTTGGAAAGTCAATGTACTCTATTCTTGCTTGCAATGTTTGTGATCAAAGAATTGAAGGGTTTTCCTTAACTGATAAACCTAATAAAAGTGGGCAGTCTTGCAAGTTGACAATACCCATGAGAGAAAGAGACAGATTAAGTGAAAAGGACAGCGATACAGAGAAAAAGAGAAACAGTGAGACAGTATGGAGCCTGGTTGGTGTCGCTGGTAAACGGTTTTCCCGATAACTGCCAGGTTCAGTATGAAAGAGCTGGGGAGGAGTAGGAGGTTTTTGGCTTCTGAACAGAACTGCTCTTCATGCCTCACTCTGAATAAAACAAAGCAAGCTTGAAGGATTACTAAGAAAACTGTGCTGCTTCTGAAAATGCTGCTGCATCCACGCATATAGTTTCCAATGACACATTAAGATTAAGGTAGAGGCATTACGTTAACATGTAAACTACAATATACAAGGTGGGGTGCCACTGCTCGAGCAGTACAGTAGCTCTCTCTGCTTTAAAATTGAAGTGATCCTGTTTAATGCTTAGCAACAGAAAACTGTATTACAGTATTATAGGCAAAGGGCCACACCAAAGTCACTAAATATTAAATCAAAACATAAATTAGGCATTAAATTAGATATAAACCTTTAGAATTACAGCAAATTTAAAGGTTGCAATAAGTGTCTCTCCAGAACCTTTACGAAATTATGATTTCACTGAAAAGATCTACCAAGGTCCTCTCCACAGACAGTAAATAAATGGGCTACTGTGAGATGATAAAATGAATTATTAACAGTAGGAGGGGTTTGAATCTCATTTAAAATCAAGATGAAGTGATCAGTCTCAGATTTGCATCCTGCCTCTTTAGGGAACAATTGTTGATGGCAGAATATGAGTTAATTGTCCTCGGACAATCACATACTATTATATACAAAAATTTATATCTCCAGCTTTCGTCCCTGGCTCTTGACTATCGACTACAATGCTGCTGAGACTTCATGCATTATTCTAACAGTAAACTGCATCTTCTGGCCTGCTATACATTCTTAGTCAAGTCATCAAGACTATTTCATCCTTTGTAGACAAGTAAATATGCCTCTGTGCATTCTTCTTCTTCATTGTGAAGCTACACTGGTGTTGTATATGCATATAGAAAATATGTCATTGAGAACTCAGCAAGACACACTGAGGAAACACTGATCTGTCAGTAACTAGAGCTCATCAGCTGATACATCTGTTGTCAATCAAAGGGCATTAGCAACCACAGAGACAAACAACAAGTCAGAGACGGGTCAGCGTTGCTTCAGCTTCTCCCAAGCATTAATGACTAATATTTGATCTCTTTCTGCAGTTGAAGCGGAATTGTCACTAAACCACATACCAGTTAGTGTTGCTACCATCAACCTCTCTTTTCTCACACTGTACATATGCAGTTATATGATGATATGATAAAGGTGCCACATATCAAGGCTGAGTTCTTACCAGAGTGGCCCAGGATCAATTCTGGCATATCATCACCCACCCCTCCCTTCCTTCCTTTCTCTGTCTCTCTCTACTGTAACATCATCAGCTGGAGTAGGAATGTCTAATCAAATAATCTTAAAAATATAAATAAATAGGCAAAGCTATTGGAATGTTGGAGTTGACTGAACATATTGTCTCTGGCTAACTTTTTGATGTTTCCAGCTGACTTATTGAAAACAAGCACCTCATGGAAGGCATCTTAAATATGCCCATGATGGCTCCATGCAAGATATCATGCTAAGTGACTGAGAGAAGCCTGTTGTCCCAGGCAAAAACCCATCTTCACCAACAAAATGACAGAGACAGGGACATAAATTTAAAAAACAAAAAAAACATTGTTTTTATATTGAAGCAATGAGAAATATGATAAGAAAAAAAAGAAAATCAGGTTAGTTTTATTCTAACAGAACTGTATTACATGTATGCTTTACAGAAAGGTTAATAAAACACTTTCATAAACTAAAAACAGTATTGCTCTAAGCTACAGCACACTGCCTCAACATGCCGAGTTCATTCATGTGACCTTTTCCCTCCACACTGCCTGTCTAATCCTTCCTACGTAGGATTCTCTGATGCAGCTTGTAAATGATTAGCTGCTTCTCCGCTGCTCATACTGTTTTTTGTCGCTTTCCACAAAAAGAGTTCACCATATGGTGTAATCTCTTAAATGTTTAATCAGCTCACAATTCATCTAGGTTTTTATCTTGTTGATAATTTTTCCAGAATCACCAGACCACCAACATAACCTTTTCCTCCACTGTTTTCCAGACAGTACCTTAACCACCAAGAAATGTCCCTGTTTTAAAGTAGATCAGAAGAGAGGCGTCTGTAGAAACTGGCAGCCAGTTTGCCGGGTGAGGGTCCCACCAGGGACACTAACACATCACTGCTGTCAAATTTTCATCCACTACGAGTCTGCTCTCCAAGACTAGAGAAAAACATCCTTAAGTCAATAAACACAGATTTTAATTCAAATCGTGTTTGGGCTAGATTTTGTGGGCCAAATGTCTCTGACACTTTCTCAGCTAACAACGAAACAGCCATTTGTTTTTCCTCCAAGTCTGAAGAGTTTCCACGCTTACCAAACATGTATTCCCTTCTGAATTCTACTGCTCTACTGTTGGACTTTCATTTAGAAATATGCACAATATTCCTTTTTTATCCCTTACTTGAAATCTTTTCCACGAACTCCTCCATCATTCATGATCATTCAAGAACCAGTTTTGGCCTTACCAGCGGTCGCCTGTCATGCTGATGATCCAGCTACTGAGACTTATTCTACAGCTGCACCTGTCATTTGGCTTCTCTCAATGAGATAGTTGGTGAATTACCCAAGAATGTAAAAATGTGAAAGTTGTCATCTATCAGCAGGTAGACGCTCAAACTGTGGGAGCACAACAGATTTATTTCTCTAACTTTTCCTCAGAAGTTAGTATGCCATTGTTATCTTGACTTTTACTTTAATTTTCTTTTCCTTCACAGTGATGTGAGGTGATATTTCATAGGTGGATTTCTTATCTCACATGTGCAAATTGGAAATTTGCTTCTGTTTTAATCATATTTTATCACTTTTATCAGAATATCTTCACTTCTATCTTTGTCATTATGTAAATTAACTAAACCAAAGCTAATTGTTAAACTAACTTCACTATTCACTTCTCTGCATGTCACATTTGCCTTGGCCACTGCACATGATACTCCTTGATGATGACCTTCACTGGATGCAACATGAATTCTTTCTGAACTCCAGAAAGAGTCCAGACTCCAGGAATTGTTTGTCTTCAAGGCATCTGAGGTTACAAGCCATGATTTGGTATATTACAGGTTATATTTCAGTCAGAGAGGATGCATAAGCTTTTACTTTAGTTATCCAAGTGTGTGAAGAAAAGACTGATTAAATAAAAGAGAGTAAAATAATTAATGAGCCAGTCACAACTCCCTCAACAGGCTATGTGGATGCTTCATCAGGTTGCAGTACTCCAGTGACACTATTCTCCCTGTGAGACAAACATCACTGTCAACTCAGCAGCTTTGTCACCAGGTTTGGCAAATTTTGAAACCAGTATACGGTTTTAAAAAGATGGCTTGAAAAAAGAGATTCGAGAATGAACAGGCTGATACACAGAACTGCAGTGACAGCAGTATACAGTACAGTAGTATTACATTACACAGGAACATATTGTTGTAATGACAGAGTAAGACAGATGTCGACATGAAAATGAAGCCATCCATCATTACGCAATGACTGCACCTGTACAGGTTTTCATATAGACAAACGTTGATTGAGGGCTGATGTAAACAACTTTTACAGTGGTGGCATCTCTCTCTCACTCTCTCTTTTTAACACCTGCACTGCTGTAATTTTGGAAGAATTTCATCTTTTGGCCTTTTTTTCCAAGAAGTGTTAGCATGTGTTCCTGTAGAACCTATTAAAAATATCACTGAATGTCACTGAAATGCTACTGAAATAAAAGTTCTAATATCTCTTTACAAACACCTCAGCTCTTTAAGTGTGAGTGACCAAACCACACTTACTGAGCTCTGCTGTCATTGGCTGAATTTTTACTGTAATTTTTCTTGTTCTCTCCCTCTGGTTCCTGGCCAAAATTTAACCTTTACAATTTCATGTGTTTCATACTGCAGTAACAGCACTGCTGGAGAACAAAATGAGTGCATCAGTCTGTATCTCCTGTGATCTGCAACAACAGCATCTAAAGACATTTTATTTTCATTTTCATTATCCTGTAGAAATTTCTTTCTTTGATTCTACCATCCAGCAATTGCACTGTTTCCTGTAGCCAGTCTTTAAAAGACTACTCCACTGATGTAGCTTTGCACTTTTACAACACTGGACTCACACACAGTGACACACTGTCCTGCTTCAGAACTGATGCAAAAGAACCTCTGACAGTTCGGTTGAAGGTTTGGGTGAGTAATGCAGCCACAGAGGTCTGGTGAGCACAGTTCTTTCTCACTCCACAAGCCAAGATGTTTTTCAGTCTAAAACTTGTAAACCAATGCTGACTCAAGTGACATAATTTGTGGAAATTTTCTTCACGGAATCACAGTGTTTTCAGAGCAGAAATCCCCAAGATCTTTAGACAGACTTAGAATATAAAATCAATGGAACTCCTCTTTAATACAAAAAAATAAGGTTCATTATTAGAGACCTTGGTCATCATAATTTTTTTTGTTTATCTGATTTGCGGATAAGGATACTACTACTTGCTGGGTAGGTGAAGAGATTCCAGATCTGAATTACAACTAAGAGGTAATTGATTGTAGAACAGTTAAATAATGTCTGCACAACTGCAGCAATATTTAAGTCTTAAGAGAATGCCACTCTGTCCAACAGTAAAGCTGCAACATCAAAACCTTTTTAGCTTTCCTTTTGTACCAGTTGTCCCCTCTTCTTTATTCCCTAGGTAATGAATATTTCATCCAGGTTTGTTTCATTCAGCTGCTAAATAACCACTGACCACCTCATTCTCCCCACTTATGGAGCAAAGCAGCTATTATGTAGCACGCCTGTCGATATCAGTGAGGACAAGTTACTTTAACCTTCAGTTTCCTCTGCAGGAGGACTCTGGCTGTGTCCTGCAGCCTATTTACCCAGATTGGCACGCTGGAAAACCCTGAGATTAAATCTCTATCCCGCAGCTCAGCATCATTCATTTGTCCTGGCTCACCTGAGGCCGCGAAACCAGCTCCCATTCTCCCTGGAGACCAAGAGACAACGCAGCACCAAGATTTACTCAGCCAGTCGGGTCAGGCTTCTGGGTGAGCACAGATGTTTGGAGGGCTTTGTTTTGTTCCTGCGTCTTTGTGTGTGTGTGAATGTGAGCACATTTCACCACAGCTATCTGCCAACTTTCTCAAGTGTAAGTATGTGTTTATGTCTAGATTTGAGGGTGTGTTTCTCCAACTACCGGGCAATTTTGAGCATTCACATGTATGTGTATGTCTTAAAGCTGTGTGTGTATGTGTGTGTGTGTGTGTGTGTGTATATATATATATATATATACACACCCACACATAGTATATCTAACCATTATAACTTTAAATTAGAACTCCAGAATCTTATAGGGAAAAAAAAAACTTTGATTCCTTAATTTCCTCGTCTGAGATGTTATAGTATTTTGTCACTGTGATTTACAAAGTAGTCAAAAGGAAAATAAAAAATGTGCTTAAAGTTACATCTGTCCACATAAAGAGCACCACAGGGTGTTAATACTTAGGTTAGAGGTACTCATCCAGCTGCTAATGGCATACAAAAAGCTCTCCACCATTAAATTGACGGCAGCACAGGGGCTCTGTGTTAGTTGGCATCGTTGTGCAACTGTGTCACACAGACCAGCATTTACTGTTAACTCTCAGTGGGTGTCTCCTCCCAACCTGCTGCAACTCGCTGAATGCCAGCCTGTCTTTCTGCTGCTGCCTGGCCTCAGTGAACACTCTGACCTGTGTGAATAACCAGCTATACCTGTATAAGATACAAAATGCACCCTGAAAATCATCCTGATGAAGCCAGATTTCATTTCATGTAATTACTTACGAAAGTAGAATTGTCACTGTTCCCCACATCCTCACCATTCAACTAACCATATAATGTCAGTAGCCCAGCAAGCCCACTTAGGACTGGGGTTTGTGCCGCAGGAACTAGAAATAGTTGTGTAAAGAATGAAAGAAGACAAGATCACAGAGCAGCTTAAACCCTGCCTTCGTCTGCCTTCAGAAAGTTACAGAAATTAGTTTTGGACTATTTGATGAGCACCTCTGTTGAGCAGTTTTCTAGCATTTCTTTCGAATCACAACACTGCTTCCAAGCCAGCATAGCTACTTAAATGATGAGCTTTGATACAGCAGCATGCACAATTGTGCAAAAGAAAATGTTAGTGACTGCTACTGGTCAGCTGATTCAGAATTACTTGTTAACTGGTTAAAGGTTGTATCAATTGCTGAGTTTGCTGAAGAGAGGTGGCGGTGGTATGTGATCGGCTAAATGATGGGGGGGGTAGCAATAATACTAAAAGTAAGACAGTAAAAGTTTGATTATGTAATAACAATGTCTTATATTTCTTACTTCATTCTAATTCATTTATTTACATTTGCACAAATTATTAAAGTTGTTTAATCTTGTGTTATTCATTCAAAATTGAGCATTTAGTGGCTCCATACCACAGCACTTACTGTTTATACAAACAGTAGAGATAAAACCGTGATTGATTTCCTTTTGACAATAGCATCTCCCTTGGCACAGCCTCAGTGTTATAGCAGGATTAAAGTTTAAGCATTAAGTACACTTAAGCACTAAGTACTTTACACTTGCTGCTCAGGGGAGGCTCTTCAAAGTTTATATTTCCAACACAAAGTAGTTATATTTGATGTATTAGACGCATGCTATCCTCCCTGAGCTCTTAGTCCACACAGACATCGTGAACATATGTTTCTATAAAAGTAGAAAAGCATATTTATGTAAGTTTACATTGGTTGTGATTTTTCTGGGTTAGTTTTATTCTGCTGCTCTAAAACTGTAGTCCTGGATGATGAGAATGAACTCACCATTGAGGTGGTGACCTGTCAACATTCCCAAGCATCATTTAACATCCAATTTCAATGTAAAAAAAAATTGATCCTGTGTTAACACTGAAACCACATTGGTCATCTATTGTTGTACTCTACATGCTGCCATAATAAAGGTCCCATACTGATAATAAAATAAAATGTTCCACTGAGTCAGTCTTAGTTTACAGTGTAGGAGCAACAACATGTGGAGAGATGGTCTAGTAATTTTACTGACTCCAGCTTGTTTTTAGCTTCTTGTCACCTTTTTAGTCTGCAAACCAATTAAAGATGTTTGCAGAAGCAAACAATTGCAATTTAGTTTTAATTTTTATTGCATACTGTGTGATCTGTTTATTTTAGATTTCAGAGCTCTTTCTGTTCTGTTTTGTTTTGTTCCTTTTTGGGCTGAGCTGAAAGAACTCCTCTTGGACTTCCTCAGAAACAAATTAAAGTAGGTTGTTTGAATTCACAGCCTGTAGGGCTGCTCTGCTTCAAACTATAATTCATGGAATCATAGCCTTGGAACATGATAACCGCCTTTCAGTCAATCTGCTCTGCATTTCCATTCATTTGCGGTGCTTTCAAGCAACCAGATTCGTCACTCCTTGTCTCTGCTGGAAACATTTTAATCTTCAAAAACATCACCTTGAATGTAATTTTCTCTCTGTTACACCAAATGAGGAGGGGACAAAGTGTGGGTTTGTCCGAGCTGTGTCCACGTGTGATATCCCTAATAACTTGGATATAATAAAAGGCTATGCACTATACTCCAACATCAAAAGCTATTGTCTAATTTTGGCCAGCGGGATGTGACAAATCCGTAATTAAAATTGCAAGCTGAGTGATAAAACAAAGCCACTTGCTGGGAGACAGCGAATCACGCTTGATATGGATCTGTCATTAGGCTAAAGAATTGTCCTTTGCCTTCTCTGCCTTTATCTCCATAATGCGGCTACATTTCCCCAGGATTGGACTTTTTCAGCTCGGCATGGGAAAAAAAAAGCTGATCTCAACGAACATCCTAATCACGGATCGCCTGTTTACTGCAGTGAATAGTCAAAGCCACTGGTGCATCTGAGAGAGGAATCAAATGCATGCACTTCATATTTTTAAATTGGCATCAGAATGACAATCCTTCTCTACGTAAAGCCCTCAATCTCTCAAGCATGATTACAACTGCATGTGTACAGGTCAGCAGTTCAACAAGAGGACATCCACAAATGGATGGTTTTATGTTTTATTCTTTTTCTGTAGTGACGAACTGACACAGCCAAAGACATTGTGCTCTCTGTTTTGTGTGACTACAACTATTTAACCAGTGGAACAATATATATACAGTATATTTGCCGAGTTTGACGTGAAGATCAAATATTCATGAATAATACATCTGGTAAGACACCCAGGAATCACAGCTGTGTCTTGTGTAGCAGGCAATTTCCGATCACATGCAGCTGTTTTAACAGACGCCAGCATGGTGGACAGCAGCAACAGACCCCTCACTGTTACTGCTGATGATTTCCAAATGCACCCAGCACACAGCCCTGTGAGGAACACCATAAATTACCAAGAGGACTGGTGATGGAAGCAGACTGGGACTGACCTGAGGTGATGGACATAGGTAAGGAGAAGTGTGGGTATGTTGACATGCATGTATGTGTGTGCTGGTGTGACTCCTGCTGGACTGAAACAGACAGAGGTCTGTGTGTGTGTGTGTGTGTGTGTGTGAGAGAGAGAGAGAGAGAGACACCCAGGCAGCAAGCTACTCTCCTGGATAAGAAGCTTTCAAGTAAATGAATGAATACATTATGGATTGGTGGCCGGTCATCAATAAAGCAGCACTGTCTGAGGTGAGTGAAGCTCTTTGGTTTACACGTGAAGCTGCAGAACAATCAAGCTGAGCAAGGCCAGCAGGACAATGGAGACCCAGGGGGGTACTGGGGCCACCCTAGGGAAATTTGTTCTACCTACAAGCCACACTAACAGAACGTGTACAACCATGTGCATGCTGGGATTCATTTTCACCGCTGTACACCTACACACATACTGTAGATATACACATGGATACACACAGTCTTTTCCTTTTCCTGTGTTTGTGTCCTGAGGGTAAAGAATACATTCATATTCAGTGAATGATTGGAAGAGGCAGAAGCCGTTCAGAGCCATTTTGTTTTTTGTTTTTTTTCCACAGCCGATGGCAGAAAGTGGTGGCCATTATGACCTTGTGATGAATTCAGGGTTCATTTCCTACAGTTTCCTTTTTCTTGCATGCACATACAATCGAATCTAAGTAAAAAAAGACAACAGATGCTGCATTCTGAGGGAGAATGTTCAGTAAAGCCTATGTCAAAGCTGCCATCATGCACACACATGCTCTGACTTTTAATTCCAGGTGCAGAGTAATCAGGAGAAAGTTTCATTTGTGCCCGGTGTCATTTATTCATTAGCTCGCAATCAGATCTCCTGTGCAAGGCATGAGACATTATAAATCAGTCACTGGCTGGCCATTAACAATTCATGCAATTCATAATACATAAGACCCCTCATTTATTCATCACCTCTAAATGGAATATCCTTCCTTTTCATTGGCTCCAACTCAGAAGTCAACTTATCCTAGTTTGCAATGGCCATTTTGAGAGTTAGCCAGGATGTAAACAATGCAATATGAAGTGGAACAGACCCAGGATAGCCAGATGTAACGCACTGCCAATCAAACAGGAGGAGAGACTTTCTCCTAACTACATACAGTTGGTGCGACTAGTATCATCTGGAAGGGAAGCAGCAGGTGCTAGGCTGCGGCTGGCTGCTGGCACAGTTGTTTTCAGCTGCTTCTCTTGAGCAGTTGATGTAATTGTGAGTAATTAGGCCTTAAAGTGGTTTTGTCTTTCCCAAAACCTGGAACATGAGTCCCAAGAGAGAGCAAGTGAGGTGGGGTGGGAGGTGGGCTGTCTGAACACCAGTCACTAGCATACACAAGGCTGCTTTTGTCTAAATATATCCTATATGGAGATCCCAGAACTGTGCCACCATATGCTCACACCACATGATCACACTGATTCTGTAGATGACACTAAATTATACTATTGCCTCAAGTGCCCCAGTTGTTCCAATTGTAAAAATAAACAGCAAACTACAGTGGACATGAAATGGTTGTAATGAGCCTCATAAAGATGTGGTATTTGTGGTATCTGCCTCTTTGACCAGATGTTGCACTTTCCTTTATATTCTGTGGACATCTGTGTTACTTAAATGCTTGAACAGGCCTGATTCAAGGGTCTCTCTGTATTTCCACCAAGCTTAGGTTCAGTAATGATTAATGATGGTCTCCAGTAGATATGATGAAGGACCGCCAACAAAGAGAAACTTGAAGGGTACTTACGAGTGGTTGGCTTGTTGCAGTTGTGTCCATGTCTGAAGTATTGAGGATTTTCCACCACGGGAATACGAGTCATCCCTATGACAACCGCATCAGGACCCGCATCCAGAGTACAGGGGGTAATAATTCCATGGTTGACATGATGGAGAGGACTGGCAGAGTCTTCCTCACCACTGATCACAGCAACTGGACCTGGAGGAAGAATAGAAGAATGATGTGTTGCTTAAAGGGATAGTTGGGGTTACTTGAAGTTGGGTTGGATGAGGTAATGAGGCATAGTCTGTTTATTAGCTGCAGTGGAGATGGATTAGTGCACTCCCAGTCTGGAGAAGCACAGAGGCGACTGGCACAGATACTAAACCATGTACATGCTGATATCAATGTACAATATGCTGTATGAAGAATACACTTTTCTTACAATTTTCTTCAGCACTACATTTTTGCAACCTTAGAATACACACAATATTACACTGCAGATCAGCTGCATCAGATCGGACCTGAAAAGATGATACAATATGGTGTTAGGTGTACTTATGCATAGGAAAACAGTAATTACGAGGACAGGCACAACATATCAATGTCACAGTTGGTGACAACAAATTAAATATATTTTTTACATTGTTTCCATTTTTGGAGACAGGAAAACAAACCCACTGCATGTAATAATTAAAACACATTCACATATTTAAACAATCACAGAAGAAATGAGTCAGGAAAGAGGAAGTTAGTTACCTGTTGTTCAGTACATTTGGTTCAGACAAAGGATACATATTTGCCTTTCAGTTCTAGTGTGGTTCATATTCCCACTGGCTTTATAACTGATGAACTACATGAAGCTGCACATGACGTTATGTATGCAGGGACAGATGAGCCTGGTACACAACCCCACTGCAAAGGTCTATGGTTGAAATGGGATCAGGTGATACAATTTATTCACTGACAATACAATTGATATGTACTCAAATATAAATGTATGTTGAAAATTCATCTAATATCCCAACCTCTGCTTTTATTTTGAAAGTAGTGTACACGAAAACACTTGGCCAGTCACATGTGCAGAACTCACTGCTGCAAACTGACAAGCTAAGTCCAAATGCCAAGTTTCCAACAATCAGAGGCTCAAAAAAGACAACTCAGAGAAAAGAGAGAACAAGAAAATGAAATGAGCAGGGAGCCAGTGGCCAAATATCTGGCCAAAGAAAAAAGTTTTTCAAAAATGAGGGTATGACAGTATGACAGGTATGAAGTGCCAGGTATGACAGGTGAAGCTGCAGCGTACATTGATTTATGTGTGGCAGTCTGCCACCATAGCAGCATTGACCGCCACATATTGATTTTTTTTTTTATTTTTTACTATTACAAATGGGTAAAATCTTATTCCATTGTAGAGCAGCGCATGGTGCATTGATTCACTGGGCCCCTCCTTGCCCCCTTCTCTCTCTCTTGCTCTGTGAAAACAGCACCTCCTCTCTGCGCACACTCTTAATCAAAACATGATTGTGGCGGGAGGAAGGATTGTTGTTGGCTTTTATGTGATGTTCAAATATTTATTTGTCACAGAGCAATTAAAACAGTGGAGCACATTATAAATGGTATTATTTAAAAATTAAACATTATCATAGACCCGCATCGCTCTCCAATGGGTTGGTATTAGAGCTAAGTGAGTGGGTGGTGGTGGATGCTGCAGTGGGTGTAGACGAGCATAATTGCTAACGGCTGGCCTGTCTTGTACAGTAATGTTATGAGAGGATACTGTTTGGATGCTACGTGTCTGCTATTTTTTAATGAGGAACAGCAAAAATTCCTGGAGTAGGACACAAGCACAGGACACTTGATCGGGGAGAATCCCTGCATTGCAAATAGTCCCTGACCATGTGTTCAATAATGTAGTTTCAGTGTGGGATTTTAGACATTTCAATGTATTATTGTTTGAGAATAATGAAATTGGTGGAAATATATCAAATAGAGAGAGGTTGAGAGTACTTTTTTCACAATGGCACACCTGGAGAACAAGTACAGGGCAAGGCTGGAGCCAGAGAATGATATGACTGTGCTGCCAAGAATAGACAGAATGTGTGCAATTCACCACGCCCACTCAAACAGGTTAGAAAAAAACTCATTTCAACACTCATCCTCACACTCAACAACAGTCATTGACTTATATGTGGTTGCCTGTCACAATATAATCCCTGACCGCCAACTGAGTTTCGTGTTTTGTTTTGTTTTGGGTTTTTTTGCCATTTAAAAAACACAGCGTATCATTCATCCTTCATCTCCCTGCCTGCCTTGCTTTCTCTCACACACGCAAACATACAGAGCTGAATCTTGATTAAAAATAAAAATGTCCATATGTGATCCACACGTGTGTCAAACTCCAGTTTTCCTCTGTGTTTATGCTAGGCCTATAGAGTTGTTAAGGTGTGACCAAGAATGGACTGTAAGACAATGGAAAATGGTCCTGCACTTCACTTCTTTTATGTTGTTTCAAGGCATTTGTTACATTCACTCCTGTGTAAGGAGGCTAAACAGGTTTTGAAAAATTGATGATGATCTTCTAATTGGACTCTAGCGAAGACAAAGATAACATTCCGTCTTTTCAACGGCGTGACATAGCTACAGTGACTGAATTGGTTGCCGTGTTGAATCAAAATGTTTCTGTTTTTTATTATAAAAATCTGTTTTGCTTTCACACCACAAACCACAAACAAACCACATTTTTCAGGCTTTTCTGGTATGTTTGTCTAGTCCACACCCAAGTTTGACTGAAAACTTTCATACCAGCCCAAATAAACCAAACCAACCCACCACAGTTTGTTTGCACTGAACCAAAAACATTAGGCATAAGCACCCTTCATTTATCAAATGATGTCAAACAAGTTTGTCAAATGTGCACTCTCATGCAACCATCATTTTAAAAATATTGATTGATTTATTCATTCCAAATCAGTCACCACAACAAAGTACTAATACACAGGATGTTTAAATCATTATCAGTACAGGTGGTGCCAGACACACAAGGCTGGAGTCTATGCTTATTGAATTTATAGTGTCATCCAACACATATCTGTCGATACCAACCATAATTTGCTGCCTTTAATAAAAATTCAAAGGGTTAACTGTCAGCCAACGTGATCCAGTTTGCTGCTGTGTCAGAAGCAACACAGAGCTGTGACAACTGCGATCTTCAGGGGAGGAGTGAGGAGAGGGGGAAAAGCGAGTGAATATAAAGTCAACAGTAGCTGATTCAGTGGAGCGGTGACAGTGAATCTGTTTACCCACAAAGTTGAGTCTCTCCCTCACCTTGACAACACAGTAAATAGTAATCAAGACCCAGTCATATCAAATTATGGATGCTCAGCTGCAAGGGTGGGGTGGAGGTGCAGTGTGATGAAGTGACACATGTGAGCAGCGATTTATTTACAACGCTTGGCTCTTATTCAGGGTTTTCATATCTGAGAACTGGCTTTATGGGAGATGTGCACAGCAGAGCATAGGGCTTCACCAGGTGACTACCTACCCAACCACTGGGGACATGAGGCACACAACTGCTCTATATCTCTGCTGATGCCTCTTGACCCGCCACTAAACTGCACAGGCAGAAAGATAATACTGTTTCAAACATCACTACACTTGAAATGAAAGCATTACATAGAAAATCATGATAAGTCATGGGTAAAAGTCTTTAAAAAATGAGAGACGATAACTCAAAAGAGATCCTAGTATTATGTTTGGCTTTTTAATACAATATGAAATGGAATGAAAACCCATCTGATCGGACTCCAGTGTCGGATGGATGAGGCCTCGGAGAGCACCTGGCTACACGCCAAACCGCAGCACTCAAAACTACACAAACACCTCGTACTTGATTTCTTGGGAGATGAAGGTTTTCAGTGGAGTGAAGTTGAAATTGTACTTTTTGACTTGAGAACATCCTAAAAAAAATTGCATTTATGTTACCATAGTGATGAAAAGGCCCAACGGCCTCTGAGAGGGCTTTTTATTATCTGAGATGTTGCCGGTGAACAGAATGGAATTCAGCACTGGACACCCCCCTCCCCCAAAACATCTATCTGAGGGTAAAGCTCCCCTCTGTTAAACTAACTCTGATTTGTTCAGGAGAAATGGGAAAATTAAATGAGCCAACTTTTGACTATTTTCCACTTTTTACATGTCTCGTTCCTTTCACTTTAGATGGCTTTTCAGCCCTAATTCTCTATTTCTAACATGACTATAGTATTGTGATGTGAGAGGATGAGAGGTGTGATGATAAATACACAGAAATCCACATCTATTTCATTAGATGAATGAGATACATGAATTCAGACACTCATCAGTTAATTTGTCTCTATACATCTAAACCCAATATATATATTATTATATAATACGTCTGGAACACACACACACACACACACACACACACACACACACATATGTATATAAAATTTATTTATTTATTTAAAGGAACAATTCCAACATTGTGGGAATGACCTTAAGGTGAGGAGATTGATAATACTCATGAAGGGGAAAATGAAATGTTATTACCAGAAAAAATGTTTTCAGTTTATACAGTATGTTCATGTTCATTCATGAAAGGAAAATAAAAGTATTCAATACTTTACTTCAATACTAACATCTATTATAAGCCATTAGATTACCTAAATAAAAAAAAGTAACTGAGCAAGAAATCCAAATTATATTTACTGTACGTATTTATATAATAAAGTTAATCTAATCTAATCTAATTTGGTATTTATTATGATGATGCCTTTTAACTATACATTCAACATTGCTCTTCAATATAACTCCTAACTGGATAGATCTGACAGAAGAAATCTATATTTATGGATTTGAAACTCAGCACGATCATGAAGAACTTTCAGCAGTTCTGTTTCATGCCATAAGCATAAAATAGCTGCTGTGTTGTTTTTTTTTACATTTATGTCTGTTGTTGTTGTTGTTGTCTGTTGTGGTCAAACTGCGGCTGTGCGTAGCTTTAATTGTTGTTGCCGCAAGGAACTGTGGCCCAGCATTATCACCTCTCCTCTATCCTATGCTAAAGGAGTCAAGATAGGAACCACTGAAGCTCCTTTCCTTTCCTCTAAGACAATTTGACAGGCTCTTATCACAGTTGACACTTAGACACTTCTGGGTCATTTCTCTCAGTTAGGAACCTCCCGAAGCAAAAAGGACTATGCAGCCCCTATGCCTATGTTTTTGTCAGCTTGTCCTATTCAGCTCCCCAGTGTTTTGCTGTGTTCCAACACTGCTCCTGTATTCCTAAGTCTTGTAAGCTGGTGTTCCTGTGACTTTTTGGTTTTAACTTCTTTGCATCTGCCTGCCAGTTTTGGCATTTAGGACACTGTAAGCCCTTTTTGTTATATTAAACATCCTACTGCCAGATCTTGGCAGTTAAAATCATTTTTAAAGGGCAGAATGTTTGTAGTAGTGCAGAGAACATAACGGTGATGGATCACAGCTCTTATAAGCCACAAGCACTGCCCACCTCTCTGCTACTAACAAACACAGAGCTGAAGCTGACCTGTGTGGCAGGTCCTCTTTATCAGTCACAAAAAAACTCAGCTTTCTCTCTCACTGCATGCGACAAATCAACACCCAGCTGCGCTTCACTAGGTTGACTAACCAATGCTGGTATAGAAAGTCATGCCTCGAGTAGCTGCAGCATGAAAGACCAGGATTCTGGTTTTTCTGGTCCTGCTGTGGTTGTTCTGGCACCGTTTGACAAGCCAATCAAAATACAACTGCTCATAAAGACCGGAGAGCTGCACTGTGTTCACAAAGCCCTCTAAAAACAGTGTTAATCTCACTGTAGATGGCAGCAGAAATTGTTACCGCGAGAATGATTAATTCAAGTATATAGCAAAATTGTCATACAAGTGGCATTGACCTAAACTAACACTCAGTAAGACAACAAATAATAGCATTAACCATAATGTCAAACCTCTGAGAAAGCATACAATGCAATCAATATCTGTTCATGAGTGAATGCGCCTTTATACACACACTGGTCCCCCCTCACCTTATAACCAGCATCATATACAAGTTGACAAGAACATTACTGATCATCAAAGGGCACAGTACAACACAGGACATGACACACACACACACAGCACTGCATGCAAAAAAATATACAGTATGCCAATATGCTTCTCCAGCTAATATCCTTCCATGTTTCTGAAATATGTCACTGCAGGTACAATTTCTCCATGATTCTGCAGGAGCTATGTTACTCCAGTTTCAGTATTCCTTCACTGTAATGTTCTGCAGGTCCTGACTCATGGAATAGCAGCAAATGTTTTATGTTTATGTAAGGTGCAGTTCGCAGGTGCATTAGCTAATTTGGCCAAATCAATTGATCAAGTGTGACACTTGCATCATCTGTTTCTCAGAATTTAGAAGTCAATCTGATTTACTCTGCAGGAGCAGAGACAGCGTGGCGTTCCCCTCCAGGGTTTTAAAATGGACTCATTCATTACGGTATTGTGGAAGTGCTGGGCCCACCAGTCCATCTGTGGACCAGGCCTCAGTGATGAATTAAAAGAGCACTTCTACCTTTGAACCAGCCAACCTTCAGACACAAGCCAGCTTTCATCTACAGGCTTTGTCACCTTGTAAGCATAATGACAACGAAAAAAACCCAAACCATTTTAACATCTGAAACACCCCACACTCATGACTACGAAATTTATTTCATTCAAATTAGTTTCTATTTATACATTTTGCAGTTACTGGCTGAGAAGCAATGACAGTTAAACAGGAAACAGGACAGCCCTAGTTGATGGCACACATTAGCATGTCTCCATCTACTCTTGTAATGGATATGTACTAACTAGGTATTATCTGTGTAGCCATAACCCAATATAGCTTATTTCTTTGTTTCAGTGACCTTTGTTGTAAAAAAATAAATAATTAAATAAAACACATTGTTTTGTGACTGGACATACTCAGCAGAGCACCAACTATGTATTAATCCTCAACTGACAATAGCCTCCAACAAATACAGCTGTTTATTTCTGTTTAATCAAAACAACAGCTTAAGCAAGTCACTTTGTGGCTGTTTTTTTTTTTTAACTAAACCATATTAGTATCCTTTATTTAAATAATGACACAGGTTGGACTACAGGTGTATTTCTGCTGCCAGGTCTGATTTTGGGTGCCGTGAACCAGTGACATGTGTCCTTGTTTATGTACTATTCAAATGAATAGCGACATTGGACGTTACTAGTACATCTGTTTCTTATTTCTCCTGGTTCCCTGCGGTAGCTATTTTTAACAACAGCCTCTGGCTTTTTCTGGTGTCACCTACTCATTTATTCCATTTATTCTATTTCTTAGCTGACAGTGTTTTTATTATAATAATTATGTGTACATGTATATAGCTGGCCAGACTAAAAACCAGCAGGATTGTTTGTCTGTGAAGCTGCCTGATTGTTTGTGTCGCTGTTTCTCCACCAACAAAAGTGAGTGATGAAGGTGATTCTTAGGACAAAGGAAAAAAGAAAAAGAAAAGGCAGCGGGTGACTCTGTAGGGTTTTCCCTGTGGTGGGGAATAAATTGTGCAAAGTGTGATTGCTTCCGTTCCACCTCCTTGTGGTAATTATCACACAGATTTCTTTCAAAGGTAGTTAATTGGGAGCGGAATTAACTTGAGGACATGTAAAATGAACAAGAGAACACAAGATGGATAACTTACTGAGGCGAGGCCCACGATTCTAGTTAACAATGGTTGTGAAATGAATTAAATCCTGACGTGGGAGGAGTCAAAAACAGTGAAATAAAGCAAAAATTGTGCTTAGACGAATAAAAAACAACAGGTTAACAGGACAAAAATAATCACCACCTGTCATAATGCTTTAAGCATGTTTCATCAATCTATCAAAGGTAGTCAGATACTGATTTCTTACCATTGTAAACTACTAATGTCTTATACTGTAGCTTCTAAACTGAAGCCTCTTGCCTTAGTTTTAGAAATGGTAGGCCAACATTTCCAAATATTAACCTTTAGTTGAAGTCCTTTTCGATACCAAATAAACCAGTAAGTCACCTCAAATAATTATCGGAAATCATTATGAGACTGCTCGCTTAGTGGCAGCTACAGTGTAAATCTACACAGCGAGAGTAGCATTAGTGCTATAAAAAGGCCAGTTAATTGCCAAATGCCACTGTCGTGTGAAGAAGCCTTGAGGTTATGTGCAAAGCCCAGATGACAACTCCCCTCGCTGCACTGAAGAAGACATGTAAATAGCTTCTCTGACAAATAGCCTCAACCTGCTCACTCAACCTCCCACTCACAGACGAGCATGGCGAACATGTCAAAGCCGCGCAAGCTGGTGGCAAACCCACGCTCACCCCATTTCTCACAATATACAATGCTGTTTCCTCTCCAGTTGATGGTGACTAACGGTGGCAAATACTGAGCACTAGGACACCTGATATTTATGGTCCTCTGCAATGTGGGCTATCGACAATTTACAGTCGCCATGCACAGCTCAGGATGCTCTGTCTTTATTGTGGTATTTGATGGCGAACACTTGGGGGAGAAGGACGGCAGAGTTGAGATGGAAATAAACACACATTTGAAATCTGCTGTAAACCTATCTATCATTGTATCTGAAGCCAATTGCATGTCCTCTAAAATCAAGTGTCTACACCATGCCGAACATTATCTGCAATGACACAGCAGTGAACCAATTACAGTTCGTGTTGCTGTATATCTGTGGTGTTGATGCTCAGAATGATAATAAAACAAAACATGGAGATTGTTATTCTGACTTGGTTCCTACAGTGCCCTATCAGCTTTTATATCTTTGACAAGACATTACCCTTTAAGCTCCCTGAAGACAGACAGAGCAATTTTACACAAGTCTGAAAAGTGATGGAAAATGACATCATCCAACCGCCGAGCTGTCCCGGGTCTATTCCTTGATTTATGACTACGACAGAGTAAAGATCTCTACCAAAACTGGGAGCTACATTTTATTACCTGTTATGTGTCCAAACACAAATTGAAAACAAAACATACGGCAATCTGAGAAGATATTCAGAGCCATGC
Organism: Psettodes erumei; assembly: GCA_016785225.1. Taxonomy (NCBI): domain Eukaryota; kingdom Metazoa; phylum Chordata; class Actinopteri; order Pleuronectiformes; family Psettodidae; genus Psettodes; species Psettodes erumei. The sequence continues at coordinate 384,188 of JAFBJZ010000601.1, read as the reverse complement.
AAGTCACCACTCTGTTAGGGCTTTCATTCTTCTCTCATGGCAATGTAATCAGAGAGGGCCAAATGGAAGGCTTGTGTGGCATTGTTATGGAAGCTAGTTTGCATCATAAACTCAGCCGTAAAGGCAACAGCATATGCAACACAAACACATGCACAGTGGCGGCTGCACACTCAATGGCTATATTTCTTGTCAAGGCATTAGAATATGAAATGATTCCCCAACGTCGAGCATCTGGCAGAGCTTGCATGTAAATCACAAAGGAGGCTGGGAGTCACATTCAGCCACTGCAGCCCACAAAATGGCTTGATGATTGTGCACATCAGTGATGTGGGTGAAGTCTCTGCATGCTAATACATCCCACCATCCTACTGGGAGGCAACACGTGTTTCAGTGGTGGTGGGTTAGCACAGAGGTAAGTTATTAGTCATGGACTGATTGTGGTAAATTCAGGCAATATGCAGACAAGGGTTTACTTAACAAACCATTTATATATCACCAAAATGAATGAGTTGAACGGCACCACTGAACCTGAAAGAGTCCCTGTTTATAAATATTTATAGCCGACTGGGCTAGACAGACAGCTACTTCATTGTGCTCCCAAGAAAATAAAAAAATGTTTTCACAGTCTGCACATGGACATGAACAGTTCACTGCCCACAGATTCACAGTATAGACGTGTGTAACTGAGTAGGCAAAAAGGTAGCTGAAAACCCAAGGACCCAACCCAGTGTGTCGCTGCGAAGATCTGTTTGGACATGAGGAACTGTGTAACCCTTACTGTATGTGCACGGCTACCACAGGAAAACAAGACCAAGGGACCTCTGGCTTTCAGCTAGATGCAACCATCAGCATGCTAACATGACACTGCTAACATACTAGTGTTTAGAATGCAGCGTTTAGCTTGTTCCCTATCTAGGTTTAGCATGTTAACACTTTTGTCTAAAAACATAATATTGTCTAAAATTGATCCACTGGGGATCTTGAGTATATGTATCACATTTTATGGAAATCCATCCAACAGCTGTCAAGCATTGCAAGAATATGAGGGGGTCAACAGAGGCTTTGTACTCTAGGGACCATGCATATCTGTGAAAATTTCTTGGCAATCCATCCAGTAGTTGTCAAGACATTTATAAATGTTGGTGGACTGGATTCCCAATGAATTAAGCATGATCATGTATTGCAGGTGTAATTTGCACTAATCAGCACATTGGCTGAAGGGAATATCTTTAGTTTTGCAAAAACAATTGGGCAACATAAAATAAAAACAAAATTAGGTACACAAAAAACATCAGCATTCACCAAAATCTTTAGGTTTCATCCTATGGGAGTCATGATATGAATACAAGAAACAATTGTAATCCACCCAATAGGTGTCCAGACTTAAGACTTAAATTGTTAGCCTCATAATGACACCAGAGGAAATGTCACATGGCTGACAAATCACTGTGCCAACATTCGACTCTTGTAATGTTAAAGTGACCGAAACAGCTTAAGTTTAGAATAAACCGCTGAGAGCTTCTCTGAGAGAGATTGATTTTTCACAGGTTTCTGAACTGGCTAAGGTAACAGAGGGAAGCATTCTTTGTGTTTTTTCACTTCAAACTCAAATTAAAAGGAGGTAGCATGCTGAGGTCATTGTTAACCACATGTTCTACAATTGGGTGTATTCAGGTTCCATTTCATAAGCATTCATTCAGGACCAGTTATGTACAAACACACACTTACAGTTAAATTGGTGACCCACTGTGGGGTCTAAACTTATAAGGTATTAATGCTAATGTTCTCCTTTTTTTCCTTCCACGGTTCTCTCCTTTCCTCTCTTTCATACTCTCGTTTTCCTTTGTTTTCTGTCCACCATTGCCCTGATAAATTTATTTCCCTTTGGTGGCCTTTGTTTTCAGGATGTGGAAAATGTTGCTAAAGTGTTCTTGCTGATAATTACAGAATGAAATACCTCCTGAATGACAGCAACAGCAACTGTTCAAAACCTAAATTCCTCTATCAGCATGTTTTACTCGAGCAACTGCTGCATCATCATAATTTAAAAGCAGTTTTTAAAAGAAAGACTCCCATCATTTATTTCATCTCTCTCCATTGTCTCTGTCTGCCCCTGCCTCTTTCTTGTTTGGAGCCCCAGGGGTCTTGATTTCTGCCTCTGTTTTTTCACAACTGCCTCCCTTCATTGGAGGGTTAAGGCCCAAACAGATTTGTTAGCCCAGGAGGTGGAAGTGGGAGAGAAGGAGGAAGTAGAGGAGGCAGGGAAGTGAGTGAGTGTGTGTGTGTGTGTGTGTGTGGGGGGGGATCTAATTCTAATTACATATCTAACTGAGACACATCAATGCAAATCAACCTTCACACTCCACTACATAATGCCATCTATTGCACACATACTGGGCATCATCTCTGCTCTGCTCTGTGACTGCTGTGATGGAGAGAGCGCAACACAAAGAACCTGGAGTGTAAAACAGCTGTGCCATTGGAGACTGACCCTAAAAGCTTAATTTTTAGACAATGTATTAATCCCTTACAGAATACCCAAGTGATTGACTGAAATACCTTGTAACCAACCCGATTAAGCCATACTGTACTACCAATATGCAACAGCAAATACATTTGGAAAGAATGTAAAGCTGCTTGGGTTACCTTTTCTATCTATACAACAAGGAAACATTGTTAAGTAAGGTATATGGTATTTTCTCATTTATTTGAATCAGGCCAGACTAAAAGAAATGTTGGGTTGCCGATGCAGAGGGCTACAGGAAAACAATGCAGGTCACAGCACATTCCTGGTGGGTTACTTTGTAAACATGAACAAGCCTGATCCGGTGTGACTTGGTATGGATCCTGGTCTACAGTGTCTGTGCTCTTTATGCACACGGTCCATCCCATGTTATGGTTACTAAATATGTGAACATAAATAGACATTTAATGATGGGATGTAAATTCCTGAACATGCATGTCCTCCAAACCCAACAATCACACTCTCATTTTCCACCTTGCTACCGAAAGGGCACACCGCCTTCTGTGGCACTCAACCCTGGAATTGGGCATAAATCACAAGCCGCAGGATTACTGTTGTGTTGGGTGTTCAAAACCATAAATCTGAATTGGCTTTTGTACTACGGGCCACCTATAAACCACTACATACGTAAACCTGGATGCCTGCAGCTGCCTGATCAAAACAAGAGCGCAAAATTACAGCATGCTGTTAGGCTCATCTACCTCAGGGAGACTTCTGTCTTCTTTTCACTGCAAGGGCATCCCTTTCATAATGACAGGATGTATTTATACCAGTTCAGTTATGTCCTCCACCAGCAACAAATATAATGAACTGCAGGCAGGTCATGAATGTATAGACAGATGGATAAATATATCAAAGGACTGATGGTAATATGAGTGTCAATTAAACTGAGAACAGTCTTCCAGTCTTCCTGTTTCACCTTGGTCTTCATCCATTACATATGTCCTGTACCTATGACATATACTGCACTCAGGTTGCTCAGTGCTGTGGTGTTAGAGCGGGCAAGCAGACAGGCCCTTTAATATTTCAGTCAGACTCCCTGCAGACTGATGGCTTACAGGGGCAGCCATGCAGGGCACATAGCCAAGGTTAGCTGTAACATCAGCCCCCCTTCATTTGAACCTGAGCACTGTACTACTACTATGCTCGGTGAATGGACTCCACAGTTCCACATTGCATAATGCCTCACAAATATACCACGTAGCTGTCAAAATTAGGAGTAAGAATGTGGTTCTTCGCTAGCTTCTTTTAATGTTCATCATTTTCTATGCTGTTAGAAGGCACCGAAAGGTGCACATGGAGCAGAAATTGAAGCAGCAAAAAACACAAAAGATGTATTAAAAATTACCTGAAAGATGAAAAAGTTGTAAAAATTTTGGGACCGATCAATAGTTTGTTCCCCAAAACTTTCAGACCCTTTGAAATGATTGATTTGACTGTCTTTCTCCACATGAATGCTTCAGTCAGCCAAAACATACTGCAGGAGTTGTAATGCTGGATATGCAAGAGTGTATAGGCATTTCAAACAAAACAAACATCAAAACTCCTCCAAGGGCGACTGCTGTGGGCGACATGTTGTGAAACAGAACACATCATTACCCACAGTAGGCTGTCAATCAGTGTCATGTGCAAACGGATAAAGTTGTTAAATTTAACTTTCTCTGTAGTCCTTGTGAACACAATGTAAACACAGAGGACTGTGGACTCCACCTTGAGGGTGTGCCATTGTCTTTTTTTCTAACACAATTCCAAAAACTAAAACTCATTTTGAGAGGAGGTGGTGGAGATGAACTGGGATTATTCAAAGAAACCTAAGAAAGACACGGGGGAGACTGGTAGCACAGATTCAAGATTGGGGCGTAAAAAGCAAAAGTAAAATGTAGGTCGCCTGATTCGACTCACTGTGACTGGGGGGCACTGCGAAAGAGGAAGAGAGGCAAACCAGTTAATGCTGCCAATTAAACTCCCCCTGCCCCCACAACCCCCACCGCCTTCCACCCGCCCTCCCTTAGCAAACACTTCAAAGTGCTGCCATCAGCTATCAGCAATAAAGTGAATGAGCTGGCTGTAAATGGGCTTGGATGCTGAGGATGCTGAGACAGGGGACTGTCAAATGATGCTCATCACACTGAGAAAACAGTGTTCCCATGTTGTAAGAGCAAAATGGGTGTCCAACACACTCCACACAGAGGCAACAATCCACACTCAGCCTGGACAAATACACCAAGAAATACAGCAGAAGGCAGCAGTTTTTTCAGTGAATGGACATTTCTGTTGATGGCCAATAGGGTCGCTGGCTGTGTTTGTGAGTGCTATGAAAAGAAAGCTCCATTATTAACGGTATGTGTCAGAATGACCTAGAAGAAAGAGCAATCTCCCAGCAGGGGCGCTGAAATGACACCCTCTTCTGACGACCAGCCCGACGACTAAACCTGAGAAAACACAGTGCTGGAGTGTTTTCCTGAAATGGAGGACAGGCCCGCTGTAAGCTGAGAACAACCGGCTCCGTGGGGGACAGGCAAAAGCAGAGATTTTTATTTTCCAGCTCCAGGTAACGCTATTTCAAAGAGCAGAATTGGGGCATCTCATTACACAAAATACATTCCACACAAATCCCTTCCTTTACATAAAACCCTCAAGTTGCCTCTCTCCTTTTTCTTCCACTGTTCGTTTCAGAAACGTTCCTATCTCTCTGCCCCTTTCTCTGTTTCCCTTCCAGAGCCCAGCTGTTTTGTGTCCTGCAGTGCATTCGCAACGGGACGATTTCCACACCGATCTGAGCGCCATTTAAATAAACATCAACAGAAGATGTCAGAGGGAGCTTGTGAATAACACCAGAGGCTTATCCACTGCTACAGCTTTAAAGAGTTAAGAGGAGCCATCCAGTTCCTTCATTTCTCTCCTTCTGTATGCTGTTTGAATCACCAGCATCCAGCCATCACTGCTCTGGTTGCGTCCACTTTATGTAAGCCAGAGAGGCCAGACTTGAGCTCTCAGCGGGGCTGGCTCTCTACTCTTCGGGAAGGGTTTCTTTTAATAATGAAACTTTCAAGGTTCACTCGTAGGCGCAGTGCCATGCTTGTCTCTCACTCTATTGTTATTCCAAAATACAGATACAAAAGTTTGAGAGTGGATGCTTAAATGGAGTATGCGCAGAGGTACACATGTAGTTATCTTACATGATGTAATATCTCAGTGTGCTCTGATATTAAAGCATAGACCATTTAAAAAAATCATGCAGTCTTGTTGAACTAAATTTAATCTAAATTTCTGAATGATCCAACACTACAGTCATTCAACGTCATTCAGTATTCAAATGTGTTGCACTTGCAGTTTGCTTTGCTTTCACCTTCTGTCCAGTTCATCCCAGACCGGCTCCATGTGGTCGAGTTCGGTCACCATCTGGATCTGTTCTTCAGATGTTTTTGGTCACTATCCTGCTGTATTTTGAAGCCCTGACCAAACTAGCCTTTTTCTCACTGTTATCATAACAACATACATTGCTACTTCCTGCAGTACAGTATTGTCTTAATAAAGCATCATAGGGTGTGCATATGATTCAAATTCATTAACACGTGCAGGAACTGCATGAACCCTCAGGCTTCAAGCACTTTCCCTGCTGTAGGAAAGCTGTAAACTAACCCAATTAACTGAAAAAGGCCTGTTTTCTTTCTAACTTGTTGACTGCAAAGTTCATCTTACAGTGTAGATTTGTACCATTTCAGGTTATTCACCTGACCGATGAATTTTAGTAAAAACTGGAAAAACCTTAGACTGAGCAAAACAGCAATGACTTAAAAACCAACAACTTGGTTTAGTGGATGAAAACAAAGAAAAATGAAACATCCATTTTACATAAATCATCTGGCCCTTCCAAAATCAATCAGAAGTGTCTGAGTTGCATACTCAGGACCTCCACACTGCCCATGCTGACTGCGTCAGTTCTTCTTCATAGACCTCTATCCCCAGTACTCTGTTCTCTCCTCTGTTGTATTTGCATTGCTAAGCTGTTGGCAGTGCTTGTCATTTTGTTTCATAAGTGATAGCAATTACTATTCCAGTGCCTGGGATCAAAGAGACACCAAAAGGAGGTTTTTAGACTGGAAAAAAAACACCAAACACTGCTTTCCCTGTTTACACTGATAGAGGCTGAGGCCTGGGAGGCAGAGTGAAAGTGAGTGACAGAATGGGAATACACCTCCTGCTTTTTTTTATCCCGGAGAAGGGGGGGAAATGGAGGGAAGAAGGTTTCTACAAAGGGCAAACTGTACCATTAACCAGGAGGCTCCCTCCTGCTTACAGTGGATTAGTCCCATTACTGATTCTTTCTCAGGTCTGGGAAAGCTCGAAGCACTGAACTGAGCAACAATTACACTACTCATAATGAGACAGCAGGGCCTTGACTTTAAATAACAAGCTTCTTTGAGACATTCTCTTTGCTAAAACACATAAAACCAAATTTTGATCTGTCCACGTCATCTACAGTATATACTCCACATGCCAGCAGCTTTGTAGATCTATTGATTCACAGAAAGAAGAGAAGCGTATTCTGAAACCAAAGGGCCACCAAGGTACACAGGCAAGTTTGTGCATGAAAGGCTGTCAGTTGAAATCCCAGAGAGCCAAGGGAAAAATAGGGCAGGGACAGAGGCAGGGATTATTTGCATGGAGAAAAATGGCAGTTACAGTAACCAGCAGACAGCAAGCTAACATGCTGCCAGTGTTGATGCTTAAAATGCTTCTGCTCAGTAGGCATAATGTTTACCATGTTTTCCAACTTAATTTAGCCTTTTGGCATGCTAACAATTAAACAACTAAGAGACTGCAACTGTTATTACAGTGTGTCCTGAAGGGGAAATGAATGTCTGTACCAAATTTTATGGCAATCAGACCAATAGTTGTCACACATGTGACACTGGGAAAAAGATGGATGATCATCAAAGACAGAGCGATTCATGTTCTGGGGATTATGAGTGTCTGCACCAAAATGTGTGCTAATCCATCAAGCACATTGACAACTTTGTCTGGATATGTGGAAACTTCGGCCTGTGGGTGGCGTTGGATAAAAAGTCAGGGGATCACCAAAGTCATTAGGATTCATCCCCTGAGCATCATGAATGTCATGAATCATGAATGTCTGTGCCAAATATCATCTCAATCCATCAAATAGTTGTAGAGATACAGTATACAGAGATAATAGAGTTATTTTGAAGAAGGGGGTGGGCTAAGCAGAATGGCACTCTCATGTGCTCTAGTAAACAGCAAAGGATGGTGCTACTCTAAGGTGCTACCAATGATAAAGATTGTATAAGCACATACAAAGTCTGCACACAGTGGCTTTAACTTATTCAGGGTTTTTTTTATTAGCATTAATTTACTTCAGTTCAGGACATCCCGCTGGAGTCTTAAAACATGTCTATTGGTAAAAGGGTGACCCTGTCTAGGGTATTTTGCTTGATTAAATAAAGGAGAGGACCTGCAGGCTGCAAATACAAATTAGTTCAAGATAAAAAAAAAAGTGCACATTCCATAAATCATCTTGTGTGTGGAGGGAAGATTTTCAACCACAAGCAACCATTTGGGGTAATGTGCATCATCTTAGTGGACTCATTTTGATGCTCTTTTCTTGGGCCTACAGCTGTTTAATTTCATCTGATATGATAGTATGGGCTTTTCCCAGATAGGGTGTAGTCTTCCAAGATAGCGTGTATTTTTTCAGAAAGGGTGCATGTTTACAAAAAGCCTAGCTTGAGTTGTTGAGTTGCTGTCATGCTGATAATGTTGAAACATACTGTTGCACTGCCTGTGGCTGTAAAAAAAAGGCCATCAGCTAATATTCCTGAATGTAAATTAAAATATTGTTGTCCTGGTCACGATACCTGTACTTGTATAGTGGGAATAATCAACAACATGGTGACAAGCTCATTGCAACCATGTGCATCACCACCCCTCTTCATCCCTGGACAATTCTCTTTAACACGAAGAGGACAGCTTCCTGGCCCTCCTCCTCTCGCTGTAATGGAGGTCGGATGCTGCTTTTCCGCATTTCTGCACACATTAGCATCTCTAGTTAATTGGCACCATTTGCTCAATGGCATTGCTTGAGTTTGTAAATTACTTTTACAATTGTCACTAATTATCAAGCTCAATGAGTGGAATTGGCGCAATTGGTCCCCAGTGGAGCAGAAACACAACAGGCGGAGGAGGGATTAAGACTCTGGGGGCAACAAGACGAGCTGGCTAGCTGAGAAATACTGTGGCGCTACATGCTAATCAACAGAGGATTACATACAGATGGTGCGACTGTAGCACTGCCTCTCCCTGCTGCATGCTTGATGCACTTTGGTTGCATCCTCGAGAGAGATCCAGCCACAGTGCATCAGCATGTCTGTACACTCTCCTTTGTAAATTGCGTGAAATTATTTGTGGAGAAGATGGCTTACAGAGTTTCACATCTATAGTGACTAACGCATAAAAGAAAAATAAAATGAACTTCACGCTGACCACAACATACTCTTCCTGAGACTGTCTTTATCACAAATACACACAACTGTTGACATTTTTGCTGAGCCCTTCAGTTAATGAAAAACAGATAAAGTGGTAGCTACCTGTTTACATTCTTAGCAAATTTGGAAATATCGCATCCGTGATTTCAGACAGAGGGACAGAAGGCAGCTTGTCATTTCGAGCTGGCCAGTGTGGATTTTGTGAGCTGAGGTCATGAGAGCATTTATCACAGCAAGCTGCATGCCCCTCTGCTGCTAACTTTTTAAAGTTTCCTTTTGAGAGGGTTTGTTCTGAACCATCAGTAAATTTTTTTTAAGGATTTTTGTGGTTTTAATTACTGTCCAAGGGTTCATGGTGAACAAAGTGAAAAATACGCTTATCAACCACAACATTAAAACCTACACTTACCATACCTTTAATAATATTGTGGCTGATGGGTGTATATTGCTTCAGTGTGAAATTAAAAATCAAAAGATTGGTCAGCCTACTGATCTATGATTGGACGATCACTATACAGAGGAGGGGTTTAGCAAACAGTCAGTTTTACCTCAGTGTGTCCTGATGTTTTGGTTTGATAGTCTCATGGTGACCTGTGATCAAGTGCTTCTCCCCACCCTGAGTGATATAGTGACAAAGTCGTGTAGTAAATCAGCAGCAGAGCTGTAGGTGCACTGTGGGCCTGCTTGCTTATCACCAGGAGATGACAGACATACACAGAGCTGGGAACATTCAGTTGAAAGAAGTCTAATAATTGAGGATGAAGCAGTTATCTGAGAAACTGTTTTGTCTGTCTTGTCAGTATGAGCTCGACAGTCCAGCCTTCTGAAAGGCCAGACAATTTGCGCTCCAAATGTCATGTTGTGAGAAGGCAAACATGGTCTGGTGGAGGAAGGCCAGGGAGACACAAAAGCTCAGGTTAAAGACGTGCCAGGCCTTATCATACAATTACTCTGCCAAAAACCTACTGCGAGCACAAACAATGTATTAGCTGCTACACTTTGTCCTACTGAAATATGCAAAAGATAAATATTCATCTCCTGCAAAGCATTTATCATTGATTAAAAAAAAAATGTTTTTCCTTGTTATGCTTTTTTTTTTTCGCAGTGTGGAGGAAATTGGATTTTGCCCTGTGGCACAGCGGCAGGATCAGATTGTGGGCTGCAGTAGCGTGGATCTTATCTGTGCTACAGCATTGGTCCACAACATATTGCTGCCCCTCTCTCAGTGGAAATATGCTTCAGCTGTGTTTTACTGTTGACAGAGCAAAGGTAATGGACACACACACACACACACACATGCATACATACATACGACTGTATCCTGTCTGTCTGTCTCCATTTCTGTCTTTGTGTGCACATATACTGAATCTATCCACATTGTGTGTGTGTGTGTGTGTGTGTGTGTGTGTGTGCATCTGTATCTGTGTCCAGGAGGTGGGTGGGCTTGATATATAAATCTGAAGGATGCCATCTCCTCACATGATCAAGAAAGTGCCTACTGCGGTGGTCGCCATGAGGACAGACTTAAATCAAAGCTCAGTCCCTGGCGGTGGTATTAAATCAACACACACACATACAAACAGAGATGCACAGCACATCTCCAGACCTATACATATGGATGTTCTGTCGTCATGATGTAAATAAAAGTGCAGTTCTGTACATCACATATAAGATATGATATCATTTTCCCAGTTTATTGCCTCCCGCAGCACATAGCATTGTGCTCTTCAAATGACACTGTCACCATTGCCTGTTTATATCCACCAGTTTGACTGAGGCAGGTACACTTCTCTACTGTTATAATGCTGTAACATAATTGCGTCATTTACAGCTGTTATACATAAACCTATGGCTGACCTTACATCTGTCAGGACATGAGATATTTATTTAAGTTGCCTCTGGGTAAAGGGAAGTGACCCTGCAACAGTGAAGTGTCTATCGCAACACTCAGAGGACGGTCAGCAGAGTAGCCATTTTACCCATTAGCTAAGACACAGCTGAGCCGGCCTGACAGGGCTCCTCTCAGACCTCCACCTCCTCCCTCCATTTTCTCCTCTCTCTTCTCCTCCATCGTCACCCTTCCTCTCCTTCCCTACCTCACACCTCCTTTCTCCCCCCTCACCATGCGTAAATAACATACTGTGTTCAGCAGACTCGTGACTCCAGCGACTGTGGCACTGTTAGCCTGTTTGTTTAGCTCATCATCACCACGCTCCCCTGGGCAACATGAAGTTTATCTACCTGCCAGTTAGCTGCCATGAAGCCCCGACGCTGAAATAAAGCCACTTTGCCAAGCACCTGAAACTTAATATTACAGCTACAATGCAACATTACAGCACCTATTGGATTTTCAGAAGGGTTTTAAAAGCACTGGAGAAAGACAAACCTCCTCTGGGAATGTTTTTTCTTTTTTGTATTAAAGGATGACTGCTGAACAGACATGACTTTAATGGAGGGAAAAGGCGTTCCTGCAACAGAAAGGTCAAGGATTCAGTGATACAAAACACAGTTGGCTCCATTTTCATGAAAATGGATGGACGTGCAATCAAGTGTAAACTTGTGGTACATACTTGTTTACTTAGGGGGTTTCTGCCAAGTTTTTAGCTACCAGAGCTACACAAAAACTTGGTGCTGCATTGAAGAAAAAAGTTGGAGCAATTTTTGTCAGTAGAATGACTGCAGTATCATGAGACAGTGGCAGCACACGCTCCATTATTCCTGAGGCACCCGGACATCGGATCAGAATGCTGCAACTGCAGCTGCTTATTCATAATGTTTAATGTGATATACTGTTGTGTGTTATTTTCTCCCTCTAAATGTGTTTTCTTATGTATGTAGAACATTATATGTGAGTGTGAAGGAGAAATGAAATCAAAATACAATCAGAAATACAGAGGATGCAATAAATAGCCCAAATTATTTGGACTGTAAACTTTAACTATACTATAACTACAAAACTGTGCTGAACGACTAATTTCAAACAACAGACCGAAGAAGCTGAAAGAAAGCATCGCTGGTGACTGCACAGATGATCTGTGATCACCTGAATTGGAAAGTGGAGGAATACATCCATCCTAGAAGTACTTGTGGATGTCTTTACAGATATAATGATCTATTAATCTGTTGCCTTACTTTTTGCACTAAAAAATGTCATGTGCTTAAGAGCTGCATTAATAAAACATTTACAATCATTTGATTCCAAGACAAATATAGTAAATATATATAAAAAAATATATATATAAAGTTTCCCTACTACCTGAAATTACAGAACAACAGTCTCACAATTTGTAAACAAAAAAAAAAAAAACCCTGCATTTGCTTCCCCTGCCTTTGTGCTTGCACAGAAAAAACACAGAAAAGTCTGGACATTGACAGTTCTGTCAAGGACCTGAGCGCATATTGGCTAACTTGCTGTTATTATATGGCTCCATGCTGGGAAATCCTGTTATCTTAACACAGACATCAGAGGTCAGGCTCAGTAATAGAACAGAGTATAAGCTGTGTATGGTTTAAGTGTCATTCTTAAGAAAACTTTAGCAGGGCAAGCTAAAATAAAGCTCCTCAACAACGTAACCCCCCAATCAAACACAGTCTAGTCAAATGAAAATGGCTCTGTTGCACTAGCAAGATGTACAGCCTGCGGTGTGTATTCAGTCATTACGCCACATATAAACACATAAAGTGACAATCTGCCAGGAGAGAGAGTGATTGTAGCAGTGACTCGGAGCACAAGAAGCAACATCCTGATGCCATCTGGCCGCATCTAATCATCGCCAGCGACACCCGTTAGCTGCTGTTCCTGAGCATCACAGCTCTTAATGCATGTTTGAACTCGAGACACTTCTGAACTCATTACCAAGTGTTAAGGTGTCGCAGAGAAGAAGAGGATAAAAAATGTAGTGACCCACAGGACTGTGACCTGTAAAATTGACATAATCTGCCGCCTTTGAGGAGCCAGTAATGACCTCTCATCGCAGTGTGACACACTCTCCATCTTCATTTCACACCCTCTTAGAGCAGCACAGATGGCCTTGGCATTTCCTTAACAACCTCTGAAGTCTTTGGAGAGCCTGGCTGCAAATCTTCTGCATCTCCTGTTGCTGCACACTGGAAAATACTGGAAAATGCAGGGATGTGACTGGAAGGTGACATTTTATCCACCATGGAGTCTTTGAATGCTCTCAAGTACCATCTGGCCACTACTGGTCAATCAGAAGCGACATTAACATCATGTGTTAACTGTTTCCTTCCTTACATATTTATCCCCCGTCTATTTTGCATGACTGTGTACTAACAATGCTTTTCCATGGGTTAATACACAGGGTAATGAGGTGGGATAAGGCCACTGTAAAATGCTACTAAAGCAGCCATGCAGAATAATTTGTCTTGCCTCAGAAGTGTCAGCTACTGCAGCTCCCCGCTCTTTAATTCATTCAAATGAATTTTGTTTTAATTGTTTTATCCTCGGTGCTCACTAACTCCATTAGTGTGGAAAGAGAGAGGGAGAAAGAGAGACACTGAGATGAGATGATAGAGAGACATATGGATAGAAAGGTTTAGGGAGAGAGACACAAAGACTGTGAGATGCAGAAAGGAGATTCTAGGAGATTTGCTTAGTGTGTATGTGCTTGAATGTGTGTGTGTGTGTGTGTGTGTGTGTGTGTGTGTGTGTGTGTGTGTGTGTGTATGCCTCTATGAATAATTAATTCCTTAGTAGTGATTGCACAACGATTACTCTCTGGAGCTAAAACTTTAACCACCCTTATGGAGGATGGAGGCTGGTTCTCTATCTATATCACAGCAGCTGCGGTCTGCTGGTCCCAGAGGTGTGTTAATGCAAACTGTGGAGAGGCTGATGGCAACATGATCCGATGGGAATACGAAGAGATGGGAGGTGCTTCTGATGGAAGGGCAGCTCCTTATTTAACAGTGGGAGAGCCACCTGGCCATGATGAATTCAGGCTTACTGGCCTGTTGGAGTTACTGTAGCTAGAAGTGCTGTTGGTGGTTCATATATAACTGCAGTTTAAATGGACTAATGCATTAGAACAGTGGCTCCCAGACGTTTTGGCTGTGAACCTTTAAAATGAAGAAGCAGTTCTTTTCCCTTCCCAAATAGCTTTATCTGAAGTGTTTATAGAGTGGGTAGGTGAAAGTTTGCAGTACTTTACAGGACAAAAAGCAAAACTCTGAGAAAAAATGTGAAAAATAGATTTTTCTTTCTGAGCTCTTTAATACTTATATGAGCTCTTATACTTTCTAATTGTTGTAGTGGATTGTTATTGAATGAACTGCAGAATATGGTAAATTTTAAATATCAGAACAACAAGCATGGCTTGACATAAAATGTTGTATATAAGTCAATATATACCAGTACAAATCTGACTTAATATATAGAAGGCTATTGTCATTATTAAACATAGTGTCCAATGCTGTCAACTCTCAAAAACATAATTTAGTTACATGTTAAATATGTGTGAAAAATATTTATGTACATATAAAAAAATTGATGATTCCATTTATCGCTTATATAATCAAATATTCTGTTTTGTTATACATTTAATAGAATATTGTTGAAAATACTGTACAATACACTCATTAAGGTAAGTAGTTCTGTGCTGTCACTGCTGCATATATAGCATATTGTAGTATACACAATACTGTTACACCTATGGCATCCTATTAATGTTCTTACATTTTGATGTAGTGGAATACTTTTAGTATGTTATATAATCTTTCAGTGTTGAATATATAAATAGTATTGTCTCTCTCAAACAGCACATTATTGTCACTCATTATCATTAGTACACATGTATATAAAATGTATACTTTGTGTTAATAGAGCACTTTCCTAGGTGGATCACATAGTGCACACACAGTGCTGTCACTATTTCATATTGTCGTGGTTATATGTATCTACAGTGTGATAGTGTTGTACACTTCAAGGGAAATGTGTCACTGAACATGCTGAAATCAAAGTGTAGTACTGTGCTGTTAGGCATTAAGCAGAACCCTGTCTCTGTCACTTTTACACTTAATATCCAATGGCTATATATCCTAATTAAAATTGGATATGCAGTATGTGGTAGTATACTCATTGATGTACTGTATATATAGAATGCTGTTAATGTTAAATGTTAATACTGTCACATTGATTTAGGAAAGAATTTCATTTCTGTGCAACAGCCTGTATTTTTGTATCTGTCAGTACAAAAGAATCACAGTCCTATCCAGCGTAGGAGTGAGCACACAGAACCCTACATTTCGATGTTACATAATTTGAGCTGTTTGCTGGGCCGGTGGCTAAAATTCACACTGAATTAGCCAGTGGTTAGAGCGGGGGCTCTCAAACCTTCACAGCATGCTTTTCTTTTTCACTCTTGGAACAAATAAAAAAAAAAAAACAGGCATATCATCTCAGACCCTGAAAATCACTTTCCCACCTCTGAGTGGATGCTCTCCGGTGCAGTATAATAAGCAAAGCATCATCCCCCACAAGTAGAAAATCCAAACTGGAGTCATGCCAAAGGTATCCGTAGGGGAACAAAGGGCTGAAATGTTGAGCTGCACAGGCTGGAGGTTTATGACTGAGCTACACCTCTTCATTGAGCTTCTTTGTGGGGCTAGTTTTACAGAGCAGGTCACTGTCTCTCCTCTCGTCAGTTGGCTGGTAGCTGAGTTGCTGTTACAACCAACAGCAGCTGAGGGAACAAAGTTGCTCTGGTTCTACAATTTGGGCCAGGCTTTCATTTACTTCCTTTAAGCCACAACCAGCCTTTAACAGGACTTGTTTAATGGTTAAAACGAGGGAAGCACTTAGGAACACCACATCCTGCTGACACCACACAGCCAACAGTGAACAAGCAAACCAAACTGACTTCACTAAACTCCAGGAGGGTTGTCTGGTGAGACCCACTCCCCTAACATTCATTAACATGGAAGAAACTCATCAGCACTATTCAGCATGAGTCTATTTCAAGGCATCTGTACACTGCAGAGAATATGTGGGCAATAAACATTAGCAAAGTCCTCCAGGATAGGGTATATACTGTATGGATGGGGGTTTGAATGAAAGTTCAAGGCACAGATTAATGTGTCTATGATTACTTACAATGCTGATAGTGATGCTCTTGCCTCTCACAAAAAAATTGTCAATTTAAGCAAATCCCTGGTCTGCAAAAGAAATATGACCAACAGTAAATGGCTGACTGAAACTGTGGATGTACAGTGCAGGATAAATATTAAGAAATGTGATGCTACCATGGGCTAAGTAAAAACATTTAAAATATATTAGGATTCTGCTCACTTCAACAATACCAATACACTTGATTGGGCTGGCATCAGAACAAAAGCACTGACACGCACTGTTTAGATTCACACTCCAATTTTTCTCAATTTGAGATACGGCACACAATAAAAGAAAGGTATGGTGCAGCAGTTGAAGAGGGTTTTTTCAGATCAATACTAATTGAAACATGGAAATGTAGAAGTGGTCCCTGATGCATTTTCATGGACCTATTGTTCAGCTGCACTGGAGTCAGTCCTTCCTCTTAAATGGTTTACAGTGTAACTACATTTGTATTCATTATGAAACAAAATGCTGGTGTTTCTAACACAGCTAGCTCTTCGCTTTCCATTGCTGTGAAAAAAAGCCAACATGATATTTTCTGAACATTTCCCCAAGGGGATGGAGCCAAATGGCTGCAGCCTTTCAGAAAGCCTGCGGTGCGGCTTCTTCTGCTACTCCTACGTCTGTGTATTCAGACCTTTTAAAGATACTATATTAAGTTATTGTGCAACTCAGAAGACTGAGAACAACCTACTGAACTATTGATAGCAAAGACTTAAAAGGGAAGATGCTTCCAAACACCCAGTCAGAGTGCATTCAACGAGACCACTCGGCAAGCCTGGCCTTTTACTGGGTGCTACTTTACAATGCGAGGCAGAGCAGAGCAGCTTCGCAGAAAGACACAGAGAGGGGAGAAGGCACTTAGCTATTAGCAGTCTAGTGCTGACAGTCCGAGGTCTAAAATAAAATAAAACAAAAAATAGCAATCCTATTTGTACCAAGAACATCGCGTCCAGAGCGGACGCCCCAGGTCAAACTGCACTCTCACTCCATCCAGGGACACACGGCACCACAGCCAAACTCCTAGGGAAGGCTCTCATGCAACTTTGAAATGAAATAAATAAGTAAACAGCCCTTTTCTGTGTTTTTATTTCCTACACAAGGTGCAAAAACTAAGGAAATACACGTGAGATCATGCTGCAGCTGGGGGTTTTGCAGGCACATACACATAAAGGGCTGTGGTGTCAGAGGCAGAGATGGTCAGAAAAACAACACAACATGGCGACGGATGATGGAAGCTGAATTTTTCTTCCTATACTGCCTCCTTTTCTGGGAAGACATATAACAAGAAACACTTATTAAAAAAGAGAAAAAAGCACTTCCCAGGGTGCCTGTTGCTGTTTTCTTGACAGTCCCCATCTGTCGCATGCATTCAGCAGAATGAATTACAGCCAATTAAGGTGGCTGGTGCTGTGGCAACTGAGCAAAGGGTAAACACAATTTGTGCAGCAAAGACAAGAGGCTTGTGATCTGTATCTCTGTGCCTCTGTTGATGACACAGGGTATTTTTATACATGATTTGATGTTTTAAATGAGAAAAGCTGAAAGTACTTCTCGATATTTATGAAATGTTGTACGTTTGCTTGAGACAAAGGGTTTTATGAAAAAAACACAAATTATTGAACAGCAGAGGAATAATAAAAACAAAACATTATGTTCGACAATTATGTAAATGCACAAAAAGTGCATCAGTGCATCTAATACGCTATAGTTCATCAGAGGCTCCTGAAATGTCCATAAAACATCTGTCCACAAAAAGTCTCCATCTGGACATGGTTAGAGTGTTAATGTATTAGCACTTTCTCTGTGATTCAGTGTGGATTCACTCTCTCAGTTCAGCAATTTGTTTTTGTATTCAGGATTAGCAATAAGAAAACTCACCCTACAGCAGTGCATGATGCATTACCAGTACATCCAGTGTTTTCCAGGACACTGACACAACATGTATACTATTTCTACCAATGTGGCTATAAATGCTAAAATGAATTAGAAGTGAGCAACATATGAAACTGACAGACTAATTATCTTCACTGGCTTAAAGTTAAATTTGGACAAATTGTTGCATGATGCTGCATGAAGAGATTACAAATTGACTTTCAGTAATTAACATTCACATTGAAGTTACTCACTCATTACCTCACCCTGTCGGAGGTCTGCTCATGTCATTCAGAGCCACAGGGTCTTTACTGTGAAGGGAACATTCTGGACACTTGAGACAAGCTGAGCTTTAGTAACTGGGGCTAATGTTAAGCTAACAATACTCTTTAAATCAAAGTAGCTTGTTTTCTACTTCTCCATGGGTTAAATACAATAGATGTCCATGTCTGTCTGTCTGTAGATGGACATGTCTCACTGCTTGGCAGCACATCTCACTCTGGCCACTGGAGGCCAAGAGAAGCAGTGATGCAGTAAATGCTGCAGTGAGTGAGTGTGTGAGTGTGTGTGTGTGTGTGTGTGTGTGTGTGTGTGTGCATGCGCGCGTGTGGGCTGATCATCCCCAGGCCTGGTTCAGGTAATGTAGCGGAGAGGAGGGTAAGCCGCCCTGACACACACGCCTGGATCACAGAGGCTAGTAGGCCGCCGCAGGGTATGGTCTGCGGTTTGTGTGTGTGTTTGTGTGTGTGTGTCACTGTGTTGGAGGGCATCACTGTGATTTACCTGCATATCTCTACATGTGTCTAAAACTCCAAACAACTGTTTACGCTGATTAAGTCTAAAATTCTAATGGGAGTGAACTGGCCAGTGTCTCAAAAATGTCACAAGTTCATTTCTCACAACACGCACTACTGATCAGTGAGAGAGACCCCAGCCGTTGCCCTCTGAGCAGCAGTGTTACCTAAGTGGCTCAATGGCTAAAGTTGATTAAATGTGAACAGTGTCAGTGGTCACCTTGACTCAAATTCCTCTAACTCTGCTTCATCTGACCCCGACTTCTTGGTGTCTCAGCATTTATGGCTCACAGTCATTTGCTTCCTCAGCATTTTCAATCTCAAAGTATTAATAGGGTTAAAGACTCGGGGCCAGTTTTGTTTCATTCTGCGCCCACAGACTTGTGTGTTATTTATCCCACAGAAACACTGGAAACCTGGTTGGAAATCTTGTCTATCACGAGGCTGGCCCATTCAACTAAATAACTATTTGAGATACAGTTGGTATAATTGTAGGGCTGCAGCTTTTAATTGTTAATTGTTTTCATTGTTTTATTATTCAGCCATTTGTTTTTCTTAATTGATTAATTTTTTGGTCTACAAAATGTCAGTGGACAGTGGAAAATGGCCATCACAATTTTCCACTGTCCAAGGTGACATCTTCAAATTGCCCATCCAAAAACCCTAACACAGCAATAATATAAGTGTTGGAAAACAGCAAATACTCACAGTGAGAAGCTGGGGAGTTTTTGGCAAATAACAACAAATAACTTACACACTGACAATGTAAATTTTTTCTTGTAGATTAATCAACTAAGGGTTATAAGATCGGGTTGACTCCAAATTAAACTAAATAAAATAAGGTTCACCCAGTTAGTAAAAGTAAGTTTTTGTTGTTGAGAAATAAAATTTTACCCAATGCTCCCACATGGCAGATTGGTACAAAAACTGACAGACACCATTTTTCTGGAGAAGGCATGAGGCTTGAATAGGAACTGTGGGCAACTGAAGTCATTTTGCCATGGTTGTTATTAACAAATTAGGGTGCCTGTAGCTTCTAAATCAAAACTGACAGAATTTAAAAGTGAACCGATTTAATATGCAGATTGTTCACTTTTCTCAGAAGCATTAAGTTTAGCTCTTGCACTACATTAATGGCTAACGTGACAGGACTCTTGGTCACCTGATGCTTAAATGCAACATAGGAGCCGTAGGAGAGTTAACAACTGGAGTTTACTCTCACAACCCAAAGCATCTTTTCTCACTGACCGAAAATGAAAGCAGTAACAGTGACTCTGGCACGTCTCAAAATTAAAGGATGATTATGGTGGAGAGAACATTTTTCACTGTATTCTAATCAAAGGAAATTTAAATGCCATCCCAAGTAAGCATACATGAATGCTGTCCTTATGTACTAAAAGTCATAAACTAAATATAATACAGTGAAGAAGTTTAATTATGTCAAGAAAAATCCATCTTGCCTACCACTGTCTGGCCTTCCCAACATTAATGTCATTCCATGCTGTTACATCCATCATCTGTCAGTCTCCCCTAACATGTAAATACTGCTTTTATGGTTCACAATATATTTTCTGTAGTGAAATGTAGCCAGTAATAGGGCCTGTATCATCTGCTCCTTATGTAAACACAGAGTAGCTGCCAACAAATGTGGATGAGCCCCAGAAAACCCAGAATGCAGCACAATGTGGCATTGATTCACAAGTCCTACTGGGACCCTCAGAATTAGTTCAAAATGGTTTTATTTCCAAAACTCAGATATGGGTAAGTTACTGTATTGTCATGATGACAAAAATATTCACAAGAACTTTTCAGCGATTAGCGACTCATGGGAAGTTTTCTTTGTTTGCAGCCAGTTGTATATATATGGAAACGTCCAGCCTGGATCTCTGTTTTGAGGAGGTTTTATTGAAAAGATAGGGAAGGTGACAAATGATATACATTTTTCTGTATATTGGCTGTGTTTACAGCAGCAGGGGTGGAGTAATTTTCGACTACAACGTAAGAGAAGACAACAGGGGAGAATGATACTTATTACTGACATGCTGAGTGTCTTTTTCTAAAGAACCATTATTGATTCCCTGCTGACAGGGATCCTTGGGAAACACATTGGTGTGAATCAAAATGAGAAAGATAAGCCCACTGCTTACGCTGCAAGATGTTTTAGCTGGGGGGTATGTTGACAACACCCTGATCAGAGCAACAGGTTATCTACGGTATGAGGCCGTTTCCATGCACAGACACGCACACACACACACACACACACACACACACACACGGATACACACATGCACCTACAGAAATATACACAATATATTTATCCCACAGAAATATACACACAACCGGACAAAAAAAGTATGTTTCATAAAACTACAATTACAACCACATAAACTGAGCAGCAGTGTATCAGTCAGAGTTGTAAATGCAAGGCAGCCTGTGGAAAGACCTGGCGGTGGGCCTTGAAACGCTAGCAAATCCATTGAATGCAGCTGGCTCACACTCACACACAGTCACACATACACACACACACAGAGTAACACACATCCTCCAACCACATAAAAGGGAGAAGAAAAAAAAAACGGAATTTTTATTGGACGTCCAGAAATGGTCGGTGATCAAACTCCAACAACCAAAAGAGCCACAGTGATTTAGTGGAGCGAAAATCCATTATGGCTCCATCCAAAGGTAATGACTTCTTCAGTCTGATTCTCCAGAACAAGAGTGGGAGGAGAAACACACACTCTCTCTCTCTCTCACGCACACACACACACGCACACACACACATGTACCTTGGACAAATCAGGCCTTTGTACAGAGCAGCGTGAGGTCTTGAAAGAGTCCACATTGACATCACCTTTCTTTAAGTCTTTTATTCCTTCAGTCAGTCACAGTGGCAGTGGAGACAGAAGCATCTCCATTTAAACTGAAGTAGACCATGTGATACAAACTACGACCTGACAGGACATGATGAGAGCAAACATGGCAACACTAATACTGACGCCTGTTAATCATGGCATGAAGACATAAAGATATGAATAAAGTAACTGTGATTCTGATAAAGCTAAGCACCACAGCAGAAGCAGTGTTGAATTTTCATCCTTCACACTATACGCTGCAGTCCATCCACCACAACACAATGAGCTTTATATCACAAACTAGCCAAACCTAAAATAATCAGCAGTGGTAATGTCTGAACCTTGTGATTTGCTCAACCTTGAATATGCTTCCTATTCCTGTTCTATTTCAGTGATTTATAAAATAATTAGTCACCTTGAATCTCAAATTACTCTGGGAGAAAAAAAACCTCTTGAGCAGAGAATAAAATGTATGAAAAATGGTTTTCAGTTTCTCAGTGGGAAATGCTGAGGTGCCCTTGAGCAAAGCACCTAATCTTAGCATACTGTATGAAGCAGTGAGCATTGTTGCAGAACCACACTGCTCTCAGTGAGATAGCCCCGCAAAGCAATTTTTTAACACAACGCCCTACGGTGTCTAAGAGAACTTTGGACTTCACCATCAGGGAGATAAATTACCTTCTTCACTGCTCCGGTTTGGAGAGTACTGAAACTGCAGTTGAAGCACCCTTTTTGCTAAGAGTTGACTCCTACAGTAACATCAGGTGCTCAAAGCGTTAAAACATGCTAAGCTCTCAGTGCTGCCAGCACAGCCTCCTCTTATTTGATAGTAAGCGTAAAAATAAAGCAGCGCTGCAACACAGATTCCCAGTGGACTGAGTTTTACACCCAGAATCATATTGATTCTCAGAAGTTGCATTTACTGGGGAGTGGATTAAATAAAACTCACAAAAACATCTCACAGTTCTAGGTGGGTAATATAAATATTCAAATATATGTGTAAAATGCGTAGCCATTTGTCGGCTTTGTTACTGTGGATGCATCATTAGCAAGCAGCTGTGACACCAATTAATCTTATCTCATATGTACAAACACAGAGAGTTGAACTACCTTCATGCCATGGACAGTTTTCTGTATGTGTATGTGTGTCTTTGTTTCAAACCAATGTGTTAGCACAGCTTACATTCATGTGACTTACCCTGACATTACAAACATGTCTGTAGAGCCTCATTTACCATAAGACTCATTCTTGATTACAGCCAGCTTTAGGCCAATGTAATAATTGCCACCCCCTAAATAATTACAGCGGAGAGTTCTTTACCGAGGCAAGTGACAAACTCTAATCCTGTAAAGTAGCTAATTAAGAGGTGGCAGTAGCTAATGCTACTTTTCACTTATGGTGTGAAATGAAGAACATGCCTGGTGTTAGGTGATGGGTCACCGTGGCATGTCATCAGAGCATATTTTGATTAAAGAGGAGAAAAAAAAATATTGTTGACAGAAACAAGCAGAGGATGTACTGTGTGCTTTGTCAGCAGCGCACAATGTCACCCACCACAAAAACCAACAAACACAAGCAGATGCCACTATTCAGCCTGCCAGCTGATACAAATACTTGAACTTGAGCCGCTGCTGTCCTCCCGTCTTTGCTCAGCTCTCAGTTCCTAGATCAGCATTACAACGGCTCTCGCTTCTTTCACAACACCAATACCAGTGAGATAAGCAAAACCTGGCGTGGACCCAAAATGAAGCTCAGCATGCACAAAAGCCATATTAATCCTATTGCATCCCTCAGCATGATCGACGGTGCAGAGTCCACTAATTAATTCTACATCTCCTCGGCCATTGCACTACACAGCAGACATGGTGAGTATATGAGGTGTTTGTACAATGCATAGACCTTGTTTGCATGCACACCATCCTGAAGTATTGATCTACTTGTCTATAGTATATGTGCCTGTGTACAGATAATTGGAAATGTCTGTTCTTTGGCAGGAGTACTACTAAGTAAAGCATATGGTGGGAGAAAAGGGAAAAAAACCCTTGAGAATATGAATAAAGTGCAGTAGTGGAAGTAGTTAGCAGGAAGAAAGAGGACTCCACTACAGTAGCTGCATATGTACATCTAGTGAACAAAGGTTTTGAAGAGAGATTCAGCTGGGGGAATGTAGCCTGCACAATGACGCAACTGGCAGAAAGGCAAAAAACAAAGCTGCCTATCTGCTCATCAGACTCTTTGTGTAGTCTTACCTTTCATACCGAATTTCGAGCGCCGGCCGTATTTGTTGATGAGAACAAAAAGGACGAGGAGCAGGACACACGCGAAGCCCGCCAAGCCAACAGCGATGGAAACCTTGGAGAAACGAGATGTATCAGACTCGGGCAGCAAGAAAAAGGAATATGTTAACATGGTTATCTTTTCCCTGAATCACCTGAAATACCCCAAATTATAATTTAACCCACTACATTGTACGTACTAAATTCTCATAGGTTACAACAGTTTTGGAAAAAAGTTTAACAGCTGTCCGGCTGCAATGTATTCCAGTTGACCGAATGCAATTTAAATTTGAGCCTCCTCTACAGCCACACTGTACTGCACATGAATGTTGACAACTGCCTTTTCTCACTGTTTGCACAGTACAGTGTGCTTCTCATCAAATACATGTTCTCATATTTAATGTCTCATATAATTACCCAAAAAGGAGCAGTTTATTTAAAGTTTATTTAACCAAACAGATATGTTATTGACCATTTACTGCAGTTTTTGGTAGTGTGGTAAATCTGGAAAAACTCAGCATCATATGCTATGATATACATCTTTGCATATGAAGGCAGAGTGAACAACACTTTTTTCCTGCTCTAAAGTAGACCATCTCACTGCAACCCGTGGTGTGCGTTAGGGTATTATAAATCTGCCACCGTCATTGTAAGTTGCATCACAAGGACAGACAGCTTGACAGGTACAGTAACTTTAAATAAAGGGGGCAGGAACTGTCAATTAAATAGAGAGCTTCTTCTGCAGCGCATTTCAGTGATGTAAGTGTTTAAATTTTCAATGTGGCTGCTCCTGCACAAGGGGTGTTACTATAATCTGTAACTAGGCTTTTAGGACTTGTCAGAACAAGAAAAACACAGGTGTAATTAATAAGACTACATCCATTTAGGTTTCCCAGTAAGCCGGGCCTGTGATGGACTATGCACATCACCAGAGAACTGGAGCTGTCGCACCTCAATGACTGCAGCAATTATTAATGTTATTAATTACACCTGTGCCAGTCCTGTTGTCTACCATGTTAGCATCTCTGTCTAATTCACCAGCATTGCTTGCAAAAGCTGTAGTGTCCATATATTATATAACATTTCGAATCAGCATCACCCCCTGCAGGAATGTGTTACCATCACCAACATCATTAGTGTCCAAACAAACAACGCTGAAAAATGACTGTAACAGTGTTTGGTGTTTTGTAGTCTTTGTGCCTCAGTGCTGCATGTCAATATGCAGTACAAAAACCCTACAAGAATCCTTTGACAGCTAAAAAGCAACTCAGATGTGTGTTGAAACAAACAGCAGCTCTCTGCTACATCCAGGGGCGACATCCTTAGCATCTGCTTCATCAACATCATTAAGGGGAAAACTCACCCCGAATGTATCTTCATCTGTTCGGCCTGAATCACCATCTGACGGCGTCGAAGGAACTGCAACACAAAAACACAGGCATCAGCTGCTGTGAATGAGAATAAACCCTTAATGCATGTGATTTACTTTCACATGCAGTTACAGTAAATATGGAATAAACTGGGACTGTTTGTCATACTTTTCTGATTTCTTCTAATTGCACCATACTGTCATGCACTCTGCAATGGAAATTGTATTTTACGTACACAGTGCATACACTACAAGACGCTATTTTTGCAGTCTACTACAGTGTGAAAATGTCCATACACCCATTATCACATTAAAAAAGTGTAATATTTAACATGTGTTAATGCACAGCTTAAAAGGCTCAAATAAGGTCACCTGATGTGCTTTCCAAATAACTGAAAAAAATATTTTCACTAGCTCTACAAAGCCAAATGGTTTTATTGATGTTTTGTGATAGGTCTCAGTGCCATTTGAAATAGTTTTTTGATCTCATTTGTGTGTCTCCTCTTATATAAACTTTGGAAAAAGCTTCCATTTACATCTCATGTTTTTCAAAGTCGATTGACTTAAGTAGCTGTGCCATAAGAGCTTGAGACAATGCTGATGAACATTGCATTTTCATGTCTAGAGGCTGGTAAAATGTTTTTCAGTTAGAAGTCTGCACAGCTTTGAATGCACACTCCAGGCTGACACCTGACATAAGGTTCCTACCAAGGCTGTAAATTTCCCAACCAGAGTTTTATTGAGTCAACTCTTAAATGAAAGGAACAGAAAAGACATTGTGGAATTGTATCTCCACACTTGCACTATCACATGCGCATGCTTGCACACGAACAAAGATGCAGTAATAAAAACAAGCAGTTTCAGCGCTAAACACAATTATGCAAGCAGAAAAACAGAAAATAAGCTCATACAGCCTAGAGCGCCAAATGATAAATTAGGTAAAATTAAATCAGCTGGAAAACACAAGTTGAACCAAATTCGAATAAATGTTAATCTTGATCTAAAAGAAATCTCAGCCAAAATCAGACATAACTGTAGCCTGCTGGACTCAGGTAGAAGAACACTACAGTCATCAGTAGTCATATTAATGTCTAAACATCCATTTGGACAAATCTTGATGTTAAAATGCATGTCACACCTCAACAAACAAGAGGCTCTGGCAAGGAGCAGAGGTTTGTCCAGTGTAAGGAGAAGAGGACAGAGACAGAGCCATGAAACGAAATGAACTGGTGTCAGGGAAACTCCACTCTAAGGCCTCCAGCCAGGACATCAGAGACTAATTGTGGGCAAATTAATGACCACATGGTAGACTGGCTGCCACTGGCTCTGACACACAGTACACTAAAATGCACTGCTCTGTGTGTGAGAGTGAGTGAGTGCGTATGTGTGTGTATGCCCTAACCACCATCTCGCTGTCCCTGATTCCCAGCCTTCCCTCTCTCCTCTCCTCCCTCTGCCCTCCCTTCTCCTTAGCAGCATTAGTATCAGTCAACTTGTCAGTCTCCCCTCTGCTGCTGGAATCCCTCACACACCGCCGTTTCACATGCTCGTCATCCACAGACCTCTCCCTCACCTGCCTCACTCCCAGAAACTGACTGTGAGTGCGAGCATGTACGTGTGGCAACATGGAGTCGCTGCCTGCCTAATGCTATTCACCACACAGTCAGCATCCATCCGTCTCCATCCCTGGCCGCGCTGCAGCCTTATAATCCATGGCTGATGAGAAAGAATGGCCTCATATGGAGATGGAAGAAGACTCTGATGAAGGTCAGAGATCAGACCAGACCACTTTGTTTGAGTCGTCAAGAGTGAGGCTGCCACAACAGCCCAAGGCCGAGCCACAGATCACACACAAGAAATTTATGATGCGGCGTGACAGCAGGCTGAAGCATCATCCCACAATATGACAGCGCTTCCCGCTTCACAAACATTCACATATCACCAGCTAATGCTTAGGACACCAGCTTCCGTACACCAAGGGTGGTTAGTTAGGGGGAAGAGAAGCAGTATACCAGTGCATGCTGAGTCGCTGATCCAATTCCCAATAAACAGAATGAGAAAGGTGTAAGGGATGTATTCAGAGTGTGCTGATCTACTCCAATCTAAGCTACAATTGTTAGCAGCTCTGCAGCTCTCTCCTGACATAATGCTTTTAAACTATGACACTTTGATGTCCACTAATATATAGCCATCATCTGCATATTCAAAACCATTTTACAGAGTTCATGTTTTAAAATTAGTCAGCCCAAAACATTAACAACTGGAGACAACATTTTTAATCAACTCCTAGAACTACCAATAGCCTGCTAATATCACCTTATCAGCTGCAGCTGATAACATCTGCTGTTACTTCAGCTGGCAAAATTGATGGCTGCATGTTATAAAGAGAGGCATATTTTTTCTATCTCTGTGTCAAATTAAGGACTTATTGCAATTGCTATGATTTTCAAGTAGTAAATTTGTCGACATGTTATGGTGACAATAATTATTGGGGGCAGGGCTCAGCACATGCTTGACCAAAGCATTGGCTGAAAAAAAGAAGCGTTTTAAAGAGTTTTTAGGAAGCAGAGTCAAGAATTCTGGCACAACTTCACCTACTTCCAAGGTGCATGGAAAAGGGAAAAAGTCTCAAAAGGTAAAAAGTAGGAGTATAAAACAAAACGTGATTGTCAGACTATCACGTTTCTGCTTGTGGCTGACACAAAATGGTAAGGTAGAGCAGAACTGAAGCATCAAATCTCCTCAATAAAATGAGGCAGACAAGTGTTTGGTGAACTGAGGAAAGCCACGAGCCACTGAGCGGCTGCTGCTCTGCTTTCAAACTAGCATTACCTCCCACACCTCAAAAAGTCACTTTTGATCAAATGGTTGCCAGTTTGAATCCATTGACAAGGGGGCATATAATCCAAGCAGGAAATGTGAAGTAGCATAGGTAGTATAATATATGCTCAACATGTTTAGCAAAGCCTTAAAATTTAACAAAATTCAGCAGCGGTGCTAACTGCAACACAAAGTGAACAAATTTCTCCATGGTTAGCCTCTTAATGAGCTCAAACTAGGGTTGAAGATTTTTTGAGCTTGTAAAGTCACGTTCACTAATAATTGAAGTCTATAGATGTCAATCAGCCTTTGTAAACCTATAAAGTAAATCTGCATAAGGAAATCCAGTTTCGTATTTGGAAAGCCTTTATTCCCTACTAACTCTTAAACTCAATTGAGACATAGCAAAGCCTGCACCATCACCCATCTCCAAAGAAGTCTATACCTTTCAGGGACCGTAACCACGTGTCTTCTGATTGCACTCCCCTTTGTGATTGGACTATCATTGGCCAGTTTCAGGTGTACAAACAGGTGTAACTTCACTGCCACACACAGTGTGGGAAACTTGGAGCACTGAGTTTTACACAAAGTTTTCTGTTTCGTATCTGTACACTGATGTGTCCACAAACACACTGTCTTTTTGTGTTCTCACCACTCATTATTTGCTCATCAATTTTATTCAGTGTTTCTCTTTATATTTGTAGGAAAATAAAACTTTTTTGTTTTTACAAATCCAAATCATTTCTGCACTTGCATCTTTTCTCATGCAGGTTTATTGAACAGGTTTACAACTGCAAACTTTGGAGTTACTTGTGAAGATCACTGCACAAGTCTTTCTGACCTTTGCCCATAATAGTCCACCAATATGTGAAGTGTTTACCTGAGTGTGCACAATGGCACCAAATCAATAATAAGGAAAAAAACTAAAAAACTAAAAAAAACAACTAGCAGGTTTAACTTTGAAAACAGAAACACTTACCTAGTTCCACTACCTCTGCAGAAGAGAAGACAGAGAAAGGCACACAAGGTCAATACATTGACATAAGGTATTAACCTTCGAAAATATTGACCATGGGGAGAAATTTGCCACTCTTTGTGGGATTATTCCCCCTCCCTGTGAACTCAAGATGAACTGCAGGCAAACAATCTACCTGACTGAACTGTGGATGAACCCTGGCTGCTATCCAGCCAGCAGGGATCAGCTCCACAACCTGCAACCTGTGAAGCGAGATTTTAATAAAAACTAAAAGCCCCCAGTAGTCGTTCCCCCTAGAACAGAACCTGAACTCCAGCTGGTTGAAGACTTGTTCCAGTCGTGACGCTCATTCCCAAAAAGTAGGTCATGCTATCTCTTGTGGGAATCAGGGGGTTATTTGAAATCCAGCCAGTAAAAATGTGTTAGTAACCCTTGTATAAATTACACCCCCTCCTGTGATCATGGGCACATCAATGCTGCCAATTGAGCATCACTCATTAACCTCATGTACAAGGAGGAATGAGCACTGAGCAGAAATGGCACACTCACCTTCGTCAATGATGCCCGGTTCCATGAGGAAGTGACCATACACCGTCTTGGTGACTGTGCCCAGGGGGTTGCTGGCCTCCAGAGTGTAGTTGCCGTTGTTGATGTGCGTTGGGTTTTGGAAGGTCAGACAGCCCTCCAGATAGTCCTGGTAGAAGTCCATCTCAGTTCGGATGTAGTCGTTCTGGACAATCTCCTTTTGCTTGTAGAACCAACGTAGCTTGGGGTGGGGGTAACCCCGAACCGTGAACTCAATGCAGGTATGGAGGCGCTGCTCGGGCTCAGCCAGTCTCAGGATGACTGGAGGAACTGCGGTGAGGAAGGGAAGAAACCATGTCAGGCATGAGGCAAGGAGGAGAATGAGCAGTTCTTGATCAACTTCCTTCCACAAACCATTTTGTTTGCTACTTTTCATGTTAAACATAAACTGAAGTATTTATGCCAAAGACCTTTATGTGTTGAGAAAGTTCTACAACCCTTGGGCTGATAAAAACCATCCCTAATTCTTTGAATAACCTCAAAGGAAATGCAGCAGCAGACTTAACATAGAGCTGTTCTGAGTTGCCCTGGCAAAGATGACATTTAGGAGTTAAGTTTCTTGCCTGGGAGTGGCAATGAGCCTTTTACTCTGTGTTTCATATTGCAGCAGTACATGGGATGCTGTGGAAAACAAACAGATAGAGGGACTCCTCTGGCCTGAAACAGATAAACAAGTGCAGAGCCTCTCTTCCCTGACATGCAGCAACACACCTCTGAATCCACAACGTTGCCAAGCTGAGAGTCAATTTATCACTTTAATACCATCAGATACATTTCATAAACAATTCATCCACTGATTTGTCTTTGCGATGAGTCAGTCTTGCAGCTACATCATCAAAAGGAAATATTTGGCAGATGGTATTACCTGGCAGTCTCTCTCTGTGTCTGTTCTAGATACCATCCACCCCCCTCACCAAACCTACCCACCCACTTCCACAGCTTACACACACACACACACACACACACACACACACACACAAACACTCACATATACGCTATTGCGTTGTCTCTTGCTGGGTCTCAATGAAGCCTGCAATTCCTATAGGCATGTGTGAACAATCCTATTTATATACAGTAACTAGACGGGGGTTGTATGAGTACGGTTATTATGTTGTCATTCAGGCAGCCCTGCAGCTGCCCCAATGAATTCCCATCTGTAGCTTCATGCAGTATGGGACTAAATAGTAAATGTTTTCTGATTAGAATTTTAATCATGAAACAGACTTGTCATGAGTTAAGTTACTTATTAATTAAAATAAAATATTTGATGATTGCAATCACCAAATAGAGAATTTGTCTTGCCAAATAAACCTGTTTGGAGGCCCCAGGGCAAAAGTTTGTTGCCGGGTGCGTATCAACTCTCTCATCCGTGCACTATATACTGTATGTGTACCTTTGAATCTTTGTATTCAAAAGGTTATCATGCCCAGACAAACTGAAAAGCCATATCATGCCAGATGGCTTTTCAGTTTGTCTTCCACTGTGGCTGTGGGGATTCTGGTATAAACACTTGATTCATTATGTCAATGGACAACACGTTGTTCAAACCTGTTTTATCATTAACAGACAGTAATAGACTTGGACTGATTGGTTTAAAATGACTGTCAGAAAACTTGATAAAAAAAAAAAACGTGACTGTCAGTTACCTCTCTGCTTGTCATTACTTTGGCACCAATGGATGCTCGTGTTTTCAAACCAAATAATCATCCCGTACGGACATGAATAAACTATTTATTGGTGTTTGAAAGCTGTCATTTCATGAATTGCTTGGGTGATGTTGTTCCTGCCAGACAATAGTGACAATAAAGTCATTCAATTGCACTAAAGGCTTAGGCGTGTGTATGTGTGAACATGTTGGTGTGGGCGTGTGTGCAGGGCTTTTGAGCGCAGGAAGAAAGAGAAAATGGAGACATGACAGAAAAAGAAGAAAAAAAGAGGAGGGAGGAAGAAGTGAGGGCGGTATATAGCTGTGCAGCCTAAAGACAGAGAGGGAGAGAAGAAAGAGAGGAAAAAGTGAAATTCTCTTGTTGATGGACAGTTAGGGACCGATCCATTTTCCCCTCAGCGAGGCTGTCAGCCCAGTCTGAGTCAATACAATACAAGTCATTACGGTGCTCCATACTGGTCTATAACAACATGGTGTCCTTGTGGCGCTCATACAGATGACAAGCTTTGATAACTACATGCCTTTGATCAGTGAGAACACTGAATACAAGGCTAGTTGTGCAGTGTTATCTACTGGTAACACTGGTGGCACATTTCAAATGCCATTTTCCAGTCAAACTACAGATAGGACATCATGGCTGGCGGTGACAGGTGAGGCAACTATATCACAGGACTCATTTTGCCACACATTCCCTCTGAGCTGAACCATGTTTTGGTAAAGAGTTTAAGCTTTATAACAGCACCGTTGCAACTGTAGTCTCAGGGGACGTATACAATCACTAAAATTCCTCATTAATTAGTTATAATTAGAGTGAATGCTTGCTATACCTACTCTGGGAACACAACTACTAACCCAGTTGTTAGTCAGTGCCATGCTGTTCAGTAAGAGTTACACCTTGTTTACAGGATTTAAGGTAAATCATGGAAACTTATGAGTCCACAATGTTGTAGAGCTGCTATTGTTCCAGGCAGCAGCGGAACAATTGGTTTGCAGAATTTGCATTGTGGCTAATTACAGTTTTGCTGAAACAGGGAACTCATCTTTGGATGCAGAGAATGTTACTTGACAGCTGGTAATTTTGCTGTCAATCAGATTACTCCCTAATCAGAGCAGCAGTTTAAGATATTTTGTGACATTTCCAGAGACAATAGACTGCACAGGGGAGGAAATGTAATTACCATCAGAGCATGTGGTGAAAAAATAATAAGTCAATTTGCAGCACTAGCAGAGAGTGTCAACAGAAAAAATGCAAGGAGAAGTGCATACATAGAGTGGCTGTGTAAAGGAAGCCCTGAAGACAAGATGTTGCAAAGTCAATCTGTCATTCTAGCATGGTCCTTAGCAGCTCTGCTCCAGTAGGGAGTGTTTGAATTGGTGACAAATCTTCCCTGTCCTATACATGATGCATTACAAGCAGCCACAATAGATTGTGCTCTACGACAGCAAGCTTGCTACAAAGAGAAAAATGTCAGCCACCTTTGATAAATATTGGCCTTGAATAAAGTCTGTCCCAAATCTGCCAAGGGGCAAACCACAAGGTAAGCTTATGTAAGAGCTGCTGTACTGTATATACTGTAATGTCTGGATATTGAGAGAAGTATTCTGATGGTTACCAAATCAGTGGTTTATCATTGCTGAGGACAATTATATATATACATAGTATATATGCTTTTCTCTTTCAGTTGAGATCAAGGCTGAGCTTTAATGAGGCCTTGAGGGTATATTCTTGCTAATTGGCGACATCAATTTCACTTGGTTTGTAACTGTGCAACACCTCATTGCATTCTAAATGTACCTGCATAATTTGGCTGTTCTGCTTGATAAAGGTATTTTTTTCCAGTTTTAAATTATTCTCTTAGACTGTCAGTATCATTAATACAAGACATATTTCAATCTCCAACATAAGTCCATCAAATCTTCCATGAAAGTCATCTTATGCAAAGGAAAACCACCATGGCTTCAATCATTTGCTGTACATGCTGTATTCTAATAAGCACACTTTTCTTTCTTCACTAACTTCCTCACGGTTTGCCTGATTGTGTTCATTTTAAGTCAGTGGTAAACATCCATGTTGTGACTGATGAATATCAAGCTACAAGATTTTGGAAATATAAAGTACAAAAAACAATGACTATCATCTCCATATAATCAAGTCTGTTCATAGCTCATGTCAAAATCATAATCTATCATATTGTCAGTTCTTTAGCTCTTAAATCTCCACTTTGTATTATATTGATAAAAAATATCATCTGTATAAGATGCATTACATTTCCTGCAAATGAATTAACTAATGCAAATAAAGGCTATAAGAGTGTAATTTTAGGGGGCATAGTTGGCACTGACTCTTATAGCCTACATTATTACCTCTGTGTGAGCGCTTCACTATGATCAGTCAAATTCACACCCAGCAGATATACTGTAAACCCTGCCAGGCCATCTTTTCTTGGCTCTGACCAAGGATAACAAAATAATTGACTGGCAGATGACTGACAATAAAACTGTCAACTGTACTAATGTCATGTCAGCAGTGAAGGTTAACGCCGATGTCAAGCTGTGCTGTTTTTTTAGTCTAGTGGTTAGTTAACTGAGACACCAACTGATGTCTGTAACAAACTAAGCCACATTTTACCACACCACAGTAGAAGCCTGATAAATTGGTGGCCTCTAATGCAGATAAACCACAAGCACAGTGGTCGGCAAAAAGACTTCATTCCAAGCAAGCACTACACCAACATTCAACAGCAGAGTAACATGATTTCTTAATTATTATTCAGATCACCCACAAAGAGTCAGCAAATAGGATTTATCACCCCAGACTCACAACTGTGGATGGAAACAATGCAGATGTGGTGGTGACTGAACTGATGATATTCCTGTTACAGCATGGCTGATGGGGGGCCATTGCTCTGTGCAGATCTTCACATTACATTCAACCCGAGGCTAATCCCCTACTGACCCCACATTTAATCTTTACTAAACAACATGAAGACTATCATTTGCAGCCATGTTAGCAGCATAGCTCTAGGGAAGTCAATATCAGCTTACCAGTTTGGTCCAGACTGAAACATTTCTGTTGAAAGTGTGCTGACAGCTGTCAGGATGTATTGCCTTGAAATATGTGCTGTACTTTAGTTTACTTCCTAACACTGGCATGTTAGCATTGTCACTGCTGGCATGTTAGCATGCTGAATTAGCATTATGTTGAAAGCACCATTGTGCCTTTTTGCAGCCTTGCAGAGCAAGTTGGTTAATAAACCCTGCCCTGTGGCAACCCTGATGTTAAAGGTAACAATGTAAAACAATGAGGTGATAAAATGTCACAGGCATTTTTACATACAGAAATATTCCAATGGCATTCTTAAGATGATTTATTTACATACATACCAGATACCAGACAAACCAGGCACTAGACAAACTCAGATTTATTGTTTTTCTCTTATCATCGTTGTTCTGGTGATGTTATTTTTATGATATTAAACATGAAGAGATTTGCAATGAGGAGGTTACTTAAATATATCACACAAGCAAATATATTATGTGAACAAACTCACCCTTGCATAACCTGGGCAGCATTAATCTGTACTTTGAATCCTAAAGTTTTACTCATTTTACAAGAACATGGGAGTCTTTTCTTACTAATATGCAAATTTAAGCAACAAGGCTCACGAGGTAGAAGCAGAAAATCAAGGAAAGCCTTTAGTGTTAAGTTTGAAATGTTTCTCCCTGTTTGTGAGTTAATACGATTTCAAGATTTTATTACAGGTAAAATTCAACTCACACTGTACGTTGAGCTGGATGGAAGAGTTGGTCATCCCCACCACATTCTCTGCAATGCAGGTCAGCTGGAAGTTGTTGTCATCTCGGCTGATGTTGGAAAGAGTCAGGTTGATCGAGTGGATATTGGGCCAGTATACATTGGACTATGGAGAGAGAATGGAAGACACAGAGAAAGAGAGATGTACAGGTACAGTATGTGAAGGATATACTGTGCAGCCCTTAATTAAAACAAGTTAATTATTAATTGGTTAAATTCCTGGGGATTGAAACAAAATAAAGTCAGGGGATAGACATTACCAATGGGAATTAATTACTTCAGTGATTTAGTCTGGTCCTGCCATTATAGGGCCAGAATTGCAACAAAATTGTAATTTGTAATTTGACAAACCGATTCGCGACTTTACACATTAAGGTACCCAAACACACTTTCCTCCTGGCTTTCAATAGACCAGGTTCCCCAATACTTTACTCATCCCGATGGGCTACAGGATACATCTATCTGAAAACATCAAGCCTGAGGCTGAGGTAACGTTTATCTGTAAAGTCACTACAAGCATTAAGCACACAGATGGCAAACACAGCCCCACATGACAATTTCACAAACTGCTCTTCTCTTGCTGTTTATCTCTGCTGTTGTTATTGCTGTGACATCCCTGGGGCCTGACTCAGGGAGTGAGAATTGTGGGTTAGCTGGCCTACTGTGGGTTCAGCGTATGAATCTAACTCTCACAAAACTGACTTATTTTGAAAAGGGATTGGTCACCATGGTAACCTAAGCAGCAAAGCCGTATATGTACGTGAGTAAGGGAATTGTGACTCTGGCTTACATAGTTCTTTAAAGCTGTCTTCAGATTCATTTGGAAAGAAAGTACATAACGTACAAACCTGCAAAAGTGCAGACTAGTTCAGTTATCTTGTGCATGATTTTGAGTTTCTCAAGAGCACTCCTCCACTTTCTACATTCAGATGTATGTAATTAGTTTTACTTTTAACATAGCTGTAAATACTGTGAGCAAAACCTCTAGTATAAGTTACTGTCTAATAAAGGGCCAATGGGGCCAAAGGAAATGACATTAACCTGCAACATGATGATGGGAATTTGCCATTGTACATACTTCCTGTGAAAGTTTTAAGATAAGATAGTATTAAGATAGTATGCTGAGGTAGAGTTCTGTTATAATCCCCTCAGAACCAGGTGGAATGTATTTAGTGCTAGAAATATGATCAGTGCTACAACAACAAAGTTGCTCTCACGTAGGGATTAAACAATTCAAACAACATCACTCATGGTGAAACTGGATGCACTCACCATAACTGACATAACTGCTCAATGCAAAACACAATAACACCAAAATGCAATGCAGAAACAGACATAAAATGAATGTTGATGAGTCTACTGTAACTCATCTGGATCGTAAGGAGCTGAAATAAATAAAGAAATGTTGATATAATCATAGTTTGAACATTGTGGAACCAGCCATGTGAATGGATTGTAAAATATCTTCAACCAGGAATAGGAGGCAATCCTCAATCTGGTTGAAAGAACCAAATTATCTGGATGACAATTGACAGGATTATTTTAGCCTGATAATGGTGTGCTAATCTGAATTAATTCAAACACATTTGAAGAACAGGGCTCTGGGCAGAAATACACAGTAAAAGCATTGACAGTATTTAACTTTGTGATAGCAGATGAAGGATCAAGGATCAAAGGAGCTAATGGTGACCATTAATGGTCATAAAATGGTTTAGGAACCTTGGCACCATTTTTATCACTTACTATTTGGTTTTTTTGTGCCATTCTGCTGCTGTAAAGATATTAATGTATGGAAATAACAGGAGATTCACAATTCTTTTGTGATTATGCGTGTGTGTGTGTGTCTGACCAGGTGTGTGTTGATGGAGTGCAGGCCACTGACAGTCCAGTCCACTTCGGGCAGTGGAGATCCAGATCCATTGCAGCTCACCGTCACATTGTCACCCTCCATCACCAACACACTACTGTGGCTCACACTGATCTCTGGTAAGTCTGAAAATGTACACATAAAAATATGGGAGCACACACACAAAGTGTGTGTGTTCATGTTAATACATGCCTGTCACTGGTTGTGTCTACACATTTTCACACCAAATCAATTAATCACTCTTCATTAATGTAATAAAATTAGTACAAAGGAGGCAGTGGGACACACACACAGACACACAGTAAATGTCACAGGGATGAGTCACCAACAGGAGATAAAATTGCCGAGTCTTCAGCCTCTGTCAGAATCAACACACAGCTCCTCACATCAGATTCACCCCCTGAACTCTGTCACACCTCCTCCTCTTCCCTGCATCAACTCATCTCCATGCTCCTCACCTTTAACCCTTTCCTTCTTCTCACTTTTCCCATCTCCTTCCCCCAGCCATTCTCTGCTTCACCTTCCACATTTCTCCCTCTCCTCCTTTTTACAACTTCCCTCCCTCCCTCTGCTGTTTTCTCTTCCTTAATGCTTTTCCTACTTTCTAAATGCAGATCACATTCACTCCTCCTCTTTCCTTACCGCAATTGTTGATGTACATGTTGTGCAGTCGTATCTTGGAGGCTCCGTTCCTGCAGTACAGCTGCTGCGTGTTGAGCCCGGCCTCTCCCCTCTGCTGCCACAGCTGGATCCAGCGGATATCACAGCCGCAGTTGAACACCACATCATCCAGACGCCTTGAAACACGACAAAGAGACAAGTGAATCAACAAAAACAACAATAACAAGACTGCCCAGCTCAGATAAAAGTAGCAAAGCACTGACACTCATTATGGACTGGATTTATACAGTGATTTTCAACCTCTGAAAGCACTTCACACTACAGGTAACATTCACCCAACAGGGGAAATTGTGAGTTAATGTTTCTTGCCCAAGGATACTATAACATTCAGTGGGCAAACCAGCAACCTGCCAATTAGCAGGCAACCTACTCTGACTCCTGAGCTACAGCCGCTACATGGGAAGTGTAGTGAGCTAAGCTACCAGTTGCTCTACATTAAATGATGGTTGTAGAAATCTAGGCTACACCAACATGGATGCAAAAGTAGGTTACTACATTAGAAGCTACATTTAAAATCTATTTTTCTTAACCAACTTGCCAAGTCAATGCTATGTCATTGATGAGTATAGCTGTCAGTCAAACAGATGCACAGGTAAAAAAAAAGTTCAGTTATTTAATAAATAGCAGCCCAGATTTACAGGTTTTCTCTGCTCTCTCTCCATCACGTACACTTAAGCTTGTGTGTGTCTTCCCTTAATCCCCTGTCACAGGCATCAGCTAAAGCATTGGTGCTTGATATCACCATATACGTCCGTATGTGGCTATGGCATCATATACTGATCCAAAGTTGTGTTTCAAACTGCAG
This sequence comes from Psettodes erumei, assembly GCA_016785225.1. Classification (NCBI taxonomy): domain Eukaryota; kingdom Metazoa; phylum Chordata; class Actinopteri; order Pleuronectiformes; family Psettodidae; genus Psettodes; species Psettodes erumei. Next base: position 345,648 of record JAFBJZ010000601.1, on the reverse strand, counting down.
CAGAAAGATTCTGAAGAGCTATTTGTTTTAGAAAACTGGGGAGTTAAAACCACACGACTAAGAAATATAGCTGAACTTGTAAAGCAGCTACTTCTGTGAACAACACATAGCTGCCTCTGGAACCACATATGCAGTAATACTCCCCAAGACCTCTTAACAGACTTTGATGTGTAAAACTGTTGTTAACTGTTGACTTACTCTTCAATATTCACTGAGACAAGAAGCTTTTATGACTGAATACCAGAAATCTGCTCTGGTTTCCTGGGAAAAATAATCATCAAACCCAGAATTCTGGGCATATGTCTACCCAGATCATACTGAGAAACTCTCCACTTCACACTAGTCAGAATCATTTTCAACAGAGCTGAATTTTCCACCCATTGAAGTAGAAATAATATAACAAACAATAAGAGGAATAATGCTCCATAATCCAGTCAAAACAAAATGTCAGACTAACTCCACATACATTTCTACCTCTTTCCGCTTCCGAGATAGCATACTTCGAAGAGGAATTGTTTATTGTTGTTCTACAACATAAGCTGAAGAGTGAGTGTGCAGTTTCGAATCAAACTCCATTCATGGCAGTGGAGTTAATGGAAATCTTTAATTCCAGTCTTTAGAGGTAAAATGTGCAGCTGCTTCCTCCGAGCAGTGCACACACTTAACCTTTCATAAAGGAACAGGAAATTATACAGGAAGCATCTTTAGCTGCACGAGAAGCAAAGTCGCCAACAATATTCTCAAACCTAATCAGCAACATTTGTCATAAAATAAATAATAATACAATGATAATAGCTGCTCTGCATGAGAGTTCTGTTTTACAATATTGCTGCAGGACTCCGATTTTTTCACTTCAACAGAAAAGAGAATTCTTTTTTTTATGCCTGCTCCATGGCATTCAAATGTGAAGAGTTCAAAGGTCAAAGCAGTGTTCAGGCTATCAGTCTCAGGGCCATATATGCAGCAGACAGGTATCATTAGGCTCCTCTGTGTATACATTTCATTCTCACACTGGTGTGCAACACAACGACACATTATTCAACATGGTACGCCACTTCTGCATTTTGCATATGTCCAATTTGGAGGCTGTGATTGACCAATTTTGTCAAGATGAATGCCCGTCCAAATGTCCTTGACAGAGGTCAATAAGATATTGCAGAAGGCATGAATAATGTATGGGATACGTCCACCATGCTGTATGAAGTAATGAGAATAGATTCCCGCAGGTGGATCTCGCTTATTATCAGATGCTCCCTGGATCTGATATGGTGGTTCTAACAGAGCCTTTTCACATTCACCGTATGACCACTCATTGAGCCATCTCATACTGCTACGAGGAAGAGACATCACACCATAGTAATCCATTATCAGCTCATCTTCTCCTTAATTACTGCAGAAAAGCCATTCATTTAATTAATGATTAGTAGCAATTATGTCATACAGATGCAGTCAGCGTTGGCATCCTTTTTATCTTTTATAAAGTATATTTCTAAGTATCATAGTCAACCTCCCTAAATTCCTGAATAAATCTGAAAAATCCTTGTTTTTCCATTGTACTCAAATTCAGTTCTCTTCTAATTTCATCTGCACACATCTAAAATTTTAGGTGTCCTGTTTTTTCAGGATACTGAGTGGCAAAAATAACATGAGGTAAAATCTAAAAGTGAATATATTCATTGTTTCCTTGTGACTTCGACTGTAGCAATTTGTGTTTCATTACTTTATTCGTGATAAAAATTCAAAACATTTTGTTTAATTAGTTTGGTTGGTTGTTGAACTGTGTACAGTATAATTTCTGCATGCTTGACACAAATAGAACATTTCCTTCAAGGAATTTTCTTTGTTTTCCCTATAATTAGTACCAGAGAACATTTTACTTTCCAGGACATGCTGTGGCATTATTGGCCAATCACAAACTTGAAAAATCAATCATTTACTTTTGATTTCCAAACGTGAAGGTCTAAATGATGTTTCAATGGCCTCCCCGTGCCAACAGTTTGAAATTCTGATGATGAAACTGATTTTCAAGTCAGTAGCAGCATAACAATACTGAAATCAGTCTCATTTAATACCTGGCAATCTTAGAACTGTCACATATCTAAATTGCCATTAGAAACAAAATGTCCCTCTGTGAAGAATTCTAAAATACATGCAGGAGCATGTTAGATATGTTAGACTTATCAACCTTATTTGGACTATGAAAACTACAGTGTACATATCCCAAAGGAGCTCACTCCACAGATAGAAGCTCCCCACATGTGTGTGAGAAGAATTTCACAGTTAAAGGTTTTCATTTAATGCTGAGGAAGTTGAACCACAAGGGATCAAAGCTCACCACAGCGGGGCAGCCCAGGCTTTCTCCCATTTGTGCTGTAATTATGGTAATTGTTAATAAGAACCACAACCTCCATACATTACCCTGTATTCCTCGGGGCAGAGCTCATCATGGCAAACACGCTACTGCATTAGACGCAGAAAAAAAGTTGAATTAAAGTGGGATATTGCACTGAAATGAGAATGCTGCAACTCTGTCTCAAATGTGCCCAGTCTGTACAGTAGAGTAACGTGGTTGTGATGTTACAACTCTACCATCTAAACTAGCAATAAGACAAGAAAATAAATGAATATAACAGCAAACTGACGGCCAGAATTTGATAAATGTCTGGAGGAGAGCAGATTACACTGAGAAAAGAACAAACGCAAACAGCAGCATGACCCCAGATACAGAGAGCTAACAGCATGATGTTTCCTTGAAGCTGGCTAACGATCCACCCAGCTACTCCAGAGGAGAGGTAATGATCACCACCAGAGGCGGTTTTTCTGGGAAATGTACACACAGGTGCTTCAGCTGAGGGGACGTGGATCACAAGCAACGATAAGCTGTATACTGCATTGTTGCTTTGCACGCTTTGATCTCAGCTTGAATGTGCTGCCTCCTCTCCTTACACTGTTGTCAGGAATTATTTTCGGCTTTTAAATCTGGTGTGTTTAATAAATCGCCTTATGTATCTTATTTTTTAACCCAGTTCCACTGATCTTGGGTGTGACTGTAGGTTGTATTTGCTCACATGCCCGGCTTTGTCGTAGTTCAGGAGAAACACGTGTAGTTAATTGCCCCAGTTTCTCTGCCTTTCGCATCACTTCTATGACTATCCAGTGCATCTAGGTGTTAATGCACAGTAATAAGGAAAAAGGCATTTAAATCTACTGTATATCTCACGGTTAACTGAATGTTTGCTGAACCCCTCAGATTTGCTCCTGTAACTTTGGTTCAAGCCTTTCAACCTTTGGATTTCTCTTCACACTAAAACATTGACACGGAGTTCTAGTAAGTACAGTATTCCATATTACTGTGAAGAAGGGAGTGAAGAGTGTGTTTGTATTTTCAAGCATGTGTTATCCAGTCAATAGTAACCTAATGTTTTTGAGGCAAAGGATAGTTCATTAGCTATGACCTTAGGAATGGGACATCTACTGTGTGGGAGGCAAGTTGCTAGTACAGTTTACAGTTTATTATTAGCAGCTCTGAACTTCACGTTCCAGCAACTATGACCAATCCTGCGTTATCCTTACACTTGCAACACTCATCTCTACTTATTAATCCACATAGGCTACATATAAGTAGCGGTGTTGCCAAGCATATTTTTTCTCAACAGTAAGTTTTCAAACCATTATGTTATGCCACATGGAACTTCAATTACATTCTTTTCTTCTTCTCTGTGATGCACAAACAACACTGCTCTTTTATTTCTTTAAAATGAATGCTGGTGCTAATCTCCTGATACAATTCTGTTCACAAAGTCCAGCATTGACTTGTTTCATTTTGATTTCAATTCAGTTACATAAGATAAATGTGCACGTTGTAATGAGTCAATTCACCACCAGGCAGACCTGGTAAAGCCCTTAACCCTTGACAACAAGTAACCACTGTAGCATATGCACATAACAATGAGACATATATCTTTGCTGAGAAAAGGTGCAAATGCAAAGATCGATCTTGGGGGTATTTAGCACGTTAGATCTTGTGCTGCATTTAGTGTTGTATTTGATAAATCTTCCAGCAGCAGTCTTCAGACAGAATCAACATTCTCTGACTATAAATGAGAGGCTGCTTTTGTTTACGTTTGTGTGAAAATGAAACCCAAATATTACTGTGAATTTTCAGTGGCTAATGTGGCACCTCTGTTATTGGAAAGTGCACATGTCGCATAGGTCTCTTTTTAAATCACATCCCTCTCCTTTTGTCCCTGTCTTTGATGCAAAGCACTCATTGCTGCTGTGTTTTGACACTGCACTTCCCATAGATCACTTGTCACTCAGTGTGACCAGTGCTCTCATTATTATTACAGCATAGAAAAGAGATAATCCAACTGTCATGCCAGTAGATTGGCTTCTGGAGATCTTGAAGCAGCTGACTGACAGTCAAATAGCTCTTCACTGGGAATGGGCTGAATAAAGACAAGCAGCAATGAACAAGTTACATTTCATAGTGCATAAAAAAATCTCAAGTCCAGTTGCCTTACAGAACTCTTTCAACCTTGACAATGACCTAGATGACTGAGAATCTATAGAGATATGTTCATAGTGCACAGTTGCTGCATCACTGCTGCATTGTTGCTGTCAGCAACATCAAATGATGCTCACTTTTCATTGTGCAGCAGCAGCAAGTGAAAGATTAGTTTTAAGAAAGAATAGTCTAAATCAATCAAGGGGAGTAAATATAAGGGGGAAAAAGGAGAGTTGGATCAACTGGTGTCAAATTTAATACTCTTCTCGTCAGCAAGAGCTTTTACAACATAAGCATTTTTCCCCTGATCCTGCTAAATTTGCTGAACAGTAGCTTTTACCACTCCGTACAACGTGCGTGTCATTGCTTCACCACACTCTTGGTTGCTGCTGGACTCGTGCCATCACTGTCACACTATATCACGCTGCAAATAAATACATCACTCTTTCGTCCCATCATTGCTTTTCTGTACGTCTGCAGCCACTTGGCCAGTTAGCGTCCCAGCAGGCTGTCCCACCGCCATACTTTCTTTTTTTTTAAACCACAACGGCATAATTTGTCTGAGGAGCCAGACAAGACTTTGGCTTATCGACAACACCACCTGCACTGCAATCATGTAGAGGAGGGGGGGCTACAGAGTCAGGTCAGGGAGGGCTCCAGGTAGAACGAATGGACAAAGTGAGCAGCAGCTTAAGGCAATTTTTTTCTTTCGAGTCAAAGATTGCTGATATAGTGATATGGGTTCTATTTATTTATAGTCTGACATGTATAGTGTACTCACGTGCTACGGATTCTACAGTGTACAGTGAATGGCTTTCAGCAAGATCAGTCCCATTTTTTTACAATTATGTAATCATGTAAATCTATGTTGTGAAACACCACATCCTCTGGGATGGATGGAAGAGATTCCCATGTTAATGATGAGGACTATTGGAGGAGGTTGGCTGTGTGAGGATTGCAATTCTTTGCACTCACAATATAACACCCAATTTGCATTTGATTACATTGAACAATGGTCTTGGCTGATAAATGGAATCCATATTTGTTTGCTTTTAGTGCCAAGTTGAACATAGCAGAGAAGCAGTAGAGTTCCCGATTCATAATTTCACATAGAAGTCGACATGAACAATATTTAAAAGTTGTAAACTCCTGTAACTGTGATTTGATTAGATTGTGGCAGTCGTGTCCTTTAGGTAACTGTTTACATTTATGCGGTAGACTAAAAGGAAAGGGAATACTTGACTCACATTTGTCTGGACAGCTGGAAAATGACTCCAAATAAATGATGATAAATAAATGTGTCTGCTGGCTGTGCAAACACAACTGTTTCAAGACATTTTTGCAAACTTTTAGCAATTTACAAGGTGTTCCAGCTCTTAAGGGGCCAAAAACTGGGTGCTGCCCAGTTATCTACAATAGATTCAGTTCACATGGAAGGAATGCAATGTCTGTCTTTGTCTGTCTTCCCTTTCACTGTTATTCTCCAAAGGCATTTGACTCAGCAAAATCATGCTGACACATATCCAGGCCCAGGAGCCTCCCACTGCAGACACAACCTTGCTTTTTAAAGGGAAAGACCTTGTATTTGCATATGCGCTCTTGGGTGCTTTCAAAAAAATAGCATCAACAACTGAAGGTTTCTTCTTCATTTTCCACACATAAAGTCTGCTTGGCTGTCTGGGTTTTAAACCGGTGACCTCTCTCATATTTAGGCCCCTGCTACCACTGGTCTACTCTTTTCTAGCACATTAAACATTTTAAATCTCTATTTTCCTTTTGCAAGTCAGTCTTTGATGTTTTTGAAGAGTCAGTGTAAATGTCATGTATTTGAGTAAGAGTTTGCCCTGAGTGCAATTGGACCCTAATGAAATGAAGGTTAAAATGCTGTAATTTACCTGTTCATAGAGCCCCTTGGAAATGTAATGTTTAATTCATCCTAATCCACTGGCAGTCATATCAGAATATTACAGATTTGATCCATTCATATTCCCTCCATATTCAAAGAAAAACCCATTTCGCAGTAAGAGGCATAAATGTTTGACTTTGCGTCAGCCCCTGCGTCGCAGAGAGCCGGGATTAAAGAGGCGCTAACAGAATAAAGGGATTCGGGATGCACATTGCCTTGGGCAGATCGCTTCAGTTGCTAAAGGAGAATATTTTACTCTTTTATTTGTGGACCAGACAGAAAGAGCTTTCTTGAAGATGGCACTGGCAACTGCCGCTAACTCGGCTTCAAATAATCTCCAATATTATCACCCTGGAAGCCGCAGCGGCAGATTTAGCATTTAGCCGCCCCCTTCATCCTGCTGCTGTTCTCAGACTCGTGATTGGCTGAGCTTTTGCAGCACACTGCAGCAGCTCCGGTCCTTTGGCTAAAGGGCACACAGACAAAGAGGCACAGCCGATTATCTGTGTCTCATCCGGAGGCAGCACACAGCAGACGTCGATTGTAAAGCTTCAATGTGATGTTGGGGTCTTTTCACAGGAGCCACAAAAGACTTGAGATTATTGAGATTTCACTGATAGTATTGCCATTGTGACTGATATTAAGATATTGTGTGTGAAAGTGTGAAATATCTGTGCAATCAACCTGCAAAACAAAGCAACCGTTTTGCAGTTCTACTTTACTGGGCCTGATGAGGAGTGTTCGATAATGGAAAAACAGATTTAATATATGTTGTTATGGAAACGATTTATCCCTCTTCACTGCGTCAACACACAGTTCGATGTGATGGTTTCAACTGTGGAATCAGGTGCGGGAATCGGCCCTTAAAAACCACAGAAAGCTACAAAGCTGCACTGCATAATGAGTGAGCACTGAACTGCGCATTCAGTGCTTGTTTGAGGTTAACAGAGAAGTCCTGCCTTCCTGTTAAAGTAGCCAAATCGTTTATTCAGCTACTTTAACATGTTTTACACCTAATTAATTATGTGTGCACTAGCCCCTACAAGCAGGAAATGTAGCATTTAATTCCAAACTTCACACTACTTTAATGAAACGACATCTTGTTTAATGAGGATTTCAGTAGAGCATTGGTACTTTTAACAATTCGCTGCATTACCTTTCAGGTCAGCATGGTTGATGTGTACAAAAGACCAATTTTCTTAATTGTAATGTGTGTGACACAGTGGGCATCTCCTCTTGTTTTCAGTTCATTTTTACAACTTGCAAAAGCAATTTGAGAGAACAGCTTAAGCACCATTGTACTAAACAATAGACTATAATGAAACATGCAATAAAAATAAAAATCAATCAAAATACTGTTATTTTGAAACTTGTAGAGCCTACAGAGTAATTCCAGGCTGAAGGGAAATAACAAAACATTTATACATGTTCTACTCCTTGCAGGTCACAGTCGCTGATGTGCTGCAGCTTTGAAAATTGTGCTCTTTCATTGTTTAAAAAAAAAATACAATTACTATAACAGAGCCTAGAGTGACTGAGATAACGCAGTGCAGCGACAGCGTCATGGCAAAGGGCCATGCTCACCTTTTGTCGCATAAAACGGAAATTATTTCAGCTGGTTTGATCTTCCCCCATTTACATAATATCAGTGTGGTTCAGCAGCACGGGTGGGCACTTATCATTGATACTGTGCCGTGTGCTATTCGAATAATTAAAGGCAATAGCAACCCGGTGAGCACGCTTCATTTGGTGTGATTGAATGATTGGCACTCGCCAAAGCTAATATGGTTTGGGTTAGCACGTAGCCACAGTGAGGAGAGTAATGATGTCAGGGCCACGTTGCAGACTCTGCCCATGATAGAGTGACTCATTTCCTATTAGCGAGGCCCGATTCCACATGGCTTCCTCTTGCATAACGCCTCGGCCCGCGTCTGTGCCGCCACGCCACTCCAACTGACACCTCTTAACTAAACCCACCAAATGGAATAGACATAAACCCTCACTCCTCATCAGCATTCACCAGGAAACACGGGCATCATCCTGCCCTGCTTTTCATGTAGAACAACAAAGACGCCATTTGTACGCATCTAAAATGGTTGCTTAAGAAGAAATGGGATTGCACATCAGAGCGAACCATGCTCTGAGAGATGTAACGGTGATTTGGTTATGGAAGGAGCTGCGCTAGTTATTTTAGTTTGCTGCATGTGATGTCGTCTGCCTGGGAACATAAGATCATTCATCTGTTGAACTTTCATCTATGCTCACCACTTCAGTGTCTCTGTAGGCAAGACGGCCCTGATCTTGTTTTACTTTTATACAAGTGAAATTAAGGCTGCAGTCTATCATGTACTCATATTGAGTAAGTGCTATACTACAGTTTGGAGTTTCCTGTACTATATGTTACTGGAATGCTTCTACTTCATGCTACTTCATACTTCATTGCATTTTAGAGAGAAATTATCCTTTTAAGTGAAAGCAACCAATGCATTTCAAACCTTGGTGAAAAATAGTGTGTCCTTGTAGAAATCCATTACTTCTATTAAGAAGCTGATGAAGGAACTATATTTTCACGCCCTTTAAGTATAATTTCGAAAGCTTCAGTATATACACCTACGCATGAAAGTGCGGGGTTCCAAACCTGACACAAGGAATCGGAAAAGAATAAGAAGAGAAATCCTAAACAAGCTTACGCAGAAGCCCAAATGGACAGCTGGTAGGACAAGTACAGAACTTCTACAGCTGACTGAGGAATGATATTCATAACCCGATAACAGGCATTTTGAAGGATTCAGAGGCCCATCTGCCTCTGATTAGGCCCCATAGTGAGATGACACCGTACTTCCTACGCAGGATGGGTAAGACAGAGAGTTCTGTAATGACGGTGGGTGAGGGAGAAGTTTTGCTCAGGATGACAGGGGAAGTTAAATGCCCAAAATGCAAAAACTATAGTGTCAGTGTAAGCAGGGCTTTCCCTCCGCTCTGCTGCCTGGAGTGTGCAGCAGCAGGACTACCCCAGATCAGCATTGTGCCGTGTTCTCAGAGGAGCTGCCCTGCTTCTACCTCTGAAAATAGCACAATAAGGAGGCCTGCTTGAAATAGTCCTGTATCTCTCCCTGCCATACCTCAGCTCTACATGCCACAGGAATCAGCGGCCGTGTTTGGAGCACAGCAAAGGTTCAAATGATGGACAGCGCTGACAGGGGTAATGATGTGTAAATTACAAGCGGGTCGACATCACAATGTTCTCCCCGGTGGTGAAAGAGCAAACTCATTTCATAAACACAATGATTACTGAAATATTCATAACAAACAGGAAAACAGGGTCAGACTCTCTCCTCCTACCAGGCCATTACATTTCCTTTGTGTGTCTTAATTAAGTCAACAAATGACTTATAAGATCATAATGCCACCATACCGCCTATACATTCAGTCTTTTACATTTGCTGAGACAAATTAGAGGTTTCGTAAAACAAAGACAGGAATTCTAATGGCATGCAGTGAAGACCATTTGTATTGAGGCAGATAGAGCGCAGGGAGCGATGATAAATCGCTCTAATAAAATGCAAACAAAAGCCGACGAGAGATCAGTGGAGAGACGGAGACTTACAGCTCGGAGACTTGGAGGTGCTGAAAGAGCTGCCATGACAGAGTGGTGAGAGGATTCTTTGACAGGTTTCTGTAGAGGAGGAAAAAACAAAGTTCAGTTGAATTATTTCATATGAATTATTCTATGACTCTTGCTTGATGTGACGCCTGTTCAGTTTTTCTACCATTACCTTTGCTCCAAGTTTTGATGTTCTTTTGTTTCAGAAACACAATTAGCAAATTATTTTTGGAGGTCAATTTGATATTTTTCTCCACCGTTTCAAGTGAAATCCATTTTTCAGGCTCCTGGGGGTTTTCTTTTGTCTCAATCCCATTAGTTTGTACTTCTATCTACAGTATTGTGATGTATTTCAGCAAGCAACTTAACTCAATTTTAATAAAACAACCAAATAGTGAACTAAATATACAGGTCTGCATTAATGCTGAAAATAAAGCAAAGTACTATTGACAAGGAAAAGAAAACAGGTCTGGCTGTGTGGTGCTTCAGGGCTCTGACAACTCAATAAAAGAAAGTTGACCGCTTTCAAGTCAAATAATTCAATTGACTTAAGGAACCCCCTCCAGCACAGGAAGCCACCAAACTCAATAGCAAATAGCCAGAGACCCACAAGTGATTTGACCAGAACCTTTAATCAGTTTAAATATGAACAACAGGCATCTGTCTATACAGTTATTAAGAAATACAACATCTCTGCGAGGGTATTAAGGCAGTGCTTTGTCATAAAGTATCAATAAAGTCACTATCAATTCCTATTATCAGACCATGCACCATCACTGTGCCACATTACATCGTGAGAGCAACATGCTATCTGATCTGATGTTTCCTTTGATGTGAACATCTTCTTCATCTTACCGCCACTTAACTGCACAGCTCTCATGTACATACAGTGTGATAAGACTGAATTTTACTGGAGACATATATGTAGTAAACTGACCTAACTCAACATTACAGACGACCATGTAAATATTTTTATAATATAATATGTGGGTGTGTAAAAAATGTAGATTTTAATATTATGCTGCCTCAAAGTATTATGATAAAACCTAAGATAAAAATACAAAAATAAAGATACATACAATTCAATATAAACATCAATAATGTATATATTTTGTATGAAATTAAAACTATACTACTGTATACTACTTGTACTATAAATTGTACTCCAGTTATGAACAATAACACATGAACAGACACACACACACACACACTTCACTGTAGGTCAATTTGTATGGAAGACCTGCGCCCATTATATACTGCTGTAACCAGAGGTGTCGCTATGGCAACAGGGAGCAAAGGATGTTGCAGGATTTTATTTCCTGTGATATCACGCATGCAATCACGCATGCACATACACACACCTGTGTGAACACACACACACACACATACGCACATACACAAAAACACATCTGCACAGACACACAAACACACTTGCAGGAACAGCTAAATCCCACAGGGGTGCGTTTGCATGGATTCCCTCATACACGCTGATTAAACGCTGTCACTTTGAAATGCATGTGAGTATGAATGCACTGCTCTAAAATATGGGGGGAGAGTGTGAGAATATGTAAAGATGCTGCATGAAATTTCACCTCCCAGAGAAAACCTAGGGTCCCACAGGGCCTGTATTACACACTGAAAGAATACATTACAGGGAGAGGGAGGGAGAGAGAGAGAGAGAGAATGAAAAGTCGGGTGAGCAAACAGCAGCTCATTAGGTGATAGGTAGAGCAGCACCGCTCCACATTTACATGAAATCACACGTCCCAGAATAGGCACACATTTAGACCACAGAGCTCCCAATAGACACGCACCAAATGTTGGACCCTAAAACAGACACATTCCAGACCAAATATCACAGGACTCACAGAGATGTTAGACATTCAGACAGACACACAACAGCCCACAGACCCTCAGCTGAAGTTTTTGTCATTAATTTCATATCTGGTTAATGCAACAGAAGTCCTCGGATGAGATGGGATACTTTGTGGTGAGTGAATCACAATAAAATGAAACCCTGGGACCCCCTGGAGCTCCATAGAGATCCCTACAGTCAATTTGAAGACCATACAAAATCACGTCAAGAGGCCCTGACAGCCCCTGCACCGTGTAAATTTACTTGTAAAAATTGCACAAGTTAATGTAGGACTACAACAAAGAAATGACACCTTTGTTCTTTATAAAATTGGAATATGCACCATTTTCATTCTTTTGCTATGCTAACGGTGTTCTACTAACCATGTGTATCATACCCTGTGTTGAGTTTTATGATTATAATCTAGGTTGGTTTTACACTGATCTAACACTGGCTACAGAACAAACAAATACCATATACTTCTGCTGAATTCATATTAACTAAGCTAATCACATGAATATATAAATAATGTGAATTTTTAAAAAAAAACTTTAACAAGCCTTTTAATTAAACATCAGATGTAAATGTGTGAGAGAGGAGAGAGGAGTGTTTTCTGAGCAGAGAGTTAGACCTCCTTCACATCTCTGGCAGGAAGCGTTCCGTTTTCAAAGGTCATCCTTAGCATCTCGACAAGAAATGTCAGCTAAAATTGGATTGGGGGGTAAATGAATGAATAAATATATAAACAAATCAACAAATAAGCCATCAAAGCTGATGGAATGCCAAAAGACAGGAAGTGAGGAGGGCCAAGTGCTGTGAAGAGGGGGGCCTGTGATTATTAAATTAAAAAAATTACTGGTGTAGAAAATTAATCTATTTATAATGCTAGGCAGCACAGTCACCAGGACTGGAAGGACACACTGTATACTGCCACCCAACCAATACGCACACACACACACACACACACATAGACAGTATATGTACATAGACCTCCCAACTTCAACTGAAATTTTTCAAAAATTGTTTGTGTTTCAAAAATTTTCAGAATTGACAGACGAAATGTGACAACTGACATAAGAAAATTAAAATTCCCTCCACCAGCATGGTGCAGTTTTAGGAGTTTGTTAATCCAGATAAGATGTGGGTTAAGGACTAATTCTCCAGTCAGGTGCCATTACAATACTTTTTTTCTCCTGCTGGCATTTTTCATCTCGCTGGAGCAGAAGCTTGAATGACATTTAAAGTCATGTGATTTCTGTTCCTCATCAGTTCTTCGCTTAATCTCTTGCAACTGCACTTAGTCACGTTTACCTTTTATTCCGAGCATAGCAATTTTTTTGCGAAATTTAGAAATTTAAAGCATTTAAAAAATATTTTGCATTTGCATTCAGGTTTTATTAATGTGCAAATTGAAAATACACATAAATCCAGCTGGATGGGAATGCACACCTTGTAATAAAGACACAACATCAGCATCTGCACAACTGTTTTTCAGTCACTGAGCCACAAATCACCTCGGCTCCTCAGACAGTGCTCATTTGAATAAGGAATTATAATTATATGATTCACATGAAATTTTCATCAGGTTGGGGTAAAGAATTGTGCGTTACAGCGACGGATGTATCTTGGTGTTAATATTGATGACAGTGTTAGCTCCTCAGCCACAGGGCGACGACGTGAATGCTAAACTGAACCTGGGTATTTGCTCTTCTGCAGAGGAGGTGGAACTCCTCCCCCTTCCTTCTTTAATAATTCTGTTTGACACAGATACCACTGGGAGGGCTTGGCTACTCGAGGGGGTTGGCTAATTAGTGCAGCATCACTGGTAGCTACTGTCTGCTGCATGGGGGCGGGGGGGTTCTGCCGATTGACATTCAGGACCACGCAAAGCAGAACCAGACAGCCACTGAGCGAGATGTCGCAACCGAGATGTCAGCAGCGTGGACGGCGTCAAAATCTAGTCGTCATCTGTATCGCTGAGGAGAAGTTGCTGATGTCAGAAACAAGATGTCACAAACTTATTACTTCTTTTTTGTCCGTTCATTTTTACAGCTTCTTGTTACTTTGCTTTTCCTTGAAATGTCTCCAAGCCCTTTATGTTATGAGTAATGTCAAAGACCGTAAGCTGAAAAAACACACCTTTCAAAGTGGAATGTCTAACTTTAAAATATCAGAGGTGCCAATCTTAAAAGAAAGCTGTTTTTCTTCAGTCTTGAAAAGCTGACTTTTTTCCTCTACAGCAGTTTATGAGACAATGTTGCATTAACAAGATAAAGGTAAACATAACTGGATCTAGGCTATCTTTTGTCTTAAACATGAAACCAAATTCCTGTGTGTACAAATTAGAGAGCACTGCTTTAGGGTAATTAAGTAAAATAAATAAAAATCTCAATCTGTTTAATGAAAATACACAATGGTTCTGCTTCTCTTTATCACGGACTGATGCAGCACAACAGTGATTCAGCCTGCAGACATTCAAGCTTTTACTCATCCACCCAGAAAAACATCCTCTTGGAAACTCTCCCCAAGAAGACGGAGTGAAGATCAGCGTTCAGTGTCAAAGATGAAATGCTTTGAGGAGTTTATTCTGCATACACATGTATACAGTGCCTAAAACATCAAGAAAATAACCGCTTATCACCAAAGGTATTCCCAAAATAAACAGCATCCCTCCTTTGCCGAGGCTGAATTTACGACAACTCCAGGACTGTCCTTTAAATAAATAACAAATTCCAACTCCGCAGTGAAAAGTGCAGGCTTGAGCTCCCAGTGATGACTGTGTGAGTCTTCACCATGCAGCCTTCTGCATGCCTCTGCCTGATAATGCTCAGAACTTATTTCATGCCTTTCATCCCACCCAGTGTGACTGCACATCTCATGGCCCACTAGTCCATCCCATCTACAGCTGGAACCGCATGCATCCTGCCTGAATGTGCACAGTGATAGAGTACTGATTGTATGTTGATATGCATATTCAACCAGATCAGCGACGCCTCTTTCACAGGCAGAAAATACAGATTTCAAGCATCTGCCGGCTCTTGAGCCCCAGTCGGACCGAAGTTGTTTCTCTAGGGGGAGATATGGTCATTTTAATCTCAGCATAGGTTAGACAGTTTTAACCCCACCGCAGTAATAATTACAGCTGCTCTTTTGTTCCTAATTTCTATGCTGTCCACAACCTTGTTCATTTGGCCTATATTTGTTTACGTTATGTTGAACTGCCACTGTGAACAGTACACTGAATTTGCTATTAGCAGTTCCTGTTTGCAGTGTACCCACAGATGTACAGACAGCTGTGATCATTTTGATGTGAGAGGAAACTGTAGTTTCTAAAGCTCCTATTGTCTGTAATTTCTGTAAGCATATTTATCTTCTTTTATTCACTTCAGAGATAACATATATTTCATGTCTCCTGTGCCCTCTTGAGAACTCTTTTGGTCATCTCTTCTCCACATTGTCCCGTTGAATGTCTATTACGGGCCATATCCTGTAATTTCCCCGTGGTTAAAATGCCACCCAGAATGAGGAGTTTAATTGCCGAGGAGCACAGTCAATATTTTATTCCCAACCTCCCTTTGTAATGTTAATCACATCTGAGCGGGCTTTAGTTCATCTTCTTACTTCTTTGGTGATATTATCTGAGGTGACCTTTGACTCTGATCATACTGGAGCTTCATTTACATTTACTTTAGGTGTAAATAACTGACAAAAGTGTGCTTTTTTGTCAGTTGTTGCCGTGCTCCTCTAAATCCATACCATTAAAAACATATCACGTAAGCTGGAAAACACCTCATCTAATCTTTTTAAAACACCTTGTTGGCTCTACTCCTAACATCCCCAGTCCTGCATTTTATAACTGTTCAGAATTGCTGGCAAAGAGATGGACTTTTTGGACTTCCTCTGTGAAAACATGATTTTGTTTTTTTCCTTTTTGCTACCAGACCAGCTAAAACAGATATCTGTTCATATTTGTTGATTCTTTTTAGTATTGTTGATGCTTCTAATAACCAATGTGAGCATGTACTATACATATACATGTATTTCTCTAAGTACATGTATTGTTACATGAGAATCAGTTCTCTCCTTAGACTCCCTGTAGCTGCTCAGATGAGTCTTTTCAACCAAACCATACTGCTGCATAAGCAATACAAATTAGGTGATGCAAGCACCACTGAACTCTGGTCACAGTCGGTTCAGGATGGCAAGATGGACAAATTTTGTTCGTTCATTCAGCAGATGCCCAGAAACCAAACTGTAAATGAGCGTCCATCATTTCAAATAATGCCAAATAACAATTCAGCTCTGAATGGATGCTAATGTTGCTCCTGTTGCTTCAATAAGAAAGCAACTGTTTAACATGTTGTGTTTACAGATTGTAGCACTGTCCCCAACCCGGGGGGGCACAATTAATGCAGGTTTAACTAAATGGGTTGTGGTAGTGCTTAGAAAATGGTAAGAGAATCAGCTGCTTATAAATATTTTTTCTCATTTTACATTAATCTCTTAGTTTCTGGTCTGTGTGATTCCTGTACTAATCATGTTTAGGTCTTGTCAATTGTCTGGTTGAAAAATGTTTTTTCATTTCAACAACAGCATCAAAGTTTTCTCAAAATCATGTTTAACCTTATAAGAGAGGGTCAGCTTAATGACTCATGTCATCAAAAAGTTCTTTAAGAAGATTTAAAGAAATCCAGGTGATTTTGGTTCAAACTAAAATGCCATGCAGATGCTGAAGCCAACACAATTACCATCTCATTTGTTTACAGTAATTACCCAAATGTTTCAAAACCAATGAGGTAATGATTTATTAATGATAACATTTGAACCATAATTAAAAACAGAATAATTTGCACAAGGCAAATGAAGTTTGTATTTTCACATATACCATTCACAGTTTTAATTGCAGTACATTTACTATAGTTCCTTCTTTGAAACAACAGTGTAGAGCATCAGCTGCAGTGCAGAGCCTCTACAGAAGATTCTGGGGGCTAGTTACTAACCTTGTTAAAGTGAAAACATCACCTGACATAGTTGGAAAACCTCCAGTTACTTGCTGTTCTCTTTAGTTCTGCTTTCCCTCTAGCTCACAAAGTTAGGAAGTAATAGTATCACAAATATACTCTTGGTATGGATATTTGTTGTCAGTTTTAAACATTCAGTTCTAATCCTTTGCATCAAGCAACAACCAGTATGAAGACAAATTGGAAATCTTTTATGAAAAAGATTCAAATACACCATGGGATGTACTGATGGGTGTGCTTCAGTGAGACTGTGCTTGTAGAGTAAAATCTCCCTCCTTAGGCAGTTTCATCATTGGAAATAAAAAGCGGGGGTGTGAATTCCTTAAATTGTGTTGGAGGTACCGTATGGAATTAATTTAATCAAAACAGCCAAGGCGAAACTTCAAACAGTCACCACTTCATTATAGTCGAGAATATTATTCGCCCCAAATCTGCGTCAAGCATAGGTAAGGTTGGCTCTGGGGAAGAGGGATAAAAATAGTTGATTCTTTAATCTCAGAAAAATCCTCTGGTTGTGGTATATGTGCGCATGTGGCGTGTTAATCTCACAGCACAATTCCTCTCATCTGCTTTTAAACCTGTTTATTCCTCCTCCACATCCGACCGGGTTAGATAACATGAAACAGGAACTACTATCAAAGTACTCTCAAATAAGGGACGTAACCCTCAGCTGTTTAAATTAGTCTAACTGTTTGTCACGTATAATACCGGCTACTTTTTAGCATAGCAGGCTTTGCTAAACAGTTGCTGTATGCAGCGGTGTGTGATGTAAAGTGGTGCAGGAAACACACATGGAGCTCAGTGGAACATTCTTGGAAGCAATTTTTTGACAAAACTAAAGGATTCTGGATTTAGAGAGATAGCAAAGCAAATGTTCACCTCGCATCATTTTTCAGTCCCTCTCCTTTTTACTGTCATCTTTGTACATTCACATCTTTGCAGTTTGTGCTCTAGCAGCTCTGTGAGGCCGCTCTTTTGTAGGTTAAAAATGAGCAGATAGCAGTTATATGTTAGACATATTCATTTTGTGTTGTAGCAAGCTAACATATTTTAACACAAGACACAAGGTACAACTGAGGCTGATGGTTTTGTAATTACATATTGTTGTATTGGACAAATTTATATAATAATCTAATGGTGGTACTAGTGGACAATTTGGTAAAATTATTTCAATTCATCTTTTAGGACCATAAAGGACAGAACCAGACTTTGTCCCAAGTGTAGGGTTATTTTAGTGGATGAAGCAAAAGCTTCAGGTGGAAAATTACATATAGATTAGAAGACTCATACAACCCTATGGTAACCAATGACACTTTTTCCAGGAGCCGTTAGCTTAGCTAACCACAGAGACTGGAAATATAGGAAATAAGCTAGCCTTCTGGGAGCTGTGTTATCTGGCAGTCATGGGGGACTTAGGGAAGTCTCCAAACCAAATGACCAAGTGTCCCCTTGACACTATGGTTTTATAAAAATTACACAAACAGGATCTTGTATATTAATAACATATCTGCCATTAGGTGCCATTAGGAAGAATTTTTTAACAATAGACAGAGCCAGGATATCTGTTTGCCCCTGGTTAAAGTCTTTGTGTTTCATTCACTGTACACATATGTGAGTGCTATCCATCCTCTCATCTAATATTCAGAAAATGCATTTGTGTATTTTTTTTAATTATGTATTAGTTATTTATTAGTATTATTTTATTTATGCTTTTTTATTGCTGCATACCAATCAAATTTTTCAGTTTGAAAATACCAGCTAACTGCCATGCCGAGTGCCATGGTTGTAATGTAGCTAAACATGCATATTAGCTTCTTCATTCCAAAACTCAACTACCCAATCATTGAAGGAAAAACTGATAACCAGAATCATTTGTTATTTTAGAACAGAAGCCTTTTTTCAGCCCAATAATTATTCTGTAAACAAAGGCCTTATGGCGACTCATAACGTTAATGACACTGCAGAATATCTGTTTCTTTCATTCCAGCAAAACTGCAAATGATAGGGAATAATTACTTTTAATAAGGGCTTAATCCTACTTTTCAGTATCTTTTTTATGAAACCCGCTTTCAGAATAATAATGCCAACAAATTTGTCTGTGGTAACAGCATTCTTGGCAGATTTTAATCTGTAAAAATCATTTTTGTGCCTTTGCGCCTCTTTATGCAAAAAGGAGATGACTTGGTAGGGCCTGTGAGCCAGTTTGAAAGGCATGACACCTTACAATCTCAGCTCACTGAACCATTAAGTCTGGTTAGCACTACTATGGTGGAGACATTAGTAACCAAAATATATCCCTGCAATATCATTTGAGGTTTCAGTTTGTCACTGTAATTAATGCAAGACAAAATTGTGCACAGTCATCCATCGATGCTGCTGATTGCAAGGGAGTGCTGTGAGTCAACGTTCCAAGTTGCAAGACAACGAAGCCTTTAAGCCATGATACTGATTATTTTTCCGGATAGGGAAGGAGATGTTAATATAGAATGAGTAATGTAATGGAAATTGCCATTAATCTAATGAGACAAGCAGAGACAGAACCGCTACTGGGCTGACAGTATTGCCACGGGTAGACTCGAACCTTTTAGCCATAATTCTGATTGCGTTTGTTAATTATGGAGATGAAATATGCATTGAGTCTCAGAAGAAATGTATCAAAAAGCGACTTTGTCATGGGAGACAAACAGTGGGGGAGGAGAAAAGCAGTAGTGTAGTTTTCTGATGGACCATGGGTCATAGTTCCCATGGAGAAAAGTTTGCTGCTTGTTCAGCTGATGGTACACACTACCAACCTGTTCTGGTCTGCTGCTTTATGAAATGCCTCTTGCTGAAATCAATAAAATGTTAGAGTTGATTAAAACACCAATAAAGACACCCAGGAGTATTTTTCTTCAGAAGACTGCAAGAAACATTTTCAGCCTCCCCACCAGCATTGTTTCTCAGAGTGCTTTTCCAGCAAGCAAGCAACTGAACAGAGCACAATTATAAAACATGCATTACATATTTGTATACAATGCAAAAAGTATTCACGCATAATGGAAAAGTACTCTTCGATGTGTTCAGACAGAGGTAATAATGAACCTCTAGACTCTGTCAGGTCATTTTGATTATTGGATTCAAACAACATGTGCCTCCAATAATTTCTAAAGGTAAAGGTAGTAAGGAGAAGGTAATGAAGATGTCTTTCTGTCTTATTTGGCACATTTCCTTACAGCAGGACATCATAAATCCCACAGCATGAGTCTGACCAGCTGAAGGCTCTTTAGTCATAATCCAGAGTTTTCAGGGAAGTGATCAAGGCGTGTATGTGAGGCCAACTTGTATCCAAATCCACTACAGCCTGAAGCTGGCAGCCAAACCAGGGTGCAACACTGTTCTTCTGCTGGGCCCATTTGTTCTTCCACTGTCCCAAGGATTGGATTAAACTTTGTTTCAGTCAATTATAACATTTGTACTGAGCCACAGGCCAAGCCCTGGTTTCTGATTTTTGCCACAATGAATGTTTCTCCCCACCAATAACAGAGACAACAGCCATGGGAGCTGTGAGAAAATGAACACAATTCTTTGGAGCACCAAAGGCTTGTGCAATCAAAGCTCTTATCATCTAGATGTGGCAGGGGAATCCTGTGCCAGTGTCAGAAGCCGAAGGGTAAACTATTGTGGAAATCACATTTTTTTTACTGCAGATTTGCTGTAGTTCCTGATAGAGTTACCCAGGAGGAATGGTTTAGAAAAATCTAATTTTGTTCACTTTTACCTTTAGGGGTTAACAAGAGAGGTCTGGAAGTGAATTACATCTCTGTGGGACATTGAAAACACAGCTTGCAGTTTGTAAACATATAAACATCAAATATAAAATTACAGTAGAAACATTACCCATGTTACACTACAGTATATTACTTATAACCACATTAAAGTGTGAACCAGATTTAACTTTAAAATTTACAGCAACAGATAATATTTTAGCTGTTGATCATATGATTAGTGTGTAAAACCTTAGTCTTTAAAATAACATGTAACTACAGCTGTCCAAAAACTGTAGTATGAATGGTACAAAATGGAAATACTCCTGTAAAGTAAGAAAACGCGCTCAGTTACTTTCCATCATTGCTACATAGCCTCCAGGAGTACAAGTCATGTTTCTCTACAGTAGCAAGCACAGTCCATATCTCCACAAATTACAGCCAGATACTCATATCCAGCAGTGGGTTACAAATTATCCACTTTTCCAGAGTCTGTCATGTTGAAAAATGTGCCATCTTTTTTTGAATTGGACATCAAAGCCTGTGAGGATAGCTGTTCATTTTATGATTTGTTTACATCATCAATACACTAACAGCGACTTTATCTCCAGTTATTTTACTGCACTATGAGAAGATGAATGCAAGCGTCAACCACTGAGGCCTGTATTTGGTTGCCTCTATCAGAAATGCAATGCCACTACCACAAAAGTGTAACTCATTGCCAACATAACATATTGCCGGCACTTTGTTGTAATGGAGAGACTTTCATTAATTTCAAAGGAAACCTCCCCACTATGGCCACAGAGTAGTACAACCTCAACATGTGCATATCAAGATACTGTGTGTATTGGTTACTGTGGAAACCAGGAGAGCAACTGGAGCAAATACTGAAACACACTGTTAATTTTTGTTTAAACAGTTCGAGGAGGCAATCCAGCAATTTCTTCCTGAGACAGATGCAATGTAAATAAGATGCTATTCGTTACATGATGGGTGATGTCAGTAAGAGGGTAGCTGTTCCTTTTGTTGTAGGCTCGCATGCTTTTCTATATTAAATTCTTCCTGTATTCATGCCAGAGAGCTTATATGTGTCTTGTTCATGCTCCTGCTCATTGCGCACGTCTTATACGAGCCACACGGCTTGTTATCGGCATATAACATGGATGAGGAAGACAGCTAGGAAAACAGTGACCCAGCATGTCAAGTGAGTGCGCTTTAGCGCCTTCAAGTATTTCAACAATCTGATACATGAAATGAGAACGGTTTCCACTCTTTCCTGGTTCATTAGGAAAAAAAAGACAGAAAGAGAAAAAAAAGGATTGAATCTGAAGAGCAGGTTTCTCCTTGACAGCTCAAATACACGGGCCTCAAGGACACTTAACTTTCCAATGCCCCACTTACTAACGCAACCACAATGCAAATTTATGGAAATGCAGGTAAGGGTGCGGGGAGTGAAGATTTACTGTCTAAGCATCTTCACATAATGTGTTATCTTAAAGTGATGGCCTGCCACCTACACCTTGACAGCTGCTGCATATGCATAACAAGGGGATGTATGGGGATAGCTCAGTTTCACAAGTTCAACACTGAGGTTAAAGGTCACCCCACACATGAAAGAAAAGTGACTGGTAAATGTAATAACATGTCACATGTCTATCGCTACACTGACAGTAGATGGCTACTGTGCTGCATTGTGGATTTGTACGGACTCTGGAACTTGCCGTTGCGTTACTGTTCTCTAAATCAAAAAAGCAATATCAACTGAAAGCTAAGTAAACAACTAGTTAGCCAGGGTTAGTCTTAGCAAAAACTAAACTAAAGTTAATGAATTATTTATTTTTCCCAAGCTGTTAATCTGTAATTGAAAAGTATCCATTTTGCTGAACTGACGTATTGGTAATTCAGTTGAGTCGTTTAATTTTTAATTTAGTTATTTCAAATAATGGAATGAGACAGCTGCTAAAACTTGTCATGATGGAGAAAAGTATCCAACTAAAAGTATTGTTTAACCACTACTATATTAAACTGGGAATTAATTTTGGACTTGATTTCACAGGCAGGGTGTAGTGCTTTCTTACTAAATGAAACTTTACAAACTGTACAGTTAGTAACAGTATAGACAGCCATTTAAACACACACCACTGAAGCAGTAAAACATCTGGCTGGAAATGGGCCGTGGTGAAATATTTCTAGTGAGGCAGCACTTCTGGAATTCCATTTACAAGAAATAATCATATTAATCCAATAGGAGGCATTTTGTAAAATTCGCCAAGGAACTGCATCAAAATGAATAATATTCCAGAGGCAGTCAATTGGAAGTAATTACTTGACCAACTCCCACAATAATGCTGAGAATTGCTCATAAAAGCGTAATAAGAGCAGATTAAAGTGGTGGAAATAACTTTGCATTCCAGTCAAGTCGCAGCCTGCCTGATGCCAAAAGAAATTTAAATAAGAGGTGTTTAAAAGACTTAAGCAGCACGCAGTGAAAACAATAACACTGATTATTGGAAAGATGGCAGGTAACACTAACATCAAGTGTCTCCTCATTGCAGTGAGTCAATTTATCAACCAAAAAAAAGGCGGACAAAATACTGGTTTCTTTCTTTATGCTCGGTAAATATAAGCAGAGTGCACAGCAGCTGTTTGTCAGCTCAACCCAGTTGTCATGTCTAACATCTGCAGCCTCTCTGCAGAGGGAGCGAAGCACAGAGGCTGTGAGCTGAATGACAATGAAACATTCAGGTGGATGGTCCTCATGTTTCAGAGACATAACCCGAGCAGGTGACATCCAAATCATTCCCTCTCTCGCAGGCAGAAATGAGCGTGGTCACATTCAGAACATGAAAAACAGCTCCGCCGCCCAGCCGGAGAGAACCCCCCAGCTCGGGTGCAGCTGGCTCCACTCAGTAGGCTACAGGTTGGGCCGCCTCCCTCCATTAGCCCAGAGGATCCATTCATCCTTTCATCATACTGCACTCCGGCTACAATAACACCATCACCTTGCCATGCATCACACATGAGGGCAGCTCTGGCCAAGCGACGTATCCGCAGCATTCCCAGTAATGACTGATGGTTTAAAGAAGAGCACTGACTCAGGTGCGCAGGGTTTAAACTTCTCCTGAGCATGACGGGAGCAAAGAAGGGTGAAAGATGGAGGGATGTTAGATGAAAAGAGGAGACAATGGTCACATCACCCCGAGGAAAATCACACCTGACTAACTTCACATCCCGAGAAATAGCCAACTATCACACCATATACTGTTGTTTATATCATTTTTACATTAACCTTTTGAACTATTTGATGTTCAGTAATGACTGAAAGTAGATTAAAGCCAGAAAATGCTGTTTTAATAATGTTATTGCACAAGTCATAATACAATTTGATACTACGTGACTTCATCATGACCCTTTTAATTCTCTATTGTTTTATGTCATCCATTCCATAAATGACTTTCTGATGGAAAGGCCATGAAGGAAAGGAGATGAGACATGAAACAGCAATACACTCTCCACAGCAAAGAAATGGTCAGAAGTCAAAGGGGAGCAGCTACTTTTGCACCTTCTATAGTTTAGTTAAAAGATGTTGAAAAATCTTTTGAAAAATTTGAATTTTACTTTAGAAAAAACAGTTTTTTTGCTTCATTCCATTGCAAAACATAATATAGGTCTTGAAGGGGGCAAAACACATTCATTTGTAATTCATATAATTGTACAAATTGTACTGTACATACAATACATGTATTTGGTACCAGATAGTAATGGAGGTGTTGGTGCTGGAGAATTAGAATTTTAGGGTCTACACTGATTTCCACTTTGGCAACTGTTGATTAGGTGGAATTTAAGTGTGTACAGAAGAAAATGTACTATGTGTACCATTGTCATCTGTTTTATCTACATTCAAATTGCTTTGAATCTCAAAATTTTGCTTCATATTATTTATTGAATTTTTGTGATTTTAGGATTTAAACTCTTAAACCCTCATTTACTTCTTCCTCTTAATACTATTTGTCTGATTCAGGGGCTCACAATGGTCCACAGTATAAATTATAGAACACCTCAGATAGTCTATTCTCACTTCGGACAATTGTGTAATTTGAATTCAGGGTCTTTGTAAATCACTTGCTGAACTGGAGCCAGCAGTGCTCCTTAAAGTTTAGCATGCATCCTGTTAAATATTCTCCACTGGGACCAATCAACTATTTAACAGCAGCATATAATGCATAACTAGTTTACAACAGTTGTGATTTTCGACTGACACTATATGATGATATAAAACTGAGTTTCAGAACAACGTTTTGAGGTAAAAACTCTAAACTTAGCACTGCAAGAACATTTAAAACAGTCGGGTAACGATCTCTAGATTTATTTCATGAAAGTTGCCACTAATCTCAAGACCAGAGACCACTTAAGTTAGAGAACAGTAAAAAAAAAAACCAGGAATCTGCACCTGAGATATCAAACTGCAAACGTCGCAGAGTGCGGGCAGTCTGCCAGTCCTTTCAGCTGACCCAAAGCTGACTTGTAATCCCTGACCAGTGGGGGCAGCAGGTTGCTACTATACAGCTGTCTCGCAGCTGAGAAGGTGTTGGGGTGGTTATATGGTGTAACACCAGCCTAGACCTGCCTGGATGATTGCCACTACCACACAGCAGCTCCCAGCATCTCGTAGCATCCCCTCTGCAGTAGCTGTCATACACAGCCACCTGGGGCTGCCATCCTGACTTGTTTTGACGAGGCTGGCTGAGCGGAAGGAGGGGCAGGGGCAGATGGTACCGTTAAACTGGCAGGGGTGACGTGGCTGGCATCGAGCCGGGCATCCCGGCGAGTCTCAGACAGCAGGAAGCCACCCTGACCCAAGCGGGCCTGCCAGATCGTAATTCCCATCAACCCACTGGAGACATGGGGCTACAGGCCATACAGACCCATGCCCGGTGAAGACAGCTAAGACAGCCTGGTCACTGGCAAGCCGTCTGCCACCCTACTGGGGATA
Source organism: Psettodes erumei (assembly GCA_016785225.1). Classification (NCBI taxonomy): domain Eukaryota; kingdom Metazoa; phylum Chordata; class Actinopteri; order Pleuronectiformes; family Psettodidae; genus Psettodes; species Psettodes erumei. The sequence continues at coordinate 320,019 of JAFBJZ010000601.1, read as the reverse complement.
ATTTTGTGTATCTTCGGTTTCTGTGCCTCCAAATTCAACAACCTGATGACTTTGGAGTATACCAGTGGGATTTTTGATGAAGAGGAAGCTTAGAGAAAGCAGAAGGGAAAGCAAAGGACCACGTTACAAAACCTTAACATAAAAAAAAAAAGGTATTAAAAATTTTAATTGAAATGTCAATGTTACATAAATTTTATCATATTGTCATATTGTACCAAGTATTGCACAGGTTAAAATTTTCATCGGTGAAGAGTCACCAATTAGTCCTCCAAGCACCGTTGATGCTCCTGAAAAAGTTCATGGCACTCCATGCAAGAACATTTTGAGCTATTTCAGTCTGAGCCGAGGCAGCAGACCAATCAACAGTCCAATTTTGTTTGTCATTTTTTCACATATAAGATCGTGTTTGATCAAGTAAAGAATTGGTTCTTTGATTTACTAATGAAGCAATGTATTTTACGATGTGGACAGAGCCACTGGCTATCTTCCATAATTCAACCCTTCTTCATTTTCCTTCAGTAAATGCAGTGAATAAATGCTTTAAACAGGCAGGTCAAGACTATACTGATGGCTCAGGCAACATTTAGTATCTAATACATGTCAACCCTTCCAGATGTAATCCCCCACAGTGACTTTACAGTGACATACTGCTCCTTTTTTATCATGCTATATGCTGTTTTTTTTCTTATTCTGTCATTTTCTTTGGTGTAGTCATAATAGAGCCTTCACTTTGTCAAAGAGAAGATGAAGGGGAAAAAAGGAAAAAAGAAATGGATTAATTTGTTGAGCATATACAGGATTACTGGAAAGAGCAGGAAAGGAAGCGGCCTCAAGCTGTGCAGGAGGAAGCTGGTGTGTATTATCACACAGGAACAGCAACCATTCAAACCAGAGGCCAGAGGAATCATCTCCAGTCTGAGTTCGCCATAAGTCGCCTGTGAAGCCTAGAAAGGCTGTGCCAATGTTTTACTCTCCGTTGACATGACTTAATTAAAGTGCCATAGCCTTTCTTTAACTTCTTCAGATTTAATTGGATCATTAGCAAGACAGATTTAATTACAGCCAGAGCCGAATGGTTTGCATTAAATCAGCACCTGGAAAACTTGGTCGACTATCAAAAGCTAAACAAAGATAGAACCGTTTGTCAAGAGGAGGCAGAGCGATGGACTGGTCCTCACATTCAAGTCCAGAGTTAGTTTCTGGTTGCCAAACAAGAGATAAACTCAAAACTAGAAGAAAAAAGTATATATGCTCATATGCACATACGCTCATGCAATTTATATGCTCATACGCATACTAACCAAAACTGTAGGTGGTCCAATGAAAACTGTTTAACTGAAGATAAAATCAGGTGCAAAAAAAGCAAATCATGAGTATTTCACACAATTAGAGATTTAAAGAAAAAAAAAACCTCTTGTTGTCTGTAGCATATGTTTTTGTTAGTGTTCAGCACAAGTACAACAAAAATCAATATCTTCAAACTGATCGTATATTGACCAAATCAGTGCTGTTCAGCCCCTCACTGAGAGAACCATTGTTGATAAAATTATACGGATCACCAAGTGATTCATAGTTTCCCCCTCAGGAAGTGTTTTTGTGGTGGCGTGTGCGATCCGCTGCTCTCCCAGTAGCTTGCAGCATTCAATCACACGCTTACTTTAAGACTTCCTCATATTTCCTGTGCTGTAAGAAATATCGGAACACTGTGTACTATACATAACGGAAATCTTTTCTTTGCATCATGCCGTCTAGGAAATGCCCAGTTGTATCATAAAATCTTGATGCAGTCAACACAGGGCAAGTTAAGCTAACGTGAGCAGATAATGCTAATATTAGTTCAAGATCCAGCCCCAACTCCTCCATGTTACTGACGAAATTTGTTGATTTTAATAGGGACCTTAGCTAAGAGGTTACCTGCTGTATCACTGACCATGCATACTAGTAGTTTGAGTGTTAGAATAAAAATTGAGAATACAATTTCTTTATGTCAGTTACACTTGTGTTATCTATTCAATGAGTAACAACATTAAATGAATTAAAGACAAATAGAACGACACTGAATATGACTTGAATACCCATGCATTTCAAATGTGGGTTGTGAAAAAAAAGGGATTTTTTTTAAAAAGTGCGTAAAAAATGGAAATGAAATGAAAACACTCTGATGTGGACAGTGATAACCACAGCAGAATGTGAGTGTGTGCAGCACAGTACACTCATGGTGACATTTATGAGAGAAGGCTCCACTGATTATCAAAGGGTTCAGCGAATCTTAAGCTGTGATTGCTAACATCACTTCAGAGTCTTTCAGACATTTGGAGAGAGGCAGAGAGTTAGCACCTCTGAAAATTATCACTCACTCGAGCTGTCTCATCTCTGGGATATGAGGCTCAAATACAGTTTTTCTTTTCTTTTTTTGTGAAATGTAACAGCTATTTTGAAGATCAATAGCTATCTAGACTGTAAAACCAATAAATGTGGAGTCTCAATAATCCATACACGCTCTGCTGGCTTTTAGAGCACACTTCATTTAATTGCATTTTGAATTTTGTCATGCCAGTAACACACACACACACACACACACACATCAGTGTTTTACAAGCAAAAGAACCTTTTGAAATGATATGTGACTTTTCTAAACCAACCAGTTGGAGAGCCGTGAACTTGTACATTAACTTGCCTTGTTCTCTATAGAATAACTGACTAACTTAGTCTGAGTTTAATGAGATATTACATTAGTGATGCTTGAAAACAGTTAATACTATTCCAACACGGTCATGACATTCTGAAGTGGTGTTATAATGACTGATAGTACCTCCATACTTTTCCATTAATGATAATAAAAACCTGTTGGTAGGTCATGTCATAGGCATTAATGATACAGCTGACAGCTCTGTGCTGCAGCTGCTTAAGCCACCACTAACGCCAGCTCCACGGACTGACAGGTCGAGCTTACACCAAGGCTCTGACTCCTTCAGCTCTGATTTTAAGCATTTCATGCTGACATGATCTGATTAAAAATGTAATGGGAGACTCTGTTTACCCAGTACACTTGTTCTTTACACCTCCTACCTGCTCTAGAATCCCCTAAATCATTAATGTCGTAAAGGTTGTCGTTTGTCACGTCACTTGTCATTCTGTTGTTTTTTTCATGAACAGCCAAAAATAAACCCATTCCTTGTTTGTCAAATAATCTGAATGATACTGAGTGATTTGTCTTCATTGTCCAAACAGATCAGTTACAGTAAACTGTCAAGGGTTCCTTCTTTGCTGTTTTTCCAACCCACAGAATTAAACATTAATTAACTCTGGCATCAGCTTGTTAAGAAATAGTTGATTCCATAGGTTCTAAGCAAAATTGCTCCTCTACCTTTTTTAAAAACTACACGAGTTCAAATTGTGAGTTTGAGTTTAAGCAGTTAATTGTTCAGATGCCTGTGGCCAAGACTGCATTATTAGATTGCAGTTGTTATTCATGACTGTATTTGAGAGAAAAAAAATTCCACATTGTGCTATTAAAGATGATGTCTATGATTCTGTGAATCTTCTTAAGCAGATAATTGTGGAAATGGAAACAGACGCTAATGCTGCTGCTGAAAACAGCCATCTTATCAGGCTTCCTGGATACACAGAGGAGGGGAAAAAACCTTATTTCCTTTTTCACATTATCAAAGTCAGCCTCCTCTATCTGTCTCTGTCACAGGGAAATCAGCTCAGTGCCACACTCTCACAGCACCACACAGCATCAGTGCATGAGAGGACGGAAGCTCCATCCAGAGGCCAGGTGGCTGAGCCACAGGGCCGGGGAGAAAATGCCCGATCCTCTCCCCCCGTGACACAGTAAATAGCAATCTGCTTGGCTGAAATCCTCATCCTCTTGTCCAAACACATTTGAGGGTTCCTCGCCAGTGTTTTTTGATTGACAGCGTCTGTGTCGGAGGGCTTGGTGCTGTGTACACCGAATGTCAGGCCTCTGCCAGACAACTGTCTGTCAGTGCACGGGTTGCAGAGTGAGTGGCGAGTGATGTTGGGGGGGGGTTGAGGTGGGGTGGAAATGAGCGGAGGGGAGGGAGGCCAGGGCAAAGTGCTGCCTCAGGAATCAGAGAAGTTCATCTGGCCTGCGGGATTTGGCTGCCTTGGAGAAGCTCTGACAGATGCACAGCTAGCTAGCACTGTGGGAGTGGAGCATTATGACGCTTGTGTGTTGAAGGCACCGCAGCACCTTGGCGAGCACCGAGCGGCGCCAACAAGCTCCCCTACACCGCCGAAAAACCAATCCCTCACCCAGATCAAAGCCACTATTTTTAGCAGCTGTGTCAACTCAGGTAAAGAAAAGGTTGTCTCGCCTCGATCATTTTCTTCCCCCCCTTTTGGTTGCTCAACACTCAAGAGATCAAAAGTGACACCAGGAAAACATAGACAGCGAGGTGAGGATGCAGCGAACTGTCTGTGGGAGGTTTGAACTCGAGGCAGCAGGAGAAAGCGCTGTGTTCGACGCTATTGATCCAGTTGACATGGAGTCCCTTGAGACTGAATGTCCTGTACTGCAGATTAACTGAAGCCATTATTCCTGTGGCTCACCATGACCCACAGCCACCCACCGCCGTCTCAGGACCAGCACAGCCGTCATAAGGCATTAGGATCTGTTAGAGTGCTGTGATTATGGATATAGAGATCGCCCGCGCAGCCTGGCTACTCTCTGTCTTTCTAAATGGGCCTCGAGGTGAAGGCCTCCTTCTCCCTCAGTGGTGCTTTCATGCCTAATTTCTCCATCTCTTCCTCCCCCTCCCTCTGTCCTTGTCTACTGTAGACTATGTCTCACGGTTTCTATTTCTGCATCTGTCTTTCTGTCTGTCTTCTTTCACAGCCAATTTCCCTCTATTTCACTCAGTGTTAGGGCTCGGTTTGAGCCCTTTTCTTTGTGCCTGCCTTTCTTTTGACCACATTTATTTTTTTCATTTTCTCTCACTGACTCAGTCCCTGCGATCAAAAGTCTGGTTTCATGTCAAATAATCATCTGTCAGAGCAGAGAGACAGCGCTTTAGAAGTAATGCATTATTATGCAGTGTTCAGGCAAAATATGGCGAGGTATTACATCGCCATGCATCACTCCAACATCAATTTGTCAGGATGTTGACTGAGTGAGGCAAGAAAAGCAATTAAGACACACAAAACAATGCTGAGCACAGACACAGTGAAACACACAGCCCTCCTGCTTCCACCTAGTAATTTAGCTTTAAAGATGCATTTAGTGAATTTGGAGCACTGGGAGGTAAAAAGATGCGAAAACAAAACCCCCAGCAGTTTGTCCTTTTTTTAGATTTGGAAATCATTTCTATTGGTTTTGGTCACTTTCAGAATAAACTATGTGGCTTTACTTTTGGAAAGCTGACAGCCTGATCTTCTGAACACATATGCAATGTTGTGTTTTCAGATTTTGGCTCATATTGTGGTGAATACAGTGTCAAAAGCAACAGAAAAGATGGCACCAACTCTCTTTTCTGGCCAATTTTCTTTGTGTCACAAAGAAAACATGTTTTCACTGGTCTCTTTAGCTTGAGAGATATTTGATGTCATTTGACAACCAATCATTAGTGTCATTATTTTAATTAAAAAGAAATCCTGTGCACATAATGTGCCCTAAGTACCAGGTCCGCTGCAATTTTTAGAAAAAATATTCAACGGGGTAAATAATGCATTTGTTAAGAGCTATTTTTAACTGCAGATGAATCCACATTTATTTCTCCAATAAATATTTAACAGCACAGTGGATTCTGGGATTCACTCAAAATTAACAGAACATGTCAGCCTGTGCAACAGTGTTCCTAAGTGATGCCTTCCTCGTAGTTTGCGGACAAATGATAAAAACTAGAATATTGTTATGCTTATCCTCCAAGACCCTGATATATTTTAAAATAGATTTGGTCAGTACAGACAGCAGGGCAGACGGTAGGAATTCGTCATCCTGACCCCCATGGCTATGCAGACGGAAAGTAGAATTGGAACTTTATAGATTGGAGTGGGCATGTCTTTTAGTGAGTCAACAGCCTGGAGATGGGCCCTTTGGCATGTCTGACGAGCTTCGCTGTTTGACAGAACACCAAACATACTTGTTTATGTGTTGTATTGTGCATTGCAGTCCGTCAACATCCGCCTATCTAAGCTCTGTGCAATCTCCGCGTGACCACATTCTACAGATAAATAGTGTAGACCAGGAACGTGGACTATTCACCTCATTCACAGCCAGCGAGTGTCCCAGTGGTCAAGCGACGGCAGATAGTCAGACGGTGAGCAGCGAAGCGTTTCTCCCCGTAGTCCACACAGCCTGCAGATACCATGCTCCATGACACCACTATCAGAGGGTGGCAAGCCTCCGTGTTTGTGTTTACAGTGAGATTAGCCACACGCACATCCAAGCACGGGAGCATGAGCACGGAATGTAAATTTGAACTCACTTTGAATTTATGAATGTGCTGATTCAATTTGAACTGCTTGTTTGCTCACCCAAACCTCCAAGGCTAAGGCTTGCTATATGCCCTGTTTAACTGCTGTGTCTAATGTGTTCTTCTCTGTTTTTGAGCTGCAGATTTTTTTTTTATGCATGATAGTTTTTTTCCCCATATTGGGCCTCGCCCCCCTCCCCCAGAATGCCAAGTAGAGAATCAAACAGCGTGCATTATCAAACACCAGTTTGTTTCACCTACTGTAGTGGCACAGCACCTGGCACAGCAACAATGCAACCCATGGTCTGTTTACCACATTGATGAGTGATTTCATGCGGTGCATTGTGGGTGGTGTTGTTTTGAAAAATGGTGGGGGTGGTCTACTACAATAATCTAATGTTAGAGGGAGATCCTGAAGTACCCCTCGCCTCCCCATCAGCTATCTCCCACGGTCACAGGGCTGCAGCCCTGGCAGAGCAGAGCGGCAGGCCGGCCTGTGGGAGGGAACCAGTCTACGCAACCTTCACACACAGAGCAATGCCAACTTCCAATTTAACACACTGGGAAAGCAGGAACGCACCCACACAGTGCACAGTGGGCAGGAGCCGATAGACTGTGATCTCAGCTGAATTACTGTTGATTCAAGGATGGATTGTAGCAGGAGGTCCTCCTCCAGAGCAATGCTAAATTGAGAAAGGACAGGATAGGGAGAAATAAACAGCCGCTGTGCATTTCTTGGAGATCAGAAGTCATGCGATGACTCCCACAGAAACAAAACACTTCAGGAAGCCCACAGTACTGGGTTCATTATTACAGCTTTCCTAACACACGCTGTATTGCTATGATTTCAGAAATCCAAACACAAAGACTTTTGGGAGAATAGTAGTAGATTCATTCATAGTAGATATATCTTAATGACATTCTTAAATGTTCTCTAACTTTCACTTTGTTGGTATTAATGAATCATACAGATTCGTATTTCCATGAACTGTAATTACATTCTTTAAAGAGATATTAATGTTTGATCAGCATAAAAAAATCACCTCTTCAATTGGACTTGGGCTTGGCTTCCTTTAGAGCTCTGCATGTGTAAGCCAAAAGGTGCTTTACCATTAACTGACATAACGAGGCGCTGATCACATCTACAGTTGCACACTGTACATGAATGTAAATACTCACTAATAGACAGCCTTCAAAGCGGTCACTATTTTTTACCGGAGAAGATTTTGGGTTTTTTTCTGGAAGCAATAGGCTCAGCATTAACAGCACATTGCCTCATTGTCACACTGTCACACACTCACCCTATGAGCTCCTCAGTAAAACTGAGCATCTCATCTGCATAGGTTAAGAGAAAATCTGTCTCTTTACTTCCTCTAACAAATTTCACCAGCTTGTCTGGGTTTCAAGATGGCAGCCCTCCAGATAGACCACTTTTCTAACCACTGGGCTCTTGCCACCATCCTTTTGTTCCACACAAAAATGTATGGTCTCCAGTATTAAGAGATTATGTTTAACATTGATTTGACAGGGGTTAACGAATCCCTCCTTCTATGAGACCTGGTAAAAGGAATCATTCATCTAATCTTTGTCTCAAAAAAAGGGGTCACAAGTGGAGCCCCGTCAGCTGCAAAGAGTCAAGACAGCATTGTGTTTAGATGAGATGACCTTGAGCATGACACTGGACCCAACTTGATTTCTATAGGTAAGAGTATCGCCTGGCTGCCTGTAGTGTGAACGTTAGGTGCTTGACACAGATGGTATCAGGGTTTAGCGCTGATTTACACCTTGGAGATCACTGCTCTATTTTTATAAGCATCAGGTGGAACATTACAGAGAGGTGTTGATGTCATCTGGGGAGCTGCTTCATCTCCCAGTCAGCCACTGTGTGAAGTGAACACACCACCTGAAAACCTGATGGAGTTCTTTCAAAAAGATGGAGGAAAAAATGTAAGTCTAATTTAAAGGAATGCGGAAGAGAAAGCATAGGCTTTAAAAGCCTCAACAAAGTAAACAGAGAATCAGACATCTAATTAAAGGCTTCTCTGGCTAGCTGGCCAGCTGACCCCAGTATGAAAGTGACATTTAGGAATCTAAAAACAAGAGGAAAAAACATGTAGTAGGGAAGATTTAATGAGAGAGACTCTCTTCACTTCCCTCTACCCATGGGGAGTGACCTTTCTGACTCCCCGGTGACAACGTTCCCTCCAGATTTATTGGGCTTCTCCCTCGCCTACAGTGAAACGAAGAGAAGAGTTGCCTCACCATCCAGACACTGACCTTTAATTTGACACAGGCGGGGACAAGCATGGCGCACGACGCCTGGCCAACCAGCAGCATCAAATAGAAAACTGGGCCCAGTGCTGGCAGAAATGAGTTGAAAGCCCAAGACCCTGCAGTGGTGTGCTTGTTGATTGACTTCATTTCCATCTGGAGCTTCGTGTGCAGGCTAAATGCCTGTGAGATGAACTCTGGGTATTCACACCCAGACACATGGAGGGATTAGACTGGGAAGTGATCACTGAAACGAAACTGACAGGTCCCCACCTAGCTAGCAGTCAACTACTGCTTTAAGTATTAATCAGAGGCACAAGTCAATAGCATAGATCAGTATTTTGGCTAAATTTGCTTTTTGGTTTCTTTCCAGGATTAGAAGACAAGATCAATATCACTCTCATGCTGCAGCTACACTAAATATGGAGCTACAGCCATCAGCCACTTAGCTTAGTGTAGCTGAGCAACAACAACTGCAAACAAGGGGAAAGAGCTAGCCTGGCTCTGCCTAACTGGAAAAATACAGCTAGCAGCAACACTAAGGCTCACTAAAAACATTTTAAACTTTGTTTAATTTGTAAAAAAAAAAAAAAAAAAAGAAAGAAAGAAAGAAAGAAAGAAAGGCTGAAAGAAAGGCTGAAAGAAAGAAAATGAACCTGAATGTGTATGGTTGTGGTTTTATGGGGTGTGTGCAGAAAGTCAATGCTCCTCGCTGAAAAAAATGCATTTCTTTTATTAAACAAATAAGATACAAGATGTTTATTAGTGTTCTCACTACATACTGTACATTAAAGTGGTACATATTTAATGCAGAAACAGATCTGATACCAAATCATCTGTCAATCCACCAAGAAATACCACCATCATATGATGTTGTGAGGAGTTCAAAAAGACAGACTGACAAAATGCTGAATGTGAGAGAAACCCTTTTTTAACCACTTTAAGAGGCTAACAGGAGACAGTATTTCATGTTTCAATTTTGCAAGAGAGAAAACTTAAACATAACACTGTCCCAAAATTAACCATCAAATACTTTCAGTAATGATATTTTAGCTAGATCATACAAATGGAGGTTACACAGGTATGTACTGCCTCCAGTAGGTAATGCAGAAAAGACCAGATTTGCTTGTGTACCAGAGTCAGACACACTCAGTGTTTGTGGGCCTGTGGACATGTCTCGATTCCACCTGCAGACTTTGGACTGATGAGCTGGTGGAGTTTGGTTAAGCTACACAACCTTTAGTGCCTGTTAGTGTCACTGTCATGATACAATGAGGAGCTTATAGAGCTTGGCTTTTTTTTTTTACTGTAAACTACACATCATCAACGCCATTATCACAGTAACAAACAAAAAAGTACTTATTGACTCCATAATGTATTAGCTTTATGTAGACTGCTACTTAATGTTTTGGGATGACAACAAAACATATTGCTTTATTTCCACTTGTTACCAGCAACCTATACACAAAATTCTCAAGATGCTGGATATATTTAGAAACTCCCCCAGCGCTACTTCAAGGATGAAGATTCCTTCTGTCTTATATACGAGGTACATATTCTGCCATGCTGAGATAACACAATGAAATCCTGTAAAATAAATCTCTGCAGCAGCAATATATTATATAATTTCCGTTAGTTCATTATTGGTATGGTGGCAATTCAGGACGTAAGAGGTGCAGCATAAAACCTTCAGTGGCACCACCTGTGTGTGTGTGTGTGTGTGTAACCTTAATAAAGAACCCTCTGAAGGAGATTAAAGCTTTCACGTAATTACTATTATCTGAAGACATTTCACAAGGGCCCTTGTCCTTTATATCTGCACCATCACATTCAGCAGGTGAGAATAAAAACTCCTTTTGCCAATCAGAAAAAAAGACAAGTCCATTTCTAATAAAATGACAATGACAACTGAGATTAGGCTTCTAAAGATCTGCAGAAAGACTCCACCATAACAACCAGAGCAGGAGACTTTTAAAGGTAGTGGTTACTGATTTATCTAACAGCACACTGACTGCTTTCATTATGCTTGGAATAAACAGCGCAAGAACCAAGGAGTTCAGTCCTTTGTGTTCAGCAAGCTGATTCAGTTTTTAGCCAAACAAAATATTGTCAACAATAATATTTTTTTATTTTTATGCAACCAAAAACCATCTGCTAATGCCTGTTTCATCAACATTAGACATCAGTAGCATATGTTTTGTATCTATTGGGTCAGCAGAGCTTTTTGAATGGAAATGCACTACAAATAGGAGAAGAGAGAGGGGAAACACAATTACTGCTTTTCATCAAAAACGCCATACAGCCCCATTAATGAGATCTTCCACCCGCTCAGTTATACTAAAATGAGTCTCTGATGCTTGTCTAAACCCTTCACTATGTCTAACCCACAGTAGCAGTGATTTAATAAAGCACTGTACAGCCACTGTATACAAATGCTCACTAACGGTTAGTTCAGCTGCATAACTTACACTGTCTGTAATATTCATTAGTGAAAACGTTCCTTGCATTGCCAATGTTACATCCTCTTTACTGGTTCTTTGACCTAAAAATACAACTCACAGCTCCTTACACTTCATACATATTATATTACTCAATATTACCTTGTCAAGTATTCAGTAATATGTCTTTTGATTGTATGGAAGAAAATTACAACACTGGAAAACTTGTCTCCTCCTTCAGACTAATGTTTTCAACCAATTTGCTTCACCACTCACAGCCTGCTGTGCTATTACTAGAGGACAGTCCACAAAATGTAAATCATTTTATTTTGTTCGGTATATTAAGATGTGAACCTACTAAGGGAACTACAACTTTTCTCTGTGTTGTCTGATAACTGTATGTTCTTCCACACATGTGCAAATAAAAGGAGTAAAGTTTGGTGCACACATTCAGGGCTGTGAAGGGAGCAGGAGGTTGGACACGCACAGAATGAAACATGGACTATGGACAAGATGAGACTGTTTGAAAGCAGCCACTGGTGTAACTGTGATTTCCCTGGCATGGTAGTGCAAGTATGGTCATCTTCCACAGCAACAGTGCAAAATATTACTTATTGTTCCTTTAATGTCTCCTTATGGTACTTAAGAGGTTCAAAGCTGTTTCATCAGTTTCTCCAGCCACAACAACTGGTGAGCTGGGATTTGCCGCGGAGTCTCTGGTGCCACTGAGACAAACACAGTAATATGTTTACTTGATGAGTGGTCTTTTTAAAGGCAGATATCCCACAGAGATACTCTTAAACTGCTCGACAAAAAAAAAGTTTTCACATTCATTTCAATAAGATAACTCAGTTGCAAACTTATAATAAGTATAATAACCAATAATTTACATTTGAAAGGTTAAGATAGCAACCACACTTTCCTGTCCCTATAGAGTCAAAGCCAAGAAATTAGTTTTCTAATATTTGAACAACTACAATAATGTGAGATACATAACAGCACTGTACAGTGTTTACATAGTTTTACTCCATAAAAGGCTTTTAGCCTGTAGATGGAAACACACAGCTGTGATGAGTGCACTTAATATAAAGATGAACTGTCATTTTCCTTATAAACTCAAACACATCACTACCATCCATCATCACTTTGGCTTGCTGTGTGGTTGGAGTGACCTCTGGCCCCCGGCTGCTATGGTGTAATCTTGGTGGTGGGGTTCACTTCACTGTACCACTAATTGAAAATCTTTCTGCGTCAGCCAGTTTGACGATTTTCTGTTTGCATCTTGAAAGCATAGTAATTCAAAGCGTTGTACAAATATTTGCATCATCACAGATTTACTGTTGGACAGTTAATCACAGTCTGGAGTTGTGAATTGTGGTACACAGTTTATGTTTACCTTTACGTCATTCAGCTGATACTCTCATCTGTGTCGTCTTAGCAGAAAATGAAAAGTTCTGTGTCTTGCTCAAGGATCAGCAGGATCCAGGGTTATTAAACATTTTGGCTGCTGCATGGATTAAATCTCTGCATCTCCATTATGTACTGATATCCTGCTGATTGGAATAGAGTACTCTCTCAGGCTATGGTACATTGTAATTAGGTTTATTTTGGGCTCATATGAAATATAGTGGGCCCACAGAGGTCACCTCATAATGACAGCACTGATGCTTTGACAAGAGCTGCTCGGAAAACAAAAAAGCAAAGCAAAAAAAGGATATTAAATATAGTTGAGTTCATTTTTAATGCTTCAGTCAGAATATTGAGCCTGGAAGCCTGTATTTTTGTTTGTTCATTAGGCTGACTGTTTTTGCTGTGATGTGTGTTACACATTGTTCTCTACATTTACAATGGAAAACTAAAATGATTTCTGACTGGCTGATGTAAATGCCTTGTTTCTTTCATGTTTTCTTTGGATTAACAGTGCAAGGACTTATGTCAGTTATTGATATTAGACCACGTGACCAATCAAGCATAGCTGCTCTGTTCTGTTCTCACATGGCACATATTGCACTATACAATGACAGTGGAGCAGCATTACGCCTTAGTCATTTTTTAAACAATAAGTCTTTGATGTTGGACAGGCAAATGCAAAAGCCAGGTCTGCAGTCTTCCTGCACGATGAAGCTAATTTTTAAGTGTTGCTGCAGGTTGAATTTTTTTGTCCACTGGTTGGGTACACCTATTTTGAATGCAAATTATATGAATAATATCTATAAATAAAAATCCATAAATCCAGATCAGCATCACACACACACACACACACACACACAGCATGCCCTGCTGTACTGCTCTCCCATACCCATGTGTATGTATGAAACACTGCTGGTCTTGGAAGTGAGGCTTGGTCAAGCTTGTTAGCCAGGTATGCTAACGTTTGCAGCCAACACGAGAGGAGATGAACAGTATGTGAGCAATTTCCTCCAGTTTTGCGCTGGGATTTTTGGTTTTGTAGAGGGTAAAGACCAATGTTTTTAAAAAAAATCAGTATCACTTTTACTGCAGACCCATGCACACAATTTCAACATGCTAAGAAATGTAAAGCTTGACAGGGCTGCTGTGCTTTGTCACAGCGGTTAACCTGTGACTGGACAATCACTGTAAGCAGAAGAGATTCACTGACCTGTCGATTGTTAAGTCACTGTGTGTAACACTATATGTACTTTGATGCATGTAGAACCATGTTGAATACACTGTATGTGCTTAGGTAGAAGAATATGAATTGAAAATTGTGCATACCTGGGGTTAACTGCTGTCATCAGTTTTACAGCACATGGGTTCAGTAATATATATTCATGGTGTGTGATTTCGCCTGCATTGGGCTGAGCATGTGATGAAGAGGATAGCTTCAAGCCTCCTCACAAAAGGGCCGTCTGATCGGCATGCCTTGACACAGACGTCAATGAGGTCGGCCTTCTGCGCTAAGTTTAGGCATAATAATTAATCTTCTTTGACATCATCGTCCTAACGTCACCTAGCAACCACCCACCTGCATTAACACGACCACAAAAAGGCCTGTCATGGAATGTCTGTGGTTAAGGCTCTCACTGGACAGATCCACCGCTCTCATCTGATGCATCTTTTTGATTTACAGAACACATGCTTAGCAATGTAGATGAAACTTACAGCCATGTCAGTATATTGTGGCTTCTTTGTGTGAGAGAGAAAAGTGAGAAAACCAAAGTTAACAGTTTTTTTAGCTGTAACTGTTTTCATTATGATATTCACAGAGTGGGAATTTGAATTTCACGCTCACTAATTTACCATTAAACCACAGGTGAGAGTAAAAGAGAAAAGAGCCATCATCTCCCACACATCTGATTTTTTCTCATATCTTTTATGGATTTTGTATCTTCTTAAATCCCCTACCACTGCACAGCAATTACAGTATGTTGGAAAGAGGGAGTGAGGAAGAGGTGACAGGGCTACAATCATTTGTTTGTTCTCTGTCTTGTGATGGCAAATCCATCCTGGGCAGAGAAAATTAAAGTGAAGGCCGGATCTAAATAACTTCCATTAAATGTTGATGAGCTCCATTAGCTCCACCATTCACCTAACGAGACAAAGAGATAAGCAACAGCAACTTTTTTATAAAGAAGTCTACACACATGCATACCAGAGTGTGTGCACCGAGACATACACACAAGCTCAAGCTGCCCAAACATCAGCTTGTAACAACAATTAATTCAATCAGAGTAGATCTTTTCTGTCTCACGAACAGAGAAGATTAAGTTCAGAGATGTGAAATAATGCATGTTACTGTACCATTCACATTATGAACTACTATATTACCCCCCCCACACACACACACATACAAACAAACACACATACACAGTGCAAGGAACAGCAGTCATCTGCAGAAGAAAGGAGACTGCCTTTCAGTTGACAACTGGAAATTGCAAATGGCAATGTGTTCAGGTAAAAGACTGTGACTGAGTTCCTCGCCATGTTTACGGGAAAAATGGGGAATAACAGGCTGTCACGGTGACACATCAGCCTTTGTTAAAGAAATTACTTTGCTCTTCGCCCAGCTCTCTGATGCAAGGCCTCCTGGACAAATTGTCCATTTGGCGAGTGCAGACTAAATGGAACTGCGTCTTCTGCATGTTGCTCGACTGGAGCACAAAGAACCGCGGCAGATAGGAATCCAATTATGCAAGGCAAATAATGGATGTCTCATTTAAGATGTGCGGCTGTTGGGACAGTAATGGCAGTGCCACAATTTTCCTGAAGTTGGTCTCTATCAACTGCATCTTCTTCTGCTCGCCACTAACTTATCTGTAGCCATACACTGCTGCCGAGCATTACAGATTTAATGAGTCCATTGAAGGCACAGGAAACATGGCTGTCAAAGAGAAAACATTTACTCACATGTAGCGTAGGTGTGGGTTCTGGGCAAATGCTCGAGGCTGGATCACCCTCAGGTTGCAATTCATGATAGTTCTGAAAAGAGGAATGAGGAAAAAAATCCGATGAAATGGTGAGGAAACCATCACAACAAAGACACCTTCTACAAACACATGCAAACGGTAGCACAGTGAAATGATCGCATGACCGCATCGAGGCTGCATTGAATATTCCGCTCTGTCATTTCCTTTTTCTCGGTGCATTTCACTGCTGCTTCTTGGCTGTTTGAAAATCTTCTGTCATTTGGGTTAATACATAAACTGGTTTTAAAAAGACAAAATGCTGCTGTCAGAGTAAGGAAACAATAATGGAGTACTGATGCATTTCACAACATTTTTACATTTTTGTTTTGTCGATGCTAATCCAATATAACGAGTCACAATGCCCACCACAATCTTCATCTGCATTTCTACAGCGTGAGGAGCTGACACTGAAATCACTGAAGATCACCGCCATCTGATGAAAGAATTGTTAACTTGCACGTCTTTGCTGTACAGCAAGTGTAACCTTTCGATTGGAGCATGCATTCGAGCACATTCCCTCTGTGTTAACTGGAAATTAAACTAATCCTCATTTTGCTGGGGACTTCGGTAGAATCCTCTCAAGGAGTCCTAGAATTCCCAGCGCCCCGGTTTGGGAATCGCTGTTCTGGGGCTACAATGGTAATGACTTCTAATCTTGTAATCACAGATGTCTCTCTCAAAGAAGTCATTGACATCATCAGTGAGCGCCTCGTAACGCAGTGTGCTGATTATACCCAGCTGTTAGTGCCAATTACCTTCTAGAGGTCTGATCATGCTTCTGTGTGGTTTGACTTCGATGTGTGTGTTTCATCACCTAAATGTTGCTAAACATGGGGCTCTGGGACCTCCATGTCCCCTGGAGAGGGTTTTGGGGGTCCTTGGGAACCTTCCGATGGCTTCCCCAGAAAAATGAACCACAGTAATTTCACTGTTATCTCACTTTCCAGAAATTAGCGCACCAATATAAAAGGAGGACTGTTTAGCTTTGGTTATAATCCTTCCAAGCAGTAACAACAACAGTAATGGCAATTATGTTGTGCACAATCATCTCTGTAAACAGAAGTGATTTGATATTGCAGCATTTAATGTGAGCTTTTAAACAAGTATCAGAGGCCAAACCAAAACAGATTTGGCTAAAGGAGTAGCAACAATATAGGATTTTTAAAAATCTCTTTGCTATTTGGCCTTCCATTTGAACTGAAAGGTCAGCATTAAACCAAATACAATTTTTAAAAAAACAAAACATCTAAAATCTACTGGAACACATAGGTGCCAGATTTGTAGTAGATACCAACTGGCAGCAATGTAAAATAAAGAGGTGCAAATTTAACCACGTATGTTATCACAATGATGCACCAAAATAACATGGATATGACTTGTTATATTCTGTATTTTCCAACAAATCCCATTAAGAGACCAAAACTGGCAATGAACTGATCCTACAAACAAGTATTTCCTGTGTAGCCAAAGCGTGACATATCTTATTCCTCTGGGCCATAGAGCTCCACTGATGTCCAGCCTTGAAAAGACATCAGTCAGCCACACGGCTGCACTGGGTGTCATGTTCTCTCATTATCATGGACACACATATCATAGTTTATTTTGATTTAATCCCAAATACAGCATCCTACTGCTGTAAAAGCTCACTAGAGCACTAAATGGGCATTAATCCGCAGCTGAAAACTGTCCCCAATGAATGCCCCATTTACTCTTGTTTGAGTAATGGTTGCCAAAAACTACAACTCCCAGCTGTTTAAGGAAATTATTTAGCCCTTTTTTTAAAAATTCAAGCATAAATGTGAACTGCTTGTAAAGATTTATGTTCACTGTAGGAACGACTGAGCTTGGGGCCACAGAAAGGCTGGTGAAGACATAAAGTATTGAGACATGGACATCGCACAATGCTTTTAGTCTCTTCATGGGATTTATTGACAAGAAGGAAAATATACACAGTATACAATAACTTTTAACGTAACTAAATAAGGTTATTAGCATGAACCTACTGTATATGTTACAGATTTGTATCTGAAAAGATATCTGTATTGCATATTCAATGAATAATAAGTAAACTCAAAAGTATGAGCACACAAGCAACATTAATGATGATACGTTTGTAAAAAGGTGAGGTGATAATCTCGTGAGATCCCACAAAATATAACAATAACAGTCTTATTTCAGGAGATATACAGTTATGATGATGTAAAAAGGCTTGTTTATGAATGATTACATCTTGATTATTCTATTTAAATTCAGGTGAATAAGGTAAACTGTAAAATAAGGATAAACAGGAAAGATATGGTCGAGTAACCTTCATATGGCTGACAGCCCCATGAGGCGGCTTCACATGAGGCAACAGGCTTTCCTGGGAAGACCCGACCTTAGATGGGGAGGAGCCGGCGTCCCCAGACAAGGTAGCAGGAGAGAGGCAATGGTAATGAGAAAAATGCTAATTTGGCACTGGAGATATTGCACTCGGCTTCCCTGATGAGGGATCAACGAGATCAGGGGAGAGGTCAGCTCTGACTTTGGAGGGCAAAGGAGAATACTGTTCTCTGCGGAGTGAGAAAAAATGTGAAGGGGAGAGGGAGGGGGAGGTCGGAGTCAGCGGCTGAGGGAGGAGTGGCGGGGGGGCGAGAGGAATGTAAAGGATGTGGCCTCATAGTGCAGGGTAGCAAAGCAGTAAAAGAGCGTAACATTGCTTTAGGAAGAGAAGAGATGAGAATAAGAAAAACCACAATGCTACAGCAGGGGCCCCTAATTCAATTTTCCCTGCTGCTTTTTAGCATTATATGATCAGTGGCTTGGGAAAGCAAAGGAGATGTTCCACCAGTGTGTGACTTTCAAGAATTAAAAGCTTGTTTAAAGATCAGCTTGTGTTAGGATCAGAAACACAGCCTTCACTCGCTCCTCTCTCAACACAGCCCGGCTAACACCTTGTCATCTCCTCTGAGAATTAGGCCTGGGTCATGTCACATTTGGAGAAGTACCGGACATTAAATCCCAGCGCATTGCTGGTGATGCTGCCGCCGCAGCCACGTGTGTACTGAGCTGCTGCTCTCATTTTCAAGAGAAATCCTTTGGCCTCTCTGCAGTTAGCAGGCAGGCAACCTGATGGAAAACAGGGATTAACAGCAGTACATGTTCCACTGTCCTTTTCCAGATCTGAAACACAGTGGGGCTGAGAAACAGTGAAGTGGCTTTGACCCCCCCACGCTCCCCACCAGACAACAGCATCAACACTCACAGTCTCTGCAGTCCAGTGTAGAGCTCCATATCGACGTCTCTCAGAGTCTGCAATCCTGTCCAGTTCTCGATGTGTCTGAAAACAGAAAGAAAGAGAATAGTAAATGAGAGGTTCCTGTTCATCCGAGGAGAAAGGAAAACAAACCAGAAGACATGACAGGAGAAAACTTTTTTTTCCCAGTCTCAAATTGCAAAATAACTGGCTGTGTGTTGTCAAAAGTTTTTGAATCCATATTCATTTAAATTGCAATTATTGGAACAGTTCTGACAGAGTGCTCTCTGCTGCCCTCTGATAGATTTAATTGCCAAGAGGCAGCTTCTGAGGCTTAATCTATGTGAGGGGAAGTGTGAGGGGACAGACCAAATAAATACTGCAGATGCCTTTACTTTGACTAATACTATCAGACTCCCAGGGAAAACTCTTTTCTGTGTGATGGGATAAAATAAGTGAAGCCGGCATCTTTAAATTAGCTTCAGGAAAAAGAGCATTTGTAAATGATTTGTTTGTTATGGTTTGGAAATTAAATAGGGAACAGACATAGAGCACAGCGCTTTCAATTAAGCCGGGGAAATGAGGAGATATAGCAGAGGACATGGCAAAGGCTTTATTGCTTTGTTTTGGTAAAGTAAAATATGATTAAACGCTAAAGGGAACTTCAGCCGAAATGTCAAATTTCAAATCACCGCCTTGTACACAACAATCAGGGAGAAACATACAGAATTTTTTAATTTTTTAATTTACTTTACATGGCAGGGTGATGGCTGATGGGCTGTTTATTTGAAAGGTGCTATGAAGCAAGCCTACATGCACAGCCACAGCCACACACTCTGTTATACACATCAGGGGATGACATTAAGTCATATCTGCCTTCAAGATCACTGGCCCAGGATCATTACTTTTAATTTGGCAAATAACAATCAAACATTTATGCTCATAATGAAGAAAATGAACTGATCTCATACAGAAGTAATTTGTTTAACTCTTTATTCAATTCGTTTGGCTATTTAAATGAATTCATTGAGTTGTTCCTACTGAGCCAGCTGGCCCTTGCTGAGCAGAGAATCCCTTCAACAAACAAGGAAAAAACACAGATCTGCCTCATCCATACCATGTGTAATGAAGTAAATCTCTAACTACTGGAACAAAGCTTATGATTGGAATAATAATATGGTAGACACTGTAAAAATATCCCAATCTGACTGGCATCAGTGTGAGACAATTTTGTGAGAATAATTTTCTGCTTGTCTGCCATAGTCAGCAGACAGGATGGTTGGTAAACTGTTAGCCAACCCTGCATTGTGATTGTGTTTCCAACAGATCTCCTGATTTATGGACACATCAGAAAAAATAACAATTCCTTCCTACACTGTGTCAGCATCTTGCTGTGACACCCCACTAGCAAAACAATACCAGACTATAACGCGCAGGTGCTGTTAAATAACGGCAATGGTTGCACAAAAATCCTTGACAAAACAACAATATAACAGGAAAATAATGTGAAATTCGGTCATCGTTGTTTTTTATTTTAAGGCAGTATTTTAATTGGCCAGAGTGAGCCACTGAAAAGTGGAATCAACTGGCCCGCAGTCCTTAAATAGTGCGTCTGGGCCAGCGGGCCTGTTATAATGTCGAGTCGTGCACATGTTCTGAGTTCTGTGGTCTGATAACAGGTTTTTTTTAAATGAAACAGCAGGAAAAAAGCATTTGTGCAACTGGTTTTGGCAAATCGTATTCTCCTGTAGCATATCTTTTGGCTCTTGTGCATCTGGTATACAATGATGAGGCAGCACCTGAGACATTTTGTTGATTTTAGTACTGCACTCTGGGGTGCATCACCTGCTTCTGGTGGAGAGGAGGAAACAGGTCTGCCAAATGTAACCAGCAGTACTGGAGCCCTGCAGTGCATGACTTTATTATTGGCTGCTGGGTTGCCAGTTTTTTTTTATGAAGGCTGGCAGGTGGGAGCAGTTAGTGATAAGAAAACATGAGCAGGGCTGTTTCTGGATGGGGTTTTTTTTCCCCAGAAAAATACTTGTAAAATTCTGATTACATTGAGAATAGCGGTAACTTTGATGGTAATGTGAGCTGAAGCACAGGAGATTAAGCTTTGAATCTGCCATATGTTTTGGGAGATCTGAAGTAAGTGCAAACAATTTTTGTGCAAGTGCACTGGAAACTGGGGCTGTTTTTACATTGGGGTTGCTGTTGCTTTCAACCAAACCAGATTCAATTGTTCCCCCTGCTGGTCTGCTTTCACACTTGTTGACACACTCACTGATCTGACACACATCTGCTTGCACAGTCATTTCATTGACAAAATGCACCTATTTCACCACAGTTGTGTTGGGAACAAGAGAGAGAGGGTTGTGATACTGCGCCTGCACTGGAACTGCCAATAACACCAGCAGAACATGGTTCAATCAATGATGAAACTGATCTGGGATCAGCTACAACTGCGTGCACCTTCTCCCCAGTGAAACAAAAAAAACAACATCTTTTTAGTGTAATTTCTGTGTCACATAAGTGTCACATAAGAGCTTTTAGAAGCTGCAACCACAGACCATTTACTGATGTATGTGGGAGGAGTAAAGCAAACGTTCTCCTCTGATACTAGGCAATTAAACATTTTTCAGCATCGAGCTAGAACGCATCAAAAATTGGATTTCAGTCCATCCTGAATGCCTTATGTTTTTTGATACTGGACAGCTGTCTGATCAATGCAAGATGCAGGAAGAAGTCCACAAGGTGCATTAGATGTAGGCGGACAAAAACGGAGAACAAGCAAGCTGAGCTGTACAAGAACGAGGAAGACAGTTTGGATGCAGTGTCAGATGTTAATAACGGTGTCACCAGTGTTATATGAGCACGCTCATATTGTGGACAGCCATTTATTCACAATCATGTAAACCTTCATACCATCACAGGGAAGGCACTGAAAGCTGACTGCTGCTTGAGAACAAACTGTGTGTACAAAAGTGTTGCTGAAAGCGTGTGGCAGCTGTAACTGCTTCACACTGGCAGAGTCACACTGCTGAAGTTGGGATTAGTGTTCAGCTGAAAGCAGCTGATTGTGGAGGCAGGGAGCTGAGTCACTAATGTGACCTGCAAGCAGACATGACGGGTCCCCCCTCACAAGGCTCTGCTTATTCACAGTACCGCAGCGTTGCCCCAGTGACAGGCAGTGAGTGCAGGCACACAGGAAATGAAGTCCACCCACTGGGGTCTCATGTGCTGTGAGGTTGGGCTTTTGTGAAATGAGTGGCAACAGGGCTGAGGTTATATCAAGCAAACAGGGCAGCAAACGTAAAAGTTCAAATTATAATCATAGGTTTTTGAGATTTTGAGCATTTCGAGGTGGTCAAACCATGACCAAGAAGACGAGACAGCTTAGATCACACCTTCAGATCAAAATCCAGTCAGTAAACTTGAACTTTCCCTGGTTTCCCTAGTGTTCAAAAGCGGGTCGTGATGGTGATGGTGATGCTAACAATGTAACTCCCTGCAGGTAAGATGATGCATTCAAGTCTAAATTACTAACTGAACATTTAGCAGTTCTGTTTTTAAAAAAATAAGTTTAAGTTAAATTTAACTTTCATTAGTCTCTAAATATAGTATAATAATGTAAAAGCATACAGAAACATTTAATGGTGATCTTCTAAATGGTGAGTGCACTGCATTAATCAATCAGGATTTGTTTTACACCATATCTAGTTACATAAATGTACACAAATAAATTTAATAAGTCAGAAGAAAGGTGAAAAATAATGGCACCAGCAATAAGAGTAAACTTATTGTACAAGTCTGTACTTCACTCAACCAAAACACTTCATCAAAGAGCCTTGACCTGGCTGCTTCAGAGATGCACAGCTTATTAAGATGGCTCAATATGGCTGCAGATGCTGTACCTCTGATACAGACACAGAGATTACAAACCGTATTGAGCAAAATGCATTGAAAGGCCAGATTAAAACAGCCAGATAAATGTTTAATAGCTGTAAAGGCTAATGCAAAAATCCCCATTCATCCCTCCTGGAAGCCTCATCCTCCCCCCTCAGGACCAGACTGACCTTAGCAAGATAGGTCAACCAGAAACTGGGGAGGTGATATTAGCTTTCTCAGCAAATGGAAAGAGGCTATATAGTTGTATAATTCCTGAAGCTTGCTTCTAATAGGAAGAAATTAGTATTTTAGCACTGGAGAGTAGTATAATTTTTTGGAATATTGAAATGAATATTGTATTTTTCTTGCTTGACAGAAAGAAATGAAAGGGGGAGAAAAGGAAGAAAAAGCAGTGCTTTCTTTGTCATGATCTCCCTGCATCTCCAGTATTAAAGCTAACATCACTACTTTCATTATTGAATGATGAAGCTCATGAACAACTGTTTGAATCAAGATGCATGTTTAGGCAGTCAGTGAAATGTTTTGTTTTTTTCACAGCCATAATTAATGACTGTCAACTGAGAATCAGTTCACCTATTTGCCATCATATTAAAAAAGGCAATTGTGCAGAATCACAGCTTGTATCTGTCGTCATTTGTTTTTCATCAGTCAGTGCAGGAGGTGGATGTTTCTACTGTTGTTATCTGCACTGGGAAAGTTTTTACATCAAGCTTGGCATCTACAGTGATTAAAACACACAAGGCAATATAACTGGCTTGTATCAGTTGAACCAAATTCCAAAATATTTACGCTTTATGCTCCGTGATATAATTTTGCACTATCCCCATTTTCATCAAGCCGCTGTCAACAAACAGCACAGAGGAAACAGGAAACACCTCCCTGCGGACCTGAGCACATTGTCTGCTCGGAGCCTGTGATTGTCCGCGGCACACTGAGGATGCATGTGGATTAGACTGCTGTGAAAGGATGGATATGAGGAACACAGATGCTATGATAATACAGGGGCATTCAATCTCTGTGCTGTTCTTCCCAGCTCCTTGGAGAACGCACAAATAAAACGGTACAAAAATGAAACGAACATAATTTGAAAAGTAATGGAGATGGTAACACTTTGCATCTCAGGCATTGGAGTAGACACTCTCATCCAGACTTCAATGAGACAGTGCAATAATTCAAATTGCTGCTTTGTCAAAATGAATATTGCATATGAGAAAGGAGATTTGAACAAAAGAAGAAAAGGAGAAGTGAGCTTTTTTTCTTGACTGCATGATTAGAATGACTGTCTCCTTTATTCTTGTATCTTCACTCTTATCTGCCTTTAAATGATTTGTTCTCTTCAACTATATTTTATAAGAATCATGTCCAAAGTGCTGTTATGATGTTATTAATAACTGGTAGCAACAAAGGAAATGAGCAGGGTACTATCAGAGCAAATTGTACAGGCGGAACCACCAACTTGCTCTCTAACATACAAGCCCATGAAATTACAGCCACCTCCCATCTGCTTTGGAAAATGGCTGCCAGCGAAGTACAGTCTAAAGTGGGTGGCAGGGTGGTTCAGTGCTTGAGGACAACACCCTGGAAGCAAACAGTAACAGATTTGATCCCAGCTCCAGCCATCTGTTGTGTTGTACTGGCCCTAGGCTATGCACTGAACCCCTACCTGCTACTGTATCTTGTTCTGATCTTCAGTGAATATGAGCACTAGAAAAAAATAGAAAAGAAAAAAAAGGTTTTTCATGTCTTAATAGGTGTCAGGTGAATTTGAAAGTAAAGACAGATACAAGTTTGAGCATCAAATTGGATAACTATGGATTAAAAGCTAATGAAAAGCTATCTGCTCTCCTGCTGTAACTGCTAATGATGTATTGATGTTTATTAATGAGTGACAAAACTATTGAAGGAACACAAAACAAATCAGAGCAGAAATCAATGTGTTGCTCAGGATTTGAGAATGCGGCAAAAGCTAAGCTACTCCCGCAGAGGTTTGAGTTACAGAGTAATACACGAGAGGGCTTGTGGGCCTTTTTGTAGACCCTTCCACAATGCCAGGCTGCGGCGTGCTCCATCAGCTTTTTCATTTGTGTAAAAGGCTGGAACTATGGAGAAATATTACCCTAATATCCACATATGGGTGTGACCTGTAAAATCTGTAATACACCCCCCCACACACACACACACACTTGCACTTCCGGGCAGTAGAACAAGCTGTAAACACAACACTGCCATAATAAGACCTTATAGAATTAATAATGAATGGAAAGCACGTTAGCAACCAGGTTGCTCATTCACACATCAGACAGTGAGCGACGCTGGCATTCAGTTGAAGTCATGTTTCTGCCCACTCCTGTTATACATCTGGATCAAACGTTACTATATGCTCCACTATGCACTGATGCTGTGCAGGCAGCTTTTCCAGGGGCTAATGATTGGTGAGACTAAAATGAAAAAAATAACCTGAAAGCTCCTAGAATGAGGAAAAGGGTTCTTTTACTTCTGTCACTGATGAGCTTCCACATTTTAGGTGCCCTTGAGCAAGGCACTTCCCCACTTCACGTAACCTGCTCAAGAGTGAGAAAGCATGGCTTATTTGCAACCAAGTAAAACTATGATATCCCATCTGTATAGAATAATATAGTATGATAAAAAGTATATGATACTTTATATAAATAATAAAGGGCCTGCATTTTTGTGGTGCTTCTATACTGTTGACCATTCAAAATGTTTATCTCACCCATTCACACACACACCCACACCCTAATGGGACAGCACCAGGAGCAGTTCAGGGTTCAGTGTCTTGCCCAAGGACACCTAAGACGCTCTGGAGGAGCATATAACCTGTTATGTAAGTCTTTGTAAATGAATAGGTTCAGCCATGCCTTCACTGTGAAGATGCGATGGACAAAATATGGTCTAGATGCTATCACTAAAGCCTTTCCTGAAGCCTTTCCTCCACTGAAATGCGTGGCGCTATAAGAGCACTAGGGTCTCCCTGTAGCACAAGCACCAAATCTTTTCTGTTTCTTGGTAATCTCCTCTGATTCTGCCCATTGTTTCCAACACCGCTGTCTGTCCGTGATTTACGACTTTGTTGGGATGATCTACAATGCTCGCACCACCGCCTTAATGGGAAAATGTTTAATAAAATAGAATGTCTCTGGTGTGTTCCTGGGATATTGATCTACGTTATGCCTCCCTCTCTGTTTTCATAGAGGCAGAGCAGCACTCTTCTGCAGCCCCAACACTTCAGAGTGGGGACACAGTGGTGTAGCAGCACTCCTCTAGATTAAAGCACACGCCTAACATCAATCAGATAACCTGTTTTTCTTAGTGTGTGTGTGGTGTTTTGTTTTTTTTTTTTGCTTGACACATAAGTGTTTGCAAGCCACATTGTAATGATGAGGCCAGGAGAAGCATGAAAAGGACACGGAGGAAGTAGCCGTGATGAAACACAGAGGAAAGGAAGCTATTTTGCTCAACATTTACTGCAACTGGTAGGCTGGAACAAGTCATCCTCCAAACCAATCATGGGGGACATTTGGCATTCAAGGCCTGTAAATGGGAATCAAGTATTACGATCTCTCCGGTTTCGCTCACTGAGACAAACCCACGCACACTCCCACTATGCAAATGCGATCGCATGCACAGGCAGACAGATGTACCAGCGTCCTTCCTAATGTATGAGCCTATGAAATGATATCTGCCTTCCATCTGTTGGTCAGAATTTGATTTCTAAAAAAACCTCCAACATCAGTATTAATATACAAAGCCAACTGCGGTGTGCAGCGAGTGTAGCTCCGCCCTGGAGGAGTGGTGGTGGAGGAGCAGGTGCAGTAGTAAAAAGAACGCGCTTCCCTCTCTTATTTCTTCCGTGTTGATCACAGCACATAAAATGAGCATGTATGCTCAGTGAGTCCTCCTTTGATGAATGAAGGTTCAAATTAAAGAATGAAGATTCAGCGCTCATATTGGCAGATAGAAACATCATGGAAACAAATGGGCTCCCTGCTTCTCTCCACCGCACTTTCACTGGAAAAATATGAAAACCGAACAAATTGTGACAATTTGTCTCAATTACATTAACAGCAGAGACTGTGAGCTGGAGAATATGATATCGATATAAAAGTGACGGGCAAAATTGACCAAATTACTGTTATATTAAAAATAATTTGCCCCGCATAGAAACGATGGATTCAGCACTAAAGATAAAGTCCAATTTTTCCAGCAGCTGCAACTGAAAATCCATAGCGAGAGACAAATGGAAGCAGGGAGAGGGAGTCGCCTAACAAAAGGACGTCAGTTCGGTACAAAAGTGAAATGAAGAAGTAGCACAAATGAAATTTCTGTTGATTTCTTCAGCCATCAGCGGTTTCCCAGGGACTGATCTTCTAGTGGAGAAACAGACCGAATTATGGAGCAATCAGCCTCACGGTTGCTTCTACTAAGTGCTGGTCTCTGTGGACCTGGCCATTATTTATGCTACACCACTATCCAGTCCTTTTTAAAGAGCGCTACAAAGACTGTGTGGTAGTTACTGTATATTGATCATAGTAGATAGTAAATGCTATCCATCCAAGTGCTCTCAATTGCCCTTAAACCTTTAACTGTACACCTGTCGGTAACAATCACACTGAGAAGTACTTTTGTTTACAGTAATGGATAGTACTAAAGCTTTGAATTGGTAAATGTAAAGCTGAAAAAACTGCATTAAAACTGATGCTATTCCTGATGCTACTAATCTTCTTAGACAATAGTACCGTATTCTTCATGACTGTTAACTCCAGTTGTCAAGCCATGAGAAATACACACACACACACACACACACACACACAAAGCCACACAATCTTTAACCATTTTGTTAGGTAGGCTTTTTATATTGCAGGCACGGCCATGCAGTGAAGCCTGTAGGTGTATGCGTGTGTCAGGCAAGTGATGATGGATTTATTTTTAGAAATCAGCCTCAGCTAAACACTTGTATTTTGACTCCTTTGTGTGAAAATAATGAACTGGAAAACCTGATGCTCAATCATTTATATTAGAGGCTGATTTAATTATTTTATTCTGTCTCTAAAACTAACATCGAAGTGCATCTCTACAGTGAAAATATCAGATTCAGTCTATTTTGTGTGTGTGTGTGTGTGTGTTAGAGCTGTGCTGCTCTGAGGCCGTGCCAGAGTCATCAGCTCAGACTGTTTTAACACTGCTAATATTCCCAACCAGGATGCTGTCCCACAGCTGCCCCCAGACTCTTCTGTGTCACCAGTTTGCCGATCCTGCCCTGGGTGGCCCTGCACCTTACTCAGCCAACCCGCAGCTGAGATTTGGCAGGGCTAAACGTCGTGGGAGCATTGGTCTGTGTTTTGAAAGGTATCAACGCTTCGCACATGACTGAGCTCAAGCATTTCTGCCCAAAATGAAAATGACTATAATTAGTATGCCATTTTGCCAAGTGTCATCAAGCTATGATCCTCTGTGGATTCAGCTGACTCCACACTGGAGTTACTCAGCAGTAGCTCAGAGGGCAATGGATCTGCAAATCAGCGATGTCACTTTCAACACTGTACACCTCCATCTGCATGGGATAATAAGCAGAGTACATCAACACTGTCAGGCCACAGTTATCATTACACCATTAAACACACTGGATCTTAAATACAGGCCATTTTCAAAGTGAAGTGGTGACCTGTAAGTGGCTCATTTAAAAATTCTAAAATTTATGTTTAACACTTAAAGAGTCACTCTCAGTGTTTCCCATTAATTACTGAGACTGTGGCAGCCCTTCACAGTCTAATTTGTCCTGCCACAGTTTCACAATGACCTGAGTTTTTTTTTTTACACTCCTCATAATAAAATGAAAGATTGCTAATGTAGCTTCATTGTAGAGCTGTGCACAGGGCATTGATTGGCTCAGCCCCGCTGTGCCCCGCTGTCACTCTCTCTGACAGACAAGACTGGCAGCTGGGAACACCGGCAGAAATCCCACAGCATCAGTCTGTTGTCAAAAAAGGGCAGGTAGGTAGAACTCAGCAGGACACCGGCCCTCTCTGAGCGCACGACAGCATGCCTGTTTCACTGACCAATCACAACAGTCAACCAAGTCATCTGGCCAAGTTACATCCGACATTCACTCTGCTTTTAGCTCTAATTTGTCTCCACCGAAGCCTGGTGGAAATTTCTCGCTCCTCAGCAGCTACATGCAGCACTGTGCACTCCAGCTAGCAGCTAAATATGTCTGGCTGCAGGGAGCTTGTTGGGTTCATCAAAGCCTTCTTGCTGAATACAGCTTCCCATCACACTGGGAATTGGGAGAGTGAGTCAAACCAGTGAAACCAAAATGATAAGTTAATATGTTAATGTTTGAATGCTTTGTGCAGTTGAGGAGTCAGGGTGTTAATTCTCTCTGGGTCTACTCCTTGTATTGGGCATATCTGTATCTATATGGAATATTGCTACACAAAACTATAACTATGACTACAAAAGTATACAAAATCATTGCAGTTTTTAACTGGCAGATATCTCATTTTGTAACTGAGAACAGAGTTTTGGAGCCTGCCAGCTCAGTCAAAATTAAATAATCTAAGCGATTTCATGGACTGTCTGTTACCAGTGTGAACAAGGAGAATCATAGATGAAACAAGTACACAGCAAAGCTTGTTTTCTTGGGTTTTTTGGTTGGTTACATATACACACAAGAAAATAGTGAAAGAGAAGGGACAAATAAAAATTCAAGCAAAGGGATGAAATTAGATAAAACACACAGAAAAGTCTCAGCTATCGCACCACAGGTTTTGACGAGGTCCAAGCCAAATGTCCAGCTTCTCAATCATGACCACAACAGAATGAGAGTATGGTTGAAAAGGCTTTCTGCTGCTGTCAGCAGTTATACCTCAACTCTTTTGAGCTTCGCTGTCCTGCTGAGCATGATACTCTTTAATCAAATAAGTGATCGTATAGCACTGGATTTCTGCCAGAAATACCATACTGCATGCAAATGTGGCAGAACTCTAGCACGAAGGTATGCAGTGCACTTAAAATACATCCCATCTGGAGACATGCATATTTATTGGAATGATTTACACTGTATCTGATCTCACTCAAACACTGCATCCCCTGCATAAACTAGACACGTATAAGGACAGGAAAACATAGCATGTATGGTTTTATTTCGAATCATACTGTGAATGGTGTTGTACATTAAGGGGAAGCAGGACAGGGCAGGACGTGACAGGAGAAGTTCGGATGGGATATGAGTCATTGCCCAGTGAAACACATATGTTGCGCGCACTTGTGTTCACCCTGAATTACAGGTACACGGAAAGGAACCGTGTTATGACAGGACCTTCCTGCCTGCCAAGGATGGTAAAAACTTTATTGATTTTTCGGCGGCCCGATGGCCCACCGATGTGGGAGGATTTTTCCTGGTGCTCCCCATGGCCAGTCCGACTGTGACAGACAGGTCTGCCGTCAATGCGTCTGTGAGAGAGACAGAGCGACAGCAGGGCGAGGGGGATTGAGCAAATTGACACACTGTGCACACACAGCTCTACAATGAAACAATGGCACAAAACACTAAGAGATCCTTTATGTTATTATGAGAAGTCTCAGTTCATTATGAAATCTCGGTGGGACAAATTAGACTGTGAAGGACTGCTGCTGTCTTTGGTAATTAATGAGAAACACTGAGATATGAAAGGATAAAAATATAGGATAACGCAGGATATAGGATTTGACAGGATAGAGTGGAATAAAAGGTAGACTAGGCTTTGGATAGGAAATTAAATTATATGTGAGAGGACACAGAACAGAATCAGATAGGATAGGGAAATAATACAGGATTGGAGAGAATAGGGCAGGACAGAAAAGGGACATGAGAAGACTTGAATGACATTAAAGCTAAATAATGAGAGACGATTCCTTCTGGTGTCATTCTGACCAGGGAGGATGAGAGTCTGCCAGTGTCAAAGGATGTAGAACCCCAACAGCTGTGCAACTGTCCTCCACAACTGTCTCCTCTTCATGCTTCACCTACTTATCGGCACTCCATCTTTATGTTAACAAGACCAATGTCACACATTTGGCCTTCCAGGTAAAGTGGCTTTGAAAAACAGTTCTCCCAGTTATCTTATCTGTGACATCAAATCCACTCAATGCTACAATATGGAAAGGAAAGAAAAGGAAAGAAAAGGAGAGGCTAAATGTATACGACTGCACGGGGAGAGGAAGTTAGTGGTGGAGCGAGAGTAAGAGCTCAAGCAAAGAGAGACATATTGTGCACTGAGCTGCATTTAAGGGGCTTTGATAACAGATTATGAAGCCATCTGTTGTGAACTGTGGTCATACTGTACATGACAGGCAACATATTTGATATGGGATGCATGGACCTCCTGCTGTCCCCCCTGTTCACCTGGGGCAGCTCAGAGTAAAAGCCCCCCTCTGAAGGCCAGTGGTCCACAGTGGGATAACTCAAGCCCTGGCAGAGACGGCGGCGCTCGGCTCACAAGCATGAGTGGATTAAATGTTCTGCGCACGTCCTTCATGGAGCTAGTCTCCTCCAATTTCAGGATATGATAAATGTGCAGCTGAGGGGCATCTCTCCTGGAGAATTCAATTAGGTAAGAAAAGAGAAGAGGATCACAGCGATATTAGCGAGCTGATCGGGGGCCTCCTCAGCCCTCCCAGTAATGAACCGCTCCATTCCTCCACCATGACTAGATTGATTTGACTAGCCGAGCTCAGAGTTCATCCTCCTCTTAAAGTCACTCTCAAAAGGCTGGGTGTCATTGTGGAGGAGAGAAGTTTGAAAGTTGGAATTGGATTGAAATATGAGTGAAGGTTGAGATTGAGGGCTGGGGAGTGAAGTACCCGCATGCTCCGGACACCTGCCAACACACCGAGATAACCTTTAAAGGAGCTTGGTGATCTTTTCAAATGTGGGGAGATTCAGGCTTAGATTATTTAGCCCCCTCCCTGATCGATTACTCTCACCTGTAATTACTTCACATCCACATTAAGCTGTAACTGTACTGTGAATGTTCTGTCCATGTGAATGGATTTCATCCGTGAATACAAAACCACATTGATTGCAGTCAAACAGACTGGCATGTACCACATAATCCACACATCTCAACTCATTCAACATTATCTGATATGTGCTGACGCAGTGGCAAGAAAGTAAGTGAACCCTTTAAATTCACCTGGTTTTCTGCATCAGTTGGTGATATGTGATATAATCTTCATCTAAGACACAAGTATAGACAAACACAATGTAGCGTAAAAATGACACTAATGATACTAATCTTCAATCATGATGTTCCTTCCGCTGTATTTCACCTTTGTGATGATGTTCTCATGCTGGTGTGCGGTGCCCTTTTTACACCATGTGTAGTGTTGCATGATTCTTAAGCTTCCGGCACACTGATCCTCCATTGTGGTGTGTGTGTCGTGTATGGTACACTCACGAACAGAGGTGTTATGCAGCTGCAACTATGCATTTAAGCCTTTATCTGTTACTGAGCTTGTCTTTTACTTCACTTAGCATGAATGCAATATGCGTTTGGAGTCATTTTAGCTGGGTGCCCACAAAAATATATACTTTCAGTTTACAGACAGTTTGTCTGACTCTGGACTGATGAATATCTTTAATATTTTAAAGCGCACAGGTTATGTCCACAGGGTTGTTTTTTTTCTTTCAAAACACAGGGCTGTCATGACAGTTGAGTTTTAACAGTGAATTCAAGGCTGAAACTATTTTAGCATTAATGACACTGTCATTTTCTGTTGCTAAAATCTTTACTGCACAGTTAAAGGGTTCTTTGAGACTCTGCAATTTTAACCATTCTTTTTTTTGACTCCATAACCCGCCTCGATATAAATTCTGGAAATTTAGGGACTTAAAAGCTACGACCAGTCTCTCACCTTCCTTATCCAAGCAGTCCCATCACCTGAGGAAAAAAAATGTAATTACTGGGTTTGGGTTGAGTTACACTCCACTGCACTCCATCGCACCATTTTAGTCCATCTCTATCTTCCAGTTTACAGAGAAAATGGACATTTAAAGATGCTTTCATTTCTCTGTTCATTTTTCATTTCTTTATCTGGCAGTGCTTTATCATCCATTTTGTTTTATCACCCATTGCTGTCTAGATGCTCTGGACTTTGACCTTTTTATAACTGGTTGTGTTTGTGTTCCAGAAAGAAATGCTTATTGCCTCTGTGATTATCTCAGCACAGAGCACTAGCTACACCTCTGAAATGTAAAATAGAAACATAAATCTGACTCTGCAACTTTATTGCTAAGTACTAGAATAAGACATCCCAGCGAATTTATGATGAATCATCTTATTTTTCCATCAGATGTTCACGTTCAGTGGCTTCTTTTGTTGCTCTTCCCTTAAACCCCTGAGGAGTATAGTTGATGCATTGAAATATCAATTATTTTCCCCTCAGTTTGTGAGGAGAGAACTTTGCGCAAAAATTAATTGGACTACCTTATGCATGCCCTCAGCATCAGCACATACTTGTAGCAACAACACTGAGACTGAACGATCGAGCAGTAAACTCAAAGCCACCATTAAATGGAAATCCTAAGACTGACAACAAGGTTAAAACTAGGAAAGTGGTTCACTTCCAAGAATTCGTTTATATATCGAATAATTTTCCTGCCAGTTTATACACATTTGAGCGATCCTTCACCTCACTTCAAATGACTACGTTACTCAGTATCTGCCAGACAACGCAGGAAGTGAGTAAGCGGTTCGAATGTGAATGTGCAGAAGAATTTCAGGTCCACTCATGACAGATTTTACATCTACTGCAGATGCCTACAGTATGCAAGGAATATGTGATTGTGATGTGACTCTAAGTTGTGTTGAGTGTGAGAAATGATGATCCAAGTTGCCACACTGTATGATCCAACCATGTCTTTACACAACATTTTGAATAGGCTTTCTTTTTACAGTATCAGTGCATGAGGTGAAGCAGGGATACAGGGCTGCTATGATCATATGTAAGAATTTTTCCAAATGTGAAACTCCTATTTATACTAGGATGTTACATTTATATTGAATATTCTGAAAGAACTGCACCAGTACGTTCACATCAGTGTTGTGATGAGCCAGTTCAAGTGGAGTCCAGCCCAAGTTGTGAAGCTCGATTTTTTTTAAAATTATGTAAACTACCACAAAGACTTTGCCCCACACACACTAAAATGAGTCTGTGAGTTACAGCTTTTTTCTGATATTTTTGTTTTAATTAATGGTTTTAACCTTTTTCATCCTACAATCATGTCCCCTTTGTTTTAGTAATTTCATTTTTAAAATTCAGGTAAAAACAGGACAGAGTGGAAGAGGATGTAATTATGTTAGAAGAAAGGCCTGAAGAGTTGATTTAGTGTTATATGTACATGTGTTTAATTAGTT
Source organism: Psettodes erumei (assembly GCA_016785225.1). Taxonomy (NCBI): domain Eukaryota; kingdom Metazoa; phylum Chordata; class Actinopteri; order Pleuronectiformes; family Psettodidae; genus Psettodes; species Psettodes erumei. The sequence continues at coordinate 285,882 of JAFBJZ010000601.1, read as the reverse complement.
AAGAAGCAGTGGGACAGAGAGATTGTGGTAATGCTGAGACACAAGTGTGGGGGTGCTTCAACCACACAGTAATTTGGCAAACATCCTAATACAAATGTGTGCAAGTGTATAATTTGAAATGTTAAAAATTGACATTCCAAAATGACACACAGCGATATGACATGGTTCAGAGCCGCGAGTGCAAACAGAGCTGTTTCCTGTGAATACCAAGAATCAGTCTTGAGGGAAATCAAAGCAAAAGGTTAAGCTGAATCGTGTGCGTGACACTTCTCCACCTGAGTCCTCATGCTAATTAGAGCTCCTGATACAATTAGCATTTCCATGTTGACGGGGGACTCGGACCGGAGGAGTTTACACCTGTAGCAGAGGAACGCAGCTCACAGCTGGATTTAGATTCAGCCACGCTGATATTTAGCCAGGTGTCAAAATAACACAATGCTTTTTCTGCAAGAACACAGACACTGGTTAACAGAGCTGACAGCGAGCAAAGGTATTTTTAGGGAGAAGTTTTAGGGAGTAGATCACACACCAGTGGAGGAGGACAAAACAACACAAAACAGCACAATCAGCTCCAAAGAAAAAAGGTAATGATTCATATTAAAGGTTCAGCCAAACTATATATGCCATTGGTGGTAGACTGTAATACATGCAACCACATGTGTTCAAAAAATTTATATTAAATGGACTAGTGGACAAGCTCTTAATGATTCATCTCCTGCTGTTCACCAGCAGGATGCTGCAACTAAATGCTAAACCCCAATGCTTAATGTATTGGATTTCAAACCCATCTGTAAACACACTGGATGATAGAAAGGTTAACATCTGAAGGAATATGACAAACTTTGAAGTTCCTGAAGGGATGAGAGCGACTCAGCTGTGAGGGAGGATAAGACTAAGTTCTGTTTGATTAAATGTGCACGTGAGAAAGGTACATCTTCAGGTACCTCAACATAATCAATATGCTACTCTGTGCAGTGGCAGGCCACAGGTGGGCCTCTGCGCTGCCTCTTTGTATGTGTTAGGGTATTTGTATGGGTAGATTAGATTGGCTCTTTTGGTTACGACATTTCAATTTCATGGTGTGTCTCCAGTGGAGGCCAGGGGTTGGTTTGACATTAATGTGAACCCCCCCCCACACACACACACACACACACACACATCAGTTTGCATATCTGGTATGTATGTAACGTATATGATATATGTCTCTTGTGGTTATTTTCTAAAAGAATGCCCTGCACAGCAGTGAATATAACAGGAAGCTTACAAATGTGCTGTCTCCCTGCATTGAATGTAATACAGTCCTCAGCACTTTGTTTCCCAATTCATTGCAAGAGTCTTACAATAAATAAATGTCAACTTGTTTTCTTTGTCAATGTTGTGGGAAATATGCTTTTTTGCCTTCTTGAGATAGAGCCAGGAGGTATTTAGCTTCGCTTAACAAAAAGCCTGGAAGTGGGGGGGCTTTGCTTTGCCTGCAAAGCTCAAAAATACTAACAACACACAACTTGTTGTTTTTACAGTTTGGCTTGCATGTGAGTTAACAAGAATGAAGTAAAACATGTTGATTTGTGAGCTAGCCAGACAATGGTGACTGGTGATCACTCTTTGTTTACTTTGTAGAAATGTTCTAAACAAACATCTTGGCAAGAAAACAAATTAGCATACATAGTACTCTTTCAAACTATTCCTTAGGTGTGCACATCCACTGGTGCAGTCCTAATGATAATTCAAAAAGATGGACTACAGAATAGATTCAATAGATGCCGTATATGTTTGGCAGAAAAATCCTTTCATTAAAACGCAAGACACTTGACTGGAAGCTGCACCTCTACATTTCTATCTCTCTGGACAAATCAATAAACATCAGCTTTATCAAATTCAGAGAAACACGAACAGAAAAGGAAATCTTACATGGTTTTGTTAAATACCTTCCAAATTTGTCTTGTTTTCTGAGCGAAATGTGAAATGCAATAACATCTAGTCCTCACGCACGTCTACAGTGTCGACCAATTCCCTCCAGTCAGAGGGATGGAACCAGGGGAAGATAGAGCTCAAGGTTGTTGAATATTTGATTTGTTTTTCTTCCTGCTTCCACTTAAGTAACTGCCTCTCTCATCCACACACTCTCTCTCCATCTGACACACATACATACTCAGTAGTTTATCAAAAATGAGGGTCCATGAGCCCACTCCTAATCCCTCCAGCCAGACAGGGTAACCTGAGGACACATCTCATCAGGCTACAAGAAGACAGAAAGCGTTAGCAGGTAACTGTCACTCCTCTGTGCATGTCTGACAGGTGCTACTAAATATGTGAGCGATAACCACAGGACATGGGACCACGGTCCCCATGGGGCCCCGGAAAATCAATAAAGCAACCATAAACAGGTGCAAACAACCATAAAGATTCACAATAAAAACTACAGAGACCAAATATGACTACAAAGAGCCACAAAATGAACATTAAGTGATGTGAAATGGGGGGGGGGCTTTTATATGTCTGTGCCCAAGGGCCCTTTGTCTCAGAATATATGAGACTGTATTAAGAGTTGAATAATTATTTAGGAAACATATTTTTAGGCCCCACAGACAATGTCCTTCAACAGCCCAGAAATCTGCCCAACACCAAATGTTTAATCACTGGCACTCTGAGTGTCTCCACTTTAAAATAACCAGAGGGGAACAAGTTGATCTTTCCAGTTACAATAAACACATTAGTGCTGCTTGACAGGTGATGGCTTCCTCTGGAAATAAAAAGCCTCTTCAGTTCAAAGTGTCAAATGTAGACAGCTGCTGCCGCAAGTCACTTCTCTTAACTGACATGCCAGCCACAGTCTCCATCAAAGTCTTGTCAAAGAAGAGATACCACTTTCCCTCAAGGAGACGAATTTTGCCAAAGCACCAAATTAGTTTGACTCCCAAAGGTGACACCACTCCTGCTAGTAATGTATGCACTTGTGGTGGTGCTCATTGTTGTTTAGCCCTGGTGACTCTGTTGACATTGACTTGTATAATGCAGGGACCTTGTGTTATTAATAAATTATGCACCAACCTTTGTGTTTCATGAAGTGCATGAAATATGGGATGATGAAATCTGTTGAAATCTCCTGTGTCCCGATCTTGGCTCTATAAGGTCAAAATCTGTCAAATGGTTGTCTGGTACAGATTTAGCAAGGCAGAAAATATTTAAATTTTTCATTCATTGTTATTATTGTCATTATTGCACTCTAAACAATACTTTTCCTTCAAAAGCAATCAAACATATCATGGTGGTTCAGTTCATACCACATTGGAGACATTATGTGGCTGTAGCAGGACAGAATTAGTGGACTGCAGAAAGGGAGAGAAGGAGAGGACATTACCTGATGTGATGTGCAACTAAATTATTATTTCCCCTCCTGTTACCAAATTCATATGAAAATATGGATGAAGGTATATACTGTATATTAGGTTTATAAAGATAAACAGATTGCGCTAAAATTCCATGGGACACTTGATCTGGCATCACAGCACACCATTTGAGATCTGCTGCTCTTATAGATGGGTAACCACTAAGCCTCAACCAAATAACACAGGCTACACTGTCAACATTACCATGCAAACAAATTTAATCTGAGAGAAAACCAATGTTACCCACTTCTTAATACATGTCACTCCAAGTTCAGCAGAAGCTACGTTTTTAGTGTTATAATAAACATGAATGAATTCATTATAAACTGCAGCTTTCATTTGCTTATGAGCAGCAAAACAACTCAGCAATATGAAAAATTGTCCTCGCCTTATGTGGGATTTCCTACAGTTCAATTAACTTTCAAGTCAGTCCAAAATTTGTCAAAGTCAGCTCAGTTTGAGTTCAGATCAGGTGGAGGTATAATCTATCAGAGTGCACTCTTATAGTATTGTGTGTGTGGCACTGGCACAGTCCGGCTGTTCCACTGGAAATGCACATCTGGGTTCATGGAAATCATGCTGAGAGGCTTGTTGTCTACTGGAATCATCTGATCTTCTCCACTGGATCATCTCCCTCATTTAGAGACCTGCATTTACAAACAGCCTTACACTTTCTGTTTTGTTTGCTTTACCATTATCTAATATCACTGATATTGTATAACATCTTACTAGATCATGACAGTATCAAAGTAAATGTGGCCTGAAAAGAAAATACTTTTTTTTTAAAAACATTTTTACAATCATTTGTTACTCCATATTTCAGCATACACATTCTGAAAGACATTCAAACTATTTTGCTCTAATGTCATATGCTTGGCATATTTTACCCAAAAGTAAAAATCATACATTAAACTAGAACTGTTCCAGTTTAGCTGACATTTGAGTAATCAATAAAACACATGGTATTAAACATTAAGCCTACAAAGCTTGCTTTTTTTTTTTTATAGAAACACATTTCATATTTCAGCAGTTGAATACACAAAATAACTTTGCTAACTGCTTAGCAGTAACAGTACAACTAAATTCTTTAGTTCACCCTTTCTTATCAAAAACCCTGTTTGAGTTAATCGTCTCTCGAGGCATAGGGAGTGAAGTAAAGTGATATCCACATTAGCATAAAGTCCAGTTTTTTCTCTCAGTAATGATTATGATTATAATTATGATATGATGATGATATTATGATGGAACTTACATTTGAAACATCACATGTTTCCCTTCATGCAATTAATATTCACAAACCACTGAGCATAACTTTGTTGCTAACATGCCACAAAATTAGCCAAATAAAACTATCAAGCTATCTTACCGAGGTGTATGAAGTGCGCCAACTGGGACGAAACCAGAACCTGGAGCTCCTGGTGGTCTCCTGGTTTCCACTCCAGCAACTGTTTTCACTTGGTTCCCACCGTTCCTCTACATTTGCCATCTCTGTGCTGTTACACTGAGCAGCTACATGTAGCCTATGCTTCCAGCTCTCAAACCTCTCTCTGTTGCACAGACCCACCCCTCATAAAAACGCACCATAAAACTTTGCGTTAAATTAAGTAAGTAAATTAAGATATTTATCATTCTATATATATTAATATTTATTACTACGCATAACTGAACAGTTAAATGTGGTTTGAAATTATGATGCTAGAATTCTATTAGCTCTACTGAGTGCAATTCTAGTTCATCTCTGTTTTTACAATTTTTTGCCCAAGCTGGGTTACAACACTATAGGTTTATAAACTGCATTTACCACTTGTAAACTGCACTGTACTGTTTCACAGAAAAATTGTGTCCTCCTGGCATAGGGTGCTTTGGCATCTGGAAATTATTGTATTACAATCACCAGCACTGTGATCTGTTTAAGCATGTGATCCAGGCCCCGTAATATTAATCATGCTAACATCAAGCTATTTTAGCCTGACAATTTCGACAGACAATTATTTTGTTAAAGCTTCTGCCTTCATGGCCTCCTTCATCCTTAAAGAATGTCTGAGGCATTCCTTTCAGCCTCATCAATTATGCAATGCCTCACTCTCCCAATTCACTTTATATTTTTTGGTATGCAACTGAATAACTTCAACTCTCAAATTACTAACCCCAAACATTAAAAAAGCAAATAAAAAAAGTGCAAATTTCAAAGCCACAGCTTGCAAGACACAATAATAAGCAAAAAACCAGTAATGTATTAAAACGCCTTTAACGCCTGGTGGAAATAGTTCATGGTCATTCACTCAAGTTTTCCACATGGTTGTCAGAGATTGCTTAAAGTAACAGAAGATTTGTGAATGCAAATATAGTTCACAGAATTGCTGATACATCTAAGTCCTCAAAAAACTGTATCAATGCATGATATCATATGTGCGTGCTTTTTGACCTCAACAGCTATAAGCAATTTCACTTTTGAAAATTCAAGAACAAAAGCATTGTCTGTTTCAAAATAATACTTTGACAGGAAATGCAGTGATTTACAGATTAAGGTTAGACAAGAAGCTTAATTCTAAAAATACAATTGGAGTTTTTACAGGAATTTATATGTCCTACTATTTCTTGGCTGTATGAAATGAGCAACCTCACAGTGACATGCTGATTTCCAGACATTATGTTAAGCTAAAATAGCTGGCTGCCACCTGTAGCTTCATATTTACAGGCAGATATGAAAGGGGTATTGCTCTCACGAAACTCTCAGGAAGGAAGTGAATAACCTTATTAAAGATTTTTTTTAGTCAGACCTATAAACTATTTGCCTGTATAGACTTACATTTTGCTTACCATAGCTATTAGTTTGTATGATGTGACATGACTGTGTATGAAGGAATGTGATGACTGAATCAGTATGAAGGGGTTCCAAATGGGATATGGGGAAAAAGGCTGTTTTTTTAACTTTACAAACAGGGCCTAGTAGGGGATGAAGATATAGGAGAGGATCGTTTAATTCAGTAGGAAGAGAGGGGATATCAAGTATTTCTTAAAAAGATGAGATTTTTAGCCTGTGAAGGAAGATGGAGAGTGACTGTGATATTCTGACTTGAGTAGCAAGGTCATTGCACCAACAGGGAGCCAGTAGGAAGGAGAGTTGGGTCCCAGTGGACCATTTACTTTTAATGTGTTCTCGTCTGCCTCCATACAAAACTCTGCCAGGGTCTTAAAAACCCTCCTGGTGTTCTCGACTCCTGTATGGCCACAGGGAGTACTCGGCTCACTGGGAATGATCGGTGAGTGCGGCTGACGCCTGCCATGTCCATAACGTTTTGATGTAGAGCAATACGCACCAATAGTCCACAGAAGAGTGCAAATACAGATATCAGACCATCAGAGGTAATCAATAAATAGAGGCTGCTATTGGACTCAGGGCTGCTACATATTTCTTTCTGCTCTCTGCTTCTCAGTGGTCAAAGCCATTCAGCTAGGACTTTAAAGCCATTAATTAATTTACCACCCAAACATCAGTGCACATATCTTTTCTGACAGATCTCACTTGTTTTTACAGATGGCAAATGGACGGATGGAGGAGGACAGGAGAGGACAGCTCACTGCTCTAATTTGAGTTATGTACTGCTTTGCTTTGTCAGAACAAAGAAATGCCAAAAAACACAAAGCAAATATTATTTTGTTTCAGAAATAAAGTGTTTTTCTAGTTCGGAACTCACTGAATGGCTGTAGCCTTAAAAGTAATAAAATGAATAATAAAAATAATAAGGGTTGTCTGGTGCAAGGGTTGGATAAGCCCCAGGCCCCACATAACCCTAATCACAAGCCATTTGAGGTCACACTGACACATGTTGACCTGAGATCTTGATGCTGACAGTTACAAATAATACAGGACTGCAGATGAATGGAATATGCTCCAAGATCAACAATTAATTTTCTGTGCACTTATTAATAAGCTTTTTCTTTTCCAAAAGAGAGAATGGAGAGTGCAACTGAATGGCATCCATCAATATGTGCCCCATGCAGAAGAACATGGCTGAAGCTTTGTGAGGACTGAGAGCTGCATTATTCACACTGCTCTGCCAGTTGTCACTGACATGGAGGACAGTGGGGTGACTCATCCTACTTGATAATACATGATGATTGATGTTTTTGGAAACACAAAACATCCCACATGAATAATAAGCAGGGGTTTTTATTAGGGGCCGGGAGAGAAAGGAGGAAGGTACGTTTTTCAGTGATATTTGGTGGCAGTCGACACACTGTGATAGACTCTGTGGGGGTCAAACATAAATCCTCACCTGGGAAGAGGTTATCGCTGAGGAAATTAACAATGTGTGGGTGTGTGGGAGGGAGATGGACCAATAGAGAGAAACAGACTGAGGGAGAGAGAAAAATATCAGGAGAGAAAAGAGTTCCTGAGTCACGACCATCCCATACGTCTCACACTATGAATCATCCATCACTATCATGCAGGAGAAGGAATTAGCAATAATGCTACTTTCAGTGTGGCTTCACTAAGCCTACAGATATCATGTTTAAGCATGATTAACTGTAATAAGCCTTCACTTAAGCTCATGACTGATCAAACATAAAACTGTCCGCCTTGTAGATATCTTATTGCAGCAGGTACTTGAAAACTGTTGCTTATTACTAATGTATGGCACACAAAAAAAATCCAGCAAAAGGTAATGCTTGTAAATAGATGTAAATTGATTGACTATGCACAAGGAAAACAAGTGGGTAAATACATATTTTTCTCTGCTCCCTCCAATCTCCCTATGACATGATTAACTGTATAAACTGAACACAGTAGCGACACTGACTCATAATCTGCTGTATAAAAGCAGAAGCTCAACAAAATGTCAACGGAAAGCCACTGGAATTCTGCTGCAAGGCTTTAAAGGGTTTTTCTAATCCTGGCTGAAACAGCAGAGCCTTCAGTATTTTTCACCCCTCGATCCTCAATGCATCTTTTGATTGTTAAAGCCAGGGAGGGGGGTGTACCTCATTAGTATGCATCTTTTAAGGCGCAAGGGCTGCCTGCAGATGCGAGAGTTGAGGTGGTGGGGGCGTGGGAGAAGCTGGGTCATTCACATGGCCGAGACTTCTCACAGCATCCCTGCATGTAGAGGATCTGAGCGAAAAACCGCCGCTCCTTCCTTGTAATTCTCAGATGGCAGCCGTGACCTACTTTCCACAAAGACAGGCTCATGCAAACTTGATGATATGCTTATAACAGTGCCTGCCTGCCTGAGGTGAGCCTTGCAATGCAGAAGCTGCAGGGGGTCTGTATGATGAAGACCAACTAGCAGGACCAGGGTTAGTAACTTCGTCCTGGGTGGTTAAATGACATTAGTAGTGATGACACTGACACAGTATGGGACTGAAGATGGAGCTACTCGTTTGAAGGTTGTCAAGATTACCCGAGTCCCATTAGCAAACTGAATAGTACTCTTATAAAACCACAGGGTTCCTGTATGAGACAGGAATGAAGGAGCTATGGTTATTTTAGAAGCTGATTTAGTAAATTGTGATGTTGTTAACTGTCTGCCTAGTATCATGCTGCTTTTTACCAAACTAATGTAATGGTCAAAATTGTAGGACAAGTTACAATACCACAATACGTTTTTGGTAAAGTGTCTGTATAAAATATTGTGTAAAACCATTAAATGCCAAAAGTCTTGTCAGATACAAACTCCAGATTTTGCTAGTTTCACACTAAGTGAATTTCCTGTATGGCTGCCTGTGTTTAGACAATTTGTATCTGGTAGGTTTGACCCTTTCATTGAATAGTAAAGAAGGAGGAGAAAAAGTCATATTTCTCAAAGTAACAAAGTTTAAAATTGTTATTTGTTTTTGAATTTGTACCAGAACTCAGGTATTGAGTTACTTGGCCCTCTTCAAAAAGACAGCGAACTGACCTGCTTCCAAATACATTTCTCTCAGAGAAGGAGTAACAGTGTAGCACAAAGAATATAACAGAATGTGATTTTTGCTTTGTGTCTACTTAGATATGAAGCTGACATCCGGGGCTGATATCAGACAGCTGTGAAGTTCTGAGCTACATTCTTCATGAGAAGCTAACAGAGGGTAAGTGAGGTTTAGGTGCAATTTATTTGTGCCTTCAAATGATAGTAACACACTGAAAACCACAGAGCACACAAAGAAAGCCCAGCAGGCTTGTATAAACATCTAACCCCTAAACAGCAAGAAAAAAAACCTTGATGAACTGGAAATGACAAAGAGAAACATCAAGGTGACAAAGAAAAATAAAACAGATGCAGGAGAGCTGGGCACCAGAAACCCAGACATAAAAACTTCACACAGCGAAGAAGAGAACAAAGACAGAAATGGATACAGAACAGGGGGGTGGAAGTAGGGAAATAATAAATATACTGGCAGCAGGAGAGGAAGGCAGGAGCATTTCAGTGCAAATGAATGTGTGTGTGTGTGTGTGTGTGTGTGTGTGTGTGTGTGTGTGCATTTGAATGGAGCAGGTACACCACTCTGTACATCCAACTGACATCCCAGATTAGGGGGCGGAACAAAACCCTTTGATTGTGTTCCAGATCACTGGGCTTGGAAAACCCAGGAAGTTCTCAGGTATTTTCCCAAAACACATTAATTGAATCATTACTCAGAATAGCTGAAATTAATACAGTCTGGCTTAGACTGTTTTATTTAGCAAACCAGATTATAGAAAATAAAGTGTAAAAAACAGTCTTTTGATTGTAATGTGATGCATTGTGTTGAGGAGGTACAGTATATCACATTGTCTTCAAGTCCTAGTATCTCTCTTATATTATCTCCACTAATGCTTCCAAAATCCAGCAACTTATGCTCCTTTTAACAGGGCTGCAAAATAAACATACTGTATTTTACAGTACAATTAGCAAAATAAACCCAAAACAAAACATATTTTACACAGTTTGGATCAATGCATTTTCCTTTAATTCGTCAGATCATTTATATATTACTGCCTCAAGGTGTTAAAGGCTTGCTTCCCTGACTTGCTTCCTATGACTCAGCACATGAAAGTTAAGACAAAATTGGGACAGTTGTATAATATCTTTTTGAGCCCTTGAATGAGCTCTTTTTATAGTCTTAGAAAAATTATTAAAGTCACTAAGACAAGACACTATCAGAGGAATTCCAGCACTTTTGTAGCATGACCGATGCTTGGGATTAAAATTCAGGAGATCTCGACTTGCGCTGCCTAATTATTACCATTTGTTTTCCAAATTTGTCTCTAGCAAGTTTCCCAAATTTATGTAAATGCAGTGCTAAATTGCTGGAGTGGCTCTTTAAATACATCCAAGCCTGTGCAAGATCTTTGTGGGTTCAACTGGCACTCCAGCACTTGAGCAAAGACTCTCAGCTGAACAGGAAATACTTCACCTCTGACAGCAGTTTCAGTGAAATTTTATAAAAGTTACTTATCTATTCCCATTCAGAAGACTTATAGAAAAATTATATAGCTGATATTTGGAGTTGAAGCTGCTCCATTTGCACACACACACACACACAGTACAGTACAGTATGTGGGCTGCACAGGAGTTTAAAGAGGCAGAGAAAACGCTGAATTTATGTAACGTGGTAATGCACAGTGTCTGAACTGGGGGACTCTCACAGCCCACACTCATCACCTAAGCGGACCTTGGAAACATTCTTGTATGAAACAGGTTTCTTTGGCAGCATCAGCTAGCTGGCAGGCTCCATATAAAATTTGTAGTTGAAGGTGTCCAAAGATCGATAGTTTCTAGCAGAGATGGGCTCTTTTAAGATTTTAAAAAGAAAAAAGATAGGAAAAACTTCTCAAACATCTTTTTATGGAATCATTGTAACTCATATGGACCCAAGGTTTTTAGGTTGTTACTGAATGTGATGGCAGAGGAATACAGTACATAATGCAATCATTGGATGGATGTGACATTATCCTGTTAGGCCACATTCTCCATCCTAGGATCTCATTTTATGGCATAAAACCTGGTCCGGGATCAAGGTCTTTTATATGACACTGCTCATTTACCCTTTAAAGATAGTCTTTGGTCAGTGCCACTGACATAACACCTGAGCCTGTTTTGGCCACATTTCAAAGTTTTCTAACATTCAAAAGTGAAACTTTCTGTAAGATAAATAAAGATAAATCAGGATAAATATAACATTGAGATGCATTTTAAAAGATAGCTTAAATCCTTGGAAATGAGAAGATAGACATTTATTGGCAAGCTCATAAAGAGTTTATCGATATTAAATGATAAACAGACATTTGGAAATGGAGAAAATCAGTAAACCATTTTAGGAACTTTGGTTTTTTTGCAGATAAACAGATGGCAGCTTTTAAAATCCACATAAATCTCTTTGATTGGAGAAAGAGCTGACATGTAAGAAGTCACAACTATGATACTACTGGAAGAGCATTCACATTTTAAAGACAAAAAGAGGACTTCTGATGAGGAACAGTGTGCCCTACTGACTTACTATGGTAACAACATAATAAAACACAATACATGATAGATGGATGAGGAAATCTGAGTTTAAATGTGTTTGTACGGCTATCATTTTGTGACATCACAACCAGACGGCCAATCATTATCCAGCATGCAACTTACAGAAGTGTGATTTGGAAACTGTAAACCTCCAATGCACCTCTGGAGACATTTTATGTCTCAAAGTTCTGAAACAAAAATATTGACATAATAATAGATTCAGGACTTTTAAATGAGGGAGAAAGAATAGATTTGAGATTTGTGATTTTAAGAGTTTTCAAAAAGCATAGTTAAACTTTTCTGGAGGAAAAAGTGTATTTTAATTTCATAAGAAATATCTCGATGGGATCTTTAAAAATAACTGACAAACTATAAATCCCTCTGAGATGATGATAGGCATTACACTATGAATACTGCACAGAGCCATAAAGTGTCAAAATGTCACTATAAAAGCTGTGAAATTGTCCCGGGAGATTGTGGATCTTAACCTCGGTTTTTCTGTGGAAGGGGAAATTGCATAATGTTTGACTTCCAAGAAAATCAGCATATTCTGTGAACGAGTAACTTGTAATTTTCTGTGATATTCAGATTCAACCAAACATTATTTTTGTGTGTGCAACATAAAAATATAAAATCTTTCAGGACATTAGGGGATCCATAGTTTCCATTTGTTAGATATTGATGAAATGTTTGTGACCAGTCCCTGTAGGATTATTATGAGCATTACATTGTATTACCATTTAGTTGTAATGTTCCCACTAGAATGAAAGCAAAGACCGTCTGCTGCCACAGATTCCACAATGTAGCTTTTGCACTTTGACTTTTACTAACCCTTACAAATTGATTTAATTATTCAGTGCATTGTGTCATTTTCAGCAGTGGCTGCATGGATGCTTGTGAATACATACATAATTAGACAGACTTACTAAGAGTTTAATGGAAGGATGAAGGAATAAAGCAGAGGAAATGAAAGGGTTGCAGGAGTGATTTGGCTCTCAACAGTACACAAAAAGGAAAACAAAATGAGGCCAAATGTCATGCCACCGCCAGAGGGGGAAATGCTGATTGGATTCTGCAAACAAACGTGAACCTGCAGTCAGAGCACAAACACAAACCTGTCAAATGCTTCAGCTGCTCTAAAAAAACAGTTTTTTCTTTAAGTATCACAGCAAGGCTTTGTCTTATCCACTTCAAACACTGATGCCCCTTGTGATGAATCTCTAATGTCTGAGAAATTGAAAACTATTATCTGCACTTGGCAGTTTTCTTTGGCTGGCCAATCCTCCCACAGTTCCTGCAAGGAGCCCTTGCTCTACTTTCTATCTCCATAAATTGTCCCCATCACTCCCTGTTTCCCTGATGACGAATGAAATGGACTTCTTGTTAGCAAAATGCATGCATCTAACACCTCACAAAGAGATGGCAGGCCAAAGACAATTTGTACTGCATGTGGCCTCAGTCACTCATTGCTGGTTTATTACTATGGCTACTGGTTATTATTTTTAAAGGGATTGTTTTCTGGCCAGATAATGAAGTGGCATCAAGCAATTAACCTCTGTTTCTTGTTTATTTATTTACTTAACGGTTTCAGTTAGCACAATATGTATTTATAGATACACTGTGAGTGGTTTTGTGGTTTTGTTTTAAGACAAATAATAATGTGCCAAATTAATGCTTAAATTTCAAAGTGAACATATATAGCCCACTATCAGATTTTACACACACTGATTTCCTATCAGATAGGTAAGCTGATGAGACTTTGGGTGGTACAGCCTCTGATAAGCTTTCATTGAGTGGTGATGCTGGGCAGAGGTTGATGTCCATGCTGAGCAGCAAGGAGGGAGAAAAAAACAAAACAACAGCAAAAAACCCCCAACAGTCTGCTGGCTTGGGACCATGAAATGCACAGTTAGTCCTTGGTCAATTGCATTAGGGTTTCTCAAAGTCAAAAGGACAATTAATGTGTGACTTTGGGCTCATTAGAAACTGAATTTGGGCATTTGCAAGTGAAAATGTGTGAGCTCGATTATCTTGCTGTTGATCCTGGTGAACAACAGAGGAGATACATGACAGGAAATTGAATGGAGCTGGTAGAATCTTCATCCAAGGGTCACTCCAGGGTAACGCTAAACACTAATAGTGGGCTGCGACCTCTGACACCTCATCTCTTTACCTCGCTTTGCTTTAATGTTGCAGAGCTTTAAAATGGCCCCTTATTCTGTTTGTGATTTGACAAAAAGAAAACCCAACAAAAAACCTTCTCTAGTAAAACAGTCACGTAAACGACTCCAGCGTTGGGAAGAGCACTTGATTCCCGGTGCATAGAGGGTACCAGGCTACCCTCTAGTGGCACAGGAAAGCGGTGGACCGTGTCACAAAATAAGTTGTTGTCTTCCTCAGACGGATAAAGGGTAAACGGGATACTAAAACTGATGAGAGGAGAAGTCCTCAGTGGCGAAGAGGCTGTGCAGGGAATTCCAGTGCGTTAACGGGGAGATGTTTACTTTATATGCAAATCACCCTCATGGACACCAGAGGTCTTCTTTAAGGCACGAGCTTTCTTTTTTCTCTTGACTTTTCAAGAAAGAAAGCTTTGATGTTGACAGGAAGGATCGATGCCAATGAATGAGGGAGAGGGAGGGGGCAGAGAGAGAGAAGAGAGAGAGAAAGGGAAGGTTGAGAGGATCCAGAATGTAAATGTACTTGTGTGTGTGTATGTGTGTGTGTGTGTGTGTGTGTGTGTGTGTGTGTGTGTGTGTGTGTGTGTGTGTGGGGTGGGATAGGGTGGGGGGCGTCTACCGTCATCACAGCTCCTCTGTTTTAAGCAAAGGCTTCATGAATCCCCGCAAACCCAAGCATCCTGGCTACGTGCTTATCTCTGTACGGGGGGTGGGGGGGATAAAAGGCCACAAGTGACGTTTTCAGCACCCTCCTCCAGACCCTCTGCATCATCTGGACATAATAAAGTTTTGTCGGGTCGCATCCATCGGTCTCAGAGGATGCAGGCTCAAACGTAACTGGTTGACCTTACTGCACCATTTATTTTCTGTTTCATTTGGCACAATCTGTCTGAACAGTTGCTGCCGCACACGAGGACGGGAATGAAGTGAATGGGTGAGCTGAGCTTCTCCGCAACATCCTTCTGTCATTTATAGGCCTGCGGTGCCGCTGCAGAGGAGCAACTTTATGGACGCACACACACATGCACACGCACATAAAGGCTATACAAGAATAAAAAAAAAATCCAGCCTTCATTACCAAGGGATACGATCAAGTGGGTTTGTTGCCATGTCTAACAAGGTTGCAAAGGATTGGTCTTCTTGTGCCCGGGAGACAGAATAAGCGCATTTACCTTCCATACGAAACCGATTATTAAGATTTGGTTTATCGTAAGGGGACACTAAACGAACTGACAGAAGTGCAAAAAGTCTTACAATAAAAAATAATCAGCCTACAAGTCAAATCACTGCAAAAAAGACACCCTGAGAGCACAGACGCCTCACTGTGATCAATTAATGATTCAAAAACGCACGGCATAATCCGCATCTACTTACATAGAGGTGATGTTTTTGAATAACTCTGCTATGTCAACACTGGTCCCATTGTTCCCAGTATCTTGCAGGGCGAGTAAAGGGAAAAACCTGCCGTTGTCGGACTTATTGCAATAGATCTCTGTTTGAGAGCAGCTGCAGGTCGGCGGGCAGTCCAGCATGGAGCTCAGATAGTCCTGGAAAATACTCATCAGAAACAAAACCCTCCACCAGCAAATCCGGATCGAATGAAACCATAGATCCATGTCTCCGGGTGAATTGGGGGAGAGACGAGGTCCCGATGTCCTCTGTGTCAGAACAGAACAGGGGAGAGGAGAGGAGGAGAGTGGGAGGAAGGAGGAAGGAAGGAAGGAGGATGGTGGTGCGTCTGTACAGAGGATGCTCTATGTGAGCGTTTCTGCCGTGGATGGATGCTGTAGTGTCCTTGCGCGTCAGAGACTGGGTGAGCGGTAGGAGAAAAAAACAAAAAAAGAAAAAAAAGTGGCGACAAAAAACGAGTATCACAAATAAGAAAGCGAAATGGTGTGAGGATCCGGTCGTCTTTTCAGCCTAAAATACATGGTGTTTCCTCCGGAATACCGTGCAGCTGATGCCGTCGTCTCTCTCCACGCAGGACCAGGACGACTGGCTGGAGAGATACAAAATGAGAAGTTGGAGCATCAAGTCCCTCCTACCGGCTACAGTCATACTGACACCTGCAGAAACTGCATGCAATCAACAGTGATTACAACTACACTTACCATACAGCATCACGACTGTATTATGAAGTCAAAATATAAAGGAAAACATAGAAAAATTAAAAGAATGATATTTCAAATGAGCTATTATGCAACTGAAAGCCTGAATAACCACATACACTTAAAGCAAACTAATCATCTGTTTAAATATTTTATCATTGGAAATAAATACATTAACAATTTACAATAATGTTGAGTCAACATAATTCGATCCTTACAGAATAAAAAATATAAGTTAATTTACAAATACATGTTTGTATTCACGTATTCAAATTCACCAAATTCTAATCACTGGTGCACCCGGCTGGAAGGTGCAGAATTAATTTTATCACTGAGATCACTGGTGTGTAGTCAAGGGGAGTTTATCTTAAATGTACAGCTGTATTTTGAAAGGTCCAACTGCTGGTGAGTCAGTAACATGGCAAAACTTGCATCATTAAGACAAAGCAGCACTCTGAGCAACCACGTGAAAAGGTGACACGTGGACTGCAGTTCATTCAGTCATAAAGAAATGGAACGAGAATGGCTTTTTGCAAAGATCAATTCTGGAAAGGTGCATGCAATGTCAAGATGTGCAGAGGTAATAAAGCCCGTTCACACTGACACAAGGCTGGAATCGCTTGAGGTGCATCTAAAAACAGATTGCGACGACTTATGCAAACATGCATATTCTATCTAATGCATTTAGATCACTTTGAGGCCTGTTGTTTCTCATTTCCTGTCAATTGGTGTCAAAGGAGTCACATTAAATGTACTTTAATTCAATGCTGTGAAAAATTACCCTTCAAAGTGGGGTAAATAGATCATTGTAAATATAAGTCCCATTAGTCTACATCTACAGTTTTCTCACTGTTACAAAAACAATAGCGGTGTTGAATATAGAGGGTTATATAAGAATTTTAATGCTGTGTTTTAAATTGCTGATTTCATCAATTTTTTATTTTACATAATCTCCTGCAGTAAGAGCTATACAAAAACGGGGACTATAAACTTAAAAGTCAGAACCATCCTCTGTACTCACTGGTTCACTGCATCAATATCTAGCCATGTTGATATCTCAAATGGCAAAATTAATATATCACCAGCTTGTGAATGAAAAGTAACCCTGGGACAGTTAGAGACTGGAATTTTTAAAAGACGTTCAAAAGCTGATGCGTTTTCTCTTGATTTGATTCTGTGACGTTTGATATTGAAGAAACTTCAGTTTCAGGTGGAAGGTTGCATGGGAATGATTTAATGCTCACATGTAATTCTCAAGGTTTTGGGACTAGATGGTATAAAATAAAATTTATGTTGTTCTGCATTGTTTATCTGAGAGCCCAAGCAAAGAATAATATATAGATAGATAATGATGTTTTTATACAGTTTATACAGTTTTTGTTCTGATGCTGTTTGCCTATACACACAATAACCATATGTAATTCTGTGCTTGCTGTTTGAATCTTTAAAAAAAAAATTATATTCATGTATTAGAACTCATTACTCCAGTTTTAATTTACCCTCAAATCCCCTCCTACCTCAGTGTGAAACTTTACTTTTCATGACATTTTTTCTTAACAGAAACCAGCCCATTATACAATTTCCTCAAGCATGTTTATTCAACTTGTAAATAGAAATAAAGCTAATGAAATCTGAAAACCAATAAAATATAAAACACATAAACAGCAAAATTATTGGATACCTGAGTTTTCAGGTGCTCTGAATTTTTTATTTCCAGTAAATGTTATTTTTATCATTATTTCACCTCTCCTTGTACAACAGGTGCATGAAGCTGCAAATGCTTTCAAAGCTGTGCCAAGCAATATGTATATTTCTATCATTCTATTTTAGATGATATTGTATACTATTCATTTTATGATGATATAATGATTATTAAAATATTTTTGTCACATTTGATCCCCTGCTAACTTTGTCTGAAAGATTCATTTGAAAGTATCTGTCTTTTCCATTTGGAAAGATTTTGTTTCGGCAGAGGTCTGACTGATAGTAACAACCACCTGTCATAGTCTGTCTGACCTAATTTGAGATGAAGTTTAATTTCTTTTAAAAAACTGATATGAAAGCCCTTCAAGAACAGTCTTTTAAAATGTCACTGAGAGTTCTAACAGAATGTGATTGGGTCTTCAGATGCCACTCAACCACACTCCCATCCCCAACATTCATTTGTCTTTTTAAAAAAAATATTTCCATTCATGAAGTTTGAAAAACTCATGAAATACATTATCGAGGACATGATGGTTCCAACCCCAGTCAAATGTGAAAGAGTGGCACCATCACTTTCTTGTTCCATTTAATTTCAAGGAGCAATCTGCCACCATTGTGGCTATCACTCATCAACACTTCTCTCTGGTAGGACCAAGTTGAAGTCAGATCAGCTGCAGACACCAGTTAGACATCAGTTATCATCTGTCATTGATCATCAACCATGCACAGACCCTGCTGTATTTAAAATGTCTGTTTGCTGTGGCTCCCTCCTTCTTTCAGTTCTTTACCAGATCAGCTGGTCTGCTGGAATGAATCAGGAACACCCAATGTAACTGTAGAGCCTTCAAAGAGGCTAGCTGAAGATGAAGGGCTGCATGAGCCGAGCATGGAGTTGTTGAGGACTAATTAAGTGGAGGGAGTGTTCTGCCATCTCTCCAAACTGTACAAGTTAAAAGATGACACACTCTCAGATCTCTTCCACCCCAAAGAAAGGGGTGATAGGCAAGTCTGCATTACAGAACCAGAGCAGAGCAACACAGACGTTTAACAGAATAGTCTGCTTCCAGTTCCTGGCTTTCCTAACCAAATGCTCCTACACACTTAAGTTTGTTTTTGCACAGAGTTTATGTTCAAAGGCTAAGATACCATAATTTAACAGAGCATTGACAGTACAATCCATGGGAAATCAATGATAGAAATCTTTATAACCTTCAATTAATTTAATACAACCCTGAAACACTGTGCTTTACTGCCCTCTGTGGTTGAAAAATTCAAAAGAGCTGCACCTCCAACCACACCCTGCATTACTGATGGTTGGGTGTGGTCAAAATTGTGCCCTGCTGCATCTGTAATCACACCCAACAGTGATGGCATAGTGTACTGACAAATACTGGAGTCCATTTTTACTATTTTAATGTTAGATGTTAAACCAATAGTCTTGAAAATTGTCCAAAAATGCAATTTGTTGTTACTTGAATTTAAAGCCTCTTGTGCAGCATTGTGTTTGTGCAAAGTTTCACATTGTGTTGCTGAAGTGGGAAAGTTCCTCTGTTCTTGCTTTAAACACCATAGCTAGTTTAAGCCATTCATGGTCAAAAATGTAATTTACAATTGCATATTCAAAGAATGAGGAAATGTAATTGTCATAATTTTTATCTGATTGATTTAACACTCTGATTGATTTAACAGACTTCTTTCATTTACTGAAAGAAGTGTGTTTTTATACGTGGGGGGATATTTATGGATGGTTTTGGTATGTTGGCAGCAATTCTGCACCACAGCCTAGATAAATAGACAGAAATGTTGTTTACGTCTTCTTGTTGTTCAACCAAATATAAGAAACAAAACAAATAAGCTGTCTTTTCTTAATGTGGATCTGGTCCAAATGTGTAAAGCATGTCAACAGCTTATCAGAAGGCACAATCCTGGACTGACAGTCTATAAGCAAAATCACTGCAGTGTTGCGACCACTCCCTGGAAGCTCCTTTGTCCTTTCTTCACTTCTCCAACCTCTAAAAATTCACCCCAACCCCTCATTTATCAGGTTTGATGTGCCCTAATGAGATTCTTAATAGAAGTTGACATTTCACTCATATTATCTTGACATGTTTGCTGGAATAGTTTCACATCATGGGCTGATCATAGGCCATGCAGCTGAAGAGCAAGTTGATCAGTGTTTGAGGTACCAAGAGGGAGGCCTGACAGTAAGCATGGAGAAATGAAGGGAGCCATGGTAAGAAGTCAAGTAGCAGTTTTAAATAACGCAGAAGTGTGGTGATGGTATTTTGACACAGGTTTTCATGTTGGAGACATTACAGCACTACTTTTTTTCATATGTGATTTCTTTAAACTAGGCTTGAGGATTCTGGTTCTTCTTAACTCCCAATGAGATTGGTTGAAAAACAATTCCCAAATCTATCTAAAGTTAGAGATTGTTCTCTGGCAGAAACAAAACAAAGCAATAGCTCCTCCACTGCTGAAACATGTATTGTTATATTCAGTAGTGCGTCCATGGGGGAAGGACAACATACATTTTTAGACTAGTATGTGGATTGGTTTGGACTATCTGTAAGCAAAATAAACTAGACACCCCAAAATAAGTTTATCCAAGATCTCAGCTGGTTTGGCATCTGACCCTGCTGGCTGACTACTGGACTGTAGTCTTTTCAGCACTGACACAAAGAAGTTTTGTTGCTGTTGTTGTATTTTTGTGCTTTAGACTTTGAACTTGATTTGCTCAAAATTTTGTTTTGCTGGACTTGCTTTTTTTTTTTTTTTTGCAAAATCCCCAAGTTAACAAAGCGATATTGTGGTATTGGTTACACAAGAAAAGGATCATACTGTATAAGGAGCTGGTTAATGTTTTAAAGCAACATGAGACAGCTCCAGAGACCAAATTGTCTATGCCCAACTGCGAGTTCAATGCCCTGAAAAGTCAAAGGTTTTCTGATAATAAAAAATTCAACATGTGAAAGCTGATATTCTTTGCTTTCTTGGCTCTTTATTGATTTGCCTTCCATCTCTGTGATCATAGTGTTTTTTTCTATTTTACTGTAACTCCAAACTGCTTCTCGGTATTGCTTAATTATAATGATCCTTATCTCATAGTTCAATCTCTACTGCTATACACTGTAGAGAACAACGGGAGTCAAGAAAAAGCTTTTATGTAGCTTTTCTCAAAACATATTTGAAATATTAGTCAACCTATTGAAAATCTTCCTCTGTGTTTTTTCAGTTCCTCAACTACAGAATGCCATTTAGTTCATTAATAATACATCTCAAAGTGTCCCACAGACTATACGATTATGGGCCCTTGGGAACAGAGACATAAAATGCCTCCCATCAAGCTCCCTTAGCACCTGCCCACAGTATCATTGTGCATGTTTGTCTGTCGTGCTTTACAGGGTGAACTAAAATCTGAAGGTCTGTTACTAAAACTGCTTGAGATGAAAATAGGCTGTCTAAATCCTCTTCAAACCTCTCTGCCACAGCAGATGCACAATGCTGCACCTCTCCCCTGGTAACATTCACAAGGACACTATACAAAAATATAAAGCATCAATTGAAATTTGTTATGCATTTCTTTCAAGCAGAACAATAACTCGCCATTATTGTATCCTAATGCACTGTGTGTGTGAGTGTGTGTATCATAAACATTGGCAGATACTTTAATATTTAAAGTGTGGTTTGACATTTCCTTCTTGCTGTTGTTTGTTAAGGTCAATATAGCTCTTAAGTTTTTACCGTACGCCCAATATGAAACCAGAATCCGAGTACCAGGGTGCAGCTTCATAATTTCTGTAGATAAGAGAGTGGTAGCGATATTCTCATCAAACCCTTTGCAAGAGAGCAAGTAAGCAAATTTCGAAAAATGCCAAACTACCCTCTTAAAGGAACTGAATTTTTTTTCAACATACATATTGACTGAGCCCTTCAACTTTCCATAGATAAGTGTTTACATATGATTCTCTGAAGATGACATGAGGTGATGATGGTATGTCTCTGATGCATGCACAGATGTCGATGGATAAAATGGGACTAATTGTCAAATCACTGCTCGCCTCTCTACTCTTGTAGTTGCAATGCCAAAATAACCACACTTGCATGATGTAAATCACTGGGATAGTATCAACCTAATAAGTCAGAATTGTGAATCTTCATATTTTCAACAGGTAAAGAAAATGTTGTCTATGCTGTCTTAGAAAAACTACCATCATACCCATCAGCAAAACTTTAAACTTGCAGCTGATGAGCTGCTCTGTGGCCACCAGCATAAGATGATTGTTGTACCAGTCTACTTCCAATGGCCAACAGCTCAACACTGGTTGATAAAAAAAAAATCATAACAGAATTCCAAAGTGACATAAAGCAATAACATCCGAAAAAGACAAACACAAATACAGGACAGGAGGGCATATTCCTGCCTCATTACTTAAACTTTGCTCATCAGGGAGAAAGTCATAGTTTCATAGAGTCAAATTTCTAATAGATAGAATAGAATCTAATTTCCAGCAAATATATACTCAATTTAAATAATGCATTATCAAGATCAGAATTTGTTTAAAGAGAGAAGCAGTCAAGAGCGAGTCAAGTCTAATGGAGGAACTCATCACTTACACTCAGTACTATGCATGTGGAAGAGAGGCACTCACTTTTAAATGTTTTAACTCTGGAAAAGTTCTCACTATCACCCCACTTTCTCACAAGTGAGTTGTCATGGACATCATTCATCGAGTTCTTGTTGTCCTGTCCTGTCTAAGTAATTCATAGTATGAAGGGGAGCATGCCCAGATACACCGATCGACCAAATTAAACCTGGTAACTGGTTTCGGCAGTGACTAGCAGTTCTTTATTTACCATTACAGGGATTCAACTTCTCTACAAAATATGCAAATTAGATTTATTTATTTTCTAATTCATTGTTATTATTATTGTCAGTAAATTAAAATTAAAAGTGAAAAAAGTCAGAATGTCTGCCACAGAAGCAAGGAACATTTTTTTTCTCCCTATAAACTGTGTTGGAGAATTTGAACAAAGATTAATAGATAGTAAATGAACTGGGGTTTGTTTGTTTTTTAGGAAACCCCTGTCTTCAGACATACTAATGTTGTTGTAATGAAGATTGTTGTAATTAGAAATTTTACAGAGAAGCGGGAAGGTGAAATAAGAGAAAATAAAAGCAAGAAGGAAAAAGAAGAAAGATGACAGATGAGAATTGAAAAAAGGAGAGTGGGAGGAGAGAGGAGATGAATAAGACAGGAAAAATAGTAGGATTTGGAAAGAAAGGCTTCACAGTGACAGGACGGGAAGGATTTTTTTTTATCCCTGACTCATCCACCGATGTGATTCTCCAGCTCTGCCAAGGATGGAGCCAGCACGCCAAGCAGTCCAGAAGCCACAGTAAATATACCCCACCTTCCTCCACAACAGCTCCTATAGTTTCTCTGTTTTCACATCCATTCAGTTCCTGCCATTGAAAATGCTACAGACAATTAGTCAAGGTGCATTGCACATTGTCATCCTGACCTGAGATTTACACCCCTCTGTGCCTGTGTTGCAGAGGAAAAGAAGAATGTAATTCCATCAGAATGAAGGTGGTTTGTGTTTCTTGGTGGAAATGGGAAATTTTACGATTTTTCTCTATGTGAATTTATACTGTTGAATGATATTGTTCAGTGATATGTGAACTCACGTAGAACAGCAGCAGTCTTAAAATCAGCATATATCAACCTATGACTCATCCACCCTGTTCTTTAAAAGAGGCAGGGTCACAGAGAAACACAGACAGCTATATAATCATCAGCTGAAGAAGCCACATCGCAGTTACACTTAGGGTTAACCATATTTTCATACTTTTGTGAATCACAATCAATATTCTGAACACCATCTTTAGATAAATTCAATGCAACTGATCCCACAGCTTCTGTAAAACCAAAAACACTTTAAGAAATGGTTTAAACTATGCTTTTAATAAGCTGCAAACCCACCTACAGTAGTGACTTCTGCTACAGTAGGCTACTGTAGCAGAAGCAAAAGAGCAAGTCAATAACATTGGTTTCTAGGGTTATGACTGGCTTATGACTCTCCTTTATTGTTACCATCATTTTTGGATTTACTATATATTTGTCATTTTATTTGTCACCGCAGTTGATTTTGTTCAGTAAAAGTTCAGATTTGGCACTTTTACTGTATATAAAATAAATTTGTAAAGTAACTATACATGTCAAAATAGAATTAATATTAGAATATTTCCCTTTGAAGGATAGACTCTGAAGTACAATGAACTGAAAATAGTCCAGTAACCTGCTCCTTGGTTGCATTCCACCACTGACTATAAGATCACTACAGTAACTATTACTATTTCTACATTCTGAGCACGGTAGAGGCCTATCATTGGATCTTGTTTAGCATTTAGTTTCTTAGTTTGCAACATAAGAGGGCAAGTGTTCCTTTGGTTAAAAGTGTTTTTCTTCCCAGCGTGGCCACTGGGAGGAGGAAGACACTGGGGGGAATGAGTCTGTGTCTGTCATCTATAATTAGAAGCACTTCTCCTCAGCCTGACTGTTATCTCTCTCGCCTACTGTACAGTAAGTGAAGGGAGGAGGCAGCTTTGTAGTGGTCATACCTTAAGATCAGCAGGATCGGACATCCCACCTCCTACACATGGAAACAAACACACCACCACTGTTACGATACTGGTAAGCATTCAGTGTAGTCAGACAGACAAAAACTTGGTGTCAAATTGGTTTTGAAAACAAAAAAAGGCATGTCTTTTGTCTCCAACCTGTGGTCTCAAGGTTGAGCAGAATTCATCTGACAAAGGCATGAATGTCTCAGCCGTCAGCCTCAGTTAAATGAAACATCAAGGCACCTCCCTGCCACCAACTGATTAAAAATGGATTAATCAAGTTTGGTTGGGGGCAGAACAGTATAGAGATTCAATTTATCATCAGAGCCTATTTAAAATGTAATTACATCACAGGCATTGATAGATTTCAACAAGGCACAAAGGTTTTTAGATGTTTCAAATTAGCAGCAGCCTGACACTGCAGCTTCATTTGCTCTGTTTAAAGCTGGTGACAGCAGCAACGTCATTGCCAGGCCTGTTGCCTGACAGCCTTAGGGGCACACAAATAATTTCAGCGGGCTACCATAAGGGGGAAAAACAAAAATATCACTTGTGTATGAACAACTTAAATTTAGCTATCATCCAGTGTTAATTTGTGTAAAAGATGACAGCAATTTCCAGCGTGTGTTTCGAATATTGATGGTGGTGTTTGGAATATTAATTTTATGATTTATAAATGAAGAGATCAATGAAAATAGTGCAGGCCTGAACACTACTGTGGACTGGTAATGAAGACAAGAGCTTTTGAAATCTTTTAGAAAATAAGGATCGCAACATTCCGATTCAGCTTTGCAAAAGTTTACATTGACACTCAGATAGTTAGAGTCAGCTAGACAATGTGCACGTTATTGCAAATTCCTGGTCTTTCCACAGCAACATGGGGAAATTTCAGTTCCAACTTCTGATATAATTTGTAGATATATAGTTGCTGAGTGTCCTTACACACCTAACAAATTATGTTTGTGCTGGAACAGCACAATTTTGTTTATTACTGACAGTACAGTCACAATTCTCCATGTTCACTTCCTTTCTCTGCAAGATTTGTGCTCCTCTTTATGCTTCCCAGAGGCTACTGCGGAAAGATGAAAAAAGGAAAAACAAGTGATTTCTAGAGGGCTCACAATTAGATCACTAGCTGTGTGATTGGAGTGGAGAACTTATTGTAATGATTTAAAAATGTGGGTTGGTGAGCATAACATTGTGTATTCAAATCTGTGACCTGCTGGGATAATTTAGGCTGAAAAAAGTACAGAAAAAATGCCCTCATTATACACTCATCTCCTGTCAAGGTTCAATTAAGCGATATATTTAACACCAAAATGACTCAGCTAGCAGTTAAAAGTCAAAGTGAGAACTTCTTAATCAGGTGTGAAATGATATTGTTGGAATTGTTTGCAAAAAAGACTGAATTGAAAAGGAGCATGGTGCTTACATGACATGTTTCCGACCTGAAAATGTAAGATTTAGCAAAAAATTGGTTTGGTAGCCGTTCGGTAGCTTTTATGTTGGCATAACCTCATGTAACCTCATGTTTTATTGAAACATTAATCTGCCTGTTGATTGGGTTCACTGCATCTTAGTTGAATGTTGCATATATGGTAAAGAGTTTTTTGACAAACTGTGCTTAAACAAAATACCACAGTCCCAATTACATTACTCCTCCTATGTAGTATGATAATTTTTTTTGGTTAATACATACAAAAAAGTTGTAATTTGTGTGTTTTCTAAAACTTTTTCAATCCTCTGAAAAACTTTTGATTTTATCTACAGACATGACCGAGCAATGTGTTTCCAGTAGTGGTGTGCAATACTGCATATTTTTGTATTGATCCGATACCAAGTAAATACGGGCCAGTATTGCCGATAAAGATACTTATCAATAAATATGGTGGAATTGAATTGCTAAATCTCAATTAATTTTCATGACCTTAAGTGTTTTTGTGATGTTTCCTTTTTTATTATTAAATAGTTAAAATCCAGGACAGAATTAGGACAAAGTTTATAATTAAATACAAAATGCTTTTATGCTATTATCAAATGTTTTAAGAAAAATCTTAAATAAAAAGCGTGTGCAAATCAGTAAAAAAAATAAAAACAAACAAGTATTTTGAGAAACTGTAATACAAAAATTAAATTAAATTGGGGGATTTCTCTCCTCCTCTCTCTGTTTTTGCAGCTCCATGTTTTGTTTGGGATGGTTTTTGAGATGTTTATGTAAATTGGTAGTGTTTCCACTATACCTTATGAGTTTTTTGCAAATCTCACATTTTGCTGTCGTTTCATTTTCGGCTTGAAAATACAGCCACACAGCGCTTCCTCTCTGCCATTCTCTTGTTGTGCCTGTGCTGATGAACCTGACCCATAACTTGTTTGTTTGCTTTGCGCGTCTAAATCATGTCACGTGACTCATGTGAAGGCGCAACATCTAAACACGAGGGGGGAGGGAGAGCAAAGTGTGCCTGCTCTGCACTGACACAGGAGCGGCGAGTCCGGCAACCTGGCTGTTTCCTCTTTGCCGAAACCGCAACATTGCAAACAAGAACGGAACTTAAAGTAAAGAATCAATCTCACCAGACTAGTATCGATCCGATACCGATACCGACTTGGTATCGATACTATCGATATTTGGATCGATCCGCCCACCACTAGTTTACAGTCTATATGCTAAGCTATGCTAACCAGCTGAGCTAATTAGATGGAGCATCAATTTAATCATACAAGATCGGTTACAATCTATGATAACATCTCATGACATTTCTTATCAAAAATGAAAATGAGCATGTTTATGTCAAGTTGTTCCTTTAATGTTAAGTGTCACGTTATACTGACTCTGATGGTGTATTCATATTTATTATAGTTTTCAAGTGATTGACAGTGTAGGGGAATGTTTGGTTATCACAGAGTTTTTAATCCTCCACACCTGTCAATACAAACCTTCCTCCTACAAATTATATTTCTATACAACTAAAGTGCAAAAGAATATTATGTAGAAAAAGTAATCACGGGCTCAACTATGTTCTGAGGCAACGTATTTGTTTGTAGTATTTGTACATTTTTCAGCTCACATCCCCAGTCCTGTCTGTGGTTAGATTTGGGCAACAAAGCACTTTGATTAAAGTCACTTTGCTTTCAAAATGTATTTGCTGTTACAAATTAGCTAACCATATTTTTTTAGGTCATAGAGGGAAGACAGACTTGTATCTACACATTGCTACAGTCTTGTCAGAGCATTTGTCACACAGTGAGCTGATAAAAACAGTATCCCATGTGTTCAATACTTTCTACAACTTGTTCATGCAAATTTGTATCACATCAGAGCGTCCTTAAACAGAGGCCCCTGCCGGTTAATAAGGACACTGGTTTAATGTGTTGACATCAGTATTTTCTGTATTGTACCAAGTACCATGCCTTACTCTCTAACCTGGTTTGTATTAATAATGCAGAATAGTGGAGCAGTGTGTGTGCTGTATCACCCTGCAGGTGATGCATGTGTGCATACATCATGTGCATTTTGCATGCAGAAAACCATGTTTGAACCTCTACCTGTAAAACCCCCTCCATCTCTCTCTCGCTCGCTCTGAGGATCTGCATTATGAGCACAATGCCGAATTCAGACTTAATTCTCTGACATGTTAAGATGGAAATCCTGTATTCATCTGCCAGAATCAGCTATTGAGTTGCTGTGATGCAGCAATACGATAACTTGTAGCCAAACTCTGCTAGCTCCCAGCCAAATGGGCTGAGGCTGCTGGCAGCCACTCTGCAGACAGATAATATTCTTATTATGTACATATTCCCACTGCGGAATGATTAGATAAATGTGAGCGCATGTGTGCCTTTACTGTTGCATTAATTATTGACTGGCTATTTTTACTTTTCAGTGAATATCTGTTTTATCCCTCAGTATCTTCTATTTTTCTTGATGCAGGCATATACTGTATTTCTACAGCACGGCGAGCAAGGGCAAACACGTGTCATCACTGCCTGCAGAGCCACACAAGTCGATGCCTGCCGACTTGCATCGACCAATTACTCACTGGGTCATCGTGGTGTGAGCAGGCTGACTGACTTGTCAGCAGCAGCAATGCTACAGAGCAGGTTGTGTTGTGGTCTGGGGCAGCAATTGAATGGGGATGACGAAGGGGAGGGTTGAGGGGCTTCTCCATTGTGTCAGGCTGACAGACCGTTGCTCAGCTCTGCAGCCAGGCGGTGAACATCAGTGCTCCGGCCTGTGTTCCGCTGCAACGGCAGGTCACTTCCAGGACCTAGAGAAAATAAGGGAGTCAGACTCCATTTGTTTTCCGTCTCTGTTCCCTGAGGAATCAAAGGGGAAGACATTACCAGCCGTCCCGCCTCACTGGGTCCGACTCACTTACGAGGTCTGTCTTTGCCTCGCTCCCTCTGAGCTTTGTTCACACATCCAGCAGACATGGCATATGGGACAGTTGTGGCTTAGCTTGGCCAGAAGAGCAGGAAGAGCAGATGAGTGGAAGAGGCACAGCTAGCTGGCAGGGAGGCAGCTGAGAGGACAAACGCTGCTGTGGAGAAATGACAGAAAGCATTATAAAGGCCAAAGACCCATTCTTTTTCCAGGAGACAAGAAAATTTGGCCAAATGAATGAACTTGAGATTTTCCAGTGAATGTCTGAATCCTCAATATTGTGAAGTCTCTCAAACAACAAGTTGCCTGTGGCTATTTCTTATAAATCTTCACAAGGGAAAATGAATAAAATTGTGTTTTACCTCTTGAGGATAGAGGCAAAGTGGCAAAGCAATCCAGTAAATGCTGAATGAAAAGTGGCATTTCTACGGTGATTAAAGGCAAGAAGAACAACTGGAGTCACAGCAAAGAATGGGGCTGTGGGATAGCAACTTCAGAGTCATTAGGGAGACAGGTGTAGTGGTAAGAACATGGTTCCTGTCACCTTCACTACACTTCAACATGGCGAGTGACAGGACAAATGGTGAGTGTGGGCAGCTTTGCAACTTTAAGGTGCTTTCCAAAATGAGTTGTCAATCATTTTTACAAATATGATACCTGCTGTCACAGAATGAGTGTTGTCATCTAAGTAGGATATTTTTTTCACCCTATTTTTAAGACTTATGCCTCCAACGTGGTCTGAATGAAGCTGTAAAAGAGTCTTTTGAAAACTGTGTGTATGCGTGCCAGAATGAAATGTTTCTTTTTGTGTGCTGTAATAAGAAAAGATCCAAGATACAAATGTACTGTATAAAAGAATAATAAAATCTTTCATACCTGAACTCACAGCTGAAATGAAAAACAAAGAATTATTAAAATTTCAGCATTTAAGAATGATTAAAATTCAAAAAACTCAGATGTGTATCAAAAGTCCTGGTCTGACTTCATGAAACTATGAAAGCACAGGCCCAGGGGCTGAAGAGACCCAGGGACCCTAAGTCAGAGCCTCTGTGTGAAGTGACTGTTATAAGTTGACATTTTTTGTGGTAAAGTAAAAGGGCAACAGGGCCTATTCAAGCTGAAGCCGTTTAATTAGTCACAAGAAAAAGCCACTGTGAACATTTCAAAGAGAGTATTTATCCTCTGAGGTTTAGTTTGAGATGTTCAGGTCTATTTCATTACTAACATGATACAATATGTGTACTCCAGATTTTCTAAAATAATGTTTAAACTGCATGATCACTTGGCCACCAATGATGATGTGTTCTGTGACAGCCCAGGAGCCCTTTATCTAATACATATCCATACATTAAAGACTGTAGGTTTTTGATTCAAGGACTTTTCACTGGGCCTGGACCCAGATCCTAATGCTCGAACTGTAACACAATGTTGACACAGCAGTACCAATCCTCCATCCGACATGAACATAACTCATCTCTGAGGAGGCGGAAAAAGGCAGGAGACAAAACCATCAGATCTTGGTGATGCATAAAAGAAGAAACGGCTGTGTTGATTTAAATGAAAACCCTCTCTTCTGTTAGACACCCATTAAATATGACTGAAATGCCTCCTGAGTGACAACCTGTAACACTTCGTTATACCTAACACACGAACACTTGAAAAGAGACTGTCCTTCTGAGAAGAACGATTAGAGCTTTGTTTCAACCTCCATACCATTTACCATTTTATTTATAAGTAACAAAGATTCTTAGTGGTCATAGTAATTATGACAGGGAGGAAAAATTAAATAAGGTGAGGTTGTTACAGAGTAAGTGTTATTTTGTGGAGAGAAAGTAAGGGTGGATCTGTCAGTGTATAAAATATCAGACTTTAACATGGGACACTCCTTAACATTCTGATTAACAAATTATAAAACCACAAATGATAATAATATTAGAAATAAATTTCAAATTTCAAATGTTTAACAACTAAAATTTAACAAGTAAAGATGCAAAGGATATCAAGGATATTTAAACAAATTATTGTTGCCATTTGTCCACCGATTTTAACATTATCATATTAATAATATATTACCTTTTGACATATGAATCAATCTTTGGCTCTATCAGTCTTTTATCATCATAAAAGTTCAGCATTCACAGTGCTGTGTCTCTAACCCCTGGGTCAACCACACCAACACTAATTACAACCAATGTTTTGCTGGAAGGTGAAATGAACTTCTTATGAGAGGATATTTTCCTGGACTCACATGTGAGACGTCTCCCAGCTCAACATTTACATCTGCTTTGTTTTCCCAGCTTATGAATACCAGGAATATAGCAGATTTACTTAACATCCAAGGGTAGGTTTCTGTTGTTAGTTTATATTTAGTGTTGGTTGTCAGAATGAAGCATATTCTTCTTTTTATTTGTGAACTTCCCTATAGTAGAGAGCAAATACTTAATGCCCTAATTTAAATCCAAAATTGATCTTTTGCACCTCCACATCAGGCCCAATAATGGGGGGCTGTATTAGAAGACAGTTTTGCAGGTTGAAAAGTAAAGCAGCAACCTGGTTCTCTCTCAGCTAGTAACCTCAGTCTGGTATCTGATCTTTCTGTATACTTACATCACAGCAGGTGGTGTCGCACAAAGTTCCACCATGCTTCCCTGCAATTAGCCCCCTGTGCATCAAGGTGCATGTCGGCAATGTACAGCCTCTGTCAAGCAGATGTTTCATCAAGTAATGGCCTGTCAGTCTAAAAATGAGACCTATTATTTGATAACGGGTGATTTGGAATGAGTGTTTCTTTTTCCTTTGGGAGAATTGTGTTTTTTCAGGCTTTCTTCTATCTCCACCAAAAAGACTTTTAGATTCCTATGAGAAAGTACCAAGAAAAAAGCGCTCATATACCAGACAGTCTATCATTATCCTGGCCTATATCAGCCACTGATCAATTATCAAGTATAGGCGGACTACGTTTGTAGTAATGTTCACAAAATGAGCCGCTTGGAATCTTGGAAATGAGAAAGTCATGACCTGATTCATTCAGAGGTGACATGACTTCTTGTTACAAGATAACTGAAATTAGAGCGTAATAGAGGCTTGTCTCTGTGTGTTTGGAAAGTACTTAACCAGCACTTAGAAGATACATACCACCATGCTGGAGAAGCAATAGCAAAATCAAATACTAAAATACCATTGCACAGTCCTTCATATGCTATCTCTAAAATGCTCCAGTACACCATTCTTTTCCAAATGTTGTTGGCAAAATTGCAGTCACAAGGGTGGTTACTTTTTAATATAATTTGAATGGTTTTGTATTGAATACCCATGTGGTTCTACATCTTTGTGTGTGTTCTCATAATTAGAAATTGTTTGTCATTCATTTAATGTTAGAACTGAGATTCTACAACAAACAGAGTGAGTGAGTCAAGTTTTCACTATAAGCTGTAATTACTAGGGTACTTTTTGAATTTCACTGCTTGTTCAAATCCGCCACCAGTTTTGGATGGTTCTGCCTAACCCTGAATTGTGTTCAAAGCAAATATTTCTAAAATGAATGGTGAAGGTGAGAGGAAAAATTGTGGTAAGGGCAAATAAACTACAGCAACACTGTGGTCAGGGTTAGACAACTAAAACGCAACAAGGGACAAAAGTGGACACAAGTCCTGAAAATAATAAATAAATCTAATAAATCTATACACTACACATGCAGCAAAACATACTTTTTTTCCAGGACACACATTTCAACTTCCAGCTTGGAAGAAGAGATTTAACATAATACTACCAATTTCTGGGAACACAATTATATATTAAGAAAAAAAAACACCTTTCCCATAAATCCTGTTTTGTGTAAAAATATGCTGTTGCCTCATTTGCACCACAGTGCCTATTCAGGAGAGATGCTTGTTCAGCAAGAAGAAGAAGCAGCAATTGGAGTGCGACATGCAGACAAGCAGACAAGGTGTAATCCGTAGATAAACACTGACAAGGAGCAGGCAAACAGGAAGCCTGCAGGAGTAAAAGATGGCTGTACCTACAATACAGAGGGTTGGCCAGCCAAGTCACACAAGCCAGCTGGAGGTTGCTACCACGGCTCCATTTACATGACATTTCATATTCACCGTTTGATTGACACTGAGGGGCTCTGGCGAGGATACAATATAAGTGCACACTTTGTGAGGAGCAAGGGCATGTTTCATAGCAACAAACATGATGCATTATGGACTATTATACATTAAACCTAACTTGACTGCTTCACAGTGTTTCATAGATAGATAGATTAATAGACAGATGACGTGAAATAAAGGAAGCCAATTACATATTTGCAGGTTGGAATCTGTTTTGCTTTTAGAAGGAAAACATGACCACATAAAGGTCATTAAGTTCTGTTTCTCACGCTGCCTATTTCTTTCTCTATGGCCCTGAAAAAAATTGTCAAGGCTTTAAATAACTGACCCCCCCCTCCCCAAGATGGCAGCCATTTTTATTCCGCGCTAGCTGTGACTCTGACTGGATAAGCTAATCAGCTCTCGCCTCAGGGATTACATTCCTTATCATATCTCTGCCACCAGTCAGGTTAAGCATGCTGCCACATTGTAACTCTTTTTAATAAAGCTCCATTTTAAATCAAGATTTGAGTAAAGCCACCCACTCAGTTAATTGGTTTCTATTATATTAGGGTGGGGGGGTTGTATGGCAGCCAACTCAGTAGGATTGGCTCGGGGTGAAGTGCGTGCAGCAATGCTGACTCACACATAGCGACCTCACATCTCCAATTTGCACCATCATTGAAAAGTACTTGGAAACAACTTAAATACATGTCTGATAAGTGTAAGGAGTCTGCAGAGGGCTTGGCTTTTAGTGAATGTCTTTGCTTGGGTGATGGTGATGGTGTTGATGGATGTTATCAGCTTGGCTGCTAATATCCACGATTGTAGTACTATTGATGCAGTATTGGGTGCATCAATCTAATGGCATCAGAGGTTTGAAGTCCCCAACAAGTCATCCTGAAAGGCTGAGTTCAACCTGTGTGGACTCATATATGCACATATACTGAATATACAATAAGTAAGTGGTTTAAGTAAAAATTGTAATTTTATCTAATCAATACAAGAGCTGTATAAAGTTACTGTTAATGCAAAAATATATAAACAGTTGCTTCACACTAACAGGAAAAAACAGGGTTGCTTTTACTGAGAAGCAGACACAGGAAGTGTATTTGTCACTGATGAAGAAAACTTAATGGAATAAAACAGATAAAATCTCCTCTCCTGCTGCATCAGTTTTCCCATTTTCATCTTGAGTCTGACCATGTTATGGTGTAATCCTTTGAAGGATTATAAGAATGTAGCCACAAATTATGCAATGTGTACATTGCATTAGTGGTGGGCGGATCGATCCAAATATCAATAGTATTGATACCAAGTCGGTATCGGTATTGGATCGATACTAGCCTGGTGAGATCGATTCTTTACTTTAAGTTCCGCTCTTGTTTGCAATGCTGCAGTTTCGGCAAAGAGGAAACAGCCAGGTCGCCGGACTCGCCGCTCCTGTGTCAGCGCAGAGCAGGCACACTGTGCTCCTCCTCCCCCCTCTTGTGTTTAGAGGTTGCGCCGTCACATGAGTCACGTGATGTGATTTAGACGCGCAAAATCATTTGATAATAATAATAAAGCATTTTCTATTTAATTATAAACTTTGTCCTAGTTCTGTCCTGAGTTCTAACTACTTAATAATAAAAAAGGAAACATCACAAAAAACACTTAAGGTCATGAAAATTAATTGAGATTTAGCAATTCAATGATGCATCCACCTTATTTATTGATAAGTATCGATATGGGTATTGGTATCGGCGATACTGGCCCGTATTTACTTGGTATTGGATCGATACCAAAATATGCAGTATCGCACGCCGCTA
This sequence comes from Psettodes erumei, assembly GCA_016785225.1. NCBI lineage: Eukaryota > Metazoa > Chordata > Actinopteri > Pleuronectiformes > Psettodidae > Psettodes > Psettodes erumei. Next base: position 251,119 of record JAFBJZ010000601.1, on the reverse strand, counting down.
CATTGCATGTCTGTGGATCTGAAAACCAACATAAAATGTTAGAGACAATTTAAAGGTAAAATCTGGTCCTTTCTCTTGGCCTCATCATATATCAATGGCAACGGTGGTGCAGAGCTAGTGTTTCTTGTGCATTGTGGTCTGACAATACTGTTGCTGGTATTGAGTGTGTGTTTTATGTTTTATGTGTTTACTGGTCAGAACAAATGAATACAGCATCCTGATTACCAGCTATAAGTCATGGTTTACCCCTCTTGTCATTAAACAGGAAATGTATGCTTTACATATTTGTGTATTCAGTTGATTATATAAGTCATAGCTAGTCCACACTGTAACAGTCACTATGCATCTCTTCCCATCATTCCAAATAAATCAGACCCAGGACATAATCTCTGTCAGTGTCTGGCTCTACACATTCATTAACAAAGTAGCATAGGATCACACTGTTGAAAAGGTACAGGGTGCAGTTGTGCAAGTACTGTGTGCAGCGACTTTCTTGATTATGCTTTTCCTCTGAGATGTGAGGTGGGAGGAATATTTCAAACATTAAAAGACTCCTACGTAAATTAAAAGAGGTCTGTCAATGAAATGCTCACTGCATAATTTTGAATGGTAAGACAAGAAGGAAATCTCTAATATCAGCATTATTAACTTAACCTCAAGCACAAAACAAAAGGAATATATAATTTCTGTGCAATGCTGCTTTCCCTGGCTCCATGAATCTACATCAGGAGATCATTGAATAGAGTGCAAGACCCGAGCATGGATGGTTTAAGGTAGTATCTTTAAAGTGGCTATGGAGATTGAACTCAGCCAATAGCTCTCAGGAAATGACAGTTCTGCCCCAGCGCCACATCACCAGTCACCTTCACCTCCTTCACACAAGCCTTAGTGCCCTTCAAGGGGATGAATTGTTTGCCTGTAACAGAAGAATACAACCAGCCACTCACCACAACGTCTCAGCTCAATATCCACAAGATCTGTGTGCAGTCATACCAAGCCAGAGATACCTGATTCAGTCAGTGGACAGGGCCATGACATTAATCATGATAGTAACCACAGCCTTAGTAAGTACTGAACATCTCAGACTTCGTTGAGCTTAGAGTCTCAAGAGTCTTATCTCTTCGAATGGCAGCCCACATGCTGTTTTAAAACTTTCACTTCAGTGATAGGACCATTACAATGAATTTAAAAAATCATCTCCCAGACAGTCCCAGACAAAAGTCATCTCCCAAACCCCAATAACGTGGACATGAGTTGAGTGTCCTGAACCAAACCATAACACTGTGAGCACTTGGCTGATAATCAAGCAAAAGCATTCCCACTGCAAACTTTCTCACTGTGTTCAGCATTCTGTATCTGAAAGTAATTAAAAAAATGTAAGCTTGACATGAAAGTCAATGAGGAAAATTTTACACACAACTCTAAATCAATTGACAAAAACTAAATCAAAATTAATACATCACATACCTGTACTGCAGTTTCAGCAGTCCCAACCCCTCTTCCATAATAATCCAACCATATGTCAGTCATGATGGGGGATAACAAAAGACAGGTCTTACTTCAGTCACCTGTCTTGAGGCCTACTGAGGCATGCAGGGTGGCAGGAAAACAGCTGCAGGTCCTTTTATCAAGGTTTACATCTCCTGTAGTCTTCAGATGCTTTTAGCAGGAACAATCTCCTTTTCTCGAGTAATAGAGTAACACAACTTTCCATGAGGAAAGACTGTCACTGTCAGTCATCCAGTGGGTGGCATGGGGTCATCTGCTTTCATTCTGGGGCTGGAAGGACTGGTCCTGAATGCATCCTTTTGGGCAAACAAGGTCGTCATTATCACCTGCACCTGTCCCACCTGCAGCCCGAGAGAGTACCCAAAATATCTTTAACCAGAGTCTGTCCACAGAGAGCCTGTATACTTCCTTTTCAATGACATAGTACCATAAATAACTGCAATTCAGTTAGAGGGTCATCATGAGATGGGGGAGAATATAGCTAAATGACTAAGATAGCAAAAAAGATGAAGGAGGTTGAAATAAACCCATCTTTGATGAACTTTGTATATCTGTGGGTAAAGGAATAGGGGTGTTATTACAGAAATAATAACAATATTATGAGCAGAATAAGTCCACCCAAGACATTGATTACTGATAATGTGAAAATCAAAAGCGGTCATACCTGAGAGTCAAATCTGCTCCTCTCTCCAGCTCTACTGAGTCGTTGGTTAACTGTTAAGGTTTACAGCTCGCACCCCCACTGTTTTGGTTCAGTTCCCAGCTCTCATCGCCTCTCCCAGCAGCAGCAGGCAGCTGTTTCCAGCCAAAAAGCTCTTATTAACCCAGTGTACCCTACATTACCTGCACAGACAAGGTTAGCAACCAGCTGGTGAACAGTGGCCCAAAAAGTCAGATATATCCTTTAACAGTTGGTATAGATTAAAATAGCTCACAGTAGAGTGGATATTGAACAAGATATTCACCAGTTCAACACCAACAAGAAACATAATATGTCAATGTTGTGTTTCACTTGTTGCACTGACCCAAGTGGGGAAAGAACAATTAGCATACTAAAGGTTTAACCTAAAAATAAATACCCTTTTTATCCATAAAGATATATCGGGATACAAATTATTGCTTTGCTTGTTTTAAATTAGACTTCTCTGATTCAGTGAACTGACCTGATCTTCAGGTCTTTGTGTTGTCATGCGTAAGATACACTTCGTCTGACTGTGTGCAAACCAGGTGAACTTGAAAATCAACTCAAATCTCAGCAAAGCACAGTATGAGTGAAAAAAGGCTTCCCATTTCTGTTGTAATTTCTTTTTAGGTTTAAACTGCCACAAACAAATTTCTGATTCATAATTATTGCATTAGATAAATTTGACCATTTCTGTTGTGTGCTTTTTTTTTTGGTGCCACCAGACCATCTGGTCGTGAACATGCTGGAAAGGTGATTCATGAAAAATGCCATCTGCCCCTGTGGCGCTTTAGTCAGACGGTATATTACTGCTATTTCTGAAATCAGCGCTAAACTTGTCAGATTCCTCAGGAACGTGTGAGTTTCCCACCACCACCTCCTCATTTAAAATTTTAAGCTCCGCTGATGACAGTTTTGCATCCACAGAAAACGCAAAAGCACAGTATATGTTAAATACGCAACACCAGGTCAGAAGAAAATATTTTATTAGATCACTATTAAAGCATATAGGCAGGCTTGTGAACAGCAAGGCCAAGTTCCAGTTAATGGAGTAAATGTTTTTAGTGATTTAGCTGAGCATGATCAGACTGTCTTGGGCTTGATAAGTCACATCTTCAGCCCCTTCTCATTTTTTAAGTGCTTTGCCTCTTGGAAAAGCAATCCTAATGTTATAGCTGGGGCTATGAGACAGTCACATTCCCTTTTAGCATGCTTGATTTCCTCCCTGTGATTAATCGATAACTTTTTCCATGGGACATCTGCTTATAAAGTCAGAGTTCCTACTTCTCTTTCCTTTAGGATGCCACTGCATATGTGAACTGTGCTTTGTAAGTGTCTGCTCAGGGGGAAGAAGAAATAGAAATAAAAATCTTCCTGAGAGTAAAAAATTTAAAATAAATATTGATAAATGTCACAGGTACTCATGAAGAAAATAGCTGGGATTTTAAGGAGCTCAGTAGGCGAGGCCTCAGAACACTGACAATGAGAAAATGTCAGAGAGTGTGTACATATTGATATTTTATTTCGGTCTTTTGATAGTGTTCTTGCTCAGTAGCAACCTGATAAAGGTAAACTTTCTACTTCAACAGCGACATATTTTCATAAACCAGCAGGCATAAGTTTAACAACTTGACCTCTGATTTTTAATTTTTCTGCTAAGCCTCTGAAAATCTTTGCACACCATTGTAATTGTGGCTGAAGGACTCGCCCCTGTCAGGAAGGCGGGCACTGAACTGAGGAACTCCCAGGTTCTATAGTCGAAGCCCGAGGCAGAGCTGCCATAACAGGGCAGTAGGCCTCGTCTTCATCACAGCAACAGTCAAGGTTCCTCCTAAGTTCTTTGATGTGGGCGGCTCTGAATAAGCATGTGGGTGGACTGGAAATATGTTCATTAAACAGTGCTGGAATGACTACAGCTACTACTTTGATCTGGAAAGAGAGAGAGGGGGCACAGAAAGAGTGGGACAGAGGGAAGAGGAGCTTCTTGGTCATTAAAAAAAGTTCACTTTGTTTTGCATTGGTTAGTTTTACTTATTACTCACATTTTATTCCTAACTAGATGACTATGATTTTACTGCTATAAATGTTTAACAGTCCAGCAGCTTATATTGCATGTGTTATCAATGTTTTTTTTTTTTCTCTTCCAAAGGCCTTTTTATGTTTTACTGTACTAATCTGAAATCACAGAACAGAATAAAAAAGTGACTTTGACATGAACTTGCTGAGTTGCACATCCAAAATCTCTGCAAAGTAGTTTGAAACAACAATGATGATAATTGTACTAGCATCCATATTTGACCTGGTTTAATACACACTGTAATTTAAACTTGATTGAGCTTGGCTTTCCTCACAACACAGTGCAATATAAAAGATTTGGCAAGTGTTAAACTTACATACCTCTAAATTTGTGTCGCTCAACACTAAATGTGTCAGCATGTGTGTAACAATACACTGAAACATGACCTTCAACTAAGGCTTGATAAAGCTTTTTGAAAGTTTCATTCAGAGGATTTTAGCAGACTGGGCACCTGGATAACCCCCACCCCCATCCCCCCAGAATGGACAACCCCAGGTATTAAAGATGGAATGTGTGACTTTTGCATATAAATGAACCTCCATTACATTCAAGCCCTTGCCGAAGAAGTTCACACAATGCTGATTAAGCCTATCAGCACCAGGGAAATCTCTCTGTATTTCATGGTACACCAGAGATTTAAATCTTGCGTCCGTGGCAGCACTGATTGGTTTGCAAGAGCTTAAAAAAACTAAGAAGCATCCAAGAAAAGTTTCTGACGCTCCAATAATAATGTTCGTTTTTTAAAAGCTCACTGTGCAGAGGAAGGATTACATTGTAAAAAAGGAATCCATCAACAGCGAGGGAAGACGACACTCAAACCTCCAGGCACAGCAGCAGAGCGTGTGAAACATGAGTCACTGCATAGACAGCTATATTGATTCAAATAGAAGCGCGTTTTGTTGTGTGAGGCATGCATGTGAGAAACAACTGAAAAACACATTTGAAACACCTCGTGTTGAAAAACTATCTGACTGACTTGGACAGTTGGGATTAAAGAAGATCTATAGATCACAGCCACAGTTTCATCAAGCTTGACATGTTAAAGTAAAAGCTATACCCCATCAAACTCAAACTTGGAGCCTTAATCCTGACAGAGAAAAAACCTTTACTGACCCTTCACACACAAAAATATAACACCTTAACACCATGCACTGTGTTAAGGACAAGGCCGACACTACATATGTCGAATGTGAATGAAGAGTATGGAAACAAAGCCTGGAACACTGGATGAGAACTGCTTCCGTAAGTCTCTAACGAACCTAACACTACTTCCTATTACCTTGTACTCCTCAAGCTACAAGATACAACCACTGATCAAGCTAACAAGTTTTTGATGTATGATGAAAAACTTGGAGAAAGAGTGTAGAAAGGCAGCTGATAAACGATATTCTACAAATAAAATGAGGAAATCTGATAGGATGGATAGACACTTGGGATAACATGTGTTTGACCAGTCACATTTGACTGGTTTCATCAATCATTTGTTTTTTAAATGCAATGGTTAACCTAACACAGTCAAGAACTAACTGGTGAATATGACTGGTTTAAGAAATTCAACAAACCCCCAGCATTAGGGCCAGCAGGTCAAAAATTCTTGCTGCCTGACTCCTCATTGTTGAAACATTCATGAGATGTTGCCATGGCCAGAACACAAGGCAAACAAATGTTTAACAAATTGCCAATGATTTAGTGTTGCATGAGAGAAGCCTTTTCACCTTTTTCTTCAGCTTCCCATCTGGAAATGAGTAATGTGTCAGGGTGTTCCAAATTGAACTTGTGAAATTGTATTTATTCCAGTAGGTGCACACTGAATGATTCTTGTGGTGGAAGTAGTATTCAGTAGTTTCCATAAATAGTGCTCTTGTGTGTGTAGATTTTGTAGTGAGGAGAGCAGGAGTATGGAAGTGCTGTGGCAGGGAAGTGTGCACTCAATGTGGTGTGTTTGCCTGAGCGCTGGAGATGTACTAGTATGCTTGACTTGGAGTTTCATTTATCAGCGATCAAGGACACAAAAAAGTGCAGGTGCGGACAATACACTTATAGTTTGGAGGAAGAAAACTGATCTGGTTGACTTTCAGTACAAAAGCATCATCTACAACTTGTGTGCATTGCATTGCATTGTGCATGGGAGCATTTCTTTTTTGACAAAAATTCATACATCAGAGGTTTAAATTTCTGACTTTGTTGCTCAGTGGCTCAACCTACGATCTACAAGAACATAGTCACTGCAGATTACACCAACCACCCTCTTCAAAATCCTACAAAAATATAGAGCAAATTGCTATATAAAACAGTCACTCAAGTCAAATTCAAATCAACTGAAAACTGACAGATGGAGAGAGAAAGGGATGAGAAATCTGACTGTAATGGGGAAGGAGGGAGAGGGAGTGATGGAGACACAAACAGAGAGAGAAGGGGGTGTCTGGCAAAGGCTGCAAACCCTGATCTCCAATTAGAGTAATGCAGAACAGAGGAGGAGATGCATATGCGTGTGTGTGTTTGTGAGAGATCAGGTGGAAACGAGGTCACACTCTCCTCCCTTAGATATTTACAATCCAGCATGAATGCCCTGACCAAAAAATGGACGGCGGCATCGTCCCAGGAAAAAAAATACACATCCTCCTGATTTTGGCCCTGCTGACTTGACAAAATGAAAAAGTCTGTCTCTGTCTGTCCCCAATGTCAGAGAACATCAGAGCCCAGATCCATCATCACCTGAGTGGGGGAGATAATAAGAAGCCTCATCTGCCCTTTCCCCATCCTCTGGACCATTATCATAACTCTGTATTAATTAGCGCCGCCTCCACTACTCAGCAGCAGAGATCTGAAAAAAATGACCCAAAACTTTGACTTTGCCTGCTGCTCTCAGAGAGAGAGATGTAAAGGTTTGGGGGATGGAGAAGGTGCTGAAATATCCCAAGGATTGTGATCCCACTCCTGGTTTAAAAAGGGAAGGCTTTGATGTGGCAATGGAGTTGTGTTCTAATGAGGCTTGTTACATAGCGATCTGTCCCTGCCAGACTATAGAGGTGGCATCACAGAGCGGCAGCCAGCCTGCTAAAACACTCCTGCTGTTCTCGGTTTGTTCAGCCAGGCTCTATATCACAGCCGGCCAGTGCTACACTTTGTGGCCGCACATCCACAATTTCAATTATTCATCGGCCTACAGCACCTTGCAGACAGAGTCAGGATGCACATCTCTCACTTTTTAACCCAATTTTAAGTTGAACTCCACAGTTAACCTGTGTGCAAGATAGTTGCTTGAAAATCAGTACTGGATTTACCACTGCTGTGCAGTGATATTTTACACTATTATGTATTTTTCATTATGGCACTGGAGGGGTGTATCTACTGCAGATGTCTAGTTACACCTTACCACACAAAACACTACGATTTATATATATATAAAAAAAGAAATATGTCTTTCAAATGAACACCCAAGGGAGAAAGATTTATAGCACTTGTTCATTGTTCATCATGGCAAATTATGTTTTTCACATTCTATTTATGGCTCCAAGCCAAGGTTTATGGACTCAAACCTTAATCCTTTTTAGAGCTCATGTAATATTTTATTGGTTATAATGAGAAGTCCTGTGTGGTTAACTATTCCATTTATTGTTATTTGCATAAATTATCTACAAATACATTTTTGTCAACCATCTGAGATATTCACAACATACGTAGCTGAAGGAGGAATTTTAATATATCATATACATACGTTTGATATTGATGATTTAAAATATATTGAACTGTATTCATAGTATATGCCAAATTTTAGTTATTGGATATGTGGATAGGTATATAAGGTGCATCTGTCATGCCAGATATTTTCTAATATCTCTGTATGACACTTTTCAGACATGGTAAATAAATAAAGCTTCAGCTGTCTGTTACATCTGTCTGTTGCCTTTGTCACTCAGACATAGTCATCTGTATCATAACTGTATCTTTCTGCTTTATTTAGACATGACAGGTCCTTTTACGGGAAGAGCCATACTGCATGCATGTTATTTGGCATCTGGAGCACAAGAAGGTCTGGCAGCATTGTTGGAGAACAGCCACGAATTGAACAGAAATTTTATCAAGGAAGAAAATACTTCTCTAGCACGATGAATTAGTGATGATTTGTAATTGAAGCCTTAATTATTGCCACAGCTTCTCTAATAATTTTTTAATTAGTCTTCTGCCTATTGTACTATAATGTCCAACAGAGCACAAGCTGTGGTCTGATGATTATTGTTCTTTTTTCACTCTTCTCCTGCTTGACAATGAGAGACAATCATTTTGTAAAAACTGATCACACATGAGAAAAATCTCCTCTAAGATGTAACCTTTGCCATTTCTGACCACTAGTAACTTCCAAGAACAATGGTAGAACATGTGGGTTGACAAGTTGTATCATGCACAAGCAAACCATCAGTTTTACACTACTCATGCACTAATCAACATCGTTATTTTTGTCATTCTCCATTATTTCCATACTGATTTTCTCTTGGCTACTGACCAAATTCAGGAGTAGTGCACACCTGCTGTATGCCTCGTTAACACTTTGCCTCTCACCTCAAACACTAATTTAAATCATAATGTCTTAACCTGAATAAATTGGAAGCTTTAATATTGAACTGAAATAAACTTAAATAAGATATACAACTGAGATAAACTAAATGCAACATTAATATTCTGTTAATCATGTTATCATCATCATGGCTTGCCAATTTACTCAGATAATTTAGAACAGCCACTTACGCGTTAGTAATTTTAAAAAATCTCTCTGAGAACAGCTTAGGGGTCTTTATGTAGGTAGCTGTCCAGCATCATATACTGTTGCAAGCTCCTCTCTTTTGAAACACTTTTGTGAATGAAACCTGCCTATGGATGGGAAGGAAGTGGCAGCCTCATGTGGCCATTCTATGGTGATAACAGTAATTCTATGAAATAATAATAACATGAAAATGCTCTTGCATGATTTCCAACGTGCTTTAACGAGGAACTGTGGATATAATGTTAGTTTTGTTTTTTTCACAAGAAGCCTCCACAGGGTATCTTTAAAAGTGGCTCATTCACAGTGTTGCAATGATGTAAAACTGACTTTGCTTCCTAAGAGATGACGATTCAATGATCCATATATTACAGCATTGTTGGTGAGTCATACAACAGATGCCTTTCATTTCTCTCTGTGCATACTTAACCTTTGGCTGCTAATCTCTTAATCTGATGTATTCAATGTAGACTACTGCTGAGGTGCTAATTTTACAACTCTTCAGACCTAGTCAGACCTAGTAAGAGTGCCATCATGACTTTCATGTGAAAGTGACTCAGACATGAAGCCAATGTGTAAAATTGCCACCACAATTATGTTAAAATTTCTGAAAGGATCGTTTTAATTTGAGAATATGTCTGGCCTTGATAAAGGCCAGACATATTCTCACATGTAACACATCTTTCACCATGTGGCTGGTAGTGATAAAAATGTAGAGTAAAACATCAGTTGCATTAAGAAAGCTGTGTGGCCTCATCTTTGTTAGTTTCTGCTTTCCCGAGTGTGCATGTTCAATAATTAATAATAACCATGGAGTGATATGGTCAGATGTAAGTAGAAAAAGAGTGTTTTTTGTGCCCAATCAAAATGGAGTATTTATTCAGAACTGATTGCTTCTAGCTGTAAGTTCCTTGTTTGAGTTGCAGTCCCTTGTTTTCTGTTCGTTCACAACTTCACCACCCTGGACATCTGAGGTTAGTTTACAGTATTTTTTACAAGAGAAACTGCTGCTAAAACATTTCATTGCTGGCATGGGCAAAACTACTGACACCTCAGCTGGCAATATGTTAAGTGATCAATTCCATCACTATATTCAGTTCAGAAGCAACCATACCACCTTTGTAGCAGGTGGTGAAGAGATCCCATTGCTGGCGAGTCAACCCATTCGTAGCCTTGGTCATACTTATACAGCGGACCTCTCTGACCAGTAGATGGCCAAAATAGCAAAGAAGTAGCTCGCAGATGGCCTCGCCAGGATCAATCAGAGCCAGCTCCCCAGCAAGTACAAAGTATGGAGCTACAAGTTCATACTGTACCCAAGGGTGATGTGGCTTCTGAAGATGAGCGAGGTCCCTTCCACTGTGGTAGACAAGATGGAAGGAACACATTGCAGCTGCCACTGCAATCCATTGGCCTGGGATACAAGCAGGAGAAGGCCTGGGGGTGCTGGAGTTCAGGGAATCCACTGACCAACTGGTGAGAGTAGCTGGTACCAAAATACGAACAGGGAGGAAGTGGAAAGCCCAGGAAGAGGTCGACATGGCAATCAGCAGGCTGAAACACCGCGAGGTAGTCGGCAGAGTCCAGGAGGGTCGAGCAGGCCTTGGGAGGAGTGAGACCCCCCTCTTCTGGTCAAAGCCCTCCAAGGAAGAGCTGGGAGCCATGGTGGTGGCAGAAGTGATGAGGACAGAGCAGGAGCGCCTTAAGGTCAAAGCGGTGTCCCAAAGCCAGCAGGGAGGCTAGATGTCATGGGAAGGCACTATAGACAGGCCCTTGTCATGGTCACCTACGACACCTTACCTTGTCCCAGAAACCTCCAGCAGTGGTTTGGCACGGAAGAATCCTGTCCCCTTTGTGGTACCAGCAAGGCAAGCCTCCAGCATATCCTATCGGGCTGCAAGGGGAGCTTAGTCCAAAGGCTGCTACAGGTCAGCTACAGCAGATCTGCCACTCCAGTGAGACGTCCTATCCTGTCCGTGAGGGCCGGAGAGAAGGTCAACCCTCCTGGCCAGAGAGTAACACCGACAGTCCTCTCACCAGGCAGTGAGTGGTCAATGAGGGTCAACCTGGGGAGGCAGCTCCAATTCCCCAGGGAGATCATAACATCACTCCGACCAGACCTGATCATGTGGTCAGAGTCATGCAAAACCATCCTGCTGGTGGAACTCACTGTCCCGTGGGAGGAGGGCATGGAGGCTGCCAACGAGCAGAAGCAGTCCAGGTACGCAGACCTGGCAGAAGAGTGCAAAGAGGCTGGCTGGAAAGCCCTCACGTGCCCCGTCGAAGTAGGATGCAGGGGCTTTGTCAAGTCCTCGACTGTTCACCTGTTCCATGACATGGGATGCACAGGAGCAGGGCTTAGGAAAGCCACCAAAGGAAGAACTGGCAGAGGAGGCAGAGAAGGGCAGCTTTTGGCTGTGGCTAAGGAGAAAGGATAGGAGTTGGGCGCAACATAACACCTAGGGGCAGTGGAAACTGGCACTAGGGGGGTGACACTGGGACGCCAGAGTTCACCGCCTAGCCTCCCGGAGGTGTAGTGGGAACAAGAAGGCGAAACACTGACAAAGGGAGGCTCCCACCTGACGACCCCCAGAGATGTGTCAGCACCCATTGCCCATGGGTAGGTCGGGTGACAGTTTAGGGTTGTAGCCTTGCAGCAAGTTTCTGGTGCTTGGCTTAGAGGGGTGCTCATAGGTGCACACTTGGATTAAGGCATCGGTGGAGGTGCATCAGGCAGCAGTGCCCAGCAGGAAGCCTCATTTTCATAATTAGTTACAATTTTTTAGTTTACAATTTTTTGTCTGATGCCACAGTGAACACCATTTGTTCTTGAAAATGCAGAAATACCTTCAAAAGTGTTAATCAATGCATGCATCGCAAGGATAAGCTCACTATTTTATCTGGCTGTTTTTTTTTACTGTACTAATGAGTAATGGAACCAATTATGTTAATTCCAATCCTGCTAAACATCTGTAGCATAATGAGATATACAGTATGTATCAGATGAAAAGAATGAGGAATCTGTCAAAATGCTACAAGTAATTTAGACAGACATGATGAAACATGATGTGCACCATTTTGACATGTTCAATTAATCAAATTATTAGACTGTCAGCAGCAGATCCACAGCTGGACTGAGAGCAGCAGTCTGTGCCACCGTTTGCTAGTGGCAAACAGCAAAATTTTAAGATGGACCAGAACATTACCTCTCTGGTCCTCAATCATAAGCAGCATTGATACTTCACCAGATATCCTGAGCTTTCACTGAGTCAAATGGATCACTGTCAAAACAGTTCAGCCTGTCTTTAAGCTAGTTAGTTAGCTAGTTTCTCCTGTTAGACACCCAACGAGACAGCAGATCTCTCAGTTGTGTGAGGCCTGGTCTTATTATCTTTTCCCCCAAGCACTAAACCAGCAAAGGATTTAATTGATGCTATGAATTGGTGCCATTCCACAAGATCTAGTTTTCAAGGTCTCTGAAGGGTATATAAGGAATGGGACAGCATTTTGGGGGGGAATTAAATGTTACACTGGACATGATTGAATTATTAGCAAAGAACAAGATGAAGAGCTGCAGGCAACACGTGCAGTCATGGCAAACTCAAACTTCAAACACTTCATAAAGGAAAGCATACCATCCTGTCATAGGGAAAACGGCTTGTGCTATGACCATGCCATGTCAGAAACTGTGAGATACAATGCCAACAGTAACAGCTCAGTGCAAATGTCAGCAATGAACCTTTGGCATAAGATGCTATAATATGGAAGGACGACTATGTTCAACATTATACTGTTGTTGTTGAAACCCTGGCTCCTCCATTGATCCCTCTTGAAGGTTGATTGTCTGATTGGCAATGACAAATAAGAAACATTTTACAGCAATCCCCTGATACCATACCATGGCTAACCTCCACTGATTTTCCATTGGCTCAGTGAAGTAGTGAGCTACTGCTGTGCTGCCAAGGTCAGAGAAGTTGAATAAAAATCTACTTTTTCAGAATAAATTATAGCATTTCAAACCAGTGACTGATGTATATCAAATGTCACAGACCAGGAGCTTGGACGCTATATCCTGACTCCCGTATTCATGTGTTTAAACTGTGTACGTATGCACACACACAAGGGGTGCAGTATGAAAACATTTCATTTCCTTTGGGCACAAACTACTTTTGATTGTGCCCATAACAGGCTTCAATTTGCATATATTTTATTTCTTAATTTGCAGAATATGTTTGTAAATTATTTATGTTTTAAAGATTATTTTTCTAGTACTTAGGCAACCGACAGATGCAACTTTCAGAAAATGTTTCATCTTAGAGATATGATACCCTGCCAAAATGATGAATCAAGCTTACCCACTATGAAATGATTTGACTCAGTTTCAGCTTGCACTCTGTTAGTTGCTGTTTGCAGCATTATTTAGTTTACTCTCTTTATGTATTTTGTTGTGTGATTAACTGGCTGTCAGAAACAATAAAGTATTGAGTCTTAAGTGGGTCTAGCTATTTAGTAAAGGAGACTGCTGTATAGAGTGCACATGCACATTGGGCAAAAGCATAATTCATGCAGACACACAGAATACCCACATCCAATCAAATGCTGTGCATACACGTGCAGCTGGCTATGAGGTCTAATATGAGCTGTAAGTTATCTTCTCAGGTAGAAGTTTTGCATTATATGTTTAAACATGATCTTATTTTGTTTTCACATTAGAATTCCCACTGCCAATATATTTATTCACCTAATGCTAGAGCATAGCCTTGGCAGCAGAATAGTCAAAGAAACTCAGCGAATTCTTTGGAAGTTGTGCATCAATCCGCCAAATAAATCATTTCAGTCAGTAAGACCTTATTCCTGGGTGGTAAGTGACCATGTTTCTGTCACATGATGGTTGGTGAGAGCAACAAGAGCCTACCCGCAGTGAGTTACATCTGATCCTAACTGGTGTCCTATTTTGAAAACCACAATATGGTCACCTTGGCAGCTATGTGTGGTTCACCAGAGTTATTAGATGCTCACAAAATCAACTCACTCAGGATTTAAGATTAGGTAGCTCAGATTGACTGCCTCTCTCTCTCTGTCTCTCTGTCCCTCTCTCTGCTGTTGACCGTCCCTTCACTTCCCTGTCCTTTCTCTTCTGTCTGGGGATTGTTGCTACAATGGGGTAAAATGGAATTAGGGCTGAAAGTTCTATTTACAACCACAAAAAGCAAGCAGACTAAGTGACCTCTGTCTTTAGACCTCCTCTGCTCCATTTCAGAACCATTGACACGTAAACAGCAAAAACAACAAAACTATTGGCCGAGATACATGTGACAGTAGCTGTTGTTTCAGAACCATGGACAGTGCAGTGCCCACACACAACAAACCACGCTGTCCATAGTTCTGAAACAACAGCTATTGTCACATGTATCTCGGCAAAATTTTTTGTTTTCGCAATTTTTCTATAGCTGCACGAGGCTTAAACTGAGTGAATGAAAAAGCATCTGATGTGAAAATGAAGCCCAGAGTAGACTGCACATGTACATACCCACAACAATAGGACATACAAATTTTCATTAGCCCCACTTATTTCACCATTTCATAGCACCAAATGCCCACTTGCTCATAACAGCCTGTATGGAGCTACAATATGCTGCATGTGTGTGACATTTTATTAACGCTGTAAAACATACATATACAGACTCAGCTGGAAGCTGAGAGGTGATGATACAGGACGAAGTGAGAGGTTATAGTGGATAGGATTTACCAGCATGCTGAAGATTACCTCCACTATCACCTCACTAAGACATACATACACAGCTCATTAAATCACTCCTACATTCCCATCTGTCCTGAGAAGACAGGATAAGATACCAGCTCTCCATATCTTGGTGTAAATGACTTTTTGCATACGCCATATGTGATCATGTACGTGCGTTAGACCAGATTTAAGGTGTTGTAGAAGCTACATGCGAAGACCTCGTGGCTGGCATGCAACGGTTTAAAATCTTGCTTTATGTCAGGACCAGAGATACCATGTGGACACCACAAGAACTGTCATTGGTCTGCTCAAGTTGCAATGTAATTGTTCATATCGTATTCTTGTATTAAATTTAAACGGTGTAACTTTATTGATAGAATTGTGCCTTTGTAGAATATATTGTATGAATGCAATTTTCTGCCATCTTAGATCTGTGCATCACTCATTTCAAATCCAGAGAGACCACTTGCACAAAGAGCACATACAGGAGTCTGGGATGTGGCTTTTGGAGGTGAGTTTTCCACTTCTGAGATGCCAGAACTGTCACATTCTCCAAGTGCTGTTTCCTATTGGTTCCACTTCTGCATGGGACAGTGACATGGCTGCTACAAATAATCCCAGACATTTTGGTTGATAGTTAAAGTTTCTGCTGCAGTGTTTTCCCCAGAGGTGGAAACAATAAGGCATATCTATAATCATAAATTTAACTGTTCATTACAACCATTTAAAAAATATATTTTAAGTCTGGAAGATTCCTTTATAGCCCAAACTCAGATCAGTCCAAGCCACAGTTCTCCAGAATGTCTGGAACATTATTGGAAAGACACTTTGGGATTTACTTGACACTTAACTTTTAAAGTATATTAATAATGGATGTGAATGCTGGTCTCGGTTTTGGCAGAAGCAAGTCCCATCTCTGTCCTTTCATGAATCTTCATGTCACTTTTGCTGTTCGGATTGTGATGATCAGTACAGGAACCAGGCGCAAGACAGTGTGTGCTGACAATGATCTTTATTAGCGACAATCCAAAATCCATAAAATCCAAAAATCCCTAACAAGTCCGTAATCTGGGTCTGAAAACCAGGGCAGCAAAACCAGAGGCGTAGTCAAAACAGTCCGAGTCAGAAAAACCAGAGAAACGGCAAACAAATCCGAGGGCTAGGGCAAGAAACGGTGGTCAGACAAAACTGGGTCTACGAAAAACAGATCAGGCTTGGCGTACAGGGTTCTCGGCTCAGGCATGAAATGGTCACGATTCGACACCAGGGAATTGTGAGGCAGGGTTTAAATACACTGGGGAGTGATTATCAAACGAGGCACAGGTGTGGGGAGTTAGTCAGGTGATTAACCAAAAAGGGGAAAGAACACCAGGGGGAGCCCTAACAGAAAACACCAGGAGAAGACAGACAGAAACCCGAAAGGACATGGATCATAACATACATAGTTTGAGACATGTTTTTTTGTTGTTGTTGTTGTTTGTTTTTTTAATGGTAAATGGTTTAAGGATTCAACTGAGCTGAACCTCAGTGCTTCTTTCATGGTTGGACAGTGCATGATCCCCCTCCACTCATCATAAATTAGGGTGCTTCAAATCAACAATCTGGACAGGGGGTCCACTTTGTGCAACATTTGGACTGTGCTGTGCAGAGGTGAAAGCATCGATGGTTTATTTGAACAATTGTCTCATCATCTCAGGCCTTTCTATGACAATAGGCTTTTCAGTGTGGCCAAAGAAACAGCTAGCTCAAAATACCTGCATGCTTACACTCTAAAGTACAACATGACAAAAGCTCTTGCCTTCTCTCACCTACTCTACTTTTATATATTACCAAAAACTACTGTGACTGCCATCCATACAAATTGACACATCACATGGTGCTACATGCTCATTTGAGTGACTGTGTGACAAAGTAGAGTGTACTTTAAGCAGTGTGTGTGCTGCCTAACTGACACGTTTTTCCCTCCGGGCTTTCCTTAGCTGGGCAGGCTTGCTGCTGAGACCTTTCTGTACGACAAAGCTTGATACTCAACATCACCAGGCGTGGCTGCTGCTGATGCCAGCTCTTGTACAGACATGCCAACAGTTACTAACATATAAAAACTTACTGATTTCAGTCACTGGATTATGTAGCCTGTAGGATAAGGAGGCATATTGGATTACTCTCATTTGATATCTGCATTTCACTGTTGTGGCCTGACATACTCAATACATTTAGATGACCAGACCTTGGTATAGTGAAGTAAAATAACACTCAAACCTCCGGGCACTAGAATCAGTGATAAACACTTTTGCCTTCAGACATGGTCGAACAGCACGTCATACGAAGCGGTTCATTTCAAGCATGCTGACACCTTTAGGCTAACGGGACCCTTTAGGCTTGCACACACATACACAGCGGGTGACAGACAGACACACAATGGATAAAGCATAACAATACACATTATTTATTTATTTATTGTTACTTCACTACGAAGAAAAAGTTGGTCATAGTAGCTTTTAATCAGTGTCCCTTCAGAATTTCACCGTGATACTGAATGCACCAAGCTGAATGAAAACAAGTCCCTCAACAACCTTTAAGCTTTTAACCCATTCTGAATATAAAGCGGTTTTCCACTCATAAATAATGCAGAATGTGTAAAGCAGATGCATTACGTAGAGCTCTATTGTTCAGACACTCTGTTTAATGAATAAGCATTGCTAAGAGCCATTACCGGAGAGCAAACCCTTCCCCGATGTCTTCTCCTCCCCTGTGCATTAGTTGACCACAGTTGTTGTGTTGGGGAGGCAGGGGCTCTGGCCTGGTTCTGACTGTCTAATGTTCATGCTCAGTAAATTGTGTTGGAATTGCGCCCCTGGGAGACATGAATGTGACAATGGTCTGTGGGTTATAAGTACTCGTTCATAGACAATATTGAGAGTCTGCTTGCCCTTTTCCTTTGAATAAGGAATTAATTATTCATCTGCCATTATAAGATAAAGAGTGTGGAGGAGAGAAGAGGGGGTGTTTTGTACACAACACATTGTACAATCTTTTTAGGTGTCAGTAAAGCTAAAATGAAGGCATCAGGATAAATGGGAACGTGGAAACAGACAGAGGCACATGTTTATTCTATCTGAAAATGTCCTTGTATTACTGACACCAGGAATTACATCAAAGTCAGTTACTGAAAATTAAAAAATGCCGAGTGTAAGCATTAATGTCATCATTTCCCCCATCTCCCTTCTGTAACAATAATCAATAACAGATCAGCCCCTTGTCACCTGTTGGCTATTTACAGCATGATTTATTTCAGTCGAAGCCCAAGAGGCCACTGGCAGTTCTGTAATATATAGATATATACACACAGATATTGTTTTTTTTTCTTTTGTTTTTTTGCAATGGCACCACATAGCCACATCAGCCCAGGGGTCAGAGTGTAAGACAATTTATCTCTTTAAATCTGTACACTATTAAAACATATCGCCCTCTGGTCCAAGAGAGACTCGCATGCTGAATCTCTAAAATCATCAGAGTCTGATTTAAAATGCACTTTACTTATGGAATACCAATTAAAATGTCTGTCCTGAGGGGAATTAATAAACACAGGGAGATTTAATTGTTTCCCCATTTATAAAGCAAGAAGTGAGATTATTTAAGTTCATTTGAGCTGTCTGACGATCGGGAAGAGGTGTGAGAATTCATGAGTCATATTTCGGGAAACTTGACAAATGATAGAGTAATATTCACTCCTCTTTTAGCTCTGTTTTTGATCTCCAGCAACTCCAGGGGGAAATATACTCTTCAGCTGCTAAATGCTCCACAATGCTCACCAGCTAGTTGTCAACTGCATACAGTGGGTTTTTAGAGTCGTTTCACTGAAAACAGCTGCTTGCTGTGGGTAAAAAACAACATGTGAGTGAATGAGTATGGTGAGAGTGAACTAAAACAAGATGTTGTGGTCCACACAGCTGAACAATGAGCTGTACTCACTGTAAAGCTGAGGGGAGCTGATGAACTTGTCATTCTCAACCTCTGTAGGTTTATCACTATGATTGACCCCTTTCACACAGCTGCATTGCTGCCACAATGGCATGAGAAACACTGTTATGTTTTCAGCCATCTCGACTGTCTTGGCCATGTATTTGCCACAGTGCCAAACACAATCTTGACTTGTTTGATCTTACCCTCCATGAGTGCTCCACCCCTATAGTGCTCCCTGGGCAACACTTAGTGCACCAGCAGGCCAATTCCTAAGTTGATAGGAAGTGGTGAGTCACCAGCAGCGCTCTCCTGAAACACCATGGACAACAGGAACCAGTTGCAAGGAAGGAGGGGCAACTGTGGGTGGCAGGATATCAGATGTAGGATCACTGAGACCCAGGGAGGTGAAGATGAATGGAAAAGATGAGGCTGAAGTGCTGGAGGAGGACAAGGAGGTGGTGGCCTAAGTGTGTGTGTGTGATGGTGGTGGTACGGTGTCAGAGAGATTGCACAGCGAGGTGCAGGGGAGGACTATAAATACAAACCTGCTGCCAGCACGTTGGGCAACCTCCAGCCAGGTTGGAGTCGTTTCCATAGCAGTAAATGCCATTTATCTAATGTATTGGCCTATTACGACCTCTCCTTTATGTGTTCCTGCTGAGGGATCCCCTGCAGTCTCACAGCAGGGCCACCGACGCACAATTGATTGGGGAGCCGTTCTATTTCTGCAATCAGACCCTCACTCATGCTTCTGCCTTTTGCTCTTCCTTTATCCCAGTCCTCCTTCTATCTGCCCATTCTTCTCTCTCCTTCCCTCCCTCGCTCTGTCTATCTGTCTTCCTCTGCCTGTGTCTCTTTATCTCCCTCCATGCCTCCCTGTGTCCCTTTGCCTTTTTTCTGCCTGTTTCTTCACTCTCTGAGGACTTGCTACAGGCGCATTTTCAGGCCACTCTTGCAAAAATCAATAATATCATTCTAATTCAAACTGATATCAAAAGGCACAGGGCCAACAAACCATTTCTCTGTAGACTTATCATAAGCCCATGTTTTTCCACGCCGTTTATTTTCTGCCGTTTGGTCTCTTCAATCTCGTCTTTAGAGGGCTCCTTTGGGTTTTACTTTCCCTAGCATGTCTGAACAGAGTTTAGATGTTACATTTGACGCTGACGAATTTGGCAGCGTAGCTGTGAGTATCCACGAGCACCCGTTTATGAGATATCACTTTCTGTGATAAGTACCCCAGATATTGGCATACAAAACCACTCTTGCAACAACACAGGGAGAAGTCTGCCTTAAACGTAATTTTAATCTTTTATGAGGTAGGCCAAGAATAAAACAAGTAATTATGAATCCTCAGAAGCCCAATTTCTTAAGAACAATGAAGGGGAGATGGGGAGCATAATGTAGGGGTGCATTAAGCACTCATGTTTATTCCATTTTAAGTCAGCCAGTATCACTTCCTTAATGTAATTATTGCAAATCACCAATCTCTCTTCTCCTCTGGCTATACCAAACCACTAATGGTACTCCACACTCCCCCAAAAATGCACATCAGCATGTTTTGTCCAATAACAGAGTCATTTGTGAAGGTAAAATGCAGTCCAGTTGTATGAGGAGATGTTCAAGGCCTCAAGGTGCTGTTACAGTTCAATATTAATGAGATAATCTGATCAATTTAGTGCCAATGCAGACATTTTGTGGTTGGGTAATTTACAGTCCGTATGGCTTGTAGTTGATTTACCAGAAGCCTTTTGGAAATGAGGTACACTGTTAAGATAGTTTGTAATGGGCAACTCTTGACTGTCTATTCTTTTATTATATGTCAAACATTTTCTTTTCTAAAACAATTTCAAAAGGAACAACTGCAAATGGAGTAAAGCAGTTTCATATTTCCGTAAATTTCTGCTGTTTTGTGTGATTTTCAGGGTTTCCTTTAAGTGTTAGCGATGCAATTTTTCCATAAACCACACTGCTCGACCTGCTTCAAGGTGCTGTCCTGTTTACCTCGAAAGCAGTGAACTTTTACAAGATGATTTGCAGTTAGCTGCAGCAGCTACTTAAAGAGTAGTTCAAGTGTTCACAGGCAGTTGCATATAATATATTTTATACATTCGGGCACAGTTAGAGTGTGCCACCTGTTTGTTTTTATGCACTAAGTCACCCTGACAGTGGATCAGCACCAAATGTCTGACTGACTGTGCAAACTTCAGTTGATTCAGGGAGGAACTGTCTGCGTCTATGAAGTTTTGCTGATAAAATATATTTATTTTATCAGCAAAATCATCAACACGATTTTGGCACAGATTCCATCTGGGGGTAATGATCAGTTTGTTACCAATACTTGGTGAACATCATAACTAGCAGCACTGATTGTAAGTGGAGTCTTGATGCCAGTGGTTGGGGATTGCACAGGTGCAGCAAATTTTATTAGGAGGATGCTGGTTTATGATTGGCTGCTAGCTGGTTGATCTGATATAGTGTCAACCAGACTTTAAACTAATGTAATAAGGGATTTGGGGAAAATATATAAATGGGCAGGGGCCAAGAGGACGGGCCTGGAAGGCAGAAAATAAAAAGAAAAATACAATTTTTGTATGCACATAAGAAACCAGGTTATTGAGAGAAATCAGGTTATGGTACACTTAGCTGGTCAGTGATCAGATCCCTCCCTTATCCCTTTACTATATTTTAGAACCATGGCTGTCTCATTCTAAGTGAGTTAGTTTTATGAGTCTGTTGTTTTTTTGGTTGGAACATTTGGACTGACAGTGAGAGGACAGGCTGTGTAGTGAGACAGCTTGTCCTGTGTATGTGTCTGGGTTTCACAATTGCTCTACTGCTCAGTAGAGCATTCACTGCCTGATTTTTGTCTTTTCATTTTTATTTGGCCTTTGTATAAAATTATTTTTGAAATAAAGGACACACCACTAAAATAAATTAACTTTCTTTTTTAATCACACAATGTTGTTGTCACCCCGGTAGTCTGTCTTTATTCTGCATATCCCACTAAAAAGTAAACCATGACTAAGTGTACACATGGTCCTGAAACTGGTTTCTTCAGTGGGAAACTGGCTGCATCAGTGAGGTTTCTCAGGCTGAAGACCCTGGTCACATGCGCAGGTTTTTTTCAAGCCAATTAGGTCTCTGTTGTTTAGCGTTGCTAAGTACATTTCAT
Source organism: Psettodes erumei (assembly GCA_016785225.1). NCBI lineage: Eukaryota > Metazoa > Chordata > Actinopteri > Pleuronectiformes > Psettodidae > Psettodes > Psettodes erumei. The sequence goes on along the minus strand of JAFBJZ010000601.1, from coordinate 229,211 downwards.
AAAACACTGAAATGCACTGAACTACTTGTATACAGCCCACTCAGTTTTTCAGTATCCCTGATTTTTTTTTCTTAATGGCCATCACCAGGCAAGTCAAACCACCAGGCAACTAGTCAAAACTTTCCAACTAACTCAATAAGCCTACTTTGCGTTGATACTAGAGTTGTGCGATAAAATGATTTTGACAAAGAACATGATAAAATGATGCTAAAATAAATGTGTACTTAAATAAAATCTCTTTTGCATTTGGGTTTGCATTTTTTAATCTGCACAATAACTCAATCAGGCTACAGCAATAGGCTGACATAGCTGAGAAGTGTAGAGCCAAAACAAAAGGGAAAAACACATGTATGCAGCGGAAAAGTGAATAATGTCATGAGAATCAGACAAAACTGTGGCAAAAACAGGCTCCACCAACCCAATGATTCAGTTCAAACACCAGCCACAGTCACTCCATGCTGCCTTTTCAGACATTGAATCTTTGATAGAGACCAGTGGTCTTTGTCATTGTATATGTAACATTAATCTGACTTGTGCATTTAAAATTTTCATTATTATGTGGCACATAAATCTAAAAATTGCACAGTAGCCAAAACATATAGTAGTATAAGATGTTGAGTGCTGCATTTACTTAAAAGCATTATTGCTGATGTTACAAATGTTGGCATACAAGTAGTAGTAGTGTAGTTTGGAAACTTCATCTGATGTATTTAAGATTCTGTCCTAAACTGAATAAACCCATTTAAACCTGGATGACTGAATGACTTTTACTCAACAAAACACACTGTGTGTATCCTTGAGGTCTAACAAAAGAATAGGTTTATTTCCTAATTAATGGTATTAAATCAGCCTTCAGATACCCCAAATTGTAGCATGAATACAAATTTGTCAACAGTCTGCATCAGTCTGAGGGCAGGCTAATACCATGAACAGGCCTTAATGATTTGCAGTATTCGTGATTCGGGGAAATTACAGTGAATCTCATTGTATAAGATAGAATATCAGTGTAAAATACAGCAAGCCTTTTTTTTTTAAAGACGTGCCAAATATTTTTATTTAAATGAAGCTAAATGCAGTCTATTCTATTACAACCAATTAATCTAATGAGCACTCAGCAGTAAAAGGTTAACAGGAGGTGAGGGAGCATTTACTCAGTAGTAAACAACTAATTAATCATTCCACCTCCTTACACAATCCTCACGTCTGTATATATATTGTAGGAAAGGAATCACTGTTTCTTCATTTGCCACTTCTGAGAATATAAACCCACACACTGCATTAGATTTGGGTGGTTATTGCTCTGGGTAGAATGCAACAAGCCAACCTTCATCTGAGTTTCCCTTTTGATAAGACCAGTAGGAAAACCGTTGTCTCTGCTTTTACCATAGGAGCCAAATTTCTAAAACAGACACTCACTCCAGTCTAGTTCTGAAGTAAAAGTGGTGGTTACATTGCTTCACATAGATGAGCAAATTGACTGTTTTTCAAAGAAATTGTCTGGAGTGTAAGCCGTCAGAAAAGAAATAATAAATCAAAAACCAAGAACCTGCCTGTTCCTTAGAAGGGCCCCGGAGAGACTTGATGCAAATTAAGAGCAGGTTGCCAATTATCCTAGAATATGAAGTGAAATATATGTCTGAGAAATTCAGGAAATGACGACTGAACAGTAAAATAATAGATAAACAAGCTGTCTGTTTTCTAGGGGTCATCTCCAGGAAGAACAATGGCCTGCGTGGGTCATTTTCTCTTAAGAACTGCTGATCTTCATTTCTCAGCCAAACTAATGGTGCGGACAAACGTTAGAGGGAAAACAGGAACATCATTAACATTTGAATGTATTACACTTACTGTCAGGAATAATTAATGGTGGTTACATCTCAGACTTAAAATGATCCTGAAACATGCAGGGACTGAAGACAGAGCCACATTGACAGAGTGGACCAATAATTTACTATTTAACGGCAGGCGAAGCTGGAAATAAACATTTTATTTTTCACACTGAAGTCCTGTCTTTGCTAATAGTCATGAATATCTTCTTACATTTAGCTTTTACATTCAAGATTTCATTACAAGTTTGGAAAACATTTAAAAATAAAATCAAGCATGTTGTGGTCAAAACTAAAGATAAAGAATTTAGTTTACTTAATGTTAGTCATCCCTTGATGTGGTTACCTAAAGATGTGTGAGTATATATCTTTCAAAAATTATGAACACAAAAGGAAAACAAAGGTTAAATGTTAGTAAATATATTTGTTGCATGTCCCTTGATATGGGAAGGAAGATGCCAAATCAGTGGGTTAGATTCAGATCAATTTATTGTGTATTAAAAATACAATGAAATACTTGACACTTGTCTAGAGGGGGTATGTACATTTCGTGACATCCCTCTACACAAAGTCACTACAGTCGCTCGCTTGGGGTGACAAACATGCATTCAAGTACAAGCATACAAGTATTTGACACTGGTGGCTTCATGTTTTCTTCAATTGACTTGCAAAACAGCACAAATATTCCAACCCCAGACAACAATACGAACAAAACCCCAGAATATGTTTAATGATGCAGTTTTTTTTGCTTGTCATCATCTCCATTTTTAGACCAATGCCAATGCAGATGTGAGAGAAGGCAGTAAGCCTTCTCTCACATCTGCATATGGTCACAAAGGTGTGCTTGGACTGGTTATAATTGATATTTTCAGCGTATCAGCGGAAAATGTGACTCCCACAGTGATGAACCTGAGTCTGCAGCTGCCCTCTGCTTTACGGAGCTTTGCAGTGAGTTTCAGCTCATTGTTTAGCTCTCCGACCCACAAATTTACTCTTCTGGTTCACTCTCAGCTCTCAGCTCACAGCTCACATCGCATCATTTAACCCCAGCAGGCAGCAGTTTTCAGTGAACAAACTCTAAAAATCCACTGTACACTATCTGCTCAGCACCAGATGGTAGAAAGGCACAGTTAGTGACTAGCTGCTCATACTGGAGCATTTAGCAGCTAAAAAGTAGGATATTTCCGAGCAGGTAGAGACCAAAAACAGAGCAAAACGAGAGCTGGCAAACAAACGCATGACTCCAAACAAATGCGATTCTTGCTCATTAACGGCTGAATGTGTTAATTGCTGTTTGTCAAATCAACTGAAAAGTTGGTGATATGTCATTACTTTGTTCACAACATGTTTCCTTTCAAAAAAAATATCAGTTACTGCAGATGTAAGGTAAGTGAAATATTGCGGTTATGGCAAATGGATTATGGTTAAGTTTAGGCAACAGACTTTGATTGCAGATTTGTGACAGGCCGTAAAATCCAGCCTCCTGCATTTATGTCAGACACATAACATGCCAATCCACTGCCTCAACCTCGACAACTTTCCTTTCCACATCACTGAATAAAGGGCACACTCTCACACTCTCTTCATCTGTACTAAATCATTCCCATAAGAAGACAGGTCCTAAGTTCACTGGCATGGCACTTTTTCATATAAAGCTCTGATCAACAGTACAACTTTATTTGTTCAAACCTCCCAAAAGCATTACAAAGATGACTCATATGTTTGCTTTGTGATCAGCCACAGCAGTGGTTAAGGTTTACACACAAAAAATACTTGAGTAAGGTTAGGAGAAAATCATAATCATGGTTAAAGAAACAAATGTTGGCTTTTAGGAGGAAACAGGATACAAGTCCCATTGACCCATCCAACCACCCAGACCTCATCCCCATTAGGTTTTTCTGCAATACAAACACCACTGCACTACTTCTGCCTTTGCTCCAGACAGATGAGAGTCACAATTCCCCTAGCGACTAGAGGTTCATTTCAGGTAAATGCAAACATAGGTAGTTTTACTCATTATAGCAATGACAAAAGCTGTATTTTTTCAGGTGCGGAAACACAGAAAATAAGCAGTTTTATTCAATTTTGTGCATTTTAAAATAGGTACTTTTATGCATTTTAACAATGACAAATGCTGTATTTTTTCTGGTTGGGAAACACAGCCATCAGTATCACTGTGTCTTTACAAATTAAGATCAGATGTCTACCTACAGTATATACCTTCAAGCTTTGTTTAGTGTCATGCTGCATACACTATAAGCAATCTAACAGGAAACTTATTTGTAGCCATTGAGTAGCCTGTACATCATATGGATCAATGTAATTTTTGATGGGATTTACTTTCTGAAGACATTTGTTATTTTTCCTCTCAGTCTCTCTTTTCAGAGAAGCCAACTGTAGGTTTGTCTGGCCAGTTGGTGGTGAGGATGGTGGTATCTCATGAGAAAATGAAATGAACATACACCCTGAACTCTGCAGCTATCTGTAAAGTGTCTGTTGGATTCTCTCTGTTGGCAGCAACCTCACAGCTATTCTCTTACATTTTATGAATGACAACATTAGTTTGTCAGTATTTGATAACCTCTTCAGGGTGGGATTAAACTAAGGGATTAGATGCAACATTCACTTGCTCTGACTTCAGCTTTGTTTTACCTCTAGGTTAAAATGATGTGCCTCATCACATGTTGCACCACAGCCTTAATTCACAACATTACCATCTGTGCGGCACAAATGTGATGCGACACACATGTTTACATTTACATGACATTTGGGGGAGTCACATGGATGAGTAGCACAGAAGTCCTGCATTTCAAGCGTGTTGCACTGCCTCCAAAACATTAAATACATTTTCACCCTAAGCAGATGAAAAGCGCTTACGGTCAGGTCTTAAAAGAAGTATTTTGAGATATTTAAGTTTAATGTTGGAAAATTCAATTAAGCCACTAAAATCTGATCAAAACCAGGCTGCTGTGACAGATGTCCATCTCTCCCAGTACTGGATTACCCTGCCACCCCTTTTACCAATATGAAGAGCATTAACATGATAAAAGACCCCCATCTCCACGATAAAGTGCTGTTGTGATAAAAACTTGGCCTGTTCATAGCTGACATTAACATGCACCTTGATCCGGTCAGGTCCGATCACGGACAGCTCTCAGTACGTCAGTTCACACCTTTGCATCTCGAGTGACCACCATCAGATCTCACTTCCCTGCTCTATATACAAATAAACACGTACATCATTACTGTTTGAAAAGACAAAATATGATATTTCTTGCCTAGTCTGCTTGAAATTAAAATAGAAGAACAGACCAGGTCTATTCCTGTGTTCCAGGCACACCAGATCACCCATGAAGTTTGATGAATTTGTAATGTACATTACACCGATCAGCACTCATAACATTGAAACCACTGGCAGGTGAAGTGAATAACATTGATTATCTTGTCACAATGGTACCTGTCAAGGGATTTGATGTATTAGGGAGCAAGTGAATTGTCACTTCTTGAAGTTCATGTGTTGGAAACAAGAAAAATGAACAAGTGTAATGATCTGAGCAACTTTGACAAGAGCCAAATAGTAGCAGCTAGATGACAGGGTCAGAGTATCTCCAAAACAGCAGATCTCATGGGGTGTTCATAGTATGAAGTGGTGGGTACCAAAAGTGTTCCAGGAAGGACAACTGGTGAACTGGTGACAGGGTCATTTTCACCCGAGGCTCATTGATGCATATGGGAGGAAAAGGCTGGCCTGTGTGGTCCAGTCCCACAGAAGAGCTCCTGTTGAAAAACTTTATGCTATGATAGAAAGTTGTTGGAACACACAGTTTAACAGTTTCTCTGTTCTGGTGGGAAACCCTGGATCCTGGTGTCCTCTGTTTCTGCAGAAAACATCAATTGAGAAGGAGTCCTTCATTGTTGCCCGGGACACATTCACATACACACTGCTGAGACATGTGACAATATGCAACCTCGACCACCTCCAAAATGTAGTTTAAGTGATTGTAGTGATTTGATCTTCAAGTGTTCTCCTGCATCTTGGGTGCATTCACACCTGTACTTAGAGCTTTCCATGTTATTTTCAGTTATGAACAGCACCCTTGTGATCGAGACACTATGTCAAAGGGTATGTTGGAACAGATTGAGTCAATGTATGAATATTTTGTTTTTATTTAGTGTTGATTTATAGATCTGTTCTGGTTCCTAACACTTGATTCTTAGACTTCCCTCTAAATCAATCATATCTGTGCTGTAAGCAGCTAAAGGTGTTGTTCTGGGCCAGTGGGCTCTTCATTTACCATCTGTTTGGTTTCTTCTTAACCTCTTTACAATTTATTCAAAGAAGTAAGCCTGTGCCCTTTGCAGTGACAGTGTAATATTTATTCATGTAGAACCCTACTCATACTTACAGATTAACACAGATCTCTTAAAGCTGTAAACAAAAACAAACAATCTCATCCTTTCACTGCATAAACAAAAGATGCTGCTTAAAGGACCATCTGGCTGATTGGAGGCTGCTGATGATGACTAAGCAGGAACTGATGCTAACCAATCATCCATCATTGATTGTTTGCCCGATATCATGCTTGTCAATGAAAACTTAGACAAATGAAGCTGGGCTCCTCCCTGCATCGCTGCTGATTTATCGAGAACAGCTTTTAAATTGCTGTGATCATAGCCAAAATTCATCTAGCAGCAGTTTGTCAACACTTGAGTCATAATAGCAAAAAATGTTTGGGGCTACTGTTTAGCAATATCATCTGTACAAGCAAAAAAAAAAAAAAAAAAATTAAATGGTCTGAGCTGACAATGTATATGCTTCTGATGAGCTTTCTTTAATGGGTCCAACAACAGCCATATGCCGGTTCATCTATCATCTGCAGCCCTGCCTGACTGTCCTGACAGCCTCCAGAGAGAGGCTGCTGTTTAACCTGCAGTCCTGCTGTTTAAATCCCTGAGTGGACGTAATTACCAGCCCTGACTGCCGTTTGCTCACCTCCCTTCCTCCTGTTTCACTTCCCAAACCTTTCTTTCCTCCAACTTGCATTAAAGCCTGGCAGTATTCTATAGTTTTGTTTTTATTCAAGAAATACGAGGCTGTGTCTGATATCACTACTCCCTATATAATAGACATCCAGAGGTTGACTCTGAGAAAAAAGGAAAAAGAAACTGAGGTTTGGAACATTTATGAATTATTAGCATTCAGTGACATCACTAATAGGAGTGGAGTCGCACAACTTTTCCTTTTTGCATTTATGAAATGCATTGCAGTGAGGAATTGTTAGCAGAAAGCAAGGTACATGCCATGAACACTAGCTTACTTTTCATTCATTGGCATTAAATTCCAAGGCTCAGGGGTTTTACACATCATCTGCATCATATAGCACAAGTGTGGGCAGCTGGCTTCATGATGAATTTCTCTGATGTCCCACATCTGTATTTGCCAGTCTCCCCAAAAAGTTAGAAAATTAAAGAAACAATGTGCAGTCAAGGGTTCAAGTTAGCACTGTAGATAATGTAAGTTCAGCATTGTTGTGGAATATTTTTCATTTATTAGCTATGAATAGCTGCTATTACATTCTCACTCTGCCATTACACAGTGAGCAATTGTTGGTCATGTGACGTGATGTACCTACTCATGAATCATGGAATCTAATGCCTCATTTTTACATTCGATTAAGGGAATGTTTGAGGGCATGCCATTGTAAAAATATCACTAATGCTGACACAGAAATAAAATTGCAGTAAAAATAGTTTATTATGTAGCATATAGGAAGCATTTTTGGACACAGCCCAAACCTACGATGTGTATGTCTGTGTCTTAGTCGTTTCCAGCTTTATTAGCCCCAAGACTATTTGCTCTTGCTGAAGATGTAAATCTTAAAACTGGCAAAGGCTAAATAATTTGTTACTCAAACAGGAGTAAATCATGCATTTGTTGGGGACCATATTCAGCTGCAGATTAATACACATTTGGTGTGCTAGAGAAAATTTGAATTGACTCAGTAATCTACAGTCCCAATGATCATAAGCAGCAGTAATGAAAGAACCGAGTGCAGTGGTGGGATTCATCAATATTCAAAACTGTTGTTGTTTGTCTTTTCATGGGATTTCTTAACAGTACGAAGAATATCATCCAACATATTATTTTCAGTTTCAGCTGTGCAAAGGATTAAAACACAAAGAGCTTTTCTGCAACATTTTTGTTTCTATTAAATGCAGCAAGAGCGTCTCTTACAGAAATCCCCACCTCCAAAGGCCCCACAATACTGCCCACACTGTGTGGAAAGTGATCTCCAGGACGTGTAGTGCAATACACGACAGTAATGGCAACAGTAAAGACACTTAAATGAAAAACCAAAAACAGGTAGAAGGGGGTAAAAAACACTTGAAATGACAGTATGCAGGGAGAATAACATTTTGACTTCATAGAAATGACTCAGGCTTAAGAAAGAAGAGGAAAAGACAGACTCAAATGAGCAATTAAAAGGAGGAACTTAGTGCCAAAATAATCAAGCAAATTAGTCAAAACCTCACCCCAATCCTCTGGGCTGCATTGTGCCATTGTTTGGCCCCTGGTAATTAATTTAATCACTGGCTTGATCTAACACTTATGTTTGTCATTTTCAATACCCATAAATGCTAAATCACTGTCACAGCACTATGGATTCTTGTCCCTGACCATCTTGATATTATACGCTAGCATTTTTGAGAAATTACAAGTTTCCTCTACTGAAGCTATGTTGTGCTGGTTAAGAAATCCAGCTCAAAGCTTGAAATGTAAATGTAAAAATGGGGGAATGCCGCAAAAGTCTTGGCACAAAGGGGTGTGAACCTAAAACCAGCAACATGCACAGTGGAATTTAATGCAAGTCATAATTTAGTGTGCATGTAATTGCTGTGATTATGTGGTGATTGCGTTATGTAGATTACACACCTGTTACACCCCCCCCCCCCCCCGAAACACGCACAGGCAATTTGTATTTGACGGAGACAGAAATTATTGTCTGACTTTGATTCAGGTTTAGTTAAAGTTTCTTTGTAAAGGACTCAGGGAGGGGCGCTCAGAGCCTACAGGGTGTTTAAAAAAAGTACAGAATGAAAACATTCAGGCCTCCTGATTCTGCCTTACCCATAGCCCTATGAGATTGTACCTATATCTCACCAAGACTGAATTACAGTGAGTACAAAACAAGCTTAAACTCTTAAGATCACCAGCATTACAAGTACAGAGAAATGCAGCACATTAAAAAGGCATAATTCCTTGGACAGATGTTCTATAAATATGTGGAGGAACAGAGCAAAAGGAGAGAGGTAGTTAGGCTGTTTCTTCAGTGAGTTAAAACAGGGAGGAAGATGTAGGTGGGGGGCATGAGATACAGTACAGTGATTCACTGCTTTGCTGACCCTGTTTGGAGGAACTTCAGCATCCATTTCAACAATTCACCAACTATATGACCAGCTCCAAACTGGTCATACTTTAGTGCCAGTTTTCAGGAGTGTAAGTGTAATACTGTTCTCCATCTCCACATTATGATGGCTAGAGTAAAGTTGTCTCACTCAAAATTTTAAATCAACCAAGCTTTAAATAGTCAAACAGGGGGAGAGTTTCCAGTTAGTATCAGTCTGTTAACTCAGCTCAACTCATTCCCTCTGGTCCACCGCTGCCATCTTACAGGCTCAGTGTAATGGGGAGTATAAATCCCTGATCATACCGGAAAATGTCAAGAACTCCATGTCCATATGAATTAGGAGGTGGTGAAATGGCAATAGAGTGAATGCTTTGGGATTAGATGATATCTTAAGTTTTGTTTTTAGATGTTTCAAAGTTTTTTTTGACCCCAATGTATACCAGAAATAGGCAGGGCACTAACAGTCTTTGTTAAAAATTCAATTAAAAATGTTACCGGGCATACCCCGCCATGCCAAGACTTGACTTGTTACATTTCAAGCTTCAAAAATAGAATGACAACTAAAGATACATTTACCTGAATGACACAGCTATCTAGTGTAGTTTTAAACTGCAACCTGAAGTGAAGTGAGTGAGCTTCTAGTGCAGCCTCTCCTCTTAAAATGTTGAAATTACATGCAACACATTGCTCAGGTTGTGACCAAAAGGAGTGACATCAACAACTAAAACTTGTAACAGCAAACAAAGAGGAGGGTCTAATCAAACAGTATGAAAGTGCTGCAACAGAAAGAATGACTGTTGGTTTGTGTTGAACACATGGTTTGAAGGATATAACAGGACCCAAATGCAAACATGAGCCACAGCAGGTGGGTGCAGAGAACATATTTAATTTTGAAAAAAGCTAACTTACAGTTGCTATGTTAGGAAGACCAGGCAGATGCAAAAACAGAAAACCCAACTCTCACAAAAACTCAGGAACGGAGTGGAATACAAAACTCACAAAAACCCAGGTACTGAGCAAAAACACAAGACAACATCTAGGAACCAAACTGACAAAGAATGAGGGGAACGCAGAGACTTAAATATACAAGGAAGGCAGGGATAACTGGGAATGGGTGAAACATATCCAGGCAATGCAGACAATCACAAGAGGGAAAAAGACAGGAAGTAAAACACCCAAAGACACACAAGGTAGACATGACAAAATAAGACAGGAAATAAGTCTAAAGATTCACTTGTAACTCATGTGGCAGATCATGACAATAACTGCTGGACAGAAATTGAGACTTTTGAAATAGAGAAATGGAGCTTGACATGTCAGAGTTAGGTAACAGATACATTTTAAATATGAACTGTTAGATAATGTAACTCCCCAAGTGTCTGGGTTTAGTTGATGCTGGGGGATTTAACTCATGTAAATAACAAATACATGTTGGACAACTTAAACCTATAGTCACTGATATTTCAAAATAAACATACTGTGTCAGACTCTCTAAAAAGCACAGCCAGCACCAGCTCTGTACATTTACTGGGAAAATACCCACTGCGTGTTCTGCAGTGTACTTGGTCAACATTATGTGATCTGGAAAGAAAGAAATATAGGCATAGACAGTAGACAGGGAATGAAATGAACGTAGGAAAGAGAATATAGAAAGGAATATTAGAAAGATTAGATTGAACCAAATGAGACAAAACACAGATATGTGAGCACAGACAAAGAAAAAGAGATGGAGTATGCAAGTTCTGGGGATTTGCAGAACACTGTTTACTCTCTCTGCCGTAAGGGCATGATGAAATATTGAAATATTGAACCAGATATTTTGCATGGCCAACAGGCTTTCATCAGTCTGTTCCCTATAATGAGGCCAGAGTTAGTCCTCCTATGGTGCAATGAAGACAGGAGCACAAGACAGATAGAACTACACCAAGTATGGAGCTCTTACTGTACAAGCTCTATATGCTGTATATGATTTTGTGTATGAAGGAAACTGGTCTCTACACTGTTGAGATCTTTCTCCTAATAGCAAGTTGAGTTTCTTTCCAATATGGAAGCATTTTTTATCATCAATTATTCATGACTATGATCAAACCCACTCATTAGCTTAATTCCTTCACTTGACATTTTCCCGCCACAACCAAAACACCACCAAACGCGAAGCCATTGTATTGCGCATCTTTGGGTACACTACACCTGTCCACCCCCAGCACTCACCTTGTCCCACCAGGGCTGAATATGATAATAGTCATTGTGAATTCATTTGCAGGAGATGCATTCGCAGCCAATGGTGCATAATCACGTCTGATTACAGGCAGAGAGCAGTGGGGTCTGCTGGCGAGGGGATGGGACATTTGCATAATGTCCCAGAGCATGTAGCACAGGTGAAGAAGGCAGTCATTTAAAATGGACAGAGCTGCAGCTCACACCTTTGGAGTGCTGGATGCTGTGGTTGCAGGCTGCATAACAAGAAAGATGGATGAGACCTCATTAAGACCTCGCCTGCTTTGTGCTGGGTACCACAATAAATGAACCATTTTCTGTCATAACACAAATAATAATGCTTTGTCCCAACTCTCCACCTTAAACCCTCCCTCTTGTTTCAGAGCTGGCCTCAGTTCGGAGAGTCCCTCTCGAAAAAGAGTTACAGCTGATAGTTATAAAATTATGTGTACACCTCATTATAAGACAACAGAAAAACAGACAGTCTCATAATCAGGTGGAGGGCAATCTTTTTCAGTGGGCTGCATATAATCTAATGTTACATATCAGGCATTCATTTTTTGAGCTATTCAGTAGCCTGCAAATGACATGATTAGCCTCAATGTCAGGTGCTTTGGTGAGACATCTCTTACAATCTCAATGAAAGGACAAAAAGAATAAAGCTGGACATTATGCATTAACTTGTTCCTTAAAGTAAGAGTTGTTCTCTGTAAAAATAAGGTCTGAAGCTCTTAGCCACTACAAAAACAGGAATATGCTAACAGTCTCTTCAAAGTTTGTTAGAAGCATTGCATCTTTGCCTACATTCTTGACACACTGCCGCATGGGTAGCAATCTTTGATTTAACTCAGAGTGCAGTTTGTTGCAGTAGTATAAACAAGATGGGATAAAAGTGCGGATAACTGTTTGAGCTGCAAAAACACAACTATCCAGTTTACTTGAAAACGAGGTTAGATGTGAATGTTTATCAGCCAGCTCAGCAAAGCGCATCATACACATACACATCCATATGTGTGTTTAAGGGGCAAAAAAGATGGCTTGTTGACTGGCTAGTTTTAAGGTGCTTGCTACTGGTGGGTGAAGACTAGTTTATTGTTGTGTGGATACACTGACTTCCCTGTTTGGACTGGCATATGGGCGGGGGGGGGGGGGCATTTATTATACACGTACACTATATAAAACACAGTCCCAGGACATGCATACAGCAGGCCTGTACTGTACTGGAGATGTACTGGGCTTCTAAAAATTTTGTGGATTGTTTGACCTGTCCCCGGCCCACCATCTATGTGGTGTCCTGGTGGGATTGGTGGGATCTGATTAGTGACATATTCCACTGTATCACGTAGACTACACCACTGCTTGCTGCATGTGCACTACAAAGTGGTTGATGGTATGTTTACAAATGACGTTACCAGAGAAAGCATGATACAGAAATGGGGTTGAAATAGAAACTAAAGATGAAGAGGCATTTTCTACAGCTACAGAGAAAGTGATGTTTGCCAGATAAGAATGGAAACAGTGGTCTCTATGTTCTGCACAGCTCTGAAACTGAAACTGCTGAATTATTGCTTCGGGAGGGGCTAGAACAGCTGTGTCGAACTGGGAACACTACAATTTTCTCCAAACCAGTGAAAAATTCCAGTGAAGATATGACGAACTCAATGCTCTTCTAACTGTTGTGGACCAGCTTTGCATACAGAAAATCATCCAGTAGCCTGGAGAAAAAGTATATGACATCAACAAATGTCAATTCAGAGGGAAGTTAGTTATGTTTTCTGTGTGATTTGCAGGATAAATAACAAAAACAATAATGATATGGGTTACTTTACTTACTTAAAAAGTCTGCCTTGAGTGCAGTGTCAGCCAAATGTAAAAAAAAAAAAAAAAAAAAGTAAGCTATAGTAAGGGAGAACTTCTGCTTTTATAGTATAGCAGTGATTGATGGTTTGATATCTCAACTGAATCAAAAAAACACAAGCATCATGGGGCCATTAGTATACAATCTTCCCTCCTGTTCTTCAGCCCTGTGGCACTAACAACTTTCAGGATTTGTGAGTGCAATAAAGAGACCATAGATTCAAGGTAATTTGCTCCACAATGAGGTGAGACCCAGAGCACTCGCGGAAGGCTTGCTACAATGCCAGAGCAGTTAACCTATTCATCGGTCAAAACAAACAAGCCTCACCGTCAACTTTTATCAGCCCTTTATTTCATAACCTTGGCGCAGATATGAGAGCCTCTCTGAGTGGTTTATAAGAACCATGTTGAATGCTGGGAGATGGTAGCCCGCCTGAGCAGCAATCGCTCTGATCTACAGCAATCTATCGATCCAGCAAGCTTGTCCAATCAATACAAAAGAAGAGAAGAGCGGAAACAACATTAGAGGAGAAAATAGCCTATTGAAAGAGGCTGGAGAGCCGGTGAGGGGGGCTACATACACATTTTGATAAGACAGGTACTGTATGTGGATTCTGCAAGCACACACACTGGGCTAGATGAAACCAAATGCATTTTTCAACTGAGACCAAAGAAAAGCTCTGTATTATTTCCTTGGGAGTGCCAGGAATGTAATGAGAAAACTAGGAGAGAGGAAAAAAGAATCAGTGGCTGGTTGGGATGAGATATGAGATGAGGCAATGAAGCATAACCTACACACTGCGATTGAGTCGTCTATGTGAGGTGGACATGCACAAATACGTTACTGCAGCAGCTGGAATAAATCAGATGTCAGCTCTGCATGCAGATCTCTGCATATTGGGCAATAGAATGACCGAGAGGATAAAAAGACTGTAATTGTAACATCACAGGTTTGACCCACGCAAACAAACCAGTTTCCACAAATAGTCATGTGTTCTGTCAGTGTAACTCTGAGCTAGAAACAGATGCCCTTCCTCTTCATTCCCTGTCCATCTCTCTGGAAAGGAGCATTGTCTTGTGCCTCAATTGTGACAGACAGCACACTGAACATGGATGAGATATTAAACCAGTGTAATGAAACAGGTAGAGAGATTTCTTTGCTTCCACAGACAGGGCAGTCACATACAGAAGGGATGAGCTGAGGAGCAGAAGCTTGTGAATAAAGCTTTTAATACGTACAGCAACTTGCATCATTACATGCTTGATATCATGGTTGTTTAACTGTGGATGTTAAAGGCAGTGGCAAAAAAAAATCACACAACTGTGCCATTTACTTGTAACTTTATATATAACTATATAATTATCTTAAGAACGTTAGAATTTCACCATGGAGAAAAAAGCTGATTTCTTCTCTTCCTTGACTATACTGTGCTTTAATATGATTTAGTTCGACTTCATCCCAACAGCTGTTTTAAAAAAGTGGCTTTAGGTCACGCTTGTCTGATTCAAATTAGAAGACGTAAAGATTTGTTTAAAAAGGAAGACATCTTTCTAATACTATCCACTGGCACCTCTGTCATTATAGTTTCTCATCATGCAATTGCCACATGATAGGAAAATTGAGATTAACAAGGAAAATATTTAAGGTGCAAAAGTCTGAAAAACAAGAAAGCGCTGACCTTTCGCCTGAACGGATTGGCAGCTTCAGGAGAACTTTCTCAACTAGGTAATTTCAGACTGACACTGTGGGCCTCCCCTCTGACAAATGACAAGACAACTTCACCCTATTTTTCTGAGATATATTTGTTTACATTTTGAGAAAATGCCCCCCCCCACATACACACACACACACACACACACCTCAGAGGTAATATACAGCCAAAAAGTCTTGACTTGTTGCCTCCCCAGTGACAGTAGTTCACCATCCCATTATCCCCGTGCAGCATGTCACTAAGTATCATTTACTTCTCAAGCTCACACAAACATCACCAGATAAGACCAGGTCTTATGTCTGTTGTTGCTGTATTGGGATGGATGGAGGGTGAAAAGCTTACCCACTTCCTTGCACACCCCTACCCATCAGCTCAACTTAATCAGTGGCCAGAATCTGATCCTCCTATGACTATGAGATGCAGCTTTTACCTGTCGCAGGCTATTTAACAACCAATGCCTCGTCTTACTCTAAAGATTAGGTGCTACCTGTTGGTAAAGCCTTTATTCATAACTGTTCGATTCATCTTCCCACAGTTGGTGAAAATCATTAGTGACTGTATATGGAAGAAAAAGAGCAGCTACGCCCCTCCTGCTGATTCACTTCCTGTTCTGTAAAATGGGAGCTGGTTCTCTCACCATTCCCCAGCTTTAAATGTGTTATCAATAATCACAGAGCTCAGTAGCACAAATAACAAGTTTAAAAAGAGCACTCTTGCAAGACATTGTGAGCTGTCCCCCGCTAAAGCCTGAATAATTGAAGTTGATATATAATTAATACGGCCATGCCTAAAATCCTAACAAAGAATCCTCTCTACATATCACACTGATGCTGAGAATCTGTGGAGCTGGCACACTAAGGCAATGAACTGTAAAATCCTATCCAACATGCTTTCTGTCTGGGAGGTCGGTGTCATTTCCAATTTCTCCGTATTCCTCTCTCTGTGGCAACCAGCGCTGTATGCAAGAGTCTGCATTCACACATGGTGACAAGTTCACCACTGAGAAATTATTAGAAGAATTTATTTCAGACTGCGTTATTTAGAAAATAAATCAACACTTATTCAAAAGCAGGAAAATTAAAATAAAGTGCTTTTTTACTATGATGGATAATAGTTCTTTAAGTCCTTGGTCGGCAAAATTAAAATAATACTATGTTTATTAAACTGAAAGGATACTCCATCTTTCAGAGACAAAAGATGGAGTATGCAGTGAACTGCTTTCCCCAAAAATCAATGCATCACATTTTAGGGAAATATAAATATGAAAAACATAGCTTGGAAGGATACATACACAGTTGCATACAATAATAAACTGTTTTTGTTGGGGTTTTTTTACATCAGTAAGGCAATAATATGCATTATAATATAAATTTTCTCCATTAAATGTGTATTCTATTTTTCTTTGTAAAGCACTCAGAAGTTTGTTTCCTGTTGAAAGTGAAGTTGTCCCTGACATGCAGTTTAGTGACAACTCACATCCAGAGCAGTACATAGTGACTGTGGGCAGGGAGTGAGAATATTAGTGTTTAACTCAGTGACACACTGCTCTTAATTGACTCACATTACCTCAGAGGAAGACTCTCTGGTTTCAAAGTGGTGTCTCTCACCAAGCGCTCTTGGTGCAACAAGTCATTTTACATGCTGTCCCGGTAGGTGCACTGTAAAACACATAGTAAAGTTCAAATTTCACCTCTTCCAATAATTACATTTTTTTCTGAATTTAAATTTTTTTAAATGCTCTAAAACCTTTTTTCTATTTGACATTTTTATCCTCTTTCACAAAATAATACTGAGCCTGAAAATGTCTCCCATAAACTCTTAAAATATTACATATGAATCTACAGCAATTAGCTTTCATTTGCTGATGAGGGCCTCCATATTTTACATTGATGGGAAGAGTGGAGATGCAAAACAGGCAATTGTATGAGGAGCTCATTACACTACTAAGAGTTTCTCCACATCTAAATCATGTCACTGACGCGTCTAATAGGGTCCAAATAAAGTCAGCTCATTTATGTAGCAGTTAATGTGTTCAGCAAAACTCCACTTGTAGGCCTGTGTTTATAGCCATTATGCTATTCAAGACAATGTTTCTCATTTTTCAACATGCTATGGGGAAAATCCTCTTCACTGCAGTTAACTGGAGTCTGTGGAATAAAGAAGAGCTGCAGTTCTGAGTACATCTCAACATGAGTTAGGAAAAAAATATTGGCGGTAACTATTTATTGAGAGGATAAGGCATTAAACACATTTGCATAATCTGAGCGGTGCTTCAGTTGGACCGCAACGACATTAACTCATATGGCCCTAATTTCACTCTCGCCATTTCTCTGCTAACAGAGGAGCAGCAAAAAATCAACTATTTATCTCTTTCACATTTATTAGAATGACTGCATCCACTGAGCTGCCACTGTTCATTTGGAGTGCATGTCTTCTGAGAGCGATATCATATGTTGTTTTATGAGTGTGTTAAAAACAAGTGGCCATGAAAAACCCCAGACACACTGTAAAGGCTTCCTTTTAGAAAAGGTGAGACAAGGCCCCGAGGAGTGCTGGTGTTCTCACAGGGGTGTCCTAATGTCATAAAGACATAAAACAACATCTTCCGGAAATGCAAGGTGTACAGGGGCTGAAAAGAAAGCACTCTTGGTGACCAATGGACTGCATATTTTTGTATGTACATTTCTTCAGGAGGTTCACTGTTGTTTTCAAGAGAGATAGAGATGCATCTCAATGTATTTGTTTGTTTGTTTGTATTATTTGTGTGATCAAAAGTCACTGTCTTCAAAAAAATGATGACGACTTGGTGACTGAAAGACACACACGTCACAGGAATGTAGCCCTGACATACTGCTGGCCTACCGGTGCTTCTAACACAACAAACAAATGATACGGTGGTGGTCCTCACTGTTGCATAACATAATGTGCCTTTGCACATGGTTGGTGTGTGTGGCTGGTGGGAGGCACAACAGTTCTTACAAGACTGTGCGTCGTGCCCACTGCAACCCTCCACAAATAGTCATGCGCTTCAGGTTAGTGTTTGTCAAATAAAAGAACAAACTCAAACATTTACCACAGTGCCAGTTGGCTAGCTTAGCCACTAAATCTGCGGAGCGTCTGTTGCCAGTTAGGCACTGCAATGGGCATTAAATGAACAGAAGTGAAAACTTCTCTTGACTTTTTGCCCTCCAGAGAGAAATATCTGGGGCTTTAGCTCGCTCGATGTTCAACTTTATTCACCAGCCACTGGTTTACTTTGGCTTTCTACCATTTCATGCTGGGCAGCATTTAAATGGGCAGTTGATTAGATTCGTACAACCCTAACTCCTTTGTGCAGCCAGAAAACCCAGAGCAGAGAGGCTTAAAGAAACTGTCAAAGACCTCCACTGTAAAAAAAAACAACTTGGTTTTTAGTAGGGTTTCTTTTGAATACTAAATGTAGTATTTCTTATACTGTATTTCTTTTATTCTTTGTCTAGATTTAACTGCTTAGGTGAGTATATTTAAATGCTTCATAATATCTGCTAAACATCAGCATGTTGTGTGTGTCACTGTGAACATGTGATCATGCTATCAACATGTACAGCCCAACAGAGCCACTAGCATGTCTATACAACTGTTTCAAAGAAAAGTCCCTCAAGTGTAAAATCTTATGCACATGAGGACAAAGTCAAATATACAATGTTAAAATCACACAGTATATGCAGAGTTTATACATACATCTACATAGTTTTACCAGGTATTTTTTGGTCTCTGTCCCCTATAAAAATTGCTTTCAAGATTTATTTAATACAAGTTGTTTCTGTTTGTCCCTCTGCTTTTGCTATTGAAAGCCAAAAAAGAAATGGCCTTGTAACATGTCAAGATAAAAGACACCAGAGTGCTGTGTCATTACCATTTGTCTGAGCTTGGTAACATTTAAAAAAAAACCTTTGATACAAGATAGCTGAAATATATATACAGTACATGATGGCGTTCGACAGTGGTGAGTGTGGCACAGTTATCACCATTGGGTTGGAGATCAAACAGCAGACACTTTTTCAGAGGCACATTAAATCACATATGTCACTTTGAGAGGAGACCTTTCTCTTCCATCCTCACTTTTGGAGCTTTTTGATACAAAAAAGAAAGAAATGGTCCAACTGAAGAAGCAATTTTATCTCACACTGGTACTCCTCACCTCCTTTTCCCCAAATGAGTTAAACAAACCTGACGTGAGATGTGATGATTTTTCTTCTTTCTAACTTGGTGGCTAATATCAAGTTGGGGTCAAATGACAATTGCGAGAGATTTCTGTGTCATTCAGTTAGAAAAAAACAACTTTCGAAATGGGTTCATGTGCCCTGGAGGGAGGTGAAATCATTACACTTCAAGGCCTGACATCTTTCCCTTACCCTTCCCATTTAGGAAAAAATATGACTTTTTAAGACTCAATTTCTTCCTCAGTAACTTCTCCCTGGGTTTCTTCCTCATCCTCTTCACAGCCTACCCCCCGCCTCCACATCCGCAACCCCCCTCTCCCCCTCCACCCCTCTTCTACCTCCATGCAGCTTTACACTCCATAGAGCCCCAACCCTTGGGGCCCAGTGCTCCATGCTCATCCATCATTCTGAAAGGGGGAAAAGGGAGATTCACGTTTCCTTAGGGCGGGAGCCATGGCTGCTGCTGTCAGCCAATGGTGATTGATGGGCGGGGTTACGACAGGGCACCTGGGCCAATGCACACATCTTATCCAGCGAGCATGTTGGCTCCTCAGCACCAGCTGGGCACCACTATTCCCTGTACAGTAGGGACAGTCTGGAGCAGAATATGTAGCGAGCTGATCAAATCACCTATAGGAACAGCTTGAGGTGAAAGATCTCTGTCAGAGACAGATTCTTGTTAACAGCAGTTTCAAGGCAGCAGACATGACGGTAGGAGTGGGGGAGTTGTGCAGACACCCACCACTGGGAGGATGACACAAACACAGACACTGATGCTGCTGTTGCAATACAGTAACCAAGCAACAGGAAACCTCACACACTGACCACTGACACATAGTAATAGAAATATGGGTTAGCATCTCACTCTCTCTGTTCTCTCTATCTCTCCTTCTCCCTGTTTTTTTCCTGTCAGACCCTGTAGCCGGGACTCTCTTCCAGACTCAGAAAACAGCTGAAGAGAGCCTCCTCTGCAGCTCTCTCTTCCTCCACCTACTCCTTCTCTGCAGTGTTATAAACCTCCTCTCTCGTCTGGATCCTGTACCTCCCTCTCCTCTTTCTCTGTAGTGTTCCACACCCGTCCTCCTTCTCTACAGAGACTCACACCATCTTTTGCACTGATTTCTTCCCTCCAGCTCTTCAAATCTCCCATTTTCTGCAGTTCTCTTCTTCCATTTTGTACCTCCTGCATGAGTTTATGCCCTCCTCTGTTGCAGCACTCCCCACCTACTTGTTGTCCTCCTCTTTTGGTCTCTACAACACTAATCGCATTCCCTGCACCACCATATTATCCTCCACCACTACAGGGCTCTGCACCTCCTCGTCCATCTTCATAGAATTCACCTTCTCCTTCACCTCCTCCTCTGAGACTCCTGCCACTGCAGCAGACAGGTGTGCATTTCACACGCTATTTGTTTCCCTGTTTTGTCATTCTACTGAGCTCCAGCGGTCATCATTAATAACCCCAGTCCCTCTCGCTGCCTGTTTCTGTGTCTCCAGGCTGCTGTTTCCTCCAGCCTGTTGGCAGCGCTGCCAGGCTCAGAGCCTCCGCTACACAGAGAGGTGAAGGAGTTAGATCAGACCAGACACACAGGTAGCGAAATCCAGACAGCAAGCTGAACAGCAACACAACAAGCAAAGGGAGCTTTCACAATCCAAAAGGAGATAATGGCGGCCTCACATAGAGAACACAACAAATTAAAATCTATGTGCGATGTAGGGGTGTAACAATAAATGATATTGTATCACACTGTTCTACAAACTTCTGTTCAACTGCTGAATACATCTTGTGAATTGAACAGTTTGCCAGGTGTTTTGTTAGAAATTTGTTGAACAATATGGTAGGTTATTGTCTTTAAGATTGTTTTTGTTGTGATATGATATGCTGCTTCTTATAAACCAGATTGAATGAGTCAGCCAAAACTCCAACTTAATTTAGAAGTCGTGTTGTACTTTTATGAAGCTGAAAGCAATGAAATGATAAAGAAAGTTGTAGGGCAGATATTGCAGCATTCCCTATTTTTGCTGGATTGACCTGCACACCCACATAACAGGACTAATAAATCAATTTGTAAATTCCGTGAAAAGTTTAAACCATAAATATCACCACATTAGACTAGTACTACACACAGATGCCCCAGACAGTGGACATGGTTAATGGTGTATGTGTTGTGTCCATATTTTTTTTAATTTGACAATAGAAGCTTGTTTTCAAATTCATTCATGGGGGGATTTATATCAAATTTAAGACGTAAATGATATGTGTAAGCATAAGTTGATGATATCACAAAAAGTGGTCCAGTCTGCAGCTTACACGTGTGATGAGGAAATTTGAAGCCTTCAGAGGAGAAGAAAGTAGTAGACATCTTTTGTCCAGTAGTTAAACTTGTGAAAAGAAAAAGAAGAATTTGGAATTTAAATTCATTGAGAACTTCATTGTTTTTAGCAATGGGAAGAACATTGAGTCTATATTTAGCAGGCTTCTTCTGACAACACTAGTGGCAGATTATATAAACTGTTCCTTATTAACATTATTCTCAGCCAAAGTCTGTCAGTGTAACTGTAAATAATATAGTCTGCCATGTCGTTATGCTTGTCAAATTATTGTTTTAATAAGGCCTATTAAATAGTAATGTATTACAAGATCTAGTATTTGGATTAAGTAGCTGATGAAAAATAAACTGCTTCACCTGTTGTTTCAAAACGTTTTATATATTCTGCTGCCCATCTTTTTTTCAGGTTGTAGCTAAATGTACTCAACATTAACTCAGAACTTTAGTGTTTCTGCCTTCTCAGCCAACAAAAGCTGATTATATTTTATTGAGTTTTAGTTCAACTTTATTACTTGCAAATGTTGCTGTTATTCTTCCCTTGATTTAAATGTGTGTGTGTGTGTGTGTGTGTGTGTGTGTGTGTGTGTGTTTCTATGTTAGCCCAATAATGGACTGACAGGTCATTGAGAGTGCTTTTATTTTCTCCAAACTATGTGCAGTGGGACAGTATGTCATCAATAGTGTGGTCTAACACTGTGATTTACTGCCACCCTTTGATTGACTCTTAATATCATTTCCTTCACTGACCAGCTGTTCTCCTATGGCCATGGAAACAAATACAATCAAACATCCTTAGTAGTTTATTGAATGTATCATATATTCCATATGTGGGGGATCTTTTCCCTTTCAAGGGCCATTTACATTTTTTACCACATCTTTTGAAGGCAATACTAATTATACACATACACATATTTCACACTATCCTCTAATACGATGGTAGGAACTGGTTTTCTTTGGTGAGGCCTCTGATGTCAGGTGGTAGCGATGATGATGATGGTGGTGATGGCTTTTTCCTTCATTTTGATATACAGACACACTGGCTTTTAGCTCAACACAAAAAAATATTTTGACCATGTTTCATGGATTTTCTTGATAGTCACCATGATGCATGTCAGACACAAAGCCAGAATAGACCACCACCACTATTTTATGTTGTCCTCTTTTAACACATGAAAAATAATTGCTGTCATTTAAGGGTTTTTGCATTTCTGTTGTTGTTTTTTGTACCAGCATATGGCACAGAGGCCAGACAACGCCTACCCCTGATATGTTCACATACGGACATTAAGTTCCTTTCAGGAGAGGCTTTTATGATGCTCTGGACTATTACATCATGGCATTTTTAAAGTTTAAAAGGAAGGAGAAGTGCTTTTCTGATTGGTGATAACTGAAGCCAGATCCACAGATAATTTATTTCTCAAAATCCAACCTAATTTCCAGCTGCACTGTTTGCCCCTGGCCTTAAAATGACTGAAAACCAGTCGCCACACCCTGTGCACTCACATCCTGTGCCACTGAATCACAGAAACAGAGCCTACAGTCAGATATGGAGGAAATGCATCCCCTTCTTTTATCATCTGTTTTATGACAGCAGTCCTTCTTCACAGTTAAACTGCACTCAAGCAGGGTCATATGTTTTTTCCTCCTTCCCTCATTTTTTTTCATCACTCCCTGAAGCTTTCCTTCTTTTTCTTTCCTTCCTGCTCCTTTCACTTCCTCTATCCCACTAATATCGAATCCATCCTCCATGTCTGCTTTCTTCTTTTTTCTCCTTTCTTTCACTTCTCTTTCCCAACACCCTCATTCTCTTTATCTATTCTTTCCTTCCTCACTATATGCTCACAGTCTGGTTCAGTGAGGTCATGAAAGGATCTCTGTCCCTTGGCCTCTGTGAGGCAGTGTCCGGTCGGTGTAATTATGATGGATGGAGTAATTTCCAGAGGCGCCTTTCGCCAAGAGGGTTGAGCCCACCATGCTTTCTCTCAGCTTTAATGACTTTTTAATAGAGCTCTCTCCCAAACCTACATCACAGAGTGCCAGTGAGAGTCACCGACAAATCACTGCTGTTAAAGCAGGTAATGGCACAGCAGGACATGGGTGGTCTGGGCTCTTTAAAAGCAACTGCACCCTTAGGTAACAGCAGCTGTTTGGTTCTCTGTTACTGAGTCCACACTCAGTTGGAAGCCTCAACTCACGAGCGACTTGCCTGAGGAACTTAATCTGCAAGTTCTGTAAAAACTTTATAAAATTAAAATTAAAAGCAGGGAAAAATGGGAATTAAAAATGTCCTAGTTTTAAGAAAGCATCTCAACCTTAAGTCATTTCCATCATTAGGTATTGTACTTCACAATCTTGAGGTCTAGTAGTAATGAGCTTACATGTATCAATAAAAGGTTCATCGAGAAATAAAACACACTGCTGATGAAGGCAATCTAGTCTATAGAGCACGTTGCTTTGCTCTACAGGATCTGAAGTTATGAATGAATAACTGGATGGGAGATAAGTAAACAACTGGGGACACCATCCATATCATAATATTCTGTGGGATATGGGTATGTCTGTACATTGTTGTATTTCACTGGATCTTTTGTGCAGTTGAAACAAATATTTTATAATCCACACAGAACTTGAAATATCTACTATAGGTAGCATTCTCAGCATTAGAAATGAAATGCAGATACTACTATAATCATGTCGGTGGTTCTGGAAATCAACCTGCTTCTTTTATGTCACCATTGAGGAAACTGTCATCTGCAAAGAAAAGCGCTTGTCAAGAAGACATAATACCATTAATATAAATGTAAATTATGATGTGGTCATCAGAAGCAATGTGTCAGTAATCACCAGCAACAACAATAAGATGAGTTTGAACAGAGCAATATCAGGTCATTTGTCATCCAGCACAACTGCAGTGTCTGTGGCTCATATCACAATATTCACTGTTATTGAGATGATATTGGATCTTGTCACTAACCTGTTCTTGTACTCTGTGGGAGACAGCAGGGTGGCCTGGTAATATGATACAGAGCTTTCAGCAACTGTTTGTCCTTTGTTTCAGTACTCAGAGAGCCAACAGGTTTGTAGGTAAACTACCCCAGTGCCGGTTACTGAACATCTACCTTGTCACTCCTGATAGATTCCTTCAATATAAATGTAAAAAATGTCAATGCACTGCATTGCTGACTAATGCTTCTGTTAGAGGAGCCTTTGAGACTCTGTAATTGTATAGACTGGATTAGACTCAGGCTGCAACATCAGCTCTTTTGTCCAGAGGCCAAAATAACAATTTACAAAAACTCTCTATACAGTTTTCTTGTACTTTTTTTTATTACTTTTACAGTGCTTAGAAGTTATTTGTTTCACTTTTATGTTATATCTATTTTGATATGCAACTACATCTGAATTTACATCATCAACTATATTTCAATAACTAATCATAAGCAATAAATTTTACCTGTAATATAAACTCAGTGTGACTTTTGAGACTAACAATAATAACCATGGTGAAAGCCCTGAATGAAAAGAGAGAAACGTAGCTGTAACATAAATGTTGTTAATTTACTGTGATATACATTCCCATAGCATTAACTTTCAGAGTGCAACACCTCAATCATAGTCACCCCTCTGTTACTTTGAGTTTTATTTTGTGTATATGAATGCACAGAAGGGGGTGTTCTTAATCTAAAATGTGGTGTTAAGTTGTTCTTTACGATACAGCTGCTGAGCTGAGTTTGTATTGCTAAAAAATTAACAGGCACAGATCAGAAACCAGAGAGCTTATGATTAAATAAAAACAGTACTTTATGAAATAAAATGGAAATCAAAATTAAAATCTGCTTGTTACAAAAGCATGTTTTTTAGTTGTTTACTGAAAAACCTATATATGTGGTATAAACAGTATATAAGATGCGTGTATGTCAAGAAAATATGGGTCTTGCTCTAGGACACTTCAATATGAAATGAGGAGGTGTACATACTTTTTTAGAGGGCTTACCTGCAAAGTCAGTACAGCCATTGGTTGTCACTGCTTTCGGACTGTTCAGGCAGCATGTACAAACAGCGCTAAAATAAAGGGTGAATAAAGGGGGAGATTTCGAAGGACTTACCCAGCCGACCTGTCCGGGAGCTGCCCTGTGGAGCCTTGATTCATTAGGTTGAGGGTGAAAGACCTACAGTAAATGCTGGGCCTCTAAGCTTGCGATTCCCCAGGGTTTCCCTTTACCAGGTTCAGAGCATGAAAAATTACCAAGACTGCCAGCAGAAATATAAAATCAGATTATTTATATAATTGCTAACAAGCTACCAAAAACCCAAATCTGAAAGCTTGTCAGTAATTTTTTTTCGCTGCACAATAGCATCCTTGATACCTTACATGAGAAAAAAAGAAAACTTATCAGATACTTGAAATCTGGACTGTGGACTTTGACTTTAGTGCAAAGCAGTGTATAATAAAATCAGATTTTTTTTTTTCATGACACTTCATTTGCCAGACTCATAAGTTATCTTAGGATGTACTTACTACACTGTAAGCCGTCAGTTGTCTGGGTGTAACCTCATCCTGAGGTCTTCTTGCGGAAAATATACAGTCATTTCATCTTCCTCTTGTTCTTGTTCATCTTCTTCTTGTCCTCCTCTCCGACTGAACAGTGTACAGTGGAAATGCGTCACTTTGCCTCTATATTTTCAGTGACTGCTCTCATTTTGGTAGCCTCAGCCTTATCTGGGCTGATATATTGCGTCTTAAATTGTGGATTACCCAGCACTGCAACACCAAGGGGGTTGTATTTTTGTTGGGTATGCTATAACTGATATCTTTGTGCTGTTCTTCAGATGTGGATTGCCCACTGAAGTTTTTAGAATCTCACTGAGTTATAAAGTGAAGGAGTTGTGGTTTGAGCTTGGACATTTAGGTATGATTCACCAGAGGGTCAAACAGTGAACTCCAGTAGTGGGTTTAAGGCCTCTTTCAGACTAGTGCATCAAGTGGCTGGTTTTCTTGTCAACACTGAGTGAGATGACCTTGCGTTTCTTCAGCATCGTCTTTTGATGGTTGCCATGTGGAGCAAGCAGTAAGTAAAAGGAGTATACCATTTCTGTTCCTCGACATCAGCAGCTTATTTCGTCGTCATCTTTGTCTGCTCTTTCAGAACGAAAGGTACATTAAAGTGTGGAACAACATAAAGTCAAAATAAGTAAAATAAAACATTTCAATGATGGTATAATTTTAGATAAATACATTTGTCTCCTGGATTGTGTTTAGCTTTTAAACACTGCATTATCCTTTTTCACACGATACTGTATTGAATTGTATTACCATTTTTATTGTTACTCTACATTTGGCAACAAGGCAATGAAACAGTAAGACAGAGGATCACTTACTGGCTGCTGAGTACAGCTGCTGCCTGAAGCTCTGCAGTTGGGTCCAGTTGTTTAGTTAAATGTCCTTCACCATATTTGTCCTACAGTCAGCTGCCATGCAGACTTGTCTGTCTTGAATCAGCCCCCAGGATGCCAGTGGCTCAGTTAGGTCTTGGGCAACAACCTTGCCTGTACTGCCTTCAGGGACATAAGTAAGCATTTATTCTGAGGACTAGTCGATGGTGACACTCGTGTATGGCTGGCCTAGTCTATGGGCTGACCACAGATTTGAGGTGGTGGCGGTGGTGAAGGACTGTCCAGTTTTGATCCCTGTTTTGACAGGTTTCAGGAACATAGGAACCCAAATGCAGACAGGAGGCAGGCAAGAAGGGATGTTAAGTGAAGGGTGTATTAACAAAAAGGCCGCAGAGTCCAGCCAAAAGTCCATACAAAAAGAACAAAAGACAGAAGTACACTGTGAAAATGAAAAACCCATTCAATAAACTCAAGAAAGCAGAAAACCCTTACTTGTAAAAATGTAGGTGCTCAGGAAACACAAGCCTAACATAGCAAACCAACAAAGACAAAGGGATGGGCAAAGACTGTGATACGAAAGGGAGGCAGGGATAATGAGACACACGTGGAACACATTAGAGCAAGGCATAATAATAATAATAAGATAATTACCAAAATAAAACAAGAAACACTCAGTATGGGGGGCAAACCCTGACATTTCTTTCCAAAATTTGCAGGATGAAAATAAATGGTTTTTGGACAGAAAGCTCATATCTCAGTTATTTTCAACAACTTTTTGGTTCTCTCATTTCCTACTGTGCGTTTTTGTGTTTTTTGTGTGTGTTCCGGTTCAGCCCTGGTGATCTATTACAGAATGCTTGGCTTTCACAAAATATTTGGTGTTCAGCCAGAAGGACTGTTACTGTTGAGTCCTGCAGTCTGGGCTTGCCATTATTGTTAATAGTTTATGCCTCCAGAAAGTTTTCAAAGTCGCTTAAAATCTTGGGATGGCACACATGAACCAAAAGCCACAATTTTTCAGGAATTCTGTTATACAGTTGTCGTTTACTGTATAAGCCATATAACTATTTCAGTGTGAGATGAATCACATACTGAGATATGATGGTTTCTTATTTTACAGTTAGTACAAATAATCATCTGATGTACACAAAGTAATACTGGTACAGTGAACATTTCTTGTGGTTTCTGTGGCTGACAAAAGGGAAATGTGTGTATGTGTGTGTTTTTCTCTGCATTTCACAAGTTAGCTCTTGGTCGCATCCACAATTGATAATTTTAGGTTGGTATCATGACCGGTAGTTTTGCAATCATTTGTTTGTTTAGAAAGATTATTTATTCATTTTTATTTTTATTTTTTTTATTTATGGCTCTTTTAATTAATGGTTAGGTCAGTTTCAATTCTTATATCCCAGCAACACATCATTATTGTATATATATTTAAAAGTAATTTAATGTAGGTTGATATGTGCTCTTATCCAGCATGGTGACTGGACCTTTCGAGACTTTTTCATGGTACAATTTTAAGGCAGACATTTACGTCAAGACCTGTCTGTTACTCAGCCAGACAGAGCCCAGGAACTGTCTTGTACTGAAAGATTAGTGGGTTAAGTCATATAACTTTACCCCTGGACACTGGACGGTGGCTCAGTATTTATGCCATATCAATACTGAACTGAATTCTCTCATTTTACATTGAATATTTTTTATGAGAGACAATGGTACAGTATATTGTTTCTATTGTTCACTTTCACATTTACTCTTTTTGTATTAAAAAATAGCAGTGGTTGCAGACCAGTGTTCCCTACCTCTTCTGTGTTTTTCTTCACCTCTATTGTTTGTGTCCCTCCATCAGCATTCTCCTCCACTTCCTTCACACCATACTCTCCTCTTCCACAGAGTTCCTCCACCACCTCCTCCTCCTCCTCCTCCTCCTTGGCCTATACATTGCAGGCTTTACTGTGTCACCATCCTCCCCTTGACATAAATATCTCATGAATGCATTTCTGTCTTGTCGCCTGCACTGACACACAAATAAACCGCAGCCATTAACTCATGCCCAACTTAAAAGTGGAGATGGGCTTTAAAAACACGCAAAACCTCCCCAAACCTCTTTGTGGTCAAGAGCCCACAGTGAACCGAGACAGGAAAGAGGCTGGTCAGCGAATTGTCTCGGCCCTCCACCTCCTCTCTGCATTAGGCCTCACCACCACAGTGCTGAGTTGTGGACTTGGAGCTTGTAAAGAGGTTTAGGTGCAAACAAACAGCCCATTTAGTAGCATCTCTCCTCCATTTAGGCCGTCATTATGGCCCTCAAGGCCCTGGCTCAGCACTGAATTATGAATTAAGTTGTCAGGAGAGCCTCTGCTTATGAGCTGAGGGGGTCATTTAAATTTAATTTGAGAAGGGATTCTGTTAAGAATGTATGCTCAGCAACCTCCTGTGGAACTTCTCCATCAGAGTGAAGATGGGTAAGTACTGACAAGGGCAAATGAAATAAAAATGGCTGGAAAGGCATTGACTAGCTATAATAATGCATAGTGTATGATGGGATGAAAGCTACAAGACACTGACATCACCAGACACCATATTTGAAATCGTTATCAAAGCCAGAGTAAATGCCTGGAGTTGATCTTTTTTGTAGCCAGGCTGTATTCGCTGGCAGATGTCTTGCATGAGGTGTTGCCTCGCTTCGAGCATTTCAAGTTCTGCTGAGCTGAAAGTAACTTACCAGTCCCACCAGGATCTTGTGGAGTGTTTCTATGATTATTGCTGCCCAGAATGAGGGCATGTGCAGCAGCTTTTCCAGAAGATTGTGTTCAAATTTTCAACTATTTTTTGTGCTTTGCTTCGTAATGGATTGCAATAGTATAAATTAAGCAACCGGACAAACTGGCAAAGACAAAGGGGCAAGACAAAGACTTAAACACACAAGGGAGGTCAGACAATCAGAGGCAGGGAAAAGCACAAAGAAGGAAAGTAAATGTAATAGAAGACACATTAGGAAACTACAAAAAAACTGAAAACAATGGCATACAGAAAATAAGGGCCATGGGAAAGTTCTAACAAATTGTGTATGGCAATTTTATGTTTTCAGATGTTAGTGTAGCCCAAACAGTGACTCGATTAGGACAACAATCATTAGTGACAGCCAAATTTTGTTTTTTTATGTGGTTTTTTGCTTGTATTTTCAGTGTTGTATATGTGTTGCCATATTGATGAAGATCTTTTAACTATTTGCATGTCTCAAAACATCCAAACAGTCTTTTTGGCTTTCTCAGCCACAGCAGATTTGACCAGCATTTTGACAACAAAAAAAGAAAAAAAGAAACTACTATATCAACTGCATCATTAATGTCCCCTATCATGCAATCACAAGCTTTATTCACCACAAAACACACATTGCTACTTGTAACTATAATGACTCGTGTAACATCAATGACTCACATGTGATCTTAAAGGTGTAAATGATAAACCAGAGGGTAAAATACACGACTTGGAACAAAAATGCTGATGGTTCTTTGGGAAGAAGTGGAAGTGTAGCACTAGTCCAGCAGGCAGGCAGTTAAAAAGGGCCTCCAACACTGGCTGCCACCATGCATATGGCACACAACACCATCTAACATCACCCCTAAGGCCTTCCTATCAAAACAGCTATATTTTTTATCATTGCAATGTTCTGCAGGACTTTGAAGGAAAGTTACAGATGACTCTCCTGTCCAGGGAGTAGTGTGCAGTACTGTTTGTGGTCTCTGTTAATGGTGGCAGCACCATCTAACATGATCCTCCGTGCCAGTGTCTCTACTAACAACCTTTTGGACAAGACTCTGACTTTCCTACCTTAAGGCCAGATGTTTGGTGCCGCTGTAGCAGCTGTTGTCCCTCTGATCCCAGGGGGATGTCAGAAAGGAGCTGCTGCCAAAGCATAGCCGTTCAGAAATCCCTCAGGGACCATTGATCATCATCCGAGAGGTCTTTGGAAGGGGACTCGCCCCTTCACAGACCACTGCCAACAAAATATCCACACCAGTCAATGAATATACTGCATGTTGGAAGTTTCAATTCCTATATTATTTTGATTTGATTTTACTTCATTTGTTTTTGTGTCAGCAGTTGTTCCACATTTGTAGCTCTTTGATCACATTAAAATCAAACACCTTCATCTCCTCCCTTTATACATTATTATACAGTATTCAACCAGTGCACTTGTTCCAGCCTTCCTTCCATATGCTACCAGTGACCTGGAGGTGTGATGATGGTCCGGTCCAGCTGGTCGTAGATGGTGAACTGTTAACCCCAGCAGCCAATCAGATGGCCCACAGGCAGGAAGAAGAGGAGGAGGAGTGCTGTGAGGGGTTGACAGAGATCGAGGAAGTCGGGGTCAGCAGAGGGGTTGTCCGTCCTGACACAATGCCATCTTACCACACAGTTGGATGTGACCTTAGACCCCCCGTTGTCCATTCACACTCAATTTCCTCAACCCACCTCCAAACCCAACACCACATTTTTCATCCATCCATCCTCCCCAACCCCACACTCAACCCACTCAACAGTCTGTTTTGGATTGACAGCTCCCAGGTGGAGGGGGAAGGATCTGGTGATACGAAGGAGGTGGCACATCCAGACAGTCTGTGGAAGGGAGGAGGACTTGCCCTGCAGGCCGGAGGTCTGCCTGCCAGACACAGTATGAACGGATCTGCATGTGTGTGTGTGTGTGTCTCTGTGTGAGTGTGTGCACAAATGGTACTGTGTGTGTTAGAAGGGATGTGGGAGAGAGGGATGAGGGGGAGGAGGGTTGGAAGGGTTTATGGAGAGCAAGACAGAGGACATAAGAAAAATAAAAGGGCAAAAGAAAAAAAGACAAGAAATTGTATTAAAAAATAAAACAGAAAAATTACATCCCAGACACAGGCTTTACAAAATCACAGCAAAAGAAACAAATGTAATATCCTAAGATATATTCATAAAGCAAAAGACCTCTCTGGATGCAGAGATGAAAGGAGGGATGGCAAGGAGGAGGGCGAGAAGAAAGGATAGATAGAGGTGTGGAGGACTAAAGCTTCCTCCTGCAGAGTGGAGACTGGGACAGGAGGAGGCAGGAGGAGCGTCTGCCATCTCCAACTGTTCCCCCCAACAACATCGCATACAAGCATCTCTGGCTCTTTCCTAATACATGCAGATTGACTCGAGCTGGACTTACACAACACTGGAAGAGCCAAAAGTAAAATATGAACATGTAGTTTGATGATTTAATGTGTTGCTTCAAATAGAGATATGGAATCACAGTACACTGACTCTGTCCCATATAAATCATCTCTCATAAATTCACATTCACGCATAAATTCACACATTTACATATTTTAGCATTAAACTTAACCATTCGAAAAATATATGCACTTTATAGAGTAAAATTACGGTCCTGAAAAAATCCAATTTATCACTGATATTAACCTGTGTATGACTTGTCTGTGGAACACTGGATCATTCGAGTGCTGTGACCTCTGCCTTGTAACTTTCTTCACAGTTAGCTTTTAGCACGGCTTATGTAACTTTTGCTGAACAATGGTAATTACAAGATCATGGCTCACTGAACTTAAGATTCTCTTGAGACAGTTGATTTAAAGCTGCCATCAGCAATATTTTTCTGTTAACAATTTATCAAAAGACTAAGTTATGTGAAACAGTGAAATTGCTCATAGTGACAAATCCACTGGTAATTATTGTCTAACTCTGCAGTCGCCTATAGCTCTGCAGAGCTTTTTAACCTGTTCAACTTGTTTTCCAGCCCACAACTGGTTCATTGTCACTCATCAGCGTTATTTTCAGCCGCAGCTGTTTTCAAAAGGAAGAGCTTTAAGAACTCACTGTAACATGATACTGCATATCCAGCACCAAATAGCTGATAGAAAAAGTTAGCAACCAGCTGCTGAAAAGCAGCTAAAGAAATATTTATCTCAGGACATGGTGGAGATGAATACAAACAAAATGAAAATGAATACAAACTAAATACTTCTTACATCCTTGATATGTGCATAAGAAACACTATGGAATATCTGTTTTATGTTAAAGTGTAGCATTAAAGTAGCACAAATAAAAGAGCCATAAAGTCATCAATTCACTCATTAATGTTAGTTATACTAGCCAACGTTAGAGCAAAATGACATGAGCAAGGATACTTTTCATAGCTTAATATATAGTCCATATATTTGCCAGAGGAGGTGTTTGTTATTTCTGTTGTTGTTTTTGTTTTGTTGTTGTCATTTTGGTTTTTTTTCTTCTTTCAACAGATGCAGATGGCTCACTTTAAAGTGTCACTTCAACTAAATTATGCCCACAAGTTTTGAGATATTAGCCTCTAGATCTTCTGCCATTTACCCAATACCATGGAGGTAAAGTGTATTTTGCTTGTACTGCTCAAAACACTGAAAAAAAATTCAAAGTTAATAGGGATGTGTTTTTATTGAAAAACACAGTCCTGATTGTGCTGGATAAACCATAGACCAAAAGAAATGTAAAGAAATGTTCTGCTGTTTGTCAAGTGTAATTGGGGCATTAGAGATGTTGTGATTTATTTTTTCAGTGCTTTGAGAATGACTAAAATATTTACATTATACAGGGATGGAAGGAAAAATACCAGAGGCACAACTTTCTGCATGGCCAGAAAACACGAGAGGAGATTTGGGCAAGCCTTCAAAAATTGTTCATCCAGAATTCAGTTGTTAGTGTGTAAAATACATATCTCTAAAATACCCCTGCACAGTATATTTCTGTGGGAACAATTTTTCTTAGTAGCAATATCTTAAATATTATTTTAACATGTATGAACAATGCGTTTTGATGCAGAATAGGGATGGAATGGTTCAGGAAAAAACGTTTTCACAACAGGCCATTTATTTACAGCCGTTTGCCACAGCTTCAGAACCAGTTACTGCTTTTAAGTAGAGCAAACCGTCTGCTTGTGATTGAAGATGAAAATGTTTACCCGGCCAGAGGAGAGACAGAAATCACATCTCTGCGACACGACAGACCTTAGCGAGAGCAAAATCCATTTTTTTATTTGTTTTCCCCTGTTTGCTTGCCCCTGGTGGCCTGTTTGTGCCCCTGTTGGATGGTAGACGATGAGTTCAGCCCCCCCCCACCCCCCCACCCCATGCTCAATCACAGATCCCAGCCATCACATTGCCAACACCTCATCCCAGCTCCTCCTCCCAGCTCCTCTCGTCTGCCAGCCTGGCTATTAGAAGGTCCCACATTCGTTACATGATCTCTGAAACCTGCATTGAACTCTCATGTTCAGAGGCTGTAAAACTGGCTGCAGGGGTAGAGGAGTTGTCAAAGACTTACTCAGTTTTGGTTTATGCTATTAGAGATTAGAGTCCCTGTAACATATTTTCTTATTATAAGCATTGAGATCCTACATGAACAAAATATTTTACATTTTATGCAGAAGTTAGAGCAGTTTTCATTACTCCACATGAGAGATTCAGTATATGTCTC
Organism: Psettodes erumei; assembly: GCA_016785225.1. Lineage (NCBI taxonomy): Eukaryota > Metazoa > Chordata > Actinopteri > Pleuronectiformes > Psettodidae > Psettodes > Psettodes erumei. Next base: position 194,770 of record JAFBJZ010000601.1, on the reverse strand, counting down.
TTTGTGGTCTGCTTTTCTTGCTGGTTTGAAGGGGTGGGGGTGGGGTGGGGGGTGGGGGTGGGGGGGTTAGTTACAAAAGGTGATGTCATGATATTCTGTAGCCCCATCAGGATTCAGAGATCAAGATTTCTATCGCAGTCTGATGACAGTTGTTGGGCTGTCTGCTTTTTTACAAGAGCACTGGTCATCAAACCTGATTAAACCACACCCACAAAGTCCTGATGGAGCAGATAAGCTGTGTTTTTGAGGGGAAAACTCTTACTATCAAAGAAATTAATTTGATTAAACTTGGATTGTTGCAAATTCAGTCATGAATATTCCAAGAAAAACATGAGCTTTTCAGGATTTTACTTTTTAATGTGCTGAATTAAAACATCTATCGTACAGTAATTACAGTAGAATATCTGAATTTTCGTGGCTTATATTAATTTCTGCTTACTAGTATAAAAATCTGATATTTTCCTACTTTTTAAGATACCTTCAAAAATTTGTATGGGGTCATTTTTTTTCTTTCCACTCTGAGATTTCTGAAGATTACAGAATGCTGTGCTTGTTTGTAAAAAGGGATTACTAGCAATGTGGTTGCTAGCAAGGGCTGTATTGAGGTAGTACTGTGTACATTTGCTCTTCTGCTTCTTTGTTCTTTATACATGTCTATATATCATTTTGCTACAGTATGAAATATCATACATCGACATATCAGGTTTTCTTACAAACATCATCACCTGACAAATTGACAACAAGGTCAAAATCGTGCAGTTTTGCAATCTTAAGGAACTATTATTATCAGGATTCAAACCAAAAGTTCATTGTTTTTTCCTGGTTCCCTGCACCTAGTTTGGTGCAAATCAGTGCAGTACTTTCTGCATAAACCCACTGACAAATAACAAACTGACAAACAGACATGGGTGGAAAATAGCCTCCTGGACAGAGACAATAAAGTTGAATCTAATCTGAGCTCTTGTCAAATGCTAAGGTAGTAGGATCACTGCTGAGTGAATGCACTTGAAACACACAGCAAAAACTACAACCAAAACTCCCACAGCAGATGTCTTTTTCAGCATGTGCAGCTGTACAAAGGCAAAGTGGGATGGGGACGGTGCGTGCTTAGCTGACTGTCACTGAATGATTAAGGGTAAGAAATATAGTGCAGTGCTGGTAGCATTGCATGCTGGGAGATTGGAAGTAAGGAGGGTGGTGGTTAAGGCGCTTAAGGTGGTCTGGCTCGGTTGGGAACCAGAAGCCTTGCTCACTCCTTTACCTGCATGTTCCTGTGCTTTACTGTGTCTTACATAAAGAGTCTTAATAAGCTTCTTTATCAAATGTAGTGGTAAGCTGCTGTGAACGACTGGCCTGCTCACATCCCACTCAGTCATAAGAGATTTGCATAAAATAAAAAGAAAAAGCTGCAGTGTGTAAACACATTTGAGAGGGATGGGGGGGGGCTTTACTGTATTTTTTATGAGTGGAGATGTGGAGCAGTTACTCTCTGAGCCCATTCTCACTGCCCTGCCAAACTGCCACAAAGTGTGCAGATTTCATCTGTACAGCAAACTTTCATAGATATTTATATAAGAATTTGTTATGCAATATATGACCGTGGTGTTGCATCCACCAGCAGCGTCATGGGAGAGGAGCATACCACTTGGTGGAAGCTTTTACCCATGATAGTGCCTGACAGTGCCATAAGTGAGTGCACTATTATTAGCACGGGTCACCCCAATGGAGCTGAGCCCCACAGCCTGGCAGCGCCTCACTCTGTACATTGAACTTCAAAGGATCACAAGAATAAGGTTAAAAATTCAGAGGCTGCCTTAAAATCAGTTTGAAATCCCCGGTGAGAACAAGGCCGGTGCGAATGTGACAGTGTGGTAAGCGCTAGTGACATCCTCCACTCACAGCCATCAAGCACCTCCGAGCCGCGTGCATCGTCCTCGGCATTTACAGCCTCTCTTTTACCCTTTCCAGTCGCAAAAAACTGCAAGACCTTTCTCTTGACATTTGTTATACTGGTGCTATCATCTGCCATCTAATTGAATGAAGTGGTAGACTGTGGGCCAGCCTCTGGCACGAAGACAAAGTGAGATACTTTACTGGAGTGAAGTCATGATCTCCTTCCCTGTCTCTACCTGTTCAGGTGCACTGGAATTTGCTCGACTGTATCTTTATGATGAATGGCAGCTGACTGGGGTTTGCTGATGTTACGAAGGGGCGAAACCAATACGCTAACGCTGTGCACATATTCAAATTTATTTTGCTCATTCTTGTTCGGACAGAATTAATTGATTATTCTGGAGACTGAGAAAAAACTTCTCGACCAATTTCACGCACAAATTCTGTCAAGCAACACATTCTTAAAAGAATGGTCAAAATGAAGCGGCAGATGATGAGATATCCTAACTTTCAGCTCTACACTACCCATAATGCAACTCAATGGCATGGTTTAGTGAGACACCACCTAATTAGTCACAACGATTATTTTCTGAGACTTGACTCTTGACTCTCTTCTCAAGAGACAAGGAAGTCATTTTATAACTGTTTTCACAGAATGAGCCGTATCCTTAATGACGAGCAAACCAGCAACCATGGGTAAAATTGGTGCAGTGCACCTTTAATGAGAACTCCTCTGAGATTTAGTGTCGCTCTTGCTTAATGTTGGGGGACTTACTACAGACACTCTGAGACAGATTTGAAAGAATCATCGAAATCAATGCAACAGAGGCTGAGATATAACCTGTCCTGCACCCACAGGGTCTTTTAGTCAGACCCTCCCTCACGACATCAACAGGTTTATTTTCTGAGATTTGACAAAACTCCTCCAGAGTCACTGAAGCTGAATAGCACCATGACTTGTAAATTGAACTGTAAAACTGAAAACCCCTTTAATCTTTATCTGTCCTGTGTTTAGAGAGTTAAAGCCCACCATGAGCAACTATTTTGTCTTGTTATCCACTGAGCAGTTCTACAAGAACAAATGGAGGTTTAGTGCCTTGCTCTACTGGTTAAAAGCAGAGAGTTGCTGACTCTCATGATGATGCTTTAGGGATTCATACTGGCAAACCAAGGCGATTTCTCGTGTAACATGTAAGTCCCTTTCACTGTAAAGTGGGCAAAGACGCTACAACCAGACTGTCGCTCTTTTTGTACCTGTGATTACACATTCTTCAGGTACCACAACTGGTCTGAGGGCAGCAGGAGGCCACGGTCTGCTAGCACAACAGTAAACTCTTCTCTGTGCTCAAATTGTCCAACAGTTGGAAAAGGCCTTTATCAGCCTGCCCTGACCTTCGCAGCCCATCTGACAGAGCGCGGCTGCACTGCACTCAGCCAATCTCACAAACAGCTCAGGCTTTCAACAATTTCCGAAAATAAAGATGGAAAAAATCTTATGCCAATGACTACAACATTAATAACTCCTTGTCCTAGCAGACACAAATAGAAAGAACAGGCTGATCGCAGGCAGAGAATGGGCCGGGAACATCAGAATGCTCTTACCTAAGACGAATTATCGTAGCTATTCCAAAGGAACATTAGCCCGCTATGATGGATATTTTCAGTATGAGTAAGAGGAAGCCAAGTTGATCAGAAAAGCTCTTTCTGCAGTTCCTCTCTGAGGTCACACACATACGCACACACAGGCCTAATTACACAGCTTCTCACATTGGTCCTGTGTTGTCACCGGTGTGTAAACACTGCCATCTACTGTGAGACGGCAAGAACCGGCCTGCTGTCGAGGCTCAGCAGCTCACCTCCAACAGGCCTGCCCACACAGTGTGCACTCAAAACGGCAGCTACATCTGCTGCTCTGTGTTCAGCACTCCATGTATACTCAGTAAGTGCTGTAGTTCTAAAAAACAAAACACTTACAGCAAGACAACTGACATGCTAAGTTAATGCGTTTAAGCTCGCAATCTTTTTCCCCTGGGAATCCCACTGAATTTCTGACTGACGGACATTGAGTTTGGGGTTTTTAAATGTATTATTTAACATCTAAATTATTCATAAATACAGATTAGAATCATGTCTACCTGAAACTCCCTCTCACAAGCTGCCACTCAAGAGGTGTCATGTCATAGCTCACATCATAACCCTTGATCCAACAATGTATATGAATTTAAAGAGGATTTTTAAGAACAACAACAACAAATTATTCAAAATATTTGCCACTATGTTTATATTTGCAATGACAGGTATGATATTTGGGAAGTTATTAATTAAAATCTGAAAGTAGGGTAGGATATGGTATCCCTTGCATTTCATACACCACCCAACAAAAAATGAATTGTTGTTGTTTTCTATAATTAATACAGATGTGGCTAATTTGAAGCTTAATAAGAAGTACTTCCTAATATGGGTGAGTATTAGTATTACTGGAGCAGACCTTGTATCTTTCCAACATTTTTTTAAGGTGTGTGTCCAACTGCCTCTGCTTTTATTCTTACAACTCACAATATGTACTGTTTGTCAATGTCCCTATGAGTTCAAACTTGGTCTCTGCTCTGGAACGACTTGAGAGAAACTCCCAGGTCTCCACAGTCAGTTAGGACTTACAAGCTGAGGCAGCAGCTGCACAGGCTGACAAAAGACACAGTGTCCATCCCAACACACGCACACTAACTAAACAACTTTATAAAAGTTCACGACCTGATGGATTTGGCACAACGCAATCAAAAACTCGGGCCCTTAAACATAAGGCATCTCTCAGTTTCAATGATGACAATGCTGCTCAGTGTCTTTTTTCTTTTGCCCCTTCTCTTTTCGGGGTGTGGGGGTCAATAACAGTTAAAGTTAGTGTGATCCTTCCTCATGTTCAGATTGATCATCTGTATCAATCCATACAGATTTAGCAATAATCAGGTTTGAAGTTATTTTTAGCTAAACTTTGAAATAGCTGTGCTGAGTTTATGAGACATTTAAGATATATGTCAGATCTGAGAGGTTTCCCAACTGAAAACCCATGACTCACAGTATGTTTGGAAAAGCAATTTTTATTTATACAGTGAAACATACACGTCATATTGACTGAAAGAATTTTCTATGATACAACGGAAAAGTGATAATGATAACTTTTGGGCCTCATAAATATTCTTCTGTAAGCCAGTGTCCCTGTTATAAAGGTGAGACTTCACAGGTCGAGGATGAAGCGTTCGACCTTCATCATGTAAGCCGGTTTCAGGTAGCTCTGCAGCTCACTTTTCTTCAACCAGACAAAAGGAGGGTTTGGGGCCATGAAGGCACCACGGTTTGACAGAATGGCTTTGAAGAAGAATACCTTAGTTCCCACAGAGCTCTCCGTCCGAGTGGCTTTGGGCAGTTTGTACTTGTACACTCCGCAGGGGGCGTTGCTGAGGACAGTCGCCTTGAAACCGGCTGTTGTGGAAAGGGAACAAGAGGTGAGTTCATGGAGCTAAGGTGAGCTGAAGTGCAGATGTTCCTAAACTTTAAGCAGCTGTGCAGATCATGGGATACTGCAGTTGTTTCTGCTGTATTCCTCTGGATTATCAGTGACTGTTTTATTTAAATATATCATACCAATACGCAGTTTCTCCTTCTCTACTTTGACAAAAACACATTTTTCTCAATTAAATTTTAATCTTATTTCTTGTCATTTAAATCTCATGGTCCAAGTTGGCTCTAAATGCAGAAAGAGGCACCAACATGGCCATGTCAGAGATTCAAGTCCCACTCAGTCCAGCTATATTAAAAATGGATCAACTCCCACTACTGTAAGACACTTTAAATAAAACCCTCCACCACATGGCATATGTTAATGTCAAGAGGAGAGTCTTAATGGGGGCTGATTGATGGAGTTGTCACATTAATAGTTCATGAGCAATGTTGTGAGGCAGTTTAAGACACTGAGTCAATGGGGTTTTATTTTATAGCTCGCGATCTTAAAGTCTTCATTCCACTCCATGCAGATTAAAATCTGAAGAAGCAGCCAGTTTAGTAAATAATGATGATGATAGTAATGATGATATGATAGAAAATAACTCATGCGGGGGATCAGCACAGGGTCACTGGATATACTGTAATATTTGTTCCATCCATCTTTGACATCTGACCTGTAACATGAACTGAAGCCTAACCTACAGCTGCCATCAGAAGAAGCCTGTGGGAGATGACAGGGTGGATCAAACTACTGGAACATGATTGGTCTAAACATGCTGTGTATGCTAATGAGTTGCTGTTTGGAGGTTTAAGGATGCCTTCTCCCTCTTGTTGTGGATAATACAGATGATTGTACTTTAAGTAGCACAGGGCTGTTTTAGATAAAATTGCATCAAACTTTAATGATCCTTAGGATACAACTGGGTCATTACAGCAAAAGAGATTTGGATGAAGATACAGCAAGGATGCAGCAAATGAAGCGTGTTGACAATAATACAACCTGTAACTGCTGATATTTATTGTATGGAGAGTCACTCATTCTCTGCCCTAAGCGATGGTTGTAGAGTTAATTGAAGTACATTATAAGCCTTTTCTACGTGCCTACATCCTGTTTGGGTTTTTTTCTTATTATTCTTTGACTTACAGTTAATATTCTGTTAAAAAAATGCAAGAATTGACAAACTCAAACTAGGGCAGCAAAGAATGCGGCTCTTTAAATAAAGACAAAAATAAAATGTTATTTATCATAAAGCATCAGTTTTCTGTCAGTTGAACTAAATGTGATTTTAAGTAGCATTCATGCATTGATATAACATAACGCATTGACATAACAGAACTTTCTCCCAGTTTCACAGGCATTTTACAATTTATACAGAAAATTGTGACTTCCTGTTTGGCTTGTCCAGCAATTCAGTTTTGCAAGACATCCAGATTTTTATTCTGTAGTTTGAGTTAAGCTTCAAAAAGGCTCACTCATACAATACCCATAATACAGCTAAGTATGTTAGACACTCCCAACCTGTTGAAACTCCGTACCCTCAGTTCATAATGCAGGTGTTCTGTCAAAAAAGGCTGAACCCCCAGTATAGTTTAATTGGTGAATACGTTCTCTGCTCTTTTCCATTGACAGTCTTGTACACATGGCATTTCTTTTTTTTTGTAAATTATCAACTATATTTAGATTAAAAGCTCAGTTTACTGATGTGTCAATTAATTTCATTAAAAAGTCCTGTGCATAGAATTTAATCATCTTTGAGTGGGTGGAAAAAAATGTATAAATGTAACACTGTGCATATATTTATATCCAATCACATAAGGGAGCTACACATGGGGGCTTTAAATATCTGAGCGCTACAGACCACAGCTAATGACAAACTGGACATTTTTCATTGTTAATTAAATCAAAGTCAAATTTAATATAGGCCAGTGTTAATAAATGGAAGAGCTCTTCTCTAGAGCTGTCAAACCTTCTGTGCATGTGTATATATAATATATTAATATTAAATATAAAATGAATCAATAAATATCAGCCTGAAATTAAAGGTCCTACCTGTAGGATTTGAAAACTTCTATTTTGATTATTTCTAGTGGTATTAGCTTACAGGAATAATTACAGTACAGGAGAAGGCATTGAAGTAATTTGGAAGATAACAGTACTAACACACAAAGATTATAAAAATAAAAATATCTGAAATCATCTTATGTTTCAGCTTCATGTTACCTGGAAGGGATGCGAGGGCTCTCTCAGCCGTCTGTCGCAGCGTCTCTCCCTCCTGCCACTGGGTCTGAGGCAGCAGCCACAGCTTCCCACTGCCGACCTGCTGCTCAACCAGAAGAACCAGCAAGTCGGCCAGGCAGCGCTCCACCGAGGTCAAATCCGTATCCACATCAGCTAAACAAGAGAAATGAGACAGAGCGGTCAGCTGCTGTGTCTCTCTGTGACTGTTGAGCAGAATTTATCCCAACTTTTGAAATGTCACAAGGAACAATACGCAGATTGGAAACGCTGGAGCAAATACATTTTCAGGATGTCAAACAGCATTAGAATCCTGTGCTCAGAAGAACACAAGTCTCTTCCCTCACTGGTGATTTACTTAAACTCAAGTGAATAAGATAATGATCTCACTTCTTTCCCATTCTGTTTTTGATTAATGATCAGAGCGGGGATGGGAAAGGGATGAATGCTTTAAAGGTATCACCTACAATTACATTTGTTTCATTAGGCACATGTGTAATATTTTAGCCTATTTTCACATTGTGCACATCCTAGTTTACTCCTTCCCCAGACTAATAAAAAGATTTCTTGCATTTCCGTCACTGACCTCTGACCCTCAGAGCTGGCTGAAAGTTCTTCAGTTTCTGCTCCCAGGAGTCTTCCAGGTCTTGAGCCAAAAGAATATTTTGACTGCCGCTGCCGTCCTCCTCATCAAAGTCATAGCTGTCTGTCTGGTTACGACTCAGCCTCTCTGCGTCCTCCATCAGCTGCAGCTCGTGGTCCGACAGCAGGCTTTTCTCCAGCTCCATCTGAAAGTCAGTCAGTTCAGTCAAACTGCAAGGGGGGGGGGGTCTTGCTGGTAATTATTGTAGAGAAGACATATGGTTGACATTGACCCCTTCACTGTTCTCATATCCTACTGACGTCACAATATGTAAAATAACAGAGGGCATCAGTACAAATGGAAAACAGCAACATAAAATGTCAGTATGACTGAGAAATATGGACATAATAAAGAGCAGATTCATCCTACATTATTCATCCATCATTTACAGAGAAAGCAACTTGAAAGTGCAGACATTACAAGTTACTATAAATGCTTTAATGCAAGTAGATCATGAGACTGTGTTTGTCTCAATGTGACACAGACTGTTATTTGTATCTTTTTCTTAATTTAAGCAACATAAGTGTTTAAACTGTATTATTTCATCAGGATATGATTGTAGAGGAAGGAAGAAGAGGACAGTGATATACTGGAATTACTGTCCTGGGGCCACCTCAGATATTCAGAAAAGTGATTGAATCATATTTTAGAGTTATGAGTAATAAAAATCATCACCAGATTAACCTCCTACGGACTCTTGGGAAAAATGAAATTATTTTACAGGAAAAATGCTAAAAATTCACCTATACCAGCATCTGTATTAGGAATATTATTACTATTACAAAGCAAGACATTGGAATGATGGGCATCTCTCTCTACTTTTGTAATTTTTATACACTGAGCCATGAACTGATTATTAAAGTAATTAAGTGTGAGAGGTATTGACAATTGGAAAAAGTGATGATTTCTGCTTTATAGTAGGCCTCCTCTTGTGAATAAACACTGCTTTGCCCGATGCTTTCTGAGCATTACTAACATCACAAAGGAAAATGTATAGCAATTTGATAAAAACTCAACTATACAACAAAGGAAACAATTTAAAGTAAAACAGTTAAGCTGTTCACATTTTATGCTCCTCAAGACCATGACCACAAGACAAGAGGATGAAAGTCAAATTATTTTTTGTCTAATTATTATTTAATGTCTACCACATGTGCAAATAGTGGGAGTAGAGATGATATGGAGTAAACCTGAGGCTTCTGGGGCCCCTGGCGGTCTGGGAGACCCTCAGTAGTTGATCATATTCCAGCTTTTGTATTGTCAGGTTTTCTGTAACACTGGGAGGGAAAGTGTGGGTATTTCATGATCACCTGTGGTCTGTTATAATCAACCAATCATTGTGTTTCTCTCAACATCTCTGTCTGTTCCTGTCTCAGTCCAAACAAACGCACCTGCTGCACCATCTGTTTGAACCGCTGCTCCATCGGGCTGCACTCCGCTGAAATGACCGGCAGCCTCTGCAGACACACCGCCGCCATCAAATTCCACGGAGAACTCGTTCTTTCCGTCACACTTTTCGCCCGACATAGAGAAGTGCTGGAAAACTGACGAAACCCCGTGTTCGCCACTGTCGTCCTGCTAAAACAAGACAAAAACTGTAACAGAGGCCGACCCACCATCCTTCCACAGGGCGCAGCCATTTTATTTTGCTGCCTTCAATGTACATTCAAATAATTGTGACGCTGGCTTTTACTGGGGAAACAGACTGGAAGGGGGATCTGTTCTCCTGAAGACACCAGTATACAAAACAAAAATATCAGTGCCGGTGCCTGGTGGAAAGTTTTCTCTTTTCATTCCTTGGGACCATGAGGCAGGTTGATTTTTAGACGCGGACTTCAACTGGGTCGTGATATGCTCATATTTCCGAGGATTTACTAAGTAACTGAAAGCAGCATTTTCCAACTTCTACCCACAATCCTGTGCAGTACAAGGAACAGTCTATCCTCATAGAAAGCGGTGCACGGTGAAATTAATATACCTTTTAAAAAACAAAGACGCATCATTTAACACCCTACAGAATTATACTTTAATATTTATTAATTAAAGTCAAATATTTTACGACAAGTTTTGTAGGTGAAGCTCATATTTGGTATTGTAATAGTAATGTTATTTAAAACTGTCCAACCTTCAAAAAATAAAGCTGTTACTGGTCTGGTCCGGAATTGCAGTACCTTCAATGTCACGTTTGTTGTGTACAGAAGATCCCAATGTTTGACTGAAAATTTGTTTATGAACTAACCAGAAATGTATAAATTAAATTGCACGTTAGTTAGCTCTGCGAGTAACGTATTTCGACAGCTGGCTGTCTCGTTAAATGCAAAAGGAAGCTCTCTGTAAGTGTTTCATTGGTGTGTTTCACTAGCAGTCTTGTTAGCTAAAGGCTAGTTGCGATAAAGTTAGTCTGTTCAAAGACATTTGTGCAACATTTCTACAACTGTAGAATTAAATCCAGAGCAAATATTAGTGAGCTAGTAAATGTTTTAACTTTATGAAGGTGTTGCTAATGAAACTCTGTGTGTACAGATGTGGAAGAAGCGGCCTGCAGCGAACATTATGTAGCAGTGCTACCACAGGTACGCAGACCGCAGCATCCGCCACGGACTCCGCGAAAATCTCCAAAGACTTCAGGTCAGGATTTCTAGTATTTCCATTTAACTTGTGTGCAGTCTGCTCAGTACATAGATGCACTGCTCAATGCATTTTTCTTTTAATTCTGCAGCCATTTTCCTCCACTGCCGGGTCAGGACAGTTCACTGAGGTGGGGTGGGAAGAAGTTTGAGGAGTTACCAATCCTTCACATCAAAGCCACATACAACAAGTAAGTGAAATACTGCAAAGGTGACAACGGGAATTCTATCAAATCTATTATGATAATGTTAGTATATATATAGTTGTCAGTGAGCTGTGAGTCTGTGAAGCAGTACTCTGTACCGTCCTGTACCAGCACACACATCCAGCTGATAGACAGCGCGGGACAGTCGATGGTCAGGGCATCCTGCGGAACAGAAGGCTTCAAGAACATCAAGAAGTCGACACCCATCGCTGCTCAGACCGCAGGCCTCTCTGCTGCTGCGGTAAGATCGCTGACAGACTCCACACTAACTGTGCGACAGCAGGTTGGGGATCCCAGTCAAGGACACTTGGACAACAAGGCACATGACAGTTGAGGTTTCGACGTGCGTTTGAAATGAGCTGTCCTCTCTAAGGATGGAGGAGAGGAGGCGAGTGGAGCAGTGTTAAATTTTGACTTTGCATTAGCATGAGTGAGAAAGACTGCTGGTGAACAGAGATAAGGTCACGCACTTATTTTTTCCTGGCAGTAAATCCACAGGAGAAATTAAGAGGGATAGAGCTTCCATAGTTCTGTATATAGTCAAATGGTGAAAATGTTCAAACTTCCAAACTAAACTGTTCAGAATTGAAAAGGTCCCAAATGTTTGGATGTCTTTCTTGCTGTTTTCTATAAAGGGGATGTAAATACTTGGTCTTTCACATATTCATACAGTGCAATGAAGTTAACTGACAGAGTATTAAGTTGAGTGGATGGTTATTGACTACATCAACGACCCTCCATTGTTTCAGCAACATGATTTGAAGCTTTCACTCGGAATTTATTTTAAATGTCACTATTTTCACCTTTATCCTCTGCATCATTCAGTTCCCCGTTCCCAATGCTGGAGTTGTACCAAATTCATCTTTTTTAACTGTTCTGAACAAGTGGGCCCAGATAGCTGCAGCACAGTATCTCTTCATCGTGTCTCTTTCTCTGAACAGAAAGCCACAGCGAAGGGAGTGACGTTTGTTCGTATTGTGGTCAAAGGTCTTGGTCCTGGACGTCTGGTGAGTAGAAGAAGATGATCCAGGCTATCACTGCTTGTAACTTGCATTACTGCCTTGTGATCCCATCAGAGTGCATCTGCAGACCCCACCCTAAAGACCCCCTAAATTATTTTCACTGGGGTTATTCAACTAGAAATCTTGAATGTTGCTGCTGAGACAGCGACAGATTATTTTCATAACTGATTAATATATGGATTATTCTTTCAGATCAGTGTTTAGTCAGAAAACAGTGGGAGATTGCCCAGTGCTCAATACAACATCTTCAAAGTGGATGTTTATGTATAAGTTTTCCCAGATTCAATTTACACTGACATAAAACAGATTTGGAAGCGTTTGAAAACTGGAACCAAACTGGAGAGAATCTTTGGCATTTTCTGTCTCGTGACTAACTGTTGAAACAATAATTAGACAAGCTCTGCTTAAAATATCCAGACGCTTCCTTTTCTTTGTTATTTCATTTGCAAACTTGATTTTATATTTACAGGCAGGACGTGTGAATGTTTACATTGTCAGGGGCACGATGCACTTGTAATTTCCATCAGACTTTTCACAGTGAGGCTAATTTCAGGCGTGTAGGGAGCCACAGACATGTTGATCTGTTCCTGTTATTTACTAATGAAGGAACGCGCTTCTCTCTGTTGTGCAGTCTGCAATCAAAGGCTTGACAATGGGAGGCCTGGAGGTGGTATCAATCACCGACGACACCCCCGTGCCACACAATGGATGCCGCCCGCGCAAAGCCGAAGGATGTGATCTCTGTGAACCAGAATGCACTGCAACAGGAGGAAGCTATTGTGTTGTAATATGATAATAAAGTGTTTTGCTGTACACCTTTCCTGGCTCTGAGCTAACAGTTACATAATTCAGAGAGCAGGTGTGTCAGTCCTCCGCTGCGACTGTTGACGCATGAGTAAACATTCAGCGTCACTGCAGGCATGCTGATGTTTGCAGAAACAGACAGACGGCTCTGCATATGACGACTTAACAACACAGGGTTTCACACCAGCATCCCTGTGCACAGCTGTAAGACATGAGCGCGGGCACACTGCAGCACTGAGCTCATGGGACTACACACACACACACACACATACTGTGTCCGAAGCAAACAGACAAAGCGAATGCAACCCTCTGATATGAACAAAGTTGTCTTTATACGTAACATCAGACAGCCCAACATCTGTTGTACATGATATAAATGCGACTGAGCAAAGCTGTGGGGGAAGCAGACGTTTACAGATGAGTCCAGTGTGACAAGTTAAAATGGGAATGGACGGACAGACACCAGCACACAGCAGAATCAGGATCTCGTTTTACATCTTCAAACTTTTCATGTGCCTTCCAGTATGTTACACTATTAATATGGCTATAGCACTCTGCACTCTATTACCCCTGTTTGAAATACCTCTATTCTTAATCATTTCAAACCTGTATAATAAATAAAAAAGAAACACCTTGCCTGTGACCCCATAAAAAAAAGAAAAGTTTAGTGCAAATGTTCAGGGGCCATTTCTCTTTTACTGTGCACGTTACCGTGTAGGCAGTTAAAAAAAAAAAAAGAAGAGGTCTCTGCAGCTGAAATGACTCACTGAGTGTCACAGGTTGTGAGTATGTGTCCTCAACAAACTACTGGGCTCTTGGATATGAAGCATTGTGTGGTGATAAAAGCCAAGGCTTCAGCTCTTCTTTATGGAGCCTTACTCATGCAGCACCGCAAAGAACTGAACATAACTTCAGGAAATGTGGAACCATGTTGGTGTAACATCGGCGTTAAAGAAGTGAATCACATCAAGTCAAAGCGGGGAACTGCTGCGTCTACTGTACCGGCAGCAGAGGCCAAGCACCATAGTGACGGCACTGTACTGACGCAATCCAGACTGATTTGAATTCTCTGCATTCTTACATGCGAATGCTTCATTTAATATCAACGCCTTCTTCCACAGATAAGAACACACGTGATGAAAAATGATGCCTGGCTCCCCGCTGCTGCTGTCTGTGAACAGTAATTGCCACTGTGCAATTATCCTGCACCCTTTCTGATCCACATTAGCAGCTGCAGCAGCCTGAGTGTAGAACATACACGCTGCTGTAAAGACCGGCTCCTTTCAACCGCCTGCTGCAGAAGAAATATCTGACGCGAGCTCATTAATGTACACTGAACATTCGTGCTTACGCTGTACGTCTTTTGCAGCGGAAACACCTGAGATGTTAGCGAGAGCGATACCCAAGTCAAATTCAAAAAACATGAAGATTTAATAAGGCCGTCTATATTCTTGTTTTGTCAACACAGCAATATGAAAGTGAAAGGTGCTGCAATTTTCTCTCCGCAGACGTAAGAGTGCTTCAGGCGGGCTCCAAATAAATCTAACCGGTGCTGCTGCTGCTGCTTTTCGAAAAAGGAAAGAAATGTACTTTGTTTATACTGAGCAAACACTTAAAAGACTAATCTGTAATTTTCCCACCAAATAAACTATAGGTATAACGAAAAAGATAAACTGCAGATAGAAAAATGACCAACAAAGCTTGTCACAAAATCATTCACAGGCCCATCAGTCAGCTGGGGAGCGATAGTGAGACCTGTGTCTAATTTCAACATCTTCCATCATCCCAGCGAAAGCAACACGCTCAGAGTGACCCAAGGGAGCTCTGCTGCTCATTCAGCCAGTCAGACTAACTTTCACATTCCCGGACATATTACAGAAAAAATAAAACCTGCAGAATATCCTGGAAAGCAAATGAAACAGCTAACCTAACTCACACATGCACAGCTGATATAACTTAAAACAGAAATAGAAATGTGCGGTCCAGAAAATAGAGATTTTATAGAGACTAGCTATACAAAAATACATTGCTTTATTTCAAATCGCAACAAAGACCTTTTTAATTTTTTTTTTTTTTTTTTTTTTACACAAACATCTAAACTCTGGATCAGGCAAAACTCAAATCACCAATGCGAGATATCACGGACTCACCAACAGGTCACAGCTTTCCCACCCGGGGGACACCTGACACCAGCCGCACATCAAAAGAACAGCGCCGATTCCAACCGACCAATAAACATAAATAACAGGATGGACGATATCGTCGTAAATACACGACCACAAGCTCGACACTCAGCATAACAAGGGAGAAAAAAAAACAAAAACAGGTGCGTTGAGGCTTTCAGGAGCCCGGGAGGCCTTTTCAACAGGGCGGGAGGAGCAGTAACATGTGGCACACAAAACATTGGTTTACTAATGATTATATCAGGCTTCCTAACACTTTTCACAGAGCTTTTCCAGGTCTTTTCCCCCTCACTCGGTAGGATGTGTTCCTTTACTGTCAAGTATAATGTAGTGGAGTTAAGAGGAGTAAATATAAAGTACTGTCAAACGCATCACGTCACATCGCTCATGGTCTTTACAGCAGCAAATTTACAGTTTGAAAGCTGACAACAGAGTCAACATCTCTTCCAGACTGTGCGGCCTGAGATGTTACAGTGACTGGAACACCGCCGGAGAAGACTGTCGGTCAAAACCCCTTCTGGATGCTTTCAAGTGGACGAAGGTAAAAAGTTCACACCAGCTTGTGTGGACGTTGCCTTGACAAAGGCACTTAACCGCAGGCTGTCCCAGTAAACCAGCCCCAGAGACTGCGTGGACTGTGTTTGGGTGTAAAGGAGGGCGGGGCGGACAGAGGACTGCAGAATTTAATGCTCTGTGTTTGTTACAGCTCAAGCATGTGGTGCCTGTTAAATATTGCACTTTGAATGAGGGAGATGCAACAATGGGAGTTAAACATTCGAGGGACAAGGAGTGATTGTGCAAACATGTCTCTGATTAGGAGCCAGAACAGGGAGGAGAGGTTGGCACAGCAAGGTAAGTGCAGGAGTGGATCTGAACTGTGAAGTGGAGGTGCATCATCACTTCCCCTGGAGGTTGCTGAGCTCCATGTCTTCCTTGCGACGTTTTTGTTGGGTGAAGAGGGAGCTGAAGGGGTAGAGTTTGGCTTTGGCCGGGTAGCGCTGGCCGGCGATGTCCACCTCGTAGTCCCCGCGGTTGATGAAGTCAGGGGTGATGGGCGTGGGCAGCCCCTCCGGGCCCGGCGGCGGAGACACAAAGCCGAGGCAGACGTGGCGCTCGAGGGTGTAGCTGTAGGCGCTGCTGCTGGTCGTCCCAGCCAGCTGTCCGTTACGGTAGATGGGCTCCCCCCACCACGGCCACAGGTCCAGCTCGGTGTCGTGATCCTCTAGAACCAGCATGACGAACCGCCGAAACACGCCGTCCTGACGTTGCTGCAGCAACGCCTCGCGACCGAGGAAATCTGTGTCCTGATGGAGGTAGGAGGACAGGATGGAGGCACAGAGTTATCGACAAAAGGTCACAGAGAGGGAGTAAAGGACAGAAAGAAGAAAAAGATCAGAGAAAGGAGCTGGTTTGGAATCAGTGAGTATGTTCATGACAGCTCAGGAGCACCAGGAAGCCACAGCCTTTTGAAGCCACGTTCACACTGTTGGGTCCAGTCAGTAATACATTGCTGACATTATGGATGTGTGCAGCAGACAGTTTCACTGTTTTCCAAATGTGACTGGAAAAAAACAAAAAAAAAACTGTCAAATTTTCTGTCAAATTTTCTCTCTCATCCTCTAACCGACAAACCCAGAGCTTCAAAACAGGCACTATGTACAATAAGAATGTAACTGACTGCAAGAGTCTCTTCCTCACCAAAATCACCTTGGAAACAGTGAAAGGTTGCTGTCGACTCAAACGCCATGATGCCACGGGAAGCAGAGCTCGGAACCCACACAGGATGATATCGTGCAGAAACAACAACGCACCTTGTCGAACTTAACCCTGAACTCTCGTCCGCACTCCAGCGGGGTGGTGAACGCATCGAGGTCCTGACCCCAGAAGGCGAAGAACTTCTCAATGCGGAGGCTGCGCAGCGCGTAGTACCCCGCGTTGCGAATCCCGTACTTCTGACCCACTGACATCACCTCGTTGTACACGTGCAGCGCATACTGCAGGGAGCAGTGGAAAATAATACTGTTAGACAGTAGATGAAGTAGAACTTTCTCCAAGCTTATCAACCGTCTGGAATGGTGATGTGTGTGTGTGTGTGTGTGTGTGTGTGTGGGGGGGTGGGTAGGTGGCACCTCTATGGGGATGTAGAGCATGAAACCTGGTTCCCCAGTGTGGGTCATACTCATCACTCGGATCCCATTGGCATAGCCCACGCTCATCTCCTGCAGACAGAGACAGACACAGACACACACACACACACACACACACACACACACACACACACACACACACACACACGGTGAGTTACTGTTTCAGCCAGTGAGGGGGTAAGAAATGGACATAAAACAATTAACTAGCAATATTAGTGCAACCTCATGTGCTGCTGCTGCTACTTCAGCTACTTTACCAATTAATAGTGCAATTACTATTACTCTAGTAATGTTAATGTAACGAGCCTTTGTCTCCTACCTTACAGAACATGGAGGGGAAATGGTCGGGTGTCATGGAAACATACGACAGCTCGGCCAAAACATCCATTGCACGGGGTCCGATAAGATTTAAAGCTGTGGGTAAAAGGTGAGAGCTGCACACATCTTTACAAAGATCACACAAAGCCATGTTAATGACAACAATCAGTTAAAGAGCGGCTTCACGTGTTCATTCACTAGCCTCCTTAAAAACTGCAGGGGTTGTCAGTGATTCAAGTCTGAAAATCTAGCCTGAGCTACTTCTATCTGTATCTTTGTCAGAAAAGAAATCAATAAACACTGAAGAATATTTGATCAGTAGTGAAGGGCAATACTGTACAGTGCTATCAGCCTGTAAAAAACAAATGTGAGCCTAATGGGGCTCACATTTCCAAACGGTTATGATAATTACATTATATATACGCAAATTATATCTTGGATGTGTAATTAAACACCCACTTGGTGCCACCAGTGTCTGATTTCAAAATCAGGTCACTTGAGTAACTTGGATGAGGAGCAGGAAGTGCTTCCTCTCTTTTATGCTGTGTGGGCAGTGGATGATGACATCACTGCAGCACCTCGCTAATGGAGCTGTGTGCTTACCTGTGTACTTCCAGCTGACGTCCTCCAGGTGGAGGTGGGGGTCACTGGGCATGTATTTCTTTATCCAGGACCAACAGTGAACCTGCTGGTCCGTCGGAGAGACGATGAAGAAGCTGGACAGAGACAAACACGTCGGTCGTGAGTAGATGGTCAGTATGACCTGCATGTGCTGAGTGTTGCTGTCGGGGCGTGTGGGACCTGTTCTTGCTGAGGCGCACCACGCTGCAGTCGTTCTCGTAGCCTCCCCTCTCATTCAACATGCCGGTGTGGACGATGTGTCCCACGGGAACATCCAGGTCATTGGCGCACAGATGCTGCAGCAGCTGCAGCGCCTGATCTCCAGTTGACTAGGACAAGAGGACAGACCAGAGGGTTTGACTTGGAAAAGACGTGCCGACACCTCACTGGCTGCGTGTGACCACGACAGCCGTGACATGCTTGGAAGTTTAAAGGCAGAGACTAGTGCAGCAGCAGTTTTCTGTCCCACGCGATCCAGTGTTAATTAACCCATCACCACTCACAGTGAGTTCAAACTTGGTGAAGGAGGACATGTCAATGACACAGACGGCTTCTTTGCAGCATTTCACTTCTGCTCCCACAATGTCGAACCAGTCTGGTTTGTAGAAGGTCTTACTCTGGTCCAGAGACAGCAGATCTACAGCATACGGACATACAGTTTGTAATGCTTACATAAAACTGGACATGCTTTAGATATACAGTAGTTCATTGTGTCGAGGGTTGAGAATCTACAGCTTTTTACTCGCATTTTTCATGCATTACACTTCATTTGAGTTTAAATCCCCACTTCATACGATGAAATCGACAACAAAAGAGCTCTTCTCATCCTTTAAACCTGTGAAGACGTTTCGAGAGCTTTTCATCAGTCTTTTCCAACCGAGACTTCTCATATTTGACAATGAGAAAATGCACAATGTTTGAGGGAAATCATTTGCTTGATAAAAGCCATTGAAGTTATGGTTGCTCCAACCGTGCAGCATGTGATTTCACTGTTTTTTTAATCCTCTGCCAGAGAGAAAGGAACTGATCTCAAGAACGTCATAAGATACTGACTTTTTTGCTTGTTGGCTTTTTCAAAATAAACCAACAATCTCTCCCAGGTTGTCCTGCAGTAGAACATACAGTTCAAATAAAATTGTGAGGCTCATCAAATGCTTACAGATAAAAGGAAAGGAGGTTGTAGTGTTGCTATTCAATAATCTGTACCTTTCCCTGGGGGAACAAAGTATTTGGGCCTTTCAAATCCATGTTTCTCCATCCAGCGTGCTCCCTGGGTATCCAGCCGGTCATACAGAGGGCTGGTCCTGAGCTGCCGCCCAGTCTGAAAGTCCCAGCGAGGAACCTTCAGTTCATACAGAAGAGCTGGGCACAAACACACACAGGGCCAAACTGAAAATCAATATACTGTACATTCATACAATAATTAGCTGCTCTCATTACAGCATCTGTCAATAAATTTGAGTTATTCTGATGGCATACGCACACGTCGCAGTGAAAAAAAACAAGAAAATTAGCAAATTCTCATTCTCGTGCATCTGTTTAAATTATATCCTGTGTGACTGAGAGGTAATTGATTAGCTCGTTAGATTTGAGAGACGGTGTCAATCATTCAGTGCATCATCTTTTTAAAATTATCTTTAACAGATAGTTTAAATAGCTCAACCAGTCTGTGATGTGAAGTGATTCACTAATTAAGTTTACTACTCACGCATGACCTCCATCACTCTGTGTCTCAGGAAGGTTCGGCTGCTCTGCAGGTTTCCAAAGCGCTTGATGTCCAGGGGCCACACGTTGGCTGTGGGGTAGCCGTATGTCATCCACTCTGCCAGGTACCTCGATACAAAATCACACCAACGCACCATTTGTGATCCATTGCATTGTGTTCAAAACGTGCCCACATCGCAATGCTGAAGTTTCAAACACACACCTAAGGATGTATTCATGTCCAGAATACAGTGCAGTTGAGTTTTCAAACCCAATTGGAAATATTTGTACGCACATATACCATAAGAACGACAAATACACTCAGACCCGTGCTTACTTTCCAGCTCCTCCAGCGAAAGCCAGCCCGGAGGAGTTCATCCCTGCCAGCACGTAGTAGCCAGAGACGCCCGGCGTCTCCCCCATCAGACAGCGCATATCAGGGGTGAAGGACTCCGGGCAGTTGACCAGCTGGTGGATCTCAGCTGACTCCAGACCAGGCATTCTCCTCAGAAGGGCACTGAGCATTGGCTCTGGAGGTAGAAGACAGTAGGTGTGACAAACAGTTTTCTTTTTAATAAATTCCTAAATGTCCACATCAGCGTATTGCATTTTCTAATCAGCAACATATTCAGATTATCATCAAAAACACACTATGTCATGATAAAGATAACTGCAGATCAGCTGTACTGTCAGCCTTCACATTTCCCATAATCCACACTGCTTACTGTCACAAAATCAGGCAGCTAATGGTTTTCCTTCCTCTGTCTATTGTCTCTCAGCTTACTGAAAATATAAAGAAAATAAGAGATAGAAAAATAGAGTTGGCTTTAATTGCCTTTTGATCAACCTGCACTCATCATCCGTTGCCCAACCATCAACTACAGTGAAAGACTCAACAAGCTAAAGTTGCGCAACCTTTCCCCACAAACAGCCCAGCAGGTCTTCTTCTATGAAAGCTGAGGCTGTGCGACGTTTCTCATTTCCTCTAATTCTGTAAATTAATTTAAATCTTGAGACACATTTCAGTTTGCGTCTTAGTTTTGATCACAGATTTGTAATATTTTACTGTTTCCCAGTCAGTACTCAATTTTCCTTATTTACCATTACAGTAGTGCATATCTATGATTCACTCTACTAATTTTTATTCAGCCGCGTTCATTAAACATATTTATTCCCAGTACTACTTTTAAAATACAGTATGTAAATAACTGCCACTCGTGCTGTAGAAGGACTCATGACTGACTGACACAGTCTGACTGTGTGTTGCTGCAGTTCAGGGTCGGTCGGCAAAACACTGCGGTCTTTACGACAACCTGTCAAACTGCACGAGGAATCTCAGATTACGAGTTTGAGGCCAAGGCCAAGGGACAGGTGTGTGTGTGTGTCTGCTTACATGTGTAGGGAGAGGTGTACTTTGAACTGAGTCCAATGTAGGACAGTGCTTACCGTTGAAGTCTGACTGCAGAAGGAAATAAATATTTCAAAAGCCTACATGTGTTAAAAAACACAGCATGATCTTATATATACATATATTCTTTTGGCTACACCAAAAGAAAATGATTGAATATTAAACAATCAGTCAAAATAACAGAAAAGTGGAGAAGAGTGGATCAAGTTATGTGTCTTTTCTCGTCTCCAGCGAGATGCTGAACAATTTAAAATGTTCAGAGGATTGCCATTTCACAAAGAGGGGTTGACAAACACATTTTTGTCTCCTATGAAATGAGACTGCCTAGAAAAAAAGGGCACTGCGACATCTCATTTACCTTTGGCCAATTATCTATCAAACAACAAATTATGCCCCGCAATGACAACGCATGCCAATCAGCTGTTTCTTTTTTTTTTCCAAAACTAATTTATAGTCTCATTGATTGTGGCCTCCCATCCCTCCCTCCTTTACCAAAGTGGTCCCAGTCCTCCTGCATGTTCTGGATCTCCAGCTGGTTGCGTCCCTCAGTGAAGATGGGTTTGGGGTTCTTCTCAAAGCCGCCGGACAGAAGGCCTCCCTGCCACGGCCGTGCGTATATCCTGCCATCCATATCAATCACCACTACAGACAAGACACAGGTCAGTAAGGTCACTTTCTCTGGGCTGGTTTACAGCCAACCTGTAAGCTCAGGTAAGGGACATAAACATGAAGACTCGATGAATGATGATGATGAAAATGCTCATTTTCTAAAAGGCCCTTTCTCACACACAAACACACTGGTATTAAACAGCACAATACATTCTTCTCTATTAGGGACATAATATTTAGCTGGCAAAGCAAATCCATCAGTAACTGTGCCTGCTGCAAGAATAACTTCATGTTCCTGTGAGTTTGATGTGTCAGACCTGGCGTGCTGGATGGAAGCGGCTCGTGGAGAGGTTTTGTGAGGAGGTAGAAATGTTCGCAGCCATGAAGAGGAACCGACACCTTCATCTCACTGGCCTGGCCCAGCTCGTAGGCCCACTGGAGCGGAGACAGACAGAACACTGTGGTTAATGTAATGTAGGTGAGAATCAAGTTCTGGTTTTACACTGATGCAGGATGCTGCAAAACAAAGGTTTTCCCTAACAACCTCTCTGATATATGGTGGCACTGCGTTTTGCTGATGGGGATTTGTATCCCACAATCCCACTGAGAGG
This sequence comes from Psettodes erumei, assembly GCA_016785225.1. Taxonomy (NCBI): domain Eukaryota; kingdom Metazoa; phylum Chordata; class Actinopteri; order Pleuronectiformes; family Psettodidae; genus Psettodes; species Psettodes erumei. The sequence goes on along the minus strand of JAFBJZ010000601.1, from coordinate 172,240 downwards.
TTTACCTGTCCAGCACAGTTGACGAAATAGTCACACTCAATGGAACCCCGGTCAGTCTCCACCGCCATCACGTGACCCTTCTCCACCAGAACCTGCTGAACACTGGTCCGCTCCAGGATCTGAACGCCTGGATAGGATGAGAATGATGAGGAGGCGAAAAGGAGAAAGTAAGGTAAAAAGGAAGAAAGGAAGATAAAGGTGAGGACAAGCAGAGGGAGACAGATAAAATGGGTAAAATGGGCTGGACATCAGTACTGCTAGTTAAAGCTTTATCAGAGACAGGTTTTGAGTTACCTTGTCCAGCAGCAGCCACAGCCAAGGCATGGTTAACTTCAGGTGGAGACACCACGGCATCTGCAGGGAGGTGGAGTGCCCCTACCAAGTCATGAATGTTAACAAGAGGGTGGAGTTTGGCCACCTCCTTAGGTTTAATGATGTTGCAGCTGATCCCCATTATCCTGAAAACAGAGTATAGGAGAAAGAAACAAAGGCTTAATATTAATACAGGCTTTATATGTTAAAGCCCCTGATTAACTAGCCTGGCTCCAGACCTCTGAATCGTTTGAATCTTTGAACATATCCGAAGTGTGGGCAGTGTAACATCAGCGTAAAATATCATGAAAAAACAACAGCTTCAAGAAAGTCATCAGCTCAGCTTTAAAACGTGTCCAGTCAAAGTAATCTGTCTCGACGATATGCTGCATCATATTACAACCAGACACACAACACAAGTCTTTGTTGTCTCATGTTGCTTATGTATGCTGTCAAAGGTATCTCTGATTAATACTGACTTGAGGTTCTGGGGACTTACTTTAGTCGGGAGGCCAGGCGCTTCAGAGAGATGAAGCGATCCTGATTCTGAGCCAGACACAATGACCCTGTCTTCACATAGCCTGGAAGACAAACACACACACACACACACACACACACACACACACACAGAAATACAGAGTCAAGTCTATACGATTATAATCCAACTCAAAACTGTAGGCTCATTATCACTCTAACTTTGGAAAAGTCCTAAATACACAGGAGGTGGTATCATACACAACTATATGCATTACTGCATTGCCATGAAAGTCAAACTGAAATACTGAGTTTGCAGGAACTGTTTGCTTGAGTGTCTGAAAAGCCAGGTACACTGCACACCTCTGTATCCCCTTTGGAGGGAAATGTTCAAGTGGTAGAAAAAAAGATTTAAAACAATAAAAAAGAAAGCAGCTGGTCGTGATCATCTTGACAATGTTTAAGGTAACTTATTAGCAATGAGGATAAAAAAAATACGTCATACATCAAAGTTTTAACTTCATGAATAGCATCAACGTAAAATGTGGGTGAAAGCAAACCATATCAAAATGGCTGACCTGTTTTGATCCCCGTCTCCTCCTCCAGCTGCTGGTAAAGTCTGTTGGAGTAGTTGGCCATCTGACACTCAATGGAAATAGGCTTGGCCACACTGACAATGCCAGCACATAGTCTGGTCGTTCCTGCGCCAAGTCTGCCAACAGGTTAACAGGACAGGACATAGCATTAGCAGAACAATATCCCACTGACAACTCTTTTTACTGAAGTAGAAACTTTCTTTATTTGTCCCCCACCACAAGATTCAAGATGTCAGGGTTGGTGACAAAGCCGTTACTGTTGAGCTACAGGGGATTCAGTGTCCATTTCAAGACGAGCCAACGCTGGAGCTCACCATTATTCATTAAGTTGTAAAACCACCTTTTAAATCGTGACATCGCGCTACCACCGCTAAAACATTCCCAAGACACAAAACCTTAAAAGACGTGTATCTCACCTGCCCTGCTCCAGCAGCACAATGTCAGTCCAGCCCAGTTTAGCCAGGTGGTAAGCCACTGATGTTCCCACAATACCTCCTCCACAGATCACCACCCGGGCCTGGCTGGGCAGCGGGAGAGGCTGGGAGTCTCCGCTGACATCCATGCAGTGGGGTGAGGTCGAGATGCCCCTGCCGGCCAATCTGTACCCCGTGTGGGGAAGAAGCAGCCTGGGGAGCAGGACAGGGGACAGAGCCCTGGAGCTCCGCACACAGCTGCACATAGCTGTGCTCTCTGTAAGACACACACACACACACACACACACACAAACAGAGCCTCACAAAGTGATCATGTATTCACAACTCAAGGTTACTATAAGGCAAATTAAACAGTCCCCATTGCAAATGTCAGTAGAAACATTTTATAAGGTTACGCGAAGATGTAACGTTATACTGTTGTGGTTTTTAGAAGACTATTCATCAAGTTGTTATGTTTAGCTCAGCCGATACAAGATAACATTAATACAACATTCAACACTTCAATGGCAAAGACAGGGCCTGGGAAGCCGGCAAGGTTAACTGGCTGTAGTCCTTCAACTGTCACAATTAGATTTCAGACTGATGTTAGCTGTCAAGCATCGCTGCTGTTATACATTTAGCAGCACAGCTAGTTTTAGCTTGCGGTACGTTATATTACCCCGAAAATGCATCTTAGATGTAAAGAGTCTTGGCTGACTTGTCGATTATTAAGGTTCCGTAAAAGTTTTCTGTTTTCGTATTTTTGGGCTCCTGGAGTTACAGTTAGCATTAGAGGTACTTTAGCTAGCGAACGTAGCTTCAGCTATCGAAAAGCTAGCTAATGATGATTATTTAGCTGCAGCAGTAGCTGAACGTCGAACTGTGTTGAGAAACGGATTCCCTGGTGCTTCTTTCATTGTTTATGACGACAAAAACTTACGGAATCAGCAAACTCCAGGCGTTGTGTTTTTTTAATGACAGAGTGATCACCAGTGACTGGGCGGTACGACAGAAAGTCTTGTTTGGGTGCCGCAGCAATCACCACTAGTGTCAAACTAGCTTTAATGAGAAACGGAACTTCCGGTCTGAACCTTCAAAATAAAATCTTTCAGAATGTTTAGGTTTGTTTGTAATGAAATAGCACGCTAACAAGCAATCAGCTAATGTATGATTATTTTACCGGCGTCATTAAAATTTGATAGAAATTATAACTTAGAGTTCTGTTAAACTATTGCCGGAGTCCCGTTCATGTGTTATCCAAGTATCCAAGTAGCTAAAATTGTAAAATGGTATACACAGGAGTGACCACTGAGAGGCGCCATTTTTACACGAATTTATTTCAGATCTCTGTGGATGGAAATATGCTGCATTTTGACATATCACTGGAACTCTACGCTTAAACTAAAACTAATTATACCGATTTTAGCGGAAAGTTTAATTTTATTTTGCAGCCTTGTTAACATCTGTACAATAGCAGGGGATAGATTTGGTGTAATATTGGTTAAATTCTTAGGCCAAATGCAGAGGACAGGATAGATAAGCCAGGCGAGATCGGCATTTATTTATTTTATTGGTGTAATTCATTCTGAGTAATGGATTGTATTTTTCTTTCTAGCACTTTGGCAATAAATAGCCAAGTGCCATCAAGAATATTGAAGAATAGTGTTACTTTTGTAATTGGTTTCTTTGTCATATATTGTTTTACATTAAACATTAAAATTCGGATTCTTGGTTTATCGATACAGTAAAACCCTCATTCGTTTACAGTTTACTGTAGTGAGACAACACTCAGTCATGATATCTAGTGTGAGAGGCAAACCAACAGATGGAATTTTACTAACGTTGCGAGTTATTGATAAAAAGTAGTCTTATGAGAGAGAGCATCACAGCAGCATGTGTTTTTGTGGTTGAAGAGTATTTTGCACCAAATGTTAATTTATATGTTCAGGTGTATGTTTCAGAAGCTAACTGTGTGCAGCATTTGGAAAAATGGTATTGAGATGAATGTGAAACTCTGAGTGATAAACAAGCTCACCTGCATCGGCCCTCATAAAAGGGGGAAATATGACTTTTTCTCTGAAAAACTTGAAGCCTCTGTGTAGAGATTACATAGAGCAAAGGAACATGGGTGACTGCTGTCTCTTTTTTTATACCTTGAACAGGGAATTCATTTCTGACCTAGACACAAATTGCTTTTTTTTTTTTTAAATCGAAGAGTTCCACATTCTGACAGCAAAAGAGGCCCGAGATAATCTATGTGTTGCCTCATAAATAATTTGAGATTCTATTTGTAAGGCAGTAACAAAATTTCCGGAATTATTCATATAATTTACTGAATTGATTCCACTTACAGGGAGTCACGCTTTATAAAGGGATTAAGAGTTTTAATAAGAACCTTATTATTGTTAATAACTCTTGCCACTGATGCTTTATAGATCAGTTATAAGTCACTAATATAAACATCTTTTGGCATTGCCAAATTGTGGAAAATTACATCTTTTAAGCTCTTTGGTTCATTATGTAGGGCCTCTGAAAAAGAGGTCAAAGCACCTGAACCAGAATACACTTTATTAACAAATTATGGCTGACGGTGTTTTCAATAACTTATAATATATAAAATTATAATAATTAAATTATAAATAATTTATAATGACTTGGTAACATTTATATTTATTTCCCTACAATCAGGACAAACACATCCAGGGAACCACAATGTTGTTCTTATCAAAGGTTTAAAACTGATCAACCAAAGCACTGCAGTTCTGCAGTATCTAAAAGTAACTTGAAGAAATAAAGTGATTAACTTAACCCTCCCCCATTACTATGCTGTAAATACTGAGAACAAAACACCTCGTGACACAGAATCGGTTGCTGCATGACAGGCCACGGAGGAAATAGTAAACTATTTTTATTGACATGTTTAAATTCAGCTATTTACAAGTTCCCATGGTGGGCAACAAAAGATGTCACACAATTGCAGTCAAAAGAAAAATACCATTTGTACATAAAGGAATCTGGTGTTTGAACACAAGAGCCAGTCAGACATGATGCTCCCTTGTTAATAACCTAATCAATGTTGAGTGTACTGCAGTCTTTCAGTCCAATACTGTACCAAATTGAAAGAGGGATCTTTTAAATAAAACTGCTTTAGTAGTATGTCTCAGGTGTGTTTTGGCACAGTGAGAGATGAATGAATTTTTGCTTTGTTTTTGCATGTTTTCATATATTTACTACAGGTCACATACAGTATACTCTACATTACTGCTGACATTGTCTATCCATAATGTCAAAACATGGAAAAACATTGGCATTATCCTTCAACAGACTGGGTAATGCATTTTATATTTCAAAAGATGCTTGTATAATAAAGAGTTTTCCTGCCAGACTTGATAACAGAGGCTCTGAAAACATTTTTCAAAGATTCCCCAGTCCCCCATAGCCAAAGGCTTTCATATAGGAAGATTTAGCACTTTTTACACATGACCCAGCACAGAAATTAATACATAAAATATACTGTATAATACAGGAGATCAGAAAAGCAATATGCTAACTTTTATTGTTAACGTATTAGTAAATTACAGTAAACAGTAAAATAAAGATTTATTTTACTGCAAACCACTCCAGGACTTTGAGAGATTCCTTCAAATCTCATGGAGTGTTTGGGCAGCTCATCAAATGAAACGTGATTGTTTAACTGGTACATCCCACTGGGGGCACCGAACATGAGGTCTGAATGGTTTAGGGCACCCAATGCTGGCAGAGGGCCTGGAAGATGCCAGGGATACTGGTTACTCCACTGGAATTTTCACTGTTTTGGAAAATTTATTGGTTTCAATAGGTCAACTTTGGTGATACCAGTTAAAGTTTGAGACAGTGGTGACTGAAATACAGAAGAAGATCAGTGAAAATACATCAGGGATTTGTTTTATGGCAGTGGCTTAAGTGGTTTAGTGCTAAACTTCATTCTGTTGGGTGAGGTCCTCTGACATGCTGTTGAACTCAGTGGCCCGAGTGCTCATCCCCAGATACTGCTTCAGGAACTCACTGAAACGTTTTTGGTTGTTCCACTTGCGGGCTGACTTCCGAATGCCAATGAAGCCACCATACCTCTTCTGGTACGATCTTCCTGGAGACATCAGCTTCCTGTACCCGTGCCTCCCTTTGACAAAGCCGCCAAACCTCTTGGAGACGCTCAGGCCTACATCACCCTGTCCTCTTGCTGCCATGTCAGCGTCCCCTTCTCCCTGCCCTGCTTCTTCCTCATACTCATCCTCAAGGGACAGGGCATTCTGGGAATTGTAGGCAGTATTCAGCTGGCTACCCTTGCCACCCAGATCCCTCTCGTCCACCCTGAGAGCACGGGTTACGTGATCAAACCTCTGCAATGCGATGGGTAACAATGGACCCCCCTCAACCTGCTCTTCATCTTCAGGAAACAGGGCCTCCACCTCCTCCTGAGATCTTTTCCGCAGAGTACCGGAAAGGGAGGAAATTGGTGATGACAATGCTTTACGACAGAAGTCCCAGGAGAAGGCTGGGGACATGTTACCTTCACACTCAATGAGACACACCTGACAGAGACAAAGAAATCAGTTTACATCAGATCATTCACACCACAAAACAGACAGTCTTCATTATAGACAGTTTTTAACCAAGATGGTAAGCATTGTAAACATTATACCTGCAAGCTTTAACATGAGGACAGTTTGACACACTAACGTGGCTATAGACTCTCGGACTTGCAAATAATTTTACCTTAGGTGAAAATGATCCAAATATGTTTTGTTCTTTGGAAACAATCAATTAGATTAAATAGTATTGTCTGATATAGACATTTCAAAACCTTGACAAATGGAACTGAAGGCACAGGCAGATACCACAGGGAGGTACAGAGAATCATATGTTTTGCAATGAGTTAACTGACCCTTTATCCCCTAAAGCTAATTTTTCAGTGTACACTACATGAAATGATTAAATTGCAGCATTCTTAACCAAGCAAATATGGTGTCTTTTGCCTCTGTAAAATAATTAATAATATAATAATTTAATCTGAAAGTAGACCTATAAATCTTTTTTATGGACTATTTGTCACATAATTATTTTTAAATTTCATGGTTGCATTTGTGCTGAAAAATGTACACTTTTCCAACTTAAACATACAGAGCTCTCACTCACGTACTGTGATCTGACATTACACAGGTTGAACAAATAACAATTAATGCACAGTAGCCAGGCCCGGCTCCTGGAACTCCCAAACAGACTGCTGTAACTCATTGATATTATCAACCACCCCACAGTATGACGAAAAAGCTAGATTGTATGTTCTTTGAGTGGAAGGTCCTTAACTCAGTCTTTATTCAGAGAATAGAAAAATCAATATGACAGAAGGAGATTGATTGGATTTATAAGTAACCTATATCTTTCACTTCAATGGTTCAGTGGACCTGTGTCTGTTTTATGTCTGTGTGTGTGTGTGGTGTGGATGAAATGCTGTATTGCATTGTGCACTGCTGTTTCCATGAAGGAGGCTAATCATAGAAGCTCTGGTCCCTCATTGATTTATAAGTAAAATGCCTTTCAGCCAGGAAGCAGAGATGGAGATCAAAGAGAGGAGAACATTAAAAAAGCAAATTATGTATGAATTCAACAAAGCAAGTCAGTAGATGCCATGCAGCAAAAGACCTATGTTAAGACACATGTCTTTAAGCTGTCATACATCTGTTTAAGGCAATAAATGCCCAATTCCATAGGCTTATTTTTGGTCCCTTAAAATCAAAGGTACCTGACACTACCAACATCAACAGTTCAAAGTTTGATGTTCCATGTTCAAATAAATGTCTTCTTATGTGTACCCTGACCAAATGCCTGAGAAAGAGACATGTCATTAACCAAAAAGGAACAACCAGCAGGCATAAGCGCTATAAGGAGAAACACACATCTCTCCGCAGGAATCAATTAGCCACAACAAATTAAAACTGAAATAGCAAAAGGGTAATTTGTTGAGTAAGAGACAGTGAGGGAGATGGAGGGAGGACAGGGTGAATACATGGAGGTGGGGTGAGGGTGAGGTTTTCACTCATTTTATCACCAAATTAAAAGAGCCCTGTGGACAGATTGTGTTTGTATGAGTTTATATATTTATGTGCGACTCAACAGCCTGGTTTTGTCTGGATGTAGCATTTGTTGACTAATAGTTTGACTTGTTTTATTTTTACTTATTTGTTAAATTTCCCACTCATGACTGTGACTACACAACAAAAATGATCTGGCCTTTCACATCAGACATTTTGAAGGTGTTCCAGTAAGCTTTGGCAGTGCACTGTGAACAATACCAGGACCCTGAAATGATACAGCTAAATTATTTTCATTCAGCATTCCAAAATGAAAACAGAAGAGCAGCATCTAGAGTTCATGTCTTTTTCTGTCTCTATTGTACCTTTGTGGTTCTATTAGACAGGACGTGTACATCCATTTAGATCTGTTTTATTGGCTGCAGATCCAATGAAAGCCGGTCCCTTCTGTTTTGGGTGGGAGCTCAACTCTTGCAATTTTCTGTGTGTGTGTGTGTGTGTGTGTGTGTGTGTGTGTGTGTGTGTGTGTGTGTGTGTGTGTGTGTGTGTGTGTTTCTTGCTTGTACCATGCTCCTCACCATGGTATTGAAGCTGAGCTGTTTGGGCAGGATGTTGCTGCAGGACAGGCAGTCTGCCTGGCAGTCACTCTGCCCAGGATCACACAGACAGAGCAGCAGCAGAGCCACCACAGTCTTCATGGTCCCACTGTCTGCTGCACAACAAAGGACACATCAAACACATGTGAGTAGCCCAACAATTTAATACACTCTTCTCATCACACAAATTCTTTTAAACCCACTTGAAATGCAGTGGTGTCTGGTTTGTCTCAGCTTTCTCAAGTTTTGGGACAGTGTTGCAGGTTCATTTTGTCAACATCTATTCAATGTCTCACATGCATTGTTAGAAACATCTCCTATCATATGCAAACAATAATCTATGTGATTATATTACAGACACAAATACTGTAGTAATACTTTAGTATTAAGGGTGTTTGCAAAGACTCATATATACAGAACTACAACTAATGTACAGCTGGTCATGTTTTATATTAGTGGTAATACATATGAACTAACCATATGAGCAGTAGTTTGTATCCATTACCACAGTAAAGAAAAGACTTCTAAATGTAGGACAGTAAGAGAGCAAAGCTGACAGAAGTGAGCTGAAGGAGACACAAAATGAGAATAGGAGACAGATGGCGTGACAGTGAGTAAAGATAGAAGAAGTAACAAAAAAAGATTAAGAGAATGAGGAAAGGGGAAACAAAATTTCTTTGACCTTATTCTGGGAGGAGCAACCCAGTCTGCTGAGTCTGACGTCAGAAACACAACCAGAGTTTTCATGTCATTAAACAAACTCGTTAACTCTTTTAATTGATGCCTCAATTAATGCCTCCGGCAAACAAACTGAGTCATTATTTGTTGCTGACAAACACACTCAAACACACATGCAAAAAAACTACAATAATCAGACACAGCACACAAACACACGTTCATACAAATACATGCTTTTGGACACATGCCGAAAGGGCATGGATTCACTATACAGCACAAGGGTAGACACATACACACCACTACTCTGCTCTCTTTGCTGTAGGTTGTCATTATCTATTAAAGTGATGTGGCAGAAAGTAAAACTAATTTGTCTTCAATCAAACATTGAAATTTGGAATTTATTCAGAGTAATTAAAAACTGATAAAAGTGTAATTGCACTACAGTTCATTCCAATCTCTAACGATGCATAAAACAGCAACTCTGCAAAATTCATGAAAAATTAATCTTCTTTTGTACTACCAATGAAATTATGCATCATGTCTGCTAAATTTTTTTAGTAGGATTGAGGCACGTTTGTCAGTGAAGGACAAAAGAGTAGCAAAGCCATTATAGATGAGAATACTTTAGCACAGCTGTGGGTGGGACACAACTGGAGGATGGCAGTAGATTCATTAGACAAACAGCCTGGGTGTGGTCATTTTACCACAATGCATCCTGCTTTCCATCCTCCTGTCAGTGACTCTGCCATCAAGTTAATGTATGAATGTTACAACATAATTACTGTTATCTGTGAAGCTGTACATGTAGGCACAATAAGGGTTTAAAGTAAATGCTAATATAAATGACAATGCTAACCTACTGACCGAATATTTACAGTGTTCAGCATGATTACATGGAAACATTTGCTAATTAACACACAAAATAAAGCTTAGGCTGATGGTATATATATATATATATATACAATTACCATTACCATTATATAATGGTAATGGTATGGTGTATGTGTGTGTGTGTGTATATATATATATATATATATATATATATATATATGATGTGGCTGTGTGCTTTTTTGAGCCAAATGAAAGGTTACGGGATCTCCAAACTTATTACAGTTCATCCTTAGGGAGACACATAAATCTCCACCTAAAACATAAATGTCAATCTCAAGAAGGGAAAACCAAAGTCATTTGAACTTGAGCCTCTGTAAGCCATTAATGTCTGTACCAAATTTCTGGCAACTCAAACAGCAGTTGTTGAAATATTTCAGTCTGGACCAAAGTGTTGGACCAACCAACCAACAGACCAATACTGCCATCCCCAAAGCCACGCTGCTATCTAAAGTAATAGGTTTTAAAGTGGTTTGTGGATATAAGTTGTTTATATGTGTCTTGCTAGGGTTCACGCAGGGTAGATCAATTCTCTATCCCACAATGACAGTCAGCAAACCAAGGTTGAGTGCTGGCAGTCCTACCCAGAACAACCTAATATGAATAAGCCTGCATGCAGTCAATCAGGCCTCCCTCATGATATTACAGATATGTCTGTGCACACATACAGTCCCACAAGTACACACCCCATTGAATATAATCTTAAGTGTTTGTCTGTCCTCCCTTAAAAGGTTGTTAAAAATGAACAGGAATCCTCAATGACCAATATTTTCTGTAGACTGTATACTGACATCTACCAGGTTCTCTCATGTGCCTTTAAAACCTAATTACTCTGCCCTTAATTATCTGATTAACCACTAAGTAAACCAGTTAATTAAGTCATTACTGTCTGTGCTGTGCTGAGGCGTTCCTGATAGAGGTTTCAAGGTCCAGTCGATGATGAATGAGACCATCTTTCAGATTAAAGGAAATACATGTCCTTAGAGTTACAGTACCTCTGCAACAACAGTTCATCCAGGCTCAACCTGCTACCTGAGACTACATGAACTGATGTTGTGCCATTTAACCTGCAATAACTTTCCTGGGGAAAAAAACCCCATCTAATTCCAAAAACAAACAAACAATTCAAGATTGGCAAAAGAGCCATGAGCACTGAAAAGAATGAGATGTCATCCATGTTCTGAAAAGCATAACAGTGGCTCAGATAAATAACAAGCAAAATGATACCTCATAAAGTGGGAAGAGCAGAGGTCTTTAGTCTATCTCATTGAAAAGCATCTACTGTATATGTGTATCTATGTCCAGCAAGCTTTGCCTGGTTGAATGGAAAATGCTTTAAACACCAGAAGAGTACATTTTGTCCAACATTAGGTACATTTAAAGTTAACAAACTAGTCAATTGTTGGTTCCTGTCTGACTCATAGTCTCCTCAACCAAAAACAGCTCACTGAGCAGAACATTCTCACACCATGTTATCAGCTGTTTTCACCATTATTTTTCTCTATTATTACCATTTTCTCATCAAGAACAGGAAGTATAAAATAAATTACTCCCAGTTGAAGAGCGACCTAAAGCCGGATTATTCACGCGTGGTTGAACAGAGGAGCAGCATGTGTCAGCCTTGGAGTTCATCTTTATTTTTAAAAGCTGCACTGCAGATTATTACGTCACTTACATGTAATAACCACAATATCAACTCAGTACACCTTGTACTTTGGCTGGAACTTTCCTTACTTTGTTTGCAGTTGCTCCATAATGCTGGACAATTGGACAGATGGTAGCTGTGCAAATGAAAAAACAATAAAAAAGCAGAAATTGCCTTTTTTAAAATTGATTTTTCAGTACAGCCATGTTCAATTGGAGCATGATCATTTAAAGTGCCTAGTTTGTTTTCTATGGCAGGGTGCTTGTATCACATTTTTTGTCTGTCATGCAATCTAATTCAAAAGTGCAATGCAATTTAAACCTTGTCTATAGATGGAGTCCTTGTTAACTTTTTAAATTTTATTTTACTTAAATAAACTGTATGCATCAGAGAATCAGGATGATTTTACAGTACCTAATGTAATAATTAAGAGTCACACCTTATTTTCTATCACAGGTGCATACTAATAAATTGTGCTGTTATACCCTTCTAAATTTTGAATAGTATCAAATATTTTAATTATTTAATTAGTTTAATTAGTTAGATTTAAGTACTAACACTATTATTGTGCACAGCTATATAATTAAACCTAAGAACAATAACTTTCAACTCTTGAAGGAGAGAGGCCCAGCATATAAAAGAAAACAAATCAAATATTGACTATTTGAACGTATTTGTGATGTTGGCTTTGTTAGTAGTTGATGAGGATTTGACAGGTAATTGAATGTTATTTAGTCTTCTGCCTGGAGCTAGATGGCAGACTACTTTATCTGTCACTTTGATTGACACCTTGTCCTGGGCCCACACAAAATACACTGCACCCTTTGTTTTTATATTTATAGCCAGCTGGAAAAATGGCTTTTGATTTGACACATTTCGAGACACTAAATCCATACTACCAATCAGTTTTATTATAAATGTCCAGTCTATATATTAATCACCCCTGTCACTACTATCACTGGCGCAGAGGTTCACAAGGGGCTTAGTTGTAGCAATGGCCCATTATTCATGTCACAAAAACAAAATATGTCAGATACAACTTAATTCTATTTCATGACACCTTTTAGATTCATCATTTTACTCATTATCTGATATTAGAGCGGCATCTGCCCTTTTTGTGAATCAGTATGTTAATCATCCCCCTGGCAGAACCTTGAGGGTGTCCCATCGATAAGCAGGAAACATGAAAGATCTATCAAAGAGTTGGCCTTAATGGTCGCTTTATATCAAATCATCCATCCAATATTTGTGACAGAATTGGTGTGATTGATATATTGCATGGTTTTATTGGCAGAAAGCATCAAAATATGCACAGGCAGTAATACTGCACCTGTACAAGCAAAAGACATTATTTCCTATGATCCTGCCCCTTGTCTCCTCATCAGAGGTCTTTGTCAGTGCACAGTTGATCACAGATGTTGTCTGCAGAGTGGGCGTTTTGACATATCTCCAGAAGAAGAAACCTTTACTCCTTTGAAAATGAGCTTCCCTGTCAGTCAGACTGTGTGTGACATGGTGGTACATTAGGAGCTGAGGCCATTACAGGCAGACACACTGAGCTAAATCAATTTCCCTTCTCGATACATCTAATCACCTATGGTCGATTAATGGTTGGGAGGTGTGCTTGCACACACCTACGCAGGTGTCACAGGAGAACTATGTCATATTCATCTCATATAGATTTTTTGGTGTACTTTGAAATGTTATTTATTTTACTCTTCTATCCCACCTGCAACCTTTATTTGTCTTCTGTTTTTTTATTTTGTGTCTCTGACTTGTGTTCTAACTATGGAGCTAAACTGAATTAAATGCAATTTGAAAAATCCCTCACTCAGTGCAAAATTAGGCAATCTCCAACTCAACTCAGTCAATAGCACCACAGTAACTAATAACAATTCTTGTGGCTGCACTACAGTAGCAGTGGCTGGTTCACTAACACGCTTAAATGGTAATGAATAATGAATAATGTTATTTGTTACACAAATGCTTTTGCTGCTCTGACAGGTCAAAATTAAATTAAGGTGTATCAAATTGCCGAATTATTGAATTTTATTTAGATGTAACTGCCAGTGATGATGACTTTGCAGCCACTTTGCAGTTACTTGATGTTTCCAGTAGTCTTTACAGCAAGTTGGACATTGTTGCTGTCAGAAATTCCTGATGTCTCAAACTTGGAATTATAACATTACATTAGTATGCTGGTATGAATTTAGTTGCCTAAAATGTTTAAAATGTAGTAACAAAAGAGAAGACAATAATTTGTTTTTTCAGCCATAAAAAAATTCTGTTACAGTACAGCAGTGGGACAGCTGGTAACAGCTGATTCAGCAAAAGTTATACAGCTTTCTTGATACATCCTTGCATGAAACAGATAGTAATTATGGACATTTTAACCTAAGTGGCACTTATCACAACTTCCATTTTATTCTCCACATAAATATAATTCCATTAGACGACTAAGATTGCAAGGATTGCAAGAGAACCTTTCCGCTCTGATATTTTCCCTATGTCACAGAACAATTATGTAATCAACAACAGAGTTAGACTCGCTGCCCCTAGAATTAATATGAGTGCAACTACATCTGACAGAAGTCAGGTCTCCTTTGATATGACAACAGAGAGGAATAGAGGAGCACACTGGAGGCAGCGAGTAGACATGAAGAAGGATGGGTGAAATCTTCCCTACACAAAAGGATGGACAGGGACCCTGCTGTGTTAGGAACATTGTATGCCTGGATTAACTCCACACGTCCATAGCTGATTCAGCGAAGCCACCAGAGATGTACACACCAGCACTGTGCCAAATGACCTGCACTCCATGATCCAGCACTCCTTATCCTTCCTTTATTTTCTGCATACAACCTTTGAATGAGAATGTTTCCTGGGGTCAAGGAAGTTTATCCATAAAGCTAATGGTTTGTGTTTGTGTGTGTGTGTGTGTGTGTGTGTGTGTGGAGGGGAAACCAACAAATTTACTGATACTGAGGATGAGAGGATTAAAAAGGATTCTTCAGCCAAGAGACACATGAGGCATGACTGTGGAAATAGGACTGCAAACTCAGTTGCTAGCTGAATGTGCCTAGTTTTTGGTGCATCTATTATTTTTTTAAAGTTTTTTTGCTCACAAGCCCAGTTCTTCATTCATCCATCACTTTTGGAGGACACAGATTTCCAGATGAATTTTGAACTCAATTAATTCAGCTATTTCATGTGTGTAGGTGGACAGAAGTGAACTGAGATATTTTAAGTACAGGACAAAACAAGAAATGTCACTCTCCTCAAAGCACAACTTGTCTTTTTGTGTTGCTTTACAGAAGTTTCTGACAGCCTTCTTCAAGTTTGAAGTGAAGAGGACCTTGTTCTTTGTTTCTGAAGGACATGCACCAAAACGTTCAGAAGAGGTGCATTTTCTATTTCAAACAGTTTCTGTTTTTAGGTGCTGAAATCTCAGCTCTTTCTCCCTCTCAATCCTGTATGTCACCGTCACCTGTTCTACGTTTGGTCAGCCATATCCAAAAGAAAATTGCTCACTACAACACAACACAGAAAGTTCACAGACACTTGTTGTATTTCAGTGTTATTTTATAATCCAGCTGAAATATAAAACAATTTTGTGTTGTTATTTGGCCCGCAATGTTGAATTATGATTTGTATTTACCTAAAATCAGATGCATGTCAGTGCACTCAGTTTTCTACCATAAAATTTGCATTTATGATTCTATGTGCATTCAGATTTTGCCTTGTTTATTTCTATTCCCTCACTGAAGACATTACTTGATTTTTTTTCCATCCGGCCAATTCATATATTGCGTGGCCATTATACAAAACTAACTAAGTTAGTTTTGTTAAATTTCACAGCAAGCCCATGTCTGTTGCAGTCACAAGAACACAAGGAATGAGAAGGCAACCTCTACATTTCTTTGAATCAGTTAAAAAGGGAATTGTTTCAGCCTGAGTGCTATCTTTAGATATACATCTACATCTTTATGATGATATGCAAGATGTATTTCTTACTAAAATATTTAAAGCTAGATGCACGTGCTATTAGTAGTTGTTGACAATGACACATTTTGTTGTACCTTATTTCAAATAATCCATTTTGAATTGTGCCTTTGGACAAGGAGTAACTTTCAATGTCAAATGAAAAGTGAGCCCCAAGCTAAACAAAAAAACACTATGTTAATTATTCAATGTAAGAGAAATTAATAAATAAAAAGGTGGCACCCAATCTTAAAGTTTGTTATTAACGTCATAAATGCTTCCTGACTGCTTACAAAAAGCTCTTTATAATGAGTTTTACATACACTGCACATGCCTGAAGGCACGAGAAGAAGAATATAAGCACAGCTACCAAAGAGATAGGCTGCTGCACCATGAACCAAATACATCTATTACTATCATTATCATTTATATGCATTTTTTTGTTTGATAAAATCTTGATTTAATAAATTTGATAAAAGATCTGTACATCTGAATCACCCACATTAAGTCTGATCAATTGCTTCAACTCTAATGGGCCAGATGTGGCCAGATATTTGATATACATATAAGACCCATTTACATTGCTGTCCTCATTACCATACACCTCCTTTCACGTTCACGGCAACCTGTTTTTAGTCTCTGAATAAGGATACCAAAACCAAGTCACTAACTGTGACTAATTAAAATTAATTCATGCAATATTTGACATTTTATGTCATAAATTAACCTTAAGAATTGACCCCCAGTGAATAATTACATATTGCTGTTAAAAGCAAAATACTAAATATAAGGTTGGTAATTATGACCCATGATTAACCACCATGTCCTCACCTATATTACCTTTCATTACTCTGTGTCTTGAACTACAGTGTAAACACAAACAGCAGCTTTCTGCACAGACTTGCCTTCCATTCATGAAATAAGCGCAGAGAGTAAATCAGGCCTTAACGATTAATGACTAATCAGGATCCAATGATTTGTGACCTTTCCCTCTTTACTAAATACTATCACAGTGAAAAAACAGACTACATGTGTAATCCACAGAATGTGTACATCATTGCTGACTTATGCTTTTAACCCATTCAAACATGTATTTAACCTGGGTTACTTCTTTAGATGCACTGATTCTCTGTAACACAGAATCAGGGGGTTTGCTAATGACAGTGACTTGAGACATTTTCCTAACCTGCTCTGTGTGATTTATCCACCAACTGTCACCGAGGTCAGCAATAGATTAAGCTTTTCTCTGATCTGTATCATTACAGGCACTCAGCCGTGAGGCGCTCTGAGGTCAGGGGGTACCGCTGACAAACAGTGACAATAGCTGCAGTAATTACCTACAGCAGTCGTGGATGATGGAGTGATGGATAATGAAGCATTACTCTGAACAGGGCTGACAAAAGCTTAGAAACATGTCATTCCTTTTTCTTCCCCTGCACCCAGATTGTCAAATTTAGCTTTAAAGAAATTTAAATTTGAAATATTATTTATTGGGCTCTCTAAATTTAATCGTCGTTGTTACTTCACCAGTATTAGAGGCAATTTTAACTATACAATCCATTAACAAATTTAACAAAATCTACACTTTATTTGTACGATAAAAATGCCAAAAATTTTATGTGAAAGGTCAGAGGTCAAGCCATTCTACACCACCCCCCTCCTCATTCCTAGGGTTTTCTTACCTGTGTTGGCGTGAGATTAGGGGTCCCTCAGGTGCAGGTTGAGGTTCGACAGCGTATGTTTCCCTCCTTCGGTCTCAGCGTGGATTTTCTGGCTACGTGGAGGCTGGAGTCAGCTGCTCTTATAGGGTCCCACCCCTCCCCTTCAACCCCCTCTGATTCTCTCTCTCTCTTTCAAAACTCCTTTCATCACAGGGAGAAAAAGATGGAGGGAGGGAGGGACTGAAATCACGGAGGAGAAAGGAGACAGGGAAAGCAGGGAGTGAGGAAGAGAGAAAATGGTCAGAGAAAAAACATGGAAGAGGACGAGGACGAGTTACAAAAGACAAGGAAAGATTAAGGAGAGATGAAAATAATGAAAGGGGGAGAAGAAAAGATGAGTGAGGATCTAACTATCTCCAGTATCTCAGTTGGTGTTGTCTTTTAATCTGCACAAATTCAGTTATTGTGTTTGATATGGTTTTATAATAAGAAGAAGTCTCATGACCTTTGAATCTATGAATATGCCAATAATTTTCAGTTGAAAAGTTCTACCGCTGGACACAAGATGTCTCCTGGTTCACTGACTCTCAGTGCATTCTCAACATGTGAACTGTAGGTTGAAAGTTCCCCTAATACATTTGTGTACTGATGTCATAAAATCTTGTCTGCGTGTACACGACTGTTTTCCCTTGTCTTCTGGTGTCAAACTGGACAGAGACGGTCAAATGTCCAAGTGAAAAAGACATTTTTGAGTGAAGAGGGACTTTGGAATTTTGTACAGGTTCTGCATCTTTTTTTCTTGAATTCCTTTTTTTCAGATTTCCCACAGGAATCAATCTTATAGAGTCTTATCTTATCTATATGTAAAATGACCTTATTCCCCAAACTTTTTAATATGCCATCTTTGCACTGACAGCGGTTCAAGTGTACAAGTGTTCATTTAATCTTTCTTGCTTACTCTTTTAATATGTGGGGAGAAAATTAACCGTCAAGCTCTTACTGTCTGCTTTATGCCGATAAACAAGATAAAAAAATAAATCAAAAGTAAAAATTAAAATTGTAGTATATGTTGTTATCTCCTGATAATAATAAAGAAAATATAATGTGTTAATGTTGTAAGAAGAGGTTAGAGGACATGACTGTCACTCCTCTGCATACAGTGGGAGTGACAGTCAGATGTTTTCCAACCTCTCTTGAGGCAGTGGCAGGACTGTATTACTGTCATTCTGCTCACAAACAAAAATAAGTGCTGGAAAAAACCAAACTGCAACAAGCATGTTACGACAACCTCAAAAAAACAACTTTGAGGAGAGATGGAACATGAAAGCAGAGACTTTCTTACGTGTCTGGTTGTAATATGATTAATCAATTAATACTTCAATGTCCTCACTGTAAAATTAGTGTGAGCACAGTGCAGCAAACTTTATGTTCACACTAATGTGTGCAACTTAAAATCAAGTTTTCAAATGATCATTCCTCATGAGTATTCATGTCAATCTGATCGCTAGAAGAGTATACTATTTCTGGAGGATTTCTTGCCTCAGTATTCATCATCTTTAGCTTTCTTACGTCACAGACGTATGTCAGACAGTGGTATTCAGACCCTTTACCTAAATAAAAATAAAGATGTAGCAATGTCCAAAAATACTCCATTACAAGTTTGTCCTACTTAAGAGAAAGTACACACATACTGGCAGTAAAATGCAGTTTTTCATGAACTGGCTAGAAATTTTGAACAAAAACAAGAGAGAAGCAGATTAGTTCACAGGTATGAAATCTAACAGAGACGATTAGATAAAAGAGAGAGGAACCTGGGTTTTCTACCATTTAACACTAGAGACAAGTGACTGGATGTCCATGATTCTCGATCAAGGCTTGATGAGCTGATTGAATCCAGGTGTGGAGGCTTGTCAGCAATCTGGTGAGTCCCAGCTGTGCCAGCAGTGGGTAAAAACTAGTGGGGAGAAAAGGTTCATAGTGCAAAAGAAGGAGGAGACACAGGAGACATGGGGATGCAAACCGAGTGGTTCAAGGCATACAGGCACTGGGGCAAAACACACTAGATTTCTGATGTGGCCATGACACACTGCTTTTTTTTTTCAAGCTGTTTCCCCTTGCCACCAGTCTCTGTCCTAAGCTAACTGGCTCTTAGCTCCACTTTTATGTTTAACAAACAATACTTTCATCTAACACTTTGCGAGAAATCGTGTTTCCAAAAATGTTGACCTGTTCCTTTCTGTTATACACCCTTATTGTCAGCAGTTTATAAATGATGAGGTGGAAGGTCTCTGTGAAGTGCAGCCAAAAATGTTACCCCACTGCCACCAAGGAAATATTATTGAGACAGAGTGGTTGCTGCAGTAGTATAGACAGCCCTCTGGAGGTCAATTGGCTATTACTGTGTTTGTACCTTTTAGTCAGAGGTTCATTAGTAGATAGCCATCAAAGGACAGACAGCAGCTTGGTCAAGTAATCCAAAAGACTGTCCTATAGTTAGACATTCACTGACCAATCGTCTAACGTTGCTGTTCAGCCCAA
This sequence comes from Psettodes erumei, assembly GCA_016785225.1. Taxonomy (NCBI): domain Eukaryota; kingdom Metazoa; phylum Chordata; class Actinopteri; order Pleuronectiformes; family Psettodidae; genus Psettodes; species Psettodes erumei. The sequence continues at coordinate 152,387 of JAFBJZ010000601.1, read as the reverse complement.
TATTCACACAGCGTGTCACATGATGATACACCTCAAAACACCTTGTGAAATGTCAGAGGTATTCAAAGTTGACCATTTCTCACTATTCACTGTTAGGGAAATTATCAAGGAAAATTAAATAGATTTATCATGCAGAGCGACAATATGAACTTTGATCACCTCAAGTTCTCTGTGGTTTAAGGACACGACATTACTGTGAAGAAGTGCCTTGTCAGTACCTGCAATTACTTTCTAAGTAATCAGTGCTGTACCTCGCTCTTCTTAAAAAGATGATGAACTTTGTTGTAATTAACAATGATGGACAGTGGTGGATGCTTGGCTGTCAGAAACAGCCTAGAAAGAATTCAGTTATTCAACTTGACTCAACTCAGGCCAAATGAGCTTAGATCAAATAATAAAGAATCAACTCACACACAAATTAAATTACCATGGAGCAGATAGTACGTCATAATGAGAGCAGAGACAGAGACATCAGAAGCATATCTCTCTCAGCTCAAAGTTACACTCTCTTCCATCTTCAGAAACTAAACAGAAGAAATACAGTACACATCACCCACACAGTAATGATGGTGCACAATGCTTACTTATTTCCCTCGCCTCATCGAGTGTCCACCCCTGATTAAATATTCTGGTGTTTATGCAGTCTGAAAAGAGACACAAAATGCTAAATGAGCAATTAGGTTGTATTGTGGAGCCAACTGCATCTAGCTGACCGCTAATTAAGCCAGCAGAGAAATGTGTTTTCTACAGAGGTAACACACATGTTCATCTGAAAGTAGTTTGACACAAAAAAGAGATACGAGAAGTGCAGTTGAATTGAGGACCGAGAAATTATAAGCAACATCACTGTGTCTGAGCTCAGTCTCTGATTCACAGAGCAGATTTTCCTCCACCAAAATGAATCAATGTCATTAATTAAATACTCATTAAGACTTTTCCTGTGGGAAATGGCTGATAGCTAAACAGTAAATTAGTCAGAAGCACAACAACAAATGCTAATTTTAGTCTGCTTCAAAACAAGACAGACAGTATCATTAAAGCAGGACTTTGACTTATATTTGGACACCGGCGTTAGAGCACAGCAGTTGTGTTTTGCTGCTGCTTGTGACTTAAATAATTGCAAAATTATAGTACATGTGCACTTCTTGTCCACTTACTTCTTTAAACTCACTAGCATTTTTTTTTGTTTATCATACTGACTCACCAGAAATGATCAGTGTCCACTTTTTCCATTTCATGACAGGACGCATCTAAAAGAGTGATGTAATATGTAACAACAGTGTACTAATTTTTCTTCATTTGCTTCATTTAACTATCAAAAATGTCATTATGGTTTCCACTGTACTGTCCTAGTCAAGGGAACTTGCTGTCACAGTTTAGTCATATAGAAACCCAATATTTTGGATGCCTATCACACAACCATACAACATTGTGAAGAGGAAACAAAAACTAATAGAGTGACCAGCAGGAGTGACACCTACTCTATCGTCTCTCTCCTAGCAGCGCTATAAGCACAAAAATTCAACAAGCACGTGAGCTATTGGTAAGCACTTCAGGTGGTTCCCATTTATGGAGCTTCTTTGTCATCAAGTAAGCTGTGGAGTAATTCTGCCAATAATTTTTCAGTGCCCCACCAGCAGGAAATAATTAAATCCCCAACCAGCTGCAGCAACAGAGAGGAATCTACAGTATGCTTTCTGCTAGTTACAAAGTTAGTACAGAAAGTTCAAATTAGTAATGGTTGGGTCATTATACAACCCACCGTTGGTCTGGTCTGTTTGAAGATAATTTTTGTTCCCAGAACACTTGTAGGAGGATTAACACAAAATCCATGCTTAAACAAAGTCAGAATCATCATTACCACCTTGGTAGGATTTTTCTTTTTTTCTTTTTTTTGTCTTTTGTCGCTCCCATTCTTGTTTCCCCTTCCTCTGGTCCAGTCATGGGGAGGACAGAGGGAGGTTGCAGGTTTGTTGAAAAGAGATAACAGGTCTTATCTTCTCCCTGCCAGACGCTGAGAGGCCTGATCCAATCGAGACCTGGTTAAAAGAATTCATTGACTTTTACACCCAAGACTCAATAAAAAATGGTTTGGGGAGGGAAACAAAGATGTTGATGGAGGGGTGGAGGGGTTCTTTTTGTTAAATTTTGTGCGTCCTTAAAGGAGTGTTGTGCTGGTTTAAGTGGTAGAGGGGTTTTTTGTGGAAGACGTAGGGCATTAAGTATAGAGTGATTAGAGGATACTAAACAGACAACATCAACATGATTTAATTATTAGGTGAACAAGTTAATTTAAGTTGTTTCCTTAAATAACTGAGCCCACCTGGATGAAACACAACTTCTTAACCATGTGCTCCGGAAATTGTATACTCTTCCCTACTCAACAACCTTGAACTTTTCTTCTTCGTGCCTTCCGTTGTTGTTTAGTGGCCGACGTGGGGGTGTTGCTAGCCACCAGACTATGTGTGAAAACCCCTATATGGACCAAATGTCACAGATGTGATTAACTCAGGAGGTGTCAGACCTTGTCATTTTCTTACCCACCAAGATGCCAGAAAGGTTACTGTGACTGCCCCCTTCCTCTCTTCTGCAGCCTGTTGCCATTCTTCCCCATCTAATCCAGGTGCTGTCTATTAAGGTTAATGGTCATCCTCTGGCCACTACCATCGTCACATCTGATGATGATATAATGATGTGCAAGTGCTTGCTCCTGAGATGCTACAACTTCTTCATATATTATTTATAGCATACTGTCATTATTAGAATTTACCTCTGCTATATTTAATTGATTTTGATTTAATTGATTTTAAAAAAATATATAATCATTTGTAGACTTTGTAGCCTTTTCAAAAATCCAGTATTCCAGCGTATATTGATGGACAGTGAGGGGAATGGACTTGTGTGACCAGTCAGTAAGTTGCTGTTATGCTTATCAAGGATTCCATTCCAAATAGCATGGAGATTTGCAGTGGTAACAGTGGCTGATTTACCATTTGAAAGTCAGAGTAACATTTAAAGCAATCCTTGTTTTCTTGTCCTTGATTTAAAGAGCCAGTCAAAAGCAGCTTCTTGTTCTATCACTGGTTGTTCTACCATTCACCATTTCCACTACCTGGGGAAAGTTGCTGACAGCTACCAAGAAAAACAGAAGCACTACCCTCTTTCTTTTTGGTTGACCAATGCATGTCCTTTGTGCCATAAATCGAGCCTTCATTTTTCCTGGGACATTTTTTTACAGGGATGGTGTCATTATTCTACACTCACCGGCCACTTTATTAGGTACACCTGTCCAACTGCTTGTTAACACTTAATTTCTAATCAGCCAATCACATGGCGGCAACTCAGTGCATTTAGGCATGTAGACATGGTCAAGACAATCTCCTGCAGTTCAAACCAAGCATCAGTATGGGGAAGAAAGGTGATTTGAGTGACTTTGAACGTGGCATGGTTGTTGGTGCCAGAAGGGCTGGTCTGAGTATTTCAGAAACTGCTGATCTACTGGGATTTTCACGCACAACCATCTCTAGGGTTTACAGAGAATGGTCCGAAAAAGAAAATTATCCAGTGAGCGGCAGTTCTGTGGGCGGAAATGCCTTGTTGATGCCAGAGGTCAGAGGAGAATGGCCAGACTGGTTCGAGCTGATAGAAAGGCAACAGTGACTCAAATAACCACCCGTTACAACCAAGGTAGGCAGAAGAGCATCTCTGAACGCACAGTACGTCGAACTTTGAGGCAGATGGGCTACAGCAGCAGAAGACCACGCCGAGTGCCACTCCTTTCAGCTAAGAACAGGAAACTGGGGCTACAATTTGCACAAGCTCATCGAAATTGGACAATAGAAGACTGGAAAAACGTTGCCTGGTCTGATGAGTCTCGATTTCTGCTGCGACATTCGGATGGTAGGGTCAGAATTTGGCGTCAACAACATGAAAGCATGGATCCATCCTTCCTTGTATCAACGGTTCAGGCTGGTGGTGGTGGTGTAATGGTGTGGGGAATATTTTCTTGGCACTCTTTGGGCCCCTTGGTACCAATTGAGCATCGTTGCAACGCTACAGCCTACCTGAGTATTGTTGCTGACCATGTCCATCCCTTTATGACCACAATGTACCCAACTTCTGATGGCTACTTTCAGCAGGATAATGCGCCATGTCATAAAGCTGGAATCATCTCAGACTGGTTTCTTGAACATGACAATGAGTTCACTGTACTCAAATGGCCTCCACAGTCACCAGATCTCAATCCAATAGAGCATCTTTGGGATGTGGTGGAACCGGAGATTCGCATTATGGATGTGCAGCCGACAAATCTGCGCCAACTGTGTGATGCCATCATGTCAATATGGACCAAACTCTCTGAGGAATGCTTCCAGCACCTTGTTGAATCTATGCCATGAAGAATTGAGGCAGTTCTGAAGGCAAAAGGGGGTCCAACCCATAACTAGCATGGTGTACCTAATAAAGTGGCCGGTGAGTGTATATATACTTATATGTGCAATGGACATTTACTTCATAATGATGAGTTAAAACAAAAAATCTGTTATTGCCTTGTCTATTAGTTGTCTTATCTTAAATGACACAAATAATATAAACACTGGAGAGGATGTGAGTTTCGAAAGTTGAATGATTCAAAATCCCTTAATTTATGGCACAGATTTGCTATTTTCAAACATTTGAAAAAGTACAGTTTTTTTATCACCATACATTGCTGTGATCCTGATCAAATCATCTTATCACTCAGTGTCATCAGAGCAGGCATCACAGGAAACGTCACCGTTTCAACGTCACATCACCATGGCCTCCACTTATGCTGCTATCATGACGACAGCGGGGATCACCGCTAGTTTTTGTTCGTTTAGCAGAAGATGCTAGGGCTGGAGCCAATTAAGCTTTAATCCCACCTCCACCACAAGGGCTGATTTATCGGCCTCTAAAAGCCATACCGTGATGGCCACATCAGCTAGAACTCATGAGCAAACGATTGAATAAATATTTCACCATCAGTGTCTTGTGACGGCCCGTTGCATTCATCGAATTTAATGATGACAGAGAGTGGGGTGGCACTGTAAATTCAATGCAATACCCATAAGTCATTGCAGGGAGTCATCAGCTGGTCATTGGTGAGAATGTCAATAATCTAGCCATCAGTTGTTCAATATAACAGTGATGCAGAAAACAAGATGAGTAATAGAAGGAGGAGGCTCAGACAAAGAAAGGAAAGGAATTTAACACACACCTCAACTCCAAAGATAGACTGGCCACGGTGACACATCTGGGATTTCTACATCAAATGGACTGACATGTTCCTTCCCCAGCCCACAGAGCTGCTTATCTGGATGGAGAGATGGAGTGATTGAGCTAAAGGTCCTTATTAATAGGCTGAGGTGGAGCTTCAGTTTGACCAGCAATAACCTGGGAGAGGCAACTCCAGATGAATTTGGGGGCAACTGGGGAAGAGCAAAGTAAGTTATCTTCCAAAAGAAGAAGTCAGCAAAACAATGTAAATGTAAATGTGATATATTAAATACATTTCATCATTTTTACCCATATACATTCAAAAAACAATTTATGATGCCAGTGAACATAATGAACAGAATGCTAAGCAAATAAAAGATTTTTTTTGGTTTGCTTGATGGTACCAGATGGGGAAGAAACTGTTCACAAGTTAGGAACTAGACTGCATGTGGGTGGAGAAGGAGTGAAGGATGAGACAAAGCTATGAAAGATAATTTGGAGAGATGATAAAGGAATGTGGTGACTGAATGCCTCCATATCTTTCTTTCGTGGCTCCTTGGTGATCATGAAAGGAGCTTGTACAATTTTAAAAGAATTGTAGGCTTCAAAAAAGACAGTTTGTTCTCATTAATATGTAAATTTGTGCATCTAATCGGGTGACTGCATTCCTGTCAAGTGTGGTTTGTTGTTTTTAAAGTATTTTTATTTTTTATTTCTACGCACACACACACACACACACACAAGCCCTTAAAACAAATCAGTGTTCCAGCTGCAAATCCATCTGACCATTTGTATTTCGATTGCTGCTTTTTTTCCTGTTTTGCTGTTTTATCTGTTACATTTTTAGATGGCCAGAGAGTTAATTGACGCAGTAAGCCACAGGAAAAAGCAATATATTAGGTTTAAATAGCATAATATTTTGGTTTTTTTTCTTTTTTCTATCGTTAATCACCTCATGACTCAGCAGGCCCCCAGGTTGAGAACCACTCACTATAAAGAAACCATTATAAAAACCATGAGGACATTAAAGGTTATGATATGACTCAGCTATGCTTTTTAGATACTGTAAGGCCATTCATAACTTTCCTATATGACAAAGCATCAGAACACAGGTACCAAACATGTCTTTGGTTGCTTGGGTTAAGCCATAAAGACATAAGGCATCACTTGCAGCTCCAGCTGGTTAATTTTTCAGATTATATTCACCAAACCTCCTGCTCGTTGTGTCAAATTAATGGTTCAACTCCAATGAAGTGTCATAAAGTCGTGATCAAGTCTGGATGTCACCAAAGTGAGGGTCAGATTTTAAAGAGGAGAGAATATCTGGAAGGAAACAGTGCATTTAAAGAACAGGAGGAGATAGAAGCAGAACAGGAGGAGACCAGTACATGGCAGAGGATGGAAGAAGTGAGTCTGTGACAGAAAGGGGCACTAATAGAGGTCAGAACCATTAGCTAAGAAATCTGGATGTGTGCAGCAGGCCAAAGCATCAGGGAGTGAGAAATGCCCAACCCAGTGGTTTGTGGGGGGTTTTTGTCCAGGGGGTCAGTCCAAAGCAAGATGAGAAAAGTAACTCAAGGATAGCTGGATCAGCAAACTGCAGAAATGTTTAACACTGGACTTTTAAAACTGTAAATGGTTCATTGTCACACACCCCTGCATAGACTAAAAAAACACTCTCACATACACACACTCTGACTGTAGACTGTAGTCTATTTTCATTCCTCTGGGCTTTATCTGCAAGAGGAAGTGATTGGTGTTCAGCAGAGCGGAGAACAGAAGCACTCTGTTATCTACCAGTGTTCCCTGGACACTTCCCTGTGTCTGTCTCACACACACACAACTCTCACTAACTCACAGTCATGCACAGCTTGTACATGCACGCAAATGAACAGTCTGAACTTAGTGAGTAGCACTGAGCACTTTGTGTAAAGCTGAATCCTATTTTAACATATGAAATCACTCTAATATTATCTAATATAGAGAACCACGTAGAAATTAAGGGCTAAAATAATGTCTTAAGAAAATCCAACAATTCTAGTAATTTCCATTTTCTTTAGGGTAAACTAAATCTCTACCTTTTAGCTTGAGGAATCACAGGAAAGAAAGACTGTTAAAGTGAGAACTGATGCTCGAAAATGGAGGACAAAGAAAGAAAAGAAACGCAATGTAAAATGCCCTGAACATGTGGTGAAACAAACCTGAAATGATTTTATTGTGGTCATCCCAAGCCACTTCCCTCAAAGTCCTGACCACTATGTAGCATCAGTCCCTGGGTTTAAAATAACCCTGTCAGTGGCTGATGTGTGAAGATGCAGCAAACAAACTCCTGGGCTGCCTTTATGTTTACGAAGGTTCCTAACTGAGTGAAATGACCTGCAAATATCTAAGTGGCAGCCATGACAAGAGCTGGCCAAAGCTAAAAGCTAAGAAAAGGTGCTTCAATGCCTCCTATTTCATCTCCTTCAGCACAGAATACACTGAACCATCCATTGACAGAAAGGAGGTAAAGCATTCCCACAATTCCCTGCGACAGCAACATTTAAAGCAATGCACCACACTCTCATCTCACCATGGCAGATTCACATAAATGTAGAAACAACACAGCATCTGTTTTATGCTTGTGAGACAATATTTAAATCCTGCTTGTTTTGGTTTTGGTTTTATTTTCAACTGTGTCTATTTCGTAGTGACTTCCTGAGAAATAGATGGTTGCATGTTCCCTATGTATAAACTGAAAACATCCTTTCACAGGTGTGATTCTATTTTGGACAAAAAACTTGTCTTGAAATGGTCTACAGCATTGAGTGTGTTACTGTACTTCTCTTCTATGTGTTATATATAATGTTGGTTTTAAAAAAACGTGCAGGTGGAGTCAGATTCTCTCAGCACCACAGATCTCTTCTCTTCGTAAATCCTTATGAATTCTAATTCACATCGTTCTTTGACCTCATGATATTTTTCATCCAGGTCAAGGAGAAGTGGATGGTGGTTTGTTGGTTTTGTTTTATTATTTCACTGCAGACCCAGGAAGCACCAGGCTGATGAGTTGATGCAGGAAGAGTCAATTTGTTTTGCATCTCTGGCTGCCTGTCTGCTGGACACCTGCATACTGTATATGTATACAGTATAAGCATGTGATGTCATTTGCAAATAAAGTCCTCCACTGGAGTCATCAAACCTCATGGACACGGTGTGGTCAGTACTAAATGTATTCTGTATGTATGTAAACGTGAATGCATGCTGCTCTTGGTGAGCCATTTCCATCTACACAAGACAGATGAGTATAAGACATACCATGAGTATCTCCCAGGCTGCACAGGGAAAACCCTTGGGTCAGTTTTTACTCACAAACCAGTTTGCTCTGTCATTGGTCTCCGGTGCGGCTGCTGATTAGATTGGACTGTCTAAGTAATGAGCTCATGGCCATAAAGCTGTTAAAGTCATTAACCTAATAGAGCTCGCTGTAATGGACGGCCATATTTTGGCATGGACCTCCGCCACCGAGGCCATAAAGAGCAATCTCCACCGTCTCCTGACCAAGGCTCCACCCCACCCCCTCCTTGCACTACTTCCCCACACACACTCTACACTAACTGCAGCCCTAACCCCTGCAATGCCCTCCATAGAGGCAATAGGCAATAAAGACAATTATATTAAGCAACCATTTGAGATCCTATTAGAGTTTGGTTGCCTGGTGCTTTTTGGTTCAGGTTTGGGAGACGGGGGAGGCTTGATGCATTGCTTTGCTTCTTGTAATTGACAGGATGACTTCACATCGCTCAGGTCATGACTATGTCCTGAGGTGGACTGCTCTCGGATCGTGTTCAGATGTTATACATCACTGACTGATGTTGGTCTCCTGTTTGAATATGTCAGCCAAAACTGTTCTGTGTCTAACGAGTGTAGTGTTCTGTTTATAACATACTTTTCACTGGATAATAAAATTCTAAAGGATAGTTTTAAGTTTTGGGATAAACAAGTCTGTTTGATTGACACTACTAGTTTCCCCCAAGTACTGTAAGTCTCACACAGCCTTGTTTTACCATTGACTGAATGATTAGGAGAGGGATGAACCTGGGGGTTTAAATGTACAGAAAACAGTTTTCAGCAGCAGACATCATTATCAAAAAAGTACAGACACAGTGTGTTTGTGTCTACAGTCAACTGCTTGAGGGCAGCATCACTCAATTATCTCACCATCCCTCATGGATTTCCCTGGGCCTTGTGGGAATTCAACCGATCAGCAGTCTAGTCACCAGCCGGGCTCCTGTAACCTGTTGCGACTGTTGACTGTTTGCTGCAGACAGACCAGGAAACAAGAAAAGCTGGTTAATGTCCACAGTGTGTGGAACATTTAATATAGCCCATTATCACTGGCTTCCCAGGGAGAAAGAATGTGTAGTGCCCTCCTGATCCTGGGGAACAACTCTTAGCATGCCTTTGAGCAAGGCACCTAAGCTGCTGGAGAAAAATGGAAAACATTTTGCAGCCTATAAAATTATGAAATAGATGGATCAACAATATGCATGAAGAAGATTAACTGACACCTCTACATGTGTGATATGTGATATTACACACAAATACTCAAAAGCACACATATACATCAACATACAACTGGAAATCATCACAGCTGTATCCAATGAAGTTGCTCAAATTAAACTACCTGTTGGGCATTACGTATACGTGTACACACACACACACACACACACACACACACATCTCCTGCTTTGGTCTGATTAGTGGCCGGAACAATTACTGTAATCGTGTCATCTTAACAAAGCAGCAGATAAGGAGTCAGACCTTCCCCTCCACCCTTCTGCTGTTATCACTCACATCGACACACCCACACACACACACACAAACACACACACACACACACACACACACTAGCACACACGGGCACACACACACAAGAAAATAAATGTGAAGCAGGGGAAAACACCATTTTCTTCAGATGTCCACCACCAATTTCACACTTAATTTGGATGCATAAATAAAAATAAAAGCAAAATAAAAGCCTACAGGAGTAGTTGTTTGCCTGTGTTCACATGGAGAGAAATACACAGATGTCTCGCAGCTGCTAATGGTATACAGGCTGCCAAATATGCCAGTTACATATCAGAGCACAGAGACCAAATTGTGTGAGATGATTGAACACTGTAGAGAATTGTAGAAGAGAAGTGTAAGGTTAAATGTAAGAGATTATACTTCAGATATGAGACCATCATGTCTGGCTGCACTCTGTCTAAGTGTGGCTCACTTGTGCACAAGTGCACAAAGAAACAAACAAGGCAGGATGTGGCACAATTTATTAGTATTCAACAGTAGCACATTTGATGCCATTTACAAAATATTCATTTCGCAGTTAATGACTATTGCTGACTTTTCAGATGTGCTCACTGTACGTTCACCCTTTGTTATAACAATGCTGCTGAGCTAAAAGTAAAATTTGATCATGACAAATAATTCTGCTGGCCAAGATGACAAAAAAGAGTCAAGTTGTAATAAACCAGAATTATCCTTTAACTGTTCCATACCTTTCCTCCCTGTGTGCTCCACTCTGTTGAACACTGACCTCTCATTTAACACATATTTACTGTATGTATCTGTGTGAGGCGATAACAAGAGGCTAATTCCTCATTACCTAGAGTGAAAGATGTTGATTGAAATGGAATAATATATACAGTAGGAGTGTTCTTAATATGCATCAAAGCCCCTGCCCTTTACATAGGAAAAACCCCATGGGTATCTTAATCACTCTCAGCCCTCCAGGTCTTAGTCAGTTGTGGGGCGCAAACATTTATTTTAAATTAACCAGCTTGAAGGAAATTAAACAGACCTGTGGGGCATCAACTTGATCTTTTTTTATCCAGTCACTTACAATGTGTCATGGTGACAGCTGTGATCCTTCTCTCCTTTGTAGTCTGCTCCTCATTTCTTCTGTTTAAACCTGCTCTTTCCAGTTCTCTTATGTATACAAAAAGTCCTGGGTTTCACTAAGCATCTGACATCCACTCATTCATTTGTGCTCAGCACTTATGCAGCGAGGGGATGGGGGTAGTGCAGAAGACTGAAAATGAAATACACTTGACCTTTAGCAGGCCTGTTTATTCAGAATGTGAAATAATGAAAAAAAAATAGCAGACCGAATACATAAGTCCTTAGATGTTTTGCTTATGTATCTTGATTTTTTGTGAAAGATCTCAATGCATCCTGTCTAACATCTACCCCTTGGGCACACTTCCTTATTCACTCACTCCTTTAGCCTTACAGTGGGTCAATCTCACTGAAATCCATTTGAGGTTTCAGATACTGAAACATCAGGTGTAAATGGGTATCACCCTCATCTCTGCAAGAATAGCCCTCAGCAAGTTTCCCACTCCTCCAGTCACATGAGCCCACATCCTGCCTGTCTGCCCCCTTCCCCATCAGCCATTTCTGGGACTTGGATTGTGGGGTGTTTGCACGTGAAATCCTGATACAATATAATCAAGATACTAGACCTGTCCCATCACAAAGGCTCCTCCAAAAGTAGATGCAAATGAAGCTTAATTTTAAGCCATAATATCATGATACAATCGTGTATCCTCTTGAGATTTACCAAAGTTTGTCACTTGACTCTGTCGTCCATTTGAAGGCAACTTTGTGGTGTTAGTGATGTCTGACCTTACCAGTTACTGAATATTACATTAATACACAGTCAGTCTTGTACTCTGTGAGGCTTGATGTTTCATTTGGGGACGACTTCCTTTTAGCGCTTATCTTTCCAGGCACTGCTTAGGGTTGCAGACCTCAATTCACCCCTACCACTTTTACTTTGTTGATTGTCTGTACTGTTTTATTTAACTTGTGCTATTACTGCCTGCCAGCTCCTGCCTGTAAGTTTTCTATATTACGAGCAACTGACTGCTCAAATTGTATCTCATATGTTTCATGAGTGTGCTTTTAAGTCGCATCACTGGTTATTACGGCACAATGAGTGCACATTAGATTGCTTCCGATTCTTGAAACAAGACCATTTTAGTGACAGTACATTTACATCAGTGTTTCATCTGATTCACATGTCAACCTTTTTGGACAGAGAATATATTAGGATTTTATACAGTTCATCTATATGTAGGAGTCACACAAATAGTTTATTTTATTTTCAAATACATGTTTTGGGGGGGTGGTACCATATAAGCACTTCACTATTTATTTGTTTTGTTTTATTTTGTTTTACCAATACTCATTAAATAAATCAATTATTAGGAACTCTCAAAAACTGACAGGTCAAACTCACTCAGACGTAAGCAATAACTAATAGCACGCTGTGCAGGTGTGTACGTGGTTTATGGGAAAAGAGGCGGGGTACTGCCGCCTCCTGTTTTTCCTCTTGTCTGCCTACGCTCTCACCACAGTGACGACAAGTGTTTGGCACACTTTGTCTGTCTGACCATCACATCTGATGCTGCACATGAGATCACATGAGGACAGTATATGTCCATATGATTTCCAATAAAATATACTTTAAATGCATTGCCATAAAGAATTACAGTATGTAAAGATTAAACAAGTGACACATTTTACCATAAAATTTCTTGGAACAGGCAGTTGTTCTCCACGGTTGATCCAAATTACACCTCAGTGTTGCTACATGTTGCAGCAGAGTGTCCTCTAGTGGTCTCAGCTAACCCACTGATTAAATTCCAGCCATTGCGCTTACATGTGGCACACAACACTGGTATGATGAGACTGTGAAGGCCTTGCCAGGACAGAAAAAGATTGTTGATGTGTTTTTTTTAGGTTTTAACTGGATTCTATGTTTGCATGAACAAAAACATTGCTGTTGCCTGCTCGTAGAAGCCTCTTGAACTGCAACTCATAGTAAACAGGGTCAGAATTGTCTTGAGGAAGGAAATTGGAAAATAAAGCAGAATCCCTAATCATACGCAACTAATTGCTGAACCACTCTGTTTTAATGATCATGCAGACACATTATGTGACATTTGGTTGATACAAGAAAATGTGGAACATTTGTTTTTTCTGATTGATTGAAGAGCCCAATTCCTCTCTGCAGTCTCTCGGAACTGATTGAAATTTCTCTTAGCTTTAACATGGCATGTTGCTTTCAATCTGTGCATGCAGGGATAAGACTCTTAGCATCAAATAGGAAAAACAGGGTTGAGATAATGAATTGAATTTTAATACCGCGATAATACTTTTAATACACTCAGGCATTTAACTTGTGATAGTGTGTGTGTGTGTGTGTGTGTATTTGTAATCATGCCATTAAAGTGGCCCAGATCTTTCATTGTAAATTACTTTTCTTTACTATGGTTCAGTGCTTCTACAATTTCTAACGTCTAAAGTCCTCAAAATAGCTCACGGATGTCATCATTACCATCATCATCATCCTTTTTCCTCATTTTCATAACTTCATATAACCAGCTCCATCTTGCTGCACATCTAGACACTTCCTCACATTCACAGTGGGAACCAAGCCAATCAGTCGACACAGGTTTTCAGACAGCACAAGGCTGGAATCACTCTCTCAAAAGATAATTCGGCAAGAGAATGTCTACTACAATTGCCCTGTTATAATATAATAATATTTTATCAAAAATACAACACAAGTTACTAGAAAATATGTATGATATTCTGTCCTTTATAGAAACGGCCCACACAAGTTCAGTTACGTGTCTGAATTCTTACTGTGTTTACTACTAACCTAAAGTTCTGCCAGTGTTCAGCAGGTGTCACAAAGCTTCCAGTCTGCAAGGCGTTGGAGAAAGTAATCCTTTGTTTCAGTGAGGGATGTGTCTCTACTTCTGGCACTTGTTTTTCAAAATAAGAGCTTATGGTTTAAATTAATCTATTCAAATTCATCTATTCACCCTAAATAGACAATACAGATGATAAATTATCCATCTTCTTGAAAACTTTGTAATTTTGCATGTGGTAGGGCTCGCAACAGATCGTATATTTAACAAATTTCAATATTAATATGAAATAATCGAGCAAGGTGCTGGACTCAGTCACTGATGATAATGAAATTTCCGTTGATTCCACAATAAATTATTAGTAAGCAAGCGAGTCATCGTTCACTGAAATTAAAGCCTAACTAAAAAATCAACCCAAAGTTGTTTTATGCAAGGTCATACAAACATTTTCCCAAAATTCTGCCAAATTTCCGTTTCCATCTTTTGGATTTTCAGACTGCTGGGCGTAATATAGTTTGCATACTGTACTATTTTTCGAATAAGCCTGACTTGACATAAGATTAAAAGGCAGTTAGACACAGTACCTGTGAAGTTATTTTGTTGTTTTATAAAACATTTAATATATGGAATGCGATGACACTAAACTAAACCGACTGAATGTAATTGAACTGGACTGAAAGCGAAGTGTGAGTGGATTAATTTAAATTATCAGGGTTTATTTTGAAAACTCTGGTGGGAAGTGTACAGTGTATTGTGTTTGGTCTGATAGTGGGCACCGGAAGTGTCGCATGACTGTCCGGGGTCTTGAACACATCTGGTAAAAAGCACCTTTTTTCTTTCATGTTTTATCTTACAGAAGTGTTAGTTGTTATTTACCCAACGTCCTCTTGGCGGTGTTTGAAAATATGAATGGAATTTTGACTAACTGGCCGCTGCTTTAACTGCACAACTTGACGGTAACGGTCCCCAGCTGGGTTGGTGTCATGAAATCCCCCATGGAATCTGATTGCAGTATGTTAACCGCGTATACACAGAAATAATACCACATATCTCTTCATATCTCAAAAGTAAGAATAGAGTGGTATTAACATGTTAACTATTTAATGTTAATACACACTGTTAAACTTAAAATGTAAAGCGAGCAAGGGCAACTACTGAAAACAAATCTGGATTTTGTATTTGGTCGATAGACTTGACGGTGGGGTTAGATGCTAGGTGACGCAATTGAAATTTAGCTATTTTCGATTTCAGGGTTTCTTAACTGCAACTGTGGCATATGACGTGTGACAGCAGTTACCGCCGTCTCTTGCGAACAAAAAACGCCATGGAACTATAGTACCTATATTTTAACCTTGCTGTAAAGTTGAACAACACGACAGCTTCATCTTGCTTTAAAAGTGACTTAGTTAAGGCGTTATTTAAGAGTGTGACAGATGAGAATCAAGCGTTTAACCGCCGTGCTTTTAATTTGAAGGGGAAATGATCAGGCGGAAGGGCGGATGCTGCTAGTTGCTTGTACCTCGACACAGAGGGAGGACATAGTGGATTCCGTTGGGAAGCTGTACATCATCGCCAGGCGGTTCTCTGGGGGATCTCTCTCCGTTGTCCGCGTAGGTTAACGGTGTCACCCCTGGGATGAATCCACCGAGGTATGTAGCTCGAAGGTTGGGTGGTGCTCGGGGGTGTTACGTAGCCAAAATGGTCGGAGCAGCCGAAACGTGCTTCTTTCCTGCCGCTGCTCCCCTTCGGTTTGCCTGGCAAATTAGCTGGCTAGCCCGTTTTTTTGCCTTGCAGATAGCGTATGTTTGCTCAGTCACATACACCAGCTGCTGTAATAGCTCACATAATTTACATTTTTCCTTTCCCCTCAGCTTCCACGGATCTAAATTAACCAGGGAAATGAGCAGAAGAAGGCGATAAGTGGCGGTGGGTGGCTTCCTGCGGGATTTCGCACAGGCTTTTTTGTTTTTCCGTGGACATGCCTTGTCTATGGAGGAAAGCTGAGCGAAGCTAGCTGGCCGACAGTCCGGCTAGCGCAACGTTTCCTGGCTTTCGGATGACTGTTCGGCCCGAGAGCTGACTTATTTTGGATCAGCGCTACCTCCCCTCCCCGGGTAAGGAGTCAGCATGGGGGAGCCCAGCCTGGACGACTCCAATGTCAAGGTGGCTGTTCGTGTGCGGCCCATGAACAGGAGAGGTGAGAGGACTGCTTTCTGCTCACATCTCAGCTGCTCTCATTACACTGATTCCCTACTCAGCCTTGTGCACGGAGATTGCATCTGTCTATTCAATCTGTATTTCAGGTAAACGTGACAAATACGCCGAAGACATTCTGCACACACACACACACACACACACACACACACACACACACACACATAGATAAAGGCTGAATAGCATATCGTCTTTATGAATAGGACATTTTTGGTGACAGACCATCTCATATATATATGAACAAGCTGCATCTCCAGTGATCAAACTATATCTCTCCTGACATTTAAACAATACCTGATCTGTGATTATTGGCCAATACTGAGTGACCAGTGCAAGCCTCAGGCCTCACTCATACTTCTTTTCAGATGTGCACATGGACACCTACAAACACCACCGATGTATAATAATATATTACACTGCCTGGAGTCCTCTTGGAGTTGCGCATGTTGATGTTCTTGTAGCACAGTGGCCTCACAGACGTCTGCACTGAACCGTGTTAATGCCCACTGATGATGAAATTTACATCCCGCAGACCAGAGAACCCACTGACGTGCCTTTCAGTGACGCTTTCGATGTTTTCCCTGAAAACATCACATTTCAGCACAGTCCAAGAAAGTACAAGTCATGGTCATCCTGCCGCACCATGGAGTGTCTCCAGTGTCGGGACACTGGAGCTGAGAGCATCAGCTGCTGCTCTGCCCTCCGTTTCCATCACAGTTAGATTTGTGGTTCTAAAGGTCACAGCCTGCCACACTGTTGCTCCTGCAGCACTCCCTGTACTGTGAGGCAGCTAAAAAAAGTGAAATGCCACAGGCTCTTCTCAACGAATGCATGGATTCATCAACTTTTATGGGCCAGGCCTTGTGCCGGCCCATTGTTTTTTCTTTGGTTCTGTCCATGCTATGTTAGCTTTCCTCTGAGCAAAATGCCTGGGTCTACCACTGCACTGCTGACACAGGATAAAACACATACATTTGAAATAACATAGAATTTAACTGAATAGAATGGTCCTATAAATTGTCACATTTGTCACGGTACCCGATCCAGTCATTTGGTTTGGTTTCAGAGCGACATCTGATATCAGTCCCTGATCGGTGCGTCCCTGTGCATCCAGTAGTTACACTGTCCACAGGAGACTGCCTTGACTGAATTTGTACTCCCTTGCTTAACTTCCTGGGAATGGGACGGCAGTCAAAAATCCCCACCCATTAGTGAAATGAGCTGCTGCAGATTAGCTAAAAGCTGTAGTCTGGCTGGCACATGGTTGTACAGTCCTGCCGCACGGTTCCCCTCATGGCCGCCTGCCATCCAGCGAGATTTAAAGTCGAGCTGTCTTGCAAGATCTGCCCTCTTGAAAGTCTCATCTCTTTGTCTCCTTCACTGGCTGATGCAGATGCCAATAGCTTCTTGACTTCACCTGTCGCTCACTGCAACAGTGGGGCGGCTCATTTGCCAGGAATGAAGCTGCGCAGTGATTTGGGGCTTTTCTCACCAGTGCGATCGCTGCCTCGCTAACACGAGGCCAACATGCACGCATCTTCCCCCCGGGGAGCTACATGTCGACTTACATCCTCATCTCTAATTTTGGGAAAGGCCAGGGTAACAAAGGCGCAGTGTTAGACAAATCACCGCGCACGCTCAAATGCTCCTTTCAATTATATTGCAGGACGGCACGGATGACATTTCCTGGTCGATTGCCAAGTTGTGTTTTTGCCGTGGGAGACCATGTATCCCATGAAAGGAGGAGGAGGAGGACGAGAGCTGCTGAGGCAGAGCGGTTGACCGACAACTGGCAGAATAAGTCACGTGTCTCTCTCTCTCTCCCCTCCTCTGAGCTGGAGAAGTCGGTCACAAGACCAAGGCAGTGGATCGCCACTCTGTTCCCATAGGCAGGGATTTATCCATGAACTGTAATGGAGAGTGACCCCGCGGTGAGGAGGACGGCCCTCTGCAGGGTTCAACACACACAGGTCTCATGCGGCTCTGTGAACAACGACCACGGGTCAGTTTGGATTATCGATGCTGTCGTCGTGTATGCGGTGACACAGAGGCTACAGATGAGCTCTGTGCAGTGTCCTCTCTGACCTGAAAGGTACCGGTGCTTTACTGACTGAAACCATCATCTTCTCATTTGGTTCCCTCTGACTCCTAGACAGTGTCAAACTGTAAATCTATTAAAAAAGAGAGAGCGAGACAAAGGGAAGAAAATAAGTGTAATTACAGTGTTAAACCCTTTCCACACTGATGAGAATTGACCTGAATGGCAGCCTTGCAACCCATGTGATAACTTTTAGATTAGTTTCGCTTTCAGACCACCAATAAGCAACCTTCAGAGGCGGCTGTGAAGCTGGTTCGAAACTGACCGCTGCTGCTGGGTGAATCCAATTTTCATACATGCTGTATCACCATTTATGTACTTGTGAGCAAACGCCTGCACACATCTTCCATTGATCAGCAAGACAATTAGGATTTTGGTAAAAGGGAACAAGCAGGGAACAAGCAGGCAAATTGATGGCTTGCTGAAGGCAGTGGGATTGGGTTTGGAAGCAGGATTGCCACGTTTTCCAGCCGCGTCTTTCTGGTCTCCCTGTCTGAACAGGGCTTCTGACCACTTCTACCAGTAAGACCATTATGATTTCAGGTAACCACCCAAAAGCCAAGTCAGACCTAGGAAACGTTCCATTCCGCATTTTCAGTCCAGAAGAGGTGACGCTCTGAAGAAAGCGCTCGTTGTGGTTTTCTCCAGCGCTACGTCATTTGGTATTCTTGTACACATTCACACCTTTGAGCCACTCGGTCCAGATGCCGTCAGACGCTCGCATCAGAACACAGTAGCTGCATGAGGGATGGCTGAGGACAGCTCACTCAGTCGGCTCTCTCCAGGCGCTGAAGTGATTCAGACCTGTGTGACACTGAAATAATAAGCGGGCTTCTTTTACCCCGAGGCTGCTCTCCCTGCGTCTCCCAGGTGGAGCTGCCTGGCTGGACAAAGGCAGGAAGGGAGTGAGTCGGAATGAATATTTGCTAACGTTGCGTAATGCTCCATGTTCCCATGGCCATGGCCTTCGAAGAACAGAGCAACCCCCGGGCGTAGCAACGGCAGCCCCGCGGCCAATCGGCTTCCCGGCCGACGTCAGGGTTGCCGTGCCAAAACCTCAGCACCGGTAGCCCGGGGAAGGACCGGAGAGGAGGCCAGTGGAAAGTGGGGGCTGGTTGCGGAGCAAGGAGAGGCAGATAACAATGGCTACATTTATCCTCTCAGTCGCACCGCATCACACTTTCCCTTCTGTTCAGGAGGAAGTACGGCCATGGCACTATGGGCACGTGGGTAATGTCGGCAGCGGCAGAAGAGAGGGCCGAACAAAAGTTTTGTCACTCAGCCCCTGCGTGTCTGCGTTACCTCGTTCTCGCTCCCTCACTGTCTTTTTGTCACTCGGCCGCCGCTGGTTCACCCTGCTGGTTCACCCTGCTGGTTTTTGCTTTGTAGTCTGTTCGACAGCTGAAGAATTGGAGGGTGATTCAGGTTCTGTGACCTTTGACTCCAAGTTTCCATGGCTCTACCCCTGTGGTCCTGCCAGCAAAAAGCAGCGTGGAGAAGCTCTCTGAACAGACACACTAGCCTGAAATCCTCAGCGTTCCTGGTTGGCACAGGCCCAGTTAGCCTCTCATCCCATGTCTGATCAACTAATCGGGCTGCAATTCGTTTATACCAGAGGGAATGATGAGCCACAGTCAGGTGTTGGATACCTGCCTCGAGCCGCTTGGAGAAGCCGCCAGACTTGTGAAGTGCAGAGAAAAAGGTCATTGTGATGTGTTGTTTGGAAAACAAGACCTGCTAATTCTTGTTCATGTGGTTGTGTTTGTAAAAACACACACACACACACACACACACACACACACACACGCGGCAGCTGGAGACACTCTGGGCAGGTATGGCCAGGTACTGTGTGTGTGTGTGTGTGTGTGTGTGTGTGTAGACTGTAAATGCGCATATGTGAACTGTTTGTGTGCAGTCCCATCGTTATCTACACCCATTAGACAGAGATGCAGAGAGGTAGTTGCTCCATCATGCAGCAACGCCAGCGCTGTACACAGCACAGAGGAAAGTGTAATGAACGTGACAGTGCAAATTCCTGACTATTAAAGAAACAGCTGAAAACCAGCCTGTAAGCCAAACATAACAAAACACAGTTACAGTTGTGTTTGTGAGTAATGTGCCGCATAACTCATGCTTCAATTTGCTGTCAGAAAATGGTGCAGCCCGGTGGACTCTCTCTTCATCACCCGCAGCAGGCAGCAGCTCTGTGTAATACTGCTTTACTCACTGTTCTGGTGGGAAAACAGGAATTGAAACCACACAGCGTTTTTCCTGCCCTGACACATGTCCCTGCACGCCTGCTTCATAATGGAGAAGCTGATTATTGACAGCCATCTGCGTTGTGATTGCCTGCCTACGTGTAAATACGCTGTTAAGACACCCTACATATCCCAGTAGGGGCTCAGCTTTGGAAACTCGGAAGCACTTCCTGTTTCATTCTGAAGCGCACCTGAGCAGGAGGGATGCGTGACTTTTTTTTCTGAAGGACAGTATTTATTAACAGCAGGTTTCCTCAGCGCTGCAGCGTCCTTGAGCAAACACTGATTTGCGGCTGAAGGAGTGCTGTTCTAGCACTGACCTCTGACCTTCCTGTGAAATAGAAGAGGATATTCCTGCCGGGGGCAGCACAGGGGGCAAAGATTCCTGAGTTTCCCTCCTTATCTTATCAACTAGGCTCCATGGCAAGAATTGAGTTTGGTTACCTGCTTCTACAAACAGGCTTCCTAAATGCAGACTTTCCCTGTGTCTCTGATGAACCTCATGTTCACACCTAGATGGAGACGGTTCTCATTAACAACAAACAGGCTGATGGCCCTTTAAACAAGACATTTTTTTATATTGCCCTTTTTCCACTGTAACACATTATAATGGTGCCGTGTAATGAATTTCAGCAACTAGCCATTAAAAAACATGAGGTATGGTCGTCTGCTCTGCAACTAACCAGTTGTTAAACACTTTTAAAAAAAATTCTGCCAGATACTGGATGCCCGGGCTATGCTGGCAGCACCTCGCCATCGTTTGGTCTCTCTGGCGAGGCACGTGAATGGAGAGACTTGAGAGCCTCATGAATTTCCAGTGCGGTCCATGTTGATATTTTCCAATGCCTCTGCTGGTTACTTTCACAGAAAGGCTTCTATTAGAAGGTTATTAGACTGTTTGTGTTATAAAAAATGATGCGATACGTTCAACTTAAAAACGCTGTCAGATCTGTTACTCTGTATGAGTCTCTTTTTTGCACTTAAGTGCTAATGCATTCCTTGCATGTATCGGGAAAGCTGCACTTTTTTCTGATGTGACAGTGGAATTGTAGAAGGCAACACTGCGACCTTGATCAGGTAGCCTCAAAGGGCGACACGACATGCTGACCTGTGCAGCCGAGCGACAGAAATACCCGAGTGGATAAAGCATTAGGACCACTCCTTATGCTGAGCTGGAAACGGCCAAGTGTTGCATCATGACACAAACACGCCGGGGTCAGTATAGCAGGTCCTGTGTGTGTGTGTGTGTGTTTGAGGCTGATAGGCCTGGACAAGTCCTGTTTTATTGGTTAGCCTCAAGGTAAAAGGTCATTTATAGAGGTCTGTGTTTCCGTTGTTTTAACTTGATGTTCCACAGGAAATGATCGAGCTCCTGCTCTGTCTCTAATGCACAGCAGGCTACGTCCCCATCAGACTGATCAAGTGTCTGTCAGTAAATCAACCCTTCTACTGGACACCAAACCATGTTTTGAAGTTGGTTGATGGAAGAGTCACCATGTTCCATCCTCCTCCCTGAAACAGAGCTGGAGACAACATGAACTTGTGTCCTGATGCCGTGGAGAATGTTAACCTGCATATGTTTGGGTTTGTGGGGTTTTGGTGCCTCGGCCGTTAAAACCGCATGTCTTCTGATCCACAGAGAAGGAGCTGAACACTAAATGTGTCGTGGAGATGCAGAAGAACCAGACGATCCTCCATCCCGCAGGAACTAACCTTGGCAAAGGAGACTCGAGGTATGTTGGTAGTCTGACTGCTACAGCACTCACCTTAGATTTAACTCATAAGAGGGTATTCACACGTTGTTATTGCTTCCTTTTTTGACCCTGATCCAGCCATCTGATCAGCCTGATCACCTCTCTACAAAAATCTAAACCAGGAAGTTAGATATCGTAGTTTGTCCCACTGGCCCCACTGACACTTGCTGTTTGCACCCGCAGTCCTGCTCCCTGCAGTCATGAATCAGTAACGTCATGATGGCTGGAGTTTCACATTATGTGTGGTGGGAACTTTGCGAGAATAAGATTATATTCACTGTCCATCTTGAGCAAACATCATTTCAAAATTACAGGAGGAAGAAATGAGGCGTGTAACCCCGAACTTGCTGGAGAATCATCACGTTTTAAGTAATTCAGCCGTTGTCTGTACGTCTGTCAGTGCACTGTAAATGAGAACGGGCTAATAAGGCGCCATTTTTTTATGGGGGCAGTTTGCCAAAATGTGAATGGAGGATGATGACAGGGTGTGTTGTCAGACATGGGGCGCTTCATATGAGCTGCCACATTGCCCTCACACAGACAGTCAGCATCCAGATTTACAGCCGTGGCATCCTGTTTGTTTTCCTCTGTTCCGTGTGTCTCAAATTCACACTGTGAGACATAAGTGCCGCCTTCTCAAAATGGCTCGTCTCTCCTTCGCCGTCATGACGTCGTTCTTGGCGGGAAGCGGACTAACCAGCTGTGGGGCCTCCGAGAGACAGGTGTGGTTGGCTCTCTCGGCCGCACTGAAGGAGAAGGTGTCGACTGTGGTTTCATCGGGCCGAACAGCGATGCGTACGAGCATGTCCTCAGCGTGTGTGTCGTCAGGTCGGGGACTGCATTCGTGATCGCACCCAGTAAACTGCTGCTAACACGAGGCTGGGACGACAAACGCTGACAATCGGCTCGTCCTTCGTGTTTCAGTTGAAGCCGTGTGCAGCCGCTGTCCCTCCATCTTGGAGGAAGACAGCTGCGTCGGAATCTGCTCGTGACCGGTGGAGATGAATACGGGCCGCCAGATCAGAAGTGGTGAATTATGTGGTCGACTTCAGGCAGAGCTGCATGAGCAGACAGCGTGTGTGTGTGTGTGTGTGTGTGTGTGTTGTGTGTGTGTGTGTGTGTGTCAGAGAAGAAAGACTGGGGCAGACAGAGACAGCACTGCCGCTCTCTCCCTCACCCAGCCGGGTCGTAACTCCCCGCCGCCTGGCTTCCTCCCTTTTTCTCAGCTTTTCCGTTTCCGTGGCAACACAGGGGGAGGTTAACTTCGGGTCGCCGTCAGTGACCGTGAAGCCCCTTCCTCGAGCGGGGAGACGATAGAAGCGGGGGAAAGAACCCTCATTTACTCGAGCATCTGTCGACCATAAACTTCTCCCGGTGACTTTTATGGAGGACGGAACAAGAGCGGAGCTGTAGTTTCTCTCCCCGTGTCGTGGTGAC
Source organism: Psettodes erumei (assembly GCA_016785225.1). NCBI lineage: Eukaryota > Metazoa > Chordata > Actinopteri > Pleuronectiformes > Psettodidae > Psettodes > Psettodes erumei. Next base: position 128,686 of record JAFBJZ010000601.1, on the reverse strand, counting down.
AAAGGAGCGGGAGTGACTGACTGCTGCCCTCAGCCTGCAGATGCTCCGTCTCATTTTGTTTACATTTACATAGTGTACGCTGGAGGACTCTCTTTTACTCAGCCCTGGATTGGCACGGGTGCAGGGAGGAAGCGTGCGGTCCAGTTAGGATGTTGCGGGTGCAAATTGTGTGCTCAAGATATCTGAGTTACCAGGATGCCCTTTGTCTCAGACTGCGAAGACACGTGCAGAAGACGACGCATGAAAAAAGGAGAGCTGCTGGTTCCTCACTCTACTTCTATGGCTTATCTGCCAAAACTAATTACAGGAGTTTAACAATCCCAGCGTTGGCACAGCGTGTTTCAAGAATCCTCGGGTTACTAAACCAACAATACCGAACAGACTTCAGAAGTATGTGCATGTGAAATATGAGCAGTAAGACGGCATTTTTTAAATGATCTTCTTTTCTTAGATTTCCAATAACAGAGAGCTGCGTCCTGTCCCCTCTGACCCACGAGCCTCCTCTACATACACTATATTCACTGTCACTTGCTTCCAGTCAGAACAGCTGAGCTCCAAGAAGGATGTCCTGGGTCAGAAGTCACGTGACCCCACTAAATAGATTGAGGAAGTATTCCTGGACATGTATAGAGAGGCCATACAGGTGATGTGATGTGGAGAAAGGCTGGTGTGGGTTCTCAGTTGGGGACGGAACAAACTTGTGATACACTGAAACTTTTAGTTTCATGATCTGCTTTGTCTCCGCAGTCGCACGTCAAGCTTTTACAAACGTCTGCGTTTTTGTGGGGGCTGTTCCTGGAGCTTCGGATTAGTTCTGTTTAAGTACAAATGAAGGGTTTCCTCCTTTTTCTTTGGCGTCCAGCTTTGACAGCTTTCCATCCACGTTAATGATGAAATGCACTGGTGACCGTCTCTGCTGCCGAGCTCACTCCTGGTTAGTAAGAGCATTTATACAAGCTGAGTCATGGCATACTCTCCCTGCGCATTAGAAATAGAGGCTGAGGCTACTTTTTCCCCTGCTTGTTTCTGCACTCCTATGAGGAAGGCCAATGATGATTCATTACCTGTTCAAACACAGCTTTATATGGATTAGCGTTGGTTGGTGGATTATGGTGGCGCTGTATATAATGAGGGGACATATGTAAGCTGTGTGTCTATTTTGGTTCTTTGCCTGTTACTTCACATTTTCCTGTTCCACTTAGTCTTTCTTTACTCAGGCCCGGTTCAACTGGTTAAAAGTTCTGGTTAAACACGGAGCCTGACATATAACAGTACATGTAACAGGCATTCTGTGCCTTACCTGCTCAAAACACCCACAGGCTATTTTTGTAGTTGGATTCTCCAGCGGGGCTAATGTGAGAGGGACCTCACGTTATGGTCATTTCCTTTTTTTTTCAGTCCCCTGTCGGCGGCTGTGTGTTCTGCTTGTGGGTCTGATTCAGTTTTTCCAGCGGCAGCAGTGCACACTGGGCAGGCCCAGATCTCGCCCTGCTGCCACCCTCAGTGACTCACTGTGGTGGTTGCCGTTTGGATCATCCAGGAAACGTTAATGTTGTGTAGCTTACCTTAGCCTTTTTCTCTCTCACAGCCAACGTTTACGTGGTTTTCTTCGCCGTCTGTTACTGGCAAATCTCACATTACATCACACGTGAATTTAAGGTGCCCTCTCTGTAACCTCCCGGGACAGCTTGACCTCCGGAGTTTGAGCCGCGGGGCTCAGGCGCTCTGCACTTGTCTGTCTGAGCGCCCAGCTCGACGTCCCTGCAGCAGTGCGGCTCAGACTACAGTTTGCATGGTGACCTGCGGCTGTTTGCACTGGACTGGTGAAGCTGGATGTTGACACACTCCCGAGAGCGATCCGTTTCTTGTCAGATGTCAGCAGGGTAAACGCAAAGCGGCTTGGTTTCCATGACAATACACAAAAGAGACTGCGCGGCCCCGTTATACTGGAATGATGGCGGACATGTTTTCTGTGTCTGCATCGGCATGTGTGCGGTGGAGCTGTGCTTGCTAAATATATATTTTAGAAGCAAATGATTTACAGTCTGTTTAAATGTGGAGTGAGGTTAAGTGCTCGAACAGTCCAGCCCGAACCGGCCGCGTGATGGTGGGAGATCCTAACAGTCCACTAACATAATGACCGGGTTAAAGAAGAGGAAAGAGTGCCGTTCATCCTCAGGCCACACTCGCACACACAGTTCGCCTGCTGGAGTCGTGTGCCGTTCACAAACGCTTCAAAGAAAAGTAACCGGGTCTTGTGTGTGAAGCTCTTCCTGAAATGCACAAGATAATCGATGGCCTCATTCCTCATGTGATTACGCTGATAACGAACACACACCTTCAAGTTCCCTGTTGTCATAACAGACTTCAGCGATAAACGCGGTCTGAAAATGTGAGGCTGGAGTGATTCATTCACTGAATGTACACAAAGCCTCAGCCACATACTGTACGTGTCTGTCTGTAGGAGTCCTCCTTTCACTGCCACTCTGGGTCAGAGTCATCAGTGACAGTATATACAGTATCATTGATCATTTTGACAGAAGTATCTGTGATGTTCTGTCCTGAAGTAGAAACTTATTTCAGCAATGTAATGGAAAAAGTTCCCTCCATTGCCTCCAACAGGATGAACCCAGTGCTTTAATCCACAATCCATCCATCAGTCCAACATGAGGACCTTGCTGCGGTCTGAACGTGAGCCGCAGGCTGAACATACTGTATGTCTTACATCCACATGAACTGGTTCACTGTTGATGGGAAGAGCAGGAACATTAACCATTTATATTTTCCAGGTCATGTTTACTGTTGAATTCCTGCTAAGGGCATGAAAGCGAGATGACAGAGCATGACTCAGCAGAGGTCCAGTTAATGTGCATCACATGGATTGCAACTCTCTTTCTCTTCTCTCTCTCTCTCTCTCTCTCTCTCTCGAGAGAGAGAGAGAGAGAGAGAGAGAAATGAATGAATATTGGGGTCTGAGTTTGATCCAGGGGGTTAATGTGAAAGCTACTTGCCATGATTTAAATGGTTCTTGCTCCATTTGCCATTTGATTGAAATCTATTAAAGAAGGGATAATCCATCAATATTTATTACTGGCTGCTTCTTATCAAGTGACATTTCAAATAAATGTGCTGGACTTTCAGGTCAGAAGTTATTTATCTTCTACACATAGCTGGATTGACTTCATGCTTCATTGACACCAGTGGGCAATGAGAAGTAACAGAAGACGAGTTTGAGTTTGTTGTGGGAACAGTGAAGATAGCTGTCGTCCTCTGACCTTGATTAGACGCCTCCACTTCGGTGCTGCTAGTTTGTTCCACTCTTCTTGAGCAAACTGCTCCAGTTCTGTCAGGTGCGATGCTGCCTCCTCCCAGCTCTGAGTTTCTTCTCTTTCCATAGATGCTCAGTTGGATTCAAATCAGGAACGCACAGCAGGCCGCTGTGGACCGGTCCACCGTTTTCTTCTCGTCCCATCTTGGGCATGTACGTTTTGGGTCGTTGATGACGACAGGTTTAGCTTCAGAACGTCTCCTTCTGACTCCATCGTGCCCTGCACAGATTCAGGGCACGAAGCAGCGCGACCCCAAAAATGAGCCTCCTCGGGGGGGGTGAACACAGAGCTGATGTGACTTGTCCAGACAAGGTTTTGCCAGAAGCATCGCGACTTGTCAACATGCATTTTTTTGTTTATTCCAGCTCCAGTTGGCCCGTTTTTCTGCTTCTCTGTCCACGTTTATTCAGAGAGTGTCACCTGGTGTGAGCGGACACTCCTTTCTCCAGTGTGTCATGCTCAGTGTTGTGAATGAGGATGTTCTCCATTTAAGTAGGGTGAAGGACTGTCAGAAGATGGTCAGTTGATGCAATTGAAAACAATAGTCTGCATGAAATATTACTTCACCCCATTTATTTATAGCTAATAACTTTATTCAGGCCATTTGCAAAGATCTTTTGAATCTTGTCACAGCTTCTTGGTTTGGTTCAGTGGTGAACCAAACACATGCAGGTATGCATGACAAAACAGCTCTCAATCTCCACACCTCACTGAAGGAACGCTGCGTCGACCCACCGAGGCGTGAGCGTGCTCACACTTCTGAAAAATCACCACCTGCCAGAGCGGATTTCTGCAGGTTGAATAAAACCGGCCTCAGAGCGGGTAGCGTCACTTTGCCTCGTTTACATGGTGCGGCATTTGAATTTTATTCAGCATCGGTGCCCAACATCAGTGGGCGTTTTTTTCCTCTCCTGGATTTTCACTCCATGTGTGACACATACTGTGCATGCAATTCAGACCGCAAGCTACAGTTTGTATCTGTAAGAGCGTGTGCACAGGCCATCTACTCTACACGCGTCATCTTCACTGCATGTGAAGACCTATTGTCCTGCTCCATGTCAGTCGGTATACATTACATGTCCTGTTGTCCTGTGCCATCAGTATGTTTCAGCTCCACATTCCAGTCTCCCTAACCCCCCGTCTGTCCCTCAGCCTCCATTCTGTCCTCCATTCCTCATTCCTCCCTGCACAGCCGTGAATGGTGCAATCCTAGCGAGGGGAAAAAAAGAAAAAAGAATGCAAGACAGTAGAGGAAGAGGGGGGCAGGCGGGGGGAGCAGCCATGCATTAAGTTATTTTTTAAATGACAGCGATCAGAGCAGAGGAGCAGGCCGAGGTGGGGGGGTCGGAGGACGGTGGGAGGCGGGTTCACAGCTCTCCTGACCGCATCGCTCTCGCCGTCCATTGGTCACGGGGGCCCCTGGCTCCATTAACGGGAGTTTGAGCGCAGGGCGTGGGCGACCCTTCTCGCCTGCAGCCTCTGAAGCGGCCATGACAGCTGTCATCGCTGTGTATGTCAAAACCTGCCGCGCTGATTTCACCCTCAAAGTGTTTGGGGATGTGACAGTGGGGAGGTAGTAGGCATGTGGGACGCTCTAAAGCCCCTGAGGGGAGCGTTCACAAAACAAAAATATCACTGTGTACATCATAGAGCCTGTAAACGGGTTCATGTTGCATCACTGGTTCCAGTCTGACAGGATGTTACTCCAACATCCTCGTCTCTCTGATTATTAACAGAATAAGATGCATTCAGATGATAAAAACCCTCTCAAACACATTTGGAACATCCTCCATAGCAGCGCTATGGAGATATGTCAGCGCCATGTACACGGGCTCCTAATTGTATCCCGCTTTGACCAGCCACTGGAATCTATTAGGCTGCAGCTGGGGATTACTCTGCGTGCACGCGTTGTGCTGAGCGCAGCGCCGGCGAAATACGAAGTGTTACAGATTGGACTGGGTGCTGGCTGGTTTGCACAAGAGCTGCAGCCTTGGCGGTTTGCAAAGAATGTGCATGGGTAAAAGGAAACAGGTGTGTGTGTGTCTGTGTGTCTGTGTGCGCCCCTGTGTGTAAACCGCTGGCCGTCTCTTACCTCTGGCTTCATCATGTGACGCAGCTCCCCGACTGACAGCTGCCATCACGCCGTGGGCGGAACCGGCACTGCACGGACGGAGGAGGGTTTCCAGTGGTGAGGAAGAAAGAGCCTCAAAGGTTTAGCCTCTGGAGGAAACAGAGGAATTAATCAGAGCACTCCTGGGTTAATGACAAGAACATAACACAAACAGAGCCAGGGTTGTGGCATGGTGTGTTTGTGTTCCCTCAGGGACCACCCGTCTTTACAGCGCCGCACTGCTGGAAGCCCACCAACCCGATTACATTCATGTCCTACTGACATTTCATAATCAGGAAAACGCACGCCACTGAGTTTTATTCCCATTTTACTGGCAATTTACACGACTGCAGCAGAATATAACAAAACACACACATTATTTTCTCCCATCTCCGTCATACTGCTGAGTGACACACCACTTTTCTTATGCCCAGATTTAAAAGTCACAGACAGGTAAGATGTAGCACATGAGCCATGTGATACTTATTGAAATGATGAAATGCTGACACGGTGTCAGTTTCTCCACACACAGCTGAACTGTCAGTGCTGGTGCCTCGTCCTCGCACACACCGCCCCTCTTATACCGAATAGGTTAAACCAGATGCCGGGTTTAGAGTTGGCCACAGAATCAGCTGACGATGACTCGGTGCAGGTAGGATGTTGAAATGAATTAATGGCGGCTAATGACTGTTCAGGGGCTCAACCTGTGCCCTTCAAGTGTCCCACACAGTAACTGAGGTGGTGACATCATTGGTGGAGTTACATCCGCCTGTTCTGGTCTGCGCTGACATTTCCCTGCATGCAGTAGTACCAGATGGAGTGACCGTCTGTGTGCTGACAAGATCGGTTTTAAAGGACATGGCTGTGGGCTAAATGCCCATCATACGGACACGTTTGCGTGGAACGTGTGTGACTGCGCGCACACGTGCTCCCACAGCCTTTCTGCAGGAGATCATGTGGATGTTTAAATGCCAAATATTCATTTTGAGCACTCGTCTGCTTGACCCAGTGACCCCTCTACAGCAGCGTCTGATTCCGCCACACACTGTCGCACACTACACAGCACTCTGCCAACCCTCCACACACACACCCATGCCCACACACAGATATTCCCACAACAATTCCCAGAGATGTTTTTTTTTGTCGGCCCAAGTCTTCAAAGATGAATGCCTCCTCTGACACCCACAGACACACACCCTCACCAAATCCCCTGAGAACTTGGGTTTGACATGTGACAAACAGATATAGACAAGCCACACACACACACACACACACACACACAAGGAAGTTATTCAATCAGATTGGTACTAAAGTGAAAACAAGGAAAGCTTGAGGCCAGTGGCTCTGGCTGCGTCTTTGTCTGCGTATCCGTCTCACTGCAGTTGATTTCCACTCGGGACACATGATGATATCGACAGCTAACTGCACTGCATCAATGAACAACATGAGTACGTTGACTGACTGGCCCACATCCTCTCTAACGTGCACTGAATGCCATTTATCTCTCTTTCCACATGCTCCCGTGGACTTTGACCCTCCCAACATCACCAGGAGTCAGTCCAAGGTAACGGCTCACACACACACACACACACACACACACACACACAGCTGAACCCGGAGCTGATTCCATGGTTGTGAATCATCTCCGTGTTAAACAAAGAGGCCGCTGTGTTTCTTCGACTCACTTTGGACTGTGTGCAGCCGTACAGGCAACGATTTGTAAAACTATTTTTGCCGAAGGAGTCCTGTTTAATTTATTAACTTTGAACCCTCAAGCAGGACTTGTGTGAGAAATTTTAGAACATATTTTTGACTGTGTGGCTCATTTTATTTTCAGGGTTTTTTTTGTTGCTAATTTAATGTAGATTGATGTTTCCCAAGAAGGTGCTACACAAGCCACATGACACATACAGTATGTTGACTGAAAAAGTCAGCGATATTTCTCAGCTGATGCCAACATTAGCTGCTGGTAAATGCTACATATGTAGATGTTATTTCATGGTTGACTGACATTTAAAAATAAGCTTTAGATTTACATCATTTTTCTCCCTCCCCCAAAATGTTTTCAGTGTTTCTTTAACATGTGCTGTCTGTGTGTCTCTCGTGCTATCCAGGTCTTTGCCTATGATTACTGTTTCTGGTCCATGGACGAAACAGACAAGGAGAAATTTGCAGGTTAGTTTATCAGCACAGATCCAGTAAACATTTTAAAGATTTTCTCACCAAAATGTCTTAAAATGCCAAACTTCTTTGACCTTTGCAATCATTCCACATGTTAAAGTGATACTGTGCCCAGTTGCACAGAGTGATGGGGTGTGTGTGTGTGTGTGTGTGTGTGTGTGTGTGTGTGTGTGTGTGTGTGTGTGTCAGGTCAAGAAGTGGTGTTCCAGTGCCTTGGGGAGAGTCTTCTCTACAATGCCTTCCAGGGCTACAATGCCTGTATCTTTGCCTATGGACAAACTGGTAAATTCCTGTGGTGCACCTCACTGTTCTGTGGTCAGTGTGATGTGACTGTGGACTCAGTTGCCAGTTTATTAGGTAGGGTACACCTTGCTTACATGGATCCTTCGAATGACCTTCTTCTTGAAGGTCATTCAAAGGCAGTTACATAACTACAGGAGCAGGCAACAATAACCAAACGATGTCTGTGCAGCTTTCAGCACAGAGTGCCCTTGTGGTTTTGTATAATGATTAAGAGGAGTGTCAGCGTGGATGTGTTGTGGCAGGAAACTCGGGCGGCCTCTCCTCTCTTCGGCATGAGCGAAATACCAAAGCTCAACCAAAAGCAGAACTTCAGAGGCATGCTAGATGTGCACAATGTTGGTGAAACCCAAACAAACCTTACTGTGCCACTGTCACAAAAGTGATGTAGATATCCAGTCCAGTTTCTGCGTGAAAGTCAGGATTCTGTCAGGTTATTTTCCACTTTCCACTTTGTCTACCCTCAATTGTGGTTTTTTAAATCTATTTTGCTATATAGTGTTCAGGTACATTTATTCTTCCCCAGGAATTTCTCCTTGGGGATGAATAAAGTAATTGTGATTCTGATTTTGATGATGTAGTACTTTTACACCTGTTCATCTCAAGTACCGTCATTAACTCGGTGTGTGTGTGTGTGTCCGTGTTGTTTTCAGGCTCGGGAAAGTCATACACAATGATGGGTTCGGGGGACCAGCCGGGCCTGATTCCCCGCCTGTGCAGTGCTTTGTTCGAGCGAACCCAGAAGGAGCAGCGGGAGGAGGAGAGCTTTACCGTCGAGGTTTCCTACATGGAGATCTACAACGAGAAAGTCCGCGATCTGCTCGATCCCAAAGGGTATGACCTCAGCTTTGTCCGTATGTGCTCTGTCTTTGTAAGCCTACCTTTCAGGTGAACAGCCAGTATCTGGAGTCATATTGAGCCCTAAACTTCAAGTGAACCAGTTGGTAGAAGAGAGAAAGTGGGAGGTTGGTTCTGGTGTCACCAGCTGCTGTGGTCAGTGGATAAAGGATTAGCATACTGATGGGGGCCAGTTCATGTCCAGCAGGTCAGCAGTAAATCAGGAAGGCAGGCCTGCGTCTGCTGCCCCAGACAGCATAACCTTTGCCCTTCACTCGCTACATGACCTTTAACCTCAGTATCGGGCCAGAGAGGGGAAGACCATCTGACAGCCATATGGGCTTTGCAGTGGAGCAGAGAATGATGAAGTTCTCAGGCCGGGAGCAAGTTTGGAGCAGTCACAGTGCCAAGTGCCAACAAAGCCTGTATGAACTGGGCAGAGCTGTAGCGGTCACCCTCCCTGCTAATAAAATCAGACATAACTGAACTTAAATCACACAAATAGTTGTTTTTTTTAAGAGCAAGTTTGTTGTTTGTCTGGTCTTTTAAACCTGTTGTTGTTTCCTGTCCAGGGGTCGACAAACTCTGAGGGTGAGGGAGCACAAAGTGCTGGGCCCCTACGTGGATGGTCTGTCTCGATTAGCTGTGGCCAGCTACAAGGTAGAACTGTTTGTCTTAAGTAGTGATGTTGTGTTTTCAGTTTTATCGACACACCCACTCATACCTTACACATCCAGTGGACCCTGGTGTTAGCACTGTGGCTGATCACGCTCACACATACATTCCTCCTTTATTTGATCTTTAAACTTGGAGGGTTTGTGACTTCATCGCTCACATTGGCGGCAGCACCAACCACACTGTGAACAGCTTCATTATAAAGGATGGCTGGTATATCCTAACATTTTGTAGTTTACTTTGAGCTTCACAAATATCTCAACAAGCCTCGACTGCATCAAAGCAAGTGATCTCCGTGTGCTGTTCTTGAAAAGCAGTCTGAACGGTCAAGTCAGTGATTACTACTCATCGATCAAATGTGTGATTTGTGTTGTTCTGACAGGACATTGAGTCCCTGATGTCAGAGGGGAATAAGTCTCGCACTGTCGCTGCTACCAACATGAATGAGGAGAGCAGTCGATCGCACGCCGTCTTCAACATCATCCTCACGCACACGCTCAAGGACTTACAGTCCGGGGTAAGACATAATTGCACAAATACGCGCACACGAGCTTGGGTAAGATGCTTGATGTAATCACACCGGATTTTTGTACACAACTGGTGGGTCATTCAAAATAATGGCCTGGGCAGGGGCGGAGCCTTCCATGGCTACATGGGGTTGGTCAGGAGCAGTCACTGGGGGCGTGGCTTCCTGCTGTCACAGTTCAAGGATCATGTTGCTGCATGGGTGTGGGCCGCCAAGGGATCGTACTGCTGCTTTTGCAGTCATAGGGGCAGAGCTCCATGGCTGTTGTTGGCAGGACCTAACATAGATGCGACGCTGCTGCCTGTTCTGGTTTTATTTAGAATAAAGGCCAACACTCATTTGTCTACAGTTGGGCAGCGAACATGGACTACAACAATGGCTACATCTGTAGTTTGGGATATGTATATTATGTATTAATGTAGAATATATTCATTTAGATGGTTTATTGCCTTGAGAAAGTGTTTGCAGAAGTCAAGCCCACGCCTGCTGCACCACCAGGCTCATCCGAGTTTGCTGATCATCAGAAAATTAAAACCCGTCCCTCCCTCGTCTTCTGTTCTCCCAGAATCCATCTGTGTGGTATTTTTGTTCTCTCTGACCGGGCAAACCGTGACTGGCAAGTGTTTGATCAATCAGCTGCTGCTGCCGGCGGGTGATGTCAGCTCAGCTGTCTGACCAGGCATGCTAAGAAAAGACCCAAATGACTATTTCTCCTCCATCAGTGACCCACTTAGCCTCCGCCGCTCCTCGCTCTTACTTCCAGGGGAACTCGCCACCAGCGAATCCTGTTAATAATTCACAGGCATGACTGTGAGTTTGTCAGCTGATCCGGGCTGATCTGTTTTCCAGGCACGCCCAGAGTCAGTCACTAGGTTCATCAAGCAGACAGCTAACGTGTAGACTGTGTAGTCAGCAAGTGAATCTGTAACGTAATATTTCAAATCAGTTTGCATTCTCAAAGGGAACTGCAACTAGATCAGGTGCCAGCTCATTTCAGTGCAATGTGAACAGTGTTCACAGTCTGTATATCCACTTTATGTGATGCATGGTGCTGGATGTTGTATGTCCTGCTTGTTGTTGCTCGGTGGTAATCAGTAGTTATGAGGGATGTTGGCCCTGTTTTCCTCATGCAGAGGAAGCCAAAGGAAAATAACAAGAAGTGCTGTGCACAGCATGCAAAATACCTTTTAAAACAAGAGTTGATAAGCAGAGTGCAGGACAATCACACACTGTTCTCAGAGCACTGGGAAACAGCAGTTACAAGTAAATGCATGCGCAGTGTGTGTATGTAAACAACCAAGCACCCATCTTAATTTGGTGGTCTGTAAGAAAAAAGTGTCAGTGGATATAAAATGATCATCCCACTGTTTTGACCAGTTCATTTTTAAGTTATTTATCCAGCAAATTTGCTGCACATTCTCTGGTTCCAGCTTGTGAGTTGCATTTATCATTATTTTCTTAAAGTTAAAGACTTCAAGATTAGTCAGTTAATTGAAAAAAATGATCCTTAGATTGATTGATAATGAAAATAAGCTTTAGTTGCAACCTTAAAACGATAATATATTTCACCACCTCAAATAAGTGGATATACTGTTGAGTTTCTCTGTTTGGCTGCATCATGAACTGAAAGAACAGGAAACCGAGGAACACAGTGTGGTTCATATCGGTGGAGCTCGTGTGCACCCTCTAATGACTGAGCCACAGTTGGTGGTGGAGGAGCTGTGATAAAGAGACGGGTTAAAAAAAAAACAGAAAGCACCTGATACAGTGGATGAGTCATTCTGTCTCAGGATGTCCCGCTCAGACTCCCCACTCAAAGTTCAGTCAGCTTGCACTTTGCTCCTTTTTGCCGCCGACCCCTCCGTTGTTTGCTGTTTTGATCCCCGCCCCGCCGACTGCGGTCAGGTGACGCGCTGATGCCCTGCCACTTGCTCTGTGCTGCCGCGGCCGACGAGCTGCGTGTCCTTCCTGCCTCAGGTGTCAGCTCTGCCAGTCACACAATCCCTCATCAAGCCAGGACCAAAGACTGTCACACACTCCCCACAGTTAGTAAAAGCAACAGACATACAGATGGAAGAAAAGCACGTAGAGTTTGTTCACCTGTAGTCTGACACCACCCAGTAAAAAGACCTGGCACTGTATCTTACTGTCTGGTCACTGATCATTACAAAAAAGAGTTATCACTGTTGAATTGCACTAAGTTGTGTGTGCTGGTGTACACAGCTACCAGTCTTGAATATAAATTCACAGTTTATGACCAAACAGGTTTGGTCTATTTTTGACGGGAGTTCGCTCTTTGTGCCAGATACACATCTCGTGTTTGTTTAATTTGCTTCCCTCCAGGAGCTTTGGGAGCTGCACTGATCTGTATCTGTGCTCCCTGAGGTGGATCTCTCTCAGGGAGTCATGACTGGGTTTACTTAACTTGCCATTCTAATGTGTTGTGAGTTGAAACATTTGAGAAGTCTGTTCAGATGTTTAAGATCAAAACTCTCAGACACGCTGGTCTTTGTTCTCTCAGCACAATGGAAATCTGCCCCTCACTCACGTGTAGACAGGCTCATTTTACACTGTCTTCACACAGAGCCTCCTGCAGAATTTGATATTTGAAAGCAAAATAATACATCTTTGTGCGCTACAGTATGAGGTGTGTGTGACTGCGGGATCTTTCCTAAGGGACCAAGAACCTTTTGAGGAACTCAGGACCTAAAGCAAATTTCCTGTACAGTAGTTTCAGGTGCTAAAAATATCCCTGTTCTAGCAGCGACACTTTTCAGAGGTTTAGTAATTTAAGGATCTGGGTTGCTGATGCTGGTGCTTCAAATTCAGGCCTGCTGTCTTCATCTGTCTTCCAGATTGGTTGTATTAGAAGAGAAAGAGAGAGCAGGGTGCAAATGAGCCGATAACACGAGTGAATGGGGGAGGGGGGTGGTTGAAAGAGAGAAATGTATCTTCAATTGCTGATTTTTTCACAGTAGTTGTGTTCCAAACAACGTCTCCTTTTCATCCAAGTGTGCATGTAACTCATGCAACATGAAGGTCAAACAGCAGGATCACCCCGAGTCGTCGTTTTAATTCATTTTAAACGCTCCTGTCGTTCTTCAGTTGTCGTGGGAATGTACAAAAGGGGCGTTTAGTTCCTCTGGTTTGAGGGGCTCAGGACTCAGGAGACATGCCTTGAAATTATTTTCTCAATTTTAGTTTCTGTAATCCCAAAAGTAAAGGAGGAAGGAGGTCAGAGGTCACAGGGTTGTTATTCTTGCATTGCTGTAGAATACTCCCTTTTAAAAATATATATTTTTACAATTGACTGTTTTTCTTGTAACCTTGGAACTATTAGGGAAAAATGGGAAACTGGAGAAAAATGCAGTGTAGTAGTTGTAAAGCTGCTGTGGCTGAGCAGGTCCACTGGAGACACAGGAGATCAGGTGTTACATTCAGCCGTGTCAGCTCCTGACCCGTCTCACAGGGCCCGGTGTGGACCTGTCCCGGGACAGATTAGGGAGACTCTGAGAGAAGCCGTCGACGGGAGACTGAAAGATGGGAAACCCAAGTCAAACCGAGCGCTGTGGAATCATGTTGTTGCTGTCATTTGAAAGACATTGAGACGGAACAAGCTGGTTACATTGAACAGTGGATGGAAATAAAATGTCCCCAACCATCTCTATGGCGGCTCTTATTGCTTTGGGTAACATGCTTGCCATATGGCACTTTCAAGTGTGTTCATGTAATTCTTTATGGGCAGTATTATTCTACCTTTATTACCTTTTATTATTGGCTGTTGCAACCACAAAGTACAGCAACATAATTAGTTTTAACAGAAATGTGGCAAACAATCATCTGCATGACTTGATAAGCAGTAGGATGCAAGGTGTTGTAACAGCTTAACTGTTGTCTGTAACAAATGAGTAATAATCATACTTTCTTCCGGTCTCTCTCTCTCTCTCCTCTCTCTCTCTCTCTCTCTCTCTCTCTCTCTCTCTCTCTCTCTCTCTCTCTCTCTCTCTCTCCTCTCTCTCTCTCTCTCTCTCTTTCTGTAGACGAGTGGGGAAAAGGTGAGCCGGTTGAGTCTGGTAGACTTGGCTGGAAGTGAGCGAGCGGCGAAAACTGGAGCAGCAGGAGAACGACTGAAGGAGGGAAGCAACATCAACAAGTACGCAAAGGCAGTACACTGTGACTGTGTGTTTTTCCCATCGTGGTTGTTATCTGGAAGTGTTTTAGAAATCACTGCAGCACGTGACAATTTTAGTTTGGTGCCATGTACTTGCACATACTGTTGTCCCACTGCAGATATGCACAGTCAGGTGGCACCGACCCACTAAAAGGTAGATGGAATTAAATGGAAAGCACTCGTCCTAGTTGTTTTTGAGTGTCTATGCGTGTTTGCTAGGTCCCTGACGACCCTGGGTCTGGTGATCTCAGCGCTGGCTGAACAGGGAACCGCCAAGAACAAGAACAAGTTTGTCCCTTACAGGGACTCTGTTCTGACGTGGCTGCTGAAGGTACCTGCACGATAAACATGCATGTCCGCCAGAGACGGAGGAGAATCCTGCTCTGGTGCGTCTCCTTTATTTTCTCTTTTTGTAATTTCTCCTCCTTTCGTCTCTCTGCCCGTCTCCAGGACTGTCTGGGGGGCAATAGTCGCACAGCGATGGTTGCAACTGTGAGTCCATCGGCGGACAACTACGAGGAGACGCTGTCGACGCTGCGTTATGCCGACCGAGCAAAGAACATAGTCAACCATGCCGTCGTCAATGAAGACCCCAACGCTCGCATCATCAGGGAGCTCCGGGAGGAAGTAGAGAAACTGCGAGTGCAGCTGACCCAGGCTGAGGTGGGACCTTAGGAGATCTTGGGAGTCGGCATGGAACAATCTTGACTTTCCCCCTCCTTTCATCTGCTTCACCTCCTTTATTTTCCTCCAGTCTATGAAGGCTCCAGAGCTGAAGGAGCGTCTGGAAGAGTCGGAGAAGTTGATTCAGGAGATGACCATCACCTGGGAGGAGAAGCTTCGCAAAACTGAGGAGGTTGCACAGGTCAGAGTCGCAAAAGGCGGGATTTCCAGCATGGATCATGCACTGTGCAAGAGTGATGTTCTCTCTTTGTGTGTGCAGGAGCGTCAGAAGCAGTTAGAGAGCCTGGGTATTTCTCTCCAGTCTTCAGGGATTAAAGTTGGAGATGACAAGAGCTTTCTTGTCAACCTAAATGCAGACCCTGCTCTCAACGAGCTGCTGGTGTACTACCTGAAGGTCCGGACTCACTAAGTTCCTCATGCCTTACTTTATTCTTTATTCAGTCTCTTCTTTACACTGCATAACACAACTAGTATCACAGTTCCTGTCCCTCTGCCCTCTAAACGTTATATTTCTGCTCAGCTGTGTTGGAAAATCTTTGCACACGAACACTGTTTGGATCATAACAATTGAAGTTTCATAGGAGTCAGTTGCCATCACACAGTGGGTACTTGTTGAAAACTGTATTTTGTGTGCTGTGAAACCTCAAGAGGGAAATTGTACGAGAAAGCATAAAACATTTTTGAAGAAAAAATAATCATGTTGGTTTTTGTTGGATCAGGATGAATGATGTGTGTAGGTTTTACTCCACTAAGCGTGACCCCTAACGTCTCGTGACATGTTGAACGTTGTGTCTCAGGAACACACAAAGGTGGGCTCGGCGGACTCTCAGGACATCCAGCTGTGTGGGATGGGTATCCAGGCAGAGCACTGTGTCATCGACATTACAGCAGACGCTGCCGTTATCCTCACCCCTTACCGCAACGCTCGGTGAGTCACGCTGACATAACGGAGAGTGCGGAGCGGCTAACACACCAACACTGTACGGTGGAAGGACAGGAGAGTTCAGAGACATTGTTACATCAGTCTTTAACTGTAAATGTGAATGTCAGTGCTGTTCTGATTGTGTTGTAGGACATGTGTTAATGGTTCTCCGGTGACCAGCGCTCTGCAGCTTCACCATGGTGACCGCATCTTCTGGGGGAACAACCATTTCTTTAGGTAATTTTATACAAACCCTAAATGTTTGCATGTTGTTCATAATATATTACTCATTAATCATTTTCCATGGCCTTTGCTCATTTTATTTTAGTATTTACACAGAATTTATTAAAGATGGATCAAATACCCTCACACAGCTCACATTAAGGCTACAGCAAATTGATCATATGGTACCAAAGATCAGAGTTCATAAACTGGACATCCTGTCTGCAGGATCAACCTGCCCAAGCGGCGCTCTCGGGGAGCAGAGGATGAGGAGGGTGAGGGCGGCGTAATGAAGAACAGTGGCAGCAGTGAGCAGCTGGATGCAGACGGTGACACGGCCAGTGAAGTGTCCAGCGAAGTCAGCTTCTCCTACGAGTTCGCCCAGACAGAGGTCATGATGAAGGCCCTGGGCAATAATGGTATGGAGGTGGTAGGAAAACCGAACGTCTGCACTGCAAAGCGGGGACGCCAGATCACTGTGTCATCTCTGTCGTGTCCCGTCAGACCCCATGCAGGCAGTCCTGCAGTCTCTTGAGAGGCAGCATGAAGAGGAGAAGCGCTCCGCTCTGGAGCGTCAGAGGCAGATGTACGAGCAGGAGCTGCAGCAGCTCCGCAAGAAGCTGAACCCGGACCGTCTGTCCACGGGCCCCTCTGGAGCGCCGGCGCCTGGCCAGCAGGGCCCGGGTCAGCAGTCTCACTACCGCAGCCTGGAGAGACTCAGCATGGGAGGGATGAGCCACTCGAGCAGCGCCCAGAGCAGACTGAGGCAGTGGAGCGAGGACAGGTGAGAGCGGCTGCCAGCGTGCCGGTCGGCGTTGATAACCGAACACAAATTTACCATCCCGTCTTCTCTGCTCGCCTCTGTCTACTCTTCTCTGACGGCGTTCACAGGGAGGTGGTGCTGGTGAGGAGTCTGAGGAGGTTGAGGGAGCAGATCGTGAGGGCAAACCTCCTGGTGCAAGAGGCCTGTTTCATCGCCGAGGAGCTGGAGCGACACACTGAGTACAGAGTCACGCTGCAAATCCCATCAGACAACCTGAACGCAAACCGCAAGGTCTCACAAACAAACATGAACACACTCGTGTGCGGGTCTTTGGTTTTCATCATAGGCCATGGCCTTATTATATGTGTGTGTGTGTGTGTGTGTGTTCAGAGGGACGCTGTGCTCAGTGAACCAGCGATTCAGGTTCGACGTCGTTGCCGAGGGAAACAGATCTGGAGCTTAGAGAAGATGGAGAATCGTCTGGTGGACATGAGAGAGCTGTACCAGGAGTGGCAGGACTACCACCACCATCACCATGACAACCCAGTGAGTTCGTTCGACATCGCCATGTCGGGTCTTATAATACTCCAGTCCAGTCACGATGACAGCGCCATCAGCAAGCATGAGTGCACAAATGCCCTATGTGACTGTCTGAATTATCAGCCTTTGGAACCATAAATAATGAACACTTGTGCCAAATTGTGATTAAAACATTCTGAAACTTGCATTTTAGTAAAGATGACACCCTTTGTCCTTGTGTAGGTGATGCGCTCGTATTTCCGCCGAGCTGACCCGTTCTTTGACGAGCAGGAAAACCACAGTCTGATCGGCGTTGCCAATGTCTTCCTGTCCTGTCTCTTTTACGACGTCAAGCTGCAGTACGCTGTTCCCATCATCAACCAGAAGGGAGAGGTAGGGACTTGCATATTGCTGGGTTACACTAATAGTCAAAAACATACAAAATTGAACACTTATATCCTATTACATCCTAATTCTCTCAGTCAAGTAAAGTTCAGTTAAAAAGACAAGAGGATGAGTAAAATGACTCACAAACTGACATCGTCCAGGCTTCATCTGCTTTATGTGTCTTCCCTCATGTCCCTGGGGTCAGGTTGCTGGGCGTCTCCATGTGGAGGTGGTGAGGGTTGGAGGCGGCTTAGAAGACAACATGGCTGGAGGAGAAGAACCAGACAATAACCAAGACACCGAAGTCCAGGATCGCAAACTTGTGTGCATGGTAAGACGGACAGATCGTCAGGGTGTTCATCAGAACTGAGGAACAACTTAATAAGAACTGAATGTGAATTGTAATAAAATGACATGTTTAAATGACCTCTCACCTGTGGATCCTACACAGATTAAGATCCTGCAGGCCACCGGTCTTCCCCAGTACCTGTCCAACTTCGTCTTCTGTCAGTACTCGTTCTGGGACCAGCCGGAGCCCATCATCGTGGCTCCTGAAGTCGACCCATCATCCTCGTCGCCCAGCACCAAGGACCCACACTGCATGGTGGTGTTTGACAGCTGCAAGGTGAACAGTGGGGCAGTGCTTCTATAAGACTTGTACATTTGTTTGGCATTAAGAAATGATAATCTCATAACAACATAGCTAGAAGCTTTAATGAATTATGTTTTTGGTGGGTTAACCATAGATGTGAGCAAATATAATGTATAATAACAGCAGTGGGGGAGTGGTCACTTCCAGGTATGGTGGGTGTGACGCTTGTCTCTGTGGGTGCTGCAGGAGCTGGCGGTGTCAGTGACTGAGGATTTCATCGAGTACCTCACAGAAGGAGCCGTCGCCATCGAGGTTTATGGACACAGGCAGGCAGACGCAGGCAGGAACCCCGCCCTGTGGGACCTCAGCATCATCCAGGCCAAGACACGCACACTGCGAGACAGGTGGACACGCACACGCACACAAAGTCACCACTGACTCTCAGTCAGACTAGCTTTTCGGCAACTGATGGAAAACGTTAAAAAATGTTGGAAAAATGTTAAAAAATGAAAATGTTGTTTCTCAGATGTATCGCTAATGTTCGCTTTTTCAGATGGAGCGAGGTAACGCGTCGCCTGGAGCTGTGGATTCAGATCCTGGAGATAAACGAGAACGGAGACTTTGTCCCCGTGGAGGTGGTTCCTGCTCGAGATGTACGGACCGGGGGAATCTTCCAGCTTCGGCAGGTAGGGATGAGCCCTAACACAGCCACAATAAACAAGATCCCAGCGGGTGGAACGAGCAAACCTCAGCTGAAAAGCCAACTTCTAAATATCCAAAATATGTTCAAACTAGTGTCCGGTCTTCTGCACGCCTGTCCCTCCTCACCTCTAGGGTCAGTCAAGGCGAATCCAGGTGGACATTCGCTCCGTTCAGGACTCGGGCACCATGCCTCTGATAGCAGAGATAGTGCTTGCGGTGTCGGTGGGCTGTGTGGAGATCAGGAACAGCGCAGCGAACCAGGAAGAAGACGAGATGGACAGTTATCAGGTAGACCAGTTCAACACTACTTGTCTGCAGCCGCTTTTCCTCTCCCAGTGAGTCTCGAATCGACTTGCAGCTGAGTTGAAGGGAACAGATGATTGACTGACTGGTTTGCGGGACAGGAAAGAGATCTGGAACGTTTGCGGCGGCAGTGGCTGGCCGCTCTCACCAAGAGACAGGAATACCTCGACCAGCATCTGCAGAGCCTGGTCAGCAAAGCAGGTGAGCACACAATATACACATACTGTACAATCAGAGACTCACCGCTTCCAAACGGTACATAAAATTGCGCTTACAAATTCAGAAATGTGTAGCACTGCCCTGTGTTCCTGCAACACTGTAGCCTGCAGGCCTCGTCAGAATCCACCCACTTAGAGTTTGATGGGTTTGTAGCGTAGGGGGTGTTTAATGCTCAGGCGTGGCGTTCACAGAAAAGACAGAGGATGACATGGAGAGGGAGGCCCAGCTGCTGGAGTGGCGCCTGACTCTGACGGAGGAGAGGAACGCTGTCATGGTGCCCTCTGCTGGCAGCGGCATTCCTGGAGCTCCCGCAGAGTGGTAGCTTTCTCTCTTTATTTAATGTGATTGTTTGTCGTCACTTGGCGGCACAAAGGTGCAGACACGCATCCATGTTGATTGCAGTCCGTTTTGCGTGTCTGTTCGCAGGGTCCCTCTGCCGGGCATGGAGACTCATACTCCTGTCCTCTTCCTCAACCTCAAACGTACGTCAGTTCTTCAGCTGCCGAACCTGATCCAGTGTGATCCATACACACCTGACGTGACTTTACTGTCATAATGAGAATAATAACTCTCATCGGTTGAGCCATTTGTGCTTGATCAAATGTTTTGTCTACTCTCTGCTTTACAATTTCATTGTTGTTGTGTCTCCAGCTGATGACCTCAGCTCTCAAGACCAGTTTGAGGTTCCTGAGGCCGGAGGTTGGGATGCCACCCTGAGCGGAGAAGACGAGGATGACTTCTTTGATCTGCAAATTGTCAAACACTACGATGGAGAGGTGAGGATGGACCTGCGTTAAGTGAAAGAAAATTGAGGAATTCACAGAGCCCATTTTGGGAACATTTTTCTGAACCAGTTGTGTCTGTCAACCTCTCAGGTGAAAGCAGAGGCGTCGTGGGACTCCACCGTCCATGAATGTCCACAGCTCAGTCGCGGGGGAGCGTGGCCCGAGCAGCGGGTGTACCTGACGGTCAGAGTGGTGGTTCAGCTCAGCCATCCCGCTGACATGCAGCTGGTCCTGAGGAAGAGAATATGTGTCAACGTCAACCCCGGCCGACAGGGCTTTGCCCACAACCTCCTCAGGAGGATGTCCGCCCGCAGCACCATACCAGGCTGCGGGCTCACATTCGAGGTGGTCTCCAACATCCCCGGGGTGAGGAAAAAAAAAAGATGCTGGAAAATTCTGTGCTCAGGAGGATGGCTCACTGAACACAAATCTTAATGACAATATGTCCCATCAGGACGCCCCAGGGTCAGAGGACAGGGAGATGCTGGCCCGGCTCGCCGCCAACGCGCACAACAGCCAGTCAGCTGATGACGAGGCCGCTATTGAGAAATACCTCCGAAGCGTCCTGAGTCTGGAGAACATCCTGACTCTGGATAGACTCAGACAGGTAGAAACACATGTGGACACTCTCAGCCAGAGAGACACCAAACATACAGAGCAACAGTCAAGCATCACAGTGTGTTTGTTTTAGCACACATGGCAAGTTTGTCCAAATGTGTGTGTTTTAGGAGGTGGCAGTGAAAGAGCAACTGGCAAGCAGAGGGAGGAGCAACAGACGGAGTCTGAGTTCTCCATCTGTCCACAGGGTAAACACACAATATGCTGCACAATGGGATGGTGCCATTATATTGCAGAACTACCTCATTCATTCTGTCTGTCTGTCCATCCTCAGCTGTCTGGAAGTAGACAAGACTTGTCCACCACCTGCCTGCTGGATGATAAGGTGACGCACAAAACCACTCCACATACTACAGTATAGCTCAGTAAACACATTTCAGCTCTGAAGCCATGTTTCAGTATTTTGTAAACCAGTGTCCTGTTGTCCCTCAGGGTCGATGGGAAAGTCAGCAGGATATCTTCATGCCGTCTCAGTTTCACCGCACGCTGCCCCGCCCGGCCTCCTCCCCCTCCACCTACTCCACCTCCCCTTCTTCATCCTCTGCTCAATTCGCTCCATCCCCCCCGCAGAACCAGGAACCAGAGCAAGGTAAGCCTCCTTTTCCCCACAGATCCCTTTGACTCCCCTCTACACTCCTCTGTCTTGCTCTCCTACCCGTCCTTCTGTCATTCTCCTCTCTTCTTTTTTTATTCACTTCTCCTGCCTGCAGTTTGCAATAATCCTTCCTTTCTTCAGTCTCTTCCTCTGTCTGATGTTGTCACAACACTCCCTCCTCCTTCTTTTACATTATAAAATTCTGGGTCTCCACTCTGTCCCCATCATCTCAGCAGGTGTGATGTGTAAAATCTCTCCTCCTACCCCCTTCTCTCCATCTCTGCCTGTTCTAACAGAGTCAACTTCTTTCTGCTCACATTCATGACTAAAGCTTCAGTGTCTGGTCTGATCGGTGTGATGTGATTCACTGTGATGTCTTGTTGGTCACAATTCACGTTACTGTGACATGCCTTGGATTAATTCTGTTTTAGAAGTGAACAGAATTAATTGATTTGTGATTTCTGTTCCACGCTGCAGTGATTAGAAGGTTCTTAGCATATTCTCACTGTAATGGCTAAATCAACCATCTGTACCGCTGATGTTGTTTCTTCTGTCAGTCTCTCACTGTGTTTGGGATGTTGCCATTTCCTGGACCCGCTTTCAACTTCCTGTCTTAATCTTTCACACCTCCTCTACCTCCCACACCTCCACCTTCCTTTTCCTTGCTTCCTTCCTCTCTCCTACCTCCTCTCTCTCTCTCACCTCCCCGTCCCCCTCCCCCAGGTCGTTCAGGGCTTGCTGCCTCTTATCTTTCAGTTAAGGCGCTGGTTCCTCAGATGCCCAAACTGCTCAAGTCTCTGTTCCCAGTGCGAGATGACAAGAAGGAGCTGAGACCGTCGCCCCACAGCCAGCAGGTCAGCAGAGACAGGGTTTTCTCTTAACAGTTACAACCAAGGTGCACTCGAGCAAGGCACTTTAATTTCATTTCCTTCTGTGGAACCTTAACTTCCAGTGGAGCTTTGTTTGATTGTGTGTGAATGTGCATGATGGGTAAATTCACTGGAGGAACAAGCATCACAATGTTAAATATACAGTTAGTATTTCATTATAGTAGACTGGTATGACCAGTTCAGTTCTAGTGAAGGGAAGCTTCATGCCAGCAAACATGTTCCTTTATTTCCTTGTCCTGACCTCCTTGTTCCTCAGCAGCACGTGCCTCGCATCATGACATCATCAGGAGGGGACGACATTCGAGTCAAGGCTGAGACGGTGAGACAGCGCCCCATCCTCCCTCTGTTGGTCGATCACTGACTTTTAGCTCAGATTTGCCCACTTCTCCACCCCCACACCACTCCACTCCAATGAATCTCAAACCAGAGT
Organism: Psettodes erumei; assembly: GCA_016785225.1. Lineage (NCBI taxonomy): Eukaryota > Metazoa > Chordata > Actinopteri > Pleuronectiformes > Psettodidae > Psettodes > Psettodes erumei. The sequence goes on along the minus strand of JAFBJZ010000601.1, from coordinate 105,926 downwards.
TTAGAAGGGCTAATTATTCAAACTTAAGAAAGAGCCACAGAACACTAGTCTAAGTAGTACTGCTCAGGATGAATCATCTGAGCTTAAAGTGCTCCTTCAGTCAATTTCAGGGTAAATGATTTCCAGCCCTGGAGTCTGAGTAAGACAAAGAGTTACTCTCTTTTATTCTTTTATCATGCTAACACAGTTAGTTAGACCTCTGGAGGATTCCCACTTGATTTGATTAACTTGGACTGCAGACATCTCACATTATCTTCACCAGACCTGCACTGTGTATTTTTTTATGAATGAGGAGTGCAGATTTTGTCTCCCATCACTTTAGGAAGGGATTTCCTACATGTTGGTATTATTATAAGACACTTGAAAAATGTGATTCTCCCTTGTTACTCCAATATCAATCCTGGATCTGACATCATAAAATCATCTACTGTTGCCATGGTCTTCTATAGTCCTGGTTCCAAATTGGCTCCTGATCTGGGGCAAAGTTCACATGGCAAGTAAGGGAACAATTAGCAGGTGATGGAAATGGTCCCACAAGTAATACAACACACATTGACAGATGATGGATAATTGTGTTCCTTGCTGTGTGACCAAAAGATGACTGAAGCATTTTTAGGGAATATGATTATCAGTGCTGATCATTTTTTTTAATTTTGCCTTGTCTGCATGTCCTCGTCTGTCCCTCTGTTCCTGCTGCCACTCTGGGTTTCCTGTAGACTGCTGTTCTGCAGCCCCCAACCAAAGACAGGCGGACTGAGTTCCCAGAGGTCCCTCCTCTTCCTGTGCATGACCCGCATGACATCACCCCCCTCAGCCCCCTCAGCCAGTCGTCAAGCGGCTACTTCTCCACTAGTGTTTCTACGGTTACCTTGTCTGACGTTCTCCAGCCCTCCTCCTCGTCTTCCTCCCTCCTGGCTGCCGAGACTGCGTTACCCACAACCCCGCAGCAGCAGCAGGGTGCTGACAGGCACGATGTTGTGACCTCTCCTCCTCAGTGTGGTGCCAAGATGGCCGTCGTCGCTCCGCCCTCTTCAAACAGCTCAGCCAATCACAACAACGTTGCAGCAGAAAACTCCTTCTCTAAAGAGAGGGCGGTAAATTCAGGAGGAGGAGTAGGAGGTGACGGGTTTGAGCGGCTGGAGATCTTTGTGGACGATGAAGAGCGTAGCTGTGACGACATTCTGCCTGAGTGGCTGACAGAGGGGGCATATGTTACAGTAGGAGGCAATAAGGCGGGAACAGTGCGCTACGTGGGAGTGACGCAGTTTGCTGAGGGAGTGTGGGTGGGGGTGGAGCTGGACACTCCTGTAGGTAGGTCCACAATTAAAAGTGTCAGAACCTGTTTCCTCCAGCTTTGGATTTTGAGATTGTAAATGAGCGATGGTCAGTTTAGAAGTGTCCCATTAGAATGGTGGTGATGATATTCACTGTTTTCCTCCTGCAGGTAAGAATGATGGTTCAGTCGGGGGTCACCGGTACTTCCACTGTAAACCGGGCTACGGGGTACTGGTTCGCCCAGACCGGCTGTCCTGTCGTGATCGGAGCAGTCGGCGGACCACGACAGAGTTGGCCCCTCCCGCCCACGTCCCCGTCCTGCGAGGAGAAGCCATCGTTGCCCAGAGGAGGGAGAACCGCAAATCCTGGAGCAGTTGAGACAGGGAAACAAGGACCTGGATGGGAGAGATGAACTCCCCACAGCCCCCCTCCTGCTCCTCCTCCTCCTCTTCCTCCTCCCTTTTTCTCCTCTCAGCTATGCAACAGGCTCTCACGCTTCAGAACGGACTCACTGCCTACCCTCCTGTCACACTCACAACATCCAGTTGTGTTAATGGATGGGAACAGAATAAAGACAGTCAAAAGAGTGAATGCAAGCAAGTTGATGTAAGACTATGCAGAGTGTATAGAGGTCCATGGAAGGACTATTCATCATGTCAGAAGATAAAGCTAAATCATCAGCGGTCAATGGGAAGACCGCTGACAGCGAGTGGAAGCAGATCGTATCGTATTTGGAGCGTCGGTGCTCTCCGGGGTTTGGGGATTGGACGCTGCAGACGGGATGATTTGCCTCAGAAATGCTTCCTGAGCTGACGTCCACAGATGCAAATGAGTCGCTCTTTCGATCCCAGGTCACATCTGAGAGTATGTTTCTCATGCTCGCCGGTCTTACTGTGGCAGCAGACCTTCGCTGCATATTCACCTGTGACGTCCCTGGATGCGACGTCTTTCCCTGGCGGACCGAGACTCTCGTGTCCCGGGACTGCCTGCTCCTGAACTCTGCTGGTCTCGTCTGCAGAGAGACTCGTCCCTCCCTCCCGGGCTCCCTCTCTTTTCTCTTTAAGATAGATTCTCCCAGAACGTGCCTTCACCACGGCTTGGTTTGCATTTGTTTCTTTTTCTGTGTATTTAATATCTGTTAGCTGTGTTTGTGTTGAAGAGAATGCCTTGTGCTAAGTGTGAGGTGATCTCAGGGACTGTAGATGGGGAAGGAGGGGAGCGTGTGCGTGTTTGTGCGTGCGTATTTGTAAATGTTGTACAGTGCTGACCTGTATGCACAAGTTCACGTCGTTGTGGTCGTGTTGGTGTTGAAGCTTAGGTGCGTAGAGAGGGTGAAGTGGACAAAGCCACTGTGGGAGCGAGCCGTTTTGTACCGGGAGGCTTTAAAAATCAATTTTGCACTGGAGACGTGGGATAAAAAGCTGCCGCACGTGAGCAGAACGCATCTGTGAGGGTGAGGCGGAGATGACGTGAACAGAGCATTGCAGAAGAGAAGCTTCTCCGCCTGCCTGGGCTCCTGGTGTCTGACGGCCTGTCCGTGACATCCTGACACCAGGAAGCGCGCTCTGCGGTGTTGGAACGAGGCACGTGGGTGTGTGCGTGTGCTGAGGTAAAGAAAGTGAGACACGCGGGAATCCTGCAGGGAAGTTCACGCTTGAGGAGAGAGACGATTTGGCTTCTATGCATTTGTTTTAAAAGCATTTTAGGTTTCATCTTTTATTTCTACATAAGTGGGAGAACGAGCTGCGAGTACACTTTGGGAGCGCGTTCAACACAGAAGCGGTTTGGACTGGTTCAACATTCCTGACACATCTGTTGGAAAAAATGAAGATGATGGGACAGACTTTGGGATTTTTTTCAAAATTATTTTTTTACTGAACATTCCAGAGGGACTTTAACATTTTATACTATCAATGATGGAAAAGCGTTGGCAGTACATGTATGCCATAAATTCATAAAGAATGTACCTGAAAACATATGTGCTTCTAATATTTTTCCATATGTTGAAGGGGCACTCTGCCAATTTTACACTTGCAGTTGAGTTTACTTGCCATGAGGAGTCGTGTGGAATCCTCTGTGGCTCTGGAGGAGCTTTTGTCAAGTCTGAGAAAATGACCCAGATGATGTCATCAGGGTGGCTCCATGAAGACTTCAGACAGAAAGAGTGAGGAATTTGACATGGTTGTTGGTCAGGTGCAGGATCCAGCGTTTGTCATTGGTTGGGCTCGCTTTTCGCCCGTTCTCTTGTCGGTCCATCTCTCACGGGTTTCCTACCTTTGTGTAGTCACTATGTAAAGTGCTGGAGAGCACGGCCGGTGGAAAAAGTTTGGTTTGAGAATATGCCGACATGATGTTGATGTCTGCTGAGTCAGGCTTGGTCGTCTTTGGCTGTTTCTATGGTAACAGTTAATCATTCTGTACTGAAGAATCTATAAGGGTTTATGATGCTGGTGATATAATGATATGGGCTACTGTATGTGCATGTAAAGGCACGCGGTATGTCCAAACACGATCATCTTTATGGAGACATTATGTCGGGGGGGGTTTCATTCCTGTATATCATGTGTTTCTTAATCAAGAAGCGTGATGTTTCTATTTATATTTAAATGCTTGTACACATGCCTTTATCGCATGAAAATTGATAAAGCCTTTTTATTTTAATAAATCTTGCACAAATGATTCCATGAAAATTGCTGCTAATAGCATTGTAAATTTACTTGTAAATGGATCAATTGATGTATACGCTAACACTAACTGTATACTTGATTGGAGTTCAGTAGTTAGATTTTTTCTTTCTATTATCCCAGATGAAAAACTAATATCAGCGTTTTGGTTCGGTGGCCAATATATTTTTTATCATGCGGTAAAAATTTTGAAAATGCGACACTTTGTTATGTGAGCCTTGAAAAGTAAAACAGAACGTTAGAACATTTTCTGCATTGATTTGTAGAAGAGGATTGAGGAAACTGTAATTATCGGAGGTGCAGTGAAGCTGAAGTATGAGACGAGGAGATGATATATCGCCATAGTGGAGTTTGTATCTGTGTATTTATTACTGGCCTTAAAGCCCAGAACCCTGGAGTTCTCTGATTGGTTCGATGGTTACTGTAGGTGGCTGTCTGGTGCGTTATTGGTCGACAGGCTGTGAAGTGATGATGTAGGTTGGAGTCTTTGTCGGTTTGGTTATTTTTCTAAAATTGTGGTTCATACTAGTTGTGTGGTAATGAAGGGAGGGAGTAAAGTTTTCTCGTGTTGTGTGTGTGTGTGTGTGTGTGTGTGTGAATGTGGGGTGGACCTGGCTTTGATTCAGTTGTGTCAGCGAGTCTTTACCAAGATGAGAAATGACCACCAGCTACCACTGAGGAGTCTAAGATCCCGGTCTCTGGTGCTGGTGGACTTTCCTGTCCTGGTCTGGGCTCGGACACTGTTTTAAGGGGTTTGAGATCACTTCAGGCTTCTGGATGTTCCTTTATGTTGAGTGTGCCTCAGAATCCATGTATCTTCCACACACTGTTTTCATATCAACACGTCAATTCATTTGCACAAAAGTCTCCAGAGGGAAGAGTTTGTTTCTGGAACACTTGTATATGTAGGAGAGAAAAAAATACAACCAGAGTAGTTTTTTTTTTGTTTTGTTTTGTTCCTCCAGCGATTCAGTATTCTCAACGTACCCGTTCCCCTTCAAACTGTACTAAACATCACTTCCATTTTCTGCTTTCAGTTTTTGGGGCAATAGTCTTCAGTTATCTTCCTTCACTCACTGCTAAACTGCCTTTCCATTAAAAAGGTGACAGATGGTTATGGTATTTTCTACATGACCACGGAGCTAAGCTCAAACATAGGGAGTACAGTTCGCAGCAATCGTGCATGCGGTAGTTTATGGGGTGAAGTTTGATGGAAGACGCACATGACCCATGGCAATAAGGAAGTGTAAAAAGAGAAAAGTAGCATTATTGATAACTGTTCTGAACGGACTTGTCCTGGTTCGATTCTCTGCCACTGTAGAGATTAGAGCAAAGCCATCAGCAGTATTACAGTATTTATGTGACCTTATCAACCATCAGAACCACGTTTAATTCTAATTTTACTGATGTGATTTGTGTCCAAACATATTCACACTGTGTGTCTTCAACCCCTCAGACTCTTTTATTTTTGTCAGTTAGTTTCTTGTCTCAAGTGCTTCTGTTCAGCTCAGAATCGGCCCCATATCTCTGTTGCATTCGCCTCCTGTGGCATTTCCTGCAGCTGTGTGCTAACTATGGGACAACTGGTCTGGAGCAACATGTCTTGTCCCTGCCTTAACGTGGCCTTCAGAACCGGAGCCAGACTGGATTTAGCAGGAATAATCCCAGCTCTCCAACTGAGCGTGCTGTACTATAAACCCTCAGCGTTACAGAGGGTCATTCCAAATGAAATAAATCCAGACAACATAAAATAACCTGATTTCTAAAGTGGTTTAGCAGTTAGTTGGGTCATGTGGTGACAGGAGCCACTGGGTTTTATTACTCTTGTCAATGAGATAGAAGGTCATTGTGTCGCCCCCTGGTGGCTGCTGTCAAACCTCAGTCATTCCAAATGGGGAACTTTATAGACTAAATCAAGTCCAACCCACCACTGCCCTACAGTAGTGTGCCTGACAGCTCCCGCCTCCCTGGGATCAGATCACATCTTGAAAATCTTTGAAATATCAGTGTTTGGTTTTGAGTCGGTCAAAAACTTCCTGCCTTGGTAGTGAGTTTTCACCTCGTTGCTACCTCTGTCCCTGGTCTCGGTGGTCCAGTGTGTTCTGCCAGCTTCTTCCCTGAGGCCTTTTCGCTGACAGATCTGTACCTGCTTCACTGCTGAACTGGATGCATCCAGTTAACTTTCTGAGAATAAACCACACAAATGAAAACAAGCAATACGTGGCTGTTGGTTGATGCCATGCAGCCTTTTTGCAGGTGCGCAGCCTTTTTTTTTTCTTTTTTCTTTTTTGGCCATGACAGCTGGGGCTGCTTTCCAGGAGAATTCATATACAGCTGCTGCTCTCGGTGCATTTTAAAGCCAGTTGGTATTAATATTCCTCCTAGGTACCTGCAGCCATATTAAACAGAGCTGTATAATAATGGAAGGCTAATAGGAGCTGAAGGAAAGGGTTTGGTGCTTGCTAAGTCAGGGAGTTTTAATAGGACCATGTTATTCCTGCAAAAAAAACAAAAAAACAAAATGAGGACCTGTAACCTGGAAAAAATGAACCATCAAATATGGGCTTAATGCGGCCCCGGCCTGGTCGAAGTTATTACTGTATCTCGATCATCCTAACTAATCATTATCAATCAATGCTACTGTGGACTCAGTGGAGCGGGTTAGCCTTGATGTGTCATTTGTACATGTGAGTGCACCATCGGAGTGGTTGTTCAGTCTATGTATGTGTATATACCTGCTCATAGTAAGACTTATAAAAAGAAAAAAATCTGAGCACAAGTTTGGGTTTTGATTATTAATTTAATTGTTTTATGTAATTCTATGCTGCAATCCAAAGAATAAACATGTATGATAATACATTTATAATTTTCATTTTTTATCATCTGGACAGTAATCTGGTAAGAAAAAAATAATAAAATAAGGAAGATTAACAAGAGTATTTGTTCTTCATTTGTACTGCCCCGAGGTGTGGGAGTGATGCAGCATGTAGTGTTGATAAATTAAGAATGTGTTGCAGCTCTGAGGGTAAGTCCTCAACTTAAATGACTGTAGCTGTGGAGGAGCTTTGTAACATATGCTAATAAATATTGTTTTAACGAATTGCTGCTCCTCTGAAAGATTTCTCAAAACAAACCTGACTGTACTGACTTTCTTGTGTGATGACCGTGGACCAGGCCTGTTTGCTTGCCTTTTTTCTGCTCTTCCTTTCAGGAAGCTCATCAGCCGGGCGAGGAGAGGGTGACTCCATTGTTTGTATTTTTTGTGCTTGGGCACTGGAATAGACTTCTAATTCAAAAATATCACATTTTTGTTCAAGTCGGGGCACTGACAGAAATCAAGACACACTGCATGGACTGTGATCAGTTTTTATTCCCTTGTAAATAGAATATCAATAAAAACACACCTTAAAAATAACAAATAAGGTTTATCCAACAGATGAAAAAGTAACAAAAGGCATATGTAGATTTTCTACATAGCGATTACAGAACAGTCTACTGTCCAAAAAAGGCACTAAATCTTGAAATAGAAGAGACCAAGAGGGGATTAACAAAAATATCAATGCAAACTGTTTAAACAAACATCCTGCTGAGGTTTGATATTTTTCATCTTACAGAGAATTATTGAAGAGTTTATTGCCAGAATGAAATGGCAACCATGTTAAAAAAAACCTTTTTTACATGACTGATAAAATGTTGGAACATGATTTTTTCACTGGCTGATTAAATGAGAAAATGAAGACTGGAGCATCTACACTTTATGCTGATTGAAGGAACATTAAATTTGAGTTAACAACATTTTGGAATACAACTCTTCAAGATGTCAAACTGCATCTGCTGACAACATTGACTGGGGTAGAAGGACAACAGCGACTCGGCCCTGAGGCATGAACTGACTGAAACCACAACACCACATACCTCTGCGCTGCCTCTCTGTTCACACAGCAGATCTCAGATCAGATCAAAGCTCTACAGCCAAGGAAACACCTTCATCAACATGCGGCCACATTGTTTCATCCTAACAGCCAAGTGCCAGTGACTAACAGTCAGATCCATTAATCAGACAAGTATTTATGCGTTTGTCGAAGGTCAGGAATTTAGCCAGAGGAGACCGTAATGGGAGAGATAAATGTGATCAGGAAATAGCCGGAGCCCGGATGCATGTACAGGTATTCCAGGTGTAAAACAGGATCTGATCTGAATCATCAGCTGCTTCGTTCCTGTGAGGAACCAGCGAGAGAAGCTCACCATTACAAACTAAACACCACAACAAGGCAACAGAGGACTGAAGGCAGATGGTCACACTGCATTCGAACTGATGAAGAGACGCGACACGCTGCCGTCAGTACTGTCAGAAACACACGACACAGTTCTGAACACAACTGGACCAGCAAAGGCTTTCTGTGTCATTTATTGTGTTTCTGTTTCATGGCAACTTTGAGTTATTTTAAGTTGGTGACAACATAAACGAACAACTTCTATGCAAAAAAAGGATGGAGCCATAAAACTTGGAAGCAAAATGAAATGTAGTGAAGATAGAAAGACCAAGACCAATCAACAGGAAGGAAACCTGTATCTGAGGAACAGTGGAGATTGTGAGATTACTGTTTCGATGTGAGGTGTTTAGGTTTAATTATGTGAGATAATCATTTGTGATTTACTTCCTGTATCGTCAGTCAGATTTTGGCCCCGCTTTACAACTGTAATGTGTCCTGGTGGCCCTTCACAAATGACAGACAAGGCAAGATTCACCTCAGGCCCATTGATCCAACAGTTCAACGAACTGACGTGAAAATCTCACTGTAAAACAAGGTGTCCGAGGTGAAAAGGAACATTTGACGATGATGACGATATGAAGGTCCAATCCATGTTTTAACATGGGCCACAAACTGAGACGGAAAATTAAAGCAGCGAAAGAAAATATGACTTAATGTGTGTTTCCATTCACAAGTGTTATGAGAGTTGGTTTGACGCTGTGCATTTTGCTCACATTTTTTGTTTTTGATTTGATCCAAGGTGTTCATTTCTTTTCCTTTTTATTTCTGTATTTATTGTTTTGCTTCCAGCTTTTCTGGCTCTCTGACGAACAATGACACAAACTACTTTCTATTTGCTGCCTCAAAACTCTAAAAAGCAACATCATGAGAAGACCATGAAGGCAGCAATGTAAATTATTTAAAATGCTGAAATAATCTCAGAACAGCACTTTGTCTTAAATGAATCCATAGATTCACTTCAGAAAGGCTTCTGCTTAGCAGATCAAAAAGGGGGAAGAAAAACCTTTTCTAACCCATAGTGGGATAGCATATTTTGGTGTAAATAATTGAAATAATTGACAGAAAGCTACATAAACGAACTAAAGATGCCTCAGAGTTTTAGAAACGCTTAAAGCAAAAGAAACCTGGGACAGCTCTGCTGCCGTACAATTAAAAGACATTCCACCACAAAACTAAACATTTTCTCAGACGTTCAGTCTGAGACCAACACTGAAGATAACTGTTAGTATTCCACCAGGAAGAGGGGAAGAAACTATTCTACAAGTATTCCAAGGACCTTAGTGGAAGCAGGAGCTGATGGATGAAATAAATCCTTTTTTTGGAGTGGAATTTCCCTTTACTTTCCAACTTAACCTTTATTGGCTTGAGTTTGAGGGAATTTCCCTTTTGAAAGGACACTGACATTTCTGTTATTCACCAGCAACTATCTTTACAGCCTGATCACAGTTTGCCGTCAGTCTCCTCTGAATAGATCCACTCTATGGTTATTTTTATTCCTGACAGTCTAAACTTTGATTCACATTGAAGCAGCTGTGGAGGAACCTGCGGGGTGTAGCTTATACTGTAGCTAAGGGGAGACAATGTGAGGTATTTGTGTCGAGTTCTTAACTCTGAACTAGTAGCTTAGCCTGTAAAGCACCTGGTGATGAACGATGATGAACTGGTTTGAATGAAGCCACGTCAGCGTTGGCTGAAACCAACACCATGTGAAACACCGTGTGTTTAGCTTTCTTGCATTGTAATACATGTACAGCCATTGCAGAAGTCCTCCTTCATGCACTGATTCTGTGTCAACGCACTGCAAACAATAAGGCACTTCAACTCAAAATCATGCAGTACATTTCATGTGCTGCAAAGAGTTAGCGAATTCACTTCAAATTTGGGAAACGTTTCTGTACAGTTGGATCAGTACAACTGTTCTTGTGCACGTTAATAAGCATTTGGATTTGGATTTAATGCTATACTGCATACAGTAGTGTGCAGAGGTATGAACTGCTGTTAAACAACTCAGTTGACTTGCCACGAAAAGGTCACACGGCACGTGAGAAGCTGACTACACTGATGCTAACACAGGAGGTGGATGCTACTTTCAGTGTGTGATAGAACTGATCAGTGATCAGCTGCTGACATTGGCAACTAAGTTTCAGCATCAGTATAAAACCAGGGACTGAAGCTGCACTCATGTTTATACTGAAAAAGGAACAAATGAAGAAAATTATAACTGTAGTTACCCTCTGCTTTTTAGCCTCTTTTGGCTCATTGTTTTGGTTTTTTGGCCCACAAACTGCACTCTCATGGACCTTGAAGGGTTAAAAACTGACAGCAGAAAACAAGATGGACTTCTACAATGGCTGTACTGGGATACGTGGTTTGATAATTTGAATGGTTTGATCTAACACTTATGCTTCATGTAAAGAAGACTTGAAGAAGGTTGTAGTTGTTTCAAGAGAATCCAACTCACTCTAAATGTCAGCTATCTCAAACCATTTTCCCTCCTCCTGTCATTCGTACTGATCATGAAGTGTCTGAACAGCAGGGACTCCAAGCACCAGGATGTGGTTCCAATAAAGTGTCATTCAAAATGAAAATTGAATTTGTCTGTGTTTAGAACACATGGCATAGCGAGCACAAACACAGATACACCTAAGAAGGAGAATTATGCACTTCGCTTGCAATAATTTGACACATCTGATGTGTCTTTGATTAGCATATCTCTAATACATACTCATGATCACACACTCAGAAAATACATAAAATTTCAACTTAATACTTTGGCTAATGCTTCACTCACCTTTCACCAATAAGAAAGACTCATACTGAAAGTGTCTCTCGTTTGAAGCTAATATGTCTATATACTGTTAATAGAAATGGATCAGGGTACATTTACACACCCTCTCAGTTTATATAATATTTTGTACATACGTATGTGTGTATGCATACATACACATGTAGTACATGTATGTATTCAATTTACACTTTAATCTGTTTTATCTAAACAGCTTTATTACACTGTTGAATCCCTCCCAGTTGACTGATTATAGATTATATAGATTATCTCACAGTGATCGTTCATCGTGCCTGAGCACCCACCAGGTGACATGGCACAAAGGAACAAAGAATACCCGGTTACCTAGTTTTTAAACAAGTTTTGAAACACTTTTGGCCGACTTCGACATTTATGTGTTGAGTAACTTTGATATAAAAGCAAAGAGGCGTTAAGGACTTTCAAATTGTATCTCTACGCGATTTGTAATGGAGAAATTTAAATACCACCAAATTTACAGGATGACATATTTCATCTAGAAAACCACCTGCTTAATAGGTTCAAAATACCTCTTAGAGTTTTCCACTAGGCCATTTAAAGTACTCATGTAAAATTACTTGAATATTTGGGCTACCAAAGTGAACCCATGAAGCCTAAATGGCATCTGTCAGACCTCTATTATATCAGGTTACTTTCGTCATATGATCCAGGACAAGCTTGGATAAGTGACTGAAAAACCCTGAACATTTGAACTTTATCTGAACCCTGAATAACACATGAAAAAACAGTTAGGGAATTGCAAAAGTTGTTGGTGTTTCAATTTCCCAGTTAGGTATTCGTTCATTCAATTCAAATTACTGCTTCCTTTCTTTTCCTTCCACGCATTGAGCTTCTTTTATCAGGGCAAGGGACAGAGGAATAGGTCATTGTCTTTGCTTATTTTTTTTTACATTTTAAAATCATCTTAGGCTCACAGTAATATTACCAACGTGACCTTGACTTTGTTTCTTCTTAAAGAAAACTGAGCTTATTCTGCTGTTCTTCTCACTGGAAGGAATAAACAGCCAAAAATTTTTAAATATAATCAACTGCGATGACGTGTGCTACATGATTTTAAAACCCTCAGCGAAAATGAAATGAACTTTCACTTTCATGTAATTTAGTTTTTGAGGCTGTTCAGTTGTGTTGTGATCACAGTGCAAGACCCTGAAATTATTTGAATCAAATACAGTGTTGTCCTGCTGTGAAAATGCAGTTTGCAGAAAACTGCGCAATGCATCAAGTCCAGATACTCAGGCTTCTATGGATTTAAAATGCCTTGACGTGGACCTATTATGCTCATTTCCTGCTCTATATTTTTATTGTGGGACACCACCAGAGCAGCTGGTCCAGACCTTATTCATCTCATACTGCCTGTTCTGCAGATATATTACATCCATTACCTGCTCACTGTGTGACCTCACCCTGGATTTGGTCTTTCAATCACAATTTGTGTCCTTTTACACAAGTTTACTTCATTACTTGAAACGCTGGCCACATGTCATATGTACATGCAACAAAATGTAACATATTTATGAAAAGCATAATAGGTCCCCTTGGATAAAAACAAATCCACAAAGAAATTATGTGAAAAACAATACATGTTCCTAACCTATATATTTTTATGTACGCACTTACTGTCTCATAATGAAGTCATTTATAATTTATTTCACTTTCTTTGTTAGATTTGTTATTATTTAGGCATTTTAAATATTCCACAGATTGCTGGGGAGGACTTTATCAAATGAAAGTTTACCATTATTATTATCATAGTTATAATATACTAGTAATGCCTATAAGAGCGTAGCAGAGCAGGTTGGTGGTTGGAGGTAGGGTTGGGAGGTATCTCAGGGTTGGCGTTTACACGACTTTTGGTCTTTTTTTTTCACTTATTACATTCCTATAAAATCTGCTTGCATATTAACACACCTGTTCTATCCATGACTCTGACAACTCCGATATCCACCACCCTCTTCAGTCATCCTCCAGCGTTTCCGTCTTGATGTCGTTCCCCATGCTGCACCCTGCCCCGTCCTGATTGGCTAGGGCCTGGTTGCTGTGACTGACGGCCGACTTTTCCAACGCGACCTGGTCCTGGGGCTCAGACAGCACGCTGTGAATGGTGGGTTCGTCCTGGAGGGAAGGGGATGGTGGAGACCAGGACGCGCCTGTCAACCTGGAACCTTCTGCCTGAGTGCCCGTCCCCGTCACGAGGGAGCGGCTAATCAGAGAGGTGGCCCTCTGCCCAGATAAGGCCCCTCTACCCAGGGCGGAGAACCAGCTGGGGAGCAGTGTGGGAACCTGATCGCAGAGAAAAGGAGGAGTGAGAAATTTGTGGGTCAACCTGATCAGATTTTCTTTGCTGAATTTTACAGTTTATCCTGTAAATCTGTCCTCATCTCTTAATCTGAGACTAAAAATCCAAAATAAACACAGCAGCAGTGTGGAGGCAGCATGTGCAGACGGGCAGTACCTGGGTTGGAGAGGAGAGGTCAGCTCGACTGAAACCAAACTGCCTGGCTGAAGCTCTCTTGTCAAATAGGGATACCTCACAACCCTGTAACACAGCAGCATGCAGTTATACAATAACCACGTCCTGGTGCTGACAGAACAATATTGTCACGATGCTGTGACACCTCACCTTTGATTTTACAACCACTTATTTAAAATGTTAGACATATGGAAATGTATGCTAACTCTACTGCAGACCATACAGACTGCAGAGAAAGTCTCTCTAAACAAAGGAGTCAAATATGTGACTAAATGTCAATTTAGAAAAAACAGGCTGAACAAAAGGGGGAAAATGAAATAGATTATATAATAATTCAGGCTCTGTTTAACTTTAACCACCAAGACAAAGTTCACTGAGCCCAACTGTCTATTCATTACACCACACATTCATGGCTTTGAGTCACTCTCAGTCTGTTACTGACACTGAGCTGGAGGATAAAGCTACATGTCCTTTACCTGGTCAGGGAAGTCGTTGCCATCCACCTCGTCACTGTTGGACTGACCTCCTGGACTCTGAACCTCGATGCCGTGACTCTCCAAGATGGCTGCTTCTTCAAAAACACAAACCTGATCATAGCATATCGACCTCGATCAATAAGGCACAGATGAGAGCAAACAGCGATCAGAGCAGAGCGCTGCTGGTAAAAATCATACGACTGGAAAAAGGAAGAATTTCCTGGTGTCAAGGTGAAAATATATATTCATCACAGATGCCCAGGCGTGTGTGTGTGTGTGTGTGCGTGTGTGTGAAATTCTCCCGCAATGTTTGTGAGCAGGGTGACAACAAGCACCCAGGTGTTCAACAACAGAAACTTTTATTCAGAAACTCTGAGAACCCCACACATACATGTAGTTTCCAAGCATCCACCACTGTTAACACACACACTCTGACACACAAACACACAGAGGTAGACATTACCAATGTTAGCGCGCCTCTTGATGTCTTTGCGGCGGTTGGCAAACCAGTTGTAGACCTTCAGAGATGTGACCCTCTCCAGATCAGACAGCTTCTTTCCTGCGACACGCAACCAGACGTGCTCACCACGTTAGCCAAAAGAAGTTTAAAGGAAATGGATGACAACTTCCTGTCTCGATGAGTGGACACATGTAGAAGCATGATAACACTTTCTGTTCAGTCTCAGTATACAAAGTCATGGAGGTGGTAGAGGGAACACCACAGTGTATTTCCTGTAGTCTCCTCGTCAGCATATTGTCCATGTTTTATCACAATTCATTTCCCCTCGGTGCTCACTCAATACATGAACCAGAGCCATTTCAAATTTATAACAGCTTCCTTGAAGTTACATATGAGTTGTACAGCTACTCTCTTGGACCTGTTAGCACAGAGGAGACTGAATAGCTATTAACCCCCGGTCTTCTTACTCAATAAAAAAATTTTAATTGTTAATCGTTGTCAAGTGAAAGTTTACTAATGATCAATAATCATATCATAACATTTTGCAATGCACAATGCACAATGACTGTAGTCAAAGTCCTTCAGCTTTTACCCACCTGGTTTCTGAATGACAGCATTGCAGGCAGTGGCGATCTCCTCTCTCTTCGCTTCATCAGGGTACTGGTTATCACTGAAGTAGCTGAGTACACACACACACACACACACACACACACACACACACACACATTTACATGTTACACTGAAATAGAACTCTTCCACAACAGTGCCCCTCCTCCTCCTCCTCCTCCTCCTCCTCCTCCTCACCTCTCCATAACAGCCAGACACTCCTTCCTCCAGGTGAATCTGCTCCCTCGCCGCAGACGGAAACCCCCAGGGGAGGCGCCAAAGGCAGGTGGAGCTTGTTGCCAGTCCATCATGTCCTCCAGAGCCAGCGGGGCAGCACGCATGGCCAGAGTGGCACCTGAAGTCACAAACGGCAAACTGCATTAATAACAATCATAGGGAAACAATGTACAGCGTTCCCAGCCCTTCTGTAACAAGAATCATGTGCCACAGCTTTCTTTTCTTCCAAAAGACTCTTGAATAAAGAAACTTCTGTTACATCAGTAACTTTCCACATAGCAGAAATGTGTCCTCTGTAGCTAAATTACAGCTTCAAAAATGCATCACCTCTCTTTAGCTAATACTGCAGTCACAGCTTTGAATACCAATGAGCTGAGGAACAGAATTACTCTTCTGCAATGATGAACTGGTGACCAGAGTCCTATTGAAGGACACCCTGACAGTATTCAGTGGCCGTACTTTGTCTATTATAAACCATACTTTTTACCTTTTACCATTACCTTCATCAGATTGTGATAGAGCGGTGATAGTCATCTTTTGGCAGCCTTCAAAAGGGTCTGATTTTTGCTCAGTCGGCATTACGAAACTCTGGTCATTAGCCGCAGTCACATATTTGGTGCAGCTTAGCGGTGTAGGAGACGTTGGCCTGACGGTCTATGGCAGCGTTACCTGGGTTGCTCTTTTCCAGCTGGTACCATCGGAAGAAGGCTCGTTTCTTCTGTTCGCTGAGGTCCGATCCCTGCTGCAGGAGCCAGTGGGAGATCCGACTCTGACTGATCCCTGGGAGGAGGGACACAATCAGATCTGGCTCTGTAGTTGGCTGGGTGCTTTCTGACATGCCGACTCACTTTTGTGGGCCTCACCTGTTACCTGAGCGACCACAGCCTGGGAAATCCGCCTGTTCGCCAAGAAGGACTTAATCT
Organism: Psettodes erumei; assembly: GCA_016785225.1. NCBI lineage: Eukaryota > Metazoa > Chordata > Actinopteri > Pleuronectiformes > Psettodidae > Psettodes > Psettodes erumei. Next base: position 89,697 of record JAFBJZ010000601.1, on the reverse strand, counting down.
CCTCTTTGATCAAAGCACTGTCCCTTCTGCAAGGAGAGAGAATATACTGTTTACACAGCGCATAGTAGGTGTCTACATCTCCATCAGCCAGACAGTACTACAGACACTTTACTTAAACCAGCTATTGTACTTCATATACAGTGTATGAAGTATAGTAGCTGAGTATGTGGAGGAATTGGAGGCTGCTGTAATATTCTCTGCTCCTCTGGTATGATTTTATCTTCACACACCCTCAAATCAATAACACTCTGATTGCTGCAGACTACAGATGAGAGGCATCACAGGGTGTGTGTGTGTGTGTGTGTGTGTGCGCAGTAAACCTGGATCGTCCACCATCAGGCTTTTTGTGTTAGCACCTGCTCTCTCACTCTTTGTGTTGCCGCAGGGTTCAGAAACCACATTTTCCGAGCAAAACCTTGTCATAACAACAATCGTAACAATGAGTACTAATTATTGTCGTGGTTGAGGCCAATCAAACACGGTGAGGAGGTACTGGAGCTCTCCCTCTCTTTTGTAGTTGGGGTTTCTTGGTAGGATAACGAAATATTGCATGTTGCATCAAGTTTGCTCTTTGTTTACATGTCACCAGTATCTAAGAGATGAGCTGAAACCAGCTGGCGTCAGTTTGCACTGAAGGGTGTCCATCTACGACGTCCGAGTGCTGGTCTGGGTTTAGCCACATTTTGGGTCCGACTCCTCCGCCATCTTGGCAAAAACGCCAACGCTCAGAGAAGCAGATGTGCGCTGCTTTATCAGACGTGGGACAGTTAACCAGACATGCATTTGCCAAACCAACCACTTTGTCCTCCTCTTTGAAGCCTTCCCCCTTGTAAAACCACAAAAAAAATCATGTTCCAAAAAAACTTCCAGTAAATCATAAATCTCATCTTTGGTGGGTTGTGTCTTTTCATGTGGAAGGGGCTCTCTGCTGCTGCTTGTGGCTGATGAGAAAAAAATCTAAATATAGAGTTGCCGCTCTTGAGTTTTGGCTGAAAACATGGTTTGTGACGTCAATGTGGCCGTGACCTTTGACCTTTGACAATGAAATTCTTATAACTTCATCCGTGAGTCCAAGTGAAAGTTTGTGGCAGATACAATCAAATTCTGTCCACACGCACCTGTTATAATATGTTCACAAGAATGGGACAGGCGTGTCTTCACCAGAGTTGCAGTGGGTGCTTTCTGTCCTCCATCCCCAGGGGGCAGTAATGAGCTCATTATGACGCACACTGAGTAAAAAGCGTTTTCAAACAATATTTTTTGAATTTGTTTCTTAGCTTCTCTAAGGGAAGCCTCTGGAAGCGTCGCACCATGCAGTTGATCAAATAGTCGCAAATGCTCTGAGCTGGTTTGGCCTGGTTCATCCTGGTCTAAACTAGTCTAAATTAAGACAAGTCTGGTCTGGTCTTACCTCATCAAGTCCTCCACCTTGTCGTCGACATCTATGTCCTCTTCGCTGGCCTCGAACCCGTAGCCTGGTGCCGTCACGCTGCCGCTTACCACACCGAGAGGAAACCGGGGTGGGGACAGCTTCCCATTGCTGACGGCAACTAGACCATTCTGAGCTACAGCCGCCATGACGACAGGCGAGGCTACCGGAACAGGCAGAGGCAGGGAGGCGGCGTCGAAGTTGTTACCGGGTGACAGTGAGAGCTGGTTCTCCGAGAAACTCGTCTGAGTGGCGGTGGAAGTCATGGAGGAAGAGGCGGCGGCGGTGCTGGAAGAAGACAAGGAAGACGAGGGAGGCATGTAGGAGGGCTTGTGGGTCAACTTGTGTCCATGCTGGCGCTCCAGGTGGTCCAGGGTGTCCAGGGCGTGGAGGACCTCCGCCTGGGTGATCCCCGTCCTCCTCAGCCTCTGGAGGAGGTCAATCTGCTCGATGGTGAAACGAGGCTCCTCACACGGCTGGAACATCCTGAAGGAGAACACAAGAACAAGATTCATACCGAAGACGGGCTCACCACTGGACTCTGGTGCTGTGCATCAGTACAAAGTACACCCACTCTGCAAGCCCCATATTTTGGACAACTTTTTTTTTGGACTTTACTTTACATACTATTCATAGTATTTTTCTGGGAGAAGAAAAAAATTGTTAAATTTAGCACACTGTATTGTTCATAGTTTTTATTTTCATGCAGATAAAAAGTAAGAAAACTCATTATTTACAAGTTAAACTTAATGAAGCACTGAAACTGTATAGTTTCCAGGGGCCCTTTATAAAAGTTTATATATTATATTATGTATTTATATGTCGTGGAAATTGTCTGAAGAAGATAGCACTCTGGACACATAAAAGATACTAGAAAGGGTTAAAATATTAGAGTATATTGTAATTACAATAGGAGATCAACAGTATCTCAGCACATGTGGTGGAAAGGAGGATCTCAAACTTACAACGGCGAAACATTGATCCTTTATAGCATCTTTAAAGGTCATGGTCTATCATACGATTGGCTGGTTTTCCCGAAGTTAAAAACATTCTTGTCCACTTGGCAAAATCCTCATCAATCTGTGATGACCATAAATGTTCACACAGTTGTCCAACCTATACATATGCAAGTAAGAACAGTGGGCCTCATGCTGTGGCGCCAGTCAAATATGTAGCGTCTTCCTTTCATGGTAACTCTGAGACACTGGTGTCGCCTAAATCACAGGGAGGAGAAAGTGATGCCCTCAACACAAACACTATCATTGTGACTAGAAGTAACAAGAAGTAAGAACAACTAACCATTATGAATTAATGATCAACTAATAACTTTACTTCCACAATATTACATGATTTGGCAACACCTATTTTATTAAGACAATTTTGACATTTGTGTTCACTATGACACTCATCGACTGGCAGGGACAGGAAACAGCTTGAGGGACTCATCGCGTCACACTGATTTAATAAAGCAGACTAAAGAAGACAGTCAAAGATGTCCCCCAGCAGAAAAAGCGGTCTGTGCTGTGTGAAATGCAGCAGGCTCTGGCTTTTATCTTCAGCATCCCGCCCAGTACGTGCATGCATTGTTTTATGTGAATTCCACCATTTCAACCAGTCACCAGTAACAAAGCGTTCTATACAGGGTGGTGGAAATAAAGGAATACAAAAGCACTGAATGATCACTGCAGAAAAAAAGATGCAGACCACAATCTGTATCAGAAATGAGGTTTGACATCTGTGAGTGCCCTTGCTTTGTCCGTTAAGCTTTCCATCCCCAAAGAGCACCACCGAGAAAAATAGAACAGCGATGTCTGTTAGCTTCCTGTCTGCAGATTTACAACACACACACACACACACACGCACACACATACACACACAAGACGACATCAGAGCTCAGCAGCTGCTATCCAGATCTGAACTGCATTCCTCCAGAAGTAATACCACTTTTATTACAGTGTATACAATTTCAAACCCAGTAATTATACAATGTTACCCAAATAATGTTATGGACCCAGTTCATCTTGTATTATTGTAGTTTGTTTTCAGACCCAATACATGCTCCTTTTAATGTGGCTTTGGTTTATCGGCTGCTCAATCTTATCTACAGTCCATTATGATAGGTCATGTACTCTTAAATGTTCACTACAAACAACCATCATGACAGTACAGAAATATACGCTGAACTGAAGTGAGAAAGGAGCAGAAGCAAAAGAGGAAGATAAACAGACAAATGAGATGGCACATCTGTCCCGATGCCGGGGAAGAAAAACAGGCCGCAGCAGAGAATCAAAGTCAGCAGACATGTCAACACTTCTATAGAGAGAGGGAGGGTGAGGTTGGGTGCGCATGGGTGTGTGTGTGTTTGTGTTTGTGTGTGTGTGTGTGTGTGTGTGTGTGTGTGTGTGTGTGTGTGTGTGTGTGCTCTCGGGAAAAACGCCAAGAAAAATTTACATCTCAGGCAGCCAAGCTCCATATTTTCTCTCTCTGCTGCAGAGGATGAGTCATGCTATAGGCGCTCGGACTGCTACACAGGATCGATATAGGGCGGCAAAATTAGGGCAAAAATGATTATGTTGGCTATTTTGCTTTTTTTTTGTCTCCAGTTATTTCATTGCTCAGTTAAATACACTATATTTTCACTTGCTGCATCGGCGCTCGCTCCTTGTGTTGTGGTTTGAAACCAAATATCCTCTGATCTGAGCGGGACAAAGGAAGTGAAAGTACAGGAAACACTAATATTATGTAATTGCATTAAAAGCAAAAACAGAAAAAGGACAAAATGAGATTAGCTTCACCCCTGGGCCCCCACAGCAGCCAAATAACTTTTCATTAACCCCACCCACCATGCTTCCATGATTACCTGTCAGAGTTCAGCTCCAGTGCCAGCTTTAGGAAGAGTCCTGGCGGCTGGCTTTTATATGCGAATAAAAAAAAAAGAGGAGAAAAAAAGGATTCATTTCCTGTCTGTAGAGCCTGGACTCTTTACAGTAGACTGCTGCAAATATGCCCCCTCCCCACTTTAAGCAGTCCACCAGGTGTTAAAAAGTCTTATCACTGTAACAAGACAAGAGGGGTTGACAAAGTCTAACTTGCAAATTATCTCACTGATTTGTAGCATGCAGTGACACCAGCATCAGTAGCATCTCCTCAGCGATGACCACATGTATACTGTATGTGCCACACAGAAGTCTCTGCAGATGGATGACCCTGCCACCTATGTTTGTGATCCCTGCAGTCTCACCCCGTGACTACAATACACTACGATTGACTTGGCTGTACTCCCTTTTGGAATATGACGATAAGGACGTGGTTTTTAAATGGATGTCAGCAGCCTCATTGTCAGAGCTTAGGACTGAGTCGACTGACAGCGAACCAGGAGTGAGTGTAATTACAGTACGTGTGCAAGCAGGGACCGAGGGACTGGTAATCAAGTGCTGAGTTGCATTGCTGAACGCCTTCAGAGATCTCTGCTAAGCAGCAGCATCACCAAGACAAAAGCACAGAAGTACGGGCGCGCACACACACACAAACACTGAAGTCACAACTAGTATAATACTTTATCAGTTTGAATAAAAAAGCAGTGCACCCTTCCAACTTGCACAATGCTGAAGTGTGCTGGAGCAAGACACAGGACCCCCCACACACACACACACAGCCCAGCTGTGCTGCTCTGTGGCTGAACTTGACCTCTGACCTCCCCATGGGGCAGACTACCCAGAGGATTACGCTGTCATCTATCTAGAAACTCTCCGAGCGTGCAGAGGCTTTGTATCATCATCCGGTTTACTCGCTGTCTGTCCTTCAAGGCTTATCTCTGAGGAAAGTCACCATGTCAAAGAATTTAAACTGTATAATAATAATAATGAACGCAGGGACCTGCCCAAGATCCCAGCTAGACGTGGCATAAACAGCATCCTGCTCAGCACATAGACGAGACAAAAGTCTTCTAACTACGGTGAGCAACTTTCTCACTGAAGCTCTGAACACGAAGCTCGACAAAACGAACAGCTGGCTCGTTTGGACGGACACTTCAGTGTGGCAGGACCCAGCGCTGCTCGCTTACTCACTTTCACGTCGAATGACGGTGAAATAATGGAATTTTAATTTTGCCCTTCTCCCAGGAAAACTGGCATTCCCGACACAGCATGCCTTCAGACGTTTTATTAAGAATGGGGATCAACTCATCAATTCGGCATTTAACTCAGAAAGTAACCCACTGTGCGCGCAACAGAACAGTCCGTTTAGTTACTGGTTAGTCTGTTGTTTACGGTAATTATCACACACGACAAAAACACATCATGTATGGCAGCAGCGCGCCGCAGACAAACTGGAAAAGTTGACATTGTGTTTGATTAAACGGTTCTTGGTGAACTATGCGCATGCCGAATCAGACAACGACTTTTTATTATCCAGACACGACCGTTGCTGTCAGTTTAAGCGGAGTGAACCGTGGCCGCCAAGTGAAATGCCGCAGCGCTGGCGAAATTGTTAAGGACTTTTCACATATCACCGCACAGAGAAAAGGAAATGTATCGGGCTAGCAGAACCGTTTGAGGACAGCAGTAGTTTGAGCTGCAGGACTTCAGTTACCTTAATATTCCAGTCTAAGAGCCTCCACAGACGCTCGATCCACCATGTATGTATTGCCCCGGGCACCAGGACACACGGACACTGACAGTTTTCCCAAAATGTCTCCTCTGTTTCTAATTGGGTTTCGATCCACCGTCAGACAGATTCGCCTTTTGTCCGGCAGACAGGCGCCATGTTGACACAGTGACGCAAGGAACGACGGGAGTCGCAGTTTACAGAACTTCGTGTTCGCACAGAGGTGAACATGTGGCTGCAGCTGATACTGCTGAAGTTCACTGAATGAAGTTCACGGGGTTCATCTCGTGTTGACACCGCCAGAAAGGCGTTGATTCAACTCTAATGACGATTTCGCGGGCTGTACTGTTGGATGTTTGTAATATTGTATTCACCCGACCTGTTAATTTTTATGTCTAAGGGCAGTTCCAGTATGCAGCTTCAAAACCAACTTTTCAACTCGGCTGTTCCTAATCTTTCCAAATAATCCCCTTTACTTATTTCATGTACAAATCAGAGGAATTCGTCCCACTACATGTACACATGTTTAAAGAGCAGAGCTGCAGATCCAGGCTGAGAAGCACAGCTTCATTTGATGCAGATGAGCTGTTACATAATATATGTTATTATAATCTGTTTTTATCTGTGGTGAAAAAAGTGGACTATGCTGGTTTGTCATGTCATTTCTTGGTGGATAAGTAACAAGCTGAATATGTTGTATTAAGTTAAAATATGATCCCGCCTGGCCACAGGATGCAATTAAGGAAATATTTTTTCCCTCACTTTGATAATCTGGTTGTTAATACTTTTTTAAAAATCTTTTCAATCATTTATTTTATGCTGTTTGAGTATTTTGTGATGCTTTGTGGGTCACACATTTTGTGACAAAAATTAAGATTAATATCAGTGATATTAGTGATATCAGATTTGCCTCAGCAGGATGCTAATGTTAAGTAATTTCTTGTCAAGATGTATAACCCAAATTCCTGAGGTACAGTGGGTTCTTTCACATTTAATTCCTGGTTACAAATCAGAAGAACACAAACAATGCGAATGTTTTATTTATTAGTACAAAACATGTACGTCTACGGTACAGTATAAAATATAAAAACAAATGTTACTGGCATCTAACATCAAGACATCTGACAGTTATAAACACAGCAGTTTTAAAGTAAGAGGTATGTGTGTGTTCAGGAGGGAACCCAGATGTTCCCGTGTGTGTCGGGAGCCTGGTTGTACGGAATGTTCCAGATCCAAGGCTGATCTGAAACCAGAGCAAGAAAAGAGGTCGGTAAAATTAGAGGGACATTTATTGAATAAAAGGGACAGTGCATGGGACAAAACGGCAGCTGTCGTGCCACAGCCTCTTCATCCACTGTGTAAGCGGGAAAAGCATGCTTCACACAAAGCTTCATATCAGAGCAGCTCTCGTGACATCCCATTCATTATCAGTGTTCATCGATTTCAAATTATGCCCATTCAAATGCATTTGGCTTGCTGCAAAGAAACTGAAACGGATGGCCGTTCCTCAAAAGTGATCAATATGAAATGTTTTGAATTTAACCAATCATATCATCAATCATAATTTCATACCCAAACCCACACATATTCCTGTACCTTTGGAAGAGTAGCAGGTAGGAGGAAGGTCAAAAGGCACAGGGAAACCAGGGGAGGATGAGGAGACAGGAAATGGATTTTTGTCCACAGGGAAGGTCTTCATGTCCTGTAAGGACACAATCATCACACCTAGTAATACACTCCTGTATCATTTAGAAACCAGTAAGAACAGCTTTTGTTTAGCAGCATGTTAGATACTTTTTTCTCTGTTATTTATTTGTTTTAACATTGAAAGAGTTTGGAGGTGCGTATGCCAAATTTATTATTTGTGTAACCAAAATAACACATGATTAACATCATCTGTCCTGCAGTAAGACATTTTATCATAGAGCTACTGTGTGTCCGTGTGTGTTGATCTTACAAAGGCAGAGGGCACGTAGAGGACTCCCAGCTCGTATGAGCGAACCATCACCTGAGTGTTGTTCTTCTCCAGTGCACCCCATGCTGCTTTGGACAGGTTGGCACTGAAACACAAATAAAGACACATGAATAATGTCATAGCATCATCATCAGTGAAAATGAACAAATATGAAACATGCAAACTCACCTTGTCACAAGGAACCAAGCAAGCTGAGTGAAATCTGGTGATGCCCTCATGTACGTCTTGATGTGTGGCATGGCATGACTTCTTCCTGTTGTATTCGCCTTCCAGTGGCTACACAACACAGGTATTATGAATGATAAAAGATGACAAGCATCAAGTCTAACTAACCAGCTCTACATTCAGTTTTCAGGTGACAGGTCAACATGGTCTGGCAGTCAGTAGCTTTGTCATCTCTAGTATCAAATAGAAATGTCCACACTACTATTAGCTGCCTAGCAAAATTAGCTTGCCAACTAAACAATATCGGTGCCCGAGCTAAACTCACTCCTTATTAAATTAAATTAAATCAATTCATTGACATCTTCTGTAATACACAAATGTCTGTGGAATCAGGTTGACAAATCACTTCCCTATTGGGAGACCTACACCCAAAATACAACAATGTCGAGATATCACTCTTGTATCTCTTGTTATGCAAGAGGTGGCCTTGGTGTTGGGGTGGAAATATATAATATATATAATATACACAAACAAAAATGATGATTTAGCTTGTGATGAACCCTTACAGTGGGAATTTTGAAGAGTGAAGGTGATGAACTTACTGAAAATAGGAGTGGAGCCAGAGCTGCTTCTGAGCTGTTTGGATGCTGTAGGGAAGAGAACCTCCAGCTGGAGGAAATGGGACAGATCAATGACAAAATAAACTTTGTATAATATATAGTAGATGGATAAATGGGTGAAAAAAAATCAAGCATTGAATAAATACTTTCCAGAGTTATATGTGGCCACCAATGACCTGTATTTGTACATGACCTCCAGAACATGACATATTAGCAAATTACTGTTTCAAATGTTTAAAAAAACAACACATGACTCACCCGGATAGCCTTCTAAACTAGTCCTCACATCTTCTACTGATGGATACAGCTGAAAAGATGTCAATCCATCAGCCACTCACTTTACAAATTCTGTGATCTCTAATCTCAGTTTCTGAAATTGGTTTATGGTTCTATGTTTCTTGGACACAGTATATTTCTGGGTTTGACAAAAACATTAGTCAGCAAGAGCAAAGGGAAAAGTAGGAGTTCAACTTTCTATCAGACATGTGACAAAAAAGACAGAACATTTGGTTTTTGGTGATTAAACCTACAGTAGGGACAGGAAACATGTATCTTCAAAGAACCTAGTATGTAAAAGCAGCAGCAGCAGTCAGAGAAAACTTTCTTTGTCTTTTTTTCTTTTGTACTTCCTCTCTGGTATCATTTGAATGCTGCATCACACATGCAAAAGACCATTCAACTTTTGTGGAGGAACATACCAAGTGTACGGGGGGGTCTGAACGAAGAGATGATTTCCCCAGAGTGGTCAAGGTGCGCTGAAATTCCCCCGCCAACCATTTGGTCTTATCCAGTCCCATAGAGCCAATACTGGAGAACTGGCCAATCACAGACCACCGCTCCTCGCCTGGAATTGGTTCTGTGTGGTCATGCAACAGCTAGAACAATTGTAGAACAGGAGAGAGATATGAAAAAAACAACAGTTAGTTATATTTCTCAACATCTTGGTGAGCTGTCATAATCCAGTGAAAATGCACTTTTGTTTTAGTCACGTAAGATGATGCTGAGAGCATTCAGTTTATCTAAAACTCCTGGACAAATGGTAAGTAATTAGTAAGTGATTCGTAGCACAAGCAAAAATCTCTCTACTAACTGTGAATGTTTTCTGCTCTACATGTTTATGAAAAAAAAAAACAAAAAACTCTGTGCTAAAACCACAAATGGGCCTGCCCTGTACTTACAGTGAAACTGTCAAATGTTTATTAAAGACAAATGAGCAAAGAAAAGAGAAAAAGAAGGACATTGTTACCTTCCTCAGCCTCAGGTGGCCCCAGCGCTCCATGTCTGAACCGACATACCTGCCTGGGGTTGAGCCAACCAAATACACCCTGAGAAGAAAATATAATATAATATAATATTTTGATTACAGTATATATAGATATATTACAGATATAAATATGTGTGTTGGGTCTACATCCAAATTGTTCTAGATGCAGAAACTGATTTGTCTCGAAAGGTATTATGAGTTGTTCTGCTACAATATTTCCAGTATATTGGAGACAGCTGGGAGAATGACGCTGGGTCTGTACATGTCAAGTCTGGCTCACCAGATTGAAAGATTGGACTTATAAAGGCTGTTTTTCATATGTCAAGGAATGTTCACATTGTGTGTTATTGGCTCAAGTAGTTTGGTTCTGCACTGAACTCAATCATGACTCTACAATCATCATTTCATACTAAACTGATACCATTACCTGGTTGCGTGCAAGAGCTGTTATATCTACGTACATCTACATCTAAGGAATTTAAGCAGAGCCTGTTTCACATTTGCAGCTATTCACATGTGTTCTGAAGATGCCTCATGTTTACCTGGTCTCTGACAGGTCGTGCTCTTTGATTCGCTGGATCCACTCCTCGAGTTCTGGTGCGCGGTACGATGCCAGATATTCCAGCAGGTCCCTCTTAAAGAAGGTGGGCGACTCACCTGCGCTCGCACTGCTCCCCTTCGGTAACCGTGGAAACAGAGGGCTCATCCACATCCTGGTTTCAAAATCACACATTCAGGAGCACGCCCACAATCTGCCCGAAAACCTTCCTTGGTTAAATAATGCTTTAAAAAAAACTATAACAGACAAACTCACCCTTGTGTTTTCTGGTACCAGTCAGCTCTGATGAGGTTGGAGGTCAGAATAATGACCCTGAAGCCTTCCTCATACCACAGCAACATCATCTTGCTGCACAGACACACAAAATATTGACAGTTTCATGCAGAATGTAAAGTGATAACGGAGTGATAACAGTGCAATGATAATACATTATTTCAAAGCAGCCATTTTGACACTTGTTACTCAGGCTAACTGAAAACAAATTTACATTCATAAACAATAGAGAGGGTCCAGCAACAATGTCCACAACTGACCGGATGAGAAAAGTGCAACAGCAACAATGAAGAACAAATCAGCAGGTGCAGTAGCAGGTGAAGGAAGGAAACGCTTACGTGTGGTGAGTTCCAAAAGCAATATCCAGCTTGGCCTGTCGCAGAAAATCACACACATTAGTCCCATTTAAATGGGAAATCTGGAAAATTCCTGTGGGTGAGACAGTCCTTTAAGGACTCAGTTTGAGTATTTTACTTTACAGATCAGGGTGTGTGTAACAAAACTGCACTTCAGAAAAGCTGTTGTCCAATAACTGTGTTCTGTGGCGATGAGACTGCACCTGGCAGAATCGAATATGAGGAAAGGGCTGGGCCTGCTGGATCAGCCGGGCCTTGGCCTCCCTCTTATCTCCATGGACGATCAGAACTGGACGATCCCTGAGAACACAACACAATTTATTGTCGTGAAGCACGTTGATTTAATGCATGCAAAATGGATAAAAGATTTTCATTATCCAAGTTAGAGCCTTGACAAAGTCATGAATCCAAAACCCTAAGCCTTGCTGTACAACAATCTCACAATGGCTCCCAGATGGTTTCATACATTTATTGTGCTCTCTTCTGGAGATGTGCTTGTGATGGTAGCAAAGACGCAGAACTTACCTGAACTCTGATGGGTACTGCTTGACCATCCAGGCAATATCAAAGCAGTAGTTAAACTATGAAGAAAGACAGTATATGAATGGCAGAAATCCCCTCCATACCTGGCACAAGAATGTCAACAAGAGTATAGCTGTACTGAAGCACAGCAGTGTTTTATGCTAAGTCTGCAGGCTCACGTGCTCACAATCACAATGATAAAATCCTGAAATTCTGAAGCTTTTTCCCATCTTAGTCTCGTGTATTAGCATAGTTTCAACAGATAATGCGATTACTCACCTGAACAGATTCTTTCAAGGTCCCAAATAATGGAGAGAGGATGTCTGGATGGAAGAATAAAGAAAAGATTACTTGATAAAACTAATTTATATAATACTGATGATGCCACATGGTGGTAGTCACTCTGCTTCTCCTGGATAAAATCAAAAACCAAATGTGAACAGTGTCATTAACTGTCGTTAACTGAGATTAGGAATTTGACACTTAAAGTGGTGCTCTTCTTCTTTAGCAGTATCTCAAAATGGTCATGAATTGTTTTCATCATGAAACATCAAACCAAACCGCAGCAGACTTAATCAAGCAAACTTTTTCTCACCTCTAATGTGTAGTGCTCCGTTGTTGTATTTCTTGTCCAGGCCTGTGACCTTGTTGAGGTAAAACCTGTAGGTGTCATTCAGACAAGGAATACTGGACTCAAAGAAGTCATCTGGCTCGTCGATATAGTAGACCCGACCGTGGGGACTGGGAGGGCGCTCACTCTCCACCTTCACTTTCTTGGATTTGGGGCTTGCAGGTGTCTTCTTTGGTAAGTTAACAGGACTCTTCCTCTTCAAATCTCCATTATCATCATCACTATCTGACAGAGCCCAGCCGGAACCCTCTGGCACCTCTTTTTTCCGCTTTCCTGCCAGTGCAGAACTAGTTTCATACTTTACTGGATTCAGCTGGTTTGTTGCAGCTGACTGTCTGGCCTCAGAGCCAATGAAAGGTGAAGATAGGGGGGGGTTGGATGGTTCAGTTTTCACCTCCACAGCGGCTGGTACTGGTTCCAGTTTGGGGCCGGAGGGAGAGGCAGACTGAGGCAGGTTGTGAGTGGATACAGCAGGTCGGTGGGGCTGAGGTGCTGTCGTCCCAGAAGGAGGGAGATCCTCATCATCGTCATCGCTGCTGGAGATGGTCCACTTGCCGTGCTGACTGTCCTGTGACATGCCTGACCAGAGATACAGAGTTCTAAAAAAGTGAGCCTGTGGTAAAGCCAGTCAGTCAGTCGATAATGAGCAGGCCAGAATTTAGAGATTAAAGCACATGAAATTTTAACCTGTTTAGTGAAGTTGTTGATATTCCTGAAATTTGCAGGAAGCAATACAGCAACTTGTTATAGTCATATGGGGACATTTACTGTTTATAACTTAATGGAGACAGTTTAATAATTTGATAGAGCGACAGAAATGATTAATGAGGTTGTGTCCGACGACAATGCGCAAATAAATCAAATCGAAGAAGATACACAGTGAATTCAAACAGGGGTACACAACGTGTGAAAAAACATAATGAATGCAGACGTGCAAAAGAATATGCTAAGACGAAAAGCATGATTCAGAAAATTGACCAAATTCGTAAATACGAATTGGCTACACATGAGATAAGACGAAATAGACGAAATAGCTGATATAGGATGTAACACATCCGCAAAGATAAAACAAGAAAAACAGATCGTGCACATTATGTAACGAGTAACAAATGGAAAAGAGAAGACGATATTCTGCTATTATGAGGAGCATCAATGTGAATGTACTGGTACTGGGTGTGGTGTTGGCTTTACCACGTTGGATCAATCAGCTCAGGTTAACGCTGCTGTGAATGCACAGACTGGGAATCAATGCACCGCGGAGAGTTTCTCTGGATACAACACACTTCCATGAACCGCCAAGCAGCGCAGGAGGTGAACCAGGAAAATGTGTCCGGGTCGAAACTCTTCTTTTCTCGCAGTTCCGACACATCGGCGGAATGTAAACACACAAGCAGTGACTCGTTAAGAGGTTTGACAAATACGTGTATTATTATTATTAGTAGTAGTAGTAGTAGTAGTAGTAGTAGTATTGTTGTTGTTGTTGTTATAATAATAATAATAATAATAATAATAATAATAATAATAATAATAATAATAAAACGTTTTTAGCAGCTTGGTGAAAAGGGACGGAGGAGGGTTCTGCATTATATATACTCCTATCTATCTATCTATCTATCTATCTATCTATCTATCTATCTATCTATCATATATACTCCTGTACAGTTGGTGGCAGTATTGCACCTCCGAGTTGCAGGCCAACCATCATAAAAACAAAAGAAGCCTTTCCTTCTAGTCGTGGGCTGCTGGCGTGGAAAGTGGTCCTCCCTGTCTGTAGACTTTAGCTGGGTCTCTTAGAACAGTGAAAAGGGTTCACCACCTGTGTGGAAGAAGGATTTCACAGTATGGCGTTAAACCTCACCATCAACCCAAGCAATCCGCCACTAGGTGAGTCGCAGCCTGCGGTCCCTCAAGGACTTCTTCAGTGAGTCGTCTGCTGTGCATGTAAGCACCCAGCGCACCAGCTAGCAACGCCTGTAACTTGACCTATATGTGAATGGGAATTTGTTGGGCGGTCTGTCCATATAAGTTAAAATGGGGTGGGTTACCTAACGTGAGCACCCCGCGGCTCATGCGAGTATATTGCACTGCCTGCATATAGCTAACAAGCTAACGCTAGCGGGCATGCTGTCGTGGCACCCACGAAACAACAATATATGGACAGTTCCCTTTTAATATTAGTTGCGATCTTACACACAACTCATCCGGTTTAAACCCTCCCCGTGAGTGCCACGTGACATCGGTTTGTTGTATGCAAAAAGTCTTTATGAGCTTGAGATGGTACTGGGACAAATCCCCGACTTGAAAGGGGAATAACGCTACGTACTGACTCAGCTGACACGCAGACATTAGCCAACTCTGGTAAACTCGACTATGTTTAGGTTTAGTCATGGGCAACGCTACGTGTTGCTGAAACATATAAACACATAACCGGACATATTTTATCAATATGCGAGTTGTGTCGGTTTCCCCATCGTGTGGATAGAGCTTTCCACCAGGATAATGTTGATCACTGGCTCTGACAGTGACTAAACAGCGCCATTGTGCGTTGTCAGTGCATCCAGCAGGCTGATGCAAGCCTCTCTGACACGTGGAGTGCTGGAGGGGGAGTTCATATTGATTGTCTGATTTCTGTTGCATTTGGAAAGTGTAATGCTTGGCAGCCTCGGTCAGGTGGAAGGTGTTGTGATCATAAACCCAGTTTTCCTGCGCAGAGAAGAGCTTACCGAAAGTGAACCGTCTCTGCAGCTCCTCCATCTGACATGTATGGGAGATCGGTCAGATGTGAGCCAGCTGATTGTATGGTTACACAAATGTGAACTCTTGCCCAAAAATGCCATTACATGAAAATCATAGACATTGATGCTGAACTGCATCACTACACAATCAGTATGTTACCTATTTGTATTTAATAATTAGTAATTTTGTATTGTCTGTTAAACTATAGATTAGTTAGTAGTAGTTAATTAGTTAGTAATGGTTTCCTCAACTTAATGCAACAGATGCAAAAGAACCCTGACGCTAGAATTCAATGATATCCCATTATGTTTAATGATATCAGGTCAATACTCAAGTTTTCAACTGAACATTTGAGTACTATTAGGCAAAGAATATTACATGATTGCAAAGTACACAGCTGCTGAAGCAGGCTGAGGTGAGGATCACAATGTAAAAAGAAATGCAATTTGCATGTTTTGCATCACAGGACCAGTTCATCTGGTTCTTTGTGAAGATTTCGGTTCCCACGGTTATAGTTGTTTTGACGTGAGGAAGCCTTTCAGACAAAGAGCCCAGGCATGCAAGTTTCATGAATCGAAAGCACGTCCAGTTGCCCATGGCTTGATGCTTTTTGATAATCTTATTGAAGTCGACAGTCGCTGGTTCAGGATGTCCAGCCAAGTTTACCCAGAATCACAACAAACTCTTCACAAACCCTGTATTTGAACTCTGTCCTGCAGGGGCACTTCTGGCAGCAGAGCATGTGAAGGCCAGTGTGCAGGTATCAGTGGAGGAAGGCAAAGACACCCGCCTTCACGTCTCAGAGTATGTCACACAGTTATTTCATCAAACTCTCGCAATCTAACTGAGCTCCCACATGCAGTGTCAATGACAATATGTAGAAAATGTGTGTTGGTTTATAGGGTTAGAGGGTGTGCAATTTATTTATTTATTTATTTATAATTTTGCTTATTTATTCATGTCCTCTGTGTTCTGTGACCCTCCCTCAGTGCGATCCAGTTCAGTGATGCCAACTCTATCAGTCGTTACTTGGCTCGGGTGGCTCCCCTCTTGGCCTCTACGGAGCCAACATGATGGAGCAGACCGAGGTGTGTATGTTTGCGTGGATTTGAGATATTTTGCAACAGCCTGGGGATCAGGCTGCTCATTCCTGATTCTGTCTGGTGTCTGCAGGTCGACCACTGGTTGGAGTTCAGTGCTCGGCGTCTGTGTGGTCAGCCTGGTTTCACTGTGGCAGTGGGGGAACTGGATTTGGCCCTTTCCCTGCGGACCTTCCTGGTGGGACATGCTCTCACCCTGGCCGACCTCTCCGTCTGGGCTGCCCTCAAAGGTCAGTACCAGCCAGGATGTACCAGTTTCATTTTTCATTTGTTACTGTCTGGAATTTCTGCCGTCATACAGATGAAATGCAGCACAACAGGTTGTGTTTATCTCTCTGCAGGTCATGGAGAATGGCCAAGCCAGGACAAATCCTTCTCCCACGTCAGTCGCTGGTTTTCTTTCCTGAGCTCGCAGGTTCCCTTCACTGCTGTGGGCAACAAGTACGACAGTAAGAAAGCTCCAATGAGCAAACCTAATGTAAGTATATTCACGAGGGATTTTAACAAATGATTTGTGCAGCATAAAGAGGTTTTTTTTATCTGAAGATCATCAGTGTGGAATATGTAAAAGCTTGGTGAGATTGACCCAGAGCTTCATAAAGAAACTAAGTCAGATTTTTAAGATGAAAATATAAATGTTAAAGATAAGATTAAGAGATGAATGCACTTTTTCTATCGTCCTGATTGTTTGTGTCTCTGTTGCGACAGTCGACTGAGAAGAAGCAGGATGTCGGAAAGTTCGTGGAGTTGCCAGGAGCCGAGGTGGGCAAGGTGGTGGTTCGCTTCCCTCCTGAGGCCAGTGGGTAAGGCTGCGTCTGGAGATCAGGAGACGCTTGGATCATACACAACCATTAGATCCCCATGCATGCGTTAGGAGAGTGGTCTTTTTCTTATCAGGGACATATTTGTCCGTCTTTCTGTGGTTAGATACCTACATATTGGCCATGCCAAGGCTGCCCTGCTCAACCAGCACTACCAGCTCACATTTAAAGGCAAGCTCATCATGCGCTTTGACGACACCAACCCTGAGAAGGAAAAGGAGGACTTTGAGAAGGTGAGAAGGAGATTGGAAAAATAGAATTGTGAAAATTGTGATTTGGTCATATTATTTCCAAACTAGTAGCTAGAAACTGAAAACTGTTCTGTTATTTTCATAAAAAAAACTTAAAGAAAAGGAATTGTGCTCTTATTTTCGCACATCTTTGCTTCTCTGCAGGTGATCCTGGAGGATGTCGCCATGCTTCAGATCCATCCAGACCAGTTCACCTACACCAGCGACCATTTCCCCACCATAATACGCTTTGCTGAGCAGCTGCTTTCTGAGGGCAAGGCCTACATCGACAGCACCCCTCCCGAGCAGATGAAGCAGGAGAGGGAGCAGCGCACTGAATCCACATGCAGAAACAACAGTACGCCCCGGCACACATGCCGATATATGCCAACTTCTGAACTACCTGAAGCCTTAATATACTACTTCTGTCTCTCCTCTGTAGCGGTGGAGCAGAACATGAAGATGTGGTCGGAGATGAAAGCCGGGACAGAGTACGGTCAGACCTGCTGCATGAGAGCCAAGATCGACATGAAGTCCAACAACGGCTGTATGAGAGACCCCACCCTGTTCCGCTGCAAGAATGCTGCTCATCCCCGCACTGGAAAGACCTACAAGTACTTATTAGTCTTAAAAACTTGAACTGCGCTTTAACATCTCTCTATCGCAAAGTTCAAATATTCAACGGTTATTAATTCTAAACTCTCCACATCTTTTCCTCCAGGGTTTACCCAACATACGACTTTGCCTGTCCCATCGTGGACAGCTTGGAGGGCGTGACCCACGCTCTCAGGACCACCGAGTACCACGACCGTGACGAGCAGTTCTACTGGATCATCAACGCCCTGCGCCTCAGGAAACCCTACATCTGGGAGTACTCCAGACTCAACCTGAATAACACAGTGCTGTCCAAGAGGAAGCTCACCTGGTTCGTCGACCAGGGATACGTGGATGGATGGTAGGTTTAGATAAGTTCTCCTAGCATTCCTTTTTCACTCCATGTTATTCCTCTCTGCCTCCATATCCTCTTTTGACTCTTCTCTTTCCTCATCTTCTAGGGATGACCCACGCTTCCCCACTGTCAGAGGAGTCCTGAGGAGAGGAATGACTGTGGAGGGTCTCAAACAGTTCATCGCCGCCCAGGTACAGCTGTCAGTCATAGTTAGAGGGGGGCAGGAGAAAAGTTGGTTCGCTAAAAAAAAGAACCAGACCAGAATTTGAGATACTTTGAGCTGGAAGACATATCTTTATTGATGATCAGCACTCAGCCATTCATATGGATGCTGATCATGGTTTCAACCCTCTACTCTTTTGTCTTTTATTCAAAGTGTGAGTGCAAGATAACTTCATCCAGGATTAACAAACCAATCCTTAACCTTTTAACCAAATTAGCTGAATGAGAATTAACAGGATGGTTTAAGCCTGATAATAGCATGTTCTTTTTTTACCTTCTTCAAAAATGGTACATTTATAGCATCAGTTGGATGTTGTAGTGGGAGCTAACGCGAAGTCATAATGTCAGCACTGTGACTTCATCCACATGGATGAAGGATTAAAAAATTTTTTTTTTTTTTAACGTATTGTAATACTTTTTATTCTGCTCTTTCCAGGGAGGGTCAAGGTCAGTGGTGAACATGGAGTGGGACAAGATCTGGGCCTTTAATAAGAAGGTACATTTGTTTTCTCTGTCATCACACTTTGGTCTGACTGTCTGAACCCAGTGATACGAATGTGTTTGATATAGACTTTCACTCTGTTTCCACTGATGCCTGTCTGGCTCTGCTGCAGCCGTACACTTAAATAGAGATATACAGAAGGTCTTACTGTCGACCACTCTAACTCCGACCAGTTTGCACTTTAATGGAGAGTTACAAAGTTGAGGTTGATTTTATGAATCACACGTATAAAATGATAAAACTTTTATTTTTTCCTCATTTGTAAGCAAGTGAGTGGCTTTACCTTAGCCTGGACTGGAACTTAAACTCTCCACACAGCAGTGTAATTAGATAATGTAGACAAAAAAGTTTTTAAGTGTAATATAAGTGAAAGCTGCCTTTGTGGTCAGGGCTACTCAGCAGATTGTTTTGTTAATTAGGGTTAATCTACTGAGCTATTTTGCGAGGTGTGAGCCCATGGTAAGACTTTTTTTTTCCAACCACAAACTCCAAATGGTTCTGAATGAAGTGTGCTGCATGAATATGCTACGAGGCCTGTGATTGACAGCGGTTCCTGCTGGCATGGCTTCTTTCTGCTTTGCTGTTCTCATCCCGTGTGACACTTTTATTTGCCACCCATTTCCCCAATCCTCATCACCCCACCTTTACCCTCCGTTGTATCCACCCTGCAACACTTTAACACTGAAAACCTAAAAAACCCTCAAACCTCATGTCACGCCCCACAGTTGTTTGTATTCATGTTGTGTTGTCCCCCATCTGCATCTGTCTGGACATGAGTGTGGCTTCCTCTGTGTGGTTTTCTCCGCTGGCACGTGCTGCTTCATCCTCGAGTCAGGTTGAAGGTGTGACGTTGATGAGTGACGTCCAGGCGATTTCATGCTCATCATGGCAGACTTGTCTTACTTGAACTTGTTGGGGCTACGTACAGACTCTTAGGATTCTCCACGAGGTCGACATTTGGCTTGAAGTTGAGATTTGGGATTCGACAGCAGCTTCTGTCTTTGCAAAGGGCTCCATGTGCATGTTGGACTAACCCACTCATCCCAGTTTCATGCCCCCACAGTTCTTTTCACGTCACCCTGACAGCATTGAATATGTTACTGCCACAGTGGATGGGGAGAATAAAATGTAATTGGTTCTGGGTAGTCCAATATTTAGGTAATACTTCCGAATTCAATCAAGACAGACTGGAAATACCCAGGATTCCCACAGCAGTTTGTGAATTTAAGGATAGATCAGTTGTGAGTCATTGACTAACCTTGGACATAATAGATGTGTGTGTATTCTCTTACACCTTTTACAGAGAGAAGTACAACCCATTTACTTTCATTTTCTTAGCCCAGACTGAAATGAAAAGAGTAAACGGTCCATTCTATGTAAATGTGTCTCTACCTTTTTCCTCTCTCTCTTCCTCCCTCCTTTATATCTGACATTAAACAGCATCTCACTCTTCTGTTTCCAAGCTGCCAATTAGCTGTGTGAAGGTACTCCTCCACCTCCTCCCTCTCCTCCTCCTCTTCTTCTTCACCCCCCCCCTGCTTTCATCACGGGCTGGCTTATCTGAAAATCCACCTGCAGCCTTCACTATTTTACCAGCCAAACAGATGATCACAGTGTATACAGTATACATATAGGTAGGTTATCAGAATAATGTTGAGTTACCTGTCGAAGAACCAAGGTTCTAAGAAGCAGATGGGAAGCAGAGTCGTGTAGTGGTCAGTGTCCTCGGTGAACATTTTACTTTGGACTAGATTCTTCACAACTTTGAGGTGGCCCCAGAGTAAATGTTCACCTTGTGTCATGGCACAAAAATTGGTAATGTCTTAAAATTTAGGATCAACCTTGCTTTTGTGCACACCATTTTTTTTTACCAATTAGTTGCGTTCATTACTTGCTGTTTTTCTCCTCACTTACTTTTAAAGGTCCCAGATTTGAAGAGACATGTTTGTTGCTTCAGATTTGTGTGGTCAGAATTACAGTGCATGGACCTGACTTACATCAAAACAGGGGATCAGCAGCTGTTGAAAGGTCTTGAAAAAAGATTCAGTTCACTCTCTGAGAAGGTATTAAGAAGTCTTAAACTTCATGTACAAAGGTCTTGGATGTTTTTCTTAGTTATAACTGTTTGCAGTTTGTGTCTCTTTGGGGTAGTTTTAACCATCGACCTGTGTTTGTAGACTTTTATTGAGCTCCCGGACGTTTAAAGCAAGAAATATTATTCACCCCATACAGAGATTCTGGTCCAAGGGCTAATTTAAAACCAGAGAGTAAGATGTCTGGGTTTTAGGGAAGGATTTTCCAAATGTAGCTTTAAATCTGTAAACAGACTGGTTACATAAATCTCAAAATATAGTGAAAGATAAACAGTCCCAGGAAATTTCTACCCAGTGAAAAATCCTTCACGTCTTCTTCTCCATCTCTTCCTTTCCCATCATCCCCAGAGTCTGCTGCAGCTTTGTGAGTGAGCAGCTGCGTCTTTCCTCTTCTTTGATTGACACCATCCACTTGATTTAACATGTTGACCATTTATATGAGACTTCAGAAGTGCTTCACGTTTCATTCCCCAAAACACTAACATCACAAGCACCCTTTATTGACGAGGTCAAAGGTCACTGTCACATTCACTCCTTACAGAACATCAGAGCTTTGTCAGCCTGTCCTGATTCCTGCTAACAACTTTGACTAGTACTAGTGTGAACATAAATGTTTTTCTACAATATTCACTCCTCATAACAGTAAAATAGGTCATTGTACACCAATTTACTGCAGTAATTATTAGAAAATGAGGTTAACTCCTGTACAGGAAAAAATACCATCAAATACCGTGAAACTGTATAATTTTGAAAAATATTGTGATATAAATTTTTGGTCATACTGCCCAGCACTAATGAGGACTAATGTAAAACCACAAATGTTCAGGTTTGGTGATATAAGACCTTTGGGAGCATCCACCACCTCTTCTTTGTGATCCTCTGGTATAATCTATAACAGCATTGCCCCTGATTCTCATTCAGCAACTGTTCACGCTACTGCACATTCCAGCTGGCTGGTAAAATAGTGAAAGAGGATGGCGGCTGAATGTCATGCCATGTGTTTCCCTGACCTGCGTACAGTCACCATTCACCTTCTCCACTCATCTTTCTTGTTGCAAGTCTTGACTTCTTTTGTTTGTCATTTACCAAGTCAGGGTATTTTGTTTTTTGAATAAAGCGGCATCATTTTTGGCTTCGTCCTGTCATTACTCATGTTGCATCTCGTACGTAGGGATTGTCATAAAGCAGCAACAGTCTTCTTTCACTGACCTACTTGTGTGTGTGTTTGTCTGTCTGTGTGTGTGTGTGTGTGTGTGTGTGTGTGTGTGTGTGTGTGTGTGTGTGTGTGTGTGTGTGTGGGATTGTGTGTGTAAGGTTATTGATCCAGTGGCTCCCAGATACACAGCTCTGTCCACCTCCTACGTGGTTCCTGTTTCCATTCCAGAGGCTAAAGAGGAGATGAAGGAAGTGGCCAAACACCCTAAGGTTAGAAATCTCCTTCTCCCTCTTTTATGATGTTTTTTGTTTTGTTTTACTTGTCAATGCGTAGTGAAATTACATGCACAGCTCTTAAAGAATCATACTAGTCGTTTTGCATGTTGAAGCCAAATAGCTTCATTCTGCTTGCACCTTCTGTTACTGCCAGTGATTGCCCAGAGTGTATTTTAGCTTTTTGTAGTTTGCTGAATTCTTTTTGAGTTTTCTAACTCAAGCTGATAATGTTTTCGCTTTCAAAACAATCTGTTGGCCTCAGGTCTAATTTCCACCGTGGAGATGTACAGTCCTGCAGTTCCATGTAATCTGTCTACTATCAAATTATAGACTGTCAATTTTTTATATTCATGTTTTATAAATATTTATATTTCTTCCAAGTTTCCAAACATCATAGCTTAAGAATGCAATGCTGTGTTGCACTTAAATGGAGAACCTCTGTGGCCAGACCTTCACTTCAGCAAATAAATAAATAAAACCACCAGCTCTGTTAGCACCATTACATTCTAAAATTCAGTGACATGTTTTATTATGATGCATCAGCTGTGTTTTGCAGGTTTTGAGTCCCTGCGAGTCGATTTTCATAGCGTACTAAAATGAAATTAAACCTAGGAGCTCCAGGATGATCCAACAAATGCAATTTCAGCACCACCTGCATCAATTGGGAAATTTGGTCAATAATGTAATTTGCATACACATAGGATTTACTGGGCTAATTATGAAAAACCCCTACTACGGTCCAGGAGGCTGCAGAGAACTTTTAGAGCCTTGTAATATGAAAATATAAAGTGTTCCTCTTGCCAACAGAAGCCATGTGATATATGTATACACACACACACACACACACACACACACACACACATGATTTGAACAGAGAGTGAATTCTGGTGCTGAAGTGGTTTCTGTGCACATCCAGAACACAGAGGTGGGCACGAAGGAGGTTTGGTATGGACCTCGCGTTCTGATTGAAGGAGCAGATGCTGAGACCTTCTCAGAGGGTGAGGTGGTCACTTTCATCAACTGGGGCAACCTCATTATCACCAAGATCAACAAGTACGTATGATCATTGCTCAGCCGTAGCTGTGGAGAATCACATGCGCTTCTCCACATAACTGTGTTTTCACCCCTTCTCCCCTCTCAGAGGGGCTGACGGTAAGGTGGCATCTATGGAGGCTCGTCTCAACCTGGACAACAAGGACTACAAGAAGACAACAAAGATCACCTGGCTGGCGGAGACAAACAGCGCCCCGCTCCTGCAAACCGTCTGCATCAACTACCAGCCTCTGATCTCCAAAGCTGTCATCACCAAAGATGACGACTTCAAAGAGTACATTAATAAAAACAGCAAGGTTTGTTCTGCAGTGTGTGCTCTCAAACTTATTCTACTCTGTATCTCACATGTCTCTGTACAGATACAGTGCGTTTGGTCAATTTTGTGTTTTTGGACTATCCCATTCTTTCAGCTGGAGGAGAAGATGCTTGGAGATCCCTGTCTGAAGAACCTGAAGAAAGGTGACATCATCCAGCTGCAGAGACGAGGCTTCTACATCTGCGACCAGCCCTATGAGCCAGTCAGGTGAGGGCAAAGGTCCTGTTAAATACTCACCTCAGTCTAACTGTAGATAATCCTACTGTCTGTGTCTAACTGTGGTTGACATCTGTAGCCCCAACAGCTGTAAGGAGAGCCCCTGTGTCCTGCTCTACATTCCTGATGGTCACACCAAGGAGATGCCCACAGCCGGATCCAAGGACAAGGGCAAGACTCAGGCCCCGAGCAACACAGTGAGTGCTTTGAAGAAAACCCCATTCAAATGTTTTTGGAATTATATACACATGGTCTGTATCTTTGATGCCATCTGCAAATGTGACCTATTATCTGTGTGAAAGACATATTAAAGGGACAAACAATAGCACTCAGGCACATGCGTTCCATTTGTTCACCTATAACCCAGCCTCTTACCTTCAGTCAGGTTTTTAATCATTCAGACACTAATGAACTCTGATCTTCCGTTTCTTACCGCTCACTGGTTGCAGGGGTGACATTACTAATCTTAACTGTAGTCTTTCGGTCTGGGTTTTAGCCCAGATTGAAAGATACCAGCAGAGTCAATCTTCAGTCATAAAAGAGTAAGATGAACCTGCATTTATCTCTGTGGTCTGTGGGATAAACTGGTACCTGTCCATTTCTTGCTCTTCTTCTGCAAATCTTCCTTTCTTCTCGTCTTAGCCTGCCACCCCTACCAAGGCTGCCTCGACCTCTGCCCCCGCACCCGCCTCAACCTCAGCTGGTGACCTTTTCTCTAGCATTGTAGCTCAGGGTGATGCTGTCCGCCAGCTCAAAACTGCCAAAGCCCCTAAAGACGAAGTGGACAAGGCAGTTCAGCTGCTGCTTTCTCTAAAGGTGCATCAGCTGTGACCAAAGGAATTTAGTCAAGTTGTAGATGAAGACTCTCAAGGTTAAATATTCAAATGATTTGTCATATCTTTCTCTCTGCAGACTCAGTTTAAGAAACAGACAGGACTCGACTACAAGCCAGGCATGACCCCTCCTGCCCCTGCTCCAGCCACGCCCCCATCTTCAACAGACTCCGCCTCCTGTCCATTCACCCGCATTACCCAGCAGGGTGAGCTGGTCAGGAAACTGAAGGCAGAGCAGGCACCAAAGGTACTTGGACAGTTGTCCAGTCACAATTCATGTCCACAACCCTTTGTCCAGTCACGGTTTGTGTCCGCATCCATCAGTCCAGTCACCCCTCGTGTCCATTTGCCTTGACATCACTCATGTCCTGCATGTCATTTGTCCGGCCATTTTTCGTGTCCTCATGCGTCTGTGAAGTAGATGCTCATGTCCTCATGCCATCTGCATGCAAGACAAGTTCCTCCTCACCTACCTGCAACAATAGCTGGTTTGTTGATGGTACCAGGACCAGATTGATGTAGCAGTGAAGCAGCTCCTCGCTCTAAAGGCAGAGTTTAAAAAGCTGACTGGTCAGGAGTACAAGCCAGGAATGACCCCGCCCACCGCCACTGCCTCCCCTACTCCTTCCCCCGCGACCAACTCTTCCTCTTCTTCGGGCCTTTATGAACGTGTTGCACAACAGGGGGAGGTCGTGAGGAAACTGAAGTCTGAGAAAGCCCCCAAGGTATCCTGATGCCACATAGCATGTAGTAAAAATCAGTGCTTACCGAAGCCCAAAGCATGTTTGTGATGTCATAAATGAATGTCAATTTGATAATTAGTAGGTCATTATCGATACAAACACCTTTTTAAAAATACAAGTCAACTAGTGGGATTAACATTATGGATCAGGGTGATCTCCTGCCACTAGACTACAGAGAAATATCCCTCAACTGCAAGTAACAAGTTTAAACATTTAGACCATTCATTCAATAGTTAATTGTCACAAAATGAAACTGCCACAATTTGAGAACTGATTGTGATTTTTGTTTTGTTTTTTACACAAAATTGCCGATGTTCTAATTTTCCAGTTTCCCGAATATGAAAGATTTGTTGCTTTGAGCTGAGTAGAATTTTACTTTTTTATAGTCCTAACGATTCAATTTGCTCTGAAAAAGCAACTGATTCAACACCATGAAAAGATAAGACTGGTTAGTGACAATGAAAATGAATATAAGCTTACAAGATTTATATGCATGAACAAGTGTCTTTCTCATGTTGTATCTGTATTTTAAAATGACATTTCATTGGAATATTAACATTTTTACTTAGTCCAAATCTAAGTGCTGTTACAGTAGTGTTTAACCATTGCAGGATTATAAAAATTGCTAGGAAATGAGTGACAGTATCGTTGTCTCTCCAGGACCAGGTTGATGCAGCAGTGAAACAGCTGCTCGCCCTGAAGGCGGAGTATAAACAGGTCACAGGCCAGGAGTACAAGCCTGGAGCTGCCCCTGCCCCTGCCCCTGCTCCTGCTCCTGCTCCTGCCCCCGCCCTGCCCCTGCCTCTGCCCCCACTGGCCTCTATGAGAAGGTTGCCGAGCAGGGGGAAATGGTCAGGAAACTGAAGGCTGAAAAAGCACCCAAGGTGGGACTATGTTTGTGCAAATTTAAGACTTTCTATAGTTTTAAATAGACTTGGACTTAATGGTTCTCTTGTTGTTGGCCATTCATCAGGATCAGGTAGATGCTGCAGTGAAGCAGCTGTTGGCTCTAAAGGCAGAGTACAAGCAGCAGACCGGACAAGATTACAAACCAGGGGTGCAACCCGCAGCTAGCCCGGCCAATACCCAGTCCAGCCCCACATCGACCCAGTCCGTCTCTTTACCACAAGCCCAGGAGCTGTTTGCACAGGTGGCCCAACAAGGGGAGCTGGTCAGAAAGTTAAAGTCTGAGAAGGCCCCAAAGGTGAGGAAGAAATCACAGGATGGACTAAAATAGAGCTGACATGGGGAAGAAAAGGAAAAGAAACAATTGTCTTTGCATTTCAGGATCAGGTGGATGAAGCTGTGAAGACTCTGTTGGACCTGAAGAGCAAATACAAGACGCTCACTGGAGAGGACTACAGACCAGTGGCTGCTGCTGGAGCTGCAGGGGGAGAGGACAAAAACCGCAAGGAGAAGGAGAACAAGTCTGAGAAACAGGGAGGAGGAGGAGCAGGAGGAGGCAAGAAGGGTAAAGGAGAGAAGGCCGGTCAGGGCAAGGAGTCCTCGGGAGGAGCCGGAAACTCTGGAGATGGTCAAGGATCCAAGAAACAAACACGGTGAGAGAGTGGAAAGAAGCGTGAGGAGAGAGGTCAAGAAATACACCCAGACATTCTTCATTGACAAACTGAAAGATGTTGGATAAAATCCTTATCACATTAAATAAGAAGGCAATCATAACAGAAATATTGAGGAACAAAGTATTATTTTACTTTTTGCATCTGAGGTCAGCTTTTCTAGTTTGAACTCCTTCTCTGTCAGCGCAGATGTAGCCTCTCGCATCGTGATTTCTAAACCTGTTCACACTGTGGTCTCCCTCACTGTGCAGACTGCTGGTAATATTTCTCTCCCTGCCTGTGGGCTGCACATGAGAAGCCTGGATATAGGCAGTTCAGTTGTAACTAGGGCTGTACTGGGAATGATTTGCCTGAAATTGAGCAGCGGAGTCAGAATGTCTGAGCCAATAAAAAAGTTTTTCTTACTGTCTTCTTAAGAAGTCTGTCCTGATGAACACATTAGAGATAGTTGAACAAGATGCCTCCTCAGCAAGAGGCATTGTTTTGCACAGAGGTGTTGAATTGTTACCATGAAAAGCTTAACATACAGTAGCTGGCACTTGATGGACTGTTTGCTTGGACACTGAAGATGGATCATCTGTAAGCACAGCTCTCTGCTGTAGTTGAAATCAGATTTGGTGAGTGTAAATGATCGGTGTGGTTTTCTTGTGCTTGATCACTGCCTGTTGTCTGCTGTCAGGCTTGAGGATAAAACTTGATTGCTGGCTTCACGGTAGTGCTGTTCTACTAATCATTCAGATGTTTTGCCATGCTGGCTGCATGGCTCTAGCTATGGCGACGTCGGCCTGTCGACCCACCGCTGGTCCAGACTGGAATATGTCAAAGGCTACTGGAAAACTGAGATGATGTTTTGACCCCAGAAGATGAAGCCTGTTTCTTCCTCTGTCGACAAACATTTACATTTTTTAGCTCTCAGTGAAATGTACCCAATTGAGTGTTGGATTAGATGTCGTGAAATTTAGTGTAGACGTCCACAGTGTCTTTGGTGATCAGCTGACTTTTCCTTTAGCGCCACCAGCAGGTCAACATTTCTTTGTTATGATCAAGTACCTGCAAACCTGGGACATTCTCATCAGTGTGAGCTGTACTTGCCGACTCCCTGAACAAAGACTGTGAACAAACTAAACATTACACCTGCTTAATGTTAGCACGTTAGCACTATCACTGTGAGCATGTCAGTGGTACACCCTCACTGAGCCACCAGCACAGCTGTAAACACTTGTTCTTCTGCATTTACTAAATGCAGTTTAGTTCTAATTTGCATCCTTGAGCCTTTTCTGACATCCTGCTGAAAACGAAAACATTTCTGTGGTGTGAAGAGTTCTATGATGTAAGATGCAAAAAGTACAGATAACCTTTGTTCCTCAGATCAAAACTAATAACAACAGGGATTATTGCTTTGCTCTTTTGGTCTGTGTGGGGTCTCGGTGTTTTGACAGTTAGCTGCAGAAAACTGGTCTGCTGCTTGTGCATGGCTGTGTTGTTTGTTTTAATGTGCTCAGGAGTAACGATCATTGAAGCAGCACCTCCATGTTCAGTATGAGTGGACAAACCAACTCAGCATGACTCGACATTTTAGTGTTTTTGTTGTTGTTCCTTCCCATGTTTGTGATCATATCTGGGCAGTACTTCATCATGTCTGCCTTTTTAATTTGACAAAGAACATAACTTCAGCTGCTCTCACACTGATGAGATGTTAAAACAACAACAACAGCACAGTATTATTGTGAAACAGACAGACTGTGGTTGTGAAATAAAACCAGGAGCAATTTAACATGCATTTAGACTTGAAATTGCAGTATATAGTACACACTGTGTATTATACTGTTTTGGAAATGACATTTTGCATTTGCTTGACACTAACCTAGTTGTTGTCCTCTGTCAAGGTTGGGCTTGGAGGCCAAGAAAGAGGAGAACCTGGCTGACTGGTACTCTCAGGTGTGTTGAATAAACAAACGTCCCCCTTTCTACTTCCTGAAAATAATAATAATAATACATTTAACTTGCAATGTACTGTTGCTGTTCTCTTCCAGGTCATCACTAAAGCAGAGATGATTGAGTATTATGATGTGAGCGGCTGTTATGTGCTGCGGCCCTGGGCCTTCTCCATCTGGGAGGCCATTAAAGACTTCTTTGACCGGGAAATTAAGAAACTGGGCGTGGAGAACTGCTACTTCCCCATGTTCGTCTCTCAGGCCGCCCTCGAGAAGGAGAAGTCTCACATTGCAGACTTTGCTCCAGAGGTAAACACCATATTTTTAAATACAAAATAATGGAGGGCAAACATTAATCGCAGCAATAAGGAAAGTCAAAAAATGATGAAAAATAATAGCATTATCTTTTTACTGATATAAAAAATTAATTCAGTGCAGCAATACAGCAGGCCTGTGTAATGTTGTTAATCCATTAATGGTGATGTTGTCCTCTTTGTCAGGTTGCCTGGGTAACCCGGTCAGGAAAAACAGAGCTGGCAGAGCCCATTGCTGTCAGACCCACCAGTGAGACAGGTCTGACCACAGAGCTCGAGTGGACTACACTGTATATAACTATGTGCATTACACACACACTAAACATATACACTGTCTTAATCTGTGCTGGTTCTAATGCAGCCGTTGGTGTGTTGCTGCTCGGTTGTGTTTGGTATGAACCTCGGGTCTCTCTCTGTTTGCCTCAGTGATGTACCCAGCCTACGCTAAATGGGTCCAGTCCCACAGGGACCTGCCAATCAAACTCAACCAGTGGTGTAATGTCGTGGTCAGTGACCTCCTATAATTACACCCACACCATCTAAATCCACATCTCTTCCATATTTTACTAATAGTAGACATGTACACTTCCTGTCAATTCCTCCCCCACTCCTCGCTTTTAGAGATGGGAGTTCAAACACCCCCAGCCCTTCCTGAGGACCAGAGAGTTCCTGTGGCAGGAGGGACACACGGCATTCGCTACCAAAGAGGAGGCAGCTGAGGAGGTAACAGACCTGCGAACCCTGGTTTTGATGTGTCAGTGCTGAGGTGCAGTGATAAAAATGTTTTACCAAAGTCTATGTAGTACTTTCACAGTACTAACGGTAGTTGTTTTTTTTTTTTTGTTTTACTATACTGTATTGAACTGAACGGTAAGTTTGAATGCTTGGCTTGTTTGTGCACGTGTGTGTAGGTGCTTCAGATCCTGGAACTGTACGCCAGGGTGTATGAGGAGCTGATGGCGATCCCCGTGGTGAAGGGGAGGAAGACAGAGAAAGAGAAGTTTGCAGGAGGAGATTACACCACAACTGTGGAGGCCTTCATCTCTGCCAGCGGCCGAGCCATTCAGGTACAACGGTGTACTGGATTCACTCACTCCTTCCCCTCATCCAGCTATACTACATATAGGCCAGCAGAATAAAAATGAAGTTTAGCTTGTAAGATGAAACTATGATGACTGGCAAGGAGCTGGAGAGAAGCAGACCATTCATGGTAATTGCTCTTCTCTTTTTGACACTTAATCACACAGTGATCGATTTCAGCTCATGTTTTCCAAACAAAGTAAAAATTGCACCATCATAGATAAAGAGTTATTTCCTTGTGCTTCCCCAGGGTGCTACATCCCACCATCTTGGCCAAAACTTCTCCAAGATGTTTGAGATCATGTTTGAGGATCCGAAGAGGCCGGGCGAGAAGCAGTTGGCTTTCCAGAACTCCTGGGGAATCACTACCAGGACAATTGGTGTCCTCACCATGGTCCATGGAGACAACATGGGACTCGTACTGCCACCCAGAGTCGCCTGCCTGCAGGTACAAACACAGACATAGACATGCAATAGCCATAGTTTATGGGCACTTTGCTGTGTGTATAAGACATCTGTTTTTTCATCATAGTATATATGAAATAAAAGAGGAAGAAGAGTAGATGAAGATCAGCCCCCCACCACCACTGTAAAGTAAACCACTGTAACACGCAGAGAAATTATAGCAAATACAATGCTTTTCTTTCTCTTCTCAGATTGTCATCATCCCGTGTGGCATCACTGCCTCTCTACCAGAGCAGGAGAAGGAGGCGCTGCTGGCCCAGTGCTCTAAATACCTGAGCAGGCTGCAGGATGCTGGCATCAGGGTGAAGACTGACCTCCGAGATAACTACTCCCCAGGATGGAAGTTCAACCACTGGGAACTCAAGGTCATTACCAACATGATTTAATAGTTTAACTTCATGTAGTTGATACTATCTGAGCATAGTTTACAAAGAGCTTAACCTGGAGCTCTAGAGTAAACAATAAAGGGGAATAAGTCACAGATTACACTGGAACAACTAGTTATGTAAAAAGCACTTAACGCAGCAGCTTTATCATTGAATCCCTCTCAACTTGTGTGTGTGTGTGTGTGTGTCATCCAGGGAGTTCCTATTCGTCTGGAAGTGGGACCTAAAGACATGCAGCAGCGTCAGTGCGTTGCGGTGAGGAGAGACTCAGGCGCGAAGATGACGATTCCAGAAGCAGAGGTGGAGAAGAGGCTGACGGCCATGTTGGAGGACATCCAGACCAACCTGTTCAAGAAGTAAGACACTGCACTGCACACCAAGGTCAGACTCACACATCATGGCAAGTTGAGGAAAGCTGACCGTAGTGAAGCATAACTTGTTGTTGGAAGTATTGAGAGTGGGACAAACTGCAGTGAAACCTGTGTCAACTGATTCTAAATCCCATTTATAAGAATTTCAACACTCTGGGTTTCAGTGTCGTATGAAAAAAAACAACCATTATCCACAAACAATTTTTTCATTCTGAACTCACTGCAGTTTGCATAGTTGGGCGTCACCCATCCTGTTGCCAGCTGACTGAAGAGAATCTTGTGTTAGAAAATACGTACACAGACTGAAATGAAGAGATGATGACATGCAGAGCATTAACATACGAGGCTGATAAAAGTGGGTCGTGGGTTGTGTGTTTGTCAGAGCTTCAGATGACCTGAAGAGTCGCATGGTGGCTGCAGACTCAATGGAACAGTTCCAGAAAGAGTTGGATCAGGGCAAGGTGAGCAACAGAACCCACACTGTGCGGTGCATTTCAGTGTGTGTCCGAGACACAGTAAATAACTGGCATTCGTCTTGCTTGACAGATGGTCCAGATCCCATTCTGTGGAGAAATTAATTGCGAGGATTCCATCAAGAAAACCACTGCCAAGTATGTCAAACATCTCACTTTCAAATATCCATCTAATATGCAGTGTATGTATGTATGTAAAAGTCACATGCAGAAGGGAAAAAAACGTTCTGTGCTGTGGTCATTTTATAATGCCTCCATTAGGTATTTTCAGTCAAGGGTATATTTAAGTAATCATAATTAACCCTAACCCTAATCCGAATTTGTCCCATTTGTATCAGGTTTTTTAAAAAACAAAATGTGATAATATTAAGTATTCCTGCCCAGTTTCACCTTGTTTTGCTCAGTCCTAATCCCAGCCATTTAAGATTTTCGCACTCTCATTCTTATCAGGGACCAGGACCTGGAGCCTGGAGCTCCATCCATGGGAGCTAAGAGCCTCTGTATTCCCTTCTCTCCCCTGAAGACGCTGCAGCCTGGTCAGACGTGTGTCAGCTGTAAGGAGCCAGCCCAGTACTACACCCTGTTTGGACGCAGCTACTGAAAACCTGCTCATGATGTCAAAGCCTGGATGAATATTTTCGTTGAAAAGGGCTTTCCTTCATCTCAATTCTTCTCTTTTTGATTTCCTGTGGGTGTCTTGGTTAATAGGGTTATGGAGGTGACTGGACTGTGGGCTTTAGAATGTGAAAGGAAACGGAGTTAAAGGAAAATGTTTACTCTTAGAATTCTGTTTTGAGAGAAAACTGCTGTAGTGCTGTTTCGCTTCTACTCTAAAGACCATGTCAGAAGAACATTCACTGTCCAGAAGTGGTTTGTATAAGAATGGCAATTACCAATAGACACCAGGTATGTAACCGATCTTTCCTGTCAGGCAAGTTTTTCAACAGCTGTCATTTCATCTTCTGGAGTCCTACCAAGTATGACTAATGAAATAATAAATAGCATCTGGTGGTTTAGGAAACCTCTTTATCATAGATTTTTTTAAATATGTTACTCCTTACTTAAAATGTCATATTTAGCATTCTTTTTAATATAGTTTTGGCATATTCATTAATTGATTGGGTTTCAGTAAGCCTCAAAACAAGTACAGATTAGAAAATGTTTGTATGGTCGACTTCTGTCTGGGGAAAAGTACTCTGCCTGCCAACAGGTCCTATCTCTCACAACCAAACTGTCTCAGGAACTCTGCAGGCGCTCAGGCTTGTAGTTGGGGTGTTGTTCTTACAGCACTGTCAGCCCTCCTCTGTTTGTATGAGTGTTTGCAGTATGCGGCTCATGGTTCATGGCTTAATGCAAATCCTTCAGATCCACCAGAGTCAAGTGATGTACAGCTGTGATTAACTATGTATATGTTCAATAGCCTGTAATGTAGCCTACTGTCACTTCTCTCCCATGAATGAACTACAACTTGTCTATAATAAAGAAATTTCCATTGCAAACTGCCCTGTGTGTGTGTTTTTGGTCCTGGATGAAGATGGGTAAACTTTCTTTAAACTGGGGTATCCATGCCCTGCAGAGTTGATCATTGATTTTTTTCATATCAGGTTAATGGCATGGAAGATAGTGTATCAGAAAAAAATTAATATTAGCATATCAATTTAAGGCTTGGAATGTAAATGTGGCAAAGGACTAAAATGGGTTATACGTATACTATATGGTAATCACATAAAGAACAGCAAGCATACTTGGATTACATAATACCGAGCCGACAGATAAAGTACTGACGTCCTGTTTTTATTTTCAAAATAAAACTTGAGGTGTGAACACGTTACAAACTTCTGGGCCTGGTTAAAACCAAAACCAGAATCAGAATTACTTTGTAAGTAATTATTATAAGGGAGGAGGTCTTTAAATGCTCTTTAGTAGTGTATAGCAACATAGAGTGAAAGGCTCTTAGACAACATCAACAATTGTCCATGTAAAGTTGAAAAATCTGTCCTGAGGACACACACACACTCCGCCAAAGTTTTGACCTCTGAGAACATCCTTTCTGTAAGGTTCCTCAAATTTTTCAACTAATGTCATGTATGTGTCCTTTTGCTAGATTTTTACCCAGTCGCTACAAGGAACAACCGTTTCATTGTGGTTTAAATCCTTTTGTATTAATGTGGCTGTAGTTTACCTTTTTCTTACCTGCATCACATTTGTTTTATTCAGTCAAGCTATGTTTCTAAATTGGACGTAAAAGATCCAGTGAATGTAATCATGAACAACCTACATGATTTGATTTGATGTCAAAATGAAATGTCTAATCATTATCACTTATAGGTGTGCCTTCCTGTTCATTGTAATATATAGTCGTCTTTTATTTTGAAAGCCTGTAAAGGAAGCTGTTTCTGGTCCAAACTCCCTCAGCTTTGTCCCGCTCCCTGTCAGTGAGTCCGCCCCGCCGAGCTGCAGTCCAGCTTTGTGACGCCAGTTAGCAAAAATGAGTGACAAAGGTCTGTCAGACGAGGCAGCGGCTGCAGCTTGCAAAGATGGAGATCCAATAACTAAGGTAAGACGAATTTTGCGCCTTTCGACGTTGAACTACTTTTCCACCCGACAGTATGAAACCCAGCCAACCCAACAGGCCTATCGCCTCCCACACAGGTTAACCAGCTATGCGTCCATTATCGGACGAAGACCCTGTTCTTCGCTAAATGTGTATTAGTCTGTCATTGACGAGTGATTCCATTATGTTAAACGTGGTCGCCAATGTTTGAGGCGGTGACGCACACACACATCTCAGATAATAAAAAGGCGGTTTGACGGCAGGGTGCTGCGAGCTAGCTAACTTCCAACCTAACTTTTGGCCGGTGGAAGGAAACTCTTTCCAAACTCGGCGGTGAAGCCGAGACGCAGAAAGCATGCGTAGGACAAGTCTGTGCGTAACGCAGCTACTGCCCCGCACTCTCAGGGGTGAGAAGGTATTTAGGCGCGGTCAGACCACGGTGTACTGTCATCCTATGGCGAAATGCAGGCGGACTGGAATGACAAACGTGGGCAGTGTCGCAAGCAAAATGTGCTGAAGCTAACTTGTCCCGTTGCGAAAACTATTCAAATTAGCAAGTTTTTTTAAAACCCATACATCTGTGTCTTCACTGATCATCTGACGTCAGATGCACCAACTGGCTGCCCTCCGGAGATCTTGCAGGGCTGTGAATGTTCTTTGAATGACACTCACTTCTGATGAAGTCCATGCTTAAGATTTCCAAGAATGAGCCACTGATCAAAGTTCACGTCTTGTTCAAATCAGAATCAGAATCAGAATCGCCTTTATTGTCATTGTACGCATACAACGAAATTCGGGATGCTTCTCCCTCGGTGCCGTAAGAGAATTTCTTAAAAGAATATATGTATTTAAAAAAGAAGTATTTACAGCTAGACAAAAAAGTGTATTCTCAGCTATCTACCAGCGAGAGAATAAGAAAGTGCAATTTAGATAAACAATAAATAAAAGAAAATAAAAAGTGCAGGAAAATGTAAAAAAAAAAAAAAAAAAAGCAGTATTGCACATAATGTAGATGAATGAGAGTATTGCTCATAATGTTCACAGTATTGCACATGAAGAAGCTATTACAGATAAATCTGACCTGAGAAATAAGAGTTTGTAGTACTATACTAATCTTTATAGAAGCTGCTCCCCTGTCTGTTTGATTGACCTATTTCCTGTAATCATAGATTTGCCAAAATATATTTAAATGGATAGCTTCTGTGTCATGCCGCCATTGGTTTAGAAAGCTTTAGATGTGTCAGAAGTAATGAATTTTGGCATAAGCTGTTCCATAT
Source organism: Psettodes erumei (assembly GCA_016785225.1). Taxonomy (NCBI): domain Eukaryota; kingdom Metazoa; phylum Chordata; class Actinopteri; order Pleuronectiformes; family Psettodidae; genus Psettodes; species Psettodes erumei. Next base: position 53,622 of record JAFBJZ010000601.1, on the reverse strand, counting down.
ACATGGATGTGCTCAAGTGGAAAAAAGGCGTAATGCTGCAGGAGTGTTCGAGGAGTTTGTATGGCCGTGTGGATAATTTTTTTTTTCACCCTAAAAACTTCACACTGTTTAGAGGAAGGGGAACAGTTGTTAGCCACAGAGATAACGCTCGGCTGTGAATCTCACACACACAGAAGAAGCTTGGTTCTCATACACTTAAAACTGGAGTATGTCAGGATCAGCCGCGTTTCATCACATTTGCAGCATGCAAGTTGCTGCATGAGATAATTTTTTTTTCTTGCATTAGTTTAGATGCTTTTCAGTCGAAAACACAAACCACACTTCCGGCCCATGCGTGGGCATGCGAGATCCCTGCAGGACTCGCACATTTATCTGCAGTTTAAAAGCAACAACCATTTGTGAAAGGTGATGCTATTGCTGTCATGTAAGACGTGCTTGCAAATTGCTTTTGTGAAACTTTTTTTCCCCTAGAAAACTTGGAAGTAAGTGTAATATATCAACACACACTCAGCCTGTTCAGTATGGCAGTGCTCACTGGTCTGCAGTCCACACAGATGCAGAGATCATGTGTGCTTGGTTGCACAGATGTGCAGTTTGGCTGGAATCCCTTTTCATGAGTGAGTGCAAGGATCACAATTTTCCTCTGCTGGAACTCTCACCCCTATAAACAAAGATGTACTGTCGTGCTCTCTAACAAAGGAATAAAATATGAGTTACTCTTTCATATACACATTTTATATACATATTATATACATCTTCTATGTATATTCATTCACTGAACATGTGATAATATTGAGCTGGATATTCCAGGAAGACATAAACTGCACATAAACTAGATACTCACAGACTGTGTGTGCAAGAGGAAAACCAGTGGTGGCTAACATGCACTTTTGTAATAGTTTTTGTACCACAGTGTTTTTTGGCTGATGGACAGCGGTGGCTCAGTTCCACAGCTACGCCAACAAAGTAACCACCACTCTTTCTGTAGAAACACATCCAAACTCACTTTGAGCTGCTCACATTTTTGACTCTGTTTTTGCTAGTGCTCGTCCTCACACAAAAGCAACACACTGGGGAAACTGAGTTTGCCCTGCATTCTTAAGGAACGATAACTTCCTGTAATCTCGGTGATGAGTTTGCCCATTTGACTTGCATTGTTTTGTGTATGTGAAACTCTGTTGTGTTTTCCGTGTCGTAGGATTTCATGATGCAGCAGACTATGCTGCGGGTTAAAGATCCAGTTAAATCCTTGGATTTCTACACCAGAATCCTTGGCATGACGTGAGTATTAGGGTGGGCTTCAGTTCAGTGAGCTCGAAGTCTTAATTTGTCTCACAACAATGTAAGGTTTTTGAACTGTTTCAGGCTCTGTGTGTGTGTGTGTGTGTGTGTGTGTGTGTGTGTGTGTGTGTGTGTGTGTGTGTGTGTGTGTGTGTGTGTGTGTGTGTGTGTGTGTGTGTGTGTGTGTGTGTGTGTGAGTGTGAGTGTGAGTGTGAGTGTGAGTGTGAGTGTGTGTTGAGACAGTTTGTTATATGTAAACTGGACTTGGTGACTAAAGTGAGGTTTTCTCTCTGGTGTGCGAATTCTTGCAGGCTGCTGCAAAAATTTGACTTCCCCTCCATGCGTTTTTCTCTCTTCTTCTTGGGCTACGAGGACAAGAAGGAGATTCCTGCAGATGTGAAGGAGAAGACGGCCTGGACCTTTTCCAGAAGGGCCACCATTGAGCTGACACAGTGAGGGTCAACGTTCTTGAATTAGAGCTGCATGGTCAGCCATGATATGATTAGAATGACCATGCAGTTAAAATCCACATGTAAAATGTTTCCTTCATTCCGTCCATTTCACTGTTGCGTTACAGTGCACAGCAGTGGAATATTTTAAAATAGCCTTTTTAAGTGTTAGTGTTGTTAAGGCACACTTTGTGTGGTAAGTGATCCAAGAAAAGTTGTAAAGTTATGAACTAACTTTTCTTCATTTCCTCTCCCACCTCTCCCTGCTCCCGTCCCTCCTGTCTTCAGTAACTGGGGCTCCGAGTCAGACGAGAGCCAGTCTTATCACAATGGAAACTCTGACCCACGTGGCTTTGGTGAGATTGCCTTTTCATACGGGTGAATGTAAAATATACTGAAAAAGGTGGAAAAGTGTCACGACATTTCCAACCAAAATAAAATGTTGCAATGACAATAGCATTCATACAGCAGCATTTGTATGCAACAAGTATTTTTGCATGAAAGTAAATAGTACATACTTGGACTAATAGGACTTAAAGTACAAGAACACTGTAATATCACTACACTGTAGGTTTAATTGTATTATTGTAGTTGTAATGTTTGATAGTGATTTTACTATGACCTGTCACTTCTTCCTCCTCCAAGAATATATTTTTTTCTTTTCATGCATTTTGCATGCATTTTTGATAAGGATCTATTTTATGTTCATTGTCTGGTACTGGTTGAATGTACATGCATGTCCGTATGTTTATGCATCAGCTCACTAGAGGAAACTGTGCACTGCAGTGGCATCCAGAGTGAACAGTATGTGTTTGTCTGCCATTTGACAGGACACATTGGAATTGCAGTTCCTGACGTCTATGCAGCCTGTAAATTGTTTGAAGAGCAGGGAGTCACATTTGTCAAGAAGCCAGATGATGGTAAGATGTAAATAGTTGATGAATCTAATGTTTAGTTATCGATTGAATGGCTGAAATGGCCTTTGGGCACACTTGTAGAAATCTGGAATAAATAATGTTTTGTATTTTCCATTTTTTTCTCAGGTAAAATGACAGGCTTGGCCTTCATTCAGGACCCAGATGGTTACTGGATTGAGATCCTGAGTCCTAACACTATGGTGTCCATTACCTCATAAAACTGAAAACATGCTACCTGCTGCAGTGCAAACAGGCCAGACCTGCTGAGGCTTCACCTTGATAGCAGAATGTTGGGGTTTAGGGAAGAATTTAGCAACCTGCGCTGGAGAGCTGAGGGAAAATGGAGTGCAATCAGCTGCACAATGGCAATCAGCGTGCACCATGAGCTGGACTAATATTGGACAGTTGATGAGCAAATAGTGTAGATACCTGAGTTAGTGCTAAGAATGTCAGTTTGTCTGTGTTTTCAAAGAGTGATGCTAAAATAAGGTGGTATTACTGTGTAATAAATGTGAAAGCCCCTGTTCAAATGAATTCAATTTGTCATTTATTTTAGTTTTGAGAGACAAAGAGATAAGACGTAGTATTTTTGCAACAACAATCTAGGCCAAAGACAGCAGTAGCAACAAAGTCAGTCACAATCATAATTATAGTAGAAACAGGAAGGTGACTTGTTTCCTGTCTTGCAGTTTAATCAGAAAGGTTAAATGGGATTTAAAGTTGTCAACATATTTATTATAATTGTAAAAACGAAAAATTAACAAAACATCAATAATTAATATTGGTTTAAAGGAGACTGGAACATTCTGCGAGACAAAATACAAACTTTGATGATGAGCAAGAAATCTGTGCAGGAAAATGAAAAAATACATAATATATACATTTAATGTATAAATTCAACATTATATCTTAATATCAATTTTCAATTTATCCGAAGTATGTGGAAAAATGTTTACAACACTACAATTACACCTCTACCTTTTTGATGGATGTTCACCCCAAAAAATAACTAATATGCCCTTCTCCCTCTTGTGTGTTTAATTGTTTTCTGCAGCGTTTTTCTTAGTATGTAAGTTTGAATGGGTGAACCTCTTGGCCTGATTCGTTCATCAACCGCTAGAGGTGTGGCCGGTCAACCGACTATACCGCTTTCAATGAGTGGACAGGCACCCATCCAGCGCTCCAATCACGTGAGGGCAATTTGCTGGCTCGGCGTCAAAAGCCCGAATTGCCTGGTCGTAAGGACAGCTGTCTGACCATCGGCTCTCTTAGGTAATTGTCGTCATTGCATCACTGTATTAATTTGTGAGTGTTACAGTCAGGTGGACGTGTGATAACTTTACTGCACGTGGTCACCTGGGGATTGAGCCAGGTTAGTTGACCTCGTACTGATTACATTCACTTTAGGAATAAAGTTTGTATTATGTACAACTAGGTTGAAGGGTGCTGTTTACATTGTTTCTGGATTATAGATAGCAATTTTAGACAGAGGTTTTGTTTAGCATTAGGTAGTCATTAGCTCTGATATACATCGCATCAGCTTTTGCCCTGTTCCCCTCCTTGTGTTGCGTCTTTGTTTGATTTACCCATAAATCATTGATCTTTCTTTAAATAAATACTTTTAATTTACTGATAAACATGTGGTTTTATGTTGCTAACCAAATAAATCAAATAAGCCGGATCGTAACAGAATGAATGCCTAAAGTGTTTCTTTATGCCTAATTGTTGTTGCCTTCTCTACTATCTAAAATAAACATAGTACAGGAAATGACGAGTGAATCAGTCATTGTTTTATTTTTTTTGCCACTATCCCCCCAATTGCTCTTAATAAATCACTAATAATTCTATATAAAGAGAAAACATGCTTGAATGATTATTAAGAAAATATTTCAAAACAAATTTTACTGAGTGCACTATGGCTTTGTTGGTCAAAGCATCTGTCTTGTAAACAGGAGCTCCTCGATTCAAATCCCAGCAATAAGTAGCTTATTCGATTCTGATGTATTTCTTAACAATGTGAAATTGCTTCACTAGTTTTTGTAGTTATATGTTATATTATCTACGGTACTATCAACGGTAAATACAGTGCATGAGTTGATCAGCGATTTAGTAATCTGTAGGGTTTGGGGGTTTTTTTGTTTGTTTTGTTTTACAATTATCTCTCTGAATATTTATTCAGAATGTTCTGAAGTACTCCTATGTAAAATATACATGCTTAAGTTGAAATATGAATTTAAAATCATTTCAGTGAAAGGCTCTCTGTTGGCACCATGGCTTAGTTGGTCAAAACACCTGTCTAATGAAAAGGAGATTGTGGGTTCAGATCCCAGCGGTGTCTTCATGAGAGCTCTTTCTTACATTTCTGCAAAGCAGTAACACAATCATCATTCACGTACACACAACACAGCCAAAATGTTACTCACCATGGCAGCATGAACTGCCGTGATTAATTTATATCTCAAGTGATTTCAGCAAATGCATTCAAATGTAGAAATCTAAATAAGCATAATAAGCAAGTAAACTGCATGGCTTTGCACTGGAGGTTTATCATCAGGACTATGACTACCTCAGTGAAGGGGACAACACATCCAGTGTGTAAAACTGATTTCAGCCTGCCAGTCTAGGGTTGTTGTATACTACTCGTTTGCCGAGCAGGCCCGATATTTACAGGTGATCAGATACATTCAAGTATTCTGGTTTAATCTAAAATTCACTGTCATCATGTCTACCAAAGACAGATCAGTTGTAGAGCCTGATGTAATTACTGTGGTTACAATAAATTTTTAAAAGGAGTACAATGTATAGTATATGTTTTGGGATTTTTTCCCCCACTTGATAAGTCTGATTCAATCACGCTGAGAAAAACGCTGTGTGTAATGCACTGACTGCTGAGACTGGTGTCATTGATCCTCTCCTTCAGGTGGGGGACGCTGTAGCGCCACAAAACAGTTGTTGTTTCTGATAGTTTGAAAAGAAACAACGATGGAGCTGTTGTACTGTCCAAATGTGTGTGAGTGTGTGTGTTGTTCCAGTTTGCTGTTGATCAGTATAAAGAATATAAAAGACCGAGTCCCGCCGTGTCAAATGATCTGCCAGTCTCAGCCTCCCAGTAACTTGTATTACAGGCGCGCACCACTATGGTGTCCATTACTTTGTAAAAACTGCCAACATGCTACCTGCTGCAGTGCAAACAAACCACACCTGCTGTGGCTTCACCATTATAGCAGAACATTGAGGTTTAGGGAAAAATCAACATCCTGTTGAACAAGACACTTTTTAACTCCAACAGAGAGGTGCTGTGGCTTAGTTGGTCAAAGCGCCTGTCTAGTAAACAGGAGATCTTGGGTTCAAATCCCAACAGTGCCTTGCTCATAGTGTATTTCATCCCAAAGGGAAATCACTCCATCTTTAAATTCAGTACTTGTTGCTTTATGTCAAATACAACATCTTGCTTGCAGCAGTTCTTCAATCTGTTTTACATTTCTGCATGGCAGAAACAAATGTCGATTTTATCAAGAATAGTCCACAGCATAGGAAAATGAAATTAGGTTAGATTAATTTTATTAATCCCACAACGGGGAAATTCACATATTACAGCAGCAGAGGAAAAAGGTGAAAAAGAAATAAAAGAAAGAAGAAAGACATGGTGAGCAAATATAGAGTCTGATGTACTTACTGTGGGTAAAGTTACCTTATTTGAATGTCAAAACAGTTAAATGTGTAGTATATGCTTTGGGATTATTTCCCACTTGATCACAGAAAAAACAATGAGTTTACTGTATGGATGTAATGCATTGACTGGTGTCATTGATCCTCTCCTCCAGGTGGGGGCGCTGTAGCGCCACGAAACAGTTGTTGTTTCTGAGGGTTTTTTCATGGAAGTAAAAGAATAAAGAAACACGATGGAGCTGCTGTACCATGTAAATATGTGACGTGTGCGCGTGTGCGTTGTCCCAGTTTGCTGTTGATCATTATAAAGAGACATCATCATAAAAAGACTGAGTCCCGCTGTATCACTCAGGCTGCACTACAGCGTCTATTCACAGGCGCGATCCCACTACTGAGCGGTACGGGGGCTTTGACCTGCTCCGTTTCCGACCTGGGCCGGTGCACCCCTCCTTAGGCGACCTGGTGGTCCGGAGCTCCCCCCGGAACACCATATCGATACCGAACTTAGTGCGGACACCCGATCGGCCTAGTCCACTGCAGCTCAGAGCTCCTGAGCTCAAACGATCCGCCAGTCTCAGCCTCCCGGTAACTTGGATTACAGGAGCGCGCCACAGCACCCGGCGACAGTTTCTTCATTCATACAGGGTTTGAGGGTTTAACAAAGGTGACGTCATCAGGTAGCGCGTTTCACACGGGACAGAGAAATGAAGTGAAGCTGCAGAGTTAAAGGGTGCTCAGTGTTTGAACTGTTTTCCAAAGACCACTTCGTGTTCAAATCTAAGGTTACATAATAAGCGCGTAGTAAAACAATGATACACGTATCGTACATGTTTAGCATTTATAATCAGCTCCCTACCCCTTCCTTCTCTTCATTCTTTTCTCAGGTAAAGCGACAGGCTTGGACATCATTCAGGACCCTGATGGCTACTGAACAAACATTATAACACTATTGTGATTCAAATCCTTGCAATCTCAAAGAATTTTTTTCTGTTCACAAATTGCCACATGTGAGCCCAGCGACTCTAGTTACAACACAATAGAGCACTAACGAAGTAGAAACAACCGTCGTTGTGTCGACTATCACTCTAACGACTGTCGTTGCACACTCATGACCCTATGACATCATTCGTTGTGACAATCCCCCACAGAGGTTAAATACCTTGGATCTCGACACCAGTTTCTTCAGACACCGTAGTCAGACCGGCACAAACTGATAAAGCCTTTTGGATGAGAGGTGAAACGTCTTCAAAGACCTATAACCAAGTCCAGTTGATTTTGATTTAAATTTCTTTGAGATAACCATGACCTGGGCAAATGAGAATATTCACAGCCTTGCACAATCCCTGCCTGTCTTGTGATAGTTCTCGGTTGTAGTTCTTAACAATGTGAATGCGGAAGTTGCTTCACTATTTTTTAATGATATGTAAATTTAACTATACAAGGTAACACAGTACATGGGGTGATGAGTGATTCAGTAGTCTGTCGTGTGTCTTTTTTTTTAACTATCATCTCTAAATACCTCCCAATAATGTACTGAAGTACATAAGCAAGTTATGACTACCTTCCTGCTCCCCTCCCTTTTCTTATTTTTTTCTCAAGTAAAATGACAGGCTTGGCCTTCCTTCAGGACCCCACTGGGTACTGGAATGAGATTCTGAGTCCTAACACTATGGTGTCCATTACTTTGTAAAAACTGCCAACATGCTACCTGCTGCAGTGCAAACAAACCACACCTGCTGTTGCTTCATCATTATAGCAGAACATTGGGGTTTAGGGAAAAATCAACATCCTGTTGAACAAGACATTTTTTAGCTCCACCACAGAGGTGCTGTGGCTTAGTTGGTCAAAGCGCCTGTCTAGTAAACAGGAGATCTTGGGTTCAAATCCCAACAGTGCCTTACTCATAGCTTTCTGTTGTGTTTCATCCCAAAAGTAAATCACTTCATCCTAAAACGCAGTCCTTGTTGACATATGTGAAATGTAACATGTTGCTTGCAGCAGTTCTTGAGTCTCTTTTTCATTTCTGCATAGCAGAAAAACAAATGTCGCTTTAAAGTCAGGTCCAGTCTTTAATGCAGGCATTACTGGACTTGGAACCCACAATCTCCTGTTGATACGCCAGATGCACTGAACAACGAAGCCACAGTGCCTCAACAAAAACTTAAGAAGTGTGTTTCTGTTTTGGTTTCTCAACTTTTCCCTAAATGCCAACATTCAGCTCTCCCAGCGAAACCACAGCAGGTATAACTCCCCTCCTGTGAAATCATGGACACAAGGTGTTTATTTTGGTAACAGGCATTTATTTCACACATCATGCTGTCAAACAAGCCATGAGAGCTATATAAAAAACACAAATGAAAACAGGGCCTATTAGAAAGGACCATTATCCTACAAAAACAAACATGTAGCTTAAATTGATTACAATACAAAAAAACCACATTACATACAACATGTCATTTGTCACATTAACTCAAGAGGACAAAAAAGGAAACTTCAATCTTCATAGGTCTACATTCAGTCCAAACAGTCAACAGATTAACAGAAATGACAGTGTGCGATCCTTCAGGTGTCAGTGCTCTGCCACATGTGGAGATCATGGTGTGCAAATGCAAACAATGACCTGAATACACCTGACATCACTATACTGATTCCACTTTGTAAAAACTGCACTGCTCTTTTATCACATATTTTATATTCTTAGATTTACATCCTTAATTATTCATTTAACAAAAATAGGTTTCAATGAATATGTATTGAAAATGGAAGTGGAATTTATGAAAAAAACTTTCAGAGTATAACTGAATGATGGCAGTTACAGCAAGTATGGTCTGTTTGCACTGCAACAGGTAGCATATGGGCAGTTTTTAGCAGGTAATGGACACATAGCGTTAAGACTCAGGATCTCAACCCAGTACTCACTGGGGTCCTGAATGATGGCCAAGCCTGTCGTTTTACCTGAGAAACAAATGAAGTGAAGGGAGGGGGACAGGAGGTTAGTTATAAATACTAAACATGTAAATTACAATTCATCTGATGTAAATCATGCAGCAGAGGTTTATTACTGAGTGGTCGTTGGAAAACAGTTCAAACACTGAGCACCCTTTAACTCTGCAGCTTCACTTCATTTCTCTGTCCCGTGTGAAACGCGCTACCTGATGACGTCACCTTTGTTAAACCCTCAAACCCTGTATGAATGAAGAAACTGTCGCCGGGTGCGGTGGCGCGCCCCTGTAATCCAAGTTACCGGGAGGCTGAGACTGGCGGATCGTTTGAGCTCAGGAGCTCTGAGCTGCAGTGGACTAGGCCGATCGGGTGTCCGCACTAAGTTCGGTATCGATATGGTGTTCCGGGGGGAGCTCCGGACCACCAGGTCGCCCTAAGGAGGGGTGCACCGGCCCAGGTCGGAAACGGAGCAGGTCAAAGCCCCCGTACCGCTCAGTAGTGGGATCGCGCCTGTGAATAGACGCTGTAGTGCAGCCTGAGTGATACAGCGGGACTCAGTCTTTTTATGATGATGTCTCTTTATAATGATCAACAGCAAACTGGGACAACGCACACGCGCACACGTCACATATTTACATGGTACAGCAGCTCCATTGTGTTTCTTTATTCTTTTACTTCCATGAAAAAACCCTCAGAAACAACAACTGTTTCGTGGCGCTACAGCGCCCCCACCTGGAGGAGAGGATCAATGACACCAGTCAATATATTACATCTATGCAGTAAACTCATTGTTTTTTCTCAGTGTGATCAAGTGGGAAATAATCCCAAAGCATATACTACACATTTAACTGTTTTGAAATTCAAATAAGGTAACTTTACCCACAGTAAGTACATCAGACTCTATATTTCATCTTCCTATGCCAGTGAACTGGCTGTGGACTATTCTTGAGCCATTATAAGTTTATTTATTTATTATGTGTGTAATGCATTGACTGCTGAGACTGGTGTCATTGCTGCTCCTCTCCAGCTGGCGGGCACTGTAGCACCACAAAACAGTTGTTGTTTCTGAGGGTTTTTAAAGAAACAATGATGGAGCTGTTGTACCATCCAAATACATGATGTGCGAGTGTGTTTGTTGTCCCAGTTTGCTGTTGATCAGTATAAAGAATATAAAAGACTCAGTCCCACCGTGTCAAATGATCTGCCAGTCTCAGCCTCCCAGTAACTTGTATTACAGGCGCGCACCACTATGGTGTCCATTACTTTGTAAAAACTGCCAACATGCTACCTGCTGCAGTGCAAACAAACCACACCTGCTGTGGCTTCATCATTATAGCAGAACATTGAGGTTTAGGGAAAAATCAACATCCTGTTGAACAAGACATTTTTTAACTCCACCACAGAGGTGCTGTGGCTTAGTTGGTCAAAGCGCCTGTCTAGTAAACAGGAGATCTTGGGTTCAAATCCCAACAGTGCCTTACTCATAGCTTTTTCTTATGTTACATCTGAAAGGGAAATCACTTAATCCTAAAACGCAGTCCTTGTTGACATATGTGAAATGTAACATGTTGCTTGCAGCAGTTCTTCAGTCTCTTCCATTTCTGCATAGCAGAAAAACAAATGTCGCTTTAAAGTCAGGTCCAGTTTTTAATGCAGGTATTACTAGACTTGGAACCCACAATCTCCTGTTGATACGCCAGATGCACTGAACAACGAAGCCACAGTGCCTCAACAAAAACTTAAGAAGTGTGTTTCTGTTTTGGTTTCTCAACTTTTCCCTAAATCCCAACATTCAGCTCTCCCAGCGAAACCACAGCAGGTATAACTCCCCTCCTGTGAAATCATGGACACAAGGTGTTTATTTTGGTAACAGGCATTTATTTCACACATCATGCTGTCAAACAAGCCATGAGAGCTATATAAAAAACACAAATGAAAACAGGGCCTATTAGAAAGGACCATTATATTGTCCCAGTTTGCTGTTGATCGGTATAAAGAGTATGAAAGACTCAGTCCCGCCATGTCAAACGATCTGCCAGTCTCAGCCTCCCAGGAACTTGTATTACAGGCGCGCACCACTATGGTGTCCATTACTTTGTAAAAACTGCCAAGATGCTACCTGCTGCAGTGCAAACAAACCACACCTGCTGTGGCTTCACCATTATAGCAGAACATTGGTGTACAAAAGGTTATCTCTGTGCATGCCCCTTTTCTTGTTATTGTTGCCGCAGCTGAAAATTACCACAGCTGTGAAGTCATTGAACGCACCATACACAGACCACTCGGTGCAGAGTGACGATCATCTGATAGTGGTGTGCGATACTTTATATTTTGGTATCGATCCGATACCAAGTAAATACCGGCCAGTATCGCCAATACCGATAACAATATTTATATCGATACTTATCAATAAATAAGGTGGATGCATAATTGAATTGCTAATTCTCAATTAATTTTCATGACCTTAAGTGTTTTTTTGTGATGTTTTCTTTTTTATTATTAAATGGTTAAAACTCAGGACAGAATTAGGACAAAGATTATAATTAAATAAAAAATGCTTTATTATCAAATGTTTTAAGAAAAATCTTTTTTGCTTTACGCATCTAAATCACGTCACGTGACTCATGTGACGGCGCAACATCTAAACACAAGAGGGGGGAGGGGGAGCAAAGTGTGCCTGCTCTGCGCTGACACAGGAGCAGCGAGTACGGCGACCTGGCTGTTTCCTCTTTGCCGAAACCACAGCATTGCAAACAAGAGCGGAACTTAAAGTAAAGAATCGATCTCAACAGGCTAGTATCGATCTGATACCGATACCGACTTGGTATTGATACTATCGATATTTGGATCGATCCGCCCACCACTATCATCTGAATTATCTGCCGTGCGTGCGTCCATTGAACTGTGAGTGGTGATGTTTTACTTTACGTTGCACTCTGTTAGAGTTATTAAGAGTGTATTTAGGTCGTTAAAGAGTCGTTTGTCGCTGTTGTGAATGTTTAAATTGCATGAATAGCTGATAGCTAATTAAGCGGAGCTAACTGCAAACTAGCATCTATCGGTGAAGTTTATGTTGCCGTATTTCTAATCAATCTGTATCGTCGTGATTGTGTTTCAGAGACCACGCACTGTAAATCACTCTGCACAAGATACTGTACATCCTCAAAACTCAGATAAACAGTTGAACTTTATTATGGACTCTGCCTCTCCTTAAAGCACACCTGAACATAAAAATTGTCCTGACCCGACACCCTGGGGCGGTTGCTGCCACATAGGATCCTCACATATCTCCAGGACTATGACGTGCACTACTCACATAAGCACCGCCACCCATATGATGAGCAGGTCAGACAGACCACTTCTCCAGAGGTTCTTCAATACATTGATGATATGAGGAGGCAACATGACCAATTGTGCCGAGATATACAGCGTCTAACAGAAGTCATCACCAGGTCTCCTGTACTAGCTCCACAGCACACCATGTCAGTGCCCAGACTGAACGAGGGTGAGACCCCATCCACAGCTGCTACACTACAGTCCCTGACAAAAGTCTTGTTGCTTGGGTACAAGTTGACCTTAAGTGCCCCTCAAATATATGTCTAATCTTTTTTTTTTTTTTTTTACAAGAAATGGCTAATTTCAATCCCAACAGCTTTTGAAATAATGTTTTGATGCCAAACGAAACTGCTGAAAAGCATTCTAACGTTCACAGCTTGGTAAAGCCCAATGAGTCAGTTTTTGCAAAGACAAAAGTCTTGTCGCCTTGTCATATGATGCACCCAATCCTATATTACAGCCTCACCTGTGATAAATAATTGATCAATCAATTAGTGGGTGTGTATAAAAAGAACCCCAGCACACCAGACCTTCACATCAACTGCAACTTGACCTCTGACAACATGCCTAAGATTCACCTTGAGACCAAAGCGTTGATTATCAAGAGGCTGAAGACCAGATCCACTGCTGAGGTGGCTGACACCTTCAATGTGTCTCACCGTCAAGTACAAAGAATAAGAAAAACGATTTGAAGAGACTGGAGATGTTTTTGACAAGCCCAGGTCCGGCAGACCCCGCAAGACAACTGCTCGGGAGGACCGTTTGTTGGCTCGAAAATCCAAGGCCAACCCCTTTTCCACTGCAGCAGACTGGATAGCCTGGTCACCTCAAGTCCCCATGTCAACCAAAACAGTTTGTAGAATTCTGTATCGACATGGCCTCCATGGTCAAATCAGTGCCCAGGAACCAGCACTAAACAAAAGGCAATTAAAAAAACGTGTAGCATTTGCCAAGGCCCACAGCCTGCTAAAAGGATGGATGGTGGAAAAGTGGCAGAAGGTGGATTTGTCAGATGAATCTTTGGTTGAATTACATCACAGCCCCCGCAAATATTGCAGGAGACCTACTGGAGCCCGCATGGATAGAAGATTCACCCAAAAAACAGTTTAGTTTGGTGGCGGAAAAATCATGATCTGGGGTTACATCCAGCATGGGCATGTGCGAGAGGTTTGCAGGGTGGAAGGCAATATCAATAGCCTAAAATATCAAGAAGTATTAGCTACCTCTTACATTCCCAACCATAAAAAGGGGTCAAATTTTGCAGCAGGATTGTGCTCCATCGCATACTTCCATCTCTACATCAAAGATCCTCAAGGCGAAGAAGATCAAGCTGCTCCAGGACTGGCCAGCCCAGTCACCAGACATGAACATCATTGAGTATGTCTGGGGTACAATGAAAGAGGAAGCATGGAAGACGAAACCAAAGAATCTTGATGAACTCTGGGAGGCATGTAAGACTGCTTTCTTTGCTATTCCTGATAACTTCATCAATACATTGTATGAATCATTGTCAGACCGCATGGATGCAGTCCTTCAAGCTCATGGAAGTCATACAAGATATTAAATATGGATCTCACAGCACCACTACTTAATTCACTGATGTTATGCAACATATTTTTGTATTTGAAGTAAATTATTAGGGTATAGGGTTTTAGCTTTCATATGAGCCATTTCTAATTAATTAAAAGTCAAGTTATAAGCTGTTGTTTCTACAAAATGGATAAGTGACAAGACTTTTGTCAGGGACTGTAGTAAGCTGGTGCCAATCGGATGCCATGAGGGACCCACATCAGCATGAAAGTGCCCCACAGGCTGCAGTCAGGGACAGGTCTCCACGCCCACTGGACCATCAGCATGATGTGATCGAGGAGCTCACTAACAGTCTAAGGGGCGCAGGGCTGCATAACCAGGGTGCAGCACAGACACCAATGACTTCTGGTGAATCTTCTCCTCAATCTCAATATCTCCCAAGCACTAAGGGTGAGACCATCCATTCAACCCGACATTCAGCTGTTGAGAGACAGTCACAGCAGCTTGGTCAAGAAGAACGCAACCAGTGCTCCACACCTGGTGCCACTTCCAGTCCGCCTATGCACAGTCACCACCCTCAACATAGGGCTACAGTCAAGCAGCCTGATAACAGGTATCCTTCCCAGGTTGATGATCATTATCACCATGACAGCAGCTACAATCAGCCTGTCCAATCTAATAGACTATCTAGTCTGAGAGCTCGTCATGATGATGACTACTACAGAGGAGATCACAACTATCCTCCCCCTGATGGCTGGAGCTGTCCTGACAGGCATTACCGTCCCACTCATGACTATGGCTCTTATAGTCATCCTGATCAGTACAGGCCCCAGGATAACCGCTACCCTCATCAATATTCACCTGATCGCCGGCAACCAGATACCTGGCCTCAGATTCCAGCTCCTCTCAGCAGACCACCACCGGCAGAGCCTGACCGTGGACCTCAACTAACAATCCCTGATCTCGTGCATGAAGATCCACGTGAGTTTGCAAGATTGAAATTAGCTCTTGACAACATACTCCCATTCAATGCCACGAACACTTCAAGTTTCAGATATTGACAGACCACCTAAAGTGTGAAGGAGCACTGCTCATTGCTGATTCGTACATCAACAGTCCATTCCCATTTAGTGACACCATGAGAGCACTTACTGAGATGTACGGTCAACCTCAACATCTGGCCTTGAAGAGGATCACCAAACTGATAGACGGGCATAACATCAGAAGTGGTGACATCAGAGCCTTCAAGTCATTTGCACTCCAAGTCCGAGCACTAGTGAGTATGTTGCACCAGTTGGGAGAACAGGGTTGGACGGAGTTGAGGTGTAGCTCACATGTATCTCGCCTCTTAGCTAAGTTGCCGTACGACCTAAGAGCCAACTTCCAGAGATATGTGAATCCTCTCCACACCCCCATTCCTACACTGCTTGACCAAGCTGAGTGGCTAGAGTATGAAGTGTGTGTCCAGGTGATTAGAGACCAGTACTGTGACCACTCAGAGAGAAATCAGCTCCATGGAAGGAGAGGCGTCAAGAGTACAAGTCTCACAAAGCTATGACCATTCTCCACGGCAGCGAACAGAAAGGAAAGTCAGAGAAAGACACGACTGCCACCCAGGAGAAACCAAAGAAATACTGCCCATTCTGTGACACTGTGCAGCACTACTTGAATCAGTGCAGTAACTTCAAACTCTTGTCAAGAGAACAGAAGACGGAGTGGATTAAGACCAGCAAGAGGTGTTGGAGATGTGGCCGTGACCACCAAGCGGCTAAGTGTAATCTCAAAGCTAAGTGCAAGCAGTGTGAACGGTGGCGCGTTGAGGTTCTTCATGAAGTCAATACCAGCCAAAACGCAGCATCTGGTGAACCCAGCGCACCTGTAGAGAGCGCCTGCTTGGTAAGTTCCATTTCTGAGACACTCTACGTGGATCGTCCTACCAGCAGCAGCCAGGTTCTACTCGAGTTGAGTCGTGTCACCCTGAAGAGTGGTACCAGGGTGATCGAGACCTATGCAATAATGGATGATGGTTCGGAGCGCACCATACTCTTGTGTGAAGCGGCAGATCGTTTGGGGCTGCAAGGTGAACCCAAGGACCTAGTACTCCGCACTGTCCGGCAAGAAGTATGCACCATCAAAGGCGCCACTGTTTCATTCACTGTAGCTCCCGCATCACAGCCTGGCAAGTCTTTTCAGATCCACAGAGCCTTCACTGCCAAGGAACTGGGCCTGGCCCGCCATGCATACCCAGTGAAAGTTCTACAGGCACGGTACCATCACCTACGTGACCTGCCACTGCCGGACATAAGGGAGGCACAACCACTGCTGCTCATTGGGTCAGATAATCAGCATCTTATCACCCCAGTGGAACCGGTCCATCTGGGTCGCCCTGGCGGACCTGCTGCTGTGCGCACCAGACTCCGATGGACTCTACAAGGTCTCTCAACATTCTGCATCACAGGTTAACACCACAGCAGTGTCTCTTCAATTCCTGCGCCTCACCTGAAGCCGAGCTCTTCAGTCACATTGAAAGACTGTGGCAAATGGATACTTTACTATATAGGAGTGAGCGGCTCATTACCAGGTCCAGACAAGATGCTGAAGCCATCTGAAAGCTGGAGGAGAAGGCCATCAGGATTACAGTGGATGGAGTGGAGCGCTACGCCACCCCATTATTGTGGAAGTAGAATCTTCCCCCATTCCATGCTACACAGGAAGCTGTAATGTGGGACAGAGAGGAGGCTAGCCAGACAACCAGAAAGAGCAGCGGCCTACTCTAAGGAGATCCATAAATTCCTTGATGCCGGCTATGTCACACCTGTGCCACCTGCAGAAGCAGCAAAGAGCAACTGTTCATGGTTCATCCCGCACCACATGGTGCATCATAATGGTAAAGACAGGATAGTCTTTAACTGCTCCTTCACCTTTGAGGGTCAGAGCTTGAATGACCACCTCCTGCCAGGGCCCGCACTGGGAGCCAGCTTGTTAGGAGTCCTCCTTAGGTTCCGGGAACACCCAATTGCCATCAGTAGCGATATGAAGGGTATGTTCCATCAGGTCCATCTGCTGGATGAAGACAAACCCTTCCTCCACTTCCTGTGGCAAGACATGAAAGCAGATGACAAGCCTACTGTCTACCAATGGCAGGTGCTCCCTTTCGGGACTGCATGTAGTCCGTGCTGTGCTTTCTTTGCACTGCAGTCTCATGTCCAGAAGCACACCAAGCTGGAGGAGGATGCCCGTCTCTCCGTGGAACGCAACTTCTACGTGGACAACTGTTTGCAGAATCTCCCCGGAGATGCAGGCGAAGAAGTTGGTGGACCGCCTGCAGTCTCTTCTCAGGCAGGGTGGATTCGAACTGCGGCAGTGGGCCAGTAATGTTCCAGCAGTTATTGGTCACTTACCTGCAGAGTTGCGATCGGAGAGCAGTGTACTGTGGTTTTCCCAAGAGTCAGCTGATCCTCAAGAGCGCACTCTAGGACTCATGTGGCAGTGTAAGTCTGATACACTTCGGTACAAGCACCACCAGAGTGAACATCCAGAGCCAACTATGCGCAACATCTACCGCCTCCTTGCCAAACACGTTGGGACGACCCCCACCTACCAGAGGATCTGCTCCAAGCTTGGCATTTGTGGGAAAGTGAACTGTCCCAGCTGTCACAGATCTTCCTGCCAAGATGCTACGCCAACCCCAGTCTGGACTGCAGTAACAGCATTCAGAGCATTCATGTGTTCTGTGATGCTTCTGAGCACGCATATGGGTCTGTAGCTTATCTGCGTACTGACAGAGGCGAAGGACAAGTCCACGTAGCCTTCTTGGCAGCAAGGTCAAGAGTGGCGCCCAAGAAGCAACTCTCGATCCCCAGGTTGGAACTGTGTGGAGCTCTAACAGGGGCACAGTTGGCTTCAGTCTTAAAGAAGGAGCTCGCTCTGGACTTCCAGGAAGTGACGTATTGGACAGACTCCACTACTGTCCTCAACTGGCTCCATTCGGACTCATGCCAGTTTAAATTCTTCATCGGCACCAGAATTGCCGAGATACAAGAGCTCTCCGACACACATTCCTGGTGCTACATCGACTCAGAAGAGAGTCCCACAGAGGAAATAGCTGAGCTGAGGAAGACAGCGTTCTGTGGGCTATTGGTGGGGCCGACCAATCCAGCAGTACCTGACATTCAACAGTTCAACACCTACCAGGAGGTGCTGGAAGCCACCACACAGTCGCTGCATGGGGCGGCCGCTCTCACTGACCATCCTGCTGATGATGACTTATATCACTCCCTCCAGGAAATAGACAACACCATAGTTCTTCTGTTACTTGTCTTACAATGATGCGATGACTTACTCCAATTGCATCACCGTAGTGTTCGCTTGGGTCACCATAACTCACTATGCTCCAACCTAGATCGGTTTTTTGTGCAAGTGGTTGGTTTTCCTTCCCACATACAACTTCTCTAGGCATTAGAGCTTGTGGGCAATTGTATCCGATCAGTAGACCGATCTCACATTCCTTTGGTGGAGCAATATGTTCTGCAAGATGCTCCAAGTGAGGCAATGCCTTGGCTGTCTCTGGAGTTGGGATGTGCATTCAATTAGCAGGGATGAACTCATGAGTGTAAACTGTTGGCACTGTGATTTTCTTCGAGGAGAATAACCCCCTTATTTTTAGGTCTCTGAGTCTCTTACAGGGTACAATTGTCCCCTTTGAAGACATTGTAGATAGTTTCAGAGTTACTTGTTCTGTGTTCACATTTAGGACATCTGCCACCTCCTCAAGAATGATTGAAGAGTCACTTTGTGAATCTAGCAGAGCGTAGATGAGCACTTCTTTACTTGAATCACTTAGGGTTGACACATAGACAGGCACTATGGCTGAAGTCTGGGTGCTATTGCCATCTTGCACAACTCTGTTGAATGTGGTTTCCTTACTAATGTCTTGTAGTTGTGTTGACTGTGTCTTTCTTTCTTTACTATGAATTTTTTCCTTAGATTGTTCTCTTTTTGGTTCTTGTTCTTGTTTAGAGTGATCTTCATGCAGGCATGTGGGATGACGCTTTGAGCATGTGTCATAGACCATTCGGTTACCGCAGCTCTTTGATTGGTGGCCTAGACTCAAACAGCCAAAGCACAGTTTCTCACTCTGAATGCATTTAACTCTATCAGCAACTGGCTTTTCAATGAATTTATGACACTTTTGTATGCCATGCCACAAAACACACGTGACTATGCTTCTTTCAGTAGTGTTGGTTGTGAAGATCTTGGCACCCACCGTTTGGTTCTTGGAGGCCATTACATTTTGGTTCTTGATTTTGACCTTACCTTGTCAGATTCACCTTGCCGTAATGCATGGTAAGAAGTTATGGGATTGCATGCAATACTAGCTTCCATAGATAGAAAAGTCACAAAGTAAATGAAGTTTGGGAACCGTCTGTGTTCCAGTTGGTATTCTGTGGCCTTTCTGTTCCATCTGGTACCTAGCCAGTCAGGTAGCTTGGCAGCAAGTTTTTGGTTCTCAATTCCATCATTAAGAACATTCAAATTTTCATCATGAGCAATAGCAGATTGACAACTGTTTAGAAAGTCCAAAAATTTTCTTAATTCAGCACTCTCTCGTGGCTATTTTTGGCCAGGCATGTAATTTGTCTCTTAAGGCTTTAGCAATTACAAAGGGCTCACCAAATCGTTCATTTAGCAGGTCCCATGCTGCTGAATAGGACTCTTCTGAGTTAATCAGAAAATAACCCTCAATGGCCACTTTAGCAGCTCCTCCCACATATTTCTGAAGGAAGAACATTTTTTCTGCAGTTGGAACATTTTTTCTTCTCAATTAGTGTCTGAAAGGATGACTTCCAGTGATTAAACTTCAGTGGATCTCCACTAAAGATTTTCGGCTCTGGAATGGGTAGCCTATTTGCTGATATAGCTTCAGCCAAAACCTTCATGAGCTCTTCCTTGTCATCTTGACGCACATTTGTTGGAGCAACATACGTTAATGGCTGTGGGTGCTGATACACAGGCTTCACCCAATCACTTGCTTGCACAACTGCAGGGAGTTCAGACTTCTGTGGAGTAGGTCCCTGATCTGCATTGAAACCATTGACATCATAGACTTGAAGCCTTGCTATGGCTGCATTTAGCCTTTTTAGTTCCTCCAGATGCTCAAGCTCTCTTTTCAAGTCTTCTACAGACCTTTTTCTTGCAGCATTCTCTTCTTGCTGTTTCTTTAAAAGAGAAGCTTCTTGGTTTTCTCTTTGTATCCTACGTTCAGCCTCTTCCTTTTCTCTTTGAAGGTGGCGAGTTAAAGCAGCTGCTTCTTGCTCTGCAACTATTAGCTTATCTTTAGCTTCAAGTTCTTGCAGTTTTTCTTGATGGCGCTCTTGCTCAGCCATAATCCTTAATACAGCTTGTGTAGCTGCATACTCAGCAACAGCTTCTTGTCTTTTGACTGAGGATGCCTTGGAGTCAACTGAATTAGCTTTAGAGCAATTGGAAGCTGGAGGTGAAACACTGGAAGTTGAGGATGCAAATACAGAGCTAGCATCAGGCCAAATCAGCTCATCCTTTGTTCCTTTATTCTGAGACTGAGCGTTTTGTACAACAATCTTGGTGATTGATGTACAGTTGTCCAGCTTGCGGCGCATGCCATGAGGTGGACTGTCTATCTTACAGTATTCATCATAAACAATATTCAGTTCAGATAATCCCCTTTGAATAGTGCTGATGTGTTCTTGTAGGGTGTTGCTGGGATCCTGTTTTATTACAGATTTTTTCACTACCTTAGTTAGAGCCTTCCAGTGTTCATAAATACTTTCGAAGCAAATTAGTAGCCCCTTTGTTTTTTCTTTCTGAAATTCCTTTCCCTTTTCTGTTAATGTGTGGGCTCTTTCACTTCTGCGAGGCTGTTCAGACCTGACCTGACTCATTTATCTGCTCTTCTTCTTCCTCTTGTTCTAAGACAGTCTTGTTACTTGTTTGTGATGATTGTGACATTTTTAAATTATTTGGAGATTAACTGTACATAACTTGTCTCACATTAGCAGTATAGTTGGCAACAAACATTTTGCAAAACCTTAAAATAGGCTAAACTAACTCAGGTCACTGTCTTTCAAATAAACCCTTTCAAAATAATAAATGTTAGAAAATCTTGAAATATTAAACTTAATTATGACTGACAAGGTTCTTGTAACACAACACTCAAATAAACTTGCAAAGAAAAATGTTAAACCATAATAGAAAACTTCCCTCCAAATAACAGCTTATTTAAATGTGCACAAAATACTTCCTTATTTTTTACAGTGTAAAATTAACTTTCTTCAGTTAGAATGGTTCATATAAACCAAGTACCAATAAATCAATTACATCAATGCCCCTTCATATCTTGTGAGATACTGTTATTGCTATCAGGCTTCACACAGTCCCTTAGTAGTTTTCATTCCTTGTGTCACTTTTCAAACACAAACTTGAGTGTCTGGCTTATGGACGTCTTCATTAAAACAGATGAACTTGTGCGTCCTTAACGCTAAACAGTCGCTTATCTGTAATTCCCGTCTTGATGAGCTGTCAGGCACGAGCTGATTAAGGAAAGTCCAGGCAGGTCCGAGTTCGACTATCACTCCCTCCAGGAAATAGACAACACCGTAGTTCTTCAGTTACTGATGGATTTAATCATCCGAACTCCACTTCCGTCAACATCATGGTCATCAATCCACTGTCGAACTGTTCCAATACATGACAGTTTGCAAAATAAACACATTCGAGTTGCACACAAATTGAAAACAAAATATGCGCAATAAACATAACACAGAAATAAACATACCTCGCTGGCTGCACACAACCAAAGAGGGAATGAGTCCGCTTGAACAGAATATCTCCAAAAAAAAGAGAGTGGGCGATGTAATGTTTCTTTTAAGCTTTTAGGCAGAGCTTAATGCCTTTCTTCTGCTGTACATGTTTTTTGGAGGAGAGGTGCAATAACTTAAAGTGTCCCCCGTGCAACGTGGCACTGTCCATGGTCTTATGCAGTGTAAATTACCAAACAAATCAATATTCATAAAATTAAATAATGTAAAAATATACATATAAATAAAACACATAAAATAAGGACATAAATAATATTTATGGCAGTTAAAACTTCCGAAAGGCAGAGCTGGCCCTGGTAAGACATGCTCAGGCAGAGAGCTTTCCAGGGGAGTGCGCCCTATTGAAAGCAGGAAGGCCATCCCATCCAGTAGCCAGGTACTTACCCTGGCTCCTGAGTACGACGCATGTTCCGATCTGATCAGAGTGGGAGGTAGACTCCACAGGTGTGATAGCTTAAACTCTGAAGTTCTGCATCCAATACTTCTCGCCCCTCTCACCCAGTCACAAAGCTTCTAATCCAGCACTGCAATGCTCAGCTGCATCATCCTGGAGCTGAACGTGTCTTTGCAGAGCTCCACAGGAAGTACTGGATACTGAGAGGTAGCGAAGCAGTGAGGAGACATTAACACTGCTCTCCTGAGTGTAAGAAGTGGAGAGGCCAACCTGAAGTCCCAAGAATGGCAGATTTGCCCCCTTCAAGTTTGAGGATCTTCCAGCCTGTCTTCTACTCAACTGGCATGGACTGCTTCGGCCCTATGTTTGTTAAAGTAGGGTGGCGCAATGAAAAGAGGTGGGGCATTGTTTTGAAGTGCCTCACAACTCGGGCGGTCCACCTAGACCTGATGGTGAACATGGATGCCGATTCCTTCTTGATGACGCTCCGACGGTTTATAGCTCATCAAGGGCAGCCTTTTGAGCTACTTTCAGATCAAGGGATCAACTTTAAGGGTGGAAGCAAGGAACTGCATGAAGCTTTCAAAGCCATGGAGCCAGCCCTCCGAGAACAGCTGGCAACAGAGCAGATCCAGTTCCATTTCAATCCCCCCAATGCTCCTCATTTTGGTGGCTCTTGGGAAAGGGAGGTGCGATCTGTGAAGGCAGCCCTGCGCACTACATTGGGAGCTCAAACTGTGTCAGAGGAGGTGTTAAGGACTGTATAGATTGAGGTAGAGAGTATCCTTAACTCCAGACCTTTGGGTTATGTCTCCACTGACATTGCAGATCCGGATCCTGTTACACCCAACTTCTTGTTGATGGGGCGGCCAGACTGCTCTCTGCCTCAGGTGGTCTACCCAGATTCAGAACTGCTTAGTCATAAGAGATGGAGACACGCACAGGTCCTAGCTGACCATTTCTTGAGGCACTTCATACGGCACTTCCTGCCCAGCCTACAAGCTTGGCAGAGAATGGCATGCCGAAAGGGATGACATTACAGTTGGAACTGTGGTCCTCATTGTTGATCAACAAGCTCCGAGAGCCCTCTGGCAAGTAGGAACAGTGAAAACCGTCATACCTGGGGCTGATGGTCAGGTTAGGACTGCAGTCATCCAGGTTAAGGACCGGACCTATGCTCGCCCAGTGGTACGGCTCATCAGGTTACATGCTCTACCTCAGGATGCTACCAAGATGTAGTTAAGCTTTCTAGTAGTGTCAAATTTGTACCCCAAATTTGGTGTACAAATGAACACAGCTGTGAAGTCATTGAACGTACCATACACAGACCACTCGGTGCAGATTGACGATCATCTGAATTATCTGCCGTGCGTGCGTCCATTGAACTGTGAGTGGTGATGTTTTACTTTACGTTGCACTCTGTTAGAGTTATTAAGAGTGCATTTAGGTCGTTAAAGAGTGTTTTTTTGCTGTTGTGAATGTTTAAATTGCATGAATAGCTGATAGCTAATTAAGCGGACCTAACTGCAAACTAGCATCTATCGGTGAAGTTTATGTTGCCGTATTTCTAATCAATCTGTATTGTTGTGATTGTGTTTCAGAAACCACACACTGTAAATCACTCTGCACAAGATACTGTACATCCTCAAAACTCAGATAAACAGTTGAACTTTATTATGGACTGTGCCTCTCCTTAAAGCACACCTGAACATAAACAGTGTCCTGACCCATAGGATCCTCACACACAGTCTATCATACAATTGGGGCTTAGGGAAAAATCAACATCCTGTTGAACAAGACACTTTTTAAGCCCAACACCGAGGTGCTGTGGCTTAGTTGGTCAAAGCGCCTGTCTAGTAAACAGGAGATCTTGGGTTCAAATCCCAACAGTGCCTTGCTCAAAGCTTTCTGTTGCCTTTCATCTGAAAGGGAAATCACTTCATCCTAAAACTCAGTGCTTGTTGATATATGTAACATGTTGCTTGCAGCAGTTCTTCAGTCTCTTTTCCATTTCTGCATAGCAGAAAAACAAATGTCGCTTTAAAGTCTGGTCCAGTTTTTAATGCAGGCAGCACTAGACTTGGAACCCGCAATCTCCTGTTGATACGCCAGATGCACTGAACAACGAAGCCACAGTGCCTCAACAAAAACTTAAGAAGTGTGTTTCTGTTTTGGTTTCTCAACTTTTCCCTAAATGCCAACATTCAGCTCTCCCAGCGAAACCACAGCAGGTATAACTCCCCTCCTGTGAAATCATGGACACAAGGTGTTTATTTTGGTAACAGGCATTTATTTCACACATCATGCTGTCAAACAAGCCATGAGAGCTATATAAAAAACACAAATGAAAACAGGGCCTATTAGAAAGGACCATTATCCTACAAACAAACATGTAGCTTAAATTGAGCACAATACAAAAACCACATTACATACAACATGTCATTTGTCACATTAACTCAAGAGGACAAAAAAGGAAACTTCAGTCTTCATAGGTCTACATTCAGTCCAAACAGTCAACAGATTAACAGAAATGACAGTGTGCGATCCTTCAGGTGTCAGTGCTCTGCCACATGTGGAGATCATGGTGTGCAAATGCAAACAATGACCTGAATACACCTGACATCACTATACTGATTCCACTTTGTAAAAACTGCACTGCTCTTTTATCACATATTTTATATTCTTAGATTTACATCCTTAATTATTCATTTAACAAAAATAGGTTTCAATGAATATGTATTCGAAATGGAAGTGGAATTAATGAAAAAAAACTTTCAAAGTATAACTGAATGATGGCAGTTACAGCAAGTATGGTCTGTTTGCACTGCAACAGGTAGCATATGGACAGTTTTTAGCAGGTAATGGACACATAGCGTTAAGACTCAGGATCTCGACCCAGTACTCACTGGGTTCCTGAATGATGGCCAAGCCTGTCGTTTTACCTGAGAAACAAATGAAGTGAAGGGAGGGGGGCAGGAGGTAAGTTATAAATACTAAACATGTAAATTACAATTCATCTGATGTAAATCATGCAGCAGAGGTTTATTACTGAGTGGTCGTTGGAAAACAGTTCAAACACTGAGCACCCTTTAACTCTGCAGCTTCACTTCATTTCTCTGTCCCGTGTGAAACGCGCTACCTGATGACGTCACCTTTGTGAAACCCTCAAACCCTGTATGAATGAAGAAACTGTCGCCGGGTGCGGTGGCGCGCTCCTGTAATCCAAGTTACCGGGAGGCTGAGGCTGGCGGATCGTTTGAGCTCAGGAGCTCTGAGCTGCAGTGGACTAGGCCGATCGGGTGTCCGCACTAAGTTCGGTATCGATATGGTGTTCCGGGGGGAGCTCCGGACCACCAGGTCGTCTAAGGAGGGGTGCACCGGCCCAGGTCGGAAACGGAGCAGGTCAAATCCCCCGTACCGCTCAGTAGTGGGATCGCGCCTGTGAATAGACGCTGTAGTGCAGCCTGAGTGATACAGCGGGACTCAGTCTTTTTATGATGATGTCTCTTTATAATGATCAACAGCAAACTGGGACAACGCACACGCGCACACGTCACGAATTTACATGGTACAGCAGCTCCATTGTGTTTCTTTATTCTTTTACTTCCATGAAAAAACCCTCAGAAACAACAACTGTTTCGTGGCGCTACAGCGCCCCCACCTGGAGGAGAGGATCAATGACACCAGTCAATGCATTACATCCATACAGTAAACTCATTGTTTTTTCTCAGTGTGATCAAGTGGGAAATAATCACAAAGCTTATACTACACATTTAACTGTTTAACTGCTTCGACATTCAAATAAGGTAACTTTACCCACAGTAAGTACATCAGACTCTATATTTCATATCCCCATGAAAGAGAATTATTGGGGTTTAATCTTGAATCATTAACGGTTTATTTATTTATTTATTTTCAATGCAGGAGTTTACTATATGTGTGTAATGCATTGACTGGTGAGACTGGTGTCATTGCTCCTCTCCTCCAGGTGGGGGCGCTGTAGCACCACGAAACAGTTGTTGTTTCTGAGGGTTTTTTCATGGAAGTAAAAGAATAAAGAAACACGATGGAGCTGCTGTACCATGTAAATATGTGACGTGTGCGCGTGTGCGTTGTCCCATTTTGCTGTTGATCATTATAAAGAGACATCATCATAAAAAGACTGAGTCCCGCTGTATCACTCAGGCTGCACTACAGCGTCTATTCACAGGCGCGATCCCACTACTGAGCGGTACGGGGGATTTGACCTGCTCCGTTTCCGACCTGGGCCGGTGCACCCCTCCTTAGGTCGACCTGGTGGTCCGGAGCTCCCCCCGGAACACCATATCGATACCGAACTTAGTGCGGACACCCGATCGGCCTAGTCCACTGCAGCTCAGAAGTCCTGAGCTCAAACGATCCGCCAGTCTCAGCCTCCCGGTAACTTGGATTACAGGAGCGCGCCACCGCACCCGGCGACAGTTTCTTCATTCATACAGGGTTTGAGGGTTTAACAAAGGTGACGTCATCAGGTAGCGCGTTTCACACGGGACAGAGAAATGAAGTGAAGCTGCAGAGTTAAAGGGTGCTCAGTGTTTGAACTGTTTTCCAACGACCACTCAGTGATAAACCTCTGCTGCATGATTTACATCAGATGAATTGTAATTTACATGTTTAGTATTTATAACTAACCTCCTGTCCCCCTCCCTTCACTTCATTTGTTTCTCAGGTAAAACGACAGGCTTGGCCATCATTCAGGACCCCAGTGAGTACTGGGTTGAGATCCTGAGTCTTAACGCTATGTGTCCATTACCTGCTAAAAACTGCCCATATGCTACCTGTTGCAGTGCAAACAGAACATACTTGCTGTAACTGCCATCATTCAGTTATACTCTGAAAGTTTTTTCATAAATTCTACTTCCATTTCCAATACATATTCATTGAAACCTATTTTTGTTAAATGAATAATTAAGGATGTAAATCTAAGAATATAAAATATGTGATAAAAGAGCAGTGCAGTTTTTACAAAGTGGAATCAGTATAGTGATGTCAGGTGTATTCAGGTCATTGTTTGCATTTGCACACCATGATCTCCACATGTGGCAGAGCACTGACACCTGAAGGATCGCACACTGTCATTTCTGTTAATCTGTTGACTGTTTGGACTGAATGTAGACCTATGAAGTTTGAAGTTTCCTTTTTTGTCCTCTTGAGTTAATGTGACAAATGACATGTTGTATGTAATGTGGTTTTTGTATTGTGCTCAATTTAAGCTACATGTTTGTTTGTAGGATAATGGTCCTTTCTAATAGGCCCTGTTTTCATTTGTGTTTTTTATATAGCTCTCATGGCTTGTTTGACAGCATGATGTGTGAAATAAATGCCTGTTACCAAAATAAACACCTTGTGTCCATGATTTCACAGGAGGGGAGTTATACCTGCTGTGGTTTCGCTGGGAGAGCTGAATGTTGGGATTTAGGGAAAAGTTGAGAAACCAAAACAGAAACACACTTCTTAAGTTTTTGTTGAGGCACTGTGGCTTCATTGTTCAGTGCATCTGGCGTATCAACAGGAGATTGTGGGTTCCAAGTCTAGTAATGCCTGCATTAAAAACTGGACCTGACTTTAAAGCGACATTTGTTTTTCTGCTATGCAGAAATGAAAAAGAGACTCAAGAACTGCTGCAAGCAACATGTTACATTTCACATATGTCAACAAGGACTGCGTTTTAGGATTAAGTGATTTCCCTTTCAGATGTAACATAAGAGAAAGCTATAAGCAAGGCACTGTTGGGATTTGAACCCAAGATCTCCTGTTTACTAGACAGGCGCTTTGACCAACTAAGCCACAGCACCTCTGTGGTGGAGTTAAAAAATATCTTGTTCAACAGGATGTTGATTTTTCCCTAAACCTCAATGTTCTGCTATAATGGTGAAGCCACAGCAGGTGTGGTTTGTTTGCACTGCAGCAGGTAGCATGTTGGCAGTTTTTACAAAGTAATGGACACCATAGTGGTGCGCGCCTGTAATACAAGTTACTTGGAGGCTGAGACTGGCAGATCGTTTGACACGGTGGGACACAGTCTTTTATATTCTTTATACTGATCAACAGCAAACTGGGACAACACACACACTCACACATCATGTATTTGGACGGTACAACAGCTCCATCATTGTTTCTTTAAAAACCCTCAGAAACAACAACTGTTTTGTGGTGCTACAGTGCCCGCCAGCTGGAGAGGAGCAGCAATGACACCAGTCTCAGCAGTCAATGCATTACACACATAATAAATAAATAAACTGATAATGGCTCAAGAATAGTCCACAGCCAGTTCACTGGCATAGGAAGATGAAATATAGAGTCTGATGTACTTACTCTGGGTAAAGTTACCTTATTTGAATGTCAAAACAGTTAAATGTGTAGTATATCCTTTGGGATTATTTCCCACTTGATCACACTGAGAAAAAACAATGAGTTTACTGTATGGATGTAATATATTGACTGGTGTCATTGATCCTCTCCTCCAGGTGGGGGCGCTGTAGCACCACGAAACAGTTGTTGTTTCTGAGGGTTTTTTCATGGAAGTAAAAGAATAAAGAAACACGATGGAGCTGCTGTACCATGTAAATATGTGACGTGTGCGCGTGTGCGTTGTCCCAGTTTGCTGTTGATCATTATAAAGAGACATCATCATAAAAAGACTGAGTCCCGCTGTATCACTCAGGCTGCACTACAGCGTCTATTCACAGGCGCGATCCCACTACTGAGCGGTACGGGGGCTTTGACCTGCTCCGTTTCCGACCTGGGCCGGTGCACCCCTCCTTAGGCGACCTGGTGGTCCGGAGCTCCCCCCGGAACACCATATCGATACCGAACTTAGTGCGGACACCCGATCGGCCTAGTCCACTGCAGCTCAGAGCTCCTGAGCTCAAACGATCCGCCAGCCTCAGCCTCCCGGTAACTTGGATTACAGGAGCGCGCCACCGCACCCGGCGACAGTTTCTTCATTCATACAGGGTTTGAGGGTTTAACAAAGGTGACGTCATCAGGTAGCGCGTTTCACACGGGACAGAGAAATGAAGTGAAGCTGCAGAGTTAAAGGGTGCTCAGTGTTTGAACTGTTTTCTAACGACCACTCAGTAATAAACCTCTGCTGCATGATTTACATCAGATGAATTGTAATTTACATGTTTAGTATTTATAACTAACCTACTGTCCCCCTCCCTTCACTTCATTTGTTTCTCAGGTAAAACGACAGGCTTGGCCATCATTCAGGACCCCAGTGAGTACTGGGTTGAGATCCTGAGTCTTAACGCTATGTGTCCATTACCTGCTAAAAACTGTCCATATGCTACCTGTTGCAGTGCAAACAGACCATACTTGCTGTAACTGCCATCATTCAGTTATACACTGAAAGTTTTTTTCATAAATTCTACTTCCATTTCTAATATTCACTGAAACCTATTTTTGTTAAATGAATAATTAAGGATGTAAATCTAAGAATATAAAATATGTGATAAAAGAGCAGTGCAGTTTTTACAAAGTGGAATCAGTGTAGTGATGTCAGGTGTATTCAGGTCATTGTTTGCATTTGCACACCATGATCTCCACATGTGGCAGAGCACTGACACCTGAAGGATCGCACACTGTCATTTCTGTTAATCTGTTGACTGTTTGGACTGAATGTAGACCTATGAAGATTGAAGTTTCCTTTTTTGTCCTCTTGAGTTAATGTGACCAATGACATGTTGTATGTAATGTGGTTTTTGTATTGTGCTCAATTTAGATAATAATAATAATATTAATAATAATTAATAAAGTTAATCTAATTTAAGCTACATGTTTGTTTGTAGGATAATGGTCCTTTCTAATAGGCCCTGTTTTCATTTGTGTTTTTTATATAGCTCTCACGGCTTGTTTGACAGCATGATGTGTGAAATAAATGCCTGTTACCAAAATAAACACCTTGTGTCCATGATTTCACAGGAGGGGAGTTATACCTGCTGTGGTTTCGCTGGGAGAGCTGAATGTTGGGATTTAGGGAAAAGTTGAGAAACCAAAACAGAAACACACTTCTTAAGTTTTTGTTGAGGCACTGTGGCTTCGTTGTTCAGTGCATCTGGCGTATCAACAGGAGATTGTGGGTTCCAAGTCCAGTAATGCCTGCATCATATGGCTCTGCTGTACTCTCCATTAGTGGGAACAACTAGCTTCACGTTAAGTCAAGTTATTATAATTACATGTGAACTGTTACCCACCACCTTTGAGGTATGTCTGTGACTTGCTTCTCTTAGTCTGCAAATCTGAATGGGAAATCCCTTGACCCGATTAGCTCATGAAAACCTGGAGGTTTCACCAACCACCCTGTGACACTCCTGCCAATGATTGGACAGGCGCCCATCCAGTGCTTCAATCATGTGAGGGCAATTTGGTGGGGAGAATTCAAAAGCCCGAACATCCTTATCAAGAGGACAACTGTTTTTCTATGAACTCTATTATGTAAGTTTCATATTGTGTCACTATATTGATATTGTTTGTGTTACAGTCAAGTTAACGTGTGATGCTTTACTGCAGTTGGTCACCTGGGGACTGAGCCAGGTTAGCTAACCTCATACTGATTACATTCACTTTAGGAATAAAGTTTGTATTATGTACAATGAGTTTCAGGGGTGCTGTTTACATTGTTTCTGGATTATAGATAGCAACCTTAGACATGTTTTGTTGAACATTTTGTTTCAACAAGATAGGTAGTTATTAGCTTTCATTAAAAACGCACCTGTTTTTTCCCTGTTCTCCTCCTTTTATTGCCTCTTCTTCTGTTTTACTGTTCTTTCAATGACCTTGCTTTAAAAACTTTAATTTACCAAGAAGTTGTAGTTTTGTGTTGCTTCCCTTTCCCACATCAGCCAGATCATAACACAATGAATGTCTTTTGCCTGCAGCAGTTGTTTTTGCCCATTTAGTGTTGCCCAGGAGTTGACAGCAGTGTTTGTTCACATAGTGTTTCATCCTGGCGAATATTGTGATTCTAGCAGACTCATTCAAATGAACAAAGGAAAGTAAGTATGTAAACTGCATGGCTTTGCACTGGAGGTTTATCATCAGGACTATGGCTACTTCAGTGAAGGGGACAACACTTCCAGTGTGTAAAACTGATTTCAGCCTGCCAGTCTAGGGTTGTTGTATACTACTCGTTTGCCGAGCAGGCCCGATATTTACAGGTGATCAGATACATTCAAGTATTCTGGTGTCCTGATGTCAAAGAACACAGTTGAAAATAATAATAACAAGTTTAATCTGTAATTCACTGTCATCATGTTTGGCAAAGGTAGATGAAATGTAAAGTCTGATGCACTTACTGTGGGAACAGTTACTTCATTTGAAAATGAAAACAATGAAATGTGTAGTATATGGTTTGGGTGTATGTCCCGCTTGATGAACTAGATTCAGTCGCGCTGAGAAAAAACAGTGAGTTTACTGTATGACAAGAAGTGGTGAAGATGACAGCACTGATCATGTTTTCATTTGACATAACACATCATTTCTTCTACAAGAACAAGTAGCAACATTTAAATAATAGTTGCATGGACATGCAGTAACAACATCCTGGTGAACATAATAATAATGTAATTCTGCCTGCTAAGGCATAGTGGACTTTTGATGAAAAGCGAAGGGGCACTCTTTATTCAAAGACAGGGCTGATAGAGGGATGTGTAATATGTGGTGGTGTTATTTGAGAACAGACTGTTACCACATCATGTATCAGAACTCTGATACACCTAATTTCCATCTAAAATGGCTCATAAAACAGCGCCTATAAACAATCATCTAAGTCATTTACCTAGATATCTACCAAATAACTACATCCTCATGAGCCAAAAATATTGAGTGATACAAAGCAGAGTGAGTCCAGAAAGTATTCCTGTGATTACAGTTCTTATTAACAAACAAATATAAACATTTTATTTGATTTTCATTTTAAATGAAGATTTAGATTTTTTGCTTTGCGACAGCCTGAGACTGGCATACTGAAGTTAGCTTTACACACTGGAAATCTTGCCCCCTTCAATAAGGCAGTCATATTGCTCATGATAAACCCCCCAATGCAAAGGCATGCAGTTTGCATTTGTTTACTTGAATCAGTTTGTTGAAATAACATGAGATATAAATTAATCCCTACAGTTTACACTGGCACGGTTCGTAACATTTTGGCTGTGTTGTGTTTTTGTACATGACTGTAAAAACTGGAGCTGACTTTGAAGCGATATTTGTTTTTCTGTTATTGAGAAATGTAAAACAGACTGAAGAACTGATGCAGGCAAGAAAGGAGGATATTAAATTTCACATGTCAACAAGCACTGGATTTTAGGATGAAGTGATTTACTTTTGGGATGAAACACAACAGAAAGCTATGAGCAAGGCACTGTTGGGATTTGAACCCAAAATCTCCTGTTTACTAGACAGGCGCTTTGACCAACTAAGCCACAGCACCGCTGTATTGGGCTTAAAAAGTGTCTTGTTCAACAGGATGTTGATTTTTCCCTAAACCTCAATGTTCTGCTATAATGATGAAGCCACAGTAGGTGTGGTTTGTTTGCACTGCAGCAGGTAGCATGTTGGCAGTTTTTACAAAGTAATGGACACCATAGTGGTGCGCGCCTGTAATACAAGTTACTGGGAGGCTGAGACTGGCAGATCGTTTGACACGGCGGGACTGAGTCTTTTATATTCTTTATACTGATCAACAGCAAACTGGAACAACAAACACACTCACACATCATGTATTTGGACAGTTTACTGTATGTGTTTAATGCATTGACTGGTGTCATTGCTCCTCTCCTCCAGGTGGGGGCGCCACGAAACAGTTGTTGTTTCTGAGGGTTTTTTCATGGAAGTAAAAGAATAAAGAAACACGATGGAGCTGCTGTACCATGTAAATTCGTGACGTGTGCGCGTGTGCGTTGTCCCAGTTTGCTGTTGATCATTATAAAGAGACATCATCATAAAAAGACTGAGTCCCGCTGTATCACTCAGGCTGCACTACAGCGTCTATTCACAGGCGCGATCCCACTACTGAGCGGTACGGGGGATTTGACCTGCTCCGTTTCCGACCTGGGCCGGTGCACCCCTCCTTAGGCGACCTGGTGGTCCGGAGCTCCCCCCGGAACACCATATCGATACCGAACTTAGTGCGGACACCCGATCGGCCTAGTCCACTGCAGCTCAGAGCTCCTGAGCTCAAACGATCCGCCAGTCTCAGCCTCCCGGTAACTTGGATTACAGGAGCGCGCCACCGCACCCGGCGACAGTTTCTTCATTCATACAGGGTTTGAGGGTTTTACAAAGGTGACGTTACAGGTAGCTCGACCTACAATGGAGCTGCAGAGTTAAAGGCTGTTAAGTCTTTGAACAGTTTTCCAAAGACCACTCAGTGATAAAACCACAGGCTGCATGTTTTTAATCAGTAATAGGTGATGTGTAATTTACACGTTTAGCACTTATAACTCACTTTCCGTCGCCCTCCCTTCTCTCAAAGTTTTTCTCAGGTAAAATGACAGGCTTGGCCTTTATCCAGGACACAAGTGACTACAGGATTGAGATCCTGAGTCCTAACACTATGGTGACCTTTACTGAGTAAAAACTTCCAACATTCAACCTGCTGCAGTGCAAAGTGACCGTACCTTCTGTGGCTTCATTGGGAGAACAGAATATTGGGGTTTATGGAAAAAAAACATGCACAGTGTGGCTTAGATGATCAAAGTGTCTCTCTTGTAAACAGAAGATTCTTCTCAAATCCCCGTATGCACTATTTTAAATGTTTTTGTTGTGTTTTTCAACAATAGAAGCAAAAAAGAAACTTCAAAGTAAGATACAGTTGTCGTAGTCATGTTTGAAAAGAATAGTTCTTTTTCCTACAGCGGGCCTTCTCGTTTATTTTTTGTTTCCCTCTTTTTCTTACTTGCACATCAGGACACCAGAACACTTGAAAATATATGATCACTTGAACATATCAGGACTGCTTTGAAACTGGCACTTTCCTTTTTTTTTTTACTATTATGATAATGATATTTGCACGGTAGAATATTGACTCTATCTGGACCATATTAATCTTCAGTCTAATCTTCAAATCATCAGATTGTGCCTTTTTCTGTACTTTATTTATAATTGGAAAATCTTGTCATTTTACTCTCTGCAAGAAAGTGCCTGCTCCAGCAATCTGACTACATCTGGCTTCCCAGCTGTTGCAGGTAGCATCTCTGCTTCTTGCATTGGATTACATAATTCAAGATAAAACATTTTGTGAAGTGTTAAAACAATGTTACTGTAGCTAAAGTTATTGTTGACTAAGTGACTATTAATAGTGACACGTGGCAATGGCAATGGCAATCTGTCACTCAGTCCACTGCTTTGATCCAGACTGAAATATTTTAACAAGTATTGGATGGTTTGCTGTTTAGTGCTGGATAGACATTCATGATCCATGGAGGATAAATCCTGAAAACTTTGTTGATCTCCTGACTTTCTATCTGTTGTCACTGGATCAAAATGTTCACTTATCTCGTGAAATATTTCACCATCTAATTAATGAATTGGAATCAAACTCTCTAGACATTTATGGTTGCCAGACCATTTAGCCTAATGGTTTAGATGATTCCATGATTTGTTCATGACTGGTGTGTGATGGCCCAGGTTGGGCGTGGCTTTCCGGTTTGCCTCGCTCTCTTCTCCCTTGCCCCCAGGCGGTGAGAGGAGGCATGGCACACCTGGAGCTCATCATCAGGCAATCAACACACCACCATAAAAGCCCTGCTTCCCCGACACTCAGTGCTAGATGATTGTTCGCAGCATCCTGCATTCCTTGTTTTTCCTTGACCACGTCTACGTCCTCGACCCCGATCACGACCAGGGGCTCGACCTCGTCCATGTCCCTGAAGAGTCGGCGCCAGCACGCCACGCCACAGAGTAGCCCATCAATGCCACATGGGCTACTCTTCGGGATTTCCCTTGTGCTGATTTCCTCATTCGAAATCAATAAACTTGTACCTTGTGCCTCTGGTCTCCTGCACTTCTTTGTCCACAACCACCCCTGTGTCATGGTGAACACGAATGTTGTAACTGTCCAAAAATATTTCAAAAGTTCTATAAATAAAGTCTACATATTCCACCACTTTTTTTGCAACCTGCTCAAATAACATTGATTACAATATAAAAATATGCCAACTGACGAGAGTAACACATTGCTTTGCTGTGACGTTGGTGACTAGAACGCTAAGGTTCATAGAAAGGAGAAAACCCCTAGTAGCCCACTTCTTTTGTGATGGGATTGTTCTTATGATTTCAGACAGGTGAAACTTGAAATCAGGTATGACTCATAGAAGCACGTAGCCAATCTTGCTTCCAAGCTCAAAAAAGGCGTATTTCAGATCAGATTTAACTGACATCACAGTATTAGTGCTTTTTCCACTGACAATCCAAAAACACCCACGTCATTATTATTTCAGTCTAACGTTCCCTCTCATCTGTCTGATACTTTAAACCTGATATTCTAAAAATCCACAAAATTCCTCTGTCATGCCAGCGCCAACTTGAACTTACTGTGTGCTGGATGACCCAGTGATGAAGCGGACCAGTGCTCCAACCCATAGTGATTCATATCCAGCTCATCTTTTTGTTTTCTGTCTGGGTGAACCTGAGATGACTCGGCCTGTCTGACTTATTCCTCCATATTCCCAGAGAGAGAGACAACCGCAGCAGACAAGCTTTGGCACTCTGAAGAAAGTGGCACAGGGCTAAAAATATTTCATGTGGGTTTTCTAAACCCACATGATTTCCTCTACTGTTCCACCTCCTGCAGGGCCACACGGAAATGGTTTAGGTAGAGGGTTAATTTGTTTATTCATATACTAAAATACAGTCATGCTTGATTTTATGATAATAATGTGTGTTATCTCTATTGAACTGTTGCTTATTTGTATCCATATGTTCAAGTAATTTAAGTAAATATCATTTGTTGCTTCCATATCGTAGTTTTTGATCATCCTTTAGAAAAAAGCTCTGTCAGCTCATCTCTCTTCTTACTCTATGGCAGTTTTAGATTTGGCCCGTTGAATTGTAAATTTTCCAGCTAATGAAAACTCAATCTGTAATGCTGTCACAAAAGGTCAGTCTATTAAGTCTGGTTCCAGACCTGTGAGTGACCACCCATATCTTCAAATAGAGGTGAAAATGAGATGCCAGTTCATTTTGATTGTACCTATCGCCTTATTACGGAATCTCATTTCCTTTTCATCTTTTCATTTCAAAAACATTCTGGCTGCCTTGTTAAGTGCAAGCTGCAGTCTGCATCCATTGGACCAAACTTCACAACAGTAGAGCAACTCATCTGTTTATAACTGAAATTGTGGCCATTGATTTGTATATATTTTGAAGCATGACATGTGTATGACAGCACAGTTGGTTCAGCCTTCCTTGATGCTCTCATGATATGCGTGGATTTTGTATAATATTTAGTATTTTAACTCTTCTTTTCCCCTCTCTTCTATTAGAGCAGCAAGAAGTGTTGTAATCTGTGATTTGAGTGTCATCTACCAACAATCCATTTCACCCAGTTAGTAATAGAAGGAATTAGCACCCTGTAGGGGATACTGAAGTGTTTTTCTGGGTGTCAGCTCTCGATCTATCTAGATTTAAAAAAAAAAAAAACTAGCATGGTCAGACTGTCAGCAGCATAGAATTATGGTTAAAGAAATCAGATTTCTGTTATATTTTAAAACATAACTTGCTATACTTGTCCTGTTGTCCTTAAAAGTTAGACTGAGTGCCTTAATAGATGGATGCTACCATTTTATGTAAAGGTCAAAACATAATGCCTTTGAACACAGTGATTACCACTTTAAAGCTGATTAAAATTCAGAGAGCCAATACATTTTGTCTCTGATTGGCCTCGAGTGGAATCTGGTCTTACATATTTACATGTCTTTTGTCTGCTGGCTTTGAAGTATTTTCACAATATGATAATGATGTCTTGATTGTGAATAAAATGTGCTGGTATTGAATAGTAATAGATTTTTCTAATTGTAGTCTTCTCAGATGTGGCATTGATGTGCAGTCTCAGTCTGTGTAGATGAATGTCAACTTGACTATGTGGAGTCTGCCTCGATCACAGGCTTCGTGCTCAATTTGACTGATAACCCCCACCTCAAAATGAGCACTTACACTCCTTGTATCTGCTGTCATCTCCAGTGGAAAGCACCACGATGGAAAATATTCCATATGCCTGAGGATTTTTTTTTCTGTAATCTCTCTGCACAGATGAGCCCGTTGACTCTGACTCATCTTGAAAAGTGTATTCAATTATCTTTCTGCTAATGTACTTTTGAAGGGTAATTGGAACAAGAGTAAAGTGCTTTCTTCTTTGCTTAGAGATAATAATATGTGTGAGGTATAGAAGCAGGCTAGTTCAGGTTGGACCATACTACAAACCATCAAGTGGTTAGTGAACCTCACTGTCATTACAAGGTTGCACATATGATGCCCATAACAGTCAGTATATATTTTTGATTATGTTAAATGCATTTTGCTTTGTAACTGAAATAAGTAAAATTGCACAACAGACAACATAGAAAATACTGTAATCAGTTTGGCACATGTTGAACTGGAACAGAAAATTAATATGCCAGAAGAGGACACAGCTCACACTGTGAGAAAATTTGTTTTTTTTAATCTAATATATTTTTATTTCATATTCTCTTCACATAATCAGCAAACCTGACCAAATGCTTCTAATTGGATAGAATATGATGCTGGATACTAGAGCAGAAACAAAACACAGGACTCAGGTATTTATATTTTCTCCCTCCCCATGTCGTGGTTTAAAACCGTAAAAGATGTCAACACATTCAAAACCACTAGCATGATTCTTTAAAGTCCTTTTTTCAATTATCGTCATTTTGTCTACCTTCCACATATCCAGCAGATGCAAATATGCACAGCAGCTCACCATACATATCACTACAAACAGTTGGCACACAGATGTTTTTCTATTCTTTCGTTACCAATAATTGTATACATAAGACATGGCAGTACTTTGATTCAAATGCTAACATGTATACACTCATAGTAACAGTTTTATCATACTGATCTGTAGTCATTTATACCATGGGTTTAAAATTTACCACGGTCATCATCTTACTTTAGCATGTTTGTATACTGACATTTGCTAATCAGCGCTTAGAGCAAAATACAGCTGAGGCTGATCAGAACATCATTAGCAACCTGAGGGACAATGAATGACTGAGATCAAATTATCCAGTGTTTATCCAGTAGTTGTTGAGATATTTGTTTGGACCAAAGTGGTGGAAAGAACTACATACTGAGAGACTGACATTATCTCAAAAGCATTGTCTTCACATAGTACTGAACTATGTGAAGACAACTGGGCATTAATGAACACCAATTTGAAAACTAACAAAAAGTGAAAAATTCCTCCAAACCACTGGTGAAGTAGGAACTGGACTTATCTATTATTAAGTGACTTGTGCATTGCCAGAGGTACTTGGTGTTTAATTTATCTGTTCTGCTTCTTCCAGGGGGCTTCACATTACATGAGTCAGTCTGGCTGGCACACGGTCAAGCGCAACCTTTTTGCTCTGTATTAAGTAAAGAAAAATCATTGGTGACCCATTCTAAATGAGTGCCACTCTGAATATTTTTAGCATGTACTCCATCAGAAAGAAACCATATTTCTCTGACATCCTTACCCATCACTGCCTGTCAGAGCGTGACAGCTCAGACTGCCTGCAGGAAATTTACCTCTCCAGTCTGTTGTCCTTTTTAAAGCACAATGCTGCAGAATAAACGATAATGCACTATTCTGCAAATAACATTTTTTGAAAGGAAAAATATACTGTTCAATCAGTCCCAGACTTAGTACAGGTGCTGGAGCTCTGGAGCAAAATAAATGAGGAGCACATCCACTCACTCAAATCTGTAGACTTTTAAAGGACGTTATCAATGTTGACACCCACTTTATGTTTTTTTCTGTATAGACTTGCCTGAATATGTAGTGCTACAAAGGATATTCTAAAAAAATAAATGAGCGTTGTCAGGACCCATAGCTGTAAAGCATTACATTCACTTTTGTCTAATCTTACAGCATAATGTGTCTTATTTTCTGTTTTACTTTTCAATTGTGTCACAAAATTTTCAGATGCCATCATACTATGCATACAATGAACTGTGTTTATTAGGTACATTCAGCTATGATCAAATTTATGTCAAAATATTACATACACCATTTAGTATGAAGCTAACAATTTAACAGTGGCACTATCTATTGCTTTCAAATGAATGCAGAGTTCAATGAATATGAGTCTGATAAGCCTCTTACAGCATAGGCAGGATTTATGACAGGGCTGTTATACTTGATTGCATTAG
The DNA here is from genome assembly GCA_016785225.1 of Psettodes erumei. NCBI lineage: Eukaryota > Metazoa > Chordata > Actinopteri > Pleuronectiformes > Psettodidae > Psettodes > Psettodes erumei. The sequence continues at coordinate 13,832 of JAFBJZ010000601.1, read as the reverse complement.
ATGTATTTGGGTTAACTTGAAAAAGTAAGTAGTAAGTGAAACTACTGCCCATCCATCAAACTGCCCTATGTGCACAGACCAAAGCGAAAACAGTTTAAAGTCCAAACAAATTACTGGACTTCAAATTACACACAGTGTTGAGACTTACTACAGCCTCAATGAAATGCTAGTTGTATAGGGCTATGAAATGAAGTGTGTATAGAGAGGTAGATACTATGTTAAATTGCTAAATAAACTACAAAAATAGACATGATAGGATATATTGATTCTGGGACATCAGAAGGGCTTGTGGACCTGCAGTCCTCTTCACTGATTACACTGCAGCCTAAAGCAAATCCTTTAAAAGGCTGAGTATGCTCTCAACATTTTAATATGTTTCAGCTCAGTTTCTAGTAAAGGTTGACCTTGCTCCAGCACAGGTGAATGTACTTTCCAATGCTCAGTCACTCACATGTTTATTTATTGAATCAGACCACGTTTTAGCATTCATGGAGGTGAATGGTCTCCTCCTTGCTCTCAGGCAAAAAGCATGTTAATGCGATCACGGGACCACCACATAGACATGGATCACTTCAGTGTAGTCAGACTTTATAAAACCACCAGCTAACATCCATTAAAGGAACCGTGTCTTAAGGCACTCTCATGCTGATTGTAGTAACACTTTGGTCAGCGTATCAAATTTTCCTTTTTGTCCCACTAATTTGATTGGTCATGGCTCCTCAACATGCAACGGTTTCATTAGATCGAATTCTGATGATATGACAGTTCCCCTGTGAAAATGACATACTACATACTAGAGCCTTGTATCTTCAAACCAGATATGGAAACCTTTTTGGTTATCTGTGATAATCTCACATACTGGTCATGTAAGTCCTGAACTAGTTTTACTGTTAGGACACATATTGTGTGTACACATCTGATTGGAAACATCTTTTGTAAGGGTGAGCTGGCAATATAAAAAGTTGTAGACAATGCAATAAAAACAGGCAACACAATAACAAGAACAGACAGCAATGCCCACGAGGCAAAAATAACCTTAGAAGAGCAACGATTAAGGCCAGGATTCAAGGGTATTTTTGATCACACATCAAATATACAGTATAGTATGGACCAATGTGCTGATATGTCATGTATAACAAATCACCATAATGTAAAGAGTGGTAAAAAGGTAGCACTGATCAACTTCTCCTCCTTGAAGAGAAAATCAGGAAACAGTTTGTTGCTGACATCTTTTACTGATCTGAGCACTTCAGGAGGTGCTTGGAGTGATATTTGTTGGTTGTGGAAGGGGAGGGATTCAGCCTGGATCACAGCGAAGCAATAACCCTAACCTTAATACAAGCAGAACAATTGCTGTGGATCAACGTGAAAATGAGTCTGATGTCTTTGGAGCTGGGGGAGGTCATAGCCTGTTTGGACGGGAGCCCAGAGTCTGACATCTGCAGAAACCAACTGCCAGCACCAATCAGCTGCTCCATCACTTTGCACATCTGATAATCCACCACCGCAGACTGAGGAGGAAAGGCTGAGAGGTAAAGCAATGACAGTGTATGTCCAACATAGCAGCAATATTGCAGCAATTATGTTTTGTTTTATCAATTTATTATGAACCCTTTCCACCTAGATTACATTAATAATATCAAGTGTTTCCACTGACATGAAAGACAGCACATTTTAATCAAATATCTCATTTGAATTTCCAGAGTTTGGACTAAACACAGAGCATTGACCAGTACTGTTTAGCAACCCATTTCTTTTTAATATTTGAAATGAAACACATGACGTGACTAAATCAGCTGAACCACATAGCACGGTTTAATGAAAGTTTTAAATTTAAAATTTCCTCTTGTTTATGTGAATTCCTCTAATGGATAATGAGAATCCTCTTAACAAACACGTCAGTACATTTTTATGTTATGAGGTACAGTAAAGGCTGAATGACAGCTGGTACAGGTCCGTATAGATTCAAACCAAGGTGGGTCTTACATGCATCACCACTACTTGAGTGCATGTTTTGCTACTTTCTGTGGTCAGAGGGGAATGAACAGATGCTTTTCTCTCTTCTGTTAACATGGGAGGCCTTATCATGCTGTAATCAGCCTGTAACAGAAGGGCAGCAAGGTGACAGCTCAGCAGCCTGCGTCATGGTCTGTTGGTTTGAATCCAGGTCACGATCTATCCCAAAATGTCATTCTGTTTCATCATTTCTATCATTCTTCCTGTTCTGTTGTGTAGTAAAATAAGATAAGATAAGATAAGATAATCCTTTATTGGTCCCTTAAGTAGAAAGTTGCACCATTACAGCAGCAGTGAAAATGGACAACATGAAAGAAAAATGTAGAACAATGTCAACCCCAAAATAGCAATGGCAAAAGATGGCTATAACAGCAAAATGTAAACAGTACACAGAAATATACAGGATAATATGTACAATACAATGTGTCAGTTTGTGGGGGGGGGGGTGGGTCTGAAATGTGCAATACAAAGTGGAAAGGAAAAATTAAACATTAAATATTCTTTCATTCAGTGGATTCTCGTCAAACTCTCAGCAAATCAGTGTATTTCTAACTATTCAATCAAATTGATATAACAAACTTGTCAGCTACAAGTCTCCTATTTACACATCCAGCAGACAGACAGGAAAGAATATTAGCATTCAATTGGTGTAGTCCAAACTAGTAACGTGCAGCAATATAATGTGCTCATCCTCCTGCAATCGCGCCATCAAGTATGCACTTACAAAGTCAATGCAAAGCTCTGTGTTACAGTGTTAAGAAAAAGGAAACTTTGCGCTTGGGAAGCATTTATTTACTCTACTTTTTGTGCGTTCATATTTAGTGCAGTTAATAAGAGCAGGTTTCATTGGTTTCGTTTTGATGAAACTGATGCTGATAAGGACATCGATGTCTCTTATTTTGGTTAAAATTAGTTAAAATTAGACAAAATGAAATGTCTTCTGAGATGCGCGTGGCCGCGCCCACTGAGCGACTGACGCGCACAGCGGAAGGAGTATACAAAAACACATCTGAAAAAGTCCCGAGGGAGAACCTGAAATAAAACTGAGAAGGGAGAGTGGAGACTCTACAGACTGACAACAGACTGTTGAGAAAATCAGTGTCGTTCTCATCATAAGGAGTCTGGTAGGGATATGGAGCCGCAGCGGGGTCTGGGAGTCTGGCTATGGAGATCACTGTCTGATCTGGGAAATACGTCGCTCCACGACATAAACGTAAGACTTCTGTTAGCAATATCTTGTATTTATATATTAATACACGTATTATTGCTTTATTGACTATTCAGGATTTTTTTGTGCAATTACGCAGATAGTCATGCGTATAGTAACATGTGTTGATGGTGCCGTTATTTTTAAAACAAAAAAAATGTTGATCCCGGAAACCAAATATAATTCAGATCCAGGTTCAGATTCAGATCTGAATACTCGAACATACTTATTTCAGTTTGCCACTAACTGCAAGTCTATTTATATCTACAAAATTGGAAAACCACATTATGCATCATACCAATTTTCCCTAGTCAGAGACTTGTATAGCCTGTTTAGAATGTTTATATTCCAAATGCCAGGCAAAGGCTTCCCCCAAAAAAGACGGGTGAGTGGAATATGTTTAAACCATTTACATTTTTTAATTCTGTCATTGAGTGGTGTAAATAAGTTGACTGGTTTTCAGATTGTCAGGTGTTGCTGTAAATTTAGCAGCCCATATTAACATGACCTGGTTTGTCTCACTGTATTACTCACTGAACTATTATTTCTAGTATTTTTTATGCAAAACCATGCAAATTCATTTTTCCAACAACTTAATGCATAAGACTGATGTATTTATTTTTGCCTTATCTCCCTTTGGCACCACCAGTTGTACAAAATGCTGACTCCTTGATGAGGGTCAGAAAATGAATGCCTCCTCCTGCTGTGATCTGCCAGGTATTGTGTATCAGCAGAGCGCCACAGTTGACCTCAATGCCAGCTGTGACTGGCTGGCTCCACACTGTAACTGGACATCGGTGGACTCAGTGCTGCAGCTGCCTACCTTTTCTACAGCAGCCAAAGTCAGAGTGATCGTTACCTTTATCCTGTGTGGCATTTCCACTTTCTGCAATTTGGCTGTACTGTGGGCAGCCAATGGCCACAAACGCAAATCCCATGTCAGAGTGCTGATAATAAACTTGACTGCAGCTGACCTCTTGGTTACCTTCATTGTGATGCCTGTGGATGCTGTGTGGAACATCACAGTTCAGTGGCTGGCTGGCGACCTGGCCTGCAGATTCCTCATGTTCCTCAAACTGCAGGCCATGTACTCCTGCGCATTTGTGACAGTGGTGATTAGTCTGGATAGACAGTCGGCTATCCTCAACCCTCTGGCCATTAGCATGGCCCGGAAAAGGAACAGGGTCATGCTGATGGTGGCATGGACGATGAGCACCTTGTTCTCAATACCTCAGGTAAGGTAACGTGGTTGATTGCAGATTGTTTGGTACAGTTAAACAGAGACTGACCACTTTGAAGAAAGTTATTGAGAGAAGTGGTAGGTGATAGGATGCAAAGAACATATCTCTCTCTTGTGTCAGGCTCTGGGTGGTGCGATATGTCCAGAATCTAAAACTCTGATATAGTCATTTTATATCTAGATAATGAGACATATCACAATATAGAATATTGTAAGTAAAATTTTGTGTGAATTTCACAGTTTTAACTCTGGCTATCTCTTTGTAGAAGTAAGTTGTATCTCCTTTCGCCTTTTGGATTCTTTGCATATGGTCTGCTGCGGGCAAACATCTTTTGCAACATTGGTTTGAGCACTCAACTTGTATCACACCACCCTAGTTAGTCTTTTCCCTGTACAACTGAAACCTCTTCATCGTCCATCTGGTGCGATAGCAAGCTATAGGTCTTTATACCCAGCAATAGATGTCTGGATCTATTGTATATTATCTCAGTCTCATAGAGGTATTTAACTGTGGGCAAACTGCATATTTGTCTGTCTTTATATTTACTTGAAAGTATTTTTATGTTTATACATTCTCTCTGTTATCGTCTTTGAGCATTTGCATAAAATGTGGAAAATTCTTGAGGCTTTGAAGTAAGAAAACCTGCAGCATGATTTAGATGGGCCTCAAGGTCCCTGTGTTAGGGATTAGTGGCTCTATAACTGCATAACACAAGGATGGAAATCCATAATCCTGGCAGTATTCATACTTAACTGTAACAATTAAAACATCTTGGAGCATAGCATGTAACAGTGTTGATCATGTTGTGAGAAACATGAAGAAAAAAAAGTGTGGTGATAAGGTTCATCCCACACACCAAACAGAACTGTGATATGGATGAAATACTTCTTGGTCAACCACAGGGTTTAACAACTTTATCTATTTTTTTTTAAGATTCAAAATACCTATCAGCAATGTCCACTCCTTTAGTTTTTTTGTGTTGAATAAGGGACACATTACTAATTGGCACTTAAAACTGACATTTGTAAGTAAATTATTCAACCTATGTGAATGTATTCCCAGGGATAATGGTCAAACCACTGGGTTATCAGTATGACATAATGCTTCAATCTCAAACAGTCTGGTTAAAGAAAATACCGGATGACAACACCTGTGAAAATCTATCTCTAAAAGCTAAAATTCTTTAACTTCTAAATCCACAGATGTTCATTTTTCATAATGTGACCATCACGTATCCAGCCAAGTTTACTCAGTGCACCACGAGGGGGAGCTTTGTCAGTCACTGGCAGGAAACTGCTTACAACATGTTTACCTTCTCCTGCCTCTTCCTGCTGCCACTGGTCATAATGATTGTTTGCTACACCAGGATCTTCATCCAGATCTCCAAGCGCATGACAAAAAAGAGCTGTAAGTTCTCTGCTGAGGCTGCTGTTTGGTGCAGAATGTAAACAAGTGGATCAGAAAAAAATGAAATTTGATGCAATCATTTAAAACAAAAGGCAGAATACCTATTAAGTAATTACTTTGCATGCTTACTTCCATTAAAACTTAACTGTTTTTCTCTACTCTAGTGTCTTCCAATGAGCCACATCTACGTTGTTCAAAGAACAATATCCCAAAGGCGCGAATGAGAACTCTGAAAATGAGCATCGTCATAGTGATCTGCTTCATAATTTGCTGGACTCCGTACTACCTGTTGGGTTTGTGGTACTGGTTCTTCCCAGATGACTTGGAGGGGAAAGTCTCTCACTCCCTCACCCACATCCTATTCATCTTTGGTCTTTTCAATGCCTGTCTGGACCCCATCATCTATGGTCTGTTCACCATACGCTTCCGCAAGGGATTGAGAGGCTGCCACCGCAAAGCCACAGTGATGTTAGACCAGGAAACTAACAGAGTGAATACAGAGTCTCTGAAATGTACTGCCTCTGCTTTGCCCTGTGGACAGACTGAGCCTAAATCCACAAGTGACAGGTGTCTGAGTGTGTTCAGTCAAGGAGAAGGACGACAATGTTGCTACTTCAGTGCTGAGAGCACAATATGATGATGAAAAAAATAAATTGCAGTAAATCCTTGAACTCTATATTGTTTAATGAACTGGTTCAAATATCCATCCCTTTGTAGACTATTGTGTTGAGACCAATGTCTCCAAATGTGTCTTTGTGAGATGTTTATATAATATATATCTGACTTTTTTATAATGTGTGTATGGTGCAGTCTAACAGACTTTTTCACTGCAGATATTTTTACCTGTCATAGTTGGAAAAGCAAAGGGGTTCCTCTACTTAATTTTGTTTCTATAATTTCTGTTTAATTTTCTTTTACTTGCAGCTATAGAAAAAATGATGAGATATTTTTCATTTATAATGGTTCCATGCAACAACAGGTAACCATAACATCCTTTTTCAGAAAGACTTTGAATCTCAGACCTGCTCTTCTGGGAGTTTTCCATTGTTTCCACCAGGTGTCACTCAGGTTGGAAACCAATCAGTTGTCTAATAGAGGGGTGGGACTACACAGGGTACAAAGACAGACAGGGTGGAGATATTGAACATTAAACACTACTTTAAGCTGGGTAAATTTCATTTTAGTCAGGCCAGCGTTGTTTTGGTCAGAATGCATTGCTGCATTCTAACACTGTTAAAGACGTGAATGGTTGTTTGACCGGTTCCATTTTGGCCTGTTTTAATGTCAGTTATGCATTTTGTTGCTACTAATAAGGAGGTCATGTTTTGAGCTAATGCTCATTTTTAAGGGCTGTTACAGGTAAGGACGCTTTTGTGTTTGAGTTGGAACACGAAATGCAGCCGAGTTTCGGAGTGAATATGGATACTTTATGAATGTGAGACGAAAAGATTATTGAGTGCTGGTTCTCGACGCTGCTCGCCTACGCAGATGGACGTGTCTCTGGACATGTCCTTTCACCCTACACAGAGCGGGAAGTCACTTGATGCAAAGGGTTGGACTACTCACACCTTTAAGTGTCCAAGATCAGTGAGTAGTGACAAAACACTGGAGAAAAAAGACAAAGCAAATGAGCTCAAACACGTGAATGGAGTGTTAGGAACAGTGTTAGGAATCACAAATTCAAAATTCAGAAACTGACTGTACACACATCTGTATTGTTACAGCAAAATAATGTCAGTGCTAATTACTAAGCATGAACATTCTGTTTAAGTAAATGTAAAAAGTTTTTACAGTTTCTATTACACCAGTGTTAGTTGCATCAACTGAGGTGCCTCAGAAAAGAACAAGCCTCAAGGGGATGGAGCAAAAAAATGACTGGTAACACAGTTAACTTATCTGTAATGGATTACAGCTTGTTGGCTAATGATTTTGAGTTGGGGAATTATAAATTCTGAAAAACTGTGTTATGAATTGTTATATTCACTTGTCTCCAGTTGATGTCTGGAGCCAGCATTAGGTGGCTCCAACAGCTCCAACTCTGTCTCCCTCTGTTAAATGAGCCCAGAATCCCAGACACAGAGACAGGACCACAAATCAATCCCCCTGCACCACAAAATGGATGTGTCAAATATTTGAATGGGACACAATAATGATACTAAGAGTCTGGCTGACAGTTATGTTTTGACAAGAAAAGAGAATTGAGATATATGATTACCCAAATTCAATTAAGATTTAGGTTGGACAACATAGCTTTTTGTTTTGATATTTTGTTTGTTCATTATGATGAATCAACAAATTTATGTCATAATTGTGGGTACTTCCTTCTACTCTACATCAATAGAAAATCACTTCCTGTTTCCTGGAGGGGTAAGCAGATTGTCCCTTTTTTATGGCAGACACCTTTGCTCAGTTCTTGGAAGAGCTCAGAACCTGCTTACCAGCCAGGGGTTTAGACAGTCTGAATGTCACCTCTCTGGCTTTGGCTCCTGGCTTTGGCTCCTGGCATGACCTGACCAGAAATCTGTGATTACTGAAGAAAGGGCAGTGTTCACTGCTTTGTTGGGGAAGACATCAGTGACCAGGATGCTTGGTTGTGTCGCCTCACCTCTGGGACTCACTGGCTTGACTCTGATCTATGTGAATATCTGTACAGAAATTGGTAAAATCAATCTAGTCAGGCCTTGACTAACTTAATGGATAGAGCTTATAGAGTCAGGGATAAAGGTTTGCATCCATCAAGTTGATGATTTCACAACAGAAGATTACAGGTTAGCCTAGCCCTTCTCTTTATCTTTCTATTGTAATGCGTTGCATTGTGTCAGGGAGGGAAGACGAGTGGCAGTCATATCCTCATTGTATGGAACCATATGGTTGGACGGGCAGTGGAGCCACAACTCAAATCTCTCATTTAATTGGACAGTCTTATTCCAACAATGGACTACTACAGTGTGAAACAATGAAGACTTTTAATACTTATGTAACCTCTGTATCAGCTCTAATTAAATGTGATACTGAGGGATTTTTTTTGCATTATCACAAGAAAACATATCTAATACTCATGTTTGTCTTTAATATTGAGCCAGAGCTGAGAAGCAGTTAGCTTAGGGTTGGAAAAAAGGTGACAAACAGCCCGTGAAAAGTTTATTTCGAACATGTGAGGGTCATACTAAAAGTGCAAAACAAAACGTCGCTCAACTAGTCTGAAAAAAGGAGCAGGAGGAAGCATAAGTTTATTCGATCCTGCCCCTTCTCCTGAGTCTGACATTATCAATTAGTCGTCAGTTGACTTCTTGCATCATATTTACACTTACACAACAACAATAAAAATAAACTTACATATTTAAATATATACATAATCACCAAAATGAAAAATTTATCAAGTAAATAATATGTGACCAAACCTGGTGATAGTCAACCCCCATTCTCCTCCCTATACCATGTGAAAACCACCGTCTTGTACTGCTCTTTGAAGTGGGTTATGGTTGGACATTGCTTGGATCTGTTCTCAGTTTATTCCACAATTTAACTGCACATATAGAAGTACGAAATGTTTTCAATGTTGCATGGACCCAAGGTGTTTTAAAATGAACTCTCCCCTTAAATTTGAATCCCCATCTCTTTAAAAGAATCATTTTTGAATATTTCATGTGAGTAAATTGTTTATTGTCTTGTACATTAGTGGAAGTGGTGTACTGTATTTCTCTAAGTATACAGAAGTCAGTGTAAACAATGCAACATGTTGGCCTACTCACTGAGTTTTGGAGATGTATATTTTTTTCTTTGGAAAGAAGCTTGCAGGCTTTTTTCAGCCATAATTCTGAGCTAACAGTCACCTGGCTTTGGACAAATACATAATGTACAGACATGAGTGGTATTAATTGTCTCATGTAACTGTGAGTGTATTTCCAGTCTAATCCACACACTATGCACTAAATTATATGATATACTGTAAACTCCTTGTGGTTTGAATTTTCTTCTTGTTAGTGGCTTTACTGGGCACAGTCTTCTGTTCTTTAATGGGGCTTGTAGCTCAGAGCTCAGAACATTTTGTCACTGATGATGCCATCTCAAAACCAGCCACACTGAATCCTCTGGAGACCCTGAAGCTAGGTCTCTATTACTCAAGCAGTCAAGCACGTGTGGTCAAGGGTGATGATGTTGCTCTCTTCTGACGTGTGAAATGACTGAAATTGCCTTTGGCTCGCTGACAGAGAAACAATTGCACAGAGCCATTGTCACCTATAACATACAGTATGATGTTTTAACCTGGTTCGTCACCAACCAGAATCTGTATCAGTGATACCAGAGCTGTTCTTGGTCTAATCCTACTTTTAGCCAAGACTGAAAGCTACTGTGTGCTGGCTGTTTACTGTTGCAGCAGAAGAAGTTATTGCTTGCATAGTCTCGGACTTGGCCCACATTACTGTATCATCACTTCTCAGCTGGAGAATGCCAACTCATTCACTGCTCGCTGATCCTTACCAGACCTGTCCACTCCTATTACATCTCCTCTAGCGAGATGGGAGCACACTGTCTGATGAGCGCCTCATCACACAGGCCTCCCTTCAACACTTCTCAGTCGTCCTGCTCACCAAACAGATGCGCATACCTGTGGCTTGCTAGACGACAGCCGCCCAAGCCAAGAAACTTGCATGTTTGCACGATGTTTGCCTCATTGCAGCTGAACATTTTGTTCCATCAGCTGTGTATGGATGCTGCTCTTCGTCCAGAGTTAATTTAAAAATGGTGTTTCATAGTTCTGAATCAGTCAGCTGCTCTGCCCGGATCTTTTTGCAGATCACTGCTTCTTGCTGCACTTTTCTTACATTATGTGAATATGCAAGCTATTAGTCTAAATACATTCATTTGCCTGCAGTAGCTCAGCAGGTGAATTTCATGCCACATGGATTCAGACTTGTCCATCGGTCAGTCCAGTTGCTCTATTAGACTAAAACTACACTAGAACATAAGTACGTATAACCAAATCCAGCGATGACTTCTGTTCACTCCGCCTGTAGTCTCAGGCAGATGTTGTTGAAAGCATTAACAGTGACTGTTCAGTGTAAAATGCTGCGACATTTATTTTTGGTGTAGCAACAGTCAGGAAGGAGCACTGTGGAGCCCGCATTCAGCAGCAGGGGAGAAGAAAAATGCCTAATTTCTCACCACCTCATCATTAAGTTATTACTGTGCAGTTTTCATATAATCCTGTGGTTCCACTTTTGGGAAGAAAATGTCACCTGAAAGTACTTTTCAGTAGCTTTTACATTCAGAATAAGGAAATCTTGTCAGACTAAAGTGCAACCTTTTAATTCCCCAAAAGTGGAAATTCTCACTTAGGAGCCACACCTGCAGTTGCTGCAGTTCAACCATCCTGCAACACTGCAATTCCCTTTGTCAAACATTGATGCAGATAAAGTACAAAGATAGCTGAAAGCCATTATGGGCACATTAGAGTGTAACATCGGCCCTCATTTTCCAGATGAAGGGGGCTACAATCGTTGGTAACTGGTTTTGTCATAGCAAAGTGAAGTAGCATTTAGCACATCGATAGTGACCTTTTCATATATTTCAAAACTATCAGGAACTTGACTGCACTTTGAGTTGTGCGGCAAAGTAAACCTGGAGACACTTCTGTTTTTCATGTGAATTAATGTTGATTCAGTCAAATGGAATTACAGTCATATATAATCAAGCAATTTTCTAATATGAAATTCTATTATAAAAGTAATATTAGTAGTGTTTTCACTTCAGGAGAGTTGGAAGTTGAAGGATTTTTTTGTGGAAGCAAGGCCAACACAAGCATCTTCTTTTTAACATGCACTGTTTTTTCAGCTCCTCCTCCCACACATACTACAGGCTGTGGTCCCTCAAGCATTTCCCAGGCATTCATGCTTATGAAAGAGAATGAGCACTATGTTTACCTCCACTGCCTCCTCTCAGGATGGAGACGCTCAGTGGTAGCTGGACCACCCCAAACGTTCAGAAATCTTTTAATACTCTAATAATAAAAGGTTTCCCTATTCAAACCTTCTGTTGAGTTACATTTAATCATTTAGTCTTTATCATCAGTTAGTAGACTGTTAATTTTTGTTTTATCTGTAGTTACTGGTTACATTACAAGTTTAGGTTATTAATACAAGCTTCAGCTTTTATAACACCAATACTTAACACATTTACAAAACTACACTACCCAGCACTAGAAAGATTTCCATTTTCAGTATGGACAGTACTGAGGGCCACAGACAGGGCAGGGAAATTAGAAGGTATTAAGGGATGTGCCAACACAGGTGTTGGTCTTTTCTTGGGATTTGCTTACAATTTCTTACCTTATTCTTTAAGGTTTGTATTGTAAAGTATGTAGGAACAGCGTGTGATGGCTTAGCAGAACAACACAACTGACAGTTATAGAACAAGAGTAAGGCCCAAAGAAGTTTGTCCTGATGATTGATGCCATTCATGTCCAAAGCAGGTTAGGGATATGTTCACTACTCGTGGTGAAAGAATGGTGTCTGTGTTCACTGTCATCCAATACAAGTTGGAGAGGGAGTTATGTGAATCCCACAGTAGGTAGTTGAGAGCACCAAGAGTTAACTTGCACTGGAGCTGCAGTGCATTCTCAGGGAAATTTCTGAGGAGCAGTGCCTGCAGATCTCTCTCACAACTGGGACAGCAGCTCCCTCGGTAATAACTGTCATGCTTGTGTATGTCACAAGCAGTTTTCTTTGTACTGATGCATGGTGAAGATTGGTAAACCCTATATTGCACTGTTAGAGGGTGCATTTGTCAATCTCTACAGTGGGAAAACAACCATGAGGCTTGCACATCACACATAGTCATTTGATGTGCATAAATATTGATTAAAGACGGTTTCCTTTTCAGCAAGAGTTTGTACACTGGGACATATTCAGTGGGAACAAGTCACGACTATTCAGTTTGTTTACTGTTATAATCTTTTCGGTGAATCTACTGTACCCAATGGAAATTGATACATTGAGCACCCGTATTACTGATAAACCTGCACTCTGCAGCTAGCTTGTGTCCTAATGTAACAAGAATGTGATGTTTACCACTATGCTTGATGATTCTTTTCTCCATCCATGAGAATGGTGACTTGGGCTATTTATGATAAACCAAACCATCAAAGCTTACACCAAACATAGAACAATGAATAATAAAAATAATTTTTTTTAAAAAGAATTAATGTCCCCACATGTGACTTGAAAATGTCTTTGTAGTCTGAATATATTGGATGTAGATAAGCAAGTCAATGTATCACAGTTTGCTGGCAGGATTATTTCCTTATTGAAAATGATAAACCCGCATTATTTGTAAACAATAGCGTGCTATCAGAGTGGATGGTTTGTTGGGGATTTTAAGGAAAATAAGTGGCATGATGGGCTGGAGCCTTTTAAAAGAAAAGGGCCTCAGTTTGTGTGTGTGTTTTCCTGACAGGTATGAGGTAGATGAGTCTGAAACTGTATAGTACAGTATATGCAGCATTGTTGCTGGTATTTTACACCTTGAATTTGCTTCTCCATCTTTCATTTCTGTCTATGGATGAAAGAGCTGTGCAGGATCAAAGAACGCTTTGAAAAGGCTTCAGTAAGGAGATATCCCACCTTGCCAACACAAAATGTCAGCTTACAAAACACAAAGAATGTGTTGTGGGGGGGGTTGATTTTCAGGACCTGGTTATTGTCCACATCAGATGCAGAGATGTGTGCTTTCAAATGGGTTTTGTATTTGATAGGTCAAGGAAGAAGTTATGTCAAGTAAACTTTTTCTGTTTTGCTGTTCTTTTAGCAAGACATGCAAGTTTCCAGTTTCTACCTTTTTGTATCTGCCTTTCCAACAATGTGGCTGTAAACTGGCTTTGTGTGTTAAATGTTAATGCCTCCTTTGACCGTAGAGTGTCACGGCATAGCTCCTCAGTAAAAAAAAATGTCTCCTGTAACAAT